>CM026320.1:16167764-17437764 GCA_014843725.1 Amphicarpaea edgeworthii | reverse complement strand
CACGCTCTGCAGAACGTGTGCCCGCACGGGATAAACGCCGCGCCTTTATGCCGCACCATGCACACGCAGCAGTTATACTCCACCACACCCCCTATTTCTTCTTCCACACCCCTTTTTTCTTCTTCCCCTCGCTTCTCATATTCTGTTGCCACTTCTTCGTCGGCGTCGTCGCTCACTCTGTACAAATCCATTTCCTGCTCCGCTTCCTCCAAGAGATCCATCAGCGACACGCCGACCACCGCCTCGTGGTTGTTCTCTCCATCGGAGGAGTCTCCGCCGGCCGCCGTGGTGTCCGCCGGAGAACCGAACCGCATGATCGGATCCGAATCGTTGGTTTCTTCCACAACCACAACGACGTCGTTCTGCTGAGTCGTCGACTCGTCCGAGTCGTTGCGAGTTTCAGGTAAATTCGTAACATCATTGCTGTGAATGTGATTAATTGAAGTGGCGGTGGAGGACCAAGCCGAGCCGACGGCGCGCTTGAGCCGAATCCTCTCCTTGAAGGCTTTCCAAGAGTTCCGATCCTTCGCGTTGTTGCTGCCGTTGTTAGGCTTCTCTTCGCGAATGATGTCTTGGAGAGTCCGGCTGCGGCTCAGCCCGCGGCTCGCTTCGGCTTCGGCTTCGGCTTCCGCCTTCTTAAAAACGACGTCGTCGAGCATGAGGCTGGCCAGTGAGTCTCGGCTGCTGCTGCTACCACCACCACCACTGTTGCCAGCTGTCATTTGATCGAAAAGCGTTATCCTCCGGCGACCTTCCATTTTCCGGGAAAATTCCGACTTTCCAAGAAAGCTAACGGAAAATTTCAGAGAGAATTTTCTCGGGAAATGGAGGGGTGTTGGTGAGTGAATTTAACGGCGTGTTTGGTTTGGGGAATTATTAAGGAGTGGATTGTGTGTGTGTTTTTTTTATGGAGAATTTATGGGGTAAAGTGTTATAAAGGGAAAGTTGGTGGATGAAGCAGAAGAGAAGAAGAAGAGGTAGGTTGCTATAGTTGCAAGTAGTTAATGGGATGAGGATAAGTAAGGAGTCAACGTTTTCGTTCGGAGGAAGAAACTTTCTTTTTATGAGAAAACAAAAGGAAAAGGGGAAAAAGGAAAAAAAAACACACATGGCGACAAAAGAAAGAGGAAGAAAATTATATGTTAAATTGATTTTTTTAATTTTTAAAATTAAATTAATCAGTGTTTGATATTCTTTCCTCCTAATTGAAAATTTGATTTATTGTTTGAAACCTGTAAATTTAAATTTAGACTGGGTAAAATTTAATTTTAATATTAAATATTATATTTGGTAATTTGAATGTTTGAAGTGAAACGTGAATTAATGTAATTGAAAGGGGGTTCAAATTTTTATAGTGAATTTTATTTTAAACTCTTTAAATTACATTAATGTAAAATCAATTTTAGTCAAGTCAATTCTACCATTTTTTTTTTATTTTGTTAGTGTAATATTAGTAATAAAATTAATTTTGTAAAATTATTTATTTTCGATTATCATTAGTGTTTTTTTTTAAACAAGTACGATTGTATGACACTTGTTTTAGAATGGATAAAGTATCACAGTTGTTTTAAGCAAAGTATGACACTTGTTTTCAAATATTAGCAATGCATTTCTTCTAAGTTCTAAAACACTATTTATTTCTGTCAAAAAATTAGCAATACATTGCTTAAAAAAAAAAACACTATTTATTTCTTTAAAAAACACACACTTTATTACTTTCGTAAAAAGAGCACACATGTTATTATTTTCTCTGTTCTTTTTTATTGATCTTTTAAGGCTGTTTTGTAAAAAAATATATATATATATAATAATTTTTTTTATTTTAATAAAATAGTTATGGAAATTTTTTTTTTTATTTATTTTCCTTTCCATTCTACTAAACATACATGATACATGTAAATTAACTAAGGATGAGGATACAAATAAAAGTATAATTGATAAAGAAAAAAATAATTAATGCAATCTTGAACTTTTTACATCTTTTAAAAGTCGATAATTAGAATTTGTTTGCATTAAAAAAAAAACGATCTTAAACAAGATCATTTCAATATTTTTAGTTCTTGAATTTCAATTTTTTTAAAGAAAATTATCGATAATTAAAAATAAAATTATATCATGATATAAATTATTATCATGAATCTAAAATATAGTTTATATTTTCAAATTTTTTTATTACGAATTTTAATTGCGGTATAATTTATATATTTAAAAAATTTTATTTATTAAAATTTGTAGTTGAATAAAATACATATTTATGCTGTGTAATGAAAACCTAAAAATACTATATTAAAAGTTATAAAATTAAAGGCATACCCTTTTAGTTCCCAAATTTTAATTAATTATCTGTTTTAGTTCTTGAGTTAAAAAAAATATGTGACATACTAACTAATATTATTATAATCTTTTCTTTTTTTTTTTGACGATTTATTTAGATTTAATTATTATAATTTTAATTTGATTTTAAAAGTGTTTCAATTTACTTCATGACTGTCCATTGAACCTTAATATTTTTGTAGATATAATGTAAAATTATATAAGATTTAATGTTGTTACAATACTTAACGACTAGGAATCAAATTGGAGTATTTTAAATAACCTGTGTACCAAAATTGATTTAAAAAAAAAATTAGGGACAAAAACAAGTAATTAAATTAAATAAAACTTAAGTATAAAAGAGGTATTAAGCTCCAAATTAAAAGTAAGACTCTTTTTAAATAAGAAGTGGAATTTGTTAAAATTAACGTGAAGAATATTTTCAAAGCAATGCGTTATTAATTTCTCTTGTAATTTATAGTTTGTGTAGTGATTTAATATGTTATTCAAAGCAAAATTAATTGTAGGATATAGTTCCCTGGTCTTAAAATAAAATAAGTTTAGTATTTGAAAAATAAAATCCCAAAAAATGTTATATATTTTTTTTAATTAATATTTTTTTTTGCCACTAATACTGTAATAAATGTCACTCTGACTTTTCAATCCTTTCAATGTAATTTTAATACGAAAATTAGTTTTGTAAAATCATTATTCTATTTTTATTTATGAGAAAAATATGTATTAATTGTATAAATTATTTTACTCATTCATAATTCATAATATTATGTTAAGTCGATTAATTTTTATAAAATTATTTTAAAAATTATATAAATAATTAAATAATATTATGAAATAATATTGTAAAAATATTTCATACCATCATCCTTCATTTCATAATTAAATTATTTGTTCATTAGCTTGTCTTAGTATATGGATAAAGAAAGACTAGTGAAATTGGAAACATGTACGTGCAATGAAAAAAAAATTATGGATGACATCATTGATATTGATTTTGAGTTGGGACCTTTTACTTCTTAGAGACACACAAAGCATAGATAATGACAAAAGAAAAGGTAGAGACAGGATTGCCTAGGATACCTTAGGTCCCAGAACGGAATGAGAAAGGCACAGGTAGATTGATAAACTGATCATGTGCACAACCTAATTACACTTTAGTTTCTTGTTCTTTAATTTTAAAATGTTTTACCTTTTCTTTAAGATATTTAAAAAATGATAAAGGATGTTTTTAATGGTATTTAGAATTTTCGTTTATATTCCTTTAAATTTATTTTGATTGATATTCGTTTTAAATATATTTTCACGTTTTGTTTTTATACTCCGGTTAATGAGACCTATTAATGATGTATTTATTTTGATCACTTTTAATTTATGTCATATGTGATTTTAATATTGTATTTTTTTTAATTAAATAGATTAGTTTTAAAAAATAGATAAAAAAAAGTGACCATTATAAACAAAGATGCTCAGTAATCAGGTACGAAAAATATATTTCAAAATTTTAAATTGTAAGACTCGTTTAAAACTGGAAAATAATGAATAATTTTCATTTTAGTCTTTGAAATTGTAATAATAAATTAGTTCCTTACATTGAAAAAAGTCATTCATTTTAATTTTTTTCACTATATATCATTAATTTTTCTTAAAAAATGATTAAAGTAAAGGAAAATTTACAAAATTAGGAACTAAAGTGAATAAAATAATGGTACGTCTGCTCATAAAATAAAATAAGATTACAAAATAATTTAATAAAAACAATTTAAGAACATATAAAAAGTTGTAATGATATTAAATGTTTGTATACAGTGATATTATATTAATTATACTTTATCGTATTTTTTATAAAAAAAAATGGTTATTACTTCAAAGTTTAGACAAAAATCTTATATGAAAAATAATGTTATTTTTTTAATGTGTGTGCTTTGCAACAAAATGAAGTATTATTGAATACAATGTTTATTTTTATTTTTTTAAGTTAAATATATATAAAAAAATATTTTTTTGTAAACATTCAAGATATATATCAAAATTATACATTGTTTATATATTTATGGTTTTTTTATATATGACTTTAAAGAGATTTAATCCATTGTATTGAAAATTAAAATATCATTAACCAATTATTTTGAAGAAAAGGAAGTAAATAATGATTTTTACTATTTTTAATATGTTTTCCTGATGTAATGTAGTAACGGGAGTAATGCACAAAAGTCAAATTTCATAACAAATTGAAGCAAGGTTTTTTTAGAGGAAAATTGAAGCAAGGTATTGTTGAGCCACATTAGGAGATTTATATATTTTTTTTGTGTGTGTCCTTATAGTTCATTGGATAAACTAAATTGATATGCCCTTGGATTGATTTTTTGACGGGTAATCTCTTTCAAAGTTTTTATTTTTTTATAAACTCTTTCAAAGTTATCTCATAGTAAATGTTATCAAACATTAAATATAGACATCTCTTACATTAAATTCAACCATTCCTTAAAGTAAGGGCTTGAACCTTAGTTCATTGCATTCAACCCTTCTTATAATCTTTGTACGTACCTCAATACAATTACATTCTATATAGTTTTTATTTATTTATTCTAAATAAATTTCCTTGTTTTTTTTTACATTATTATATACATTATATATACTTTGTTTTAAATATTAAATAAAGTATAATATACCTATAATTGTGTGACACAAGTATAAATAGCATCTATCATTTACGTATATGCCAGTGGTTTGATTATCAACTATGTGAATAGAGCAAACACATGTTGAGATAAAAAAGCTCCTGTCATTAAATAAATGTTTATGTAATTAAGACGTCTAACTTGGTTGATTGAAGAATGTGCGTGAGTATTGTAATACTTTTTATTTCTACTAATTAAAAAAGAGACTAATGGTTGTAGGATACATTGGTGTTAGAAAAAAAAAAGTATAATATCAATAATTTTATATGCTAATTTAACATTTGTGTATGTAAAAGGGTACAACAGTAGTTTTTCTTTGATTTGTTGAGCTTTATTTGTTTGTCACTATTATCTTCAATCATTCTTGGTTGTGTGTCGAATGAATACTTGCAAAGAGACTCTGAAGATTAAATTAAATATCATCTAATATAATAAATCAGTGTAATAAATGAGAATAACAGTTAATTTACTTCCTCTCTCCATTTTTATACATACATAAATGAGCCTTAAGACTTACCTTGTTGCTAATGCAACACTAATCATTTTTTTCGCTTAACTAGTTGAGGCCGAACAGTCCTAGGATATACTATTTGGTTGTATAGTTTTTGTAGGGATTCTAGGTCTTACGAGGTACAACATTGATATACCTTGATTTCTTAAATAATATCGATGGAGATTTTTGTATGACATAAAGAAATAGAAAATATCAAACATAATTTAATTTATGTTTAATTACACTTTTATTTTCCTATTTTTGTCAAATCTGTAATTTCGGTTCCTAATCATATATTCTTTGGTTTTTAAAGGTTAACATAATCATTAAACCAATGATCTAATCATTAATTATTACAAAATATTTATATATATAAATATTTTACGTAAATTTTATTTATATCATATATTTATTTATTATTTCTTTTGTTCTCAACCATAATTTAATATTTTAAATAAAAATAAAATAAATTGAGTGATTTATAAAATAAAAAGTGAAATATATAAAAAAAATTACAACTAATAATCGGATATGTTAAAATACAAAGGAAGAATAAATTAAATAATTTTTAATAATATTAAAAATTAATTAAATAAAAATTTAAAAATTTAAAATTTGTATATAATAAATATTTTTAATTTTTTTTATATAGGCCAGTCATAAGAATCAATTTATTGATCAATTGGTTCGTATGACTGACCTATATTAAAAAAATTTAAAAATATTTATTATATACAAATTTTAAATTTATAAATTTTTATTTAATTAATTTTTAATATTATTAAAAATTATTTAATTTATTCTTCCATTATATTTTAACATCTCTAATTATTAGTTGTAATTTTTTTTATATATTTCATTTTTTATTTTATAAATAACTCTATTTATTTTACTTTTATTCAAAATACTAAATTCTGGTTGAGAACATAAGAAATAATAAATAAATATATGATAATAAATAAAATTTACGTTAAATATTTATATATATAAATATTTCATAATAATTATTGATTAGATCATTAACTTAGTGATTATACTTACCTTTAAAAATCAAAGGGTGCAAGATTTGAATCTAAAAGTGATTGATTTTGAAAATAGAGGACCAAAATTGTGAATTTGACAAAGTAGGGTGATCAAAAGTGTAATTAAGCCTTTAATTTAAATTTAAGAAAGTGTTAATGCTATTTTTCACAATTCAATTAATTGTTTTTGAGAAAAATGATACCAAGAAATATTAATTAATATTCATCAATGAGAGAATCAACAAAGGAATAAGTTCGAAACAGTAAACTAACTAGCTAGAAGAGTTGACATCTGCACCAAGAAGGAAAAGGGGTAATGTTGAAATCATTGAAGAGATATAAGAATGATATAATAAGTGGTGGGTGCTTCCCATCATAAAAGGGTACAAAAGATGCTGCGTTACTGAAATTAGGTGCCGAGTCTCTTCTTCTGTGGCGTTGCGTAGTGCAGTGGGTGGTGAGTGGTGAACAATGTAGTAGGTTTTGTATTTGGTGAGAAATTTTTGGATTATTTTGTAATTAAGTGGGTATGTTTGTATTCATTTTAAAATTTTGGAATTAAAATTAACTAAGAAAAGATTATTCACGAGTGTTTGCAATTTTATTGAATTTATGTATTAAATATGATAATGTTCACATCAATGAAAGAAATCAAAATAAGATATTTGTCTAAATCTTATTGGTTATTAAAGATGGGGCAAGTTAATTCCATTTTTTATAATGGATATATTAGATAAACCTATTTTAAATAAGTCTTTATAACTTAAAAATTTGTATTGAAGTTTTTATACTTTTTATATATATATATATATATATATATATATATATATTTGAAACAACTAACTTTAAAAAAAGTGTCCTCACCATGGGTATTTTTTACTTTATTTGTTTAAAGACTAATTTTATCCATAACATGCAATATGTGAGGGTAGAGTGTCAAATTGCTTCCCCAACCTCCATCCATGGTAACGTAACTTTAAAATTAATTACTTAAAGATTTATTCTTCTTGTATCAAAGATAAATATAAGCTTAAATATATTTTTTCTACTTGTAATATATATCTTTTTTTTTCATATTACTAATTTTTTTTTTCATTTTCATATTTTTATGTTTGCAAATTTTCTTTTTTTTACATGTCACATCATCACTTATAGAATAAATTTGTTTTTGCACTCTTTAATTTGCTACTTGCACCCATAATTTACTTTTTTCACCTTGATTTACTTTTTTTACACCCTATTTTACTTCATGAGTGATGACGTGATACTTCATCTGTCATGTCATTACTTAAGAAAATGAAAATGGAAAAAAAAGTAGTCATCTAAAGAGAAAAGGAAAGTATATATATATATTAGCCAAAATCTTGCAAAGTTGATCACGTTTATGCATATTTGTTGGTGTTATATTTTGAAAAAACATTTTATTTTGTTGTAAAAAAAATAAGATAAACTATTTCAAACATTTTGAATTTGAAATTTGTTGAAGAACTTTGCATTGCTTATTACAAAATTCATTTTAGCAAGCATTCCAAATATCAACAACCACCGAGCACGAGAGTCGTAGATGAGCAAGGGATTCCTGATGGGCCGAGCAGAGCTTGCAATTGAAGTCTCCATCACCAACATTTATGTTTCTCCTCAGAAGATTGTCACTAGTAGGGAGCCTGTGTTTCTGATGACTCTCCACATGAATGTATTGACCTTTGGTGTAATCTTTAGCCTCCATGTAAGTGACAAAATATCATTAGCTATTGACCCCCCTACGATGTTTGAATTTGTGCATACATTGATTTAACTGTGTATTGACCCAATAGCCCACTAGTCCAATTCCATGAATCATAAACTCCATGTTTAATTTGATACTTATCAAGTTCCAATTTCATCTGATTTACTAGATCATTTTCCCAAACAAAAAGTTTCCTATGCCAGGACAATTTCCAAGACTAGATACCTTCACACTACTCTCCCATCTCACCAATTTTTTTCTCCCTTTGGTTAGAGGCCAGGAATAGCCTCGAGTACCTATTTAGAAAAGATTCACTCCCCACTCAATTATCACTCCAAAAAAGGAGTTTGTCACCCATGCCTACCTCCCATGAGACCCCTGAATCAAACTAGTTTGTGTCATCCGAGTCCCCACAAGTCTTACACAAGTCACTCCACCAAAAAGAATTTTTATTATGAATGTTCTCATTTTGTAACCCTCTTCACCTATCATACTTAAAATCCAATACCTTTCTCCTCAATTTCCCCTTCCCCTTCCCCTTCTTATTAATCAACTCCTACCTCCACTTTCCTACAATGTAGTATTAAGGGAGAAAGTGTTTTTGATACCAAGACCCACATTTGCTTTTGGTTTGCATACATTATTCCAACTTTCCCAACATATTTTCCTATTATCATCCTCATAACCCCATAAAAAATCCCTTTGAATTTGTATAATTGCTTTCCCCACCTTCCTCGTTAACTTGAAAAAGACAAATAAAAAATATGGAGAGAAGACAAGACAAAATTAATGAGACAAACCCTCCCCGCCATAGACAACAGTTTGTGTTTCCAACCCCCTAGTTTCTTATTCATATTTTGTGACACAGGTGACCAAGTACCCACAAGCCTAGGATTAGCACCAATAGGAATTCCTAAATACATAAACGGAATATTCAAGATTTTACACTTTAGTAAATTAACATACCTTTCTATATCCCTGACCTTTAATCCAACTGCCGCAAAGCCACCCTTAAAGTAGTTAACCTTAAGGCCCGAAACCAATTCAAAACAACAAATCAAGCTTTTGATGGTTATGACATTCGATAATGTCACTTTACAAAAAAAAATTGGTGTCATCCGCATATTGTAGGAGATTAACTAGAACCTTTTTATTTCCCACCAAGAAACTAGAGAATTGATTTTTCCTAATTGCTTCCCTCATCATCCCACTTAATCCTTCCGCCACAATATTAAATAGGAATGAGGTTAATGGATCGCCCTATTATAGTCCCTTAAATACTAGAAATTCTTTAGAGGGGCTCCCATTTACCAAGACTGACACCTTACTACTCACCAAACACCCTTTAATCCACATAATACATTTCTCATTAAAGCCCAATCGCTTTAGCATGTAAAACAAAAATTCCCAATTTATCGAGTCATAAGCTTTCTCATAATCTACTTTGAATATCAAGCACTTTTTCTTCAACCTCCTTGCTTCCTCAATTGTCTTGTTAGCAATTAGCACACTATGTAAAAGATATCGGTCCCCTAAAAACATTGATTGTTCCTCATCAATGACCGAACCCAACATCCTTTTTAGCCTAGATGTAAGCACTTTAGCCAAAATCTTATACATACATCCCACCAAGGATATTGGCCAAAAATGCTCAAGGCTTTGTGGATCCATTACCTTCGGTATAAGTGATATAAATGAAGAATTAGTACCCTTAGGGAATACACAATTCACATGATACTTTGAGATAAACCACAAAATATCCCTCTTAAGTAGTAACCAAAAAGCCTTAATGAATTTGAAATTGTAACCGTCTAGACTTGGTGATTTAGAGTTTCCATAATCCCATACAACATCCCTAACCTCTTCACTAAATTCTACTATCAACCCTTCTTTATCCGCCACAGAAATCTGATTGAAATGCACACCATCCAGCTTTGGTCTACAAGTTTTTTATTCTTTAAACCTTTTTTTCAAAAGATTGATGCACCTCTTGTTTAATTATATTTGGTTCTTCCACCCAGCTACCTTCAAGGAACAATCCCTTTAACATTCTCTTTCTTCTCCACCAATTAACACAAGCATGATAATACTTTGAGTTTTCGTCACCATTCAACAACCATTTAACTCTTAATTTTTTTTTAATGAGAGATTCATTATATGTTGCCACCCTCCAAAATTCCTCCCAAGTTTCCATTTTTCTTTTTATCTCCTCCTCCGTAAGATCACCAACCTCCTATTTGAGCTCCGGTTCTGTTATTTCACTTTGAAGTTGTTTTTTTTCCTCCTAACCAAATTGCCAAAAAATTCCTCATTCTATATCTTAAGACCCCTCTTGAGTGCCTTCAATTTTTCCTTCATCACATAGGCTCCCTATCCTTGAAAATTTAGTTCATTCCACTTTTCTTCCACAAAATTAATGAATCTTTTATCTTCAAACCAACAATTAAGTATTTTGAAAGGCTTCAAACCCCAATAAGAGATGTTGTTCTTAACAAGAATTAATAGGGCAATGATTCAATACATTTCTCTTTAAAACAAATTGTGAGCTACTTGGCCAACATCCAAGCCATTCTCTAGAAACAATGATTTTATCAATTCTACTTCTTGCTCTCCCATTTGGCCTATACCAAGTAAAAATTCTCCCTACTAGTGGTAGATCAATTAGACCCATTTCAGATATGAATACATTGAACTCTTCTCTATCATCAATAGCTTCTTCTTGACCACCAATTCCAATACATTTAGCAACATTCCTAACACAATTAAAATCCCCCATGAGACACCAACACTGATTTTGACTAATTTCTTTTACCCTCTTCAATTTTGCCCATAACATTATTCTCCCTACTTTATCATTAGGAGCATACACATTAACTATAGTCACTTGAACATCATTCTACACCCATACCCCTTCAAGACCAATGAAGCTAGTTCCAACAAACTAATTTGATAATTGAAAATAACTCTTAACCCACATCGAGATCAAACTACCAATAGATCCAACAGATGGTGTTATTACCCATTCAACCGAACCATCACCCTAGATTGAATTGCAAAACCAACTATCCATGACTTCTTTTTTTGTTTCCTGTATGCACAACATTTCTATCTCGTCTTTCTTGATAATGTTACTTACAAATTTTTGGTTAATCGACCCCCTCAAGCCCTTAACATTGTATGAGAGCATCTTCATGACTTAACTAAATTGTTTCCCTCCAAAACTGTCTTACTTCACCAAGCCCCAACTCACCTCTGCAAATGATCTTCTTAATTTTCTCCACCATTCTTTTGTCATTCCCTATACCAGATACATCACAGTCCTTTCCAATTTCCCATATACTTTGTGGTTCAATTGCATCATTTTTTTATCCATAGAAGACTGTTGCAATGTTGTATACATGCATTAAGGATCTCATTATCAAAAGCTTCCAATCTAAGCATTTTTTTTTTTACTTTATATCCCCCTATGTGTTAGCCACTGCCTCCACAGAGGTAAAGGTTGATCTATTTGACAACAAAGAACTTCCTCTAATAGCGTCCCTAGTTGCCTAATTGATTAGAGGCCAAAATTTGTTCCCTTCACCTGTAACTGGAATCTGATCCACTACCTCCTTGTGTTTTGTTTCATTCTTTGACCCAATCTCTTTGTTAATTGTGCCCTTTCCATTTAATGTATTGGGTCCTAATTGCACTTCAGGTGGTATTTGTAAATCTTGGCCCATAATGTTGAGAGGCCATTATTCTTATTCTCCCAATTTTTCTCAGCCCTTTCTTCGCACCTATACTCCTACTATTGGTTGTATGTATCTAATCCCCGTAGTGACAATAGTATTGTGATTTTTTTTACCAAATCTTGTTTATCACCTTTATAGTAATTCTTTTCAATCACGTTACCTCTAGAATCCCCCATCTCATTCCTTAGTTTGTTGTTTTCGCCCGAAATTCCCTGATCCATAACCATTGGATTATTTTTTGAATTATCCACCGTTTTAGAAACCTTTTTGTTTACCACTCAACCTCTTCGTGACCCTACACCATGTCGTCGTCAAAATCCTCTACATATCTATCTTCCCTTTCCTCTTCATTCTCAAAGTCCAACAACCTAATGTTAAATCCCATTATGCTTCCATTATTATCTTCTTCATTATCATTTTTCCCTCCATTACTTCTCCATCTCCAGCAAATGCATGTCGCTTGTTTACTTGGTAACTCCTCCACTCCTCGGATTACATGCACGGTCCCATTGATTTTTATCTTGTCATTGAATGTAACATGATGTGGGGAAGCTACCTTTACTAGTATTCTTGTGTAAGACAGATTCAACATCTCCTTTGTCGCTACATCCATCTTCACAAAACTTACAAACGTTTACTATCATTGAAAAGAACTCACTGTTCCATACATCTAGGGGGATCCCTATGCACCTTACCTATGTAAGTCTATTACCAGAGGTAATAGTAGATTCCCATTTTTGAATGGAGTGAAATATAGACAGAAAGCTCTTGTGCTTGATGTTTTTTTTTTTTTTTTTATAGAAATTCCTCTGAGACCCTAGACACTAATATCATGTCATCTCCTATATAGCTCATTTTCAATTTACCAGCCATCTCAGTAACAAATACATCTTCTAATCTATCAAATATGAACAAATCCCTTAACCTCCATACCCAACTATTTTCCAACCATTCAGTGGTCTTATTAGTTACTTGTATTTCTATGCCCCACTACTTCTTTTCTATTTCCTCCATCACCTTCTCTCTTTTCTTCCTCTATACCTCCACCCCAGTATTGATAGGTCCCTTCATCGCTATGACATATGACTGCTGCTCCACTTTACTATAGTTTCCCCTTGAAGTGGCTACCCTTGGTATAATCGAGAACTCCTGGGCTCTCCTCTTAGGATTTGGAGCTACTCTAAAATCCTTTCTTTGTCAATTCATAGTCCTCTCAAACTTTGGTAAGTTGGAAACCATCTTAACACTTCCAATTATAATTTGATCAAGTTGTTTCTCCAATGATGACACATTCGTGACATCAATGAATCACACAAAACCGTATCTATTTTCCCATTTGTCGCGCCTATTCGCGATAAACACTCCCCATACCCTACCATACCTCTTGAATAAATTCCATAGATTCACCTAAATGTAGTCATTATGAAATCTAGAAATAAAAAAATGATGTTACTTTTCTCCCCAATCTCCTACCCGCACTCCTATTTTGCACCCTGCTCTCTCTCATCTCACAATCATCACTCATAATAATTATATTTTTACCTTTAAATGTTGTTACATAGCTTGGAAATGAAAACCAAACAGTTTGGCAAAGCCATGCATGCTTCTTCCCTAAATAAAAAAAAAAATCAATGAGATAAGTCATTTTCTCTCTTTGTCCTGATTGTGAGCGCTCTCGTTTTTTGGTCATTGGCCTCGCATTATTTCTTATTATTCATTGATGCTAACAACCATAAAACCTTCCATATTCTCACCCTTTCTAATAAACTAATTTTTGTTGGCCCTTTAATTATTTAACCCATGAATGTCATTCCAACATTGCACCCTATAAAAATTGATCTTACTCTGACATTGCACCCAGTAAACACTAATATTTTTCTCATGAACGTTTAATTTCTCCACGCCACTCTAGTAAAACCCCTTATTACATCTATAATCATCTCACCTCCTTTTGATAGAAAAATAAACTCACAATGATGAATGTTTGAAGAAATAAAAAAGAAAAGGGTTATAAAAGAGGGGGTTTATTAACAAGTCAGGAAGAAACTTAATTTTAAAGTGAGGATATTTTTGGAAAAAAGTTAAAAAGGGAGGTATATTGATCAAATATGAAGGTATATATTTAATTACCTTGTATTTAATATGATAGCGATATTCTATCGCTTATCCTATTTTGTTAGCGCAGTGCATTTCTTATCATGAAGGGAAGCTGGTTAGAATCGACACGATAAGATAGGTTTCTCTCTCTCCCTTCTTTTATTAATGTTTTTATTTAAATAAATATTAAATTGATTGATTTCACCACTTATTTAAGGATTTTCTTTGTTGATTTAGCTTATATTCATTAAAATTGATAATTTTGAATAAATTTCTACCAATCACATAGAGTCATGGAGATAGTTTCAACCAATTGCATAAAGGATTATCGGAAATTCGTTATTAGTGTGTTATATAGTGCCACCAAACATCATATATCATTAATACTTATCATGTTATTATCATATTCTTATCTTATCCTATCATATTTGCATATCTTATCATATCCTGTTCAACGGGCCTAAGAGAAAAAAGATTATAAAATTAAGGTTTTGTCTACTTATTTATTGCAATAGTGCAATCTGATGGCATAATGCCACTACAGGAAAAGTTTACCCTCTAATCTATAAATTGATGTTGTCCATTGTTATTTTTGTAGTAAATGAATTTTCAAAATGTAAAGTAAAAAAGTAATATGACAAATACGTGGCAGCTCACTCAACAACCTAGGAAAGTCAGGTTATGGAGGCCTTCTTAGAGACTACACGGGAAGATGGATTATTGGGTACACCAATTTCTGCGGTACGAATTTGAATGCAGAATTAATTTCTATTTTCAAGGGCCTCGAAACGGTATGGGAAACAGGATACATAAGAGTGATTTGCGAATCGAACTCACTGAACGCAATCCAACTTATTCAAGGGAACCTACCAGACCACCACCTTTACACAACAATAATCAAGAAAATTCGCGGTTACATGGAATGACCTTGGAACATATCCTTCCAAACACACACTACGCAAAGACAACGCATGTGTAGACTAGCTTGTGAAAAGTGGCTCTTCCAACATGAATACTTTAACTATTTTAGATACCCGTCCGACCCTATGCGGGCCTTGCTTTCAGCTGATGCAGCTAACACCTTTTTTGTTAGACCTTAGTTGTTTGTTTATTTGCTTTTTCTAATTTTCAAAAGTATAAAAAAAAAATGCATGGCATGGTATAAAAACAATTATAAAAGCATATTTCTTTGTGCATACATCACGTTTCATTTGAGTCTATTTCTTTACTAAGAATAATTTTTACTGGATTAGAGAGGTATTGAAGTCCACCCTTTTTTACACATAAATGGGTATTAAAATGGTAAAGTGGATGGATTGTGTATTAGGGTTTTTTACTAGTATTAAAGTGGTAACCCGGTATGAATTTTGTATAAATAAACACTTAAATATGTTTTTAGTTCTTTAAATAAGATGTTTATTATTATTAGTCCCTAGAAAATATGTTTGATTTTTTTAGTCCTTAAAATGTGATAAATATTATTTTTAGTTATTTTTGAATAAATTTTCAAACAAGATATATAGATTTTGTAATTTGTGACAATTTTTTACCGTCACAATTTGACTTTAACAGTAAAAAACTGTCACAAATTAAAAAATCTATATGTTTTGTTTAAAAATTTGTGTGGTCAAATGATTAAAAATAACATTTATCATATTTGAAGACTAAAAAAAATAACTTTTAATTTAAAGGAATAGAACAAAAATACCCTATATTTGAATGACTAAAAATATATTTAAATCATAAATAAAATTAGATTTTTTAAGCATTCAGATCACTTTTATAGTAAGTCAGTTTTCTTTTAAATTGGTAATTGTATATAATTTGTGCAAATGATATGATATTTAATTATCTATGACTATCCCCTTTCCTTTTTACTAATATAAGTAAAAAATAGATCATTAGTTTATGAAATTTACTTAAACAATTTTTTTAGGCCCCATTTGGATGGTTGTCAATTTTTGATTTATAATTTTTAAATGTAATTTCAAAACAATGTTCGACACAAAATGGAGTTGAATTTGTTTTTAATTTAATTTTGAAACAATTTGATATTATTTTCAAAACAATAAAAAAAGATTTTGTGAATTTGGTTTTTAATTTAAAAATATATATTTTCATCACTATCATCTCACTGTTGTTGCCATCACACCATTCTCGTCCTTACAACCACCACCTTAGTGTTGCCTCCATCGTCACCACCATTGCCGCCACCACTACCATCATCATTGTCTTTACAATCACCATTCAACCATTATTGCCATCATAATTACCATTCTACCACTACCGTCGCCACCACTACACCATTGTTGTCACCAACACTATCACCACCTATAGTTGTCGCCATCGCCACCACCACATCATTGTTGCCATCGCCACTACCACTACCACTACCACCACCACCACCACCACATTGCAATCGTCACCACCACCACCACACCATCGCCACTACTACCACCACCACCACCACACCGTCACCACCACCACTACCATCGTGGTTCTCTTTGCCACCATCATTAAATTATTGTTGTCATCATAACTACCATTTCATCACCAACGTCATTATTATTATCACCACCATTGTCACCACCACCATCACTGTGACTACTGACATTATCACTACCATATCGTTGTTGCCATTGCCACCACCACACTACCACTGCCACTATCATTACCACACTGTCACCACAACTACTACCATCGTGGTTCTTTTTGCCACCATCATTAAATTACTGTTGTCATCATAACCACCATTTCACCACTAACCAAAGTCACTGTTATTGTCGCCACCACCAGTTGCATTACCATTACCCTACTATCGTTGTCATTGTCTTTTTCACTATCATTCCACTACTGTAAACGTCATTGTCTTTATTTAAGCGTGTTTTATTCATCTCTAATTTATAACAACTTTTTAAAAATTAAAAACTAAGAATAAACTAAAATTCAAAACTAAAACTAGTTTCGACTTTTTAAAATTTCAAAATTAGAAACAACAAACCATCCCAAGTATATGTGTTTTTATAAATTATATTGTCAATTAAATAAAAAAATTTCAAATAAAGAAATTCAAATTATATTTATCTTGTGAGTGGCATGGGTAAAAAACTAGTTAGTAATATAATGATATATAAATGAAATATTTGATATTTTAAATTATTTTTATTATATATCTTATGATTTATTTAATATTTTTTGGAAAAAATAATAAAAGATTAAAACTGAAAAAACCCATAAACTCCCACCTTAAAGTTTTAAGTAGTGTGGTGTCAAGGACATGAGTATCCATTGCAACAGTCTTACTATGTTACTAGTAACCAGGAGTTACATGAATTGTGTATAATCTGACCGTTCATTTTATTTTAAATGAAATCCAACAACGGTTTAAAATTCTCTCCACCCATGTAATAGGGGGGGTTCACGCTGGAAACCGCCCTCAACTCAACCTCTTTTCTCTGCTAGTGCTACTTTCGCAGCTCAGCGTCTGTGACGGAATCACTTTCGGGTCTTATAGTTATTGGTATATGTCTAATCTTCAACACTGTCTAGCTTATGCCTTCAAATTTTAATGCTATTATTCTGCGATTTCGTTATACACTTTTGTTCTTGGGATTAATCAGTGACAAAACAAGATGATTTTGGGTTTTACTGTTTGTTTGTTTGTTTGTTCATGGAGATTGCAAATATTCAGTTTGGTAGATTTTGGGCATATTTTGTGTTTTCTATAGTCAATTTTCAGACCAATTGTTTTTCCATTACTCTGCGTTTGCTATGTTCATTAATCATTATAAAATTACTTATTTTTTCAGAAGAGACCTTAACAAAACTTTGCCAAATCTTCTATGACGGAATCTGCTGTCTAATTTTATCGATTTAATTTCTTCTTTTATTTCTTTCTGTACATCTTGTATAGTAGCCTTCTTATTTTGATTTTCAGCTTGTTTTAATATTTTTGCAAAGTCATAGCCCTAAATATTATTCTAATTCCTACTAATTCCTTCTTCTTTTTGCTCTAGAAGCATATTTTTTATTTTCATTAAGTATTTCATTTTATATATATATATATATAAATGGGAGATATATTAGTAAGAATGGGAAGCATAAATATTAAAATTGGTAGAAAAATCCATTTTCTCTCTATATAAAAAGAAAAGTCACTGTCCCAAACAAAAGTCCTTACTTGTTCCGAAACACAAAACTCTTGAGTAAGCAGGTGGCATGGCATTCTCAGCAATCTCGCGGCTGAACAATCTTTGGCAACACTTGGATTTGACTGAAACAGTCAACAAGGTATTGATTATTGAGCATCAATTTCTCGCGTATTCATCGTTTGTATATTATATTGTTCCTTTTCTCAACCCTTAATTGTAGTCATTTGTGTATCATTCTGTTGAGTGAAACATTATTCATAAGCAAAGTGTAAAATGGGTTTTTATATAGGCTGCACAAGTCGGGTCAATCAAAGTGAAGGTAGCCTCAGAGGTTTCTGAAGCATTATCATTGGGTCGTGCAGTTGTTGCTCTAGAATCTACCATCATTTCACATGGTTCTCTCTCTCTCTGTATATATGGGTTTGTTTGGATAAGTTTCTCAAGTTAAAATTTGCTTCTCCAATAGCTAAGTTGTAGAATCTCTTGCATAATTTCTTTAAAAAACGTGAGACTTCTATAAATTAGCCATTGAAGAAGCCAATTTTAACTTATAGACAAACTTATTTCATTTTTTCTTCTAGAATGCTTCTAGAGAAACTTACCAAACAGGCCCCATATATCCATTTTTAACTCCAATAGCCACAGCTTATTATTTGGACTATATTCTTGTTTGTAGGGATGCCATATCCCCAAAATTTGGAAACTGCAAAAGAGGTGGAACGTATTGTAAGAGAGAACGGTGCAGTTCCTGCAACCATTGCAATTTTAGATGGCACGCCTTGTGTAGGTCTTTATTGTCATCTTTCCCAAGTCTTTGCATTCAGTTATTATTCCACATTTTATCATTCCACTTGCAAGCAAAAACAATTGATCAGGTATGAGAAGAATGTTGGAGAGCTTTCACTTGACTACTTGTGGATTTCCTTTTCACGTTGTTTTGTATTAGAGAGTAGTAGTCTTACTCCATAATATCTTTACTTTTCTGTTACAGCTAGCTACTGACCTTATGTTAGTTGGTGGAAACCATAGTTAGTTAGGTTGTTAGAACTGTAGTTAGTGATTTAGTGACTCTATATATAGGGATCACATGTCTTGTAATCATTTGACTTTTTGGTTTAACAAATACATTAATAACTGAATTCCTTTTCTTCTCAGAAACTCTATTATTTTGTAAATTGAGTTTGGTTTAAATGGGTGCTTGGAATGAAGAGTAAAATAGCAAACAATATTGATTCACAAAACTACTTGAATGAGAGTTAGGAAATCCACAAACAATATTCTTATACCAGATCACCTGCTTTATGCGAGCCATTTGTTCACAAAGTTGAAAAGAACTGATGAAGTTTGCCATCCCATTTTGACTTTGCTTCTGCAATGATAGCAAATATGTTTTATTGTATCTTTTATTTTAAAAAGTACTAATTTTCTTTTGATTGGTTGTTTTATGTGGATAGGTCTAAGTATAGAAGAACTTGAAAGGCTAGCTATTTTGGGAACCAGAGCTCAGAAGACAGCTCGAAGGGACATCGCACATGTTGTGAGTGTTTTGGCATCAGTATGCTCACCATATTTATGTACTGTATATATGTCTATATGGATGTCGTAAGCAGCCCTACAGAAAGAAAAGTAGAAAACCCATTAGATGTATGCATCTTCTAGAGCACAACAGTTGAAATATATACTCCTTGTTCTTGTTACACAATTGAATAGAATGTAGTTGGACTTGGATATGCTCTCATAGTCTCATTAGAGACTGTATCTACAGTTTATTTTTGTTAACAAATGTTAATAAAGAGATTTTAAGAATATGTAACTATCATGAGGGACAAAAAGTTGTTGCTAAAGTAAGCTCAACAAAAAACTAATAGCTGAAAGAAAAAGTAAATGAATTATGAATGAAAATATCATCTAGCTTTATGATAAAGTTCATTTACTTATACCCACTCAAACATGCCTTCAATGGTGCAAATTTTATTGCTGATAGTGATGGAAGTCTTTGTTATCATCTCGCTGGTTCTTCCCAATTTGCAGATTACTTTTTCTGGTTGATATATTGTTCAACTAATATCTTAGATGCATGCAACCATTTGAGACTGGTTTCTTGAATCTTGGGTTGACTAATTGTCTGAGATTTAGTTTCGTCACCATAATATTTTGTAATTTTAATGAGCTAAATTTTGCGTGACAGGTTTTCAAAATTTGTCATTACCATTATATTCATCCTTTGAGGATTTTTAATGTTATAAAACTTTTAGAAGTGAACTTTCTATAATAATGTCATATTGCTAAAAGATTTTATTACCTTTCTCACACCCACAACCAGTGTGCACCTTTTTTCTATGTTTAGAGATGTAGAAATTCAGAGAAAGCTATAACAGAGTTTAGGAAGAAGAGTTTGTTATTTCAGTTGTGTGCAAAGGAATTACAATTCTGTTCATATAATGCCTAACTAACTCTAACTGCAGTTCTAACTGTCTAACTAGATAGAGTGACAGCTGTCCTAAACTAACTGCTTTACAGTTTGAGTAATTAACATACTCCCGCACCCCCTACAAACTCAGTGTGGAGGAGCTTGAGGAAGCTCAGAAACATTGAGTTTTCCTTTTAGAAATAGAAACCGAGTTGTTGAAAGAGGCTTGGTGAGAGAATCTGCCCATTGATAGTGAGCAGGGATGTGATGAACTTGCAGCTGCTTGGCCAGCACCTTTTCTCTTGCAAAGAACTGGTCAATTTCAATGTGTTTTGTTGTGGCATGTAGAACCAGATTGTGAGCGAGGGAGACAGCACTTTGGTTGTCGCAGTAAATTGTAGGGACAGAGAAGGGAACATCAAGTTCATGAATAAAGGTTTGGATCCATAGAAGTTCAGAAGTAGCTTGAGCAAGGCTCCTGTACTCAGCCTCTGTGCTGGACCAGGCAACAACTTGTTGTTTTCTGGACCACCAGGACACTAAGTTGGACCTTCTGTCATCTGGATCAGAGGCTCAATCTGCATCACACATTGCCTGGAGAGAGTAGAGTGTCTAGGAGGGAGCAGAAGTGATCATTAGCCCATTATACAGGGTACCTTTGAGGTATCTAAGTATCCTCTTGACAGCCAACCAGTGAGATTCCAGGGGAGCAGACATGAACTGACAGATTAACTGCAGTTCTAACTGTCTAACTAGATAGAGTGACAGCTGTCCTAAACTAACTTCTTTTTGAGTAATTAACATACTCACACAAGAGAAAATATTTTACTTCTCAATGAATTCAGAATAATGGTACAATCAGTGTATATGCAGAGTGAATCTACGACAGATTAACTGCAGTTCTAACTGTCTAACTAGATAGAGTGACAGCTGTCCTAAACTAACTTCTTTTTGAGTAATTAACATACTCACACAAGAGAAAATATTTTACTTCTCAATGAATTCAGAATAATGGTACAATCAGTGTATATGCAGAGTGAATCTACGACAAATAAGGAAAATAAATCTCCCAGAAACAAGAAGCAAATCTCCCATAAATAGAGAGAGAGGGAGAGAGAGAAGAAGGAAATACAATAAACAAGATTAAAACTTCCTAAAATATATCTGATATGATTTAATTCAGTTTTATTTCCCCTGAACTCAATCCCACACATCTGGACAGATTCATCTACTAAATTTGACATTTATGATTTTTTAGTGTTTCACTGCAGTTTTTCATACTAACATATGTAATTTTCAGGTTGGTTGTGGTGGAAATGGTGCAACTACTGTTTCTGCAACAATGTTTTTTGCTTCTATGGTATTTTTCTGATATACTGTCTCTATTTCATCCTCACTACTTTGTATAATGCATTTTGGTTTCACTGCCTATGCTTTTTAAAATTTTCTGCAGGTTCATATTCCCATTTTTGTTACTGGGGGGATTGGGGGAGTGCACAGACATTCAGAACAGAGTATGTTAATCTCCTAAATCTTACTAATAGAAAGATGTGGTTTTCATGAAGGATGCTGACAAACCTTGGTATATGACACATGCTTTGTCTAAAATTGAGACCAAATGAATCAACCAGTGCATGTTTTGTGAATTATTGTCAGCACCCTTAAACAAAAGAGAGATCTATTGCACCTGACCAAGTTTGGCCTTCGACAAGAAAAACCTTGTAAAATTTCTTTAGGACCAAAAACACTTGTTGCAATATATCATGCAAATAAACTGTCTTACAAGTTCAATACCATAAAAAAATAATCATATTTGATCTTTTATGAAGTTTTCTGGGAATTAAAGGTCATAGTTGTTCCTTAAATGTATAAAATACAAATGGGTTCCACATTTAGTGGAAATGCTTGTGTAATACAACCTGCAAAACTGTTATTTTAATGGAACATTTTAGTCATGTCATGGAAAATATAATTTCATGTTGTTATCTACAAACATAAGAAATGAATTTTCTTTTTTTTTTTAATATTGGGTTTCTGCAAATAAGTCTGGCATGTTTATTGAGCATATTAGTTTTCATATTTTTGGGCAGCTATGGACATATCTTCCGATCTCACTGAGCTAGGCAGAACACCAGTAGCAGTTGTGTGTGCTGGTGTAAAATCAATATTAGATATTCCCAGGACGCTCGAATATCTGGTAACCATTTACTTTTGTGTCAATATTACTATAGTCATCAATTCTAGCTTTTATTATTTGTTTTTATCTTGAATAGGAAACACTAGGAGTTTGTGTAGCTGCTTACAAGAGTAATGAGTTTCCTGCATTTTTCACAGAATCAAGTGGCTGCAAGGTATATTAAATTTGGTTCTCATAAGGCTTTCAGTTTTCTTAATCATGTTGAATACTTAGTGTGGGTGCACTTCAGTAAATAGCTTAATTAAGTGCTTATTTAGGTAGGGTTTGACCTGATTTTCTTCATCTTAAAAGCTACTTTCAAGAAGTTAAAATAACAGCTTAAGAAATAAAAATGCGCTATTTCGTAAATTTATATTTTCTTTTTGGCTTAAACCTCCATATCCATTTCTCAACTCAAGCTACTGTCAACCAACACCATGGTACATCCAGCACGATACCATGGTAGATCTGGCACAATTCCATGGTAGTTGCTTGTTGTGTGAACTGTGAACCAAGACCCATCATGCCTAGTCCAAAATTGTCACTTGCTGATGCCATTGAAGATGACCAACGAGATTAACCCCTATCGCTGAACCACCATGGATGATCTGCTTCTTTTGCTTTGTCACACCTCACCTGTTTTGCACCACCATCATTTGCATGAACCAAGCTCTTCCTCTTCATGCATAGAGTTGCTGCAGACCCTACTGTGTGTCACAAAGGAGGTTGCCTATTGCGAACTCGTTGTTTGATTTAAGTGCATGTTTTGGGAGGAGAGACTATAGATGGATGAGAAGCCATGTTTTCAAAATAGAGAAATAGAAGCTCTTCTAAGTAGCTTCTTTAGAAGCTCTAGGTTTTTGTCTTTCCTTCATTACAAAAAAGCCACTTTTTTTTTAGAGTTCCTTAAAATTGAGTTTGGTCCAACTTATTTATTTATGAAGAAAAGCCTAAAAAACAAATCAAGTTAAAAGCTACCTTAGTAAGAACGTATCATGAGAGCTTATGTTATAAGTGCTTAATTCAATATGGGTCATTTGTTGCAAATAAGAGATCAAGGCTCGTGTTGTTCTCCTTTTAAGGAGTGTTAGCAACACACTCCTCTTAACACACTACTATTTTATTAGTTTTTCTTGAAAATTACAAAATCATGAGTCATTGAATAACATGTGGGACCTCCAAAATTGTGATTATTAATAGATTTTAACCAATAAGAGTGTAAAATAGTGTCTAGAGAGTGTGTTGCTGGCAATTCTCTCTCCTCTTTTGCTGCTTGAATTTATTATGGAATTTATAGGAAAAATTCCAGAGAAAAATGCTCTGGTTACAAAAGGGAAAATGAAAAAGGGATGGATGTGCATGTTTTTTTTAAGGTTTGGTTTTTTCAAAGAACCAAACCGAAGCACTTTATGAAAACAGTTTGGTTTGGTTTGGTTTTTGAACAGTTCATTTTTTTTGTGCAGCCCCAAAATTTAGTAGAAAGAGGGTTAGGAAAAAAGAAATCAGAGAAGAAAAAATCTCTTACCCATGGCAAGAGCCATCCGAAACTACTCAATTGGTTGCCTACTTCTCATTTCCTGTTCAGTTTTTTCAAAGAATTGAACTGAACTACTCTATTAAAACAGTTTGGTTTGGTTTTTGAATAGTTCATTTTTTTGCAAACCCCTAAAGAAATAATAAAGAAATCAGAGAAGAAATACTTCTCTTCCCTATGGCAAGAGTCATCCAAAACTACCGAATTTGATTGCATAGCTCTCATTTCCTCTTTATTCCCCTATATCCCCCACTTGGCCTCTAACTTTATGTCAACGCTTCCCACATTTTTAATAATTAGTCATGAATATAATCATTCACAATACATTTCAATTCGTGTTTTTTAAAATAGGCCTTCTGATTCATGATTGTTAATTTCACAACCATGTTTTCACCATCATTATTATGATAGAATTTAGTATTTAAATTATTTGTGAGGGTTGGAATGTAAATAGTATAATGTACAAGAAATGAGTTTAATTGACAACATCTTATTTGATCATTTATTCATTGTAAAATTTCCAGGTCTCATGTCGGGTGGATACCCCTGAAGACTGTGCTTGCTTAATAGGCAAGGAAAACATTTTTTTTTTTGTCGTAAATTTGTATTTTATCTATGTGATCTCTTTTAATTTTTATTCTTCTAGCAGAAGCAAGCATCAAACTCAAGCTTGGAACTGGAATTTTGATAGCAGTTCCTATTCCCCAACAACATTCATTTTCTGGACATATAATTGAATCTGCCATTCAGAAGGCCATTAAAGAAGCTAGGTAAATGTCTTTGTTCTCGCTCTTTCTCTATCCATTATGGCATAATATGTAAGTTGTACATTAAATGGTTTGTATTGTCTTCTTCATCCACATGTAGGGAAAAAAATATAACAGGAAATGCTGAGACTCCTTTCTTGCTTGCTAGGGTAAATGACCTGACTGGAGGTGCTTCACTTGCTGCAAGTATCCACTTTTAAAGTTTTCCAACAATGCATTGTCATAAAAACAGTAATTAGCGAAGTATTACCTCTGGTCCTCTCTATATAATCAAGAACAAGAAAATTAGTTATTTTTAATTCATACTAACAAATTCAAATTTTATCCAAAAATGCCCTTAATATTAATAGATGTAAGTGGTAGTTAGAATAATGACACTAATAATTCAAGGAATACTTTTTCAACCAATGAGAGTGAGTTATATTGTTAATAGCTCATTAAATGCATCCACTTCCAATGGGAATGAGTGAAATCTCTCTAATAGACTTCACAATAAACTAAGGGTATAAAAGTAAACTAGCCATTAATACATATAAGAGTGGTCATGTTTCTTACAATTAGGACAAAAAAAATACTACCATTTGTTTCTTATATATAGGACCGGAGGTAGGATACTTCAATATAAATTTCAGTCTATTGTAACTAATATGATTTCAAATGTGATGTCCAAATGAAATGTTTGATCTAGTGTTAAAGTATTCTTAACAATAATTTAGACATTGCTCTTGTGAAGAATAATGCTCTTGTAGGAGCTAAAGTTGCTGTAGCCCTTGCTCAACTAAGAGAAAATTGTCAAAGGTGAGCTTATATTTCCATGATATGTATTTACCAGCTTAGCATGAGCATGTATATGTATGAAATTGATTCTTATCTTTGTAACTGCAAATTTTAGTTAACGTGATCCTCAAAAGGTTTCCTATTTTAGTAGGAGATTCGATGGTATAGGGATATGCAGCAATTCAGGAATTTCCTATTTTACTCTGGAGGCACATGCTCTTCTTACAAAATTAAAAGAACCTGAGTGTGAGCAACAAATAATAAGTGTGGGAAATTGCAAGAAACTGGAGAGTAATCTCTGAGAAAATCTATGTGAAACTTTATATTCATATCTGAAGAAATACTCGATGAGTTATTGCATCTAGAGTCTGGTGCACCGAGAAAAAGGTTGCAATAACTTAACTAACCCTAAAGAAGCTATTACAACTAACTAACTTTGAACAACAGCTGCAAAGGGTTTCAACAGAAGCTAGCAGCTTCTCTAACTGAACTTATAACTAGCTTACTCTGCTACACAAGTATGTTTAACATTCCCCCTGCAAACTCGGTGGATAAAATTGGTTGAACAGCCTGAGTTTATCTTGAAGATGACAGAACCTGATCGGGGACAGTTTGTTAGTAAGAACATGACATAATTATAGATCCACTTGACTCAACAAGGCCCTAATGGTTTACTCTTGTCGGTTTAGACCCATCGAAAGAATAATAATGGTAGAATTTTGTGACTGAGATTTGGGAGTTTTTGTTTTGCGTTATGATTTTTCCTGGAAAATGAAAAAAAGGAAAAGATACAAGAAGAAATAATAAAGAAGCAGCAGAAAATGTGAAAGAAAAGAAGAGGGGAGGGTTTTATTTTTTCGAGAAAAAGAAATGGAAAAGGAAAAGAGATGAATGTAGTGGATTTTTTTTTTTCGCGCTGATACCACGTTGGAATGCATGGTTCGGGGGAGAGAAAAGAAAGAAATAAAACTGAAAAGTGGATTTATTCAAATGAGAAGAATTGGATTACAAAAGAGTACTCTGGCTTATATAGCCAATCTCAATAACGCTGATCATATATCTATATAGTTTATGTGACTTGAGGGAAGATTTCCTGTTAAATTATTATGGATAATTATGATGTCAAAATTTCGTGAAGCTTGCATAACTAATTTTTGGATTAGAGTGGTAGACGACTGCATTGATATAATTTTTTGATAGGCAACTGCATGATATATTCTGGTTGGAAAACATGATATGCTGTTTATTTCTTGGATTATATTCAACTTATTTTAGTTCTTATTCTGCTCTAAGTTTCCTACAATATAATGATTGAACTATGCTTCCTTTAAATTATTCTGCTTATGAAAAGGGAAGGCTCTATATAATGACCGTGGTTTTGGCTTGTTTTGAACAATGTGCCATATTAACTTTTATGTTCTTTATAATAATGATTGGATGTGTATGTTACTCCTGATATGTGTTCTTATCTTATTATCTGTTGTGTATTATTTTGTATAAATGAAGATCTTAGTTAGAAGTTGGAATATGGCTCCCAAAACCAGTCTGATCCAACTACAATTGGGAGCACAGGAGCCTGGAAATTTGATCACACTGCTAGAGTGTTTCACTTGAGTGCTGTATTTGTTGGCATTATCTCCTAGGGTGGTTCAGAAAATATCTTATCCGATACAAACTGAAATGTTGATTTACATATCAAATCTATATTTCAAATATTGTAACTGTTTTCCTTGTGAAGTGGATACATTATTTTTTGGTTGCTCGTTATGCATTTCAGGGGGGATCTTTATCATATATATTTCTCTTTTCTTTTGCAACAAGTTTGATATCATTTTTGGACATCGAGTCTTTGCAAAAGAATTTTTATTTTGACTAATTTACAAATTTTTAATTAGTTAACTGTGCTTATTACTGAAAAAAAGGGACAAGTTCATGCTTCTTTCTCTATGCAAGTGGATCAGGAGTGTCACATGAATAATGATAAAAGATAAAGAATTTAACAGGAATACACTAACAATATCAATGGAAAATAGTTTTAAAAATGATCACCAACTTTTTTTCCTGACCATCTTCAAAAAGATCTTCGGTCTTCTAAGTGATTTTTTACTCGATGGACTAACAAATCAACCTATAACAAAAAAAGTTTAAATATGTTTAGTTTTTTAAAAATATAGGGTATTTTTGTTTTATTCCTTCAATTTAAAAGTTATTTTTTTTAGTCATTGAATTATGATAAATGTTATTTTTAGTTCTTCTGTAACATAAATTTTCAATATATATATATATAGATTTTTTAATTTATAATGATTTTTTTATTATCAAAGGTAAATTGTGATAGTAAAAAATTTGTTACAAATTACAAAATCTAGATATCTTATTAGGAAATTTGGGCAAAAGAAATTAAAAATAGCATTTATCATATTTGAAAGACTAAAAAAATCAAACATTTTTTTTTCAGGAATTAATAATAATAAACACCTTATCTAAATGACTAAAAACATATTTAAGAAATACTAATTATTTAATTATTTAAGGTATTCACAAATCTGTTTTGGGGTTCACTTGTTGGAATCATGGCTTGTGGTGGCACTTTTTTTTGTTTCAGAACTCAACAACAACTTTTTTCATTGATCAAGCTTTTAAGAAGATATCATATTTTTCGTACCTAAGGTACATTGTTCAGTGGTGTGATTTTCCAGTTTAGCCTCAAAGTTCTCAATTGACACATGCATCGATTACCTTTCATATCTCAATGACACATGTTAGTATTAGTGTTCAACTAGATTTTAGTAAATGTTAAATTTCAGTGTACAAATCAATGCCATATTTAATTTAGAGAGGGAAAGATTAACTGACATTGCCATCTTTCTCTAACACCAATGCTTTAATCCACTTCCCTGAGACATCCATGTATAGCGAGTGCAAATTCACTTTATCTCAATCTAGCACAAACCTGGCACAGGAATCATACAATGCAAAGTAGTTGATCATGATCATCATACACAATCTTAACTTGCTATGAGCTATGGGAATGAAATTGTTAAAGCAAGAGCAAAGTACCAAAGCAAGCTACGACTACCAACACATATAACATTTTAATGATAATTAATTAATATGGTCCCTCTTTCTCTCTTGTATCATGGCACTTTTAAAAAATTAAAAATATTATTACGTTCTTATTCACGATACCTAAATTTAAATTAGCATTTTTTTTTTGCATTAATTATTTTATAGTAAAATATGAGATTTATGACAAAAGGAAAGTAAATTATCATTTAACTTGTTTTAAAGAGCAAAAAAAAGTATACATGTTTAATAGTAAAGTTATGGTTTAATTATATTTTTACTTATAATTAAGTATTTAATTTGATCTTCAAATTTTAAAAGGTTTCAATTAGATTCTCAACTTCTTAAAAATGTTAATCAAATTAATGTATGATAGAGTTAACGATGTTAGTTAAATTGATAAAAAAAAAAAAAGATTAAATTATACACTTAATTATAATTTAAAGAATAAGATTATAATTAAGCCTAAAATTATTACACACCAAGTTTTTAATACTACACAACAAGTTTATTTTTTGTAAATTTATTGCATTTTTTTTTCTTCTATATAAAAGCTTTAAAAGATAGATAAAAAGAAGGGTTAACTAAAATTGGATATCCTGATCTTTTTATAACCATTACATGCAACACAAATTGGAGGGAGATATAGGATTTTGTTTCTCAAAGAAATTAAAAACCAGTAGACAGACCTGACATTGTTTGTAGAGTGTTTAAAATGAAGTTAGATGAACTCATGGAAGATTTCAACAAGAATAAGTTATTTGGAAATGTTAATGTAGGTATTTTTTGGTAGTCAGCATTTTTTTTTTTAATTTATAGCCTAATATGTGTTTCCTATTGACTTCATTATGTTTATTATAATTAGGATGTATACAGTGCAATTTCAAAAAAGAGGTCTTCCACATGTTTATATGTTGTTGTGTTAGATTCGGAAAATAGATTGAGGAATGCAAAGGATATTGATAAAGTTATCTCTGCTGAATTACCTCATCTAGAATTGTATCCAAAATTAACAAATGCGGTCTCATTGTACATGATACATGGACCATGTGGAACTACCAATATGAAATCCCCATGAAAGACAAAAAATCTCCAAGTACTATCCAAAAAATTTTATGTCATCTATAACAATTGACAAAGATGGATATCCATGCTATAGACATGGAGATGATGGTTTGTTTGTGGAAAAAAGTGGGATCAAAAAATGGATAACGAACTTTTGTACCTTACAACCCAAATTTGTTAATGAGGTACCAAGCACATGTGAATACAAAGTATTGTAACAAATCCAACTCAATCAAATATTTATTCAAATATGTCAACAAGGGTCCGGATACAGAGATAACTAAGAGTTATGAAGATTTGTATATTATTATTATTATTATTTAAATGTAATTAGTGTTGTAAGTTATGTAATATTGAAATAATATTTGCTATAAAATACATGTGAAGTTTATTTGTCATTTTTTTTTTTTATAGTGATGTACGTATATGAAGAAATAATTATGAAATAAACTTAAGTGAACCTACTTCTATTCTAATATTGTTTATAACAAGACCTCTTCATATCATGTTGAGAAGATAATATTATAAATTGAAGAGGTAGAAAAAGTTAAATTATTTATTGATTTTTTTTTTATTAAAAATGAGAATGGTTAAAATGTATACATTACTTATTTTTAAAATAATAAAAAAGGAAAAATATAAAAATTTACTTGAAATATTTGAATGATAATAAGCCCAACATAAAATTATATAATAGTAAAATAAAAAACAAAAAGAAAATAATAACATGTATGTTAAAGAAGTATGCAAATAATATAAAATCTATGTGATTTTTATCAAATAGAAGTAAATAGAGTCTATAGATATAGATTTTTTTTATTACTATTATTATTATATGACTTTATATATTAAATTCATTAATTACAAATTTTTATCTAATATTAGTTCAAGTATTAATTAAATTCAATCAATCACTATTATTAATTGTTATTTTTAATCAATGACTAATATTAATTAAAATTTCTTTCAAATATATCATCATCATAAGACACATCAACTACATATATTATATTAATGAGAAAAGAAAAAGGAAAAGTATTATGTAAAGTGGTCTAAACAACAGAAAAACATGAGTTGTAAAATTGTAAAACAATTTGTTTATAATAAATGAGTACTCTATATTTAAAATAAAATAATTAATTATAATAATTATAATCATTGGTTTTTTAAACAGTATTTTTCTAGTTTGAAAATTAATTATAATAATCATTATAATTTATTATTATTATTATTATTATTATTAATATTAATATTAATATTAATGTACATATTTTGAGAAACGAAAAGGAAATAATGCATAGAATTACATATTTAGAGAGAAATTAGTTGTTCTGTCATGTTTGATTTTCAATCTCACTTTCCAATATCATCAAAGTTATTAGATGATGAATTTCCATCACTTATCTATAGATCTATAGAAAAATGTCATTGTTGCATGTTAAATAGGTACTCCCTCTGGTCCTTGTTATAAGGCATAATTTTAGAAAAAATCTTGGTGATTTTTATAAGAGCATCTTTAATGCTAGAATCTATTTTGAGTTCTTAAGCTCTTTTTATTGGGTCTCATAAGGCCACTTAAAAATTAAGAACTTGCATTTTAATTTGCTATAGTGGTAGAACTCAACTTGAGTTCTTAAGTTAATATTTGTGAGTTCCATCTTCTTCTTCCAACTTCTTCTTTCTCTTAAAAAAATATTTTTTTTGAAAATGGAGAGATTCTTAAGGGTTCTTACACAAGAGAAATTCTTCTAGGGTGGAGAACTTGAAAGACTCTATAGTAGGAGTTCCTAGAAGAACATTTCTTAGCCTAAGAACTTAGCTTAAGAACCCCCTATTAAAGATGGTCTAAGGCATTTTATAATTCCCAAAAAGCATTTATTGTTTCTTTTCCTTACCTATCCTTATTAAGTGATGTTTTGATAAGTAATGATTATTAATAAGGGTATAATTGATACAATAGTAAAAAAAGTCATTAAAAATAACTATATTAATTACTCTTATTGGTTTATGTAACTGATGTCAAAAGTGTCTTATAATAAAGACAAGAGGGAGTAAGACATATGAGGTAATATACTCATCCTCTCAAACTGCAATAACAAATTAAGAGAAAAAATGTTAAGTATTTAGCACACAAATAAATTAAGAGATCAGAAAATAAAAAGGCAAAGAATGGAAAAATACATTTCTTAATTGATCCTTAAAACAAAAATATTAATTGATTTTTATTAAATAGAAGTCAAGAGCAAAAAAGAAAAATCGTATATAAAAAATAATATGGACAATTAACAAAAACCTAAAATAATATTAAAGATAACTTCAATATAAATTTTGATAAATAAAAAAATGAACTTAATTATCTTAACTTCTTATTGTTTGCATACCTATATAGATATAGATTAATATACTCAAGAATGTTACGAAAAAGGTTGTAATATAGATACACATAATCAACAATTGATTAGCAAAATGAAGCAAGAAAAAAAAGTTTATGAGAAGGAAGTGGTTAAAGTTTCCTACATTTGTGATATGATTTTTTTTTTTTTTTACTCTAAATACATGTTGCATGCCTATTATAATTGTTTTATGCATATGTTTTCCAAATTTCTTCCTCCGGTCATCTTTCATCTTTTATCTACATAAAAGTGTCATTGATAAAAAAAAAAATTTAACAACCAAGTGTCTTTGATAGTTAAGTGATCCAATGATATATATGTTGCGTGCCTATTTCTGTAACACAATGAGAAAAAAAAATGCATGTCAACTCAAGAGAAAAAAAAATAGCAAGCATATCACTAGTAGTAACATATGCATAATTTGTTTGATAAAACAAATCACTCATATTTAATTTATTTTTAAAATAAAAAATATATAATCATAAAACACGTCATACTAGTAACATATGACATATTATATTAATGAAAAAAAAAGACGAAAGAAACATGTAAAAGTAATCTAAACCAAAGAAAAAACATATGTAACATTGAATTCTATTCTCTCTTCAGCTCTTCAGATTCATGTCAATTTTTTCCTCTATACATTTGTTTTCCTTTTCTAACTCTTAAACAATCAATTAATCATTATCACCAACTAAAGATTTTTTTTTTTAATTCAGATGTACCTGCACATAGAAAACAAAAATATATAAGATAAATAAGATGCAAATTTAGATAAAGAAAGAAAAAACCATGAGAGGAGGCAAAAGAAAAACAATGTTAACTTTTAATAGATAAATAAAATGGAGATTTAGATATATAAAATTTACCAAGATATGAGACAAAAGATGATGAAATTCAACATTCATAGTAATAGAACCTAAACAATTTAAACCAACCAAATCAACAATTTAGTGTAAAATGAGAAAAAATTCTCCCAACACTAGCACAACGTGTAAGTGGTGTGCAATGTTGTAAACAAATGTATAAGTAGTAATAATTAAGAATATGTTTAATGATAGAGGTACCTACCTACAACATCGCTTAAGTTAACAAAGAACCCTGTAATTGTAAAGAGTATAATGGTATGGTAATAAATGTGTGTACCTTTTTAATGATGTTATAACCATATATATAGGTATTAGATTTGGATCTGAACATATCACATGGGGACAACATGTCTCTTACAAACAACTATACAATAATGTTTAAATGTATATTTGTGCAACGTTAGTATTAGATGTTGACTCTAGTCAACTCCTTAGTCTTGGATAATTAGCTAGACTTTTGGTTAGAAATAGGTATACTTAACAAAAATGTGAAGTGTAAATAGCAAATGCCTATTCATTTGTTGAAATTAAATGGATTAGAATTATTATGTTAACAATTCATATATGTGAGACTCATAATCTCTAACGAAAAATTGTGTGATTGTGGACTACTTATTTGTAATTGAGTTATTTTTGTGTGTTTTAAAATCATGTTTGTAATATTTCGGTCATAATTGATTACTATTAATACCAATTTATTACCAATTAATTACGTTATAGTGCAAATTATAAAAACAAAAATTATTAAACCAAAAGACTTTCAAGAGTTTTAAAAATACACCAATTTGAGCTTAAATATTTTTTAAAATATAATTTATAAAATATTTTAAATTTGTGTATAAATTATCTATAAATAATATTAGTTTTAATATATATATATATATTATGGTAAATTAATACTAATAAATAATAATAAGTTTAGTCCATATATTTTTTTTTATAATAAATGAATACTTTCAATTTAAAATAAAATAATTAATTATAGTAATTACAATCATTAGTGTTTCAAACGGTTTTTTTTTTTTTTTTGGAAATGTTGATACATGATTTCTAGCACCAAAACAATTAATCTATTGTAAAAGTTTATAGTTTCTACCTTTCAATTTCTCTCAGGTTGTAAAAGTTCTCATTGTTAGAATTGTTTAAATCATTATTACCATTATGACTTTAAATGCATTGTGAGGATTCTATTCATATTTTTAAAACTGAAAAAAATATTATTCAATCTTAAAACACACGTTAATAGTTAGAAACGGCACAATCATGCTTCAATTGAAATCATGATCCCTCAATGAGTAACAGATTAATGATTTTAAAACTTATATTTTTTTTATTTCGGACTTAAATATTATTTGTCATGAGATCAATTTTAAATTATATTAAAATTGTTCATGCAAAACATTTTATGATTATTAATTGTAAAGTTAATATATTAATTTCTATTATTGATGTGAATATAGATATAGATTAGGATTAAATTTAAATGAGTAACAATTATTAATTCAAATGGTTAATATAAGTTCATGTCTCCTTAATTCAAATGAATGACTAATAATAAATTATATCTTAATTTATATTTTTAATTATTATTATTAAAATAAATCATTTGTTTTTTTAAAAATTTAGTCACATATTCATAAAATAATTTATTATTATTATTTTTTGCCATGAGATCAATTTTAAATTATATGAAAATTGTTAATGCAAAACATTTTATGATTATTAATTGTAAATTTAATATATTAATTTCTCTTATTGATGTGAATATAGATATAGATTAGACTTAAATTTAAATGAGCAACTATTATTAATTCAAATGGTTAATATAAGTTTATGTCTCCTTAATTCAAATGAATGACTAATAATAAATTATATTTTAATTTAATGATTATAATAAGTTCAATTTTCATTTACTTATTATTTCTTAATTTATATTTTTAATTATTATTAAAATAAAACATTTACTTTTTTAAAAATTTAGTCACATATTCATAAAATAATTTATTATTATTATTATTTTCCATGAGTTCAATTTTAAATTTTATGATTATTAATTGTAAATTTAATATATTAATTTCTCTTATTGATGAGAATATAAATATAGATTAGGATTAAATTTAAATCAACGACTATCATTAATTGTTACTTTCATCAATGACTAATATAAGTTAATGTCTCCTTAATTCAAATGAACGGCTAATAATAAATTAAATTTTAATCCAATGATTCTAATAAGTTTAAGTTTTATTGAAATCAATGGATAATATTAAATTTGAATTTTAATCCAATGACTCCAATAATTTCAACCTTCCTTTTAATTAATAAATTAGTTACTTCAAACTTTGTAAATTTAATTATAAATTATCTTACACGTAATTACATATTTATAAAATCACTTATAAAAACTTACATAATATACATTTTCACCAATAGTAAAATATATATTTTTTGCCTCAAGTTTTTGTTTTCTTTTTGTTGGAGATTGCCTCAATTATTATAAAATTTATAATGTTAAAAAAATTGATTTTTAAATTAATAATTCTGATATATACATTACTTTACTTTCTTTCTACATTAATATATATTGTTAATATTAATTATTTGTAATTATGACTATTTATTTCAATTGATTAATAAGTGCATTTATTTGTAATTATAAGGATTTTTATTCTTTTTAAAAGATGTTGGCGAATATATTTTGATTGAATATGTAATATGAACTTTTGACTTTATATATTAAATTCAATAAAAAAAAATTATTGCAATTATAATTTTTTTTATTAATCATTAATATTAAATTAAAATTTTAATCCAAAAAAAATTGATCCGATAATTTTTATAAAAATATATTTTTAAAATATAAAATCAAATTCATTAAATCTGATTAGATAAATATATTATTATTTCTTTCTTTTTTATATTTTAATAGATGTTGGTGAATATATTATTATTAATGTAATTTTAACTTTTAAATATACATATTAAAATAAATATAAATTAGTTACTTTAAATAATATGTATTTTTAACTTTTTACTATATAAATATATAAAGTTTTAAGTCTTTTTATATATTCAATTCAATATATATACTCAAGACTTGGCATACACCGAACAATTGGAAATTAGTTTCCTTAGGCCGCGGATTCTTTGAGTTTTCGTTTGCTAATTAGGAGGATATTTGTTGCTTTCTGGCTAGAGGATCGTGAAACCTTTCTCCTGGGATTCTCAGACTCTTTGCTTGGACATCGGACTTCAACCCCCATCTAGTTAAGCAAACCAATGCATAATACTGGGTACATATTTTTGGTTTATCGTAAAAGTATTGGAAGATAATGTATTCTGTTTGCTATTGCTCATGGCATTGGTTCTCCTTTGGTTGTTAATGAGGCTACAACCTCTAGAACATTTAGACATTTTGCTAGGGTCCTTGTTAACGTGGACTTGAAGAAATTGTTGAGAGACAAGATCATGGTGGAGAGAAACGGTTTTTCTTTTTATGTTGATTTGGTTTATGAACGCCTTCCAGAATTTTACAACAATTGTTAAATCATTGGCCACTCTTTGGCAAGCTGTAAGCACACTAAACCCTTGGCCAATGGTAGGGAGGAATGACCGTTGCCAACACCTAGGGCAAAGCTGTAGTTTGTGCCTAAACCAACACAACCTTGGGCGCACCATGACCATGCTGAAGCAGAACACAACCTGTTGAGGTAGAACACGACCATGTTGAAGCAGAGCACGACCATGTTGTAACAGAGCATGACCATGTTGTAACAGAGCACGTTGAAACAGGGCACCACGACCCTACTGAAACAGCACGGCCGTGCTAAAGCGGAACACGCCTATGGTGATGCAGAGCATGGCTATGCTGATAGTGAAGAGGAATTTGTCCCCAACTTCCTTGTTTTGAATGTGGAGGCAGAGCATTCGGATTCCTCTACCTTTGGTTACAAGATTCAATGCCATGAGGCATGGGCAGACATGGTTGAGGATTCTGAACAACATTCACCAGACAAAGAGAAACCATTCCAACTGGTGGTTTCCAAATCCAAAAAGAAAAATCACTCCAAGAGGCACCATGGTACGACAAGTAACACGAAGGGAGAGATACCATATAACTTCTGTAGAGATGAGAGCCCTAGGGATGAGGGTGAGGATACCATAGCCAATGAGAGTGGTGATCAAATATTTTGGCAAGCGTAACAAATATTGCACAAGTAGTATAAAAGGGAAGATCCTAGTATCGAAATAACAAGGATTTGTCCATATTGACTATTAGTAAGGTTATCAGTTCCTAAACACTAGTTTGATTTTAAAATTGGTTTATGTTACAGAACATGAGTAACAATAGAAAATAAACTAAACACTAACATATAACACTAAAGACAAATAATAAAATAAGAAATTTGATTCAAGACAAGGATCGAGCAGTTGGAATACGTAGATGTGAAACGGTAATGATGGATATGTTGAGGATTTGGTTCAACCAATTTGCTTTCCATGTAAACATACAAATATATTCTCCATTCAAAGCAATATTTCAGATTACCTTCAATTTAGAAGTACTCAAAACGTGATGTCTCATCAAATCAAACCTAAACTACTCAACCTCACTTCCGATGTCTTGGTAAGTTCAGTTGAGTGGTTTGGTAAAGCTAGGAGATCTTTACGAAGCTGATGGAGTTTATCCTATGTCTAGAAATACACTCCATTAGAGTCTAACAAGTTTTCGGCAAACTTACCAAAAATCGTTCAAGTAAATAAAATGGTAAGAAACCAAGTATCGAACACAGAGACTTACGTAACGTATTTAAATAAGCAAGATGGATTCACTGAACAGGTAATGTGTAAAAATTACTTGAATAGCAATAAAATGCAATTAAAACTAAATGTAAGCAATGACAATTGGTTCAGAACATAGAACAAACACTTGGTATACAAAGATGTCGATTTAATAATGTGGAGCAATTGGGGTTTGAATCCACCCATTCATCCTCCCATATAAACAAACCAAGCAATTATACAAGATGAATTCATGAATTTATCATAAATCTACCCAATTACTCTAACCCTAATTCCTTAGATGGAGAGAGCCTAAGTTGCTTCATCAACTCACCAATCCCTTGATTCAATTGATGAAGCTACTTGCATGGAGCTTAGAGATTAGAAAAATGGCTAATGACTCTTATCCTATTCCTAAGCATAAGCATCATTACTTACTATCTCCATTTCTAGGTATAGCAAAGCTTCCCAGCAATTAATACACCCAAACATCAATCAAAGGTAAGCTACACCCAATAAAGCATTAAGAGAAGAAGATAAAGCAATAAATTCAAAATTCAAACTTGTATAAAACTCAGAAGATGTTTACATGAGATTCATATGGCTTCCCCAAACCCCAATTAGAGGAGTTTAGCTATACATGAAGGTGGAGGAAGGAGCCATGGAGAGTGGGTACATGGGTAGAGAAGAAGCAAAAAATGAAAATGAAGTAATGGAACAGTGTCAGCGCTAACCCTTAGGCTGATGTTCTAATCCTCCTCTTGACCCACTTGGGACCCTCTTATTTGAAGCAGCGTATCTCGCGTTTGTCTCGTTTGCATAAGTGTTTTCTTGCTAAGTGCCATCTAGCGCTTAGTGAACAAATGTGATCATGCTTAGCGCGAATTCGCGCTTAGCGAATTTTCTTCTCTATCCAAGAATTTTGCTAAGCCTCACATCTGGCTAAGTGACTCTTTAATCTTCAACACTTGCTCCAAGTCTTCAGGCTTAGCGCCAGATCTCCGCACACTCCTTAATTTCCTCCAGATTCTCTCGCTAGGTGCGGAATTGCGCTAAGCGAGCTCACCAAAATGGTCAAATCTCCAATCCAACTCAAAAGGAGGAAATTCGCTTGCAAAACATGAAATTTTTTTGCCTAATTCCTAAAGACTAACTATCTAATGTTAGTAAACTATAAGACTCTAAAAACACTGAACAAATGAGTTTAAATAAAGCTATCAATAAGGAAAAAGAAGATAATCGCTACGAATTATGCTCAAAGAACTATATCTATAAAGTGATTATCAAAATCCCCCAACTTGATGCTTTGCTTGTCCTCAAGCAAAAAGAACTAGACCTTAACAAGCAATGCGGGTGCATGGTTAAATTGAACAATGCTTAACTCGGCAAACCAGCTAGCACATGTAAACACTTCTCTTTTCAAGATCATACATGCTAAGGCATTCAAGGCTTTCAAGGTGCAATCAAGAGATATGAGTCTTCAATCAACAAGACATATTGCAAATGAATCAAAGTGAATACAATGACCTTACAGGGCTAGTGTTTCCCTCGCACTTAGAGTGTATTAGAACAGGTTTAAGCACCAAACACCATTGAACTTGCATACTTCAAATTTTGCTATTTTTCTCACTCAATTGCACATGCACACACCATGAGGATCACTAAGGGCTTTCATCAGGCTTGTAATGAGGTTGGGCTTCAAAAGAACATTTGTTTTTCTTGAATTCAAATTCTTAGAGTCTAATAAGGCATATCCTCAGTTCCAAACAGTATGTTCCATCATGCAATTATTACCTAAATTCCTTTTATCACTTGGCAAAATAGCCTTACAAACCTAGGTCACACTTTCTTACTCATGCTACACATTTTTATTGGATGTGTTTGATTAAATTTTTTTTTTCGGCCTTTGGCCTTTGTTTGACCTAGCAACACTTGTTCACAAAAGCAACTGTCCATTATTCTCTTTACTTACGAATTCTCTTAACCAATCCCCCAACTTTGGAACACATTTGCCCAAAACCACATATATGCCTTCCTATCTCCAAAGGTAAGGTAGATAAAGATGTTAGCAATCAAGCTCAAGGTTTTTAAAGACAAACAGTTTGGCATTTCAGCTCAAAGGGGAAGCAAAAGTGGTTGAATATTTACAAAGGTTAGCTATTTGGCTCTGGCTCAACAACTTGCTCAGAATTAAATTGTTCAGAATTAAAAGAATTTAAAAACCACTTGCTCCTCAATCCAAGCCACTTCCTCCAATCTCTACATCCATAGGGTTGTCTTGCTCCTCCATGTCATTGTCTTCATCTTCCTCTTTAGCAAGGCCACCCCCCCAGCGCAAAAACTGGCCGATCCTTAAGCCAATTAACTTCCTCTTAGAACTCTGATAGAGAGTTCGATAGCTGCTAGAGTGAGAGGCGATGAAGGTTTTCCATGAGCATGCATTGCCCTTGATAAAGGGCATTAGTTCGCCTCTCTGTTTGAAAGTAAATCTCATTAGCTTGTTGTGAAAGTTGACGTTGTAACCCATCCAAAGCTTCCTACAACATGACCGGTGTGATGGCCTCTAGAGCATAGGACTATTAGGTGGTTGCTCTGGTGCGGGTTTTCCTCTTGTTGCTAGGAGGAAGCGTTGGCTTGTTTGGGTCTCTCTCATTATAACACTGAGTGAAGATGAAAGCTTTGTTAATCAGGGGGCTCATCCACTGAAAGACAATCGTCTTTGAAGGTACATCTTTGGCTGCGCATAAAGCGGATATGAGAGTTAGAAAACTCAGTTTGGTTCCTTTAGCTGACGCAAAGGTGACAATTTGGTTAGAGATGAAAGAGCCCACATTCATATTGTAACACATCATAAGCACATAAACCCACTAAGCACGTTGCACGACAATGTCATAAGTGTGAGAGGTTGGAGCAAGGTTGAAAAAGGTGAAGACGCTCTAGACCTGAGCAAGGGTAACCAAATCCTTCCTCACTATCTTCCAGGGAGCGCCATCCGTTGGAGACATAACAAACCCTGCTCCAGGAATACACAATTTGGTTGTGACCTTAGAAAGGAACAGTGGACCGTTCATGTAACGATCAAAAGCCATCATGTTTGAGTTCGGTTCCAGAATCAGCATGACACCAAGATATCTATTTATGGCGTCACCATGCCAGTAGATAGTTTTCCCTCTGACTTTGCACTTGTGTTGATCCTTTGGATTAGTGTCATCCTCATGGTAAATATTTGCATAAAACTCCTTCACCAGAGTCTCATTAATCGAGAGGTCTGAAAGTGAGCAAAGCCGAAGCATCCAGCCTCTACGGTCCAACTTGTGACTGAACACGAGATAATCAGTAGGGGCCAAGACAACCTTCCACTCAAGGATCAGACCTCTTTTAGAAATATCTATTAGGAAACGATGCTCAGCCATCTCAGATGCAAATCGGCTAGCATCGTATGAGCCGGCATCGACAGTAGTGTCCTGAGGAGGAGCAACAGAACTCGAGGAAGCGACAAAGCGCTTAGATTGTGATCATGGTTTAGGAGCCATCTGTGATAACAGCAAAAGAAACAGCCAAAGCATGTTAATGGGTGAAAGTCACACCTAGCCTCACAGGAGGCTGAGTGGGCTCTCAACAATAACCATAAAAAAGGCTCATGGTAAGCAGAAAACAGAGGCAAAGAATAGATAATGTCGCTTAGCGCAAGAATGCACTTAGCAAATTAAAGCTATAAATCAAAATAGAGAAGTAAATTCGCTTAGTGCGATTACGCACTTAGCAATACAAAGGCAAACAGATATCGCGCTTAGCGAAAAATTTCGTTTAGTACGCTATGCAACCACAGTTCTCCGATCTGAGAAACGAAGAACTACAACAGATCCTCTACTTGAAATCAAGAACTCCCAAAGCAAAACCCAAAAATTCAAGAGGGCATTTAGCGCGATGTCACGCTAAGTGAGAACTCTAATTTGCAGAAAAAACTCCCCAAATTCAAAACCTATAAACTAGAAACCAAACACCACATCACCCACAACAATCAACGCGTACAAACCCACTCCCATAATAGAATAGCAAAGTCCCTAATCTAACAATGACAAACAAGGAAAATATCAAATGAAAACGAAAATGTATTGAAAGTGAAAACCCTTACCTGATTGCAGAATGCAAAACAAGAAGAAGAGAGGAAGAAGGAGAAGAAGTGTGTGGGTGCTAGTGAAATGCTTGTGAGAAAAGAAGATGGGAGTAGTTTGCAAGACAACTGAAGTGAGAAGGGCAAGAAGGAAATGGGTAAAACGTGATTAGGGTTAAGAGAGAATGAGGAGAGAGAGAAATAAAATAGTAGTTTCAGAAAATTATTATGTGTAGTTATGCAGGCCCCGCTAAGCGCGATATAGTGCTTAGCACGACTAGTTTTTTTTTTTTTTTTTGAATTGGCTGAGCGAGATTCTAGGCTAAGCGAGAGATGTAGGGTCTCAAGTAGCGCTAAGCCCTAAACAATGCTTAGCGAATTTATGTGGTCAAAGAAGAAATTTTGCTTAGCCATAAATCAGGCTTAGCGAATTCCTCAAAATTTTGAAAAACTTCCAAGTCAATGGCTTATTCTCGCTTAGCGAGAAATGGAGCTAAGCGAGTTATCCATTGATTGGGAATAACGCTTAGCAAGAAATGAGGCTAAGCGCTCTAACTTGGAAGTTTTAAGTTTTTTTTTTTTTTTTACCAAACTAACAAGAAAATAAAAGAATAAGGGCAAGAACCTGGGTTGCCTCCCAATAAGCGTTTCTTTAACGTCACTAGCTTGACGAGTGATGACCCAGAGGGTTATTGAGATGAGCAAGATGGTTCCATAAGATGAATGATAGTGGTAAGGCATTCAATTTCACCACCAAGGTAGTCCTTAACCACCATAGCTCCATATGGTCTAACCACCTTGATGTTGAAAGGGCCACTCCATTTGGATTTCAATTTACCTGCAAACAACTTCAAACGAGAGTTATAAACGAGCACTTGTTGTCCGGGCCTGAATTCTCTTTTAAGAATCTTCTTGTCATGCCATGCCTTGGCTTTTTACTTGTAAATCCATGAAGATTCATAAGCATTTAGCCTCATTTCTTCCAACTCCAACAGCTGCTGCTTCCTTTTGTCACTAGAAGAGGATGGGTCAAAATTTAGAAATTTGAGTGTCCAATGCGCTTTGTGCTCCATCTCAACTAGAAGATGACACGCCTTGCCACAAACCATCTAGTATGGGGAAAGCCCTATGGGGGTCTTGAATGCTATTTTGTAGGCCCACAAGGTGTCATCCAATTTTGTGGACCAATCTTTCCTAGATGATGTTACTATTTTCTCAAGTATTCGCTTGATTTCACGATTTGAGACTTCAGCTTGCCCATTGGTTTGCGGATGGTATGGAGAAGCAACCTTATGCATGACATTGTAATGCTCAAGCACCTTTTTTAACTGAGTGTTGCAAAAATGAGTGCCTCCATCGCTGATTAGCACCCTAGGTACTTCGAATCTTGAGAAAATATTCATCTTTAGGAACTTCACCACTATCTTAGCATCGTCCTTTGGGACAGCTCTTGCTTCCACCCACTTTGACAGATCATCAACCGCAACTAGTATATACTCATTGGTGAATGAAGAAGGAAAAGACCCAACAAAATCTATTCCCCAGCAATCAAACACCTCGACTTCAAACACATTTTGTAGAGGCATTTCATGTCACTTGGATATGTTTCTAGTCCTCTGACAACTGTCACAACCCTTAGCATGCTTGTGTGCGTCCTTAAATAACGTAGGCCAGTAAAAACCTGACTGGAGAACTTTGACTGCAGTCTTTTCTCCACTGTAATGCCCTCCACAAGGTGAGTTGTGGCAATGCCAAAGAATGCTTCTGGCTTCCTCAGATGGTACACACCTCCTTATTATATTATCCACCCCCACCTTGAACAAGTGTAGGTCATCCCAAACATAGCACTTAGCATCTTTGAGAAATTTCTTCTTCTATGACCAACTCAGGTCCTTTGGAACAATGCCTGTTGCTTTAAAATTTACTAAATTAGCGAACCATGGTCTCTCATGGACTAAAAGTAACATCTCATTAGGAAACTCTTCCCGTACTTCATTCTCTTTAGATGTGACTTATTCATTTATCAACCGAGAAAGATGGTCCACTACTGGGTTCTCACTTCCCTTCTTATGCTTGATTTCCAAATCAAATTCTTGCAATAGAAGAATCCAGCGAATGAGTTGAGGTTTTGAATCGGGTTTAGTAAGGAGGTATTTGATCACAACATGATCAGTGTAGACTATGACCTTCGACCCGATCAAATAAGATCTAAATTTCTCAAGCACATACATAATAGCTAATAGCTTTTTCTCTGTCGTTGCATAATTCACTTGGGCCTCATTCAACACCTTGCTGGCATAGAAAATAGCATGAAAATTCTTGTCTCTCCTTTGCCCCAAAACTGCTCTGACTACATAATCGCTTGTATCATACATTAGCTCAAATTCCTTATTCCAATCAGGAGCCACTATAACAGGTGTTGTTACAAGCTTTTCCTTGATCAAATTAAATGTTGTCAAACATTCACCTCCAAATGCAAATTCAGCATCCTTGTTGAGAAGATTGGAGAGGGGTTTAGCTGTCTTGGAGAAATCTTTGATGAATCGTCTGTAGAATCCTGCATGCCCCAGAAAGCTCCTAATTCCTTTAACGTTGTTAAGTGGTGGTAATTTGCTAATCACATCCAGCTTTTCACCATCCACTTCAATTCCTCTGGATGAGATTTTGTGGCCTAGCACTATTCCTTCAGTCACCATAAAATGGCATTTTTCCCAATTCAAAACCAAATTTGTCTCAACATATCACTTCAGCACTATATCCAAATTTGCAAGGCATGCATCAAATGAAGGGCCAAAGATTGAGAAATCATCCATAAAAACCTCTATACACTTCTCCACCAAATCTGAAAATATGGCCAACATGCATCTCTAGAAGGTGGTAGGGGCATTGCACAAGCCAAATGGCATCCTTCAATAAGCATACACACCAAAGGGGCAAGTAAAAGAAGTCTTTTCTTGATCTTTAGGATTAACAACAATTTGATTGTAGCCGGAGTACCCATCCAGAAAATAGTAGTAGGCTTGTCCTGAAAGTCGCTCTAACATCTTATCCATGAATGGAAGAGGGAAATGATCCTTCCTGGTGGCATCATTGAGTTTTCTATAATCAATACACATACGTCAGCCAGTCACTATTCTTGTTAGAATAAGATCATTCTTTTCATTCTGAATGACTGTCATCCCACCTTTTTTTGGCACCACATGCACAAGACTCGCCCAAGAGCTGTCCGATATAAGGTAGATCATGCCAGCTTCCAACAATTTCAACACTTCCTTACGCACCTCTTCCTTCATGGTAGGATTCAAACACCTTTATGGCTGGCGGATTAGCTTGAAATTACTTTCCAACATGACGGAATGCATGCAATAAGATGGACTTATTCCTTTAAGATAAAAAATAGTCCATCCTATCGCCTCCTTGTGGCGCTAAAGAATTCTCAATAGCTTCTCTTCTTCCTTTCGAGACAACTCACTGTTGATTATCATCGGCTTCTCTCCATGTTCCCCAAGAAAAACATACTTCAAATTTTTGGGTAACAATTTAAGCTCAATCTTGGCCTTTGGAATTACCTCATGCTTCCTCAAATCTTCCATATGTTCACTTCCTAGTGGAACTTCCTTAGGTGCCTCCAGTTGTGTAACAACATTCTCCATATCTTCCTCTTCTTAAGTAGTGAGGATACTGTGAGTTTTGGTCAAGATACTTTCAAGAGGGGAATGAGTCATGAGTTGCTTTGACACATCCTCCACTATCTCATCAATAACGTCCACCTTGAAGCATTCTTTCTGATCATTAGGATGTTGCATAGCTTCGAAGATGTTGAATGTCAACACCTCATCTTCTAACTTCAACTGGAGACGTCCTTCGCCCATGTCTACTACTACTTGAGCAATCATCATGAAAGGCCTTCCCAGAATCACTGGAACTTCACGGTCCTCCTCCATATCCAAAATCAAAAAATCAATTGAAAAAGTGAACCTTCCCACATTCACCAAAACGTCCTCCATAACTCCAAATAGACATTTGACAGAGTGGTCAGCTAGTTGTAAGGTCATCCTTATGGGCTTAACCTCCAAGCTCCCAATTCTTTTTAACAAGGAGAAGGGCATCAAGTTGATGCTTGCCCTTAAGTCAATCAATACTTTCCCAATAGGAAGGTCATTTATGGTGCAAGGTATGGTGAAGCTTCCTGGATCCTTGAATTTGGGAGGAAGAATTCTCTGAATGATGGCACTACAATTTCCATTGACATTTATAGTTTCTTCTTCAATATACTTACGCTTCTTTGTCAACAATTCCTTCATAAACTTTGCATATAGGGGCATTTGCTAAAGAGCCTTGCCAAAAGGAATTTTGATCTCAAGTTGTTTGAAGATGTCCAGGAATCTTGCTCAGTACCTTTCCTTATCCTTCTTAGAGGGATTAGGAGGATAAGGTAACTTTTTGACCACTTCCCCTTTTTCCTTCATTGAACTACTTCCCTCTTCATTCAACTTAATCTCTTCACCCTTTTTCTCTCCTTCTTTCTCAGCGTCCTCTTCAATCTTTTTCTCACCTTCTGTCAACCCGAATTGCTTGCCCCCTTTTGTATACATAGCATTACAATTTTCCTTGGGGTTAGTCGTAGTGTTCCTAGAGAAACCAACACTTGACTGCTTGGCTAATTGTCTAGCTAATTGTCCAACCTGCATTTCCAAGTTCTTGATTGACGCATCTATATTTTTCTGATTAGACAAAGCAACATTTATGAATTGATTCAAAGAGTCTTCCAAATTAATTTGCTGCTCATACCAGTTCATTCAGTTCGGAGGTCCTCCTTAATCATTCCTCACATTATTTCTGGATAGTCTTTCCAATGTTGGTGCTTTGAAGTGTTGCCATACCCACCATACTGCCCTGAGCGGTTGTTGTTGCCCATATAATCACTTCCTCATTAGCTCCATTAGGACTTAAGCAATAGCCATCTTCATGGTTGCTACCACATACTCTACAACACAATGTATTCTGATGCAAAGATTGTCCTGTCAGTTGAATGCTCTTAAGTTGTTGAGGTAGAGTGCTCATTTTCTTGATGAGGGTCTCCATTTGTTGAGTTATAATCTTATTTTGGGCCAATATTGCATCCTGTGCACCAAGCTTTAAAATTCCTTTCTTCAGTTCTCCCCTATCATAAAGAATGGCATGATCATTAGCTGCCATATTCTCAATTAATTCAATCATTGCTCCAACTGGCCTGGCTTTAATTCTCCCTCTAGCTAAAGCATCTAGCAACAACTTAGTTTGTGGCCTTAGACCATCAAGAAACATGTTCAACTGCATAGGTTCGCTAAACCTGTGAGTTAGGGTTTTCCTCAAAAGAGCCCTGAAACGATCCCAAGCTTCACTAAGCGACTCTCCCTCCTTTTGCTTGAATGTTGAAATCTCTGTCTTCCCTTGAGTGATTTTTGATTGAGGGAAGTATTTCACTAGGAATTTGGACACCACATCCTTCCATGTTTGCAAACTATTCTCTTTAAAAGAATTCAACCACACTTTGGCTTCACCATCCAGAGAAAGCGAGAAAAGATTCATTTTGACTGCTTCATCCGGTACTTGAGCAAGCTTCACGGTGTTGCAAATCTCCATGAAAGTGGACAAATGCTTATATGGATCCTCATTAGGCAAGCCATAGAACTTGTTGGCCTGAATAAGTTGAATCAGTGACCCTAGATAAGAAACATTTGCGGCTTGCACTTCTGGTTTAGCAATGCTGGAGAAATGAACTGGAATATCATATGTGTCATAGTCCTCAAGATTAGGAGGAAGATCCATGACTATCTCTTCCATAATTTCAGAGAAAACCAAAGGCATTACAACTGAAGGGGGCTGAGGCCTAGGAGATGTAGAAGAGGGACTTCCTTGTTGGTTCCTCTTGGCTTCTAGTTTTTTCTTGTTCTTCTTTGCATAGTTCTTCCGACAAGTCTTCTCAATTTCAAGATCAAAAGGTAATAGAGTACCTTGTTGAGATCTACCTTGCATAAAAGAGAAACCACACTAGAATCCAAATTAGACACAAGAAACAAAACAATCAAAAATTCTGCAACAAGCACACAGAAAATATTATGCAGAATTATGCATAATTTTTTTTTGTGCAGAATTATGCAAAAAATTCTGTAGAAAAACAAGGCAAAATAGGAATAGAGTGATGCACTCTTGTTGCAAAATTCCTCCAAGCAAAAACAGAATTAAAAAGAAAAACAGAGTAAAATTGAAACTCCGTCAAGTGAAAACAAAATGCACAATTGCTTAACGTTGACACGCAAGTCCTCGGCAACGGTGCCAATTTGCTTGACAAGTTTTCGGCAAGCTTACCAAAAATCGTTCAAGTAAATAAAATGGTAAGAAACCAAGTATCGAACACAAGGACTCATGTAACGTATTTAAATAAGCAAGATGTATTCACTGAACGGATAATGTGTAAAAATTACTTGAATAGCAATAAAATGCAATTAAAACTAAATGTAAGCAATAAGAATTGGTTCAAAACATAGAACAAACACTTGGTATACGAAGATGTCGATTCAATAATGTGGAGTAGTTGGGGTTCGAATCCACCCATTCATCCTCCCATATAAACAAACCAAGCAATTATACAAGATGAATTCATGAATTTACCATAAATCTACCCAATTACTCTAACCCTAATTCCTTAGATGGAGAGAGCCTAAGTTGCTTCATCAATTCACCAATCCCTTGATTCAATTGATGAAGCTACTTGCATGGAGCTCAGAGATTAGAAAAATGGCTAATGACTCTTATCCTATTCCTAAGCATAAGCATCATTAGTTACTATCTCCATTTCTAGGTATAGCAAAGCTTCCCAACAATTAATACACGCAAACATCAATCAAAGGTAAGCCACACCCAAGAAAGCATTAAGAGAAGAAGATAAAGCAATAAATTTGAAATTCAAACTTGTATAAAACTCAGAAGATGTTTACATGAGATTCAAATGGCTTCCCCAAACCCCAACTAGAGGAGTTTAGCTATACATGAAGGTGGAGGAAGGAGCCATGGAGAGTGGGTACATGGGGTAGAGAAGAAGCAAAAAATGAAAATGAAACAATGGAACAGTGTCAGCACCAATCCCTTGGCTGATGTTCTAATCCTCCTCTCGACCCACTTGGGACCCTCTTATTTGAAGCAGCATATCTTGCGTTTGTCTTGTCTGCATAAGTGTTTTATCGCTAAGCGCCATCTAGCGCTTAGCAAACAAATATGATCACGCTTAACGCGAATTCGTGCTTAGCGAATTTTCTTCTCTGTCCGAGAATTTTGCTAAGCCTCAAATATGGCTAAGTGACTCTTCAATCTTCAACACTTGCTCCAAGTCTTCAGGCTTAGCGCCAGATCTCCGCACACTTCTTAATTTCCTCCAAATTCTCTCGCTAGGCGCGGAATCGCGCTAAGCGAGCTCACCAAAATGGCCAAATCTCTAATCTAGCTCAAAAGGAGGAAATTCGCCTGTAAAACATGAAATTTTTTTGCCTAATTCCTAAAGACTAACTATCTAATGTTAGTAAACTATAAGACTCTAAAAATATTGAACAAATGAGTTCAAATAAAGTTATCAATAAGGAAAAAGAAGATAATCGCTACGAATTATGCTCAAAGAACTATATCTATAAAGCAATTATTAGAGTCCAAACTCAGTTCCAAGTTCAAAAGCATTTGTCAACAATATTCAAACTTTAAAACATGCATATATAACTTATCAAATCATATAACAAGAGTAAGGATAGAGAAATGGACTTTAAACTGAATATTCAATGAATAGATATGAAAGAAAGCGTTTACATGTTAGCACCTAATTCCAAGTCCTTAACATAGATGGACTAGCCTCTCATTGTCATTAGAAGCTTACAAAAATGGGTTACAATGGAAGGGAAGAAGAGAAGATGGAAGAAGCAGCTCTAGTTTAATAAAAGTCTGAATATGTTTCAAATTACAAAGTGAAGCTTATAAACTATAAGTGGACTTTCACTTAACGCGCATGTCCGCTAAGTGCAAGTTCGCAATTTTGCAGATCTTCATCTCAGATATATGACTTACGCTAAGCGCATCTAAGTGCTTAGCAAATCTTCAATTCGAAATAACACTTCACTTAATGCAATCTTGCACTCAGCACTGCATTAACCGCCTATCTTGCTCAATGCTATGTGGTGCTTAGCACGAAGTGCGCTTAACGTGAGCTGTCTCAATTCTTCTATCTTCCCTTGTTTTTGAACATAGGCCTACAAAATATGAATTTGAGTATATTTCTTACAAATAACTTCCTATGGTTAGAATTAGCAAAACTATAAGAATCTATAATAAATGAATTCAAACTAAGCTAAAAATCCTGAGAACATTGGATAAGTGCTACAGAATATGATGCAATATTTATGTATATAAGCGATCATCAAGTGGGAATGAGGATCAAGGAAATCAGGCAGAAGAGGTTGTTGTCCATGAAGAGGATGATTCTATGTAGAATAAGACACTGGTTCCAATGTTGAAGTTGTATTTTCAAAGGTTCCTCATACTACTTCAGCTGCTGCCTCTTAGAACCCCAACTTTAGCATTAGACGTGTGAGAAATTGAGCTGAAGAACTATATGAAGAGGAGACTAGATCCCCTAAGCTACACCCTCAAATGCAAGGGGACATGAGGTTTATCTCACACTTCCTTTCCAAGGAGGATGATATAGCTGACTGGGACTATCCCTCCATACCATAGAAAAAGAAAAAGAAAAAAGGAGTGAAAGTGCGGGAAAAGACTTACAACTTCTGAGACAGCACTAAATCCTAGGCTCACTAAGTCACTTTATTAGCATTGATTTTAATCATGGATTTTGGCCTAATCCCCCCATGTTGTTAATCATTTATTTCTGTGGGTTTTGGCCTAGTCTCCCGACTTTTATCTTGTTTTTCTTTTCCTTTATTTTAATAAAATGCAGCTGCCTTTGTGTGATGAGGAGTCACAGGGTTTCCAATTCTATTGGGTTCCCCTTGGCCCTTCTCTTGAGGTATTGGTAGACTGAACTTTTAATAAATCAATGGGGCTATTGTTAATTATATTTTTTTAGAATGATGAATATTAGTTCAAATGTTAATTAAATTCAATCAAAGGCTAATATTAAATTCATCTTTTAATCCAAAGGCTATAATAGATTAAAGTTTCATTCAAATCAACGGTTAATATTAAATTTGAATTTTAATCCAATGACTCCAGTAGTTTCAAGCTTCATATACTTATAGTATATTGATAGATAGATTCCATTAGTTATCAATGAGGAATCTACTTGCAATATTAAATAAGGAAGTTGTCGAGCAAAACTACTTATAAAAGCTAAATTAATCATTTGGGATGAAACTCCAATGATGAACAGGTTTTGCTTCCAAGCATTTGATCGGACTTTGAGAGACCTAATGAGATTTCAATCTGAAGATAATATGCATAAACCATTTGGTGGAAAAGTTGTGATTTTGGGTGGGGATTTTAGGTAAATATTGTTGGTGGTTCGAAAAGGATCAAGACAAGATGTTGTTTCAGCAACAATCAACGCATCAAAATTATGGAAAACTTGCAAGGTATTGAAATTTACAAAAAATATAAGGTTGACTACAACAGTAACAAACCAATCTGCAAATGAAATTAGAGAATTTGCACGTTGGATCCTTGAAATTGGAGATGGGCAAATGGATTCAAATCAAAATGGTGAGAGTGAGATTGACATAGCAAATGACATGTTGATTACTAACAATGAGAAACCTCTACTGTCATTAGTGGACTTTGTTTATCCTAATATACTTGAAAACATTCGTACAACTCAATACTTGCTTCTACATTAGAAGCTGTTGAACAAGTCAATGATTTTATGCTTTATATAATTCCTGGTGATGTGAACCAGTATCTAAGGTCTGACACACCCTATCATTTTGATGAAGATGCAGAAATCATTGTGTAAGGCTAAAAGTTGGCATACCAATAATGCTTCTAAGAAACATTGATCAATCAAATGGTTTATGTAATGGAACAAGGTTATAGGTGGATCACTTGGGAAATAATATTACCACAGCAATTGTTATAACTAGAAAAAACATTGAAGATAAGATTTTAATTCCCAGGATGGACTTGGTACCTTTAGATCCAGGTTTTCCATTCAAATTCCAACAAAGACAATTTCCTATTTGTCTAAGTTTTGCAATAACAATCAACAAGAGTCAAGGTCAATCAATCCCTTTCTAAGGTTGGACTATACCTACCTAAACTAGTTTTTACACATGGTTAACTTTATGTTACTGTATCAAGAGTAAGTCCAAAAGGGGATTAAAAATACTAATTTCGGATGATGATGGAAAGGTGTGTACATCTACCAAAAATGTTACAAGTCAAACTGCATTACGTAAAAAAAATGTAAGTCTTCAATGCTCATTTAATCAATTTTAAACTAATTAATCTGAAAACTAATTTTTGGACTTCTGTGTGCAGGGGAAAAAAAGACACCAATAGTGGCTTAAGTCCTTATGACAACAAAATCACAACAAACGAGTTTGGAAAGTATTGAGGTAAAATTTAACTTTTTATTCAAGTTTGGTAACTTGCTGACAAATAAATATGAAACTATACCTATATAAAAATTTAGCTTTTCTATTCTCGATTTTGATATGGAAAACCATTGGTAGTCATACTTTCCTTAAACTTCTATATAAAAATGAATAAAGCTAAAAGAAAAGGAAACCCTTAATATATATTATTTTGCTTAATGATTTTTATATATATCAATTATTCAATCACCTCTTAATCTTTTTTAAGTTTTTCTTAATGTTTTTAAGTTTTTGTATGATGAGTAGTTGATTATTGTAATAATCTTTTATTTTCTTATATAACTTATTTTTCTGATTATAAAGATTTTTATTTGTGGTTTCAGACTATCATTTGTAAAGCTAAAGATGAAACTATGAAGTTTTGGAATGTATTCCTTTAATTAGAGATCTAGAGTTGTTCCTTTTGAAAATATGTTGGTCAAAGATGGCATATGTTCTATGAATTTTGTTAGTAGAAGTTTGTGTATATTCACGTGAAAGGATGGTTGTTCAAGTGTGTTGAGATGTACAAGGAGACTTTAATTTTTTGTTTATGTCCAAGATGTGATTGTGATATTTTGGAGTAATTTTGATTTTGGACTTTCTGTAAACAAATGGTGTGCATTTGTTTTGGTGACCTGAGTTGGAGATTATGAAATGATTGCAAGTTGAAAAAAAAAAAAAACAATTATCACAATACAAAGATTTTTATCATGTTATTATTATTCTTGACTAGATTTTAAACCTGTTGTACGGATTCATTTAAATTATGTTTTTTATTTATATTTATTATTTATTATAAAAATACATGTACATATATAAAATAGTTTTTTAAAATATTTAGTAACATTATTTTAAGTATTAACTATATTATAATTGTGAAAGATAATTAATTATATTTTTAATCAAATAGATGTTATTTTGAAAAATGCTAAATCTATTAAAATTAATTATAATTATATTAAAATTTTATGTATATAAATAAAATATCAAAACTAACATTTAATATTTTTTTTATCTTACTTAATAACATCAAATATCTTACTTAATAAAAAAAATATCAATTTTTTTAATTATAAAATTGAATATTAAATAGTATAATATTAATGTGAGTAATTTAATTATTTATTGAATACATGTAGTTTTCTTTTTTTTTTAACTAAATACATATAGTTTGTAAAAAAAAAAAAACTCTTGATAAATGATTAATATAAATTTGAAGTTTTTGGTGAACTAAGAGAATATGTTTATTTTTTAATTAATTTGTTTTTTTACATTGGATCTTAAAAGGATTGATGACTATTCCAGCAAACCAACAAGTATCTTTAGTATTTGTTAAAAAAGCTTGACACCATTAATTATGAAATTTAGCAAAAATAAATTACTAAAATCTAATTAGTACATGCCATATGGATCTTGTTTATATGCAAAATTGTGTTAACAAACTTAAAAATAAATATGGATCTTGTTTAGTATTTTAGAAATTTTGTTATTGTTTTGCATATAAAAAGATATGTGAGGATCGAAAATGACATCTGAAAATAGGGCAAGTAAAAACAGAAAGAATATTAATTATTCTTTTATTAGAGAATCTGATTTTTTATTTTATTTTATTAATTGTAAAAAATTTATTAATTGTCTAAGAATGATGTATTAGATTAGTGTCTAACTTTTCTTCCATAAAATATTGATGTTGATGTTTATTGCCTAACCTTTAATTTTAATTTTCCTGGTGGAAATCAACATTACTTAGTACGACAATAACACTATTAATTTGATATATATTATAATAATACTAAAAAGGAGAGTAATACTTTAAAAAAGAAATTAATGGTTTATTCTTGCAAAATCAGAAGGCAATATGGTAATCTTGAAAACCATAAAACGGTCTTTTAACAGTGATTTGTTAATATCTTCCTGTTTTCCTGTTGTCAATGCAACAAAATATCAAAACTAAAACAAGTGAATTCAAATATATAACTGAAACAATTACTATAAGAGGATCTTCGCTTACAATTTTGTTTTTTTTTGTTTTTCACATTTTAATTATAAAATTGTCACACTATTTTCACTCTGTTTTTTTAATATTTGTATAGTAAACAATAGAAAAAACAACAAGAAGATAAAAACAGAATTAAAAACAAAAAATAATTTTGTAATTAAAAAATAAAACAGGGGAATGCAGTTATACACATTTACAATAGTTTAGCTCCACCACTGATTCCATTAGCTAGATTGGCTGATCAAGGTTCGAATGTTACCAGAGACACGGAGGTTCATGGAAACTGAGCTTTCTCAAACAAACAATACATAAGAAGATTAACAATGTTGTCTCTGTCGAGAAGACTAGGGTTTTCTGTGTCCGTTGTTTCCATTCCAAACAAGTTTCGCTCTTCTCAGTTGTTTCACTCTCAGCCTCCAACCTTTTCCTTCGATAATATTGATGATGCCGTCTCCCAATTTCACCGCATGCTCCGTATGCGTCCTACTCCTCCCATCTTCCAATTCGGCAACATTTTAGGATCCCTTGTGAAGATGAAGTAATATTCCACTGTTATTTCCCTTTCTCGACAAATGGAACTCTATGGAGTTTTCCCAGACCTTGTTAATCTAACCATCCTCATTAACTGTTACTCCCACTTGGGTCATATCACCTTCGCTTTCTCTCTATTAGCCAAGATCCTCAAATTGGGTTATCACCCAGATGTCTTTACCTTCACAACACTCATCAAAGGTCTCTGTCTTAAGGGGCAGGTCAAGAAAGCACTGCAGTTTCACGACAATCTCATAGCACAGGGATTTCCGCTCGACCAGGTTAGTTACGGCACTTTGATCAATGGTGTGTGTAAGATAGGAGATTCTAGAGCTGCCATCAACTTGCTCGGAAGAATTGATGGCAGACTGACTCAGCCTAATGTGGTAATGTACAACACTATCATTATTATTGATGGTTTATGTAAACATCAGCTTGTATCTGAGGCTGTGATATGTTCTCTGAAATGCGGGAATTTCACCTGATGTTGTCACTTATAATACTCTCATTCATGGCTTCTGCATTGTTGGTAACCTGAAAGAAGCTACTGTTTTGATAAATGAAATGATATTCAAAAACATCAACCCAAATGTTTATACCTACAATATAATGGTTGATGCATTGTGTAAAGAAGGAAAGTTCAAACAAGCCAAAAACTTGTTAGCTGTTACTTATAGTTCTTTGATGGATGGCTATCGCTTAGTTAACGAAGTGATGATTTGTGCAAATCAGGGATAGAGGTCAACCTGATGTTATCACCTACAACTTCTCGATGGATCAATTATGCAATTGATCATCTTGACAAGGCAATTACATTATTTATGATCAACATTCAAAATAATTGTCCGTGTGCTCTCTTGGTGAAATGATCGCTAGAGGCCTATTGTAAGAATAAACCAGGTGACACACACCTCATTTCCTTAGCAACTTACATTTCTTGATGAGTTTGCATGAATGATTTGTAAATTTAGTAGCTGTTTGATCAGAGGATTTGGGTTTTGCAGTGTTCTCACTGCTGCCGGTGTATTTTTTTGTTAATTCCATGTTGGACATGAAAAGTTGATAGTCTTTTCTAGCATTTTGCTTTTCATCGTTTTCTTGATGCTTAAGACGCATTAATAATAGAAGAAATTGTGTTCTTGATTTATTTCATTTGAGAAGATATATTAAACCGTTTTATAATGCAATTGGAATCTGAAACAAAATAAAGCTATACAACATTCACAAGATTCAATCTCTGTACACGATTATATTAAAACACAAATTCATATGCAATAAAAAAATGGGCAGAGAATGCATCTATAACAAAATATTTGTTACATCCCTATATGAAAAATCCCGATGCCTTTGTTTTTGTATCAGTTTGATCATCTCCATTCATGGTCCTCATAGTCAATGGTTGGTTGTTCTTTAGGCTGTTCAGTATTGCACTTCAGGCAAGCCATATTTCTTGCATAATTGTAGAATTCGCATCTACAGGCAATTTGACATGCATATTTGCATATGAACAAAACAACAAAGATAACCATTGAGACAAAAATTCAACCAAGAGGTTAAGAGGCACTTCATATAGTTCTATTGGTATTAACTGATGTTATTGTATTCTTTTCTATAAAGAAAGCTGACAGACACATAGAAATTGGCCATGCCTGATGAGAAAAGTTTTACATGTGTTATCACCAGATTAAAAGAGTGAAACCTTGTATCATAAACACTAATCATTATCCTTTTATGATGCTGTTTCAGATAAAAAAGCTGAAGCAAAAGATATAATATATCAAAGAACAAAGACAATCGAAGGGACGAGGAAGCTTGGCAGCAAGAACTTGAAGCTGTTTATTTTTATATGTGGAAAAGACATTCAAAAGGCTTGTTTTTACAAAACCACCCTCGACTTAAACAGAGTACGAAACTTGAATAGAAGAAGGCAATGTTTTATCGAATCTGTGAATATGAAGAGAGAAGAATTATGTGGAGGAGTAATTGGAAAGAAGGTTTTGCCTATAAATGCAGCAATATCATTCTCCAAAACAACTACTACAAAAAATGAAACAGACGATCGAACTAAAGGTGATAAAAAGAAGCCAGTTTCAATTTCAAGAAGAATGAAAGAGCTGCTTAGAAGGGTTGCTGCTGGAACAAAAACAGACAAAAGTGAAAATTTCAATGAACAAAAGGTAAGAAAAATTATCTTTCGGTGGCTCTTAACTATAGAAAGAACCACTATTTTGTCCACTAAACACTAAAGGTATGCTTAATTGTATAAGTTTTTCTAAAACACTTTTAGAAAGAAAATAAGAAAAATTAAAATTCTCCCTCCATAAGCTAAAATTAACTTTTGTATTGACTAATTTGTAATAACTTTCTTATATAACTTCTTTAAAAGATGGAAGGATTTCTGCAAATTAATTAATGCATAAGTTATTTTAATCTTAGAGGGAAGTTCATTTCATTTTTATTTCTCCTAAAAATGGTTTTAGATAAACTTACCCAAACAAATCCTATAACTTTGTTGAAAGAAATAAAATTCACTACAATGATCTATAAAAATGTTTCTAGATAAACTTACTCAAACAAATCTAAGACTTTCTGGAAAGAAATAAAATTCATTTAAGTAATCTCTGCCCTTAAAAAAATAAATGTCTCCAACCATTGGTGGTGGGATTTTTTTTTTTCTTGTGAATTAGTTGCAGTGCAAATAAAAAATAACGTGAATTTGCTAATTAATACTCAATATTATCCAGCTACTTAGTTTCCCAGATGAATTGACTCCAACTAAATTAATTAGTGGATATCATCAAATTCTGTTCAGGTTTTATAATTTAGAAGACAAGGAAACATAGAAGCATTATTTCCCGAAGATGTTCAACGTGGCAGTGAATTACCACATATTCTGAATGTAAGCCAAACATTAACTCTTTTCTCTCCATGTGCATGTATTTGTTAAATGGAAGAAAAATATGTTTTTATTTATTGAGAATTTTTGTTTATAGTTTTCAAAATTTTGTTTGACATTATGATTACATCACTTTTTTTAATTATTTTTAAAAATTAATTTCTTTAATTAAAAAAAAGTGATGTCACTAACACGCAATATAAGTTAAGAGAATGTCAAAGTAAACATTTCACCAACTAATAGACCTCACTAGAGGGGTGAAAAAACAAATGAAAAAATATATTAGAGATGGAAATCGATCAAATTAAACTTTAAGGATTATAAACGAAAATCCTCGATACATGGGCGAAAAATATATTTTACACTTGTTTAATTTGTAATATATTAGATATGTGTAGTTGTTGTCTTGGATTTTTTTATATAAAAAAGAGAAACAAAGAAGAAGAAAAAATTAAATAAATTTTTTTATAAACTAAAATTACTTTATGCACTAACTAATTTATAAAAGTTTTTTTATATAATTTTTCTGAAAAAAAAAATAATTTCTACGAATTAATTAACGTAAAAACTAATTTTTAAGTTATAGAGTATTTTTTTTCTCACTTTTTTTTTTACAGAAGTGTTTCTTAGAAAAAAGTCTACAAAGTATGTTATTGCCTTTATTAACCAAATACTTGACTAACCCTTATTTATCACTTCTTCTATTTTTTGTCGGCAGTTGTGATGCTGGAACTATGAAGAAGAGTATATTAGGAAGATACTCTATTATTCTATGAATGGTGGAACATTTCAGCAAACAAAATCAACTTCACGAGTTAATGCTCTATCTATGTCCATGGGTTTATGTATAGCTAATTTGATATTCAGGAAATTCTAGTTGCTTTACTGAAAATATATAGTAAGATTTAGGTTGATAAGAAATTAAAATAAATTAATATTAAAGAGTTTACAAGCTAGTCAATGAGAGTGTTTCAAATAATTGTTCTCAATATGTTATAGAAGACTTTTTACCGCAAGTATTTTCACCATTTACAGCTTTTCTAAATCTTATATTATTAATATAACTAGTTTAGTACTCGTGCATGCATTGGTGGCAAGTTATTTTAATTATTGATAATAATATTTATTATTTTAGATATTAAATTATTTAAAATAAATTAATTTTAATACAATATATAAAATATATACTATTTTGTAAATTTGATAGAATAATGTAATAATTAAAAAATGGTTTATAATAATGTGTTAAATATTTAAACATATTATAGTTTAAGTTTATTTTAATATAGAATTTATGAAATGTGTTAAATAATTCATTACTTAATTTGTTTCAAGATTACTTTTGAAAGAACGAAATAATTAAATGATAAATAAAATAATGATATTTTTACTATAAATATTTAGGTAGCACTTCTAAAAATCATATAAGAACAAAGTAGAAAAAGAAACACCATTTTGCATACATGCTTCCATGTCTAATCTAATAATCTAATAAGTAAAAAAAAGGCAAAAGCTAATTCGCAAGAAACAAATAGAAGAAAAGAAAAGAAATAAAAGGATGCAAAATAAGAAATAGGAAAAAAAAAATAGAAGAAAGAATGCTGAAAAAGATGATAAAAGAAGAAAAAAATCTTGATGCAATAGGTGGTGACATAGAAAGAGAAAACGTAATATATAGGCAGATAAAGACAGGAATGATATTGATAATGACAAATTATTTAAAATATGAAATTTCAAATTCAAATATAATTAGGTAACCAATTCAAATATTATTTATATATAATTGACTTATAGATAAATGCTTTCAAAATAATAATATATTTGTTGATAAACAATTTATAACTAAGTAGATATACATGAATATTAGTTTGAATAATCAAATTATTTTAAAATTTTAACATATTGATTTGTTAAAATTATTTTATTATTTAACATAATTAATGTAGAACTAATATGATGTTGTCATGGACATTTAATTACGTGACAAAACATTCTTTTATAATATTTAAATTAAATATTATTTATATATTATTGACTTATAAATAAATGCTTTCAAAATAATAATATGTTTGAATATAAATAGTTTATAACTAATTATTTGATTTGTTAAAATTATTTCACTATTTAACATATGGATTGCCACGTATAGTGACCCATGCTAAGTACGAATGAGTTGTTTTATTCATTGATAATATTATTTATTAAATTATTAAATTATTTAAAATAAAATATTTTAATATATATAATAATTTTCAAATTTATAAAATAACATAATAATTAAAAAAAATGATTTATAATAATATGTGTTAAACATTTAAACATATTATAATTTAAGGTTATTTTAATATAGAATTTATGAAATGTGTTGAAAAAATCATTAATTAATTTTTTTTCTAGATTATTTATTTTATTTTAATAAATAATTTAGAAATATCTTCTAATGTGTTCAACCTTCTTTGATTAATTTTCATTCTAATTAAATAATTTTTTTTCAAACTTTCAATTGTTTAATTTTCATTATATTATTTTTAAAAAATAGTAAACTTAAATTGGTTTTTGACGTGTATCATGAATATTTTTTATCTGATTATAACAATAATAATAATTAAAGAAGATTGATTATTAAATAATAAAGATCACTAATTTAAATATACAATAAAAAAAAATTAAAGTTAAAGTAAAGATCATTATAATTAAAGTTTTGCTTTATAAATCAAATAGTTAATTCAACTATTTATATAGACATTATACAAATTATTTAATTTTTGATAATTATCTTATTTTTAAAATGTTTAGATACTTTAAGTTTTCATTTAAAGTATCACAATAAAATTTTTAAAATATTATGAACCAAAATGTAAATATTATAACCATAAGATAATTATAATAATAATCACTTAAAAATGTCATAAAATAATAATAATGGAAAAAATTAAAAAAATTATTTTTTATTTAAATTAGATGATAAAATTTGTTTAAAATAATATAAAAGAAAAATTATAACCCTAAACGAAATCAAATCAAACTAATAAAATAATAAATATTATAATCTTAAAATTATTACAATAATTCTAAGATAATAACAAATATTATAATTTTAAGATAATTATATTAATCAATTTAAACTACTCATTACGCTTTTCTCAATTTTTTTATTATTATTATATATAAATATTATTTAAAAATAATTTTTTTAATTTTAAGATCTCAAACTAATTTTTTTTTTAAAATCTAGTTTGAAAAAACAAAATTAATACAAAATAAATTGATTTAAATTAAAATTTATATTCATTTAAATTTAAATTAAAATAAAACAATAAAGTTATTTTAAAAAATGAAGAATCAATTGGAAGCCACGATGAATTAAAAAATGAGAGAAACTGAAAGGCATCATAAAAAAAGAAATAGCACAAAGAGAATGAAAATACCTAATGTTGTGTTTAGATGGAGCATTTTACAAATTTAAGGTAATTAAAATTCTAGGCATTTGAATTACTAGAAATTGAATTTCCATAAAAAAAATAATATTACATAATTTGTAAACTTATGCATAATTTTTAAACTTAAAAAATAATGTACAAAAATATTTTAAAAAATATTACATAATTTGTAAATTTTCAAAAATAATATATGAGAGAGAGGAAGGGGAGAGCAAGGGGGAGTGAGGAGAAAGAGAGGAGAGAGGAGGGGGAGAGGAGATGGAAATTCACTCTTTTTAACTAACTAAAATACCCTTTTAAAATGAGAACATTTCAATTTCTTTCTTAAATACCTCATTCAAACAACTCATTTTATTTCAAAGAATTTGAATTATCCTCTCTAAATACCTCATCTAAATAGATTTTATTTAATTGTCACTCACTTGCATATTTATATATGTATATATAGAGAGAGTATGTATTAGTTAGAATATTCAAATTATTTTAAAGATTTAACAGATTAATTTGTTAATATTATCTTGTATTTCAAACATGAATTAAGAATATTAATTTGAATATTTAAATTATTTTCAAAAGTTAAAAAATTATTTTTTAATATTATTTTATTATTTAACATAAAAAAAATATAGAATGAATACATACATGTGACTTCTAACAACGTGACAAAAATTTACTTTAATAATAGATAGATAAACTTCATTTAGAGGAAAATTTTATGTGTCATCAACGTACTAAAAGTTACTTTAATAATTTTCTAGAAACTTTTTATATCAAGTGATTAATTTTTATAATAAAAATGTTTTTTATTTAAAATAAAAACTAAAATAAAAATATAATAAGGGGTGTATTAGATTAAGATTTTAAAAGATTATTTTAACATAAAAAAATTTTGTGGATTTTAAAGACTTTGTAAAAATGTAAAAAATTTTAAGATTTTATTTAAAAGACTTTTTTTTATTAGGATTTTGTAATTTAGATTTCGATGGATTTATAACATTTAAAAGGACTTTATGAATTTAAAAAAAAACATTCAAAATTACTGAACACAAACAAAATATAGTATGCCTAAAAAATATTATTGAACACAGACTAATCACATGATTACGATAATTGCTTACTTCTTTGTCTCTTCACCATTGTTGGAATATGTGTAGCATCAATACCTCCAATGCATTCCTAAAATTATTCATATATAATAATAATCATCATGTTCTAAAAAATACATGTTATACTAATGAAAAATTATAACTTTCTTTATAATCAAATTATATGACATGTTATGAAAGAACAAATCCTTCTTTACTTAGTATTAAAGAAATCACCCATTATGTAATGAATTGTGTCATCTAAATTTAAGATTTTTTTTTAACATTACTTTCTTTATTAAGTTGTAAATCTTCTCAAAATTGACTATAATAATTTTTATGCTAGTAAAAAGGTTTTTTAAAACTTTGACTTATTGTTTGTCTCAGTTGAGTTAGAATATTCTCTATGCTCATATCTACTTCTCTTATAACCAATGATTTTTTTTTTCAATAGGAATTGTTAAATCTAAAGGAGAATGAAATCGTAGACTACATTGGTCATGTGATGTACGTTGATCACTACAAAAAAATGTTGATCTCTGATAGATATTTATTGACAGATTTATATCTGTTAGTAATTCAAACTTACCCACAAAATTTACTAACAGAAAAGTATCAAGCCAAAAAATATGATTTTTGATGAAAATTTATTTGTATGTAATATTAGTTCGTACTGATGGATTTTATTGACGAAATTTTTTTTTTACTAGAAGTTTAGTCTATTAATACCTCAAGAGAAGGACCAAGGGGAACCCAACAGAGTTGGAAACCCCGTAACTCCCCATCATGGACAAAGACAATTGCATTTTATTAAAATAAAGGAAAAGAAAAACAAGATAAAAGTGAGGAAATTAGGCCAAAACCTACAAAAAGAAATGATTAACAACATGAGGGGATCAGGCCCAAACTCATGATTAAAACCAATGCTAATAAAACAACTTAATGAGCCTAAGATTTAGTGTTGTCTCAAAAGTTGTAAGTCTTTTCCTGCACTTTCACTCCTTTTTTATTTTTCTTTTTCTGTGGTATGGAAGGGTAGTTCTTGTAACATCGTGGTTTTCTAATTCTGTGAGAAAGTGATTGATTTAAAATGCAACGGAAAGTAAATTTGAATTGTTATTTAATGATCTAATAAAAAAAAATAAAGTGATTTATTGATGTGTGATTAGGTGTTTTGTTAGATGTTTAGTTGGGCTAAGTTCTTAGAGCCTTATATTTCAGATTGATTATAGAACATGGGGGGGTGTAGTTAAAGGTTAAAAAGGATGCAAAGAGCTAAGTTTGAATTTTTCTTAAACTTATGTGGGAAGTTTCTTTCCTTTCCCTTATCTTCTTCACTTTCCTTCGTTCTTATTCATCCCATTCTCTCATGGTGAAGAATTAGAGCTTTCTCATTATTGGAAACTTAAGCATCCTTCTTTGAAGCTTCCTAAATTGTTGTGGTGTTGGTTCCCTTTAGTTGGTTACATAGCAAAGATTGAGTAAGGTCATTCTTGGATCATCAAGTTCCCTCCATGGCTTCTTCTTCAAGATTTTGAATCACTTCCTAGAGTAAGGGAAGCTTACCCTTTTTCTTTGTTTTAAGATGATTTTGAGTTGTTTGGTTTAAATCTTGGGTTCTTTTGTTGGGGTTTAAGGTTTAGAAACTTAAGAGTTGATTATTGACATGTTTATTATGAAATTGGATGTTTGGGTAGTTATTAATAGGCTTAAAACTCAGTTTTTCATGAAGAACTCGTGATGCAGGATCTGTTGTTTTAGCTAAGCTAAAAAGTTATGCAGGATTTGTTGTTTTAGCTAAGCTAAAAAGTTTAGCTTGAGCTTAATATTTGGCTGAAGCTAAATTTTCTAGCTAGGTTGAATTTCAATAATTATTCGATCTGTATAAATTTAGCTGGAGCTACGATTTCTAGCTTGAGCTATATTTTTAGCTAATGCTAAATTAATTCAAATGTTTTATTTTATCCTAAATGTTTTCTCAAGGTTTTTATGATCAATCCCAACTACACACACACACACACACACATATATATATATAATTGTTTTATGTATTATAAAGGAGAAGTACAGTTTTCTATTAATGTTATGAAATTCATTGTTCATGAGGATCGTTGGTATAATTATTATGAGAATTCATGGTGTTGAATGTCTCACCATGCTCATAGAACTGCTAGATGGGTTCTTTATGTGTGAAGGTATATGAATGGTGAATTTATAACATGGTGAACTTGTGATAGTAAGGTTTATGAATGTTTGCATACCTATAATGTATTATGTAGTTGGTTATGCATACGCATGTATACATCATGCCTAGATGGCAGTGCGTATGGGTAGGCACGTAAGTTGAGAGTGCCAAGTGGGCTCTCAACCTAGTGTTGAGGGTTTTCGTGGTGGCTAATGAGAATGGATCTATAGAATAAACAAGTGGACGAATCTCTATAGATGTATGGTCATGCAAACCTTATAGAGGTAAACTGATACCAACACTTGTCTATATTCAATAAAACCACAAATCCTCCACAAGGTAGCTCAAAGGACTCCCCGAATGGTCATAGAGTGAGACCATGGTAAGGGATGGGGCCTATGGGAATCACCCAAAAGTTGTAGAAATCTCCTTGGAGTTGAGTCAGCATGGCATACATGATATAATTACAAATTGAGATTGAAATGTGAATTGAGATTTAAATGTGAATTGAAAACTAAATTGAGTTGAGGCAGTTTTGTTTAATGAAGTTACATGACTTATGATCATTAATTTATTCAATTCTATGTTAAACTAAATCTATCCTTAGTTAAATCTTCATATAAACTGAAGTAGTATGAGGAACTTCTAAAGATACAACTTCAACATTTGGAATCGGTGTCTTATTCTGCATAGAATCATCCTTTTCATGGACAACAATCTCTTCTACCTGATTTCCTTGATCCTCATTCATGCCCTTATTAACTATGGTATCCTCGCCCTCATCCCTAAGGCTCTCATCTCCTCAAAGGTTATATGATATCTCTCCCTTTATGTTACTTGTCGTACCATGGTGCCTCTTAAAGTGATTTTTCTTTTTGTATTTGGAAACCACCAACTGGAATGGTTTCTCTTTGTTTGGTGAGTGTTGTTTAGAATCTTCAACCATGTCTGCCCATGCCTCATGGCATCAAATCTTGTAACTAAAGGCAGAGGAATCCAAATGCTCTGCCTCCGCATTCAAAATAGGGGAGTTGGGGACAAATTCCTCTTTACCATCAGCATAGTTGTGCTCTGCATCACCATGGGCGTGTTCCACTTCAACATGGTCGTGCTCTGCTTTAACACGACCGTGTTCTATTTCAACAAGATCATAGTGCCCTGTTTCAATGTGATCTGCCTTAACATGGTCGTGTTCTACTTCAGTATAGTCATGGCACAAATTATGGCTTTGCCCTAAGTGCTGGCAATGATTATTCCTCCCAACCCTTGACCAAGGGTTTAGTGTGCCTATAGCTTGCCAAAGAGTGGCCAATGATTTGACAATTGCTGCAAAATTCTGGAAGGCGTTCATAAACCAAATCAACATAAAAAACAAAACCGTTTCTCTCCACCATGATCCTGTCTCTCAACGATTTCTTCAAGTCCACATCAACAGGGACCCTAGCAAAATGTCCAAACGTTCTAGAGGCTATAGCCTTATCAATAGCCAAAGGAGAATCAATGTCATAGGCAATAGCAAACAAAATACGTTGTCTCCAATATTCTTGTGGTAAACCAAAAATATGTACCCAGCATTGTACGTTGGTTTGCTTGACTAGATGGGGGTTGAAGTCTAGTGTCCAAGCAAAGAGTTTGAGAATCCCAAGAGAAAGGTTCCATGATCCTTCAGGTAGAAAGTGACACATATCCTTTGAATTAGCAAACGAAAACTCAAAGAATCCATGGCCTAGGGAGACCAATTTCCAATTGTCTAGTGTATGCCAAGCCTTAAGTAGTTTCTCCTTCAAATCATGAGTCCTAGGAGATGTGGAACCCTTAGGAAGGATTAACCGACCATGGAGGCTGTGCTTGCACTCAGCCAAGCTAATAAGATACTCCTCCTCTAGAATTTTGACGGCAATGTCATCTCCTTTGATGCAAGGTGAAAAAATTTTGGTTGAGCGGAATGGTGCAAGTATTTTTCAAGATGTAACAAAAGATTGGTGGTAACTGGGGTGTGAGGCGGCATGAAGGGAGGCAGAAAACTGTGGCAATTGGGCATAGCCAAGCAGCTCCAAGGTAGGGTTGTCGAATGTGTTGCCATCTCTCAAGGAGAGAGGGCAGAGCGTTTTCTTGACTCATGAAAAAAATTCATTTGTAAAATGTTTAATTTTTGGCTTAATTGTAATTTTCATCCCACTGATTTTCATGAAAGAGTGATTTTCATCCCCCTAGTTTAAAATGCAATTTTGGTCCTTCTATTAATTTTGAGGTTTTGACCATTATTAGCATAACTACTAAACCAATTATCTAATCAATAATTATTATGAAACATTTACATATATAAATATTTCACATAAAATTTATTTATTACCATATATTTATTTATTGTTTCTTGTGTTCTCAACAAAAATTTAGTATTTTGAATAAAAGTAAAATAAAGGGAGTGATTTATAAAATAAAAAGTGAAATATATAAAAAAAAATTACAACTAATAAAAGAAGATGTTAAAAAATAAAGGAAGAATAAATTAAATAACTTTTAATAATATTAAATATTAATTAAATAAAATTTTATAAATTTAATATTTGTATATAATAAATATTCTTAATTTTTTAATATAGATCAAGTCGTGCGAACTAATTGATCAATAATTGATTTCATTTTAACATTATTAAAAATTTGTATTTTATTTAATTAATTTTTAATATTATTAAAAATTATTTAATTTATTCTTCTTTTATATTTTAACATCTCCGATTATTAGTTGTAATTTTTTTTATATATTTCACTTTTATTTAAAATACTAAATTTTTGTTGAGAACACAAGAAATAATAAATAAATATATGATAATAAATAAATTTTATGTGAAATATTTATATATGTAAATGTTTCATAATAATTGTTGATTAAATAATTGACTTAGTGATTATGCTAATATTTAAAAACTAAAGAGAACTAATTTTAAATCCTAACTTTGTCAAAATTTATTTAATTTTTTATTTAAATTAACTACTTAAATCAAATAGTAAATTATGAATTAAAAAATAATAATTATGTCATTAGTAAAAAACTTATCTTTTAAATTAGAGGGATAAAAATTACAATTAAACGTTAATTTTTGGACTACATTGATGAATTGAATCCGTAATAAGATTATAACATTAATTATTAATTTGAATAAAATATTTACTAGTAATTATAATCAAGTGTCATCCACGTAGGGACAATTGTCATCTCCAAACCCATTAAACAAATAAGACAGCGAAAAATGTTAGTGTTTTAAATTGAGAACTTCCCAGAAAGTGATTTAAGACAAATTGAGTTGAGACAAATTGGTCTGGTAATAAAATAACAAACACCTAAAAAAAATTTGTCATAATATCCTGCAATTATTGTTAACTATTATTATATATGAGTGGTCACTATCACTTGACATTTTATTCAAACTTGTGATGTGATGCATATATTTCATTATTACTTTTAGGGTCATATTAACATAAGAGTTTAAAATATCATAAAACTCATAGCATAAGAGTGATACATGGATTTGAATTTGCAAGTCAAAAATTGTCACCGTAACTATGTGCATCATTCTTTGGTTACTAATACATTGTGAGCCAGCCACTCGAGCGTGAAGATATTTGCGACCTTTATTTTAAATTGGCAAGTGATATACACGTGAGGGAAGGACTATTTTAAATTTTAAATTTTAAATTTTATTTTGACTTTTGCGGTGAGAAGAGAGAGAGACCAACGAGCTACAAGGGGAAAAAGGATTTAGGAGAGAGAAAATAAAATAAGAATTTGAGGAGAGAGAAATAGAGGATAGAAGCAGTGGGTCCCAAATGGCTCATACATCAAAACCCTAATTCATTACTCGTTTACTATCTAAATGCAGCGCCGCACCATTGTTACGTTCGTGAAAGATTTTTCACACCCAACCACTGTAGTTTCCACGCCGCAACACTGCCACGAATCCGTGAAAGAGTTTTCACGCTACGGCAGCAACGATGGCGTACGGTCGACGGTGGCTATGCGCGTGACTGCGCCGATACAACAACGGTGGCTTGCCGTCTACGATGCTGGTGGTCCGCGGTCGACGACACCGGAGGAATGACGATATCGCAACTATTCCTATTCGTCGGCGGTGTTGTCCGCGTTCTTAGCCAAGATCGTCATCGGAGGAGTAGCTTCTGTTCCGCCACCTCCAACCCCGACACCTTAATCGCCGGTGGTGGCGCTGTCGTTGCCGGCGGTGGAGAGAAGTTACACGAGGAGGACTTGAAATCTTGGATGCACAAACACGTCCCAGTGTTTCACTGCAGGTATCATGTCTTTAAAACACAATTCTAGTTTGCGTCTATTTTTTTTTTTTATTATTATTAAAAGTCATTTAGGTTACAAATGAAGCCAAAAGATACGTACTTTGATTGCTAGCTTTGCTTCTTTACTCTCTCATTTAGGGAAAATCATTCTCATCTGAGAATCCAAGCCTCCTCCTTCCTTGTAAATATAGTCGTAAGTTCCTATTACTTCTTCTGCTTTTGTTATAAACTTATAATCTCAAGAGCTTAATATAATGTTGTTTGTATTAGAGAGTAGTAGTCTTACTCCATAATATCTTTACTTTTCTGTTACAGCTAGCTACTGACCTTATGTTAGTAAGTGGAAATCATGGTTAGTTAGGTTTTTAGAAGTGTAGTTAGTGATTTAGTGACTCTATATATAGGGATCACATGTTTTGTAATCATTTGGCTTTTTGGTTTAACCAAATACATTAATAACAGAATTCCTTTTGTTCTCAGAAACTCTATTATTTTGTAAATTGAGTTTAAATGGGTTCTTGGAATGAAGAGTAAAATAGCAAACAATATTGATTCACAAAACTACTTGAATGAGAGTTAGGAAATCCACAAACAATATTCTTATACCAGATCACTTGCTTTATGCGAGCCATTTGTTCACAAAGTTGAAAAGAACTGATGAAGTTTGTCATCCCATTTTGACTTTGCTTCTGCAATGATAACAAATATGTTTTATTGTATCTTTTATTTTAAGAAGAAATAATTTTCTTTTGATTGCTTGTTTTATGTGGATAGGTCTAAGTATAGAAGTACTTGAAAGGCTAGCTATTTTGGGAACTAGAGCTCAGAAGACAGCTCGAAGGGACATCTATAGCATTAGGAATGCAACCATTGTCTTCCATTTTTTACAAAAAGGTCAATGCTTTATCCAATTCTCATTGCAAAGTCCATTGATCATAACATTGTATGTACAGACATTTGGACTGTAGCTACTAATCAAAAGATCTTGAAAAACCTCTTGTGCACTCTTAAGTCTCCCACCTTTGCATAGACAATCAAGAAATACTGTGAATGTGTATACATTTGGTCGAATTCTCTGGTCTTTCATTTTCTGATACATAGACTAGAGAGTCCGATCAAATGTATACATTCACTGTATTTCTTGATGATCTTTCGTTTTTTCAAAATCTTTTTATTAGAAGTTATAGTCCAAATGTCTGTACATACAATGCTATGATCAATGGACTTTGCAATGAGGGCTGGATTAAGTATTGGCCTTTCCATTAAAAATGGAAGACAATGGTTGCATTCCTGATGCTATTCTTGCTCTATTTGTAGAGGATGAGACTGATAAGGTAGAGAAACTTGTTTGTGAAATGATTGCTAGAGGCCTATTGGAAGAATAAAACAGGTGAGATGCTTTCTAGTTTCACTCACATCAGGTGATGACAACTAGCCAATCTTTTTTATGATTTTAAGTCATTCATTGTGTTTCACATCACTGACTGTGCTGAAGTATAATTACTTGGAATTCTATCTCTAATAGTTGATTCTAATTACCTCAAATGCTATGGTCTGTGTTTGCCGAAACTAACATGTTTGCCTTTGCAGATATTTTTCTGGAGGTCATTATTGAGGCATAATTAATTAGACTATGGTTTATTTTGAAGGAATGAGTCTTCTAATGAAGAAAAGAGATATAAGGAGTGAGATTTGATTCTTTAGAACCTAGGATCACATTTGATGCTATTATAGTTTAATATTTGTGGTACTGGTTAGCTTTCTAGAGTTGTAGAGCATACCAGTTTAGTATATTAAGCTGTCATTATCTTGGATAAAAGCAGATGAAAGTTCTTATATTGTGTTAGATTGACTTACTAATTGCTTTAGCATTATTTTTAAATTAGAAAGAACCAATTATTCACTAACCTCTGTTCTAGGGTACCCCCAAATCTGTTTTGGGGTTCACTTGTTGCAATCATGGCTTGTGGCGACACTTTTTTTTTGTTGCAGAACTCAACAAAGCATTTTCCATTGATCAAGCTTTTAAGAAAATAACATATTTTTTGTACCTATGGTACATTATTCAGTGATGTGATTTTTCAGTTTAGCCCCAAGGTTCTCAGTAACACATGCTAGTTTTCAGGTTGAGCACCTTTCATTTCTCAATGACACATGTTAGTACCAGTGTTCAACTAGATTTAAGTAAATGTTAAATTTCAGTGGATAATCATTATTTGTAAGGCTTTCTTTAATTTTTATTAGTTTTTCTTGAAAATTACAAAATCATGAGTCATTGAATAACATTTGGGACCTCCAAAATTGTGATTAAGAGTGTGTTCAAAATAGTGTCTAGAGAGTGTGTTGCTGGCAATTCTCTCTCTTTTGCTGCTTGAATTTATTATGGAATTTATAGGAAAAATTCCAGAGAAAAATGCTCTGGTTACAAAAGGGAAAATGAAGAAGGGATGGATGTGTTAGATTGACTTACTAATTGCTTTAGCATTATTTTTAAATTAGAAACAACCAATTATTCACTAACCTCTGATCTAGGGGGTATTCTCAAATCTGTTTTGGGGTTCACTTGTTGCAATCATGGCTTGTGGTGGCACTTTTTTTTTTTGTTTCAGAACTCAACAAAAGCTTTTTTCATTGATCAAGCTTTTAAGAAGATATCATATTTTTCGTACCTATGGTACATTATTCAGTCGTGTGGTTTTTCAGTTTAGCCCCAAAGTTCTCAATGGCATGCTAGTTTTCACCCAATGAGCACCTTTCATTTCTCAATGACACATTAGTTTTAGTGTTCAATTAGATTTTAGTAAATGTTAAATTTCAGTCTACATTCATTGTTTGTAAGGCTTTCTTTAATTTTTAAATAAATTAATTTTATTTTAAAAAATAAAATTGATATTTTTTATTTTCTTATTCAGTAATCCTATTTGATTTTAACAATACAGTCTTTTAGAGAAGTTTGTTTTATTTAATTTAAAAGTTCACTAATAACAATAAAGAAATATTATTAAACAATTGTTTTTAAACTGATATTTACTATATTATTGATTGAATAATCTTGATTTTTTTTAATTTAAATTGCATAATTATTTACAATAAAAAAATGCACATATATTTGATTTTAACAATAAAGCAATTTTTGAGAAGGAAAATATTTAAAATTATTTTTTTAATCAACATAACGTATTTATCTTTTTTTTTAACATTTATTTTATCTTCTTTCTATAAAGTAATCTTCTACTTTTATCTATTTTTTTCCACTATTTTTTTTAAAAAAATTACTTATAATATTTAGTATTTGAATTAGTTTGTATGCTAACATTTTTTTATATTTTTTTCATCAGTGAAAAAATTATAATTTCAATTATTAAAATAGAATAAAATACTTTAAAAAGAAAAAAATATGTCAAAAATGATATTTTTAAAAAAGATAATAAACCACCTTAATGATCATCAAAACATAAGACATTATTTAAAAATTGTTTTCTATTTGTCCATATATACTATCTAATCATACCCCCTCTTACGTAACAACAAAGTTCGAATATCATTAAAATTCAATAACACACTTTATTTTATTTATTAGTTCGTTAAATAATATAAATTACAATTTAAATATTCTTGTATCTTAAATCAAATGCTTAATCACACATGCTTAACTTGATGTTGTTACTTATAGTTCTTTGATGGATGGCTATTGCTTAGTTAACGAAATGAAGAAGGCAAAACATGTATTCAATGCTATGTCTCTACTAAGAGTAACTCTTAATGTTCACAGCTACAATAACATGATTGACGGATTTTGTAAGACTAAAATGAAGGATGAGGTCATGAATCTCTTTGGAGAAATGCATTAGAAAAATGTGATTCGTGATATAGTGACTTACAATTCTCTCTTATTGATGGTTTGTGCAAATCAGGAAGAATCTCTTATGTTTGGGATTTTATTGATGAGATGCATGATAGAGGTCAACCTGCAAATGTTATCACCTACACTTCCTTGATGGATGGATTATGCAAAAACAGTCATCTTGACAAGACAATTGCATTGTTCAACAAAATGAAAGACCTGAGAATTCGATCAAATGTGTAACATTCACTGTACTTCTTAATGGTCTATGCAAAGGTGAAAGACTTAAGAATGCACATAAGGTTTTTCAAGATTTTTTGATTAGAGGTTGCATTCCTAATGCTATAACATTCGAAATAATTGTCCGTGCTCTATTTGTAAAGAATGAGACTGATAGGGAAATGATCATTAGAGGCCTATTGTAAGAATAAACCAGGTGACACACACCTCATTTCCTTAGCAACTTACATTTTTATCGTTGTTGAGTTTGCATGAATGGTTTGTAAATTTAGTAGCTGTTTGTTAAAAGGAGTTGGGTTTTGCAGTGCCCTCGCTGCTGCTGATGTTTTTGTTGTTCCATGTTGGACATGAAGAGTTGATAGTTTTTTAATTTCTTTTCTGTTGTAGTCGTATTATTGAAATTGCATTTTTATTATTGAACTTGTTTAAAAGACAAGTACAAAAGTTGAAAGCAGTGTCTGTCAAGTTAATATTAACTAAGGTCTTTTTAATTCATTTTAGTCTTGGGTTGTTGGTTGAGTTTTAGAAACTCAGTGTGGCAGAGGATGCATCTATAACAAAATATTTGTTACACCCAAGACCAAAATTGTGACCTCCCAGGATAATTGTAGAAATCCCAATGCCTTTGTTTTTGTATGAGTTTGATCGTCTCCATTCATGGTCCTCATAGTCAACGGTTGGTTGTTCTTCAGGCAAGCCATATTTCTTTCTTGCATAATTGTAGAAATCACATCTACAGGCAGTAATACACGAAATAAGAAACTTTAAAATGGGGAGAGAAGAGGTTAAGAGGCACTCGCACTTCATATAATTTTATTGGTATTAGTTGATGTTATCATATTCTTAAAAAAAAAAAACTGACAGACACAAAACAAATTTCATTTAGAAGAAAGTTTTACATGTATTATCATCATATTAAAAAAATTTCAAATTATAATACAAATAAGTTTTTTAAGGTAACAAAATATATAAATAAATCTTGGTCTTATACTTAAATTTTAATAAATTGTTTATGTTTGGACATAATTTTAAGAAGTGCTTAAACAATTTTAAAACTTTTGGATACAGTACTATATAAACACTTATAAAATATTTTTTTTATTTTACAAATTAAAAAACTATAAATTAAAACATGCTTGAAAATTTAATAAAATTTAAAAAGTAACTAAACAATATTATATACATTACAAAAATATTAAAAAAACAAACCACCATTTACCTAGTTAACTTTAATTCATACAAACAAAAAATTAAGAATCATTAACTAAATAAATGTATAAATTAATCCTAGAATCAATTTCATATTTTTTAAAAGTATGATTAAAATAAATCCTCATATACGTATAAAATATACATATAAAAAATAGCAGGAAAACTTGTGAGCTCACTCACGTTGAATGGAAGAAAAATTCAAAATAAAAAAATTGAAATAACGAAATCTGTTTTGCAGCGAAACAAACAAAAAAAAAAACGCAAGTGTTGTGTCTTTGCAAGGTTTGAAGTTGAGCATTCCTAAAGTACCGCAGAAGTTGTTCTCATAAGCTATTTTTTTTTTATAAATAAAGAAATTAAAAAATGGCACTAAGGCTTACAAAAGAGAATGCTTGAGATATCAACAACTAAGTAATTCGAAGCTGAAGCTGAACAAAAATTTAATAAAATAAACGAGGAGAAGGATTTAGCTCCTGACTTAGTAAGAATGTCTGCCACAGCATTTCCTTGCCTAACCGTAAGCTTGAAGCTAATATTTCAAGGTAGTTGTACGTAATCACGAATAGTCGAAACCACACCTGCATGAGGATGAACAACGTTGAAGTCCTCAATGATGAATTTCAAAGAAGTGGTGGAATCCGTCTCACAAATAACATTAGAAAAACCTTTTGTGTGGGCAAGTTTAATGCCATGAAAAATGGCACACAGCTTAGCAGTGGTGTTTGAAGTAAAACCATAATTGCCCATATAATCCGTGATCCAATTGTTTGCAAAATCTCGTAGAACGCCATCAAAACCTGACAAGCCAAGATTACCAAAGGAACTACCGTCTATTGGGAATATCCCAGTTAACCAATATCCTATCTGTTGGGAATGAGCTGGTCGAGCTTGTCCCTTTGACTAGATGTAGAAGAGAACTTATCTGGTTGTGCATATACCAGTCTGGCCAAATTATATTGTTAAAAACCACCTCATTCTTCACGCGCCAGATCATCCAGTAAGTGGTGCCGAATAAGAGCTGAAAATTTCCTTGAATGTTACTTCTGAGCCAATATGCAGCATCATCAACGAAGAAATCAAGACTATACTGCAACTAGATGTATTGCCGCATCTTACATGCATAGCGACAATCGCGAAGGATATGAATCCATGTTTCATTGGCATCTCCACACTTGCAACAAGAAGAATCAGTAGTAATATGTCACATGAAGCGGAAAGAGTTAGTAGGAAGACTCCCTCTATAGGTGAGCCAAATAAAGTGTTTAACATTCTCAAGTAACTTGGACTTCCACACCCACGACTAGAACTTAGCACAGGTAAGATAAAAAACAGGCTCTCGGCTCAACCACGCATAGGCAAACTTGGTATCATACCTTTCCAAGCTAGATGCACTCCACCTAATAGTATCCAACATAAAAGGATTAAGAAACAAGTACGGAAGGGTGTTCCGAATGTCTTGGGGCAAGGTTGTAGTAAGGACGTCAAAGTGCCAATAGCCATCAAAATAGACATCCTTAATGCGTAATTACATGTCCCTCTCATGGACCTCATCCACCATGCCATACAATGGTCCCTCCTCTAACCAAGGATCAAACCAAAAGGAGCAATCCTCGTCCCCAATCTTGAACGTGAAACCTTGCTTGAGATGAGATAAGGCTTTCATGATAGAGGACCAAACATACGAGTTACTTGTGGAATTCTTAAGGTGAAGAATATTCTTTTGGCCAATATATTTTGCATATAGCAAGCGAACCCATAACTTATCCTTGCCATGCAAAAGATCCCACACATGCTTGCCAAGTAGGGAAATGTTAGCTTGGCGGCATCGATGAATGCCCAAACCTCCTTTGGCATGAGTTTTAGAGATCGTAGACCAATTTACCCAATGATTGTGATTCCCTCCCCAGATGAAGCACCTTAACCTAGAGTCAATTTTATTGCAAATTCCCTTCGGGATCCATAGGTTTTGCATAGAGTAGGAGGGGATAGCAGATATAATTGACATAGCCAAAGTTATTCTTCCAGCACAGCTAAGAAATTGGCCCTTCCAACCTGTAATGTGGCTATTGACACGGTTTGTGAGGAAGGCAAAATCCGCCTTAGTAGTCCTACCTACCAAGAAAGGGAACCCCAAGTATCTACTTGGATTATGAGTGTGTTGGAACTCTAATATAGTGGCGAATTGCTGGATTTTGCTATGCGGAACATTCTTAGAGACGAAGAACTTAGATTTTTGATTGTTGACTTTCAAACCAGAAGCAAGACAAAATAGCCGGATAACATCCTAGACCAACTGCACTTGATTTGCCGACACCTTAGTGAACAACAGACAATCATCGACAAAGAATAAATGTGATATCTTAGGGCCACCTTTGGAGATCGTAACTCGGTTGTCAATCTCCACTACTCACTTTCTCCTGAATGAGAAGCGCTAGCTTCTCCATGCACAGAAGAAAGAGATAAGGTGACATTGGGTCTCCTTGACGAAGACCACGCCTCGGCGAGAAAGAGGGAAATCTCTCGTTGTTCCATTTTAAGGATAAGGACGTAATAGTAGTGTAGTTCATAACCAAGTCTATTGTGTTGTCCAGAAACCCAAATTCCTTCAGAGTCAATCTCAAGAAGCTCCAATCAACCCTTTCATAGGCTTTTTCAAAATCGATCTTAAACATAACATATCCAGTCTTTCCAGTCTTCTTATGCATACGATGAACAATCTCTTGGGCGATGATGGCATTATCACAAGTTCCCCTCTTGGGGATAAAGCTACTTTGAAGGGGACCAATGATAAAATCTAGGTGTGGCCGAAGGCGATTCACTAGGACCTTGGAGACCAATTTGAATAGAACATTGCAAACACTGATCGGTCTGAAGTTCCTAATGGATGTGGGATTCTCCAACTTAAGAATGGGAACTATCAAAGTTTTAGTCATTTGGGATGGGACAACAATTGTGGCAAAAATCTCAGCTACCATGTGCGTAATATCATCATTGATATGTGGCTAGAAGGTTCTGAAAAATATAGGTTGAAATCCGTCTAGCTCAGGGGCTTTGTAAGGGTTCATGCTAAATGGGGCATCCTTCACTTCTCACAACGTGACGGTAGCGGCTAGGCCAAGGGAGACATGATCCTCCAATCGAAGAACATGCACTAGCTGTAAGCAATGGGAAGACATCTAGCAGTAGATTGGAAGAGACCTTGGTAGAACGATTGAGCTTCCTTCTAAATAAGGGATGCATCAGTGCACCAAATATTATCGATAAACAAGCTAGAAATGTTATTCTTGCGTCTTCTGATAACCATTTGAGTATGAAAGAATTTGGTATTCTTGTTGCCAAATCTCACCCAATTCTCACGGGATTTCTGGAACCATAACATTTCTTCGCGAAAAAGGATTTGGTTGTATTGGTCCTGCAAGGCTTTCTCGAACTGAATCAAGTCAAAAGTAACCTGAATCTCTAGTTCTCGGTGGATTCCTTTGATACGAAATTCCAACTTCTTTTTGTCCTGAAAAATATTCCCAAAGACCTCTTTGTTAAAGATGATAGAGTTGTCACGAACCTTATTAAGCTTATGAAAAGTGTCTCTAGTAGTTTGACCCCATGCTTGTGTCACAATATTTGCATACTCCGGGTGGAAAAGCCAAGCTGCTTGAAAATGAAAGGAAGGGTTTATGCGAGAGTCAACTTTTCGGCAAGAAAGGAGAGGATTGTGGTCCGAGTTATGGGGGAGAAGAGTTTCCAACAACGCATTAGGGTAGGCAAGACGCCAGTCAGTGTTAGCCACGCACCTATCAAGTTTTTTTTGTATGAACCCCCTTGCTTGAATATTCCTGCGCCACGTGAAGAAGCTCCCTATGGTTTCCATATCAATAAGGCCACACTGGGTGAGAACGCCGTAAAGAGCATTGGCCCTGGCTTGGTGGAAGGCTCCCCCTGTGACCTCTGATGGTTGAGTAATCTCATTCCAATCGCCAATGACTAGTCACGGTCCTTCCATGTCATTGCCAATCTCGATCAAGTGGTCCCAAAGAACAGCCCTCACCGTAGTAATGGGGGAGGCATACAGTGCAGAGCAGTTCCACCTACTATTCGCCTTCTCTAGCCTAAAGGTAATACATTCATTCGTGAAGTGTAGAAGAGTAAAGTTGACATCCAACCTTTTTGACAAGACCCAAATACCTCCTGCATGTCCTCTAACCTCCTGAATAAATACCTTCTCATACTCTAATGACTTCCAAAAATTTTCAACCCTATGAAACTGAACATGAGTTTCGTAGTTGAAGAAAAAGGAAGGTTTATGGGTTTTAATCATATGTTTGATGTGCCGTTTCGTACAACGGCCAACCGCTCCTCTTATGTTCCATGATATGATTGATATATCTTGTAAGCAATTCATATGGAGATAGTACCTTTTTATTTGTCTCACGTGAATTCATGTTGATCTTTGCAGCATTTTGAATTAATTGTGCAATAGGGGTAGAAAAATCTGAACATGATTTTTTATAAGCAGAGTGGGGCCACGTGGCTAGATTGATTTGCATGATTGCTTTTTAAATTTCCCACTTTCTCTTTCTTGCCACGAATATTGAGATTCTGTTGTGGGAGAGAGAATTTGTTCTTATCCTTTTTAAAAATAAAATCTCGAGCCATCATATTCTCTTTCTTTTTTGAATTTGAATTATTGTTGTTCTGTTTCTTCCTTTGTTGCACAACAAGCCAATCACCATGAACAGGATCATGATTGGCATCTGTTATTTTTGTTGCGGTTTCCACCTACTCTCCTGAATTAATGGGGACATTAATTTCAATAATTGAAGACGTACCTATTGTTGTTGCGGTGGTTACTGGAGCAATTGGCAGCACTGTTCCTTGCGAGGTTGATAGTGGGGTTTCCAACGGAGATTCTAGTTGCTTCTTAGTGCACTCCCTTGTAACATGGCCGTAACAACCACATGTGAAGCATATACAATGGAGACCTTCATACTCCACTCAGTACCAAAAACCTTTCAACCAGACCTTCCCAACAACTGGTTTAGTAAGATCGATTTCAATGCAAACTTGTGCAAACCTGCCTCGCTTGATGTCTTTGGTATTGGAGTCCACCTTAACTGGTTTCCTAATGGTCGCTGCTAGTGCAAGCAAAATGCTTTCATCATAGTAAATAAGGTTGAGACCCAGGAAGCAAGTCCACACCAGCGTTTTTCAATCTTCGCAGATGAAGAGATAAACTCAGGAGACCAACGTTGCCTTTGTAAGGTAATGATCAAATAACATCTAAGGCCCTTCATCCATAACCTTTTGGCGATCACCTGCATTGTCAAACTTCACCATAAAATAACCATTGCCAATGTCTATAATTTCAAAGCTCGCAACTAGCTTCCATAGTCTATGTAGCTTATCCTGCATCAAAGAGTAGCTTATACTTTTGCCCAAAAGCTTCACCACTAATGCATCTTGCCAAGGAGCACATAGCCCATCGAACACCTTGTCAGAGATATGAACCATTGGTTTGAGGGGATTGTCGTCTTCATATTCAATCCTTACCAATTGTTGTTAAATTAGGTCTATCCTAGACCTGGGTGCCGAAATGAGTCTGTCTCCCATAAACATATCACAGAAGGATGGTCGTGAAGGTGGAGTAAGAAAGGAATGACTGCCGCCGCCATCTGATAGTTCGTTGCGCTAGAGCTGTTCATCAAACCCTGTAAAGAAAATAAAGTCCTGAGCCATAAAAAAAGTATTCTCATAAGCTATTTAAGATAGCTTCTTGAATAAGCTTAGTAAAAGATAAGTAAAAATAAATTGTTTATAAGCTATTCCAATATCTTATAAATAAATCTTATTTTACAAATAAATAAATCAAATTCATATTTATCAGGATTATGCCACAACATATTTTTAAGTTAATCTAAAATTATTTAATTTAAAATAATATTTTGTGATAAATTCAAAAAGTAAAATATTAAAATCTTATATATTAAAGAGTTTAATTGTATAGACGATTAAACATGCACTTCAATTAATTGGTGACTTGCACATCTTATCTTTTCTTTTTAGTAGAAGTTCAAAAAAATCCATTCTTAGATTCAATTATTCATGGAAGTACTTATAGTCTTATATCATTGCTATACTAAAATAATTTTTTATATGCATAAAATCAATGTTTATAATCAATTTTATGTAAATCATTGTTGATTTTTATTTTAAGTAAATTACACAAAATATCATATGTTATTTTTGTAACTATATGAAAATAAAATTCACGAAAAATAATCTTTTCTTACACCAATGTAAAAAAATTTACACTCAATTCACAAGAAATAAATTTACTTAAAATCATATTAACATATAAATTATTAGTTGGTATGAAAATATGTTTTTTTTTTAACTCATTACTATAATGATAATATTTTTTTTAATGAATTTTTATATAATAAAATTATTATTTATAAATCAATTTTTAAATACATCATTGTTCATTTATTTTTCCCATATATAAAAAAATGAATTACATGAGCATCCTTTGTTATTTCTTGAAACTATATGAAAAATAAATTCTTGGGAAATAACATATTTTTGCAAAATCAAGTAGGAAATTTTACATTCATTTAAACTATGGGTGAAAATAAATTTTGAAACTCATTACTATAATAATATGATATTTTTTAATGTAAATAAAATTAATGTTTATATTTAATTTATAAGTAAATTATTGTTCATTTTCTTTTTACATGAGCTAAAATAATAAATAAATTACACAAATACCCTTTGTGATTTTTAAAAATTATATGCAAATAAAATTCACATGAAATCATTTTTTTTACCAAATATAAGTAGAAAAATTTATGTCCAACTCACATGGAATAATAATTTACTTAAAATCACATTCACATTTAAATTATTAGGGCAAAAATATTTCTTTTAACTGAGTTCTATTATTATTATTATTATTATTGTTATATGAAAAAAAAATTAATGTCTATAATTATTTTTGCTTAAATTATTCTTCATTTCATTTCATATCAACATTCATACAATAATAATAAATAAATAAATAAAACATAACGAGTGAGGCATGGATAAATGCACTAGTATTTTATATTTCAGGATCATCTGGCTCAATTTTTCTTTTATACTTAAATGCTTCTTTTAAGTTGAAAATAAAACTAAGAACTTAAAATTAATTGGCTTAATTATACATTTTACTACTCAAATTTGATTATTTTGTAAATTCTGCTACTCAACTTTTATTTTTACATATGTTTATTATTTAAGTTTTAATTTTTTGCACATTTTACAAATGTTGATTTTTCACTAAAGGAATTTTCTTTTTTTTTTTTTTTTTTGCAAAATGACATCATTTTGTTACCGATACGATGGTAAAATACACAAAAAATTTTAAACTTTAATGATAAAATTTGTGAAAAACAAACATGAATGTTAAAATGCACAAAAATGAAAACTCTAAAACTTATAAAAATAAAATAAAATTGAGTGATAAAATTGACAAAACAATAAAAGTTAAATATAAAATATATAATTAAAGGTGTCATGTTTGTGACTGATAGCCATTTAAATATAACGTTTATTTTTGTAATATACAGCGCTTTTCAGGTGTTATGTTGTGATCGGCCGCCATATATTTATATACGAGAAAATAAAAATAAGAATTTGGACTGCGAATGACAGAAGAAGAAGAAGAAGAAAAAAAAAATGCACTACAAATGAAATTATCAAGTACCAAAAACATTCATATCTAATAACCAACCACGAATAATGCATCAAAAAATATATAAAGGACACAAGACAACTCTATTAATATCAAATCAGAGCACAAGATGTGCCAAGATTGTATGAAAAAAGTTACAAAGAGATTAAATAGCAATTTTAAGTAAAGCTCCCTAAACCAGTTTAACATAAAAGACCAGCCCCTTATGAAACATCCTTGATAAAAATTGTTAAATATGTTTTTTATTTTTTTAAATATATGATTTTCTTGTTTTTGTTATTTAAATTAAAAGTTTTTTTTAATTCTTTGAATAGGATAAATGTTATTTTAATCATTCTGTCAAAAATTATTAAACAAGATATATAAATTTTGTAATTTATAATGACTTTTTTTTACTGTAAAAGTCAAATGTCAAATTATGGTATAAAAAAAAATGACACAAATTAGAAAATTTAAGTACCTTATTTAACAATTTTAGACAAAAAAGACTAACCAAATACAATTTTTATATATGAAAGAGTAACTACAATTCAAAGTCATAATAGAACATTCACGATACTAATAATTTGTTTATCTTATTTTCATGGGTATTTTAGTATTTTAGTTTCACGTAGATTTTAAATAATTTACACAAAAATTTATTTCAATGATAAAGTTGTTATAAGGAATGTTTAATTTAATTTTTCAAATATGTTAAAAAAATATTATTTATGATATTTATTTTTTAAGCAACAATTACTTTTATATACATAGCTTATATATGTTTTTGTCCCTCACTAGGAAAAAAGAAATTTAGTACCTAAAAGAATCTTCTGTTTTTAGTTCCTCAAAGTTACAAAAATACTACTTTCGGTCCTTTTCTAATTTGATATTAACATATAGAGCTGGTTTGGGATCCATACATTTAAGCTATTTTTTATAATTTAAGCAGTTTAGAAAAAAAAATCAAAATGTTTGGGTATCTAGATTAAATCTTAAAAAAATCATTTTAAAAAAAATAAGTTATTTTGGTGGAATTGAAAATTTATAGTTTAGAATTATTTTTCAACCGATTATATTTTCTTTCATCTTTTTTTATACTTTTTTTTATTAAATAAAAGCTGATTTTTTGTTGCATCTTTTTTTAATACTTTTCTTTATCAACCGATTATTTTTTCTTTCATCTTTTTTTATACTTTTTTATCAAATAAAAGTTGATTTTTTTTACATCTAAACGAAATTAATTATTTAAAAATTATATTTCAACAAACTTATCCAAACAAAAATAGATTAGGATTATAATTGATTACAAAAATAACCAATTATACACCTAATTGATTATTAAAATAATAAAAAAATTCATCTATAAAACATCCCTATAATATAAATTTGCAATTTGTTGCGGTTAAAAACCTCCATAATTTGTAAAAAATAATACAAAGAGACATAGTAGCAATTGGTCTTACAGTTACATGTATTGGGTTGCAAAGTTTATAGTAACAAAGCCCAAGAAGAAAAGGAGAAATAAAGAAAAACAGAAAAGCCTTTTAGGCCCATTATAAAAGATAAAAAAATAATAGGGCACAGATAAAAAAAAACAAAGTTGATAACAACCATTCTAAAATATAAAGTTATATAAGTTATTCTATTATTCTAATGATCTAGTATCCAAATTCTTGGGTAGGTACAATTTTTAAAATAAAATAAATTAAAAGAAAAAATATATATTTTGTTAAATAGAGACATTATAACATATATTTTGACATGTGACATCTACTATTTAACGAAACTTCTAAACGTGGGTGAGAATAAAAACGGAATTGAAATAATAATTTAAAAATGAAAATATTTTTCTTTTTATTTTTATGGATTTAAAAGTTTAGATGAGTTGGATTTAGGGAGTCATCAGGATAAAAACATATTAAGGTTCACCAAACATTTACAAAGACATTTATAGATAATCTACCAATAAGATCTTCACATCAGCAACAAGATTTGAACCCATATTATTGTATAATACAATTTTTATCTTTATCAATTAGACCAACCTTAATGAATTGAATCAAACTTAATTTATTATTGTTAAAAGTTATCTCATCCCTAACTATAATAAAATAAAATAAGTAATCTCTTTTGTTCTTCCCGCGATTGACTAAATTTATATGGATAATAGTTGTTCCTTTCTACTTTCTAAAATAAAATATATTGTAAGTCAAACTAAGATAATAGGAAAACGAATTTTTAATTTTCTTTCAAACAACCACAATCGACAATTCAAAAATTATTCATTATTCTTTAACTCAAAAGTCATAAATATAATAGTTGTAAGTAGTTCTCAACCTTAACTAGTTTCCTCAAAATTTCTTAATGCGTGATATATGGTGAAACTTTTTTTTTTTTGGTGCATATGATGAAACTATTATTATAGTTACTAGACAATGGAAAACGTATTGTACACAAAAAAAAAAAAAAAAGACAATTGAAACCAGGGACGGAAGTAGGTGTTGGGATAGGGAACCTTGGATCCTGAATTTATTTTAAAATATTTTTTTTTAGGATTTTTTTTTAAATGTTATATTTTATAAAATCTTAGTTATTAGGCAATTAAATTTTTTTCTTTTTGAACTTTGTTAATCACTAATAATAATATTGCATACCTTTCTTATTATTCTTAACTTAATTATAATTATAATAAAAAAAGATAAATTTTAATTATAAATTTTTTTTTTATAATATTATAAAACAAGTGTCATGAAAAATATGAAAATACAATAAATCGTCAAGATAAAATTTAATATTGTTATATAAAATAAATAAACACATTTCTAAAAAAATTTTGTTATTCTATATTTTATTATTTTAAAGTGTAAGCATAGATTAAATTTATTATATATTATGTGTTATATTATATTAAATTTTTTATTTTATTTATTGGTGTAAGATTAGAATTAGATTTTTACGTATTTTATGAATTCTATACATATATATATTTTTATTTTGACACATCATATTTTATATATTTTTAAAATAATATTATCATATACATATTATTATGTATATTATATTTATTCATAGAAAATTATTATATAAAAAAATTAAACATAGGTAAATTTCATTTTTTTTTCCCCTCCACCCTGCTTCCGTCCCTGATTGAAAACGTAACGGACCGAACACTCCACCACCCCCATTTATAGATGTTAAAAAGTAAAAAATTAAAAACAAGTACTTTTCTGTATTTTCTCATGGTAATTTTGCAGTATAGATTAATTATACATTTAAAGTTGTTATAACGACACATCAATGACTAAAAAATATAGAATAAAAATAATATATATGTGATATATATAATTTTTAAATTAATATTTGAATTGATGAAATTTATTTGTCATTCAAGGCAGATATTCTTTAACCCTTTCTTGTCTCTTTATCGCCACAATATGTGAAGTTGGACCAAGTCATCCGTTATAATGGACTGAACACTTAGAAACCAAAATCATAGTTGACATTCACCTAAGCCATATATTGTTTTAGCATGGAAAAAATGAAAAAGAAATTGCACCCATATTTTTTTTTTCTGCCATGATATTTTTTAGTTCACTGGATTAAATTAAGACTAAGTGTTGGTCAAGATATGCACTTGGACCCTCTCAATTTTTTAAATTCATCAACAAAAATTTATTTTAGATAAAATTATTAGTAAAAGTTAAAATTTTCTATTTTACTTTATGTATATTTTATATATTTGAGTTTATTGATTTTACTTTTTATAATTTTCACTAACTTAGAATTTTGAATAAGACTCATTTATATTAACAACTCGTGAAACCAAAAAATTGGTGTAATGATTTAATACTTTATTACAAATTGTATTAAATCAATGATAATTATGTATTGCAAATGAATTAATCTCCGACTCAATGAATTGATAGAAGGATATATGTCACCTCTAACTTCAAACTAAAAAAACATATTAATGGGCTCATTTATATTAATATGATTATCGTTAGTAAAAAAAAATCATACGAAAGAAATCAAAATCTAAATTTTCCAATAAATAAATTATCAGTGTATGAACTAATGATGCTTCTATTTTTCCCATACGAAGTGGTGCGTTTTGTTTTTTTTCCCTTTCCTAAAAAGAAAAAAATTAAAAAAAATTATGCGTCTCAAACTATACAAAGACGTGACATGACACGCTAAACTTCAAAATTCCACAAACAAATCATTGATCTAAGCTGTGATATATCAAAGTCACCGGATTGATAATTTGCTGTCACTTGTTGACTCTCTATTCTTTTAATCAATTCTACCAGAAAAATCATTTAACTTAATTTATAACAATTACAGTAATTTCTTTAATATTTTAAAATTATTATTATGACCATCAATTTAAATGTTTTAATAATAGTTTTTTTAATGTAATAAAGTGTATATTTTATTTTTATAGAAAACGAAATTAATGAAAAAATATTATGTGTAAGAAATTAAAATTTTTGATATTTTTCATGGACCCAATTATATTAAACCCTTTAAACAATTATCTAACTTTATTTAAAAGTAATTATAGCTTATAATGTTCAAATAATATATCAAGATTTTTTTAAAAAAAAATATCTACCAATAGTCGACTAACATGAATTAATTTTATACCTTACATTGGTGAATTACTTAATAACAAGATTTGTCACAAGTGGTAAAAGATCTGAAATTAACTCCTATTTTCCTTATAGATGCGGGTTTGATTTTTCCTTAAGTCACTAAAATATTGCTTGATGCACAACCCTCCTCATCAAGAAAATAAAGAATTAGTCTTCGAATTAATGTTAATTAATTCAGGAATGTCCTATCCTCAGTACATGTCAAAACAAGAAAGAAAAATGAATTAATTTAATAATTCTTCACATAGAGCTTTGCGCTATACGTGTACTGGTCCAAAAAAAAGTAAGCTCAAATAATAACACTGTCTTCATCTCAAAATAAAATAAAATAATAATAACAATATTGTCTCTTGGCTTCCACATACTTACAGAAAACTCTACTATAGTTTTATTATTTATATCAGTGCATATGTTTTATCTCTAATTTATTCCGGCACCAAATTAGGTTATCCCGATTAATAATCGCAAGTTATTTGTATCCCGATTAATAATAACGTGAAATGTGAATAATTTAATATTTTAATTAATTAATTAATAATAATTTGAAATTTCATGAAATTCTTTAAATTAAGAGATAATTTCATCTATTCTTGTTAAGTTATTACCGAATATATATTTGATTATTTACTTGTTGTAATTATTAATTGAGATTATATATGACATGGTGATTTCAAACCATTTAATTTCTTTATTTAAGGATTATAAGATTGGTTTGATTATAAAAGGGTGAAGGAGTCGTAGAATTCCACAGCTAAAAATAAATAAAATAATTTCTCGATGAAGAGTCTAAAATGAATTATAGTCTTAGTTCAACACTTCAACTATTATTTTTCGGAGAAGTAGCTACTTACAAGTTACCCAAGTTGGCTTCTGAATAAAATAAAGACAATCACAATAGTTTTTCGGTCTAACTATCATACTTTACGCGTTACTAAAGTCAACCAAAGCATAAGAGAGTATCTTCATCACTATCTTGGTGCATAGCAGCACTACAATAATTCAACGTGAATTTTGGTGGAAAATATGGAATCAAACTCCTCAAACCCAAAGTAACATTATATCATTCACAAAGAGAGCACCATCATCATCCAAAGAACACACCAAGATTCATGGGTTTTTTTGCAACTCATCACATTAATCACTTATTGTTTATCATATTTTCCAGCTTCTATATTTTGTGTGTAATCTCTGTGAATGATGACACCATCACATCAACCAGATTCATCAGTGACCCTGAGACTATAGCCTCAAGCAACGGTGACTTCAAGCTTGGATTCTTAAGCCTTGAAAAAAACTCCACACATCGCTATGTGGCAATCTGGTATCTTTCATCTCAAAACTACACCATTTGGATAGCCAATAGAGACCAACCACTTAATTCATCATCTGGGGTGTTCAGAATTCACAAGGATGGGAATCTTGTGGTTTTGAATGCACAAAATAGTGTCATTTGGTCAACAAATGTGTCAATTGGTGCTGCTACCAATAATACATCTGCTCAGCTTGGTGATTCGGGAAATCTGATCCTGCGTGATGTCACAAATGGCAAAACATTATGGGACAGTTTCTCACACCCTGCGGATATTGCAGTGCCATCGATGAAGATTGCTGCCAATAGGAACACAGGTAATAAGCTATGACGCATCGATAGTTTACTTGTTTACTTCACATTCAGGTATCCCATACTTTTGGATACTTCACTGATGTGTATTTGTGAGTGTGAAGTGTTCCTGTATGTCAACAAAGTCTCACATTACTTAGGAATTGAGGTCATATAATTTTTATAAACATCAAATTCTTGAGACTCATACCAACATCAAAATGAACAATATTTCGGATGAGATGACCTCAACAATACCTGCAACTCCTCCTAAGTGATGTGAGACTTTTTGAAGTATCAAAGTCTTTAAAAGAAAGTTATGATTATGAAGATCTTATATAGTTACATATGAGATATAGCACTTATTTTATCCAATCGTATCGTATCTATACATCATAACAGGTAAGAAAATTAAATGTGTCATGGAAAAGCAGTTTTGATTCTTCTTCTAGGTACTTCATACTTCACCGATGTGTATGTGTGAGTGTGAAGTATCCAAGTCTTTAAAAAAGAAACTTATGATTATGAAGATCTTATATAGTTGCATATGACATTTAGCATGTATTATATCCTATCTGATACACGTATCGTATCTGTGCATCATAACAGGTAAGAAAATCGAGTATGTGTCATGGAAAAGCAGTTCTGATCCTTCTACTGGGTACTTCACCGGGAGCCTTGAACGCTTGGAAGCCCCAGAAGTGTTCTTTTGGTACAACAAAACAAAGCCATATTGGAGAACTGGTCCATGGAATGGAAGGGTCTTCCTAGGGTCACCAAGGATGTTAACTGAGTACTTATATGGGTGGCGTTTTGAGCCTGATGACAATGGAACTGCTTATTTGACCTATAACTTCGAAAATCCCAACATGTTTGGAATCCTCACCATAACTCCACATGGCACACTCAAATTGATTGAGTTTTTGAACAAGAAGATATTTCTGGAACTTGAGGTGGACCAAAACAAATGTGACTTTTATGGCACATGTGGGCCTTTTGGAAGCTGTGATAACTCAACATTGCCAATTTGCAGCTGTTTTAAGGGGTTTGAGCCAAGCAATGCAGAGGAATGGAAGAAGGAAATTTGGGAAAATGGGTGTGTGAGGAATGTGCAACTGAATTGTGGCAAGTTGAGTAGTAATGGGAGTAGTGAAGTTCAACAAGATGGGTTTTTGGAGTACAATAATATGAAAGTGCCTGATTTTGCAGAGAGAATTAATGGGGACCAAGACAAATGCAGAGGAGATTGCTTAGCAAATTGCTCTTGTTTGGCATATGCATATGATTCTTATATTGGTTGCATGTATTGGAGTAGGGAGTTGATTGATTTGCAGAAGTTTCCATATGGAGGGGTTGATCTCTTCATTCGTGTCCCAGCACAACTTATTGGTATGCATTTTGCTCTTTTTATAACAGCAGTGTCTACTTTTGGACAAGTAGAATTGATTTTTAGTTCAAAATTGATTTAAAATATTTTTATATAAGTTTGATTTCAAGTCAGATAAGATAAGAGTGTTTAAAATTGATGTTGAATTGAAACAATTTTAAATAACTTGTATACAATATCCAAAAATTTATACTAAAATTTATTTTAAAATTAATTCTAAACAATCAGAATCATCCAAACATAAATTACACTTTTAAATCAATTTTATTTGGAATGAATTTTATTTCTTCCATTTGACTATACAGTGATAAAAAAGTTTGAATGTTTTGACTTTATTTTCCACCAGTTGTTGAACAACATGCAGCTATTGGTAAAAAGGGAAGAGATTACAAGGGATTGATCATTGGCATTACTGGGGCAATTGGAGCATTAATCGTAGCTATCAGTGCTTATCTTTTGTGGCGGAAATTTACTCCTAAGCATAGAGGTAAAGTTTCCTTATTGCCATTTTCTCTTCAGAAAATTCACGAGCATTCACATAATTTTTCATGAGGAATGAAGAATATTTTTTATGGGACAAAAATATTTTGTCACTCAGTAGTTGTGTTTGCTAAAACAAAATCTGTATATTTGCATTGTTTTAACACTTCTCAAACCATATGCATACTTGCATTTTAACATCTGCATTAATTTTGCATCAATATATAATTTTTTTTATTAACGTATTCATGACCTATGGTATTCTTAATTAATTTCAATAATTCATAGAGACACTCATAAAACAAACACTTTATATTAGTATTTATTATTTATTTTTATCTTTTTCTTATCATATTATATCAACCTAGAACGAATTTAAGAATATATTAAAAAAGAGTAAAGACCATTTTCTTACATTATTATTGAAATATTAAATTCTAATAAATAATTATTAACTAAATAATAAATTTTAAAAAATAATTATTATTAATTTTATGTGTAAATTTAAAGATGTTTAATACATACAAACAAAAAAAGATAAATTTTAACTTAAAAACTTAATATTTTATTGTTTTATTATTATTATTATTATTATGAACACACAAAAGGATCTTGAAGGAGAGGGGGCCTTAGCCCTCCTTGTCCTTTACATAAAAATACCGATCATTACATACATGCTTAGAAAAGTAATCACTAGTGTTTTGAAAACTCCCGTAAGAAATCCATATATTTTTTTTTATAAAACTAAATAATCACTAAACTTGTGTGTACGTTTTTTTAACGTTGAGAATTGTTTCTTTTCTAATATTTTCCCATAAAAATTAGTAATGTCATTCTCGATGACATTACTAATTTTCCATCAGAGTTGAAAGTTGAAACAATTCGCCAATAGGGAGAAAAAACCATTTAAAATTAAATGATGTCGCCGACAAATTTGAACGAATCTCTATGACCACTAATATAGTGCGAAAAGACTATGAATAATAGGTACCCCATGTGTACTAGCTTTCTGTACATGCCGAGAATATTTAATTATTTATTACATTTATTTCCATAGTCAAGTCGTTGTGGTGTATGTGAATGATTTAAGAAAATTTTCAACGCAGCTTAGAAAACCAAATAATAATAATAATTTAATGTTAATTTTAGTCTATTAAATTTTATATTTTTTTATATTTTTATATTTTGATGTATAATATTTTTAAAATTTTATTTTAATATTTTAAATTATATGTTATAATTATATTTTGATAAATTTTAAGATGGTTGATTTGCTTTTATTTAAATTTGTAACTAAAATATTATCTATTAAAATATAATTTAAAGTATTAAGATATAACTTTTAAAACATTATATATCAATGATTAAAATATAATTTAAGTATCAAAATCAAACTTTTAAAATATTATGTATTACAAAAAAAATATAAAATTTAATGAATTAAAAATGACATTAAATCAATAAAAAAAAATCACATCAAAGTAAATTGTAAACCTCAAGTAAAAGAGAGAAAAATATCAATAAGTGGATGTTGTAAATAATTTTGAGTTTGGTATTTAAGTAGGTTTCATGTTTGAGTTCTATATAAAAAAAAAAAAAAAGAACAAATTATACTAAGAGAATAAGGTAGTATACTTGTAATTATAATTTTTCATTTATATGATTTTAAAAATATTTTTTTAAAAATCAATTAACTTATTATAAATAAATGATTTTGATTGTATGATAGTATAAAACTTTGTTATATTGTTAATACACTATCCTTATTCTCTTATACTAATATTTCATGAGATTTTATGTAATTAATTACACAAATATTTTTTATTTTTTAATCATTAATTTTGTTTTTCTTTTGAGAGTGTTACTTTAAGATTTGAGGAAATTTTGAGGAAGTGTGAGTGTAATATTTTCAAACTTTAATATGATGATTGTAAATTTTAAAGGATCTTTAGTGTAGGAAAAAAATGAATTATGTATAATTTGATAAAATATCATGAAATAGTGTTGTAATTTACTCTAGAAAATATGATTGAAAGGATATCCCAAAAACAATAATATTTCATAAGAAATTTGGTTAGGGATTAATTATTGATAAAATATAAGAAATTAAGTTGATATTAGGTGCATAAATTATAAACATAATTAATGGCCTCCACGTGTATGTTTTTTTTTTTTTTTATAATTATTTTTTATTGAACTTAAAATGATAAAATGTTTTCCAAAACAATCCTTCACGAAAATAGCATAATTTAGTTTCTTTTATTCTTTCCATTGGAATATTTTAGCACTTCACTGCTAGTTACCCTAGACTCATGAATTGACCATATATTTTCCTTTTCTCAGATAATCTTGAAAAATAATTAACACTAAAATAAAATTTATATACGTCATCCAATATTATTTTTATCAATTAAATTATTAACATATGAGCAATGTCATATCTTTTTTGGAACAGAGTTTTCTTCGCTGGTATAGGAGCATTGCCATGTTAAATACATGTGTGAAATTGTCATATTTATTATCTTACATGCCAAAATATAGAAATTCCAAATACCAACATGCTATCAATTGGTTAGTACTTTTTATACAAATTGGGTGGGTGCCAACGATACCAGTGAGAGGTTTTGACATTTTATTAGAAGTCATAATTTCAGGTGTCTCTTTAGAATCATTTTTATGAGAAATAAGGGTATTTTTTCCGTAAATATATCTAAAAGCACTTATAGAAGGAAAAAATATATGAAAAAAAAAATCCATTTTTTGTTATATTAAAATTGGTTTATGTAATAGTTAATTTGTAAGAATTCTTTCATATAATTTATTTAAAAAAATGAATTTTTTTTTACAAATTAACTAACAAGAAACTAATTTTAACTTATCCAGAATTCTTTTTTTTTCGTATAGAATTTAGAAAAGTTTACTTAATCAAACCCTAAAACACATTAAATAGGAAATTTAGTTTTGTTTTAAAAATCTGTATATCCTTATATATGTTTCTGTTAAATACATATTAGGAAGCCAGATTCAAAACTTGGTTACCGGCGACAAAAAACAGCTTAATAAACTGGAAGAGCTGCCACTAATTGAATTTGAAAAGCTAGCAATCGCCACAAACAACTTTCACTTAGGTAATATGCTTGGAAAGGGAGGTTTTGGTCCAGTATATAAGGTAATATATATTGTCTAAAAGATGTTTACATTTTTTCACATTATATTTATATTATTTATATATTGCATAAATTAATATTAAGGATATATATTTTGTGCTATCTTAGGGAGAACTGGAAAATGGACAAGAAATTGCAGTAAAAAGACTTTCAAAAGCATCCGGACAAGGAATAGAAGAATTCATGAATGAAGTAGTAGTGATTTCTAAACTTCAACATCGGAATCTTGTAAGACTTCTTGGTTGTTGCATAGAAGGAGAAGAACAAATGTTGGTCTATGAGTTTATGCCAAATAAGAGTTTGGATTCATTTATCTTTGGTTAGTTCTTACCTCTTTTTACATCAAATTGTTAGCTTGCATGTACATATGTGTATGCTAAATAAAAATTTAGATTTAGTTCTTGCATCTTTTTACATCAATTTTTTTAGCTTGTGTGTGTGTGTGTGCCACATACAAGTTTGGATTCATTTCTCTATGGTTAGCTCTTGCCTCTTTTTTCATGAAAATTGTTAATTAGTTTGTGTGTGTGTGTGTTTTAGAAAAAAAAAAACTTATGTGTTGTTCTATAGGTACTTTTGGTGTTTTATCATATTGAAAACATGACATTTATTATAGTTATGACACATTATATTTTCATGGCTTTAAATATGTTTTTGCTCTCTAAAATCATGGCCACTATTATTAGTCCCTTCTATGATTTTTTTACACTTTAGATACACAATTTGTAATGACTTTTTTTTTATTAGTATTATTGTAGAAGAGACTAAAAAGAGTATTTTTCAAAATTGAGGGAAAAAAATATATTTAACTCTATTTTTAACAATAAACCATTACACTACTTATATTTTTATAAGAGAATATCACCAAAAAGTACATATAAAACAATATCCAAGTCATATGCTTTCATCTTATGCCAAATAAGCTTAAATAAAATTTGTTATTAACGATCCCTATCAAGCTCTTGCATAATGTTATTTTGGGATTGAAATGTGTGTGATTTACTATTTAACAATCATGTAACATTTATTCTTGTGATTTTTTTTTTATTCTTTCTTATCTTTTAGATTCACGCCAAAGGAAAATTTTAAATTGGAAAAAACGCTTCCACATAATTGAAGGAATAGCTCGAGGAATACTTTATCTTCATAGGGACTCAAGACTAAGAATTATACATAGAGATCTTAAAGCTAGTAACATCTTACTAGATGATGAGATGAATCCAAAAATATCATACTTTGGTTTAGCTAGAATTGTTAGAGGTGGTGATGACGATGAAGCTAACACAAGAAGGGTCGTCGGAACTTAGTAAGTAATCTTTTCTACACTTAATATGATTGTCTTGGAATATTTAACAATTAACCATTACTTATAACATATTTAAATGTAGTGGTTATATGCCGCCTGAATATGCAATGGAGGGACTTTTCTCGGAAAAATCAGATGTTTATAGTTTTGGAGTGTTATTGCTAGAGATTGTAACTGGACGAAGAAACACTAGCTTTCATAATGATGATCAATCACTTAGCCTTGTTGGATTTGTAAGTCTTTATGACCAATGTCTCCTCTTTATTACAAGGAAAATTATTATTATCTTAAGTACTAAAGCTTTGTTTTTTAGGCATGGAAACTATGGAATGAAGGCAATATTATGACTATAATAGATTCAGAGATATGGGATCCAATGTTCGAAAATAGTATGATGAGATGCATACATATAGGACTTCTATGTGTGCAAGAACTTACAAAAGAAAGACCATCTATATCTACTGTGGTTTTGATGCTTATAAGTGAGATTGCACATCTTCCTCCTCCAAGACAAGTTGCATTTGTTCAGAAACCAAATTCTCGAAGTTCAGAGTCTTCTCAAAAAAGTCAATTTAGCTCAAACAACAATGTAACTCTAAGTGAAGTCCAAGGCAGATAAGAATGTAAGATTACCATTGCCATTGTTAACAACAATTTGTTATGCTTAAGCTATTACTTAATTATTTTCTACTTGAAAATTTGTCAATATTCAAATTTAAGTCATTTTATGAATCTTGTATGGAATTTTCTTCTTCTTACCCTATTTCTATAATTTGAATGTTTATATAATAGGATAGGATAATGAAATAAATGCATTTGAAAGCAAAATGATTAAACCTTGACACCAATACATAAAACAAAGTATTAAATACTTACAAATATCAAACAAAGTTTATTTTGGTAATTTATCTAACTATTTTTGTTTAGTTTAGTCCTTTATTATTATTTTTTAAAGAAGTTCACTTTAGTCATTTATCTTTTAATCTTAATTGTAAGTTTCTTTCCAAAATTTTATTTTTGTGATTTTGGTTCCCAATTTTTTTTTCATCATTTTTGTCCTCAAAATTAATTTTTTAACAGTTTTTGCTACCTTTGTTAACAAAAAAAAATATAAAACTGTTTTGAAATTGAATTAAAAATTATTTCAAACTCTATTTTTGGTTGAACACGTTTTGTTTTGAAGAGTTGCCTCAAGATTTCATTTGCAACAAGGTCAGCCAAAAAGTAAAACAACTAAAGCCTTCGCTTTAAAGCCACCAATAAAAAAAAAAATCTTTATTATTTTTATCAAAGTAAAAATGTCTCATGCATGAGAAAAAAGGCATTATATATAGCTATTTCGTTTAAAGTAAAATATATTTCATATAAATCCCATTAGGTCCCTATATTGTTGGGCCAGCCCTATTTCGCAACACCGCTTGAAATGCAAAGGTAATTTTGTTAATCATACCTATATTTTATAAATTTATTTGAATGATTTTAAAAAATTAAGTATTTATTTTCATGGTATTTTTAATTTTCAAACTATTATGCACTGTTTATGCATGATTTTTTCTCTTTGAATTTTATTTTATTTAAAATATAAAAGATTAATTTCTTATAACAATCATTTATTTGAATGAATTTTAAACTTAAGCATTTATTTTCATGGTATTTTAAATTTTCAAACTTTTTGCAAAGTTTATGCATAATTTTTTTCTCTTGGAATATTATTTTATTTAAAATATAAAGATTAATTCCTTATAACATGGTTATTGTTTTAAAATTATAATATAATAATATATTTTATTATTTATTACAATGAAAATTATAATTATCTGTTAAAATAAACAAACATTTTTTTTTTTTACTAATCAATCAAATAATGATCTTATAAAATAAAATATATATTATAATATTTCTATATTATAATATATGTTAATGATTTGTATTAATATAATATATTATTTTAATATTTACTATATATATATAGTATTAAAATAAAATATATATTGAAATAGAGTATTATGCCATTATCCATTTTATAACTAATCAATCAAATAATGATCTTATAAAATAAAATATATATTTTAATATTTCTATATTATAATATATGTTAATGATTTGTATTAATATAATATATTATTTTAATATTTACTATATATATATAGTATTAAAATAAAATATATATTGAAATAGAGTATTATGCCATTATCCATTTTATAATATAGTAGTATAATTTTTTTTATATTGTACTTAAATGCGTGTAACATCTATATCAAAGAAATTATCTGCAACATTCTAGGTTTTAGTAATTTGAATGTGTATTTTCTTTCTTTTTTTTTAAATATAATAGTAGCATTGCATGAATAGAGGAGCATTGTATATATATAAAAAAATTAGGAGAAACATTCTAAAAGTAATTTAACCGTGTATTCTTTATTTTTTTAAGACAACAATAACAAAGACATGTAATGGATTAAAGTATTTTTTAATTTAAAAAATAAAAATAAAAATAAAATATAAAAGATATTTTAATCATATTTAAATATGTAATTATTTTAAAAAAAATTGTATGATGATGATTGTGAATATGCACATGACAATGGAGTAAGATGTAAACATATATGTTATTTCTTTTTTCGTTTGCATCTTCATTTAATAAAATTAAAACAAAAAATAAAATAATTAAAAATTACTTTTTTTTTGGGAAAGATTAAAATATAATTTTTTATTGAGTAAACAAGATAACCTAGTAAAGTAAGAATGAGTAAAAATGTATGATGATGATTGTGAATATACATGGCAACGGAGTAAGACGTGAACATATATGTTGTTTTTCTCTCATTTCTATCTTCACTCAATCAAATTAAAACAAAAAATAAAATAATTAAAAATTACTTTTTTTTTGGGGAAAGATTAAAATATATTTTAATCTTATCAAAATATGTAATTTTTTATTGAGTAGACATAATATGCAATAGTCCTCGTCATTATTTCCATGCTCATCTCTTTTTGTCTGTGATTTTCATCGTGAATAAAATTTTATATTTACCTAGTGCTCATTTAGAGTTAGGTAAATTCATCCATTCTTAGTCCATCCTTATTCACTAAAAATTGCTAGTTATTATTTTTAAAAAATATATTTGTAGATATTTTTTTCTAATTTTAAATTTAAAACTATTTTTAGATGACATTAAATTAAACCATAAAAATGACATGATTTAATATATATATATATAATATTAAAAAAATAATATAAAAAAAAGAAAAATGAAAGAAAAAAGAAAATAATGTAGAATAAAATTTTAGAAACAGAATTTTTTTGGTATAACATAAAGAAAATTTCTATATAAAGTAGATATATAATAGAAAAGGAAATTAGAGTTTTTGACACAAAAAATATAAAATAAATAAAATTTTACATAAATAATACATTAAAAAGATTATTTACTTAAATGATACAAATCACTATTCAATTAACAAATTGGTCTCCTGTCCCGATTTCTCATTGTCAAGATAAATTATTTTGTATATAATAATAAAATATTAAACAATAAATTGACTTAATAAAGACGTGTAATGGATCAAAGTACTTTTTAATTTATAAAACAAAATTAAAAGACAAAAGATATTTTAATTATATCAAAATATGTAATTATTTTAAATGAAAAAAATGTATGATAATGATTGTGAATATGCATGGTAACGGAGCAAGACGTGAATATATATGTTATTTTTTTTCTCGTTTCCATCTTCACTCAATAAAATTAAAACAAAAAATAAAATAATTAAAAATTACTTTTTTGTTGGGAAAGATTAAAATATATTTTAATTTTATCAAAATATGTAATTTTTTTTATTGAGTAAACATGATAACTGAGTAAGGTAAGAATGAGTATCTTGTTCTATGTCTGATCGTCCCCATTCCAGTCCTTGTCATCATTTTCACTCTCATATCTTTCTATCTATGATTTTCAACTTGAATAAAATTTTATATTTACCTAGTGTTCATTCAGAGTTGGATAAATTTACTTCGTCCTCGACCTATCCTTATTCATAAAGTTTCATAACAAAAATCGTATAAATCTTGACTATGAGAAATCAGGGTGGGAATCAATTTCTCAATTGAATAGTAATTTATATCATTTAAAAAGTAAAACAAAAATGTAAAAGAAAGATAAAAAGGAATACAAGCATTTTGTAGAAAAAAGAAAAATGAGAGAGAGGGAGAGCGAAAAAAAAAAAAGGGAAGGTGATACTGAGAAGAAGATAATAGAGGGAGAGAAAGATGATGAAAAATCATTTTGATCTTTTAAAAAAGTTATATCCAAATTAAGATTGAGAAGATAATAATAAAATAATAATAATAATAATAAAAAAGAACTTATGAGAGGATGACACTTGTTTGTGTACATCTTTTACTAATAGTAATAGATAGATTGTGTTAAGAAAAAAAATGCAAAAGTAATAATTGTGAATAAGCATGGTAACGGAACATGATAAACATGTATGTCATTCCTCATCTTTATTTATGGTCCAGTTCTTAACTCTTAATGATGATAAATTTTTTTACATGTAGTTTTTATTTTTAATTTAGATAATAAAAAATAAAATAAAAGATTAAAAATATATTTTAAATCTAACAACGTATATAAAACATAAGAATAAAAAAAAGTAAAATATTTAATGATATAAAGAAAACAAATTAAAAAGGTAAAAATAATAATTAAATAAAAAAACAAATCTAAAAAATAGTCATAATTTTAAATGAATAAAAAATAATGGAAAAATATCTTATTATTCAAAATTTTGTATTACTTTTTCAATATAAATAATAAGATATTTTTTAGAAATAAAAAACATAAAACAGTAATATAATAATAACATAAATATATAAAAAGTGTAAAATTGTAAAAAAAATTATAAAAGAAAAAAGTTATAAGAAAATAAAAAAATAGAAAAATAAGAAGAGTGAAGACTGAATAATAAAATAATATAAAAGAAAATAAAGAACTATTAGAAAATGAAATGTGTTCAGTCTTTAACCTTTTTTTTTATTAATAGATTGATAGATTAATAGATAGATATAGATATAAATAGATAAGTATAAATATAATTTTTTTTAAAGTATAGAAATTAAAAAGATAAAATGAAAAAAAAAGCAAAGAGAAAAGTTTTGGAGGAAAAAAAATTAACTTAGTATTGACACATGTCCCTTGGTGGACCTTCTTTTATATATAGTTATAGACAAGTTGTAGTAAAATCTAACAAATTTGGTATATATTATAGATGACACGGCAATTTGATTTGTTGATGTGAGAAATAGTGGTTACATAAATTTCTAATGTAACAATCTTGTGACATGACAATGCATAAGATATATTTACATGAAAAAGGAATTAAATTACTTTTGTCCTTCATTTCCAAAATTTTGTGCATTATGTCATACAACTTTTTTCACACATTTTGTCTTATGTTTTTAAAATTTTGTGCATTTTTCTCCTTAGAGTGTAACTATGCATTTTGCATTCATAACAAAATAATAAAAACTAAAACAAAAAATACATAAAGTAAAAAGCTAAATATAAAAAAATATTAAAAAATAATTGAAATGTACACATACACATTCATTCACAAGTATGCACTAAGATGCACACTCTTTACTAAAAAAAAAACCATCCCACTCTCACTTTTCTTACATAAATAATATACAATTTCTTATTATCCAAGTGACCTCAATAACTCGAGGAAGAAAATTGAATTCATTTAAAAAAACATGCTTAATCTTTGATGTCAAGAATTCATTTTTAGGAATTAGATAAAAAGAGTGATTTTAAACCCAATTAAAGTATAAATATAAATAAATAAACAAATAAAATGAGTTTAGGACTGTAAAATATGCACCAAATATTTTATCCTAATTTGGCCAAATTGACCTACATCCAGCCCTAAAGTCTTATTTGAGATTTTCTACTAAAACAATATATTACAAAGCAATTAATAAATTATGCCAACATCTACCGTAACGTAATCTAAACCACCTCCTCTTTGAACACTAGACAACCCATAGGAATCACATTAATGAATTTAAAGATATGTTAGTAAGTAGATTACATCAACACCCATGGCTACCCTTAGCCATTCATCTTCGTTATTTATTTATTAAAGCAATGCTAGCAACACACTTTTACCAACATATTCTTATTGATTAAAATTCATTTAAAACTACAAAATCAAGAGAAAATAATTAAATAGGATGTGAGACCCATCCAAATTTTGTAATTTTCAATCAATAAGAGGGAGTTTGTTCCTAACATTTCTATTTTTATTATACTAAAAAATACTTTCACTATATCATCATATGAAAATACCTTGAGTTTTATTTTTTCATTTAATAGACATATTTGTATATACAAACCTTCACATAATGTACATAATCATAACATAAAGGTTTTAGACACAACTTTACAAAACATAACTATATATGTGCATATAATACCAAAATGGTAATCTTTTATAGGACATTCACAACAAACTTAAGTATTTATACATATGTCTTAAGCTGGTCCATGTACTATATACATGTATACATATGCTTCAGTAAAAAATGGCATAATAACTTGTAACACCACCATTATCTTGTTTATGTACCAATCACAAGATCATTGTAGTCATACAACACAAACACCAAGTACAAAGATAAATTTATATATAAGGATGTTAACCTATTCCCACCTTTTTTTCAATTGGAGTATGTTAGCAATCTACACCAAATTTAGTTGGAGAAAAAACTCAATCTAATGTGTTGTTTTATATAAGAAACACAATTATATATAAATGTGTAAAAGAAGAATAGACTTAGCTTAAAATAGAATTTTGATAAATTAACAATCATAAACCAAGTAACATCATTCAATAAAACAATTTTAAATCATACTTCAATTTCATATATATGTAATTATATCATGAAATGTCATGTTAACTCAACTCCATGAAATTTCTTACAAATTTTGACTAGTCCCCATAGGCCTTAAGGGTGAGCATTGTACAAACAAGTTTATATTAAATATAGTTCACCCAACATAAATCGATTAAAGTTATTTATGGACCATTTTTGACCCTATGAACATTTGGTTAGATTGGTTTTGGCCTTAGTAGGTTGCGGATTACTCGATTTGTTACTAATGGGTTGATCGGAGAAGAAACGAAGGGAAAAAGAAAGTTTAGTTAGAAAGAAGAATGGAGGAGGAGGAAACATCAAGGACTTTTGCAAGTCGATCCTAGTAGTTCACTTCTACTTATTCCACTTTTGAACCCTTGAACGAACCATGTGCATCCTCATCCATCATCACCCACCATAAGCTCTAGTTTAAAATGGATCTAGTTGTATTATGAAGATTAAAAGAAGCAATTAAACATAGAATAATAATAATAAAAAAGAAATGAGAGGAAGAAGATGAGAGTTGTAGAAGAGAAATAGTGTAAGGTGTAGACATATTTGAAAAGATGAAATATTTAAATTTTAAAATAGATTACAAATTGTACAGTAAAAATAGTAACTTTACTTTGTGCATATGCAAAGACTTAATTAATTGTCTATGTAAAATAAAAGAAAAATGAGAAATATACTTAAAACTATGTTGCAAGTTAATGTTAGTGATGCAAGCTAACGTGGGAGATTGTATTAGGTCTCTTGCTATGAGAAACTTTTCTCAATTGTCCAATTTTAGGTGCTTTAAATGGATGCTGGCAGTTTGTCTCAAGGCATTGGTTTTGGGATGTAATTTTTATAGTTTTTAAACAATATAAAAATTACATATTAATCTTGTGGTTTGGTTTCATTAAAAAAGTAAACACATGGCTTTCTTTTAATTGTACCCACAGGTTGGATTGACCTTAGCTAAGGTTTTACCTGAGAACAAATGGAGTGGATGGGATTTAATTTGTAAAAAACTAATCCCATCTTGCTCCCATTGTTACCCAAGGACAATTGTTATTTAACTAGTGAAAATGAGGATGGAGCTTTGATTTTTTGTTTGGTTATAGGTATTGATTAATTTTTATTATGAATTTGAAGACCATAGTGGTTATTGTTAGTAGGTTGCAACAATAAAATGTTGAGGTGAGGTATGAATTGAATTTTTTATCTTTAATTTGTGGATTTAGTCATTTATTTTTAAAATGCCAATTTTGGTCTTACTTTTTAAAATTAATTTATTTAATGTCTAAATATTTTATTTTAATGCTTTCCTTTGGTGTTAATTTTTTTTTTAATTTAAAATATTGACTTGTGAACAAAAGTTGATAAAATAATTAAAATAGATGAGTTATTAAAGCTTCTATCATGGCTTGATAAAGGAACACAACATGAGTTTGTTGATGGGCAAATGATGAGTAGGTGTTGATGATTCCAGATATGTCAACATTGTCATATCATTCTAAAGTTGAACTTTGCAAAGCAGATTTGGTGAGAATTTGCTTGAGGTAGATTATTCAAGCATGATTTGTCTTTTTAACTTCATGAAGATGTATAGATTTGACCTTCTATTTGGAAGAGATTTTTCTGATTATAAATTAAAAACATCTTTGCACCATTTTGATGTAGCTTTTCACAACCTTGAGAATTGATCTATCTTCATGTCTTCTACATAGACTAAGGTTTTTGATGAGATGTAATCTCATTGTGTTGTAATATCATACTCAGAGATGATAGATGAAATTCTGTGATAGGCACACACACTATTAAGTTCCATTTTGATGTTTGTTCAAAGCATAATAAGTTCTACTAGTTTCTTGCTATTTTTCATTCAAAAACACTTAACAAGTTCATTAGTAATCACAAAGAAACATCATCTCATAAATTTGCAAACTAAATGGTTGTTCAAAATTAAAACTAAGGTTTTGGACTTTACATTAGGACTAACAATGTCTTAGATTTAACCTTAAAGTACTACTATGTGATGACTCATAAATTAGTTTAATATTTATAGTATAATTTAAATCACAAAATTGATATAGAAAAGTGATAAATATGAGGGATAAAAAATAGAAGTGATGGAATATGATAATGTTTAAACTAATAATGTAGACTTAGATGCCTCTTTTGTCTCCTTATTTTTTAACATATGTGATTTTGGTCCATCTATTTAAAAATTGACATTTAATCTCCATATTTTTCAAATATAACAATTTTGTCTCATATTTTAAAATAGTCATTTAGTCCCCCAATTTTGTATAATATATGATTTTGATCTTTATGTAAAATTGAAAGTGTTGATTACTATGAGTTGAATTAAAAAAATAATCTTGTGACAAATCACTAAATTTGGGACAAATCAGGTTAATCTTTTACTGATTAGTGTTTGAATTTTATGGAAGAGCAAAAATGACTTATTTTACCTATTTGAAAGACTATATTCTCTATTTTAAAATATAAACACTAAAATTGAGAATTTTGAAAAATATGAGACTGAATGTCTATTAATAAAGGGACCAATATGATTAAGTTTTGAAACTAACCCATGCTTGTATATATATGATTGTATTGTTGAAGGCTAAAATGTAATTTAGGTCCATCACTTTTAATAAATATTATAATTTTAGTTCATTTTGGCAATTTCAAAAGTTAATGTGTATTATGGTCAAATTTATTTGCACATGTTTTTTTTTATAAGCAAGATCATTTTTTAAAATTATTTATTTTCTTATAATCTTAATTTATATATAAAAAAAAATAGACGATCAATGTTTGGAATTAGTCACACGGGAATTCTTAATTTTTACAAAGTGGGAGATGAAATGTCTCAATTAAAAAATAAAGGGACTAAAATCACATCTTTTTTAAAAGAGAAAAAAGTCGGATTACATTTGTTCACAAAGGTTCATTCTTGTTGAGTTGTGTTGCCTCGAACTGCATTGTTCATCTATTTGCTTCTTTTGCAGCAGCTTGTTTCAGACTCTTTCTGTTTGGGTTGTGTTGCGTTTGTCATTTTGTTTCGTCGTCACAGACTCTACTTCGTGTTTCAATTTGTTTATTGCTACTCCTTTATGTTTAAATCACTACAAAAAAAGTTATTAACAGTGACAAATCAATTTACATATAATATTTTAAAAATTGTCATTAAAACATCAATGACACAAGTATTAATGACAAAAATTCATATTAGTGACAAAATCATTGTCACTGATGCTTTAATTTCTTGTAGTGAATTTATCTTTTTATATTGAATAATGCTTCGATGTGTTTTCATGTTTATGATTTGTGTGTGATCTGAAATTTGGTTTGACTCCTTACATTTGTAATACTTTGGTTAGTCTCGCATGCCCATCATGTGTTTGGTAAATTTTTCTATAAACTCACTATTTTTAGATAAGTCTCACATGCTTCTTGCTGTTTTTTGTTATATTATTAGCATTGACTAATTGTGGTGTGTCTTTTGTTTGATGCCAACGAATCAAAACATTATAAATAAAGGATATAAGACTTTTTGTCATGTTTTTTTTTTTTGCTTTTGGTGTAAACATTGTAGTTACAACATCTTATTATGAAATTAGCTTTTGTACTTATGTTTCTTCCAATTTTGACTATACTTTTGCTTGAAATTGGTTACATTAATAATATTATTTTTTTGTCTTCAAAAAAAGAAAACTTAATTTGTAATATTGTGATATGCCAGAGTTGCCTTCCCATTGATAATTATGGTGAGTCTTTCACTTTTGCTTATTTTATTAGTTGATACATAAAATATTGATTTTTGTGGAGATAGGATGATAAACATCAATGGAAAGACAAGAAAAAAAAATGAGTGCTCAAGCCAAATGAGAGGATACTACAGTTGAGTGTTTATTTGATTGTGCACTAAAGTAAATCAAGGTGAACACACTGGCAATGACTTGACTAAACTAGAGAGGAAGAATGTTAAGGCAAAATTTTGAACAATCATTGAATTAAATTATGATGAGCTTCAAATTAAGAACAAGTGAGATTCTCTAGAAAAAAAAGTGGCAAGTAAGGTGTAAAATCTTTGGAAAAGAATTGGGGATTGGTTGGAATTATGAGAAACATAACTTTGAAGCATAATGGTGAGAAAAAATCATGGTAGGTTTCAATGTAATGACGATTAGAAATGTAATTAATCTTTTTTTAGTGTTGACTTTAATATATATTGTATGCTTAATAACTGTAAGAAGAACCTGAAGCAGCACAATTTCAAAACAATTTTAAAATATTCTCCTAAAATGATCAATATATTTGCTCTTGGTACAACCACCAGTAAACATGCATGGACTCCATCCACAAATGTATTACCCAAATATATTGAACAAATGGATACCATAGAGGGTTTAAGGGATAGTGAAGACCCAAATGTTGGTGTAAGTCTTGGGGAAGGTAGTGGCGACATTAGTAAGTGGTAGTTTTAGATTTGGAAAATTCACATCGAATAACCCTATAGGTATTTCTTTAAGTGCAAAGAAAAGAAAACATGATGGATTACTAATAGGTAGTAAGTAAACACAATAAAAATAAAATTTTAACAATTACATTGAAAAACTAGTTAGTCTAGCAATATTACTAGTCTAATGCTAAAAATGTTGAGCTGAATGACCCTTATGCAATTAACATTGTCATGAAGGTGGTTAAGGAATTTCCTAGCATGGAACCTAGATCTCGATTGCTTGTTGAGTGTAGTCGCATCTTGAAAGATCCTATAACAATAGATATGTCACTACAAGAAAACATGGTTTTAACGAGGGTTATTTTTGGCATTAGCGACAATTTAAACCCCCAGCAAATGTACTTCCAACGGTTTCCTCTTACGTTGGTAAAACATCCGTGGCAAGCACTTTACCCACGGTTTTTACCAACCTTAGGAAACTTTTGATTTTTACTGACAGTTTTTGAAACCCCTATTATTTGAAAACGCAATACCCACATGTTTGGAACCCTCGTTAATTGTATAAACAATACCCGCATTTTTGAAATTCCGTTAATTACATATTTTGATTTCTCTCATGCTTTTTATTTAAGTCACTTGTTAATTAAACCCCCGTTTACCTAATTTATTTTTATCTATTCATAATAGTTGCTGCATTTAAAGCGCATAAATTATATAAATATTTGAAATAAAGCAAATAATCCACAAATTTTATAAGTAAAATGTATTTAAGCAAGTTATCCATTAGAACCTAAGAAGTAACATCCATAGTTTAGTAATATCCAATTGAATCTGTAAAATGTATACATATTTCAAATTTTATAAGTAAAATGTATTTTCCTAATATCAATTGTAATTCTATTCACTATGTTGAGAATCTGTTAGAGAAAGATTAGAAACATTAGTTGGTTGAGCACTCCTTGATTAGACACTTAAAATAAATTGAAATATAGTTAGAATCCAAAATTATAGTTTGAAATATGTATAAAATCATTCAAACTTAAAAATATTACCGGTAAAACTTGATACATAGCCAAGTTAGGAAGCCTTTCACCTCCACAATTCTGTGCAAAAAAACTCATCATTGTTTCAAATTTTTTATTTTGTTCTTCTATTTTCTTGTTTTGTTCAACCATTTGTGATTTCAACCTTGTAACCTATTTCAGAAAACAAATTTAGCCAAATCAATATAAATACATAATTAGAATGGAAAATGACACCAATATTACACATGGCAATTTAATAGTAAAAATTAGATCCATAATGATTTCCTTATTATACTAACCTCATTTTGCAACTCTATATAAAAAGGGGAAGATGAAGATATCCCATTATAAGAATGTACATGTCCAAACACTCGAGATGGGCAAGGTCCCAATCCTAACCCCCGAACATGTCCAAAGTGTACTTTACTTCTTAGAGCTTGAGCTAAGGAATCTTGACTTGATATGTTTTTTGAAATACTTTCACATTCATATGCTTCAATTTTTACCTACAAAAAACCACAAAAAAGACGACATATTAATTATAATAACACACAATAATACTCATTATGTACTAATAGAGCACGATGGACCAAGCTTTCATGGTAAATGTATTCATCTAATTTTGTGTTTTGCAAATGCCTATCAACGAACAGTGCCTACACATATACATAAGGTAAATAAATAAACTATTTATCTATTAATTTGCTACTAAATCATATAATTAATTAGATTTATTTGTTTGGAGAAAAAACTAGCATACTTAATTATTATATGTGTGCAATCAAGAGTATATTTACTAAGCATTATCCAGAGAGAAACACAATGTGTTAATTAAACAAAAAAAAAACTTAATAGCATACACATGCATGAGGATCATGTATGCATCAACCTTAATGGACAGAATCATGATATTTCATTCACATGCATGACTATGTGTATGATGGTTAGAAATTATATGCATTAAGATTATTATTAATTAATATCATTAATAGAATTTTAACTTACTCCAATTTCTCTAGCCTTGTCATTCACAAATTCTCCATTAGCATGTTTGTGTGTTGCTATCTAAATTTCTCCCCTACTAACTTTGTGGCTACACTCCAATTCCTAGAAATCCACATTACCACATTATTTACAAAAGTATAATTTCATTTAAAAAGTAAGAAGTATATATTACCATCTTTTTCTTCTTGCATGGAATGCTTATGATCCACTCGCATGGGGAATTGTTTGCTTCTTTCTATGATCTTTATTTTTTTGGCTTTTTTCGAATCATTGTCATATAAGAAAATTGTAAATCCAAGTAAATAAAAATCAAAAGATGAATACAATTTTAATTTTACATGAGTTTTTGAATCTAGACGATAGTCAACAAAAGATGCCCATTGTGCTTATTTAATCCTTTTGGGACCATCTCAATCTATTGATCTTTATTATGGATGCCATCATTCCTATGTTGTGCTCTCTTTATTTTGTGTTAATTTGAAGACATATATTATATGAAGAGCATTCTCAACTTCAAACTTAGCCTTCAAATTATTTAACAATTAAAGTTAACAATTTATATTATAGTTCAAATTATAGTGTTAGTAAAGTGCATACATCACTTGAATAATGTCCTTAAGTACATTTTGTTTGTAATCTTTAGGAATCTTCTTCCAACTAGTATAATACACAAGGAATATATCATAATCTCTTTCAAGTTGACCCAAGAACCTATTTAACAATGCTCCACTATCTCCAATTGCTTGGTTATCATCATTCCATTCTACAACAATCCTTTTAGTAGAAGATAAAGACCAAACATCATTCACTTTAAGTGGCTTTGTGTTCTTTATGCATTGGTCATTTATCAAATTATCAAATATATTAGAAAAAACTAAGACCAAGAAACTACATAGCATAATATTTATTATAGTTTGCATAATAGGGAAAGCTTCCAAGAGGAGAATAAATAACTTTGAGACTTTCAATGTTTCAATATGATCCAACCAAGGTTTAGAGGAGTTCAACAATGAGATTATACTGATAATTTATTTTAGCATTTTAGAAAGAAAGAAAAAAATTGTAATCACCATTAGATTTAGAATTGCATTCCATGCAATTCAACCATCAACAAGATATCCAATTCTAGACCAATGTCTTCATAGTACAATCTATTATAGTTTAAAAATTCAGGTTTTATGGCATGTGGCATAAGAGAAAAAACTAGACTAGTAAAGTGCTTACTAATCACATCAACAATCCGCGCTTTATTATGACTTGTAGGTTGTGATTTCTACATTTAAGTTTTTGCAGTTTCTTCTTCTTCACTATCAAATTCGGATTCTGGTTCAACAACAACTATAGGTTGAGATCCATGTGTAGGTTGAGAATGAGGCTGAGTTTCATGTGTAGGCTGAGAATGGGCATGGGATTCGTGTGTAGGATGAGTATTTGATTGAGATGCATGTGTAGGTTGTGAATCAAAGTGAGATTTAAGTGGAGATTGAAGACTCAGTTGAGGTGTAGAGTTAGTCTTGTTGTTGGAAAATAGCCTTATCTTTATGGTTTCTGAATAACAATAAGAAACATATAATTTAAGAAATATGTTTCATGCAAAAATTAACTCAATTTATGTGTGACTATATATCTTACTAAAATGATGTGCAGATTGGGGTAGAGGTTCTGTACTAAGTTGTGGATGATGAGCATGCATCAGAACTGTTGACTTATTCTTCTTCAAGGTTACAGAATTCTTCAAAGTTCCTAACAATAAATAAAAATTGTAAATTGATTGATTATTGAGATGTTGTATTTCAATGTAATTTTTAAATTAATAATTAATAAGTAGATGTACTAGGATGAGGTGGATTAGGTAAAGGTAGACTACTACTATAAAGAGTGGCTGGAAGTTGGCTAAAAGAGACACTTTTAGTCATATGTGATGCTGCACTAGTCTTCCTGGTGGAAAGTTTCTTCATCTTCAAAGATCCTGAGAAATAATCAGATTAGTATAAATCAAACATCAATAAATAAAAGAATACACCCATAATTAATAAGGATAAAAAATGATAATTAATAAATGAAATGACAATTAAAAAACAAGACCTTGTTAAATGTATATTCTCTTCCCTATGTGAAAATAATGCTTCCAAATTCTGATGTTCACATGATAGCATCATCTACACCCATGTTGTATAAGTCTCGAGACTTTAGATGTATTGGTATGCTCCAATTTTTTTTAACTTGTTTTCTACATAAAAAAACCATTTGAGCTTCTGAAGCTTTGATGTATGGCTCATCATCATCATTGTCACTTGTGTGTATTAAATGTGCAAAACTTACTAATGTAAATTCTAGATCATTGGTTATAATTCCTTTATGAGTAGTTGCATTTGCCCACAAACTTTTGAACAAAGTAACTGAGAATCGACCATAATAGTTTAACTCAATTATGTCTACCAATTTCCCATAATAAGGCACACTACCAAACTGCATTTGATTATCACTACTACTTGCATAACTCCCTGTCCCAAATGTATCAAATATTCCACTATTTAGTGTTTTAAGTCCTTGGTCTCGCTCCAACTTACGAAACTTTAGTCCATTGATATTATATGTAGTATAATTAATTGGACTCATAGCTAAAAAAAATTAAATCATCTGAGTAGGATCCAACTATGTCATTTTTTATCTAAATAAAATAAAATAAAATCATAAGGTTCTAAAATAATTAGGGTTCAAAATTTAAACATGTAAATATATGTACACGACGTGAAAACCATTCAACAAATTCCTTCTAAACTCTCTTGTCTATCTTAGAGGATGATCTCATGTTTCTTCTCAATTGTCTTTATATAATGCCTCTAAATTCCCCACATGAAATTTATAAAGTATACTTCTAAATTGTTTAAGGGAAGACCAATTATAATTATAATAAATTATAAAATTGGAAATACTTACTGAAGAAATGGGTCAACTTGTGCACAATTAGTTAAAATATGACGATATGCTTGTAACTTTTCCCTTGTAGATAAAGTGAATTGAGTAGTACCTCCAACTGATTTTTCGACTGATGGAAACAACATGCTTACATTAGATGGCACAATGGCAGGCTCATCATCAACACTATCCAATCGATTGAATTTAGTCTCAATTCCATCTAAATATCTAGAGCAAAAACTTAAAACCTCTTTGGCTAGGTAGCCTTCAGCTATTGAGCCTTTTGGTTGAGCCCTATTACGTGCATAAAACTTTAATTTTCCTAGGCACCTTTCAATAGGATACATCCATCGATATTGAACGGGTCCTCCAAGCCTGACGTTATCAACTAAGTGCACAATCAAATGAACCATGATGGTAAAAAATGAATGTGGAAATAACATTTCCATATGACATAATGTAAGGACAACTCTGCTTTATAGTTGATCAAGTTCATCGACCTTTAATACTTTACTGCACAAGTGTCTAAAAAACAAGCACAAGTCAATCAGAATAACACATACTTCCTTTGGGAGTGTGTTTCTCATTGCTAAAGGTAGAAGTTGCTCCATTAAGACATGTGAGTCATGACTTTTTAATCCTTCAATCTTGCATTGTTTCATATCAATGCATATATTAATGTTACTTGAATAGCCATCTAGAACAGTAATGTTCTTCAAAGTTCTAAGAAAAATTATTTTATTTGCATTAGACAATATATATATATATATATATATATATATATAGCAGGAGAATATCTACCATTTACATTAGGCCAAAGTTTAGATCTAATACGCCATTCTTGTAAGTCTTTTCGGGCCTTCAAATTATCTTTTGATTTTAAAGAATCATTCAATAGTGTAAAAATCACATTATCACATATATTTTTTTCAATGTGCATGACATCAAGATTGTGGGGTAATAAATTGTCCACCCAATAAGAAAATTCAAAAAATATACCCTTTTTTCTCCATCGTAGAGGGTCTACCTTACTAGAACCAGTACCCTCTAATGTATAGTGAAAATTAATGAAAGAAAGATGGTTTTGTTTGTTGATATTAAATATGATCTAATTTTTCCTATCAGAATCACATTGTGTTGGTTTGTGGATCACAAGAAGATCCCAAGATATAAAAATGTAGACTCTTCTACAAATTGGATCACTAAAAAACAGAGAAATGCAACAATAAGAGGCAACAACAAAAGAAGAAAAACTTGTTTTAAAAATAAATTATACTAATTACTCTTAAGGTTTCATGAAATTACACAAACTTCTCCTTCTACTTCTACACTATTAATCTTCTTAATTGTTTGAAAAATATATACTAACATTGTCTTGTACATTACACTAAAAAAAAATAAGGATGAAATCTCATAAATATTTATTGTAATTTACTCTAAAAAAAAATGCAAAGCCAAATTTAAGAACTCATAATGCAAAACAAAGCAAAAAGAAGATTCCAAAAGAAGCACAAAAAGCACAGGCCTAAGTAAAACACTAGTATAATACTATGCATGCATGAATGCTCGTTCCTGGAACTAAAATCTAGCAAAGAAAAAAGAAAAGAAAAGAAAAGAAAAAGAGAGAAAAATAAGAGAGTGAACCTTGGGTGATGAATTCAAAATGGAAAGAAGATTAACTGGTGTTCTAAGTTGGTGACTAAGCACTCTCTCTAATGTTTAGTGAAAATTAATGAAAGAGATATGGTTTTGTTTGTTGATATTAAATATGATCTAGTTTTTCCAGTCACAATCACATTGTGTTGGTTTTTTTGTTTGACTATTGTCAACACGTGGCTTCACTAACATGCACGATGGCCTTTCAATGTAGACTCTTTTATAAAAATGTAGACTCTTCTATCCATATTCAGCAGCATTGAAACATTGAACATAGACAATCCCAATTTTTGTTTTCCAACAAAAATCACTAAGCCCTGATTCTGTTTTCCCCTCTTCACACTCTTAACACCATGTCCACTAATCCTGCATTGACCAAACCTCAATGTAGTGCAAAATAGCTTTTAATAAAAATATTACCACTAAAACTTCATTATGTTCCACTAGTCCGCATTGACCAAACCTCAATGTAGTTATAAACAACTTTTTTAATCAAAATATTACAAAGCTTTGGAAGGAATAAAAACATTTACCACTAAAAATTAAGCAAACTCAAATATGCATCGATAATAGTGGAAAGTATGAGAAAGCTCTAAAAGAAGACACAAGAAGAACACATATCATTGAAAATTAAGCAAAATCAAATACTAACCATAACAATAAAAAAAAACAGGTACTCAAAAAAAATAGGAAGAAGAGTAGATGTAGGAGAAGAATTCAATTATTGACGAATTGGGCAAAAATATAGAGAAAAATTGACATGAAAAAAAATTCGAAGTTCTTTGGAAGTGGATCTAAGCGTGTACACTATAGACTATAAAGGGTAAGAAAGAATGAATCAAATGAAGTGACTAGGGCTTTGTGAAAATAGTGAAGAGAGAACAAAACAATGCATGAAAAACAAAAAAAATTAGGGTTCGAGAAGAAGGATCAATAGAGTGAGTTCTCACCAGATGCAAAAGATGAACAAAGAAAGCAAGCGTGGTGAACGAAGACTTAGTGAACTGAATGCAAGGGGTTTTTTAGCATGCGAACAGTGTTTTGTGGTGACGAATGATAGGGGTGTTATGCGGTGGCGATGGTGGAGGCTTAGTGAACGGCGTAAACCTTAATGGTGGCAGTGGTAGCAAGAGCCATGGTTTCTACTTTTGCTAGGTTTTATGTTAAGAGTACTCTGGCTTTTGGTGAAGACAACAAACAAAATAGAACATTACCAAACAGGGGTTTTAAAAACATAAATATTAATTAAAAAATTAATGCTTGACTACAAAACACTAATTATGGTCCTTCCCATGTATGTAAAATCATCACTTGTTTTCTTTTCTGTTGATCTTTAAATAAGTATCAATTAATCTTACCTATTAGGCCATTACAATTGAGAGATGTAACACGGATAGTTCCAATCTATATAAATGCTTAAAATAGAATTATGACTCGATTGTCCTACAAAGATTTATGAATACTAATAATTTCAATGGGAACTTCAATATAGATGTTATATACTTTTTAATATTACAAATTATTTGACGTGATGACCATTGAATTTCTATGACTGTAGCATATAACAGTTGAATTTTGTTTATATAAATAGGAGACATTTCAAATAAAATTGGACATGATGATCTACAAAATTAGTTTTTGTTTAATTGAAACTAGAAAATGGAGGAAATTATATAGTAGGAATACATGCAAATGCTCATTCTTTCTAGCTATCCAGTTCATCCATGAAAGCATATAAATTGGAGCGTACCTAGATATGATCAGAGGTGGCTATGAAGCTTGTTGGTGGAGAAGTGTATCATGTGATATGGTTGTTTTGCTGAAATCTCCTTGCAAGGTGTGTTTGGATCCATGTCTTGATTATTGGGTGGTTTACTACATTTATAGTTTGGAGGAAGCTTTGTCCATGGTGATGTTCTAATGTATGGAGTAGAGACTTATTTTAATTTGGGGATATATTTACAAAGATAAGTGTTAAACTGTATGTATATTGGACCTTTTTTGTTTTGTATATTAGGAACATTATGTTCCTTTGTTTGTATTTTTTTGTTTCAATTATGTATGTCTTGTGCAACAATAGTTATCAATGAAGCCCATTTGCCTATAGAAAAAAAAATTACAATTACTTCTCATTTTATCCACCCCTTTATGCATTCAATTTTGTTCAAGTGTTCTTCTTTCTTTACTCACATGTATTTCATCTATTATATCTTCCCAAATATATATTGTGGGTTTTCATTCTTCAATTAGAACATTAACACTTTAATTTCTTCCCAAATCTACATTGTGGGCATTCATTTTTATATCTTTAGTGTTTTTATTTTTTTGCTCAACAAAGAAGTATATATATATATAATAGCACCAATAGTGTCAAACAAGTTACAATAAGCCATATGCTATACTAGCAATATACAAACTAACCCCCCTAGTGCATCTGCAATGAATCCCATTATATACTCCAATAAAAGTATATAAAGTGATACATTAGCGATATATTTAATGTTAAAGTATGACTTTCTAGGTATGGGAATTCATTGCTACTTTGTTATGCTTATTCCTTTCTATCATTTTTTTTCTTCATTCATTTGTTACTTTCTTTGCTACTTTGTTATGTTTGTTTCTTGCTCATTATGCTTTGCACAGTATGTGTTTGATGGTTTGTAATGGTAGTATGTGATTGAGACATGTGTTTTACTTTTGTATTGGCGGAAAGAGAAGGCATAATGCACGATGGTCATGTATTTGAAAATGCTCTCACAACATCGACCATGAACTTTCCACATCCATCTCCAAGTATATATCTTGTACTCACAACTTTGTTTAAATTGCATTTAGATCAAAATACAAATGAAAATAATTTTTTTATTTTTTAGGTAAATATTATTTGGTGGATGGTAGGTTCATATAAAAGTGAACGTTACCACATTCCTAATTTTAAACGTTCTTCTTCATTTACAAATTATAATGAAGTGTTTAATTATTACCATTCATGTTTAAGGTCCACAATAGAAAAGACTTTTCAGGTATGGAAAAATAAGTTTGCAATTTTACACAATATGCCCAAGTACAAATTTGAAACACAAATTCAAATAGTTATTGCAACAATGGTGGTACATGACTTTAGAAGGAGATCCACAATTGATTTTGAATTCAAGATTTATGAAGTTGAAGATAAAGTTGACGATGAGGATGATAATTGTGCTAGTAAAGATCCACCATTAACTAGAATCGTGGATTTTTCAAGACAAATGGATCTTATTCAGAACTCAATCAGAGATCAACTTATTGAGCATATGCAATCTAATTAGTCTTATATTTAAATTTTAAAATTGAATTAATTTACTTTATATAATTTCTTGTTAGTGTGTATTTTTATTTTATTTATTTTGGAGCATATCAAACTTAATTATTAATGTTTTGGAATCTTATTATTTATTAATGGAAATATTTAATATTATGCTAACATTTTCTTTGTGATTTATTGACTATTACTAACAATATATTACTTTTATATTTAATAAACTTAATACCCTTTTCAGTAATTACATATTTAAAAGTACTTTTGATTAGTCTTATCCAAACAAGTTTTATTATATCAAACGTACTTCTATGCAACGAAATATTCAAACATAATTCACGTTGTAAAAACTCTTTTCTAGTAAAATTAAATTTCCAACATACTTTTTGTTTAAACTTAAGTTCACAAATTTTATTCCAAACATGCATTTAGAGCATCTTCCTTGGCAACAGGCATTGTAAACGTTAAAAGAAATATTGTTTGGCAAACTCATTGCTTAACGAAGCACATTGCCTCATGCCTCATGTTGTCTTATTATAATATTAAAATAATATTAAAAATATGAACATTACATATAAAGCCATTACATTAGCCATTGTGTTTTTTTTTTTTTATATATAAATAGATACACTTCAACATTTTTTTACACAACTAAAACTTCTCTCATTTTGACTTTAAAAATCATCTCAACTTCTTTAATTAATTTTCATTCCATGGATCCAAATCAAAATCCATTCAATATGAATCCTTGGTTTAATTTTATGAAAAAAAATTTAATCTCCCACAAATCCAAATTTTCAATCTCCTACCAATCCAAATTTTTAATATTTTTCAGATTCATCTAACTTACAAAATAATGCTAATATGAAAATTATCAATATGTCACACTCCCATTTCATCCCTATCAATTCCCTATGTTTCAATTACCACCAATTAATCCTGTCATGGATTAAGGGTCTTCAATGGGTACTAATGGCAATTAATGCAATGAAAGAGGTGCTGACACACCATCTGAGTTTGCGTCAGAATATGAAATTTCACAATTTTTTACCCAAGTCAATGAAGAACAAGGAGAAGAAAAACAAGAAGAAGCACCTGAAACACAACAAAGATCATATTTCTCTAACAAGGAAGATAAAATTCTCGTCGACTCATGGTTGAATGTTTTGAAGAATGCAATCATGAAAACCAACCAAAAAAAGGTAAATTTTTTGTCAAAAATTACAAAAAACTACAATAATTTTCATGAGCAACATTTGAAGCCAAAAGAAACATCACAATTAAAATATCAATGGCAAATGATCATTGTGCCAAATTTTTAACATGTTACAATCAAGCTTGTCAAAGAAAGAAGAGTGGTAGTTTTGAGTTTGACATCATGGGAGATGCACATTAGATTTATTCACAAGATAAAAAAAAACAAGTTTCAAATTAGAAAATGTATGGCATATAATGAGGAAACAACCTAAATGATTGGCACAATTTGAAGATTCTAATAAGAGATCAAAGGTTTTTGCTTTTAGAGCTTACAGATCATCTTATAACCCAAATACGTAGTCAAATTATGAGCCAACATCAATTACCATGGAACGCCCAATTGGGACAAAAGGAGCAAAGAGGAAGGCACAACAATTAAAAGGTAAGGAAAAACTTTCAATCTTGATCTCACGCAAATGGAAAAGGTATTGAATACTAAAGCAAAAGCATTACAAGATTACGTTCCAAAGATGAACACAATAGATTGAGGGAGATATAGATCCTCTACAAGGAAACTACTGGTATGACTGATGCTCAATTACAAATTCATGAAAGGTTGTGTAAGAAAATAATAGGAAAATATGAAATTTAGTTAATTATGTAGGTTTTAATTATGTAATTGTTATCATGTATCAGTTTTTAATTATGTAATATTTATTAATTATTTTGATTATGCTTTATTTTATTTATCAAATAAAACTAGCCATTGTAAAAAAATTAGCTGTTATTTTGTTTACTACAAACCCCATCTATATATAGTTTGATTGTTGTAACATTTACATTACACACATCTCAACTCTACCAAAGTTGAATAAAATTATAACTTATACACCATCCTAGTGTTGTTAAAGATAGATTCTATCTATTCATCTCTTGAAGATGATCTCATCGAAGATTTGCTAAATGATGAGTACAAAGAACATTACATAAGGTTGGTAATGGAAAGACGACGACAACAACAACAAGTTGCTGCGAGAAAAAGGCGTAGACAAACACATTGAAAGAAATCATGAAGAAGGACATCAACGATTGTTCAATGACTACTTCTCCAACAATGTAGTATACACAAATGTACAATTCAGAAGAAGATTTAGAATACAAATGAATGTTTTCCTTTGCATTGTACAAGCCCTTGGCATTGAAGATCCATATTTTTAGTCAAGAGTTGATGCAACCGGAAGGATTGGACTTTCTCCGCTGTAGAAATATATTGCTGCTATTCACATACTAGCATATGGATCACTTGTTGATAGTGTTGATGATTATGTTCGAATGGGAGAAACCACGACATTATAATGCTTCGATAAGTTTGACAAGGATGTATACAATATATTTCAATCTGAGTACTTAAGAAGGCCCAATAATAATGATATTCAATACTTATTGCAAATGGGTGAGCAACATGGTTTTTTAGGTATGTTAGGTAGTATTAATTGTATGCATTGGGAATGGAAAAATTGTCCAATAGCCTAAAGAGGTCAATTTTGTCATAGTGATGCACCATCCACAATCGTGCTTAAAGATGTAGCCTCATAAGACTTATGAATTTGGCATCCATTTTTTGGCGTTCCAGGTTCAAGTAACAACATCAATATGCTGAACGAATCTTCGATGTCTAATGCAATTATGGAAGGAGAGGCCCTTACAACACAATGTACAATAAATAGAACCCAATATAACATGGGATACTATTTAGCAAATGATATTTATCTAGAATAGACAACGCTTGTGAAGATCATCCCAAGGTCACAAGGTGATAAAAGAAAATTGTATGTGCTTCAATCTCGGTTCACGATTGTATGTGGCCCTACACATGTTTGGGATATGGACACAACGAAGCATATATTATATGTATGCATCATATTGCATAACATGATTGTTAAAGAAGAACGACACACATAATGATAATTTTGATCACTGTTATGAATATCCTAATGATGATGTCTCGACAACTAACATAAATATTGATCTTCATCTAGCCCTTAAACGATACCTGCAAAGAAGAGGGGAAGTTTGTGATTGGAGACGTCATCATCAACTTCAAGCAGACCTAATAGAGCATATTTGGAAACGTTTTGGACATGATAATCAAAAAAATTAATTATTGTTTTTATTATGTAACTTTTAATATTTAAATTAATTTCTTCTATGTTTTGCTATTTTTTTAGTGAATTTTATTTTATTTTAAATAAATATATTTTAGTTATGTGTATATTTTTTTTTATTGCACCAAAAAAATATTTTACATATTTCTACTTTGCAAAAATAAGTTATTAAAAAATTATAATGATTATTCTGAAAAAAAAAAATGATTTAAGTTTGTTTTATAAAATTTATTAGAAGCAACTCTTAAAAAGTTACACCAGTAAAGATTTAGAGATTAATGATGCTGGTATTGAGTAAAGTAATAAAAATGAGTGATATGTACATGTAGGGTCCACTACAAGCAACTTGAAATAGTTGCATCAATGTGAATGTTCGAGCATCCATAATAAGTTGCTTGCTTAGCATTGGTGTCACGGTGCTTGTCAAGCACTTACCTTTGTGAGATAATAAATGTGTGTTGCGTGTAAAGCATGGTGTTTCCTTAAGCAACATTGCTTTCCTTTTCTTTTCTTTTTTTGCATAAAATTATAAAAAAAAATTATTTTATTGTTTAATAAAACTTTTTTTTTACATAGCCAGACCAACTTGTTGAACTTTTTTTACACTAGTTGTTTTTACGTTAAAATTGTTTTTAAAGTCGTTGAACCTTTTTTTTTATTATTATGAAAGTCATTGCTATAATTAGTTTTAGTTGAACTAATATTTACTAGGCATTGAACTAATATTTACTGTTTAACATAATTATATAGTAATTTTTACACTAGCCGTTGAACTAATATTTACTAGCCGTTTAACTTTTTTTTTTTTTTGTATAAATAGGATACATTTCAATAATTTTTTTACACAACTAAAACTTTTCAAATTTCTCTAATTTTTACTCTAAAAAAATTCTCAACTTCTTTCATTTATTTTCATTTAATGGATCCATATTCAATGTGAATATATGGTTTAATTTTATGTCAAATTTTCAACCTCCCACAAATCTAACTTTTCATAATTCTTCAAGTACATCCAACCCACAAAATAATTCCAATATGGAAAATTATCAATATGCTACACCCTCATTTTATCCCTATCAATTTAAGATGTTTCAATCACCACCAATTAATCTTGTCATTAATCAAGGGTCTTCAATGGGTACTAATAGCGACCAATGTAATGAAAAAAGGGCTAACACACCATCCGAGTTCACGTCAGAATCTGAAATTTCACCATTTTCCACCAAAGTCAATGAAGAACAAGGAAAAGAAGAACAAGAAGAAGCACCCAGACCAAGCTTGTCAAAGAAAGAAGAGTAATAGTTTAAAGTTTGACATTATGGGAGATGTACATCAAATTTATTCATAAGATAAAAAAATAAAAAGTTTCAAATTAGAAAGCGTATGACATATAGTGAGGACACAACATAAATGGTTGGCACAATTTGAAGAAATCTAGCAAGAAATCAAAGGTTCAGCATGCTACAAACAAGCTTGTTAAAGAAAGAGGAGTGGTAGTTTTGAGTTTGACATCATGGGAGATGCATATTAAATTTATTCACAAGATAAAAAAAAAAAAAAAAACAAGTTTCAAATTAGAAAGTGTATGACATATAGTGAAGAAACAACCTAAATGGTTGGCACAATTTGAAGAATTTAGCAAGAGATCAAAGGTTCTTGTTTTTGGAGTTTACACATCCTCTTATAATTCAAATACACAATTAGATTATGAGCTAACATCAACTACCATGGAACGTCAAATTGGGATAAAAACAGTAAAGAGGAAGACACAATCAAAAGGTAAGGAAAAGTCTTATGATGTTGATTTCACACATATGAAAGATGATGTGTATCTATTTTTAATTATGTAATTGTTATCATGTATTAGTTTTTAATTATGTAATATTTATTAATTATTTTGATTATATTTTATTTTATTTATCAAATAAAACTAACCATTGTAAAAAAAAATCGTTATAGAAAAACTAGCCATTCTAGAAAACTAGTCGTTGTAGAAACTAGCTATTAAAGAAACTTGTCATCATATATTATATGCGTGCATCATATTGCGTAACATGATTGTTGAAGATGAATGACACACATATAATGACAATTTTGATCACTATTATGAACATCTCAACGATGATGTCTCAACAATTGATATAAATATTCGTTCTCATCCAGCCCTTGAACGATACTTGCAGAGGGGAGCGAAAGTTCGTGATTAGAGACATCATTATCAACTTCAAACGGACCTAGTAAAACATATTTCGAAACATTTTGGACACAATAATTAACAACATTAATTATTATTTTAATTATGTAACTTTTAATATTTAAATTAATATCTTTTGTGTTTCACTATTTGTGTGAGATCAGTAAATTTTATCATTTTAAATAAATATATTTTAGTTATGTGTATATTTTTATTTTTTTATTGTGTCAAAAAATATTTTACATATTTCTAATTTATAAAAATAAGTTATTAAAAAATTATAATAATTCTTCTAAAAAAAATAATGATTTATGTTTATTTTGTAAAATTTATTAGAAACAACATTTAAAAACTTGCACCATTTGAAAGTTAGAGGTTAACGGTGTTTGTGAGGTTAATGGTATTTATGTTGAATAAAATAAAAATGGGTAACATGTACTTGTGAAAAAAAAAATTGGCTCAATAAAAAAATATAAACATAACTAAATTATATTTTATTTAAAATGATGAGCGGACTAATCTCACACAAATAATTAAACAAATAATTAAACATGGAAGACACTAATTTAAATATTAAAAGTTATATAATTAAAACAACCACCATATGCAACAGTCAAAAAAATTATCAACGTTAAATTTGTAATATTAGAAAGTATGTAATAGCTATATTGAAGTGCACGTTGAACTCATTATATTATTATTTTAAAATAAGTTATTTTTTGTAAACTACTATTATGTAAAATATTCTTTTACACAATAAAAGAAATATAAACATAATTAAACTATATTTTATTTAAATGATAAAATTGACTAATATCACAAATAGCTAAACATAGAAGGACTTCAACAAGAAATGAAAAAAAAAAAAAATTAACTTCTCTATTGTCTTCTTCAATAGTTAATTTGTAGAAGTCTCACATCTTTTATAAAAAAACATCTATTAATTAACTATTGAAAAAAACAATTTTAACTACCAAACCTGATCGAATTGATCGGATCATGTAGGAACAAGGTTCAAGTCTACCAGTCTGTTAGGATGCCTCAGCTGCATACATCACTGCACTTCCACTTGACACCTATCATTAATTAGAAACGGCTCGTCTCGCCATGACCTTCTCTTTAATTCTCAAAACTTCTTTCGCTCCATCCCCGCTGGGGCAGAGAACCCATCGCTGTCTCGGCGGTGCTACCGGAAGCTCTGGGGAAGTCGGAATAGGAGAGCACTCATCTTGGGGTGGGTTTACTACTTAGATGCTTTCAGCAGTTATCCGCTCCGCACTTGGCTACCCAGCGTTTACCGTGGGCACGATAACTGGCACACCAGAGGTGCGTCCTTCCCAATCCTCTCGTACTAGGGAAAGGTCCTCTCAATGCTCTAACATTTTTTTTTCAATTTTAACCACTAAATATGGACATGTCCAAACCAAGCTGTCACTATAACTTAAAAGAATATCTTGAAAAGCCACAATGATTTAAACAAAAAATAGATCTTCCAAACATGTTATGTTTACTTTTCTTTCAAGTTTTCATCAAGTGAAATTGCAATGCTTTGCTCCTTCCACATTTGTTGCAATGAAACTGACCATAGAAAAGACAGGATTCCTACAACGGGACAAACCTCCTACATCTAATAACTCAAATTCAACATTTGGAAATATGCAATTGTTGAAAATTGGCGAAAGCAGCAGCTACAGCAACCTCTTCAAATGCTTCTTGGTTTCCAATGTTCTTTAAAATGGTTTTAAAGTTTCAAAACTTACGCAATACATATAGAGTAATTAACTTCACAGATATTGGCTTTAGAATGTCCCACCTATCTCTGTTTGGAAGCCAAATAAGTAATAGGTCAAAAAGCATCTTTCCATGCTGATCTGCTATAGAAATTCCTTAAAAATATTTAGCTTGGCTATAATTCTTAAGAACCTGGGTAGACGCTAAAATGCATAAATTTTAACTAGATTCGAGCTGCTTTGAGAGTCAAATTCAAGAGTAACAATTAGGTTCTAAGCATCTTTCAACTTCAGAATCAAAATGATTCTTGGTTAATGATGATACATGGAAAACCATACATGTACTATTTTAAACTAATTAACTCAAATTACATCTAGGATAAAGCACGATTGTTACCTACTCATTCAAATGTTGTCAAAAAACCATCCCAAAAAAGAAATCATAGAAATGTTAGATGGTCATTGCTGCTTATCCAGGAATAAACTACATCTACATGACAAAATAACCTGTAGGGAAGACCTTAAAAGAAGCAGATCTTTCAAATTAGCAAGATCAAAATAAATGGTGAAACTTTCAAGATTTCTTTGGTATCTGCAAAGTTTGATGGTAGTTGGTACAAAGCTACAACTAGTTAGACAGAACATCAGCTCTGTCATGTCTCTAGTTTGTCTTGGAGTTGGAGCTACAAATCAATAACGAGCTTTATGCATGAGTGATACTGAAAAATCTTAACAAGGAATTTTTCACCATTCCTCATTAATAAGAGTGCAATATATAGACAAATGCAGAATAACTCTAACATGGGGGTCTCCAAGAGAAGTGAAAGCAGCAGTCATTTGACAGGAGAGGAAAATAGGTGGGTTAATGGAAGCTAGAACCACTAACAGCATAGTTACGCTGTAGTCTTAAGAAACTGGATCAGAAGCCATCAAGCCAGTCAAGCTACAAGATCATTGGCTCTAAAATAATTTTTTTTCCAGCATAAGCAAAAGATGAATAGAATAGTAAAAGACAAGGAGCCTGTTTGGATGCAAGCTATAAGTGCTTTTGAGAATTTCTCTGCTGGAAATATAGAGCATTTTCCAGTAGAAAAATTCCCATAAGCATTTCTAGCCTTGTATTCAGACAGGCTCCTAATCAACTGCTAATAACCTTGAAATCCAGTAAAATGTATTGTTAAGAGACAAAAATCACTCCTGCACATGTCTCCCTATGTACTTTTCCAATGATTTGGATCCAGACAGACACAATTACCTTTAGGTTTGAAACTATCATAGGCTTGTAGAATCTATTGGACTATTGTACAGAAATAAAATCTACAATGTTGACAGCGAAGATAAACGTGTTAAATTCAACATGACCTTCCTTTAAAGTGATAGTTTTATGGCATGTTTGTTTCTAGTTTATCATTCATCTTAATAGATTTTTTCCATAACAAAGTTTAATAAAGGGAAACGTATGTAGAAGCATGACGGAAACTGGATCAGAAATGGAAGTAAAACAGATTTTTTTAATTCTGACCTATCACAGATTTTCGAAGTTAGCATAAGCAGCTATTATAGTAAACAACTTTTTTCATAGGGCTCAATTAAAAACAGAGAAGAAAAAACAAATATTGTAAAGATATCACTTGTGTTATAATCAACTAATGCCAAAAAATTAACTTACCCTCATTGAGGTGAGTAGTAAAGACTTCAAATGCAACAATAAATATAATAAATAACTAGCAGCACACTATGCAGATGGTTTTGTAGACTCTTCCATGATAGATACCAATCAGAGCTTATTTCGATCATTACATTTCACAATCTGCAGGCAAGAAAAAATAATTTAAAAGGTTAAATATGTCTCTAGGAATAAATAATAGATGTACAAACAGTATAAAATCCGTTTACATGTCATCTAATCACAAACCATCATGGAAGGTGAGTTTGTTAACTTTTATAATAACTATCCTAACAATGTCTGATTCGTTGACAATATAAGGTTTTTAATTGACAGTGCATGCCTATTAAACTCATGTTTTTATCCCCAAATACAGAAATGTTCATTTTTAATTCCCAGAAAACCATATCTTGATCTTAAACAAAAGACCACCAAACTGAAAAGGAACCAAAAGTGAATGCTTCCACTAAAAGCATGTTTAACCCTAATTAAAGTGAGTAAATAACTTGACAGAGCAAAAAGTTTTTACAATGTAATACAATTACAAGCTATAAGTCATTCATCAGTCATATCTCAATAATAACTACCTTACATGTCATAAGTCATGCTACAAGTTTGATGACTTCTAGTAGGGTTTGTTTGGATAATCTTCTCCATAAGTGCTTCTAGGACGACAAAATAAGACAACAAAATGAAATGAACTTCTTCATAAGTTAAAACAAGCTAATTTAAACCGAAGAGAAGCTCATTTCATTTTTTATTTTTACTTTCTCCTCTTAGAAGTGTCCCTTACAAGTCATGCTAATGATGATGACACTGTACAATTCTTTACACTAACATTGCATAGAAATTAAACTCAATTAAAATTGAAATTTTGAGAAAGAAAATGAAACCTTTTTCTCAGTTTTGTTGAGTAAGCTTGATCCTCTTGTTAGACCCAAAGGCCCTCCCAATGGAGTCAACGATCCTTCTCTGCGATTCGAGAATCATCTGTATCCGCTTCTTCTCCATCTCCAACCTACACCTCTCCGTCTCCTTCATCATCTCCAGCTTCAAGCTCTCCATTCCAATAAACCCCTCCGCGAAAGCCCTCATTTCCGCGGACAACCCCAAAACGTCGTCGTTGTGGTTGTCCTCGTCATCGTCCTCTTCTTCTTCAACAACAACAACAGCGCGCTCCCTCAAAAACCCTCTCTCGAAGCTTCTCATTCTCACCGGCCTCTCGCTGAGGATACAGTTAATACTCTTGGACTTGATGTTAATGAAATCCTCGTCGTCGCCATAATTGTCGTTTTGATTATGATTTTGATGGTAGATGTCGTCGTTTTCGTCGTCGGTGTCGTCGTTTTCGTCGTTTCTGAGAGGGGCGAGGGAGGAGATGGGGAGGGGGCCGCGCTCGAGGTCGTTCATGAGGGCGTTGTACTGCCAGAAGCCGGGGCGGAGGGAGGCGGCGGCTTGCTTCTTCTCAGCGCGGTGGCGCTGGCGGAGCTTCTCCATCTTGTGACGGCACTGGAGGGCGGACTTGGCGGGGTGGGAGAGGTCGTAGCCGCAGCGGGCGGCGACGACGACGGCGACCTCCTCCCACTGGTTGTGGCGGAGTGGGCCCCGCTTGAGGGCGTACCACTTCTCCTGGTAGGCGCGGATGAGGTGGACGGTCTCCTGATGGGTCCAGGGGATGGGCTGGGGCTTCTTAGTCGTCGTGATGTTCGTTGGGGAGGATGATGCCGCGTCTTTTGGAGGAGTAGTCATTTTTTATTGAATGAATGATGAGGGTGCGGGTGTGACTATGTGACTGTGAGGAAAGGATTTTATTATTGGAGTGGGTGTGTGAGGTTGGGGTGGGTGTGAGTGTGAGTGTGAGTGTGAGGCAAGGTTTTTTTGATGGGTTTGGTTGACATTTGGTGGCGGGGGATTGGAGAGGTGGCGGTTAGTGGGAAGGGTAGGGAGGTGGAGGTGTGGGTGGGGTGAGGGTGGATAGTGACAGCATCAGCGTCAGCATTTTCAGTAAGGGACATGTTGCGTGGGTAAATGCGCCAGCCTGTGAGACTCACTGCCACAAGCCCACAACTCTCGTTTTTTTTTTTTAAGTGGAAGAAGTAAACAAAGTTGAGAAAAAAAAATTAGTCCAAATGATACGAAGATTCATTTATTTTATTTTATTTTATTATTTATTTTTTAAAATGTTGATTTTAATTCTTTAAAATAAACTGATTTAGTATGGTTATTTAATTTATTTTAGGCTTTCTAACAGAAGACAGAATTTTGAAGCCAAAAGTCCTCAAAACCTTTCTCATTTTATTAACCGAGAAATGCATGCATAAAAAGTGTTATATACCATTTTCAAGTTAGAAGTAACAAAATTAACTAACTTTGAAATGCATAGCTATCTTCTCCATCCTAATTTGGCATTGAGCAATCACATCCCTAGTGAAGTGGAGCTTGACATCTATGTGTTTGAACTTGTTATGAATCATCTGGTTCTTAGTTAGGTGAATTGTGCTTTAGTTATTCGAGTGAACTGAGACAGTTTTCTATTCAAAGCCCAATTCAGTAACTAATTTCCTTAACCACAAACATTCTTTCACAACTTCAGTGGCAACAATGAATTCTGCTTCAGTAGTGGATAAGGCCACTATTGACCACAAGCTTGACCTCCAGCTAATAGTTCCTCCAAATAGGGTGAATATGAAAGCACTTAAAGACTTTCTAACGTCTATACTCCTTTCATAGTCTACATCAGCATAGCCAATTAGACCCTCCTAAGCTTGGTCCTTCCCACAGAATTTCAAGCCTATTCCCAATGACCCCTTGATGTATCTTAAGATCCATTTAAGCACATGCCAATTATCCTTTCCTGAATTTTCCATAAATCTACTCACAGTGTTGATAGCATAAGCCAAATCAGCCCTGGTGCATATCATGGCATACATAAGACCACCTACTACATTTGCATAGGGCACGATCTTCATGTATTTGCTCTCTTCTTCTATTTTTGGAGCCAGTTCCAAATATAGCTTGAAGTGTGATGCCAAAGTGGTGATCATAGGTTTTGCATCAGACATAGCAAACTTGTGTAGGACCTTTTCTAGATAATGTTTTTGAAACATAAATAGTTCCTTTTTTCTGCCTGTTCTTGAAGATATCAACTCCTAGAATTTTCTTTGCCTTCCCTAGGTCCATCATCTCGAATTCCTCAATGAGCTTAGCCTTGACTTTGTTGATTTCCTCAATGTATTAACTAGAAATTAGCATATCATATACATATAGAAGTAAGTAGAGAAACTTCTTGCTAGTTAGGCACTTGAAATACACACAACTATCATGGTTGCTTCTTGTAAACCCATACTTCATCATAAAGTCATCAAACCTCTTGGTCCACTATCTTGGGGATTGTTTCAAGCCATATAGGGATTTCTTCAACAACCACACCTTATCCTCATGTCCCTTTTTCACAATGGTTGTTTCATCTAGATCCTTTCCTCAGGGTCACCATGGAGGAAAGCAATCTTGACATCCATTTGTTCCAACTCAAGGTCGAACTAAGTGACCAATGGACAGCATTATACGGATGGAGATGTGTTTGACCACAGGGGAGAAGATCTCATTGTAGTCCACACCCTCCTTTTGAGTGAAGCCCTATGCTACCAAACTAGCCCCATATCTTGCTAATTCCATCCCCAATAACCCTTCCTTTCTCTTGAAGAGTCACTTACTTCCCACAATCCTACTATCCTTTGGTCTGTCAAGTAGTTCCCAAGTGTGGTTAGAGTTTAGAGAGTTTACCTCTTCAACCATAGCCTACATCCATGTCAACAAAAGTTAGAGGCTCTTGTTGTTCTATGTCCTCAAGAACATTTAAGGAAAATGTTGTGAGATTTGCATACCCATATCTTTGAGTGGGTTTACTCTGCCTCTTTTGCCTATCTCTTATCAATTAATAGTCATCCTAGTTCCGAACCTTAGGTCAGAATCAAAGTTTACCTCATATTCTGAGTGGTCTTGCTTGGCACCTAAAGTGCCTTCTAGGGTCTCCACCTCAAGTAAGTAAGTGTTTGGTCTTGGTGTAGCATTCATGGCTTCCTTGCATTTCCTTACCAAATCTGTCATCTCCATTTCCTTGAATACAACATCACAACTAATGAAGCACCTCCCAGGGTTTGAGTTGAGTGACCATAGCTTGTATCCCTTAACACCATCAGGGTACCCTATGAAGTAACACTTCGCTGCCCTTATACTTAGCTTTCCCTGTTTGACATGGGCATAAGTTATGCATCCAAAAGGCCTTAAATTTTCATAATCTGTAGCTTTACCTGTTCATATTTCTTTAAGGGTCTTGAACCCAAAAGCAGTAGAAGGGCACCTATTGATTAGGTATGTTGTTGTCACAACAGCCTCTCCCTAAAAATTCTTTAGTAGTCTTGCATCTAATAGCATGGCCCTTACCCTTTCCAATATAGTCCTATTAAACCTCTCAGCCAATCCATTCTGTTGTGGGGTTCTAGCAACTATTTTGTGTCTTGCTAGACCCTCTTCAATGCACAGATTTTTAAATTGGCTTGACAAATACTCTAAACCATTGTTTGTCCTGAGTTTCTGCACCTTCCTTTTAGTTTGAGTCTCAACCAGCCTTTCCATATCCTAAATTTCTCAAAAGCCTCATCCTTGGATTTTAACAAGCATATCCATAGCTTTCTTAAGAAGTCATTTACAATGGACATGAAGTACTTAGCACCTCCTTTCGAATCAACCTTTAAAGGGCCTCATTGGTCAAAATGGACATAGTCCAAACTGTTTCTTGTGGTGTGTTTCCCTTAGCTAAACTTTTCTCTATGAGCTTTTCCATATATGTAGTGTTCATAAAACTTGAATTCCTCAAGTTTTTCACTTCCCAATAAACCTTGCTTGTTCAATTCCATCAAGCCCTTTCTACTAACATGTCCAAGCCTCATGTGCCATAATTTGGCATTTGTCAATTTTTTGTCTACAACAACAAAAACTGGTCTAACAACAGTCCCTCCTATTAAAGAATAGAGGCTATTCCTTTTTATCCTCATCATCACCACATTGTCTCCCTTTATGATTTTCAAGTCACCCTTTTTTCCTTTGAAAGAATATCCACTCCTATCAAACAGACCCAAAAAGATTAAGTTTCTTTTCAATTTAAGGACATACCTAACATCACTAAGGATCTCTCAACACCATCATGCAGTTTCAGTCGAATAGCTCCTATGCCAATATCCTTGCACGATTTGTTGTTGCCAAGAAGGACAGATACTCTCTCTTGATCAATGTAGCTTTCAAACCATTCTCTGTTAGGTGTAATGTGAAAGGATCACTCTGAGTCTAAGATCCACTCCATTCCTACATCTTTGGATGATACCATGAGTACCTCTGCACTTTCATATTCGTCAATCATGACACTATGACCTTCATCATGGAATTTCTAAGAATCTTTCCTCTCTAGACAGTTCCTGTTGAAATGTTCCTCCTTGTTACACAAGTAGCACACCTTTTTCTCAGTCTAGTTTGGTGGGGTCTTGTTCTTGGCTTTTTCTTTCTTCTTGAATTTCTTCTTTTTCTGATCTTGCCTTTGTAGTAAGACCCTCAACATTTCCTTCATTTACATAAGCTTTCTTGGTTAGTTCCTTCAAGGTTAGGGCACTTTGAACCTCTTCCATGGTGAGAGATTCCCTTCTAAACATCATGGTTTCCACAAAATGTTCATAGGAATCTGGTAATGAATTGAGAAGAATGATAACTTGATCTTTCTCATCAATCATCACCTCGATGTTTTCTAGATCAAGAACTAGCTTGTTGAAGTTGTATATATGATCAACTATTGTCTTCCTTGCTGCCATTTGAAAATTGTGTAACCTTTTCTTCAAGATCAGCTTGTTGGCTAGAGACTTTGTCATGTAAAGGCTCTCCAACTTGCTCCAAACTCCTACAACAGTTTTCTCCTTGAACACCTCCTTCAAGAGTCGATCTCCTAGATTTAGAATGATCGTGTTGTATGTTTTATCCATTAGGATCTTTTTCTTTACATCAAACAGTTTGCTTAGGAAAGCCTTTTCCCATTCCAATGCATGATCAAGACCTTGTGTGACTAGTAGTGCACGCATCTTCAATCTATAGATCCCAAAGTCATTTTTCCTTGTGAATTTTTCAAGATCAAACCTAGCAGTTGACATGATCTCCCTATTAAACCTAGCTCTATGATACCACTTGTTAAGAATAATTCTCATTGATCAACAACAGAATCAACGAACTTAGGTGACAAAACTAATGAACTGAAAGCAGAATGTGTAAAAGAAAGCAAAGAATTTTAGAAGACAGAATCTTGAAGCCAAAGGTCCTCAAAACCTTTCACATTTCATTAACCAATAGTATGTTTTTAATTACTTAATTAGTGAATTAGTGATAATATTAATTAGTTAATAGTTAATTAGTGTGAATAACTTAATTATTAAAAAAATTAGCATAGTCAACATCCAAATTAACGGTCAACTAACACTAATAGTCAACGCCCAAAAATTAACATATGTATTAAAAGTGCAACATATTTAATTTTGGAAAACCAAAAGTAATGAAAAAAAATGGAAGACCAAAATTACAAAAAAAATAATTTTTGGAGACTAAAATTACAATTAAACATTTATTTTAAGTTAACACAATTAGTTATATGAGTTTAATGCTCATGTACTAGTGGTGTAAAATAGTTTTATATCGTCAATCAATCATAATCCACCTTTTAAATAACTTTTAAAATAATTTTATAAAAGTTAACTAGTTTATCATAAACAGTATAAATAGTTTTTTACACCCCCTATGCAAAAAGTTGTAATCTTCACAAATCTTGATTCCTAAATTGTTCTTACTCCTTCCTTTTATCCTTATCTGTAATTTCCTCAAATGCCAAATCTTGCAATCTCTAAACAAAATAATCTATTCAAAATATCCAAAAACAAAATCTAGCACCATTGTTCAAACCATCAAATTTCTAGGTGTTTCTTCTTATTTTTTATTTTGTTGGAGGGTTTTAGCTGTCAATATTTAAATATTATTAACATGGTTAATTTTAAATTAACAAAAATATCATTTTAAACCATTTGAAAAGACAAAGGATTAAAATGAATCTTTTAAAGATAAAGAACTAAATTGAAAAAAAAAAAAAAACATAAGTGACTAAATTGGTCATTTAGTCAAAAAAATTATGCATATGAATGTTTTTTTATATTTATCAAGTTATGTTTGCACAAATATATTTAGAAACACTTCTAAAACAAAGATAAATAAAAAATAAAAATAATTTTCCTATAAGTTATAACTAGGGGTGGGTAAGCGGACCAGTTCGGTCCATTTAAGTCCGGTCTATGAAGTCCACATTTTTATCAGACCAGATAAGTTCGATTTGTGAAATAAATTGATTTTTTTTTAAGTCCATATTTGGTCCGCAAAATCCATGGACAAAGTATTTAAAAAAACGAAAAAAAATGCAAAATTAACAAATTTTTTTTTTTTTTTATCTTTCATTTGATATTTTAAGCTATGAAATTATAATGTACCAATATTTTTAACAACAAATATTCAAACATTAACATAGCAAATTAACAAATAACAATAGTATCAAAATTACACTAACACATTCAAAGTCTTAACTCTTACATACCCTACATATTCAAATAGTCAATTCTAATCAACGAACTAAACAAGTAATCCGCTAGTCCGTAGATTTAATCCGTTTAATTTGTGAATTAAACGGATTGGGCTTGAATTTCGTTAAGTACCATAAGGGGAAAAAATCAGGTCTATTATTTGCGAGTCCGCGAGTTAAATGGACCAGTCTACAAACTCAGGACCATATACCCACCCCTAGTTATAATTGTCTCCTCCAACAACTAATTTGTAGAAGAAACTATATGAATTTCTAATTATTAGTTATTAGAGAAGACAATTTTAACTTCTAAAAAATAATTAATTTTTTTCATATTTTTTTCTTATAGAAGTTCTCATAAACTAGTGTATCCAAACATAGTTGTTATTATTATTCTATTTAGTGAAAAAGAAAACTCGATAGAACAAGTATGAAAAGTTTGATAATGGAAAAGATGTTTTTTTTAGCAAAAAATATTTTGTTTTCTTAATATCTTAAATTGGAAATCATGATTTTTTATTTTTTTTTGGAACTATGGATTTTAAAAATATATCATGTTACTTTTAGTAAATTATTTAAGATCAAATTATAGTTGTGAAATTTTATCAAATTACATGTAGTTTCATTTTCTTTTATTTTCATACATTAACACCTTTTAAGTTTGAAATCATTACATTAACAATCTTTATATGTTTCAAAACATTATATCGAGACACGCCTTTCAAGTATTATGCTAACACCCAATCAAGAGAGGCGAAAGTAATCTTTTCAAAAGCCTTCAAAACATTACATAATCTTTAATTAATTTATTTTTATAAATTTATTCACAACTTTTTAAGAATTAAAAACAAGAATAAATGAAACTCAATTCAAAACAAAATTAATTTTGATTTTTAAAAATTTCAAAACTAAAAATAACAAATCACCCTAAACGAGATCTTAGTTATTTGATTTAATTATGATGGTATTAACATAAAAAAAAATTATGACAATATTTGACTTAGTTAATTAACAAATAATATTTAGATGAACAAAAGTGCAATTAAGCCTAAAAAAAATACAATTTCATGAAATAAAATTATCATATTAATCATGAAAATGTCAACTTACTAATTTGTTGCACTCAATAACTTTTAAGTCTCTCAAAGATTTCAATTTTTTTGTTTTGAAGTAATTGAATTTTTTTATTTTTACATTGAATTTTTAATAATAACGTGAAATCATTTCAACCATTAATATATGTTAAAAATGTACCATATCATTACTTAACTATGAATTGAGATTGTGCAACATCATAAATAGGGACTCAACAAAATTAAAATTTATCAGAACCACGATACAAAAAAAAATTAGAGACTCAACAAAAAATGATATTTTTAAAAAACCCAAAAGTTATTTAAGCCAAAATAAAATTATTTAGTTTCACTTAAAAGACATTTTTTTTAGCATTGCATTCCATTATTGTCAACATTACATATTATAAATTAGTATCTTTCTCTCAAAAAAAAAATAATAAGTATCACTTAATGCAATAAGTATCTTTCTCCAAAAAAATATAAATTAGTGAGAGTAAAACCAATATTATATCTAGATTTTTTTTTTAAATTACAACTACACATATATTATAATAATAATAATAATAATAATAATGAGTTTTATACATATTATATTCATGTAAGGCTAGACTATGAGGTTTAATGGGCTTTTTTTAAAGCCTAAAATCTGACATTTTTAATAAAAAAGACTTCTTAAAACGCCCTGACATAGTGCCATCCCAACTTTCATTTAAATACTCCAAGCATCATTTTTTTTAATAGCAAAATCACACACACAAGCACATAATCATTATTGCTGCATAAAGAAATGAAAGCAATTATTGAATCTATAAGCTGTCCTCTATCATCTTTAGACATGATACCTCAAGTTTATAGAACAAAGAAGAAAAAAGATATATACAGTTCATATTCCATAATTTGAGCCACATATCCTCCAAAGGCATCAACACAACACAAAGGAGGGACAAATGATACATACACCTGGCATAAGCTTCAAAATAATACTTTTATTTTTATTTTTACTACACATTTAGCCTAGAGGACTATGATAAGGTTTATTTACATACTAAAAAAAACATACAACAAACAAGGTAAACGAAGTACTGCTAAATTCTAGTAGCTACCGGAGGTGGTGGTTTCCATTTACAAGTTGCCTAGGCATAAACTTGTGGCACTTAAATGTGTAGCTTTACATTATTTAACTGCTTTCACCTGTGTCCGTTGTCACACTTTGGCAACGTCTTTTCCTTATGCTCTCCTGAAAAGGAAAGGGTATGATTAGCATTGGTCCTCAATATGGTTACATTATGATTAGGAACAGTCACAATACAAATAAAAGTAGAGCAAATTACAAAAACACTTTTTGAAATTTCATGTAATTACACAAGCACTCCCTGACTTTTTAACCATTACTTTCGCTTCCTCTGAAGAGATGTTAGTGTAAGTTTTGAGGAGGTTTTGAGGGGTACTAGTATAATGTTTTGAAACATACAGGGGGTGTCAGTGTAATAGCACCAGTCAAAATCTGTTTATCTATAACAAATATTGATATACAAGAAAATATCATTGCAAACCAAATTTTCTCATTGGGAAGTAACCACAGTTTTTGAGTTTGACCTTCATGACTATGCTTTTGAGTGTTGAGGGGTGATTGGTGAAGTGGAAGAGCATTGTGCTTGGTAACTAAGAATTACTAATACACTTGATAACAAACAGAAATTCAAGAAAGTGGTTAAGACATAAAGCTATGCAATTGAGATGTGCAACGGTGACTGCACTGAAAACAAATTCAATCAGCAACTTTCTAATAATCTCTCATGAACCCATCTTGATAATGTTCCAAGGTAATTGGAATTTGGAAAGGTTCTGACATCACATTTCAGGGAAAGGTACGATACAATTTAACTAGCAAGAGCAAGAAATGTGCTTAAAATTACATGAAGATAAATTTAATACAACACAGACTAAAACCAAAGTTCTTTTGATTACCAGAATTAAGTATTTTTAGATCAAATTGTTAAACTCCTCAAGCTTACATTGAATTTACTTTAAAATCATATCCTTCATCACTACCTTGTTATGCCCATATTCTGAACTTGTATTTGCAGAGTCATGTCAAATTCAAACAAATCTTTGTCATTTGTATCATATGACAGAAGCATAATGAAACATTATATGCTAGACATACTAACTAAAGAACTGTTTCACACACATGCTTCTAAAAACTAATTCAGTCTAGTTGAAAATTCAAGCAGTGGTACATAATAAGTTATACCTTAGATGAGAAAGGGGGCAAGGAAGCTCCACGCACAGGGGATGGGGTAGGGGGCAAGGAAGTCCCACGCGCAATGTTTCTCGTCTGATTCATCTTTTGGAAATGGTTTGCTATCTCCTCCAGAAGCTTCAGCCGGCCTTTTTCAGTTTCTCCACTCTCTGCAAAGAAAGACAATTTTTCCTTTTCATGTTTTACCATCCTCAACCTTTCACCGAGAATTTCAATCTCATTGCCAATCTTTAACTTTTCATCTTCAACTGCACTTGAAAAATCGCTTCCAGAGTCTAAAGACATAGTTTTTCCTCTTGAGTGTGAGAACATGGATAACTGACCAGTGGGGCCATCAACACTCTTACCTTTTTCTGTCTTATCTGTCCTTTGACGATTACTTAATACATCACTTCCAAATTCAAGATATCTATTTGTGAGTTCATTTGCAACAGTACTCATTGAAGAGCTAATCAACTTTTCATTTTCCTCTTCCCTTAGTTTTATGTTGTCATTAATGACATGGGCATCAAAAACATCTGAATCTGTATCAGAAAAGGAGCTATGCAGATTGTCATTCACCTGATCCTTACACTCTGTGTTTTTCTCCAGCTCTTGTCCGTCTTTTGTATTGATGCAAGTCTGAGCAACTGTATAATTTGAGGAAATATCTATTGTTTCATCTTTCTTAACAAATAACATGGTGCTTCGATTTTCATATATTCCACCTGAAAGTGGAGGTTTTTGTAGTCCCCATTGATCACGTTGCACCTTTGCCTTGCCATATGATTGGTCACTTCCTTTTGAATCCACCTGCCTGTAAGCTTCAAGTTCCTTTTCCAAAAAGTGGCTCTCCCTTTCCCTTCTTATAAGGATCTCTTGCAGAATATCCATCTCTTCTTCATCATAAGCAACTCTTTCTTCTATTATCCTCAGGTATTGCTTCATTTCCAACTCCATTGACGCCTTATCCTCCTGCAGACGTGATATCATAGCCATTGTTTCATCAGCAGCACTAGCAGCTGCAGCTCTCTCCTTCTCAAGCTCAAGGTAAAGAGTAGCATAGGCAGATTTCTCTTCCTCAAGTGCATTTTCTAACATCTTGATACGATCCTCTTCATTACCAACAATTTGGCCATTGTCGTCACATGCACTATTTATGTAATGTTCCAACGACGATAAACATTTGTCCTGTTCTGGACTATCAACCATTGATCCATTAAATTCATAACTATGAGATGTATTTTCATCCAAATCACGACCATTTTGATCATCTTCAGCATCTAAATAGAATGATGGCAAAATACAGCAAGTTAGAAACCAATATCCAGTATAAATATATATAAAAGAAGTCTTCAACAAGAATATAAGATTCAACTTGTTACCCTTTTGAAATCCTAGGAATATCATTCATCATTATAATCACAAGATGCTGACTTAGTAGTTTACAAGAATCTTTAATCATTAGTATGCAAACATATGGGAGCTAGTATAGCATATACTAGAAGACTACAAATTCAAATTAACAACATGTAACTTTAACATAAACCATCAAATGAAACAATAATTATGTTTGAAATTTCTCACTTACCAACTACACTAACTCCTTTGCCTGAGGTAGGACTTACGCCTGCATTGGTTTTATCTCTAATTAGACTGCCATCACAAGGCGAGTGAGGAGTGAGGGCAACATCATATTGCAGATTTTCAGAAGGACCAGCTGAAGAGACTTTCCCACAATCATAACCAACATCAAATTGCAGATTTTCAGAAGGACCAGCTGAAGAGAGTTTCCCACAATCATAACCAACATCAGATTGCAGATTTTCAGAAGGAACAACTGAAGAGGCTTTCCCACAATCATAACCAGCCCTCCTCCGGCGACGAATTGCAGACCTTCGTTTCACACTCATGACCCTTTTCCCCTTAGAATTATACGCAATGTTTTCCCTATCAACTAAGGGAAGCAAAGGCAACCCTGAACACGAACTGCAAGATGCCTCATCTTCCAACTCAACAACCCTATTATCATCATGTGTTATCCTCTCAGCAACAGCTTCATCATTGGCATTGCATGAATGACCCTTAATCCGAACAAGATCAAAAGGGAACCTCTTAACCGCCATAACTTGAATGGAACATATCTTCCTTGAAGGCCATTCAAACAGCAATCTATGAACACAGAAACGGCTATTCCTATTCCTATACCCAAAACTCCCCTTGCAGGGACAAGGCAAAAAATGTCCAACAAAGCTAAACCATTTGGACACAAAGAAAGCAAATGATGATACACACAACAAGAAATAAGCTAGAACAAGGTCAATAAAGGCACCAATAAGCCCTCCCAACGTCCAAGAGTGAGTTTCCTGTGAAGCCATCTTCCTCTGAAGTGCTCAGAAAGAAAGACCATCACATAATAACATATAACACACAACACCCACCAAGCAAAATCCAAAATTTTCACCGACCCTTATCCCAAAATCCAAAATTTAAAGCATCCAAGAGAGACAATACAATAAAGGTGTGTTGACAGATCAAAGAAAGTGGTAGAAAAACCTGAAGAAAAAGACAAACACACACAAGAAACCCAAGACCATGGTTTGGAGAAACCAGCAACCCAAACCACAATTTCAGCTCAACCCTTTTCGTTATTTTTTTTTTTCTCCTGTTTTTGGAGAAAAAAAAGAAGCTTAAGAGGGTTCAGGGATGGGATTTAAAAACAAAATAAAGATAAAAAAAAAAAAAAAAAACCCAGAAAGGAATCAAGGAGAATAATGAATAAATAAAGAGTGATGAGATTGTCACGTTTTAAAGCTTCATAAAAGAGTTGGGTTATTATTGCAGTTTGCAACCACCAAAGTTGCATCAGATTTCTTCATTGTGCGTGTGGGACAAAGTTAGAACGTGCACACAGGAAAGGAACGACGTCGTTTGCTGACAATTCCCTACTTCCCATGTGGTGTTTTTTGTTTGTTATTATTACGCTTAGCTTTGGCCCTCTTCTCTGTAGCACATGCACTGCAGCTGTGCCACGTTTTTAAGTTTTTTGTTTTGTTTTGTCTCTAATCCAAAAGCAATTTTGATGAGTGCAAAAGTTTTTCCAATTGAAATATTTTTGAGAATCTCAAGTTTTGTCGATGTCTAGTATTCTTTTTACATTTATAAATTTTTACATTCAACTGAGTAAAAAAGTGTTGTTTATAATTTATAACATTAACAATAAAATTAATTAATGGTGATGTACTACCAACCAGTGTAATCAGTGTAATATATTTTCGTTCAATCATAAATATATTATTTATATAATTTTTAAGATAATTTTATAAAAATTAATAAATTATATATATATATATATATATATATGGTGAATTATAATTAAATATAAGTACATCACTCATGACTTTTAATGATAAATAAAGTCTTCTCATTTAGTTTATATATTTTGTTAAGAGTACTTTATTCTTCCATTAATTACTCTCAAAACCACTCATTGCTCACTTTCAAATTCTCATATAATATCTTTTATAAGTAACTCTCATATCATATTAACTATATCATGCTCAGATAAAAATTGTTAAAAAAAAAGTTAAATTTAGGATTTATTGATCTTCCTTTTCCTTAAAAGTTTTTTAGTCTTTGAAATTCTTTTCTTAAATAATTTTAGTCTCTTAAATTCTTCTCTTGTCTTTCATCTTAATCTTTAAGAGTTCATTTGGTGGATAAAATATAATAGGATTAAACATGATATGATATGATAAAAATAAAAAATGGATAATAACATAATAAAATTTAATGATATTTGATGTACATTAGATAATAATCAGACAATAAATGAATATCATGTTTGGTAGAAACTATTTGCATGATCTATTTATGATATTCCTCTACGTGATTGGCTGAAATTTATTCAAAATTATTCATTTTTAATGGAGGTAAAGGAAGATTATTAAATGAAAAATGAAATTAATCAATTTATTTTTTATTTGAATAAAATCATTAATGAGAGAGGGGGGAGAGAAAGTTATCATGTCAACTTTATTTTGGTTGTATACCAAACAACGGATTATTTTATAATTTTCCAAAAAAATAAAAAATATAAGTTGTGTTTATCTTTCTATTAATATGTGATTGAGAATTTTAAATGACACTCTTTTATAAAGAAATTGAATTTTAGAGATTAAATTTGGATTTATACTAATAATATGACATCATGTTAACTATTAATTAAGTGATGACGTAACTTTATTTTATCATATATTAAACAATTAAGATTATATAAGGTAATATAGTAGTTATGAATTTAAGTAAGGCAAGCATGAGTTGTAGCCCCCTTTTCCCTAGGATCTTTCATAAATATCTTAGAAAAAAAATACTAATAAAAAAAATTCATAAAAAGTTAGGTTTTTAAATTAATATTTATTTAGTTTTTTTTTCTAGTAGTAAATCATATCTTTAGTTTTAAACCTAAAATTAATACTAAATATTTTATTAAATTTATTATTTATTAAAAAATAGAAATTTAAATAATTTAACCCTCTATCTTATACATTCCTAGATTCGTTAGAGTCGATTAAGACTTAAAGAAAAAAAAATTATTGATTACTTATAACAACGTAAAATAATTTTAGGAAAAAAAAACTAGATATAGATATTTTGTGGGGATTAAGAAGTTATTTAAGCACTTCAAGCATATTTTATCTTTTTATTAATTTATTTGCCTAAAAACTAGCCTACTTATTAAGCATTCCTATAAAGTAACCTATTAATTAAGCTTATAATGGTTAGGGATAGCAATATGGACCAGACCTTACGGGTACCCCCAAAAATATCCATACGCAGGTAGGGTAATAACCCGCATATTTGAGGATGGGGCGGGTATTTACTTGTAAAATCTCACAAGGATGAGTGTGGGTACGGATACTGTAGTACCCACCTCGCCCCGCCCCCGCACCTTATGTATATACATATTAATTAATATATTATAATTTTATTATTTAAATTATTCAATTAAAATTATTTAATTATCTATTTATTATTTTAATTATTCTTTTTATATGTTAATTTTGATATTCTATTATGATTTAATTTTTATTTGTATTAGTAGTTCAAAGCAATATAGAAACTATAGAAATAAACATTTGCAAAATATGGAGAAATTAATTCGGATGATGAAGTTAAAATATTATATCTATTTATGTTTTATTTTTAATATATAATTATAAACTAATTAGTTTTAAAAATATATTAGTTTTTCCCGTTTAATTAGAGTTTTTGTTTAAATTTATGTTGAATGATTATTTTTATAATGTTATTTATTTATATAAATCAATATTCGTTTGATTTTAATATTATATAAGGGTGTATTGGATTAGGATTTTAAAAAACTTTTTTGGTATAAAAAAGTCTTGAAGATTTTTAAGATGTTGTAGGAAACTAAAAACTGTTAAGATTTTTTTAAGAAGACCTTTATGATTAGGATTTTATAATTTGGATTTAATGGATTTAGAATATCGGATTTGAAAGGATTTCACATATTTATAAGATAAGATTTGAAAAGATTTTATGGATTTCTAGAAAAAAAAAAATTCAAAACTACTAAACACAAACCAACAAGAGTGTGCTTGAAAATATTATTGATAATCACAAATTATTATAAGCTGAACCATCTCACCTATTAATAATGTACATGAATTCAAAATCAAAGTTACAAGCTATTTTGAGATATATTTTTCACAAATTTTCATAAAGTAATAGTGAAAAATAATAACAAAATATTAGTCAAAAATATAAAATGTTTCATTTAACTCATAAAATCAATAATGTCATCAAAATATAAATCAAATAATTCAACAAAAAATACATGATGATTAAAACATTAATCATCTGCCTAACTTGAAGAATATCCAAAGTTATCTATGTTTTATAGCATCCCAAACATTACTCTTTGTTTCTTATGTTAAATTGTATATTTTTTCAAAATTGACTACAATAGTTTAGAAAGGTCTTTTAAAACTTTAATTTGATTGTTTGTCCGAGTTAAAACTTCCTTAAAACTTAAATCTACTTCTCTTATGAAAATTTTCATTTCATTAAGAATTTATGAATTTAAAATGAATGAGACAGTGAACTATATTGTAGGCTTGTAAATTGATTCATAGTGATTTGGAGGTATGAACACATCACTATTAGAATCATATGAAAAGTCTCATCTTGAAACAAAAAAATGTGTGGGTGAGAGATTATGTCACTGCCTCCAAAACAAAGAGAATGAAATAAATAAAAAAGTCTATGATGAGAAGAAAAGTTTGAATGTGATTGTTTATTGGGTTTTATATTTATATGATCAACTAAAAAATCTATAAAATCTATCAAAATCCAATTAAAAAAAAAAGTCCATAAAATCTTTATAATTTTGAATAACAGATGACTTTTTTTTGCGTTATTCAAAATCTTAATCGAATATTACAAGATTTCGTGGCCATTTGAAAAAAATCTTGATAATCTTGATTGAATACCATTAGATTATTTTTTTATCATTTAACAATTTTGATTGAATACCCTAAGACATTTTTACAAAAAAAAAAAAGTGTCATTCAAATCTTAAACAATCCTAATCCAATATATCCCTAAGTTTTTTTTTTTTTTTATAATTTTTAATTTTATATATGTAGAAAGTGCGGGTCGCGGGTGCGAGTATGGGTATATAGGTACCTAAAGAATATGGGGATGGGGATTGAAATTGTTACCTGCACGAGTATGGGATAGAAGACGAGAACTTTTTCAAACATGGGTATGGGGATGGGTACTATAGTACCCTACCTATTGCCATTCCTAGTAATGGTTGATGATAACACGTGCAATGGGAACCAACTATCATGCGATAGTAGTATCATCAACCAAATTAGTCACATAAAAAGTTCCACCATTGATCATAGAAAACCTCACCTACTATGAAAAAGCATGATAGTGGATCATTGCACCAACATGAGAAAGCATATAAAAAATTGGAGTTGTTCGAGACCCATTTCAATGAAAGAAATTTAATCATGTTGTTGTACTTGTTGTTCTCCACATTATTTAATGTACTCCCAAAGGACGAATGTAATTCTATCCCCGACAAACCTCATATTTATCCGACTCAACTTTTTGGAAATGTGTTTTTATAATAATTTTGGAAATATTTATTTCAAAAGTTTTTTTTTTTTTCAGAAAGAAACTTAAATCTTGAATGTTAGCATTAAATCTACTAGGTAGAGGACATATGTGATAAAAGACTTTTATTAAATTAATGAAGTAATTTTTATGATTTTGATTTTAATTATATAGCATAATTTTTCAATTTCAAATAATAATAATAATTTATTTACAAAGATAATGATGTACCCCTTTAGAAATAATCAATTTCCAAAATCAACATATAGTCATCTATCAAATCAAAGTATATTAAATAATAATCTAATTTTATTATTATTTATTAAAACTTATGCACTTTGTAGTTGGTACGGTAGTATACGTTACATCCAGCTAAAGGTAAGCAAATTTAAAATTAATATTATATTAAATATTTAATACCATTTTTTAATTCAATAAAATACATAATTTTTTTTAACTAAAAACATATAAATTTGTGTTTATAACAATAAAGTAATATATATTAAATATTAAATATAAAAATATACTCAAGGGAAGGACTAAAGAATTCTCAACTATGTTTGCATCCCTAAGAGCATTTTTAAAGCATCCTTAGTGGAAATTATCTTCAAGAGATCTTGAAATATTTTTTGTAGGTAAAAAATACAAACATTAAACATGTTTTGTGTGTAGTCTTATTTTTGTCAAAAGAATTCATCTGTAGAATCTGTTGTATTTATTCTTGAATTTGTTGTTATAGATTACTTCTCGTAAATAAAACAATATATGTGATTTTAAAAGTAGTAAGAACCCTAGCACCGCTGTAGCGTTGGAGGAGAAGAGAAGAACTGGTAGGTCGTTGTCGTTGCGCAAAAGCCTTCTCGTTGAGGAACTTGAGCACCGCCACCAAGATGAGCTTCGTTGGCGTCAATAGTGCGTGCGAGCCCCAGCTGCCGCACGTGACCTTGCACAACTCCATGACGCTCATGACCTCGAGCTTTGCATCGCGTGCGATTGCATGGCTCCGCATTGCACGCGACCTAGTGCCTTGCATCGCGTGCGACCTCGCACTTTGCGCTGCATGCGACTTCGAGACCTCGCATCGCCCTCTATTTATGAAGATTAGCTTAGCAGCGTAGACGAGAACTGAAGAGAGGAAAAGGACTTCTGCCACCGAGAAGAGATCTGTCGACGATAACGGTGCGCGTGAGGCCTAGCGCCGCATGTGACCTCGTGATCTTATCTTCTGATATTGATCTATTTTGGCGATCTCGATCTGCTTCTCGTGTCGTGTCTCGCTGTGCTCTTTCTTATGCGAGTGATCTACTTTCTTCGTGTTCCTCACATTACATGCTTTCCAACGATGCCTTTTGTTACATACAAGGAAAGCGTAAAAATCAAAGAAGAATTTAGATGGCGATGCAAAACTCTGCTATGGATTTTGAGGGAAGCAAGGAAGAAAACAAGAATGTCAAGATCTAGGAAACTGAGCTCTTACAACGTAGCATTAAGAAGTTCAAACGAAAGGTGGATGGAAGGGAGGTGTCTGGCGGATAATGCAATGGAGGAGAAGGCGAATAATGCAACGGAGGAGAAGACTGGGGTCGGTGAGAAGGAGAGATCATACTTGAATAACTTGTTGGAAGCTGATGTTGATGCTCCTTTTCATGGATGCGAGGGTCTAGGAGACGAGATAAAATGGATGGAACAATGCATGGCAGGTTCGTCCCTGTGTCACTGATGATGATCGAAAGAAGTATCCAGAAGTTTTGGTGGCTGATGAGGAATTCCTAGGATGGTGCAAAAAGTGGAAAGGGGTATTAATGGTCAAGGTGTTGGGAAAGAGAGTGAACTACCATATAATGGCAAATAAGCTAAACCGAGAATGGGCGTTGAAGGGAAAGATCAAGATCATAGATATGCCTCAAGAATTCTACCTGGTGTAGTTCAAAAGCTTAGAAGATTACAAGCATGCAATGTTTGAAGGTCCATGGAGGATTGCAGATCACTATATTTTAGTGCAACGGTGGAGGCCAGGGTTTCTTAATCAAGCAACAATGGAGAAAAAGGTTGCAACTTGGATTCGCATTTCGGACTTGTCAATAGAACTTTATAATGAGACTTTCTTATGGTGGTTGGGGAACACCTTGGGAACCATGTTGAAAATTGACAAAGTGACATCCATCCACTCTAGGGACTGATTCGCTAGAATTTGTGTAGAGTTGGATTTAACAAAGCTATTGGTGCCAAAAATTATTGCTCGGGGACAAGTGTTAAAACTGAAGTATGAGGGTCTGCATGCGATATGCTTTCAATGTGGCAAATATGGACATAAGGTAGAAAGTTGTTCTGACAATCCATGGGGTGATGTTACTAATAAAGCACTACCCGAGGAGAATATCCAGATAAACACGATGGAGAGTAGCCAAGCGGCCAAACCGATGGATGCATCGTAAAAAATTAAAGTTGATAGAGAAAAAACAATGACCTTGGCGCAAGAGAGGAATGGAATGGAGGACCTAGATAACAACGATTAGTCCCTTTATGGCCCATGGATGATTGTGAATAGGAGGAATCTTAACAAAAGTTGGAACAAAGATAACAGGTTGAGTAGTGTAAAGAAACCAGGTAATGAGAGACTGAGGCTGCCACAAGATACAAAAGGAAATAATGCAAAGACTATGCAAGACAATTATGATATGACGTATTCGGGGAAAAAAACAATAACACTAGAGATAGTGTTTCAAGGGAGTAAAAAGGTGGAAACAGCTTCATCTGGGAGCTCCAATGTTAATATTAAGGTCCGAAACTTAACCTGGTGGAAAAAACCCTCAATGTAGTGGAGTGTTCAAGAGTAAAAGAGGAGGGGTGCCTTAAGTAGGTTCAATAAAGCCCTTCAAGGGGGAGGAGAAGAGAAAGGTAGAGAAAGGGGGTGAGAAAGGAAAAATAGGGGTGCAAAAAGTAACTACAAATGTAGCTTTGAAACATAAGGATGAAGATGACCAAGAGATGCTTTGGATGATCAAAAGAATGGAGGAGAAAATGGGCACACAAAATATTAATACGATAATAGAAACAATCAGGTTAGGAGACTTTTAATTCCGAAAAGGCGAAAACTCAAGCATCGAACCTGTACCCATTGATGATGGGTTCCAGATAGAAACTCAAAGGTTTATACAGCAAAGGACGACGACAACTGTTATGGTGGAGGACACCCCACAGTCACAAAGATCTCCCCTAAGTGATGAAGACATGATGGTAGTCAGTGAAGTAAGTGTATCTCACCAAGGTCCTGAACCCATTGGGGTTACCAAATCTGCTAGTTCCAAATGAATATGTTAGCATGGAACTGCAGGGGATTGCAGGTAGAGGTTTTGTTAACCTCGTGAAAGATATCAAAAGGGAGTATAAGATGTCATTTCTTTGCCTATTGGAGACGCATGTGAGTGGATATAAGGCCTGAAACATATCGGGAAGGTACGAGTTTAATAAAAGTTTTGTTATGGATGCACAAGGTCAAGCAAGAGGAATATGGGTATTATGGGATGAAGTCGATTGGGAAGTAGAGATGATATCTCATGGTACACAGTTTGTGCACCTTCGTGTTAGATATGGGAGAGGTGCTTCATGGGTGGCTATGATGGTTTACGGGAGCCCTAGTTATGCAAAGAGGCAAAAATTATGGCACGCGCTTCTAGAGATTGCAGTAAATGATCCAGGTCCATGGGTTGTAATTGGGGATTTTAACGCACTCATGCATTCTTTTGAAAGAAACAAAGGCCATACTGCATCATCGTTAGGAGCATGGAGGGCTTTCGGAATATAGTAGAGCAGTATGAGCTTATAGATGCGGGGTTCCAAGGATTCCCATTTATTGGAGCATAGGAGACCTAACAGAGAGACTAGATTACATGCTTATCAATATTTCGTGGAGACTACAATTTCCAGATGCTACAATGTTCCACCTTTCAAGCTTCAAATCAGATCACAGGCCATTATTAGTGTAGGTCATAAACAGGGTAGCAATTAATAGAAGGCGGCAACCCTTCCAGTTCCTAGCATCGTGGTTACTGCATGAGGAGTTTCCTAACTTTATAGCATCAAGATGGAAACAAAATAGAGATTGGAGTGATCAGATTGGCCAACTCTAGGAGGACCTACAAAAGTGGAATGAGGAAGTATTTTGGCATATATTCTCCCGAAAACATAGACTGCTACAAAAACTTAATAATATTGATAGCCAAATGAGAAGAGGGGCAAGGCCATGGCTAGTACAAGAACAACAACACGTGTGGAAGGAGTACGAGCAAATCTTGATCCAAGAAGAGGTACTGTGGTTCCAAAATCCAGATCCAAATGGATTGAATTTGGTGATAGGAACTCGAAATACTTCCACAGCCTAACATCAGTTCGACGAAAGCGGAATCGAATTGATATAATTCAGAATGAAAACGGTGAATGGGTTAGGCAATCGCTAGAGCTAGAAAAGTACGTCACTTCATATTTCAAAGCAATCTTCTCCAATGATAATACACAAACTCCTTTTTGCTTGACTGGTGCTTTTCCGAAGTTGGACAAAGATGAGATTGAAATGCTAGGGAAGGTGACGAAAGAGGAAGTTCATGTAGCTATCAAGAGTATGGGTCCCCTTAAAGCTCTGGGTTGTGATGGATTTCAAGTAGTTTTCTACCAAACACAATGGAGCATAGTGGGTGATGATTTTAGTGATCTTATCATGGATGCATGCAAGAACCCTATCTTGTTTAGCGATTGAGAAGGAAATGTGGAAACCAATATAAATCAGTAAAGGTGGGCTGCGAATATCACACTTAGCATTCGCAGACGATCTTATCTTGTTTGCTGAGGCGACGATGGAGCAAGCGGAGATCATCAACACAATCTTGAATTTATTATGTGAGAGCTCAATGCAGCGAGTGAATAAAGAAAAAACAAGAATATACTTCTCCAAAAATACCAACTGGAGTGTTAAAGAAGAGATAGTGGAAAAATGCGAATTCCAGTGTATAGAGGACCTTGGGAAGTATTTAGGGGTGCCCATCTTTCATGAATCTCCATCCAAGAAAACCTTTGGCTTCCTACGGAGAAAGTGAACAAATGGCTTAGTACTGGCAAGGGAAACTCTTGTCAATGGCAGGCAAAGTCACACTTGCAAAATCGATACTACAGTCGATCCCGATCTACATTATGCAGTCCGTAGTCCTTCCAATATCAATCTGTGAGGAGATTGATAGGAAATGTTGAGGGTTTGTATGGGGCGACTCAGCGGATGGGAGGAAATTACATACGATTGCATGGAAAGACGTTTGTTCAGCCACGCGAAGCATGAATAATGCACTTTTTATGAAGGTTGGTTGGTAGCTGTGTACACGCAAGAAAGCCCTATGGTCAGCAGTGATTCACGTGAAATATAAGTGTGGAAATCAAGTTGCACCAGTAATGGGAAAAGTGAAAGGTATGTCAAACTTCATGAAGGGGGTTAGCCGGATATGAGACGAAGTATCAAAACACACTGTCTAGAAGGTAACAAATGGCACTTTTACTCTCTTCTGGCAGGATCGGTGGGTTCTACAACATGGGAAACTGAGTGATTATGCATGTGTGCAATTAGATGAAATTGACAAACAAGCAACTGTAAGTGACTTCACCATTTCCCAAGGAGGTTGGGACGTGAACAAACTAAGAAAGATGGTCCCACAACAAGTGTGTGAAACTATTTTGGCATTAGAGCCTCCAGTTATATCTCGAGATGATGATGCCCTGACCTGGAGTATAACTAATAACGGGTAGTTCTCAACGACATTTGCTTACAAAGCCATTACCTAGGAAATTGATAGAAAAAAATCCGTTATATCGTACAATTTGGAGATGGCGAGGATCGGAGAGGATGCAAATACATGCATGAAAGGTGTCACACCAAGCCTTGGTCACTAATGCCCTAAGAAAGTCTAGAAGGATAGCAATAGACAACATATGCCTAATATGTCTTCTCAAATCAAAAACTATACTTCATGTGTTATGAGACTACATATTTGCAAGAAGAGTATGGGAGGAAATTTCAAATAAAGTACTACCCACGACATTCTTTAATGATGATGTAAGTGAATGGCTACAAAGCAACATGCGCATGGCAATTAAATACCAGTAGAAGGAATGACATACTCATTTTTGGGTAACTCTATACTTAGTCTCAAATATTGTAGCCAAATCTAAACGAATGGGAATAAACACCTTGTACGCGTCCGAGTTCGAATGCGCAATCTATGATAACAATAGCACTCCTTCGAGAACGGGAAAAGTAGCGTGGGAGCCTCCAGGCCAAGGGCAGTAAAAACTCAACTGTGATGGAGCTATCAATGTGAGTGGCAAAGCAGCGTGCGGAGGTGTTCTACGAGATCAAAATGGAGTCGTATTATGGGCATTTGCGCATAATCTAGAAACGTGTTTGATTGTGCATGTAGAAGTATGGGCCATTCCTATGGGTATCAAAATTGCATGGGATAAAGGTTTTAAAAAATTGTGTGTTGAATTTGATTCAAAACATGCAATTGAGTTAGTGGAAGGCACGTGGCAAGCAACAAGCCCAATGAATCAATTGATTCAGTTGATTAAAGAATTTGTGGCTTATAGAAGAAATTACACGTGGAGATATGTCAATAGGGAAGCAAACATGGTCGCGAATGCTCTAGCAAAATTTGGCTTCACACTTAATGGAGAATGTGAGATTTTTGTTTCGAGTCCTAGGTTTATATATAACCTTGTAGCAGATTATGTAAGTTCTGAAATTTCTCAAGTTTTTTAATAATAATATTTTTAGGGGCCCTTAAGCCCCCCTTTTGCACAAAAAAAAAAGATTACTTCCCGTAAAAAAATTGGTTAATTATTTTCTATTTTCTATTATTATTTCTTTTGATTAAAAAAGATCTTGGAAGGGTCTTGTGGGAGATTAGATCTTACACATGGAGATCTGATCTCCATGTGGAGAGATCTTGGTTTTCTTCTCTCAAGATTAGGACCTACAAAAGTATCGTATGATCTTCATATAAGATATGTAATTAAAGTAAAAAAAATGTAAGAAATCTTAATGTCCAATAGAAAAAAAAAGTAACTAGAAAAAAAAAACATAAATTTTTAGAATATTGCTCTTCTAAAGGATCAAGCAAGATGTTTTAAACTTATTCATACAAAACAAAAAGGTTGACATAAATGTTATGGGTCAATTTTATTTTCCATCTCTTAAGTTTTTCGTAAAGGAGCTGAATGAAACAAAAGTTTCACATTTGGTTTTAAATTAGAGACATTAAATTGAAATCAAAATGATGAATCAACGTCGACTATAACCCTTAGCCTTCCAAGCTAACGATGTGGCTTTGATTCCCGCTACCCACTTAGAAATAGAGAAAAGAAGATAAAATTTATTTAAAAAGAAGAGAAAAGTACAAATAAAGAGGGGATCGTGATAACACTCAATAAACAAGAGCAAACTACTAAGTAGTAATTGCTATAACAATTAGTTCCATATATAACATGTGTACACAATTCTATTTCCACTAAATCCAATTACAATTAAGTTAATCTAAAAAAAATACCAAGTTCACCTTATTCCTGCCTCTATTCCACTCATACAGAACCATTGTTGGATGTTCAAACTAGTAAAGATAACATCACTTCTAACTTTTTGTGACTCGACAAGAATCAGATTATACAATCCACTAATGCCTCAAGCACTAAAGGAATCCCAACCATGTTGGCACCTTAAGGCTTCCAATCATTGACAAAAGCAGTTGTAAATTTATTAAAAAGAATAGAAAATTACAAATAAAGATGGGGGATCATGCAAAAACCCAGCAAAACAAGAGCAAACTACCAAGTAGTCATTGTTATATGACAATTAGTTCTATATAAATGTGTATAAACTTCTATTTTACCACTAGAGAAATACACGTGTACAAATTTCTATTTTCAATTAATCCAATTACAATTAAGTTAATAAAAAAAATACCAAGTTCACCTCATTCTTGCCCATGTTCCACTTATACAAAACCATTGATGGATGTTCAAATTAGTTGTAAAAATATGACAAAAAACCCTTTAGTTTTGCATGCAACTACATCCATGACCTCCTCACTATAATCATCTCTCCATCACATGCTGAATGTCATTTAGGACACCATTGAAGATAACATCATTTTTGTGGCTCCACATGGATCAGATTATACAGTCCACTGATGCCTCAAGGGAAGGACTAAAAGAATCACAACTATGTTGGCACCCCTAAGGCTCACAATCATTGACAAAAGCTGTAATTTTTTAAAAGAAGATCAAAGTACAAATAAAGATGGAGGATTGAGTCAAAACCTAGCAAACAAGAGCAAACTACCAAGTAGTCATTACTATGACAATACGTCTATAAAACAATCCCTCAATCCTCTTTTACCGCTAGAGAAATACGCATGTACAAACTTCTATTTTTACTTAATCCAATTACAATTATGTTAACCCAAAAAAATACTAGTTCACCTCATTCCCACTCTTGTTCCACTCATACAGAACCATTGTTGGATGTTAAAACTAGTTGTAAAAATTTGATGCTAAGAAACCCTTTAGTTTTGGCTATAGCCACATCCATGACCTCCTCACTATAATCATCTCCCTCACATGTTTAATGTCATTCAAACACCATTGAAGATAACATCATTTCTGTGGTTCCAAACCTATAAGATTATACAGTCCACTGATGCCTCAAGGGAATGACTAAAGATATACCATCTATGTTGGCACCCCTAAGGCTTCCAACATTGACAAAAGCAGCTATAAAGTTTTTTTAAAAAGAAGAGAAAATTACTAATAAAGATGAGGATCGTGCCAAAACCTAGCAAACGAGAGCAGACTGTCAAGTAGTCATTGCTATGACAATTAGTTCTATATGATAATCCCTCAACCCATTTTTACTGCCAAAGAAATACACGTGTACAAACTTCTATTTCCACCTAATCCAATTACAATTAACTTAACCTAAAAAAATACCAATAGTTCACCTCATTCCCATCCATGTTCCACTCATACAGAATCATTGTTGGATGCTTAGACTAGTTGTAAAAATTTGTTAAGAAATCCTTTAGTTTTGGCTGCAACCACATGCATGACCTCCTCACTATAATCATATCCATCACATGTTGAATGTCATTCAGGACACCATTGAAGATAACATCATGTAGTTCCATATGAATAAGATTATACAATCCACTAATGCCTCAAGGGAATGACTAAAGGAATACCAACTATGTTGGCATCCTTAAAGCTTCCAATCATTGACAAAAGCTACTATAGATTTTTTAAAAAGAAAAAAAAATTACAAATAAAGATGGGGAATCATGCCAAAACCCAGTAAATAAGAACAAACTACCAAGTAGTCATTGCTATGACAATTAGTTATATATAACAATCCCTCAACACTCTTTTATCGCCAAAGAAATTCAAGTTTACAAACTTTTATTACAATTAAGTTAACCTAAAAAAATAACAATAGTTCATCTCATTCCCGCCCTTGTTCAAATCATACAGAACCATTATTGGATGCTCAAACTAGTTGAAAAAATTTGTTGAGAAACCCTTTAGTTTTGGTTGGCTACAATCACATCCATGACCTCCTCACTGTAATCATCTTCATCACATGTGACACGACATCATTGAAGATAACATCGTTTCTATGAACCAACAAACAAGAGAAAACTACAAGTAGTCATTGTTATGACAATTAGTTCTATATAACAATCCCTCAATCCTCTTTTACATGTGTACACACTTCTATTTCCACTTAATTCAATTACAATTATGTTGACCCAAAAAAATACCAACAGTTCACCTCATTCCTGTCCCTATTCCACTCGTACATGCTTAGAGTAGTTGTAAAAATGTGTTGAGAAACCCTTTAGTTTTGTCTCCTCCAACCACATCCATGACCTCACTATAATAATCATCTCCATCACATGTTGAATGTCATTCAGGACACCATTGAAGATAACATTGTTTATGTGGCTCCACAGGGCAAGATTATACAGTCCACTTTAAGGGAAGGACTACAAGAATACCAACTATGTTGACACCCCTAAGGCTCCCAATCATTAACAAAAGATGGGGATCATGACAAAACCCTGTAAACAAGAGCAAACTACCAAGTAGTCAAATGACAATTAGTTCTATATAACAATTCCCTCAATTGTCTTTTACCACCAACGAAATACACATGTACAAAACTTCTATTTTCACTTAATCCAATTACAATTAAATTAACCCAAAAAAATACAAGTAGTTCACCTCATTTCCGCCCTTGTTCAACTAATACAGAACCATTATTGGATGCTTAGACTAATTATAAAAATTTGTTGAGAAATCCTTTAGTTTTGGTTGCAACCACATCCATGACCTCCTCACTATAATCATCTCCATCACATGTTGAATGTCATTCAAAACATTATTGAAGATAACATTGTTTTTGTGGTTCCATAAGGATAAGATTATACAATCCATTAATGGGAATGACTAAAGGAATACCAACTATGTTGGCATCTCTAAGGCTCCCAATCATTGACAAAAATTGTTGTAAATGTTTTGATAAGAATAGAAAATTACAAATAAAGATGGGGATCTTACCAAAACCAACAAACAAGAGCAAAGTAGTCATTGTTATGACAATGAATTCTATATAACAATCCATCAACCCTTTTTTACCGCTAAAGAAATACATGTGTACAAACTTTTATTTCCACTTAATCCAATTACAATTAAGTTAACCCAAAAAAATAAATATCAACATAGAGGTGGAGAGAAAGAAACTATTATGTATTGACTTATTGAGATTTTAAGAGTTTCAGGACTTTCCACCACAATGAGTTTCCAAAATAAACTTTGTAGTATGTACATTGTTATTTATAGCAAAATGACTCTTAACTACCTAACTAATCAATGTAACTACCTAATGCTTCTTGTCGAACACACTTAAGAATTATCCCTTAGTCTTGCTATTTTAGATGAATATTGAAGGCAAAGCTCTCTACTTTTTGTATCTATTTAGCATTATGCAAAAAAATACCTTTTCTTATTCAATGTTGTCTCATTATGGATATCTACTTCTACACTAGTAATACCTCCTATCAATTCTGTTGATGCTTCAAATATTTCATGTGCTAGAGATAGGGTAAGAAAATGATTTATAGAACTACTAATCTACTATCTTCTTATTGGTTGGATGCTAATAACTCCTATAAATTTATTTTAGGGCATGGGGGAACCACTTCATAACATTGATAATGTCATTAAAGCAGCAGATATAATAGTGGATGATCAAGGGCTTCATTTCAATCCCCGCAAGGTCACCATTTCAACCAGTGGGCTTGTTCCACAGCTCAAATGTTTCCTTTATGAATTGAATTGTACATTACTTGTTAGTTTGAATGAAACTACTGATGAGGTAAATTTTTCATTACTTTAATGTTAGTTGTTGGTATATCGCCCAAAAAATTTAACATGAAAATGCAAGGATGGGAACAGAGGGAGGATTACTCTATTCACATTTGAATCTAATGTTAGGTAAGAAACTGGATCATGCCTATAAATCAAAAGTACAAGCTGGACTTGCTTCTTCAGACACTTCGAGAGGAGCTTTCCTTGAAAAACAACTACAAAGTTCTATTTGAGTATGTGATGGTTTAAGGAATTAATGGTAGGTTAGCTAAAGTTTACTTTGCACATTGTTTGTGTTGGATGTATAACTTTTTCATCTTTTCCTTGTGTCTATTTTCATGTCTTTAGACAAATTTCAGTGGATTATTGTGAGCTGTGGATCATATGCATACTTGTAAATGTGCATAAACGAGTTAGTAACTTAGCAATGTATCTTGTCATATGCATATATTTTTATGTGTGAATTTCATTAATGATTATAGGAGTGAGTTGAAATGATGTAATGAATTTTAGATTGCATGATGTTTTGTACCTTTATTATATGCATGAGAGTAATTCATTTGCTTAACTTGTACATTTGTTATGGCAGTGATCAAGATGCAAAGAGGCTTATCGAGCTCGTGAAGGGCATTCCTTGCAAGATGAATCCAATTTCACTCAATCCGCACAGTTGATCATTCTTCAAACCAACCAAAGATGAAGATCGAATTCTGGAATACTTTGGCTAGGGCAGGAGTGGTGGTCTTGTTAAGACTTAGTAGAGGTGATGATCAAATGGCTGCGTATGGTCAATTGGGTAAGCTTGGCACCATTCAAGCTCCATTGCTTTGTGTGCCAGAGCAATTCCAAATGGCAATTGGAAGTTCAACTTGATTCTTTGTGGAGGATTCTGCTGCAAATTGATCTTTACAGATATTAACAAAGAATTTCTTTAGACACTTGTGGTGGGGGTAGCTAGGGATGATTTCATACTGAGAATGCAAGTCCATCTCATTCCCTCCCTTATTGCACTTATACAGAACCATTGTTGGAAACTAGTTGTAAAAATTTGCTAAGAAACCCTTTAGTTTTGGCTACAACCACATCCATGACCTCCTCACTGTAATCATCTTCATCACTTGTGAATGTCATTCAGGACACCATTGAAGATAACATCGTTTCTATGACTCAACATGGATAAGATTATATAGTCAACTAATGCCCTCAGGGGAAGGACTAAAGGAATACCAACTATGTTGACATCCTAAGACTCCCAATCATTGACAAAAGTAGCTATAATTTTTTTTAAAATAATAAAAAATTACAAATAAAGATAAGGGATCGTGCCAAGACCTAGCAAACAAGAGTAAAGTAACAAGTAGTCATTGCTATGACAATTAGTTCTATATAACAATCCTTCAACCCTCTTTTACATTGTACAAACTTCTATTTCCACTTAATCCAATTACAATGTTCAGAATCAAGATAGAATATCTTATTCTGATATAAATTAGGACAGAATATCTTAGTAATTACTATAGCTTATAGGCAACAACATCTCATTTAAAGGAAACGATATATTTTATAATAAATGCAAATAAGCCTATATAAACTATGCTCAGTGGTGTATTCAAACATACGGTTTCAATCTTAGTTTGTCTTTCAACATGGTATCTATAGCCTATTGAGGCATCTCCATAACCATCCTACCCGAAGGACCCACTATCCCTAGAGAATTTTTTTTTTCAAGCAAACTATCCATGAATCCAGTTTGCTCTTTTGTCGCTGCCTCTTATTTCCAGTGACAATCCTTCCTAAAATTTCCAATGACACCTTTGGCAGCCACCATTGCCGCTGCCACAGCTTCAACAACCATTCCGACCACCACCACCACCACCATTCGACTCGCCTCGACTTGCTCTCTCCATTTTTGGCTTTAATGTCACCAACCTACACCTCCATGAGCTTCCACGCATGCGTTTTTCATGCGCCAAACAATGCCCACCACAGGCACATGAAGGCGCGTGAACCACCCATTATGGCATCATACTCGTCCCTCCAGCATGACCATAACCCCTGAGTATCACTCTCATCGAAGTAGCTTTGTCGATAACCCTTAATTGCACCTTGTTCTACAATTTTTTTTTCTCTTAGAACTAATGGCCACTCAAACACCAACTAGGGCAGATGCTCTCATCTCCAATTTTTTACTCTCTACTAAAAAATTGACCAATGTGGCGCAAACTCCTCTCATTCACTCAGCTCTGACAATAGATCAACCGCGTGGTACCTCGACAGCCTATGAAGATTTCCTTTAGTGGTTTGAGAGTCGTCAAAACCCTGATGTCACTACTTCGGTTGCACACACTAGTAATTCATTTGCTTGTATCTCTCAATCTCCTTCTTTGGGTCCCTAGGTACTTGAATCAGGCGCGTCTGACCACATATTTGGTAATCGCTCCCTCTTCTTTTCCTTTACTACATCTGGTTGTTTTCCTAGTATCACATCTACCAATGGCTCTTAACCATAGGCCAAAGGGCTTGGACAACCTAACTCCTTCCTTCCCTGACTGTAAAGTTTGTCCTTTATGTCCATGATTGCCCATTTAACCTTCTCTTTATCCATCGCCTTACCCAATCTCGTAATTGTTTAATTGCCTTTAATAACAAAACTGCTACCTTGTAGGACCGGAATTCGAGAAGGACGATTGGCGTCGTACATGAGTCTCATGGTCTCTATTATCTCTCATCTACACCACTAGCATGCCCTTCCATAACTAATCCTCTCATCATCCATGCTCAGTTAGGACACCTCGATCTTCCTCAACTTCAAAAAATGGTGCTTTCCAAATTGTCTAAATTAAATTATGAGTCATGTCAAATTGGGAAACACACTCGTACATCCTTTCTTACTCATGTCAATAAACGAGCTCCATCCTCTTTTGCTTTAGTCCATTTAGATGTTTAGGGCCTTTCTCATATTGCTACCTCATCTGGTTTTAAGTAATTTGTTGCTTTCATTGATGACTTTACCCGTTGTACTTGGTTATATTTAATGAAAAATCGGTATGAATTGTTTTCTCTTTTCAAACAATTTTTTACTGAAATACATACACAGTTTGGTGTCCCAATCCGTTCTTTGCAGAGTGATAATGCCCGTGAGTATTTGTCTCACCCATTTTGCTAATTCATGGCATCTGATAATCGCTTTATATACGTAAATATTGCATCAGATTTTGTAGTGATTATTCAACTTTCTCAGGAATTTTAGCTTAGTTTGAAATCATTTAATATAGATTTGTATAGTTTGATAATTCTAACCCTAGGAAGTTATTTTGTGAGAAATATACTCTAATTTATGTGTGCAGGCTTAGATTCAACAGTAAAGGGAGAATACAAGAAGAAGGCAGATCTCGCTAAGCGAACCATCTCGCTCAGTGCATACGTCGCTGAGCGCAAGAGCAAGCTACGCGAGTTAGACGGTCTATGACGCTACTGAGCGCCACATCGCGCTAAGCGACGTTTTCATTCGAACAGAATACTCGCTTAGCAGGACATCGCGCTTAGCGGAAGTTTGCTTTCGAACTGAATATGCGCGTAGCGGAAGATTGCGCTTAGCGGAACACTTGTTCTGAGATGCATTATGCAATGTTTTGCGCTAAGCGAGGCTTCGACTATATAAGCTGCACTTGAAGAATTTTGAAGCATTCAGACTTGGAGAACTGATTGAGCTGCTTCCTCTGTTTTTTTTCCCCTGTTTCCTTTGTTCTCTTTCCTCCACTTTTGTAACTTTTTAAGGCTTCTCATGACAATGAGAGGCTAATCTATTAGTGTTGAGGAATTGGAACTAGGTGCTGATCATGTAAATGCTATTCTTCATATCTATTCATTGAAATATTCAGTTTAATGTTCATTTCTCTATCTTTATTCTTGTTATATGATTGGATCAGTTATATATGCATGTTTTAGAGTTTACCTGCCATTGACAGATGCTGTTGAACTTGGAATTGAGTTTGAACTCTAATGGAGTGTATTTCTAGACATAGGATAGACTCCATTAGCTTCACAAAGATCTCTAAGCTTCATCAAACCACTCAACTGAACTTACCGAGACATTGGAAGTGAGGTTGAGCAGTTTAGGCTTGATTTGATGAGAGATCACGTTTTAAGCACTTTTAGATCGAAGTTAATCTGAACTATTAATGTGAATGGAGAATATATCTTATATGTTTACATGGGAAGCAAACCGGTTGAACCAAATCCTCAACATATCCATTATTCCATTCTAAAACTCAAGCACGCCAACTGTTCGATCATAGCCCTGAATCAACATTGTCGTTTATATTGTTTATAGTTAGTGTTAACTGTAGTGTTTAGTTAAATTTCGGTTATTATTGATGTTTCAAGAACAACCAACTATGAAAACCAAACTAATGTTTAAGAATTGATTACTTTACTGATAGTCAAATACGGACAATTCCCTGTGGATTCGATACTGGGATCTTCCCTTTTAAACTACTTGTGCGATATTTGGTACGCTTGCCAAAATAGTCCAACAGCATCCCATGGCATTCTTTATCAAACATCTTATGCCCATACCCCTCAAAAAAATGGGGTTACCGAACAAAAAAATCAGCATCTCGTAAAGACGACTCAAACTCTTCTTCTTCTTCATGGATGTGTTCCATTCTACTTCTGGGAGTGATGCATCTTTGACGACTTACTATCTCATCAATTGCATGTTGTCCTCTATTCTTAACGACCATGTTCCTCTTTCTGTATTATCCCCTAAGACCACCCTCCATCCTCTTCGTCCCCTTATCTTTGGATCAACATGTTTTGTACATAATCTTTCACTTGGCCTTAATAAATTATCTCCTCGGTCCATCAAGTGTGTCTACCTAGGGTATTAGCAATCATAAAAAGGCTATCATTGCTTCTCCCTTACTTTTAATCATTACTTCATTTTTGTTGATGTAACATTCTTCGAGTCTATCTCATACTATGGGTCTGTGTCCTCTACTCCTGAGTTCCTCTCACCTACCTCGTCATTTATTCCTTTACCAAATGTGTTAGTAAATGTTCCGTCATATGATCCACCAACTCTACGACCTTTACAGATTTATCAACGTTGCTCCCACTCTTTGTGCTACCTGCCCCTAAGCCTAATGATGAGGCCATGCTAGACTCTTCCCTAGCGCCAACTCCTTTACCTGTTCCAAGCTTACCTCTTGACCTTGATCAACCCATTGCCCAAAGAAAAGATACGCGTTCTACTCCTAATCCTTCCCCTTACTATATGACCTTGAGTTATCATCATCTTTCACCTTTGCACTATACCTATCTTTCCCCTTTGTCGTCTATTTCTATCCCTAACACTCCAGGTCAAGCATTTTCACACCCAAAATGGAGGCAAGCAATGCTTGATAATATGTGTGCTCTCTAAAGCAGTGGCACCTAGGAACTGGTACCTCTCCCTCTGGGAAATCACTTGTTGGATGTTGTTGGCTTTTCACTCTCAAGGTTGGCCTTGACGGAAAAATTGACCAGCTTAAAGCACGTTTGGTTGCAAAGGGCTACACATAAGTATTTGGGCAATATTACACCGACACTTTCTCCCCTGTGGCTAAGATGACATCTGTCCGACTCCTGCTTTTTATTACCACCATTCGTCATTGGTCCTTGTTTCAATTGGACATTAAGAATGCTTTTCTACATGGTGATCTTATAAAGGAAGTATACATGGAGCAACCACTTGGTTTTGTTGCTCAAGGGAAGTCCTCTAATATGGTCTATTGGCTTCGTAGGTCTTTGTACAAGCTAAAACAATCTCCCCATGCTTGTTTGGTCGATTTAGTACTGTTGTCTAACAATTTGGTATGATGCATAGTGAAGCTGACCATTATGTATTCTATCATCATTCACCACAAGGATGCATATACCTTATTATGTATGTGGATGACATCGTCATAATAAGAAGTGATCAGCCTAACATTCTCCAACTCAAGCAATACCTCTCCTACAAAGGTAGACCCAAACATAAAAGATAAGGGGAGCCAACCAGAAAAAAAAATTATCTAACAAAAAAAATTATGTAATCAATTGTATATAAAATATTCATAAATTGATCTAAAATATTAATTATGTTAATAATATATCAAAATGTGAAACGTCTTTTTTGTATGTCACAAAAATCATTTGTAATTGAATCTATACTAAATTTTTCAGCAATTTTTTTTTCAACGTACACTAACAAACAAACAAGAACTCATCTTTTCTTTTCATCTTGTTGTGAAGTGAAGTCAAATTTGAAATATAAAAATTAGAAATACTTTTGTTTTATATGGTGATGTCTTTTAACCTTTGTTTCTTGTCTACTATGATAACTCGTGGCTATAATGTCTTGTGCGATGTACAATTTGAGGAAAAAAATAACCCCTTTGCATGTGAGACAAATAAAATTAGACAATTGTAGTTTTAGCTAAAGAAAGAGCTAATTATATATAATAAAAAATTAATCAAATATAATATTTAGATAAAATTTATTTACAAAATAAAATAATATTACTGTTGATTTTATAATTTAAAAATTAATTCTATAATAACTAAAATTTGATACTTTATAGCATTAAAAAAAGATAACATCGTGATTTTATAATTTAGAAAAAAAATCAAAAGATAAAACAATTATATAATAACTAATCTTAATAAAATATTATTATAATCTTCATATAAGAATTCTATAAAAAAAAAAAAAAAAAAGATAAAATTACTATTAATTTTATCATTTAAAAAAATTAAAGATAAAATTAATTGTATAATAATTATAATTTAATATTTGAATAAGATTTTCTAAAAAAAAATAAGAATGATATTAATTTGATAATTTAGAGAAAAAATAATTGAAAAAAATATATATAATATTAATAATAAATCTAGTTAAATATAATATTTATATAAGATTTTTTATAAAATTAAAAACATAATAAAAAATAACGAATATTAGAATTCTATAGCATCGGTTGAAAACAATGTTTAATGTACTACTAAATTGCTAAATACACCCCTCAAATTATTAAATGTACCTTTTAATGCATTACAAAATTATTAAATACATCCTTCAAATTACTAAAGACCTTGGCAAGCTTCGATACATTTTAGGTATTGAGGTTGCCCAATCCAAAGATGGGTTGGTGACATCTTAGGAAGTATGCTCTTGACATCCTTGAAAAAATTGGTTTGCTAAGACACTCCTATGGACCCAAAAGTCAAACTTCTACCCATGCAGGGGGAGCCCATATCTGATCTAAGGAGATATCGGAGGTTAGTTGGTAAATTAAACTATCTCATGGTCACACACCCAGACATTTCCTTTACAATTAGTGTGGTTAGCCAGTTCTTGAACTCTCCTTGCCAAGATCATTAGGATGCAGTAATTCAAATCCTAAAATATATCAAGAGCGCTCAGGCAAAGGTCTCATTTACAAAGATAAAGGCAGTACTCAGATAGTTGGGTATTCAAATGTTGATTGGGCTAGTTCACCCAGTGATAGGTGATCCACATCTAGGTATTGTGTAATGATTAGAGGAAATTTGATATCATGGAAGAGCAAAAAGTAGGATGTTGTAGCCAGGTCCAATGCTGAAGCTAAATACAAGGCCATGGCATTAGTAACATGTGAGCTCATATAGTTCAAACAACTTAGAGAGCTTTGGTTTGAAGCAACTATACAAATGACATTGATATGCGATAATCAAGCAACTTTGCATATAGCATCTAATCCTATTTTCCATGAGAGGACCAAACACATTGAAGTTGATTGTCACTTTATCAGGGAGAAGATTGAGTCAAGAGAAATCGTCACTAGCTTCGTCAATTCTTGTGACTAACTGCCTGATATCTTCACTAAATCTTTGAAAGGTCCAAGAATTAGTTATATATGTACCAAGCTTGATGCATATGACCTATATGCTCCAGCTTGAGGGGGAGTGTTTAGAATCAGGATAAAATATCTTATTTTGATGTAAATTAGGACAGAATATCTTAGTCATTACTATAGTTTATAAGCAACAACATCTCATTTAGAGCAAACAATATATTCTATAATAAATACAAATAAGCCTATATAAACTACGCTCCGTGGTGTATTCTAACACACGGTTTTAGTCTTAGTTTGTCTTTCAACATACAATTAAGTTAACCCAAAAACCAAAAAAATACCAACAGTTCACCTCATTCCCGCCCTTGTTCAACTCATACATGCTTAGACTAGTGGTAAAAATGTGCTGAGAAATCCTTTAGTTTTGTCTCCTCCAACCAAATCCATGACCTCACTATAATAATCATCTTCATCACATGTTGAATGTCATTCAGGACTTGTTTCTATGTCTCCATAGATAAAATTATATAGTCTACTAATGCCTTAAGGGAATACCAACTATGTTGGCATATCTAAGGCTCCCAATCATTGACAAAAACAGTTGTAAATTTTTTTTATAAGAACAGAAAATTACAAATAAAGATGGGGGATCTTGCCAAAACCCAACAAACAAAAGCAAACTACCAAGTAGTCATTAGTATGACAATTAGCTCTATATAGCAATCCCTCAATCCTTTTTTACCGCCAGAGAAATACACATGTACAAACTTCTATTTCCACTTAATCCAAATACAAATAAGTTAACTTAAAAAAATAGCAACAGTTCACCTCATTCCTACCTGTGTTCCACTCATATAGAACCATTGTTGGATGTTCAGACTAGTTGTAAAAATTTGCTGAGAAACCCTTTAGTTTTGGCTACAACCACATCCATGACCTTCTCACTTATAATCATCTTCATCACATGTTGAATGTCATTTAGATATGATTGAAGATAACATCGTTTATGTGGCTCCACAAGGATAAGATTATAGAGTCCGCTAATGCCTCAAGGGAATCACTAAAGGAATACCAACTATGTTGGAATCCCTAAGGCTTCTAATCATTGACAAAAGCAGCTGTATATTTTTTTTAAAAGAATAGAAAATTAAAAATAAAGATAAAGATCCTACAAAAACCCAGCAAACAAGAGCAAACTACAATTAGTTCTATATAACAATCCCTCAACTTTCTTTTACATGTGTACAAACTTCTATTTCCACTTAATCCAATCATAATTAAGTTAACCCAAAAAAATACCAACAATTCACCTCATTCCCACTCATGCATGCTTAGACTAATTGTAAAAATGTGTTGAGAAACCCTAGTTTTGTCTCCTCCAACCACATCCTTGACCTTACTATAATAATGATCTCTATCACATGTTAAATGTCATTCAAGTAAGGGTGTCAAAATGGGCCTAAGCCCATTGGGCTGGCCCGCTAGCCCACAAAAAATGTCAGGGCGAGGTGGGGGTGCCAACCCGAGCAAGCTAGCCCACAACTCACCCAAATAGAATTTATTAGGTTTTCATCCCTCCCTCCCCAAATGGCCAAAATAGAAACCTCCCTACTCCTCATTGCCCTTGCCTTTGCCCTTGCCGCCACTCCCTCGCCACCACGCCGCACGCCCTCGCTACCATGCCTTCGTTGGCTCGCCGTCACACCATCTCTTCTCCCTCACGCAGTTTTCTCCTTCGTGCAATCTTCTCCCTCGTTGCGCGGTATTCTCTCTCGCCCACCACGCCCTCTTTTCTCCCTCGCTTGCCATGCCCACGCCGACTCGTTGCCACGACCTCGCCGCCACTCCCTTGTTGCGCGGTCTTACCCCTTGCATGGCGCTGTCTTCTACCTCACCCACCACACGCTCGTGGCGGCTTGAGCTCCAGTAGTCACCCTGTCCTCTTCATCTCTCCTTAGCATCTCCCAACAATGTTTTTTTTCTTTAGGACTGACAAGCCAGCCCGCTAGCCCACCTTCTGGCGAGTCAGGGCCTCTAGCCCATGCCAGCCATGGATGAGCTAGCCCAATCCATTTTAGGCGAGTCGGACCTAAACGAACTGGATCAGCCCATTTTGTCACCCTTACATTTAAGGCTCCATTAAAGATAACATCATTTCCGTGGCTCCACAGATATCAGATTACAATCACCTATTACCATGTATGATCAATAATTAAAGTAGTCGCTTAAAATCACTTTTTATAGTGAAAGATAAATGCAAGAGCAAAGAATTAGTGTGAAAAAAATTGAGCATATTCAATTATGATGACTATATTCATACTTTAACTAGTCATGTAAGCAATTATATTAACTTTGAATTTTAATTAGAGAAAAATGTTTCTCTCTTATCCAGAACAAAATTGATCAAATCTTTTAAAAAAAAATTATATCTTAATCTTAATAAAAAAAAAATCCAACAATAAATAAAAAAATTAATAAAAAAAAATCTTGTCCCTCACCCAGGTTTTTCAGTTTCATTCATCGCTTTCTTTTCTCTCCTTCAATGATTTTCATCTTCTTGCTTTATTTGTTTAAGCACCCACCTTTAAATGCCCTCTATCATTGGTTTGATTTTCAAATCAAATGTTTGGAATCAAGCTGATTAAATTTCGAGCATCTTGGGATTTGTTTGTATGCGGCGGGAACGGTTCTACATTAGAGGGATAAAAAATATAGGATGCTAGACTGTTGTAATTAGGGATGTAATGGGTAGGGTACTATACTACCCGTCCTCATACCCGCGTTTGAAAAAAGTACCGGTCATTAGTCTCATATCCGTGTGGGTAACAATTTCAATCCTCATCCTCATACCCTCTGGATACCTATATACTCATACTCGCACCTACAACCCGCACTTTCCATATATATAAAATTAAAAATCATAAAAAAAATCATATATAATATTAAAATCAAACAAACATTGATTTATCAAAACTTAGGTTATAAATAAATAACATTACAAAAATAATCATCCAACATAAAGATTACAAATGTTCTAATCTAAACAAAAACTCTAATTAGACGGGAAAAACTAATATATTTTTAAAACTAATTAGTTTATAATTATATATTAAAAATGAAAAATAAAACACAAATAGATATAATATTTTGACTTTATCATCCGAATCAATTTTTCCATATTTTGCAAATGCTTATCTCCATAGTTTCTATATTGTTTTAAACCACTAATACAAATAAAAATTAAAACACGATAGAATATCAAAATTAGCATATAAAAAGATAAATTAAAATAACAAATAGATAATTAAATAATTTTAATTGAATAATCTAAATAACAAAAGTATAATTATATTAATTAATATGTATATACAAAAGGTACGGGACGAGATGGGTACTATAATACCCGTACCCACACCCATCCCTGTAAAATTTTGTGGGTAAATACCCACTCCATTCCCATCCATAATGTGTAGATTATTATCCTATCCGCATATAAATATTTTTACGGGTGTCCGTAAAAATTCATATCGGTAATTCAATATATTTATTACCATTTGGTATGGTCACTAGAGATAAACTTACATAGTGTTCACGATTGCACTTAAATTGCACCCCTCAATTTTTTAAATTGACCTTGAAAAATAAAATTATATGTAAAATTTAAATTTTTATATTTTATTTTATCTAAATTTATTATATATTTGAATTCACATTTAATTTTTAATTGTATTAATTTGCTCCCACTGATTGGAATCTTGGATCTTCCAAAGTGACGGATTGTCGGAGTGTAGTGTGTGATTTCATGAAATTTCTTGTTCTAGTTAATGTTCACTCACACTCACAGAGGGTATGAAACAAGTTTACCATTATGATTCATGAAACGTGAGTGAGGCTATGATTTTTTTTTTTTTATCTATTTTTTTTATTGTTGGATCTCTTTTTTATATCCTTTATTACTTAAATATTTTATTACTTAAAGTAATATACATTGGTATAAAAAATTCCCCCAAAAGCAGTCACAAAAATGAATTACAAAAAATAGTTGAAGGTCACAAAAATGAATTATAATTTTTTTTCTCATAGTTATTGCAAAAATATTTTATAACTTGAAAAAACTCTTTCAAGTTAATTAACAATTTTTAAAGTTTTTTTTATATTTTAATGCATAAATTATAAAAAATAGTTGAGGGTTGAATAACTATGAAATGATGTTATTTTTTGCTAATATATAAAATAAATACAATTTTAATAAAAAAAAATTAGAATAAATTAATATGGATTCATCTTAATTATAAAGATTACAAATTCAGAAGGAAAGAAGTCAATTGGCAATTTTAATGAAAATGATGGTTTTTTTTTTTCACAACACAATGTCTTTTCCCCCTTGGTGGTCTAAAAGTTATGATTTATTTCAATTTTCCTATTTAGTTTCATATTATAATTGTTTTGTTTTTTACATTTTTATTTATGGTGTATGATTTGCTTTTAAAACTTATATGTAATTGCATATTACTCTTTTTTTTATTATTAAGATTTAAATATACAAAATCATCTGAAAAAGTAATATAACTATGTTTATTAAACTTTGATAATTGTTTTCTAATACATAATAACCTATTATCAATAATAATTATTATTTTAATAATCATGTAAAAATATTATTTAATAATAAATGTTTAATATAGATAATAAATTATTAACAAATTATTACAATTTTTTTTAATTTTAATACTTTACAGAATATTATAAATAGTTTTTTTAAAACTAAGAAAAATGGCTTTGAATAATTATTTTTAGATGTAATAGCTTTAACTATGAAAAAAATTATTTCTTAAAAATTTATACTATTAGACATTTATAAAATGCTTTATTGAGTTTGAGTTATAATAATTGAGAATATATAAAAATAAATTTAAATTTACTAAAATTTAAAAATTGCTGTGAATACTTTTATGCGATAATAAACTTTTAAAAATATTATAAACACTTTCTTAATATTGGAAGTTACTAAAATAACATAGTTAAATTAAGATTTAATAAGTTTTATTATTTAAAATTTGAAATAATTTTTTTTATTAAAATTATAAATTTTTAAAATTACAAAATGATATAAGTGTTTTTTGAAACTATAATAGTTAATTAAATAAAAAAATTCATATTATTAAATTGAATTATTTAAAATTTGTTATAGTGAAATTTTTGAATTTTGAATTATTATAATTTATTTTTTTAAACGGAGAATAGTTGTCTTAAGTTAGTAATTATAAATACTGATTATTATTTTTAAATAATTTCTTAATACATTATTCGTATGGAATATTTTTAAATTAGATATATAAATTTATTTATTTATTATTAAAGATAAATTAAAAAATTTATTAAATTTTATAGAAAAAATCATTCTACACATCTCGTGGATTTACGCACTAGTTTTATTAAGATTAAAATATGTTTTTTTATAAGATTTGATCTTATGGTTATGACCTCATCATGGATAATTTTTTTCTCTAATTAAAATTCAAATGACTGTAGATTGCTGGCTGCTGCACAATTTAGGCTGACCTACGAAACGTCTTAAAAAAAGTTGTCTACTCCATGATTATTTATTCTGTTTGTCATTTACTTTACAACTTCAGTTTAATTTGAAGGTTAGTTATATTTGATTTCTGCACTAACAAAAACAAATGAAAAATAACTTAATATTCTCATAGATCCTCATGGGTTGCTGTTTATGTTGGGTTTGTGCGTCTGTTTGCTGTTGCTTCAGGAAGATGGACTTGCTTACTACATTTTTTGTCTTTTTTTTTTTTTTTTTTTTGAGGGAATCCTTTCTTTTCTTTGATTTTCAAAACCGTTTTTTTTTTCTTAATTAAGGAAACTTGTCTTTTATATGCATTGTACTTTATGGATTAAAAAAATATGCATTGTACGTTGGCTATGGAAAAATAAAGATAGTTTATTCCTTTGTTTGGCATAAGTAAAATAAGATGTTCCTATTGAAGATAAAAAATATAAAAAAAGCTAGTCACATTTTTATGTAGTATTCCTATACCCATGTTTTCAATAGTAAAAAATGCATCAAAATTCTAAATAAATTTTTTTTTTGGTGCAAAAATATTTTCTAATTTTCTTTTATAAAATAATTGCTCAAATATGTTTTAGGATACTAATAAATCCGTGAATTAAATTTTAGGTCCTTAAATTTTTTTTCTTTGCTTTATATCTCTGATATATCAAAATGTTTTATTTTTATTGTTGATATTTTGTTTGTCTTTGATAAATTAACAAATTTGATTTTGTTCTTTGATAAATTTTGTTTTTAATCCCCATAAAATGAGAAATATTTGGATTTAGTTCTTGCAAAATTTAAATAATTTTTTTATCCCCACAAAACTGAAATGTGATTTTTTGCTCGAATGTAACCTACTCGTGTGATGATTGGTCTTCCAACGACATCATTTTTGCCAACCTACAAAGGTGATCAAGTTTAGAGTGAAAAGTCATTGTGCTATGATTGCAAGATCAACCACCGCTATCAAAGACCCCTCGTTCTCATTAGCAAACAAAACTGCCACCTTGGTGAGTGCAATCTCCACCTCCACGAATGCAACCTCCACCTCCGTGAACACAGCCTCCACCACTGTGAGACCAACCATTGCCACCAAACATCCTTGATCGATGTCATCTACAAACAAAAGCTCTACCTTTGCAAATAGGTATGGTAGTAGGGCGAGGTTAGCCTCTCTACCCCTTGCCCTCGACATTTCAAATCATCCTCATCCCTACCCTCATTCCCTGTCACGACTTAAAAAATTGACTTATCCCCACTCTCATCAAGGAGTCGGGTTTCCTAACCCCACCGTGTCCCTACTACTCTAAGGTTATTTATATAATTTACTATATTAGTAGTGGGGACAAGTGTAAGTGTGGGTGTGGGGTGGGGATCACAATTCTCAATCCCAATCCTACCCCAACTTTCTCAAGTGGGGAAAACTCGAACCCACACTCGCACTTGATCAACTCATTTTCCCATCAAAATCAGGGCAAGGGTAAGTTGCGTCCCACGGGTGTGGATTCAATTGCCTTGCCTATTCGCAAACGCAGCCTCTACCTCTGCAAACACAGCCTCCACCATTGCAAGATCAACTACTGCCACCGAAGACTCTCGATGTTGTCTTCGAACGAAACCTCCACCTTTGTGCATGCAACCTCCACCAATGAAGATCCTTAATCTCTTTTGTGAAAGCAACCTCCACCCCCCATGAAATGCAACCTCTATCTCTTCTACGATCTCATATCCACCATGATCCTCCTTGCCCACAACTTTGAGATCCTCCCCTGCTATTGGAATGGACCTTGCTGGACGAAGAGTTAGACAAGTGCTCGGTCAACGACACAAGAATTGACAGGGAAGAAGGGTTGTTCGGGTTAAGGGTATTCTTGACCTTTTAAGTCTTTTGGGAGGTGCAAGAAGCAAAGTGAGAGGTGAAGCCATCAAACATGTAAGTTTGGATAATTTCAAACCTACATCTAAGAAAAAAAACACATTTTAGTTTCATAAAGATGAAAAAACTAGTAAAAATTTTATAGGTATTAAATTCAAGCATTTCCCATTTATTAATGGAGACTAACAATATATTTTAACCTTTATTTTTATTTTTTTGTAATAATGGTCAAATTATAATTAGTTTGCTTAACCCATGGGTTAGGTTGTCTAAATCAGGTTGAACTAGATTGACCTATTGAATACACTTACACAAAAATAATATTGTAAAGGCTATATGTAATTTAGTCTCTACTTTATAATTAGTCATTCATTTTCGTCTTTATGTTTTTCAAAGTTTCAATTTGTTCCTTAAATTATTTAATATGTCAACTTAGTCATTTTTCATCAAATTTGCTATTTATACCACTTTTATTAAATATATTACCTAAAAATAAATAATAAGAGGTATACTAAGAAAAATAAAGTTGTAAATAGTAAAATCTTAATGACCTATTTATACCATTTTAAATAATTTAAATACTAAATTAACAAATAAATAAATAGAAGACTTGAGAATTAAAAAGAAAAAAAGGACTTAAATTGCACTTTTGTTTTTTGTTTTTTTTACAAATAAGTATTTTAATGTCTTAATTTTTAATTTGAATTTCTGATCACACAATTTTAAAATCTTGTAATTTTTTTTCAATCATTAAATTAAAGCATTGTCCATTAAATATAATGTTTACATTTTCTTTTATTTTAAATAATATTTTTTTACTAATCATAAATATAATTTTTTTAATTTAAAATTGATTCAATTTTTTTTTGTGATTAGTAATAAAATAGATAATTATATTTAATCAAGTTAATTTTGTGATTAATAAAAAAATAGATATTTTTATTTTATTTTTTAAGTAAAAAATAAAGAAAGAAAGTAACATTATATTCAAAAATTGCACCCCAATTTAGCTGTTAACCAAAATTGCCAAGGTAATCAAACCTGTAAATTAAAAATTAGTACCATAATCACGAATTTATAAAATTATGGAACAAAAAGTAATTAAGAAAAAAAAAACAAAAAACTCACACACTCTCTGCCTCCGGTCCCTCTCAGGTTCTCTCAGATCTTGCGCACTGAACCCTAACGCACAGCGGCACAAACAAAACTGCTGCCAGCGACGGTGTGATTCTGCACCGCCCACCTTCTCTCAGTTTCCTGTTCTGCTTCGTGCTTTCGCCGCACGACCCATTTCGAACTCCCCTATCTGGTTATCCCTTAGCTGCGCGTTGGTTGCCACAAATCACAAGGTGTGTTTGTTTTTGCACTCTTGTGGTTCTGCTCTGCCTAGTTTGTCATGTCACAAAAATTGCAATACTTTTTTTTTTTTTCAATTGGCTCCATTCTCCTCGTGTAATTTAATATTTTTGTGTTAGTTTTGGACAGGGAGATAGATATGCGCACATGTGTTTTTGCATGTATTTTGGTCTTTGTTTAGAATTTTTGACATATCAGCATAATTGTTTGTTTCTTTTGATGCGTGAAGGGTGGTGCGTTGCTCATCTAATTCGATTTTTGCATTCTTGAACTGAGATTTTGAAGAAATGTGTAGTTTTGGCGAGTCAGTTTTTTTTTTTTTTTGGTCAGGAAAAAAGTAACTTGGATATTGAAGAAAGGTACAAGGGGTACCAAATCCAAATACATATAATTTTATTTTTTTTTATCGATGCTGAATCGCTGATATACATATGATACCAAACAGTTTAAGCAACAGACTATCCATCAAATAGTTTTTTGTTTTGCATTCTTGAACTTAGATTTTGAAGAAATGTGTAGTTTTGGTGAGTCACTGGTTTGCTAAGATAGCTTTCTGGTACTTTGGAGCATATTGAAGCCGCGTGGTGATTTCCTGTGGAGGATAGTATAAACTTCACGTGTTTCCTACAAACCTCACCTCTGTTGTGCTCTTGTTAAATTCATAACTTAATTTTCTGCACAGCTGCACTGATGTTTGTGTTCTTAAGTTTGCTTCAATGTCTGTGATCGCAGGGTTTTTGTTATTTTTCTCTTTGTTAGTCTTTTCACAACTGCTTAGTTGGTGAATAGTTCATTCATTCTTTTTATCTTCTGGTTGGTTGCTTCTGCCGCTGCTCTTGTGTGAAGTCTATCAATGTCAGGTTATTGAGTCAGTTTTCATCCTTTATTCTTTCATTTACCTTTACTTTTTGTGCAGTTCAATATCTTGTAAGTTTAATAAATCTTCTTTTTCTTCTCTTTTCCAAAGGAAAAAAGTCTCAGGGAATGTTTGGAAGTGAGATTTTGAGGGAAAGAGAAGGGAGGACAGCTTTCTTTATTTTTAAATAAAGGCTATATTATTAATAAACAAAAGATTGAGACATTAAGTTTATGTTATTCTATCATTTTATTTCTGTTATTTAAAAAAAAAAATTAAATTAGAGAATATTTATCAAAATTAATAATTTTACCCTCCCAAACCTTTCTACCAAATAATAAACATACCCTTAAGGATAATAAGGCTCATTGCTTGTAATTATTACGTATGTTGTCTCTTGTCTTGTGATAATTTGGCTGAGATTTGATTCCATTTGGCAGCTGCATGAAACATATTAATTAATTAATCCTTTCAAGAGTTATAATCAACATTGGATATATTTTTTTCTTCCCTGGATTCCTTTGTGCAGAAATTTCCAAAACAAAATAGTTGTTGATGATTTGTCAACATGAAGAAGTTGTTAGATTTTGGGAGGAAGGCCCTTTTTTATGTCAGGGTGCTTTCTGGATATGAAGAGCGAAGAATACGATCTTATCGGCTGCAGCTTGAGCAACGTGTACAACAGGTCTAACCTTTTCTCTTCCATGAACATTTTCTATTCTTGCTTGTGTTAGTTTCTGTTCTCTTTTGGAAAACACGAGAAAATAAGGCAAATGAATGTTATGAGCTAGGACTTGGGATTTCATTTGAGGCTAGGGCTCTTTTAAATTACAATAGCCAAGTGACTCTATTTAAAAAAATCAAATGAGACTTGTGTTAGGATCCAATTGCAAGGTATTGGATTCTAATGTGGGGTTTATAAGGCCCTGGACTATCCCATTACAATGACTAGCTTTTGTAGGTTTTCCCAAGGTTCTTACACTTAAAGATTCTAGAGCTCAATATTTTGGTGAAAAGCTTGAGTGAATTACACTCAGCTGAGACTTTTATATATAGAGAGAGATCAGGAAATTGATTGAAAAGAAAGGGTGCAGACTGCAACACCCTGACCAAACAGCTACAACAGGAAAAGAGAGAAAGACAAGAACAAACTAGAACAAACCAGTACAAGTATAGGAAAATAGGAAAAAATACATATATAAAATACACATTAATCTATCACTCACTCCCCCTCAAGTTGAAGCATATAAATCATATGCTCCATGCTTGGAACATATAAAGTGAATCTGAGGCCCCCTCAAGGATTTAGTCAAAATATCTGGAAGTTGATCATTTGAGTTGACAAACACTACTAATCTCCTTGACCAACTTAGTGAAATTAGGTTGTAAGGACAATTAGTAATATACAAAACAAAATTTAAATTTAAGGAAGGAGAAAGAGAAACTTGACCAACTCCTTTAGATGTAACTTTGGACCCATTGGCTAATGTAACAAGGTGAGAGAATTTAGGTGAAGAGATAGGAGAACAAAGAATTATTACCAGATATATGAGCAGAAGCATCTGAATCAACTATCTGTAGACCTTGACCTTCCTTAGATTGAGAAATGCAGGCTGTTGAAACACTTGATACTAAGGAAGATTGAGCTTGGCTGCTGGATTTCAGCCCTAGATACTCCTGATATTCTTCAACAGAAAACTTAGGTTTAGTTTTTTCAGTTGTGGAAACATTTGCTACCTTGGCCAGAAAACCATGCCGAGAGTAACACCTATCTTGAGTATGGCCCCCTTTTCCACAGTATGAGCATGAGTACTTAGAGCAACCACCTCTACCACCATGTCCTCCTCCTTTATTACCACAGCCCCCTCTACCACGAAATTCCACCATAGCTGAAGTCTAAACAGCTGTGGCTGAATTCTTGCTTTTCACCAAAGTAGGAACACAAAGAAGTCTAGTGACTAAGTTGTTCATTGAAGGAATTTGATCACCAGACAGAATTGATCACGCACATGATCATAATCTAGATGCAAGCTTCCTAAGATCAGAACCATAAACAGCTTATCAAGTATTTTCTTCATTTCCTTTGAACAATCACATACAAGGAATCTTTTTAACTCTTCAACTGCAGCTTTAGCTTTAGCCATGTGAGACCATATGATGGTTGGTCTATTGGAGGGAAACAACTTTTTGGGTTGAATCAAACAAACATTGAATGTCATTAGCAAAAATATCTTGGGCATGCTTCCAAAAGGAACAACATGTCTTGGATGACCTAAGTGTCTCTAGTAACACGGTCTACAAATTGCTATATGATAGCTCATAGCTGGAAGTTAAGTTTCTGCCACTGAGTTCTAGTTTCAGCTGGAACTTCACTCACATCCTTCTCCAAATGATCATGATACACTAGACCAAGGAACCACGACTCAACTGAGTCAGACTAGGACTGGTAATTTATCTAGTTGAGTTTCTGCCACCGAGTTCTAGTTCCAAACAAGGGCTGGTCTGGGTCAGAAGTGGCCGACAAAGGCAATGGTAGAGGTGTGACGACATTCCGGCGACAGGACAGCGGCGTGTGATATTCACATGCCTAACAGAGGTGTTGATGCTGACAACGTGTGAGAGAGCTTGAGTTACCTTTTTCTCTTGAAACTAGTTGGGGTGGGTCGTGCTCAACAAGGTGCACCTAACCATGAGTTTGCTGAAATTTTTTCCAGCAATCAACAATGGTACAGGACTACAAGGTGAGACCGTTCCCGCTCTGATACCAACTTAAAATTGTAGAGCTCAATATTTTGGTGTAAAGCTTGGGTGAATTACACTCAGGTTGGACCTTTTTATATATAGAGAGATCAACAAGTACATTGAAAAGAAAGGGGGCACACTGACCAAACGGCTACAGCAGGAAAAGAGAGAAAGACAAGAAGAAACTAGAACAAACCAGTACAAGTATAGAAAACTAGGAGAAAATACATATATAAAATACACATTAATCTAACACTTACCAACCTACCTAGTGTTAAGAGAGAAGGGGAAACTGTAACCTAGCTGTTCTTTGGAAATGGCAGGGGAATCCCCATCAGCCAACTGAAAATGAATTAGTTTTTTATGGAGAAGTTTTGATGCATTTAATCGTTAAAAAATAGTTTAATGATGTTTACATTGGTGATTACTGAGTAGTTAAAGTCCTTATTAATCTGAAGCACATCAATTCTAGATATAATAGTGATACTGATTTATTATTTGCACTTTTGTGGTAGTGAATAAGGCATCATCATGTTGACCTAAGTCTGAATAAGTAGTTAATTGTTAAGAAGGGTCAGCCTTTTTTGTACTGATCTGACAATCTTAGAAAATTGGTAAAGCAAGTTAGTGATATATATATATATATAGAGAGAGAGAGAGAGATCAAGTTACCATCTATTTCTTAAGATCTAATAGTTGTAATTAGTTATTAATCTTAACCATTAGATCTTAAAATAATGAATAGTAAAGATGGAGTGTAACTCTTTTAAAGTTACTCTTGGTGTAACTTGATATATCATTGTTGCTAAGCACCCATTCACTTGGGGGACATATGAATAACCATGTAACCTTCATTTTTCATTACGGTGATGGTGAAGGTAGATGTGGGATTTCGTCTTTATTTCCATTCTGACATGTATGCTGTTTTGCCATGAAAAAAGGTACAAGCAAGGAAGGCGGTCATAAATAAAGTACCTGAGCAGATTATTTTAACTGAGGTTCGGCGAATGGTTGACGAGATGCAAGCTTTGAATAAGAAGCTGGAACAAACAGTAAGTTGTATTGCCAAGGAAAACTATAAAATTTTGGAAATTTAGGATTTAATTACATGTATTTCTTTTGGATTTTTCTTTTATTGTTTGAAATTTTAAATCCCTTCCTTTCACTGATAAATATGAAGGCAAAATGTCTTCTAAACAATAAGTTTTATCTGTTCTTTTTTCACTCAAGAAGTGATACCAACATGCATTGAGATTTTCCTTGTGAAATGCATTTTTTTTTTCTACTTATGTTGATGTCGAAATCGGATGATTCATATTTCACATTTTTTGGATGGAAACATTTTTATTATGTCATGATTATCTTAATTAAAACATTTGCCTATTATATGGAAGTTCGGATATAATGTTTTTTTATTGAATTTAATGGTGATGCACTGACAATTTTATACTGTCAGTCAATCACAACCCTTTACTTGCATGACTTTTAAGATAGTTTTATGAAAGTCAACTAACATATTACATTGTCATTGCATCACCATTAAATTCTTTTTTATTTCTTTTTCTTTATGTAAACTATTTATGATTGTTTCATTTGGGGCACTCAAATTTGTTGCATGACAAGATGCACATTTCGTGCAGGAGGCAGCCATTGAAGACTATTTCAAGCCTCTAGACAAGGAAGCGGAGATTATAATGAAAATGCAACTAAAAGGGGAAGAGAGAACTTCAGAGATGATGATGCAGGCACTGGAGCAACAAGCTACGCTTCGACAAATTGAAGCAGAGAAAAATGCAATTAAGCATCAAGTTGACAACACTGAAACCAATCCGAATGAGTCTGAGATGATGGAAGAAGAGAAAACTTTGAAGGAGATGTTGAAAGCACTGCAACAAGAAGTTTTGCTTGAGAAAGCTGTTGATGCAGAAAGTTCTGTTAATGTGCATCAAGCAGACACTTCTAAATGAAGCTGAGATTATTTTGAAACATGGGTGATTCCCGATTTTGATTGTAGCTTTGAAATGCATTTGAGCTTGGCTTCTGAAATGTGTCAATCATCCTTGGTGAATTTAACTAACCAAGACAGAACTAGAGAGCATATTTGTAGTTTATTTGTTTTACTAATTGTATTAAATAAAGTTTTCATCTTTTGAGGAATGATCAAATTATTCAGTTTTTTCATGAGATATGGTTAATAATTATTAAGCTTAAAAAATAAGACACCTTTGGAAAAATATGTTTATGCTAGTCTGCACATCTTAAACCATGTTAGCAAAGAATGAAAAGAAAAAAAGTGAAACCCTAACTAATTGCAATCTCAGTTTTTGGAAGAAAAAATCAAAACAATGAGTGATATTGTAAACGACTGAATTACCCTTATTTATACACACCTTTGATATATGGTTTGCATGTCAAATTAAAACTTCCAACAATAAAATTGTTGTAATTTTTGTTCTATACCCCTCCCCCTCCCTCATTGTTTTCATTTCTTTTGTTTCATACAAAAGTTGCTTCCTATGCAAGGAAAAAAAATGCAAACATTTTTTTTTTCTTTCTAAACGTGCCTTAGTTTTTAAAACTTTTAAAATGACATTCTTATTCTTATTTAATTAATGACATCTTAATTCTTTTTAAAATTTTATCATCTTTGATTTTTGAATACATTTTAAATATTTTTTTATTGATTAAATAACTAAAACTTATTCCATTAAATTCATCCATATGAAAAGTTGAAAACTATGAACAGTAATTATTATATTTTTACATGATTTTTATCATGTTTATTTTTCTTTTTGTTTAAATAGTTTTTATGTAGATGAATCTAATAGTGATAAATATCACGTATTGAATCAATCAAGCCAAAAAAAAAACAACTTAAAATTATGCTTAAAAATATAAAGTAATAGGTCTTTTTAAAATGATTATCATTTCATTAATTAAATGAAATAAGAAGACTATTTTATAACTGTTAGAATAGTTATTTATTTATCTTTTTAGAATACTATATGTCTCTAGTGGTATATTTTATAAATCTCTACTTTAGTTGAGGAAGTTTTTATTCTAAAAGTTTTCTTATCTTTTTTTTTTTACTCTTATTTCACACACACACACATATATATATATATATATATATATATATATAAGTGTTGTTGGTGCTGGGTGAAACTTTAGACTCGAGTACTATTATCTAAAACATCATTTTCAACTGTAACTTTTAAAAATTCAGGAGATCAATTTAAAATAAAATAAAAATAATTTTTTGCTTAAAAAAAATTATCAAATACCAATCAAACTCTATCATCTAATAGTCGTGGGATTGAATATATCGTTTCTTCGTTATACTATTTTGATAAAATATCAGTATAAATTACAAGGTTAATAATTCCCCTTGTTTCTTTTCTTTTATGACAATCAACAATAAGTATTAGTATTGAGCAAAATATTTATCTATATATCATCTGTAATGACAAATAATTTAACTTGATATTGTATAGCACGTGTAACTGTAAATCAATTCTCATTTTGACAAGATTCAAGGAATCTGAGCTGAATATTGTAGGCTTCATTTAGCTCTGCTAACACCTCTGCAATAGATGGCCTCTGTGATGCATCTCTCTCCACTGACTTTATAGCAATGAAAGCTGCATTTCTCATACTTAAGGGATCAAAACTTCCTCTTATGTCCTCATCCACAATCTCAAATGCACCAGCCTGCAAGTATGGCTTGGCCTGCAATTTGTAGTTATCAACTAAAAAAATGTTAGGAAAAAAGAAAATTTAAACCACTTGTATTATTCTACACTACAGTTAATTTTGATGAAAAGAAAAAGATTTTGGTTGGTGTTTTGTATACCTCCAGTCTAAGTATTAGGATCTATTTGGTTAAACTTCTTTAAAAGAACTATTAGAGGAAAAAATATAAACAAAAAATAAAATTAATTTATTATAAATTAAAATTGGTTTATGGTATAATTAATTTGTAGAATTCATGCATTTTTTAGAAAATTATATGAGAAAACTTCTACAAACTAATTATAGAAGAAATTAATTTTAACTCACAAAGAAACTCTTTTTATTTTTTTTCTTTCATATTTTTCTTTCAGAAGTTTATTCCCATGAGCATAATAACTTGTGCTAAGATTAACTATTTATATCAACAAAAAAATTTAACTTACCAAGAAAAAAAAAGGAAAAGAAAAAAGATGTGGAAAAAGGGACAATAGTATACTAACATGAAATGCAATGGATGAAGTTTCTAGACATATTAAGGAAAGAAAGAAACACTTAACTAAAAAGTCTTGTTATGAAATTTTTGGTTAGATGCTGCCTTAATTGTAGAGGAAGAAAGAAAATATTGAGCAATTCATGCTTGTCACTAATTCTGATTAACCCATTGATTTAAAACTCAACTTTTGGGTTGAATTGATTTAAATTTTTAAAACAAATAATTTTTTTTTTCGACCATAAAAATTGTTTCTACTCTGTTTTACAAATAATAGAAGGAATGTTACGTTACCCATAACACCAAATTGAACGAGTCAGGAGTTCCAGAGTGAGTCAATGGCTCTCTTCCACAAATGAGTTCCAAAAGAACGACTCCAAAGCTATATACATCACTTTTCTCAGTCAACTGTTGTGTAGAATAATACCTGTATATGGTAATTAATTTGTATATATTAATGTATTTATAGTAAGATTAAAAAAAAGTCACTAACTTATTACTGACTTTATTAAATATTTTCTCTCTAAAATGTGGATTTTCTTGTTTAATTTTTATAAAATTTTTTATTCTTTTGTCCCTTTTTTTGACAGATTTTCTTTAGTCCCCAACTATTACAAAAGTTACATACTTTTAGTTTCTAACAAAACAAAAAAATAAAAATAAAATTTAAATAAGACTAATATCTAAAAATGTTACAACCATTTTTTTTATAAGTCATAGTTGATTAAATTACTGCTATTAAAAAATTGTTAATTTAGATATTAGTATTGAAGTTTTTATCTGTAATATATTTTCAAACCATTAGCATTAGCATTAATAGAATTAATTACATAAATTATGAGAGTCTGTTCATATTTATGCATAATAAGAGAGAGAAAATGATAACAAATGAAGATATTTTACATAAAAAAAAAAAAAAAGATTAAGAATAGAATACTTACCATCTAATATAATTTTATACTAGTTTTAAACTTTTAACTAATCACAACTATTCTATAATTTTTAAAATAATTTTGTAAAAGTAAACTAACTTATCATAAATGAAGGAGGGTAATTATCTGAGTATAAAACTATGTTATACTATTAGTGTATTACGTGAGAGATAAAAATCTTATAAGGTGGGAAAAAAAGAAAAGAAAAATCTTTATAGTATATCTTATAAAAAGAGACGAAAGAAGCATATTTTAAGGACATACTCTGGATCCAGGTAACCTGCAGTGCCCTTGACAACAGTGGTGACATGAGATGCATCTAATTGAGTTACTTGCTTTGAGAGGCCTAAGTCACAGACCTTGGCATTCATTTCCATATCCAAGAGGATGTTACTGCACTTTATATCACGGTGTATGATTCGGGGTTCACTTCCATTATGCAAATAGTCCAATCCTTTTCAATAAAGCAAAAAGAGCCTCAGAAAGATCATTTTCAAAGGGTGAGTCCACTCAAGGTACATGGTGAGTCAGCTAGCTTCTTAGTAAAGTTGGCAGATATTTCACATTAATGTCATAATGAATCAAAATTTATAAAAAAAATATAAGAAAAAAATTAAATAAGTTTCTCAGTTAAAATTAACTTTTATGTTAACTATAAGTAGAAGTTTCGTGGTTTACCTTCTATAAAAGATAATATATTTTTACAAATTAGGTAATACATAAACTAATTTTAGTTAAAAAAACTCATTTTACTTTTGTTTTTCTTATTTTATTCTTATACAATTTTAGAAAACCTTACCCAAATAGGTTCATGGTTTAATCATATTATTATTATTATTATTTGATTCAAATATGTTTTAGATTTTTAATAAATGATCGAATTTTATTTTGGATTCTTAATAATTTTTTCCATTATGTTTCCCAATATATTAAAAATTTTGTGGTTGGTCCTTTGATTAAAATCCTTTTGTCAAGTTATGAGTGATCGGCAAAAAATTTAAAAATAATTTGAGACAATTTTTGAAAACGTCAGAATTTTAGAAAAAAACAATTTGTAATAATTTTTAAAAACACCTATATTTATTTGCTGCGGTGATTGAAAAAGATATTGATGGTTTTAAAAATCATCGCAAATTATTTTTAAAATGTAGGAATCTAATGCAAAAATTTTAATACATCAGGAACATAACGCTTAGAAAAAAATTAATAGGATCCAAAATAAAATTTAGTTATTTTTAAGGATCTAAAACCTATTCTTGCCTTATTATTTTAAAACTTAATGTTATACCTTTTGCTGCATCCACTGCAATTTTCAACCTTCGAACCCAGCTTAAGGAAGTTTTTTGACAGTTTGTACCTAATGGAAAAAGAGAATAAAAATGCAGTGTTAAGCAGAGAACTCACAATGAAAAAAGGTATATATTAATTTGTACTATATAGATATGTCTATAGCCAATTAGTACCATAGAGGTGATCAGCAAGGGATCCACCAGGCAAGTACTCATAAACTAATATTTGATGCTTTCTTTCATGACAAAATCCTTCCAAAGTCACAAGATTTTGATGCCGGATTTTCGACAAAAGATTAACCTAAGTACAACAGTAGATATTGGAGAAAGGATTAGGTAAGAGTTAACAATAAGGACAAAGAGCATTTTATTATAGAATCATGAAATACTCGCTGACACTCTCATTCAATTGGTTAAACTAATTGAAAATCATCCATGATTAATTTTACATATTTAAGGACTTTGATTTAGACGTGAGATCTATTAAAATCGATAATTATTAATAAATTTTAACTAAGATATCAAAGAGTGTGGTCATCATTCCTATAGAATTATTATTTGGATAAACATGAGACATATTTTTTTAAAAGTTTCACGATCATGTATAAAAATTATCTTAGATTTTCTAAGTCAAGCATATTTATTAAGTTTATAAGTGATAATCCAAAATTTAATGAAGGAGCTTTTGAAAAGGTTGAGACACATTAGTTGATCTTTAAGTTTAGCAATTTTATCTTTTTAATTAATTTTTATTTAAATATTTTTTATATATATATAAGTGTTCGTTGAGAAATTTATTCAAACTTGGTCTTATCCTATTAAAAATAATGAGAATGACTTCAATGTTACTGATTAATTTTGTTTGATAAAATATGCCTATAGATTGAGAATAATCACTTTTAATTTGGTTAAGTACCATGCATGATACACCATGCATGATACACCATTAGAAAGACAATCATTTATTTCAAAATGGTTGAATTAAAAATTGGTCACTACACTAGACACCAGCATGAAATACTGTATATTATGGGTCTAACTTAGCAATACTTATAAAACATGCAATGCTATACGTAAGACAAATAAGTAAGTGAACCTCATTGATGAAAGAATCAGCACCCAATTGAGATTTGTCAAACCGAACTTTGACAGCCACAGATTTTCCATCTGGAAGTTTTCCAAGATAAACAGATCCAAAACTGCCCCTTCCTAAGACTTCTTTGAAGTTTCTTGTAGCTACTTTGATTTCTTTGTAGGAAAAGACTTTTGCAGCACCCCAGTTCCTCAAATCCATTTCTGCCCCTAAAAGACACAAGGATATATCAATGTAACAGTACAAGAAACAAATGGGTAAAATATGTTTTACATTATGATAAATTAATGAATTTTGTTTTAAGTACTTCGTAAAAAAAAAAAATTGTATAATGACTCTTTCTGAGGCTCATTTTAGAGATTTTTCGTGTGCCATTGCTTAAAATTTATGGTTAGAATTTATTAAAAATCACACATTTAATCGTAGACCATTAAAATATGTTATTTTTAATAAATTTTAACTAATTACATGAAGAGTCTATAAAAAAAAAAAATAATAATCACATTGGAGAATATCTCAAATGAGCGTCTTTAGAGAGACTTCTTTAACACTTCTAAAAATAAATAATTTTGAATGTTTGATATATCAAAATATTTGTTTTTTTCCTTAATTTTTTGTTTTAGTCTCCGATAAATTAATAAATTTTATTTTAGGTATTAAGAATATATGTAAATAATTTATTATTACTTTATTAATTTCTATCAAATATTTTCCAAAGCACTCAAACAAAATTTATTAGGAATCCAAAACAAAACTTGTTAATTTATCATTAATTAGGGATGGTAAAATGGGTCTCGGCCCGTTGGGCTGGCCCTGCCCTCAACCCACCAGTCCGTTGAGCCAACTTGCCAGCCCATTTAATGTAAGTAATTAATTTTTTTTTTTAGGGATGAGTAAGTAGTTAATTAATCTTTTTAATTTTTTTATGTTTGTAATTGTCAAAGTTTTGGTTATTTGTCATTAAATATTTGTTTTTATAAACTAACTAGCTAATTAAACTTTTTAATTTTAATGAACTTTGGAGTAATATTTTTTTTGTGTTAAATAAACATTTAAGACAAAACCATCATCCATCTACTTTTATGTCTTGTAGATTGCATTTCTACAAATTATAAAGTTGAAATTAAATTATACTAAGAAAACATTTATGTAGTAATTTTTTTCTATATAATTTTTTTTTCAAAGATTGGTGTGCCAGCTCGCCGACCTTGTTGGTGGGTTGGGCTTGGGCCTCTAACTCGTTCTGACCATAGACGGATCAGCCTAGTTCGACATGTTTTTAACAGGTCAGAGGTGGACCAAGCCTAAATGAGCCGGACCAGCTCACTCTGCCATCCCTATCATTAGCTAAAACAAAATATTAAGGATAAAAATTAAATATTTTGATATATCAAGAATTAAAAAAAAAAATACTTATTAAAAGAACCTAAAACAAAATTGAATGATTTGTCAACGACCTAAAACAATTCTTGCCTAAACAAAATGGTAAGATAGTTATGCATGATGTCAAAGAATATACATACTTGATATGTGGGAGGCTTCATATTGCTGTTTAGTCTTGTATATCAATACTGATATACACATTAAGAGAAAGGCTAGTGTGGCTCCTCCAACCATGCCTAATATGATTGCTAGATGGTTATGTACATTATTACTCTGCTTTTTCTGAGGAACTACAGTGACTTGTGGTGCCTCAATTGGAGGGTGGTTGAATGATGCATCATCATCACATGATGTTGTGGAAAAGGTAAGACACAAATTACCAGATGTCCTGCAAAAAAAAAAAGATCAAGGAATTAACATGCATGTTGTTGTTTAATTACTAAGGAGACTATAGTGCATTAATTAGTATACCTGATCTCAAGTGTTTCTTTGTTTAAAGACTGTGGCAGTGGACCTTGTAGTTTGTTGTTTTCCAGATTCCTGCAGATTGAAAACAACATTTTTAATGTCAATTGTCAGGGATACAATACAAAACAGCAAAAAAGAAAGAATAAATAAAAAAAGAGGCGAAATATGGAATTTAGTTCACAGACTATAATCAATTCATTCAATTTGTTTCTCGAGTTTGTAAAAGTTTCTTGTTTGACCGACGCAGCTAAATCTGTCACAGATTTTATTATATAGAATCCCATTTTTACTAAATACACTTCATTAAAAATTTTAAAAATATAGGGAGTGTACTCAGTAAAAAAGATGTAAATAACAAAATTTCCAAGAGATTTAACAATGCCAACCAAACAAATGAGAAATGATCAAATTGACGTATTTGAAATGATTTAGGGATAATTGAAACTTTTAAAAAATTGGAGATGAAATTAAACAATTAATTATAATTTGGGGAGTAAATTGGTGAGCTACTTTTACTGATGCTTGCTTACAGTAAGTGGAGGTCCTCTAACTCTCCCAAGCTATCAGGCACTACTCCCATTAGATTATTGTTCTGCAAGTCTCTTCACAACATATAAAGGGAAAAAAATAAATGAAAGAAGGGGAAGAAAAGGGAAATAATAATATCACCTTTGTGAGACAATGCTATAAATTCAAAAGAAAAAAGATATATAAAGGCCCAGGCATTATTTTCAAGATCAAATTACAATAATATTCTCTGAAAATTTGTGTAATCACACAAACATCCTCTGCTTTTTAAATTATTAGTATAAGATTTGAGGGAGTTTTGAAAGGATGCCAAGTATAATATTTTCAAACATACATGAGAGGTTAGCGTAGAAAAATAAAAATTGCGGAATTATGTGTAATTTGATAGAAGATATTAAATTTGCTCTTGTTCTATTTTGTATAAGTTGAAAGAAACTTCAAGTTCCTATAGGGCCCTGAACTCCATGAATTTCAAAAGCATGTGGTAAATGTAACTAACTCACAATATTTGGAGGTTAATCAAGTTCTCCAGATCTGCACCAATGGATGTTAGTTGATTGAAACTCAGGTTCCTGAAAAGTTGAGCAGTTTTTACTTATTAGCCTAGTTTGCACAAAAACAACATTCAAGTTAATGCTCTTTGGAGGCATTACAGTTTCTCAAGATGTTGCAAGCCATCCAAATTCTGTATTTCACCAGTAAGCGACGTGTTGTGCAAATCCCTGATAAATTATGAGGTTAAAGATGGACATAATAAGAAATTGAATGCAAGAAACACATAGTACAGTACATGTTTGAAAACACTTGTATTTGAAGAAATAAAGTCCGTTTAAATACAAGTTATTAGTGTTTTTTAGAATTTTTTAAAAGGAAATATAGAATATTTTCATACAGAGAAGTTGTCAAAAACATTTCTAATCTTGTATTCAAACAAATTCATAATCATTTTATTTTGTAGAAACTCTCTCTGCGACAAAGAAAAATAGACTATTTTCTGCAAAATAAGCTGATTCAAACATGCACATAGATGATTTCCAATAAGTTGAAAGAAAATTACAATGTTTTAAGGTCTAACAAGTCACCGAATGTAGGACTAATTGATCTCAAGTTTATGTCTGAAAGATCCCTGAAAAATGTCATTGCTATTAGATCTCCAATGAAATAAAGATTAGTATATTGAGAAGAGAAAAATAATGATATAAACTTTCATCCTATCATAACACATCATTTATGATAAATTTGTCAACTTTTATAAAATTACTTTAAAAGTTAGGTAAATAATTATTAAATAATAATGTAAAATTATTTTTTTTTTATAAAATTAGTGTATCATCGTTAAACTATATTGAAAAAAGACAAAAATAAAATAAAATTGTATTGACTGAACATACAATGATGTAACAAGACTTCCTTCACAGTCAATTTTCTCCCATGGGGAAGGAAGGCATGGATCATCCTGCCATCCAAGATCCAATCCAGTAGATTGCTGAATAACTTGCAATGCTGAAACTGGAATTCAAGATGAGCAAAAGAATAAGTAAATGAAACAAATGATAGTTAAGGTCTTGGGCAAACCAAAGAAATTTTAGGTGAAAAAAATATATGTTTTTCGTAAGTTAAAATTAACTTCTTTTATAATTAATTGGTAAAAGTCTCGTATTTTTTAAAAAAACTTAATTATACGAGAGAGTTTCTACAAATTAATTGTAGTTAGAAATCAATTTTAACTTATCAAAAAATTCATTTCATTTTTACTTTAGATTTTATTCTCCTAAAAGTTATTTTAAAGAAGTTTACTTAAACAAAATCTTACTTGAAATAAAAATGAAATCTAAGCTAAGGTGGAGACCGCAGAGCAACCTGTGGTTGAGGAGGCATCAGATGGAACATCAACCATCTTATAAACCTCAAATGCATTGATTTGAGGGTAAAAGCTGATACTCTTCAACGTTATGTTCAAGCCGCCGATCGCCTTCCGCGTCACGTATAAAGCACTGGTCTCTGAGCTTTGTATTGTGTAGTTTGATTTCACTACTTCTCCATTTACAAGAACATCAAATGAAGGGAAGACAGGGAGAATTCCAGCAAAGTAGAGGATGATGTAGTAGTCTCCTGATGCATCAAGAGGGAGGCTGTATGTCAGAGTGGTTTTTCGAGCCAGAACTCGCCCGGTTTGAAGAACAGCTGCTGGTGGTTCTTCCACAAGATTAGAGTGTTTGAAGCCAAGTTGAATGTTAAACCCAGTTGTAACATGAAAGGGTGTGAAGCTTCTATCAGCATCCCATATTCTGTCATATTGATCAAAGGGATACCTGTGTTTTGTAAAGATAATGTTTCACAACCTTGATTAACCACAAAAGTATCAATAAGAAATTGACTGCTATATACATTCTCTCTGACACAGTATTATTGGTTAAAATTTAATAAATACTACATAATCACAAGACTGGTTAAATAAGAAGTGAGGTTCATGAAATGTTATGATTTTTGCTTAATATCCAATTTGTTCATTTACTTTATTTTAAGTGTTCAATTGGATTCTTTAGTATTTTAGATATGCAATTGAATTCTTTTATTTTTAAATTTTATCCAATTGGATCATTTTCTTTAGATAAGACAAACGATGTTAAATAATTATTTCTTGTGCATCTTTTATTGCTACACACACTCTTTTTTGCTTCTTATATCCCATAAAAATTGTGGTTTTATGGGAGTGCAAACAGCAAAAAAGGGAATGTAGGAAGCGAACTGAGAATGTATATAAAGTACAGAGAATAATTATTTAGCCGTTAAAATCATCTGTCGAATAGGATCTAATTGAACAAATTTTAAAAATAAAAGGACTGAATTTCATATCAAAAAACTAAAGGATTTCATTGACCACTTTTACTTAAAATAAATTAATGGACCAAATTAGATATTAAACTTAGTATTTTTGATAAATTTCAATCAATAATAAATAATAAAAATCTTGTTACTAGCATTTCTTATATGAAAGAAGGATGCTATCTATATGGTTCCTTACCTTATAGAATCATTGGAGTGTCCACAGTCAATTCTATAACTCTTCCTTAACAACTTATTAGGAAAATCTTCCATGCCATTTGTGTAGGCTCCTTGAGGAAGTGGTCTAATTTCAAGGGAAGAAATCACAGGTGAACCTCCTCTTGGAACTGCAATCAAGCAGAATGAGAGTGTATCCTTGTTGACAGTCCATAGAAAGTCTTCACTCCACGGATCAGATTCAGCAAGATTTATGGTTGCAGCAATAGCAGTCCCAACAGAAACAGAGAACTTGGGGGGTTTCCCAAGTCCATCATAGTTCTTGTACACAAATTTTGCTCTAACCAGAACCAAATTTGTGGAATTGTATGGTGGTGGTATTCTGTAACATTTCCGGCGGCTTCGGGAATTCGGGAAGAACCGCGCCGAGATGTTCAATAGGGAGGAACCATCATCACTTACAGTGATGCTGGTAGTCTTGCCTGAGATTGTTATGTAGGGGGTGTCTGGTATCCATGAAATGTTGGATGAATCCTTGAAACTGGTTCTTCCACCACAAGAAAGACTCAAGAAACCTGTCAATTGAAAATCTCTGAGAAACCTTTTTTAGTTTTATAAAAGAGAGATTAACAAGTATCATCTTCTAACTGATCATGATCATCCCAATTAGATTGACATCAACAGACAGAAGAATCATATACTTTAAATTCACAGTATATTATCAAAGGAAAAAAGAAAAAACAAAACAAACAACCAGATGCAGATGGAGGATCAAACCAAAATCCCACCATATCAAGAAAATATTAGATATTTGGTCATGTATTTGATATTCAAATAATGGAATAATATCAATCATAGTGTAAAACAGTGCAAAAGTTCTTATTAATTGCTGAGAAAATGCAAAAGAAGCGGTAACGTTTTTCTTTTTCACACCAGTGCTGCATTTAGAGAACATTTTCCTACAAAGCTAAAATCATGCTCCTCATAGCTTGAAATAGGATACTGAAATTTTGTTTGGTTAATTTTCCACTAAAAAAGAAGCAACAAAGTTTTTATAGAGAATTATAAACATACCATCTTGTTCAGAGAAAGTGACAAGCAAGAAGCTACAAAACAGAAAGAAGCCAACCCATGCATCCCTCAAGTCCATGATGTCATGAATTGAACACTGATGCCTATTATTTATCTCTTTTTTCTCAACTATATAGATAATAAGAAAATTCATCAATGCATAAATAGTGTGAGAAAGTTTGTACATTGAATATTGATTCATAATCATAATCATTTCTCGATGTAAAGAACAATGATGAAAATAAAATGCAGGACAAAGCTTGAAGGAAGGGAAAAGGAGTGCAAATTATTAATGATATAGAAAACAACTATGAGTGACTGAGAGAGTAGGGGATGTTATGATTAAAGGGTTGCTGAGTCTTTGAAAATTGGCAAATGGGGTACCGTTATTATTAATTTTGTTTCATCAATGTTAGCACTAACTAATAATTCCTAGTATGTTTCTTTTTTTGAAAATGCTGAAAAAAAGAGGTCTTCACGATCCTATTTTGAATAATGTGTTGAAAGGGTTTGTAAATTTGTTTGTAATTTTCTGTACTTGTTAAGGTACATGTTGGTTGAGTTAAGTGACGGATTTAAGAGCTTGAATCAATGTAGGTAAAATATAAAAATAAAATTTAATGAGTGCAAATATATAAATTTATATAAAATAAAATATAAAAAATTAACTTTTATTAGTAATTTTATGTTAAAAATTTTGTCTTTAAAATATTGACAGAGTACAAGTGCACCCCTTGGCCATAATGTATAAGAGAAGGGTAATACTTCTTATTCATTAAAGGATGAATAACACCCTTTTTATAGAAAGAGAATACACATAAAGAAAGTTTGTTTCAGTTGTAACAACTAGTCCAACAACCAACTAAACTAGGCTAAAGATAAGAACTAACAACAAGTTAAGAATAATAAAACAGTAATTTAAAATTACAAAGATCAAAACTGAATTTGTTATTATCCCTTAATAAGATCAAAACTGAATTTGTTATTATCCCTTAATATCCCCCCTCAAGATGGACGGTCTGGAGACTAGGCCAATCTTGGACAGCAACGTTGATAGTCTAGCTAAGGGGAGAGGATTAGTTAGTGCATCAGCTAGCTGATCATCACCAGGAATATGCTGAACTCGAAACTTCCCAAGTTGAACTTGTTCACGCACAAAATGAAAAGCTAGGGCTAAGTGCTTCATTCTTGAATGGAAAACTGGGTTCTTTGAGTACTGTGTAGCACTTAGGTTGTCACAATAGATAGTTGGAAAGGATGGTAAGGAAACACGAAGCTTAGTTAGTAAGGATTGGAGCCAAAGAAGCTCAGCAGTGGTTGATGCAACAGCACGAAATTCAGCTTCAGTGGATGATCTAGCAACACCTTGTTGCTTCTTGGAGCTCCAAGATAGTGGATTTCGGCCAAGATAAACAATGTAACTAGTAGTGGAAAGATAATTGTCACGATCACCAGCCCAATTCGCATCAGTATAGGCATGAAGACAAAGTGGTGAGTTTTTATGAAGAACTAGTCCACGATCAATGGTGCCATTCAAATAACGTAGCAAGCGTTTAAGGGCTACCCAGTGCAAGTCAGTTGGCTTATGCATAAATTGAGAGAGTTTGTTTACCGCAAAAGCAACATCCATACGAGTGAGAGATAAATATTGCAAACTTCCAACCAATGCACGATAGTCGGTGGGGTTGGATAATGCAAGATGGGCGATTGCGGCAGTGAGAGGAGGATGAGCTACCATTGGAGTTGAGACCGATTTAGCAAGAGTCATATTAGCTCTAGCTAGAAGGTCTCCAATATACTTCTGTTGACTAAGAAACAAGCCATGAGGATGAGATAAAACCTCAACTCCAAGAAAGTAAGACAATGGACCCAAGTCTTTCAAAGAAAATCGTGAAGCTAATGATTGTATGAGCTCCTGCAATGCATTGGGTGAAGGCCCAGTGATAATTATATCATCTACATAAACAAGTAAGTAGAATGTCCGACCTTGTCTATGATACAAGAATAAAGAAGTGTCGACAATTGAGTTAGTGAACCCAAATGAAAGAAGAAAAGACTTAAGCTCATTGTACCAAGCTCGTGGGGCTTGTTTAAGGCCATAGATTGCTTTACTGAAGCTTGCACACATGAGTAGGATGATCTTTGTCCGAGAAAACCAGGAGGGCTGTGACATATAGACATCTTCTTTGAGAGATCCTTGGAGGAAAGCATTATTAATATCAAGCTGTCTAATGGACCAGCCATGCATTATCAGCTAGGGACAAGATCAAGCGAATAGTTGTTGGCTTGATAACGAGATTGAAGGTCTCTCGAAAAATCAATACCGCTTCGTTGATGAAACCCCTTTGCTACAAGTCTAGCTTTGTAGCGTTCAATAGCACCAGAAGGTTTGTATTTGATGTGATAAACCCATTTGTTGCCAACCAAATTTTGTGAAGGATGTGGTGGCACAAGATCCCATGTCTGATTGTGAATGAGAGCTTGGTATTCTGCAGTCATGGCATCTCGCCATTGAGGATTCTTAAAAGCCTGAGTTATGTTGTGTGGTTCAGTTGGAGAAGGCTGAAGTGTGGTGGTGTTGACATACTTGGGATTAGGTTTGTGTATGTTATTTTTGAGGCGTGTAACTATGGTCCTTGAGGGTGGAGGTGGAGAAGAATGTGAGATTTGAGGTGGCAAATTGGAGATGGAAGGAGATTGTTGATTTGATGATGAGGCAGTAGCGGAAGCAAGTGGAGAAGGTGCTGAAGAAACTGCAACAGGAGGCTGCACCGTGGTTATGATAGGAACATTGAGAACTGTCCAGTCCTCAATAGAGGATGATTGTGATGAGTCAACATTCCTGCATAAGTCAACAAAAGGAAAAACATCTTCTACAAATTTCACATGTCTTGATGTATATATACGGTTAGTAGATGGATGAAGACAATGATATGCACTTTGAGAGGAGGAATATCCTATGAACACACAAGTAAGAGACTTAGGATCAAGTTTGTGAGATGAGTAAGGTCGTAACCAAGGATAGCAAAGACACCCAAAACTGCGAAGTTTTTGATAATGTGGGACATGACCAAAGAGCTTGAGATAAGGTGACATATTGTGAAGAGTGGGAGTTGGTAAACGATTGATCAAATAGGTGGCTGTGGATAAAGCAATGGACCAAAAATTGAGAGGTAATTTGGCATGTGTGAGCAATGATAAACCGGTTTCAACAATATGACGATGGCGTCGCTCAAAGATAGCCATTGTGTTCTGGTGTGTGGGGAGGAGAGGTAAGGTGAGTGACACCATTAGTGGAAAGATAGGAAGTTAATTTTTGATATTCACCACCATTATCACTGAAAAAATTTTTAATCTTACAGTTAAAGTTTTCCACCAATGCTTTGAACCGAACAAAGATATCAAACACTTCAGATTTCCTTTTGAGTGGATAAAACCATATGTATTTGGTGAAGTGATCAACAAATATCACATAGTATTTATAGTTATCAAATGAGTATAATGGTGCAGTCCAAACATCCGAAAAAAATAAGTTCAAGAGGACGTTGAGAGGTAAGAGATGAAAGAGAAAATGGTAGTTTATGACTTTTATTGGTATTGCATGCATTACAATTAGACAAAGGAAATTGCGGAATTGATAAACCAAAGCTAGAATTCAAAATCCTAAGAACAGACAACGAAGGATGCCCTAGACGATGATGCCAATCATGTGTAGGTAACTTGACTGAGACAAAAGCACGAGGCAAAGGTGGATTCCACTCGTAAACACCATCTTTAGTTGGACCTTGGAGGAGAATGCGACCCTGAGAAAGCTCCTTGACACGAAAGAAAAATGGTAAGAACTCAATACTAGTGTTATTTTCTTGACAAAACTTGGAGATAGATAAAATATTGCGAGCAATGGATGGGACATGCAAGACATTTGAAAAAGTGAATTTTGTAGAAGAAGTTGATAAATCAAAGGAACCTGTGTTCTGGATTGGAAGTGAGGAACCATCACCTATTACCAGTTCCTCAATACCGTCATAGGGTGCATGAAGTGATAAAGTTGAGAGATCATTAGTAACATGATGTGAGGCACCACTGTCAAGCAACCAACTATTCGAGGAAGGATTCATAGCAGTGGCGACATGTGCCTGTGGAGCATGAACTCGTGGTTGATAACCGGACGATTGGAAGCAGCAGGAGGAATGGTGATAGTAGGAAATTTGTTCTTAAATGAAGAACAGTTACGGAGGGAATGACCTTGTTCCCTACACCATTGGCATTTTCCAAGATAAGGACGTGACTGCCTAAAAACACGAACATCAGGAGGTTGATGATATGGCTGCTGAGAGGAACCAGGAGTTGATGATGCTTTAACACGATACTGTGCAACATTAGCAGTGGCAGGGAAGTTGGAGGGAAGAACTTTAAGAGAAGCCGAGATCTCTTTGGTGATGAGTTTTTCATGAAGTTCTTCAAAGGTGATGGGGTTATCACGAGCATTAACAACATCAATAACAGATTTATATTGTTCATAATCTAGGCCAAGATAGTACCTTTTCAATAATATCCTCGTGATCCATTGGTTTGCCCATGGAAGCAAGACGATCAGTACACTGCTTAATAGATTGCATGTACGAAGTAATGGATTGAGTGGTGTGAGTAATCTGGCTGAGATTGCTTTTTATTTGTTTGAAATGACCACGAGATGGATTAGCATATGTAGTAGCAAGTACGTTCCATGCTTCTGCTGCTGTCTTCGTTTGTGAGACGAGCAACAATATCATGAGATAGTGTGCCAACAATAACACCAAAAATCAAACGATCTTGGCGAAACCATGACAAGGCAGCAGGGTTGACAGTGAGGACACCATTTGCATCAGTGACAGATGGCGGCGGGGAAGGATAAGAACCATCAACATATTTCCATAGGTCATATCCAAGTAAGGTGGCTTGAAGCTGGGTTTTCCATGCAATATAGTTAGTGGAGGTGAGCTTAATAGCATTGTGGACTTGGATATGAGTGAAAGGTGTGGAAGGGTCAATGGGGTTTGGAATGATGGAATTTTTAGAAGCCATGATGAAGAGGTATTAGATCGTGTACTTCTGATACCATATAAGAGAAGGGTAATACTTCTTATTCATTAAAGGATGAATAACACCCTTTTTATAGAAAGAGAATACACATAAAGAAAGTTTGTTTCAGCTGTAACAACTAGCCCAATAACCAACTAAACTAGGCTAAAGATAAGAACTAACAACAAGTTAAGAATAATAAAACAGTAATTTAAAATTACAAAGATCAAAACTGAATTTGTTATTATCCCTTAATAAGATCAAAACTGAATTTGTTATTATCCCTTAATATAATGTAGGTCCACCAATGGTTGGGATAGAGTGAAGTGTTATAAAGTCGGTCAATCATGTAAGTAATAGACTAGCTAGTCTCTTTATTAATTAGTTTGATAAAATTCACTGAAATAACTATTAGAAGAGAAAAATAAGAAGAAGAAAAAAATGAAAACTTCTTCTAAGAATTAAAATTGATTTATCTAATAGTTTTGTAGACTAATTTTAACTTACATAAAAATACCAACAAATCATTAATTTGATTGGTAATTGGACTAAATAAGGTCTCAAGTTTGATAGTTGTAAATGAAAAAAATGTGATTGGGAGGGGAGAACCTTACTAAAAATGCATAGTAAATTTCTTGACGAAGATTAGTTATCAGTAAAATAAGTGGATACTTCGTACCAATAAAATAATTAATAAAGAAAAAATACTTACAGAAAAACTCATTTTATTATTTATATTGTTTTTTTTTTAGAAGTTCTTTTACATAAGTTTATCCCAAAAACCTCTATAATAATATAAACATGTTTGAAAATTAGATAAAAAAAAAATGTTTTGTCCACTGATTAAAACTCTTCTGTTTTTTTACTTTATTTTACTTGTATCCATTAGATTTGTACTGAAATACATGCAAGAAACATTTTCTACTAGAAACCAAAAATGTTATAAATGTATTTTGTTATTCACTTGTACAAAATATTTTAGTTGTACAATCTCCCAAACTTATTATTTCCTATTAAACACTTTAGGAGTGTATTGGATTAGAATTGTTTAGGATTTAAATTTTTTTTTTTTAAATGTCTTGAGTATTCAATCAAGATTGTTAAATGATAAAAAATAATCTGATGGTATTCAATCAAGATTATAAAGATTTTTTTTAGAGGGCAACAAAATCTTGTAGTATTTGATTAACATTTTGAATAATTTTAAAAAAGTCATTTGTTATTCAAAATCATAAAGATTTCGAATGATTGTTTTTTTAATTGGATTTTGATGGATTTTATAAACTTTTTAGTTGATCAAATAAATACCAAACCCAGCAAACAATCTCATCTAACCTTGAGAAACTTTTCTTTCTCATTACAAACTTTTTTTTATCTCATTCTCTATACTTTGGAAGCGGTGGCATAATCTCCCACTCACACGTTTTTTCTGTGTTCATACCCCAAATCATTACGAATCACCTTATAAGCATACATCACCTAATCAATGTAGTCCACTATCTCATTCCCCTTTAGGTTCATCAATTCCTAATGAAATGAAAATCTTTGTAAGAGAAGTAGATTTGAGCTTAGAGGAAGTTTTAACTCAGTCGGGGCAAACAATCAAATTAAAGTTTTAAAAAACCTTTATAAATTATTGCAATCAATTTTGAAAAAATGCACAACTTAATAGAGAAAACAGAAAACAATGTTTGGGATGCTATAAAAGAAATCTCAAATCTATTCATATGTCACTGGAAGAATGTTTATTTTGGATATTTTTCAAGGCAGATGATTACCGTTTTGATCATCATGTTTTTTTTGTTGAATTATTTAATTTATATTTTGATGATATTATTGATTTTATGGGTTAAATGAAACATTTTATATTTTTGACTAATGTTTTGTTATTATTTTTCGCTATCACTTTATGAAAATTTGTGAAAAAAAAAAAGATATTTCAAAATGTATTAACAGCTTATAACTTTGATTTAAAATTCATGTATGTTATTAGCAAGTGAGAGGTTTTAACTCATGATAACTTGTGACTCTTTGTTCAATGATATTTTTAGACACATTATTGTTGGTTTGTGTTTGATAGTTTTGAATGTTTTTTTTCTAAAAATCCATAGAATCTTTTCAAAACTTATAAATTCGTGAAGTCCTTTCAAATTCTATATTCTAAATTCATTAAATCCAAACTACAAAATCCTAATCATAAAAGTTTTTTTAAAAAAATCTTAAAAGTTTTAAGTTTCTTACAAAATTTTAAAAATCTTCAAGACATTTTTATGTCAAATAAATCTTTTAAAATCTCAATCCAATACACCCCCTTAAACAATCTCTACACTTAGTTGTATATAAACAATTTTCATCCTCAATTTGTGTCAAATCGGCATGCATTTTGACTTGATAAGCTTACATTTTGATATGTGTATTTTGGTGATTGTCAAATAAATTATTATTTCAGACAAGGTGATATTTCTTTTGATGAATTTGCATTATCTGCAAATTCTTCAAAGTCAATGCTTAGAATGCAAGTTTTGACTAATATGCACTTCATTTAACGGCAATAACGCATGCATAGGATGCTTAAGACATGGGCATCCAATCCATTAAAGTAATCATAATTGTTGTTAGTTCTTCTTTTTGGCTTTGCTTTCAATTTTGTATAAACATCCAATGTATCATTTTTCACGAGAGTAAAGTAACTTGTACTCAACAAAGCCACAATCAGTGCCTACGCCCTTCAGCTAATAAATTTACATACATTCTTTCTTTTTATTTTATTTTTTCTTGAAAATCTTGGTCAATCAAATCTCAATTTTATTTTTTCTCGCAGTAATGATATCTCTTAACTTAATCTAAAAGTTATATATCCAAGTCGATTTTATCTTTGTCAACAAAATATTTTCCACATACAAAAATAACAACTCTTAAGAAATGCCAACGATACATTCTTAAACATATTTTTTAAACATACTTTTTTTTATTATTGATTGAATTTATTGAAATTATAAAATTTTGTAGGTCAAATTCTATATTTAATGAGTCTCATTTATGATTTTGTACAGTTTTTAATGGATTTTAACTAATAATAAAGAATGTGATTAATTAAGATTTCTCTTTTAACCATAATCAATATACTTAAAAGATTTAACTTCATGTTAATTGTGTTTAGAATAACATATGAACTCGTTCAATATTTTTATTATTATTTTATTTTGTGAGCTTATCATATGCATTTGGGGTTTACAAAGCCCACCCAGTATTCAGCAAAAAAAAAAAAAAAACCCACTTAGTCAAGTTGTATTTGACCAGTTCATTTAACACTATTATTAATTTGTAGTTGAAAAGTTAAGATTTACCTACTATTAAGTGAGAAAACGTGTTAGATAGTATGTACCTGACTCTAGAGTCTAGATTAAATTATTTCATAAACATAACTTACTCTAAATTAATGGTGAATTTACACATCAAATACAAGCATTAATTTGGTATCAGTATTCTATCACATTTGGTTTCGGTACCTCGTGTCTCTCTTGTATATCAAATTGTTTCTAAGCAATCATATTGCATGCATGATTTAGTCCAAGAACTCGGTAACAAGCCACATGCTAGATGTGTTCTGTTAGGATAACAAGCCATGTCAAATGCACCAAAACATTTGAAAATGACACTACTTCTATTGTATGAATCAATTGATATAAATTATTTCAAGTTAATTCTCTTTTCGAGTTTAAGTTTCGATTAAATATTTAGATAGAAAATTTTGTCTTATTTAATTTGAACATAATTTGAGCAAAAGAGGATATTCAAGGGGGAGTATAATAAATATTTTCTTTAATCCTGTCACTTAGACACTTTCTCCATGACTAATTGAAATTTATTAAAAGTTAATCAATTTTAATGAGTATTAACTAAATTAAGAACAAAAATATTAAAGTAATACGTGGAATCCACCAAAATTGATAATTTTTAATAAATTTTAATTAACATATAAAAGAAAATATTAAATATAAAAATGACAAAATGGACTGAACTAACCTATCGGACCCATTAATGCAATAGATCAAGGCAGACTAGATAAAAAAATATTATTACAGATATAAACGAGTCAATATAGCCCAACTTTTGATGGATCTGTCAAGTTAGATTGGAATTGAAAAACATATGTACGAATTCAACTGAGTCTGAGTACGTATTTGGTAATAAATCAATTATCAATGTTTTTTTTTTATTAAAACCACGCCAACGCAGAAGCAAGTAATTCTTGCTTCAAGCTTTATGTGCATCCGTAACTATTGACGCAGAACCAAACACACACTAAGTTTGTTTGTGTTCAATATTTTTTATTTTTTTGAATTTATATAAATATAGACGAAAAAAAATAAAATGAACAATTATGGACCAGTCAAACCTACCTAACTGGACCACGAAAAATGAAATCTATTTAGAATATGGAGTAACCGGCTTAACCAGCTTTTCACACTTGGCCTTATGGACCGGGCCGGGCCAAGCCATGTATTTTATCATCTCTAATGGGAGAGAGTATTACTACTATTTCTCTATTTAAAGTTTTGTACCATTTTTTGTTTGCTAACGGCACCTTAGAATTGTCATCAGCATCATAAATAGGTGGAAATAGTGGACCACACAAATTAGAAGCAGAGTTTCATAAAAAAAATAAAATTAGAAGCAGAGTATTTGTCATATCTGTTATGTTATGTAGCTGCCATTGATTTGATTATATTAGTATGGTGTATTAGGAAAAGGCGCGGTTCTGTGTCCATCAACGTGTTCATTTGTGAACCAAACTTTTTGGCCCCATTCCATTCCCATGTTAGTTTCATCGTCAATGAGACATCCCCATCATCTTCTTGCACACACGTACTAGTACTACACACACACAAACACACTTTTTTCCTTTAGTTTGTTCAAAAAATCCCTTTGTTGTTGAGAGAGAGAGAGAGAGAGAAAAAGATGTCTCTTCCAAGACCCAGTGAGGGTAAATCCCCTTCTTCTCAGCAGAAAGAAGGAGTGGAACCTGTTGCTGATGCTGCAGCCTCATCCTCTTCTTCATGGAATAGGCTACAACGCACTTTCCCTCCTGTATCTCTACACAACATGAGTAGCAAAATTGGTAGGTTTTGACACATTCTTTTCTTGTGTTATGGAACACAACAAACAACATTCTTTCAAACGATTATTAATTTTTTTTTATCGATAAAATGTTAGTTTGTTAGATTTGGGAGGGATTTAAGGGCATCAAACTCTAGTTTTGATGAAACACTAATTTTGATTAAAGAATTATAGCATAGAAAAAAAATACCTTGTTACCATTTTCAAAAGCAGTTTTCTATTTTCTAAAATCTGTTTGTACCTGCATTTGAAAGTATATATTTTGTCTCTAAGCACATTCTGCTTTCTAAAGGTCTGTTCTTTGAGCACCTGAACAAAACAGAAGTGGATGAGAAAATATCTATAAGCTGTTTATGTTTGTTTTTGGTTTTTAAAACACTTGTTTTGTGAATAATTTGTAAAACTTGATAGATTTTGTATGAGAAATCACATGTTCTTAAAAATAATTGTATCTAAATTTTATCCTTCTTCAAATGCATCATATTCTTTGCCTTTTTCCTTCATTTTCTTCAACAAGGTTAATATTAAAAAATATTATTTTTTTCTTCTAAAAAATGGAAATAAAGAAAAAAATGTTTGGATCACTAGAATGGTTTTACATGAGATGACATTATTAAAGAGAATTCTTTGTCTTATTTAATTTATTCCTCTAATTGTAAGAGTTTTTGTATATATATGCACATTAAGCATGGTGAGGTAATTAGTGGAATGTTTTACCAATGCAGAAGACAGTGATGAAGATATGTTCACAGTTCCAGATGTGGGAGCCACACCAGCAGAGACTCTACTAAATAGTAGTAATAACCTTAATGGTAATGTGACAGACCCTCAATTTCAAACTGCCTTTCCTGGAAAGCGCCGCAGGGGAAGAAACCCTGCAGATAAGGAACATAGACGCCTCAAGAGGTACAAATAAATTCATCTATATTATAGGCTTTAAGGGTGATTAGGGTGGAAACAGGCCAGGTTTGCTATGTCTTAGTCTTATATGTGTTAAAAGTATGTGGTTCGATCTTGACTTATTATTTGTCAAAGATTTTATTTTAAAGTCTAAGTCTGACTTACATGAAAATTAACTTGGCTTAAGAGGTGGTCTACTTTGTAATAATAAATAAAATATAAATCAAAATATTTATCTAATTTATAAGACACAATTATATTTTCTAGGTTTAATAGAATATTGGTAATAACTTATTTAAACATGTATTTTGTAATAAATTAAGACCTAAATTAGTTTTTTCATGACATTTTATATAAATCTAACATGTTTAACGTTTAAAAAGATAACAATATAAAATCTACTGCATTATGCATTATGAAAAATTTATAAATAATAATAATAATATATTTATTTTTTAATTTGAATAGGTTGATCTATTAGGTTTAAAGGTTTTTATAAATGGTTTAAGATCGGTCTTTTTAACTAAATATATTTTAGTTAAAGCCTTAACCTTTTATTTTTTTAAAACGTCTTGCTTGACCCAAGTTTGATGTAGGCTAGGTCATAAGTCCTATTGAGCGGCCTAATCTATTTTTACCCTAATGGTGATGTACTAATAATGTGTAAAAGTTAATCATAATCCAAAATTTATGATAAAGTCAATTGAATTTTATAAAATTATCTCAAAAGTTATTTAAGCTGAGAATTGTGATTGACTTACAATAAAATAAAAAAAACTATTTTACTAGTAAGTTCACCATTATTAAACTCTATACTATTAGATTGAGAAAAAAAAAACTATGAACTATTATACTAAGTTTAATCATAACTCATCATTTATATAATTTTTAAGATAATTTTAGAAAGCTAACTAATTTATTTTACACCATCAAAACAACAATCATTAAACTCTTATATATATATATATATATATATATATATATATATATATATTTTGGACAAAAGAAAAAAATATTTTACTTAAAATAAATTATTTTCAAAATATTGTAATATTTTAATACTTAATATATATATATATATATATATATATATATATATATATATATATATATATATTCTTTTTCTTCTTTCGTTTATGATAATTTATTTTTTAAAGAAATAACTGATTTTGATAAGAGAGAAATCATTTATATTTAAAATACCTCTATTTAATTAACAAAATAAAAAAATATTTTATTTCAAAATATTTTTGTGTTAGTTGCTAATCTCCTCTTATTAGGATTAGGGTAGCTACCTTATTCTAATGTTTTCACAATTTGGTAGGCTGAAACAAGTGCTAAGAGGAGAATTGGGTCTTAAAAGGTGTCACCTTCTTTAGTTGGTATTTTTGGTGACATTGTGGTTAAAATCTACGACATCATGCATATTATTTAAACTTCCTATTACTAGGTCGATCTTGGGGATAATTCTTTAGAGAAATGTGTAAGTGTACTATGTGTGGAAACTCGAATCAATTGAGATGGAATTTGTTTGTGGATTTGACCTGAAATAGTTGACAATCACAATATTTTTCATGGTTCCAATGATATATATCGTGTTATCAATATATTGATTTCATCTAATAGGATAAAGCTAGTGTCATTGTTGTTGTTGTAACACTTTTTAAATATTTAATATACTAAAAGTTATACCTTTTTATTATTTTTAATTCTTTGACAAAATATCTTGAAAAGTCATTGGCACTTGGCAGGGACCAAATAAATAAATATACACAATCAATAATTCAAGAGTATCTAAATATTTCTTGTTTGCAAGATATTTATGGTGGGCACGAGTTTGTATTGTATGCACTTTTTTAAACCCATTTAATTTTAAAAAAGTTTAAACTCTTATTTTAACGTGAAAAGTTTTTGCTACTGATATAAAATGGTTAAGTATGTTTTTTTTTTTTTGAAATTTGATTTTTAGTTTCTTAACTTTTTGTCTGACCGGTTAAAGTGTATAAATTTTTTTCTATTAAATTTTTTTAGTTCTTAAACTTTTGTTTAACCGGTTAAAGTCTCTAAGTTTTTTTTTCATTATTTTTAGTTTCTGATCTTTTTTTAAAGATTTAGCTTTTAGTCTCTAAAAATCTATTTAATAAATAAAAAAATGGAATTTAAGTTTTTATTTAAGGACTAAAAATCAAAATTTTAAAAAATTTAGAGACTAACTGGTGAAATAAAAGTTTAAAAACCAAAAAATTTAAGAACTTTAACCAATTTGGTGAAATAATAGTTTAAGAACTAAAACTAAATTTTAAAAAGTTAAGACTAAAAATATAGTTAATCCAATATAAAGTTATCATTTTATTTTGAAGGACAATATAAAATGATCATAAACCATAAAGTATATGACATAACACTTGATATTATTGCAAAGTACAGGTTGTTGCGAAACAGGGTCTCTGCTCAACAAGCCCGCGAAAGAAAGAAGGTTTATGTGAATGAGTTGGAAGCAAGAGCTAAAGAGATGCAAGACAAAAACGATATCTTAGAAGAGCGTATCTCTACTTTAATCAATGAGAACACCATGCTGCGGAAGGTAACAAATTCTACAACTTTAGTTTTATATGTTAAGAATAATAAATCATTCATAATCTAAAGATTTTCTACACTATTATACTCAATTACAAATCATTATTTATTAGTTTTTTTTATAATAATTACTATTTTAAAAATCATATTAATGATTTTATCTAATTTACTCTTAATATCCAATGTGCTTAAATTTATTTTAAGTATTCAATTGTAAATTGAATCTTTGGGTTTTTGGTATACAATTGGGTCATTTTGTTTTTTAAATTTGTCTCATTTCTAAACGGTATTGAATAATTATTTTTTGCATTTTTTTTATTGTTAAGTATATTCTCTGTTTGCTTTCTACACTTCCTTTTTTGCCGCTTGTACCTCATAAAGACACAAATATCTCCTTTGTTGTGCTCTATCATTTGGGTTTTATGGGGGTACAAATAATAAAAAGAGCATAGGAAACAAATAAAACATCAATGTATTTAGTAATAATGGAATGTAGAAAGTAATTATTTAACGTTTGTTCAACCTAACAACAAAGATCTTTTTTTTTTTAAAATTAAAAAAAAAATAAAGAATTCAATTGAACACTTGAAATAAACTAAAATAACATATTGAATATTAAGCTTATCTAATTAGTTAATAGTGTAATTTTTATTTTTTACTTTTACATTTGATAGTGCATATTTGTTGCCTTCCCAAAAAAAAAAAAACAAGATAGTGCATATTTATTAAACTCATATATTAATTAGGTTTAATGGCACCTTTTTCTCTCTAATTTGTTTTTCACAATTTTGTTTCTAATTTACAAAATACTGCGAATTTTATTCTACACATAAAAACTATCACAATGAAAAAAAAAAAAACGTTACAAAATTATCTTAAGTTTGGTGGTTTAAATGAAACCCATAGAAAATACTTAATTGTGGCAATTTTTCTATGTGAGAGTAAAATTCACAAGAAAAAAATTAAAAAATTGAGGAGCAATTTTTTTTTATGTATACTAACCATCATTCACAAACAGGTGCTTATGAACGCGAGGCCAAAAGTTGATGATAGCATTGATCAAAAGCAAGACCAGTTAAGTAAGAGCTAACAAGCAAAGCCACATTCAAGAGATGCATTTATGATTTATTTTAGACCCTAGAAATGTAAATTTATAAATATATATATGATTACTTTATTTCATTACTCGTTATTATACTTCCCTCAATATCATAGATTTCAATTCTAAAGGAAACTTTATTGTGGTGTAAAATTTATTTCAGACTTTATATAAAAAGCAATTGCAATCAGTGATTCTCAATTGATCTCCTCGCTTGAGTGCGGGAGTAATATCTGTTGAATAATTTATACTTACCAATATTATATATCTTAATTATAACTTAATTACTTTGGTTTAATAATTTTTTATTTCATAAAACTGTGTTCTTTTTCTTCTTTTTTTCAATTTTATTATAAGTTTAATAAGTTTTATGTATTTCAGTAAAAAAATTATATTTATGTCATGTATTTTCAATTTTCTTCTAATATATTATATTTATATTTTACAGAGTTATATTAATATATGGTAAATTACATTTATTCCTATTAATTTATCAATATATATTAATAATATTTAAACTAATATTAATAAATAAAAATTAATTATTATATTTAATAATATTAATTATTCATTATATATATATATTAATTAATTAATTTGAATAAATATTAACATTTTTAACACACTCAAATCTTACATGAGAATGAAAAAAATAATATTAACTATTAGATTGGTCATGAATGATCTAGATTAAAACATAAAAAAAAACATGAATTTTTTTTAAAAAATGGCATAACATTTTAAGTGTTCACAGTCTAATAAATCTTGACCCTCCACAGATTTATTCCCTCCCTCTCCTTCCCTCCCTCACTCTCTTTGAAATTAAAAGTGCAGTTAAATTATAAATTAATAAATGTTAATATTAATATTAATTAGTATATTTATAAATATTATGAAGTTATATATTAATATTATTATTAACTACTATTAACATTAACCACTAATATTAATTTATATGTTATTACTACTCATATTAATTACTAATTTTAATATTTATAATATAATATTATAATTATTTAAGTGCAGTAATCACATCACATATGCATGTTTTAGTCAGTCATTTAAATTATAAATAATTATTACTACTATTAATTATAAATATTAATTAAAATATTAAAAGGAATATTAATTATTAATATTATTTGATATATTACTACTCTATTAATTACTAATTTCATTATTTATAATATAATATTATATTTATTTAAGTGCAGTAAACATATCACATATGCATGCTTTAGTCGGTCATTTAAATTATAAATAATATAACTTTATTCTTATACAAACAAATATATTGATCTAACAGTTTTATATGAAATGATTCCTCTTCTTGGGTGTTATCAAAGTAACATGTAATTTGTTTATTAATGTATTTTTTGAATATTATTATTGATATTAGTATTTTTAAAAAAAAAAAAACTAAAATAAGAATGATATAATAACCAAATACAAAGGTTTAAAGAAGATTATTTTATTTAAATAATATCATGTCATTAAAAAAAGTCGTAAAGTAATTATACAAAATAATATTTTATTGATATTAAAATTTATAAAAAAAAATCTTTAATGTGTGTGTATAAATGTATTAAATTTTGTAACAAAATCCTTTTTTTTTTTTTATAATCAATTATATTTAGTAAATGAAATATTTTAGATATGTATTAAATGTTGTAATAAATACCAATTGTTGAATAATAGTAGATTTATTTAAAAAATGAAATATTTTATTATTATATTTTGTAATAAATGTAATATTTATTATGATAATAAGGTTATATATATATATATATATATTTATTGTATTCACAAATAATGCAAAGTGTTTTTACACTATCATCTTATCATAAATTGACATGTACGATAAATTTATTGACTTTTATAAAATTTATTTAGTAAGAAAAATATTACATATACAATAAGGATTAAATGAGAATAATATATGGTAAAAGAATTAAAAAAAAAATTCTCTTGTAATTAAATTGTTAAGAGTTAATTGATAATATTAAATAAAAAAAAGAATTCAAAAAACAGATTATCAAGTAAATCAAATGAAGAAAATCTTTTTATGTTACATTATGTCACAATAGCATTCAATTAGAAATCATAATAAATGAGATTAAATTTTTGTGGTTAACATTAGTATACTTAATAAAATTAAAGGTGTTTTAAATTATATTTTTCTAACATTGTTATAAATTAATATTATTTTTCTCATTCTCATATAACGTTTAACTAAAATTAATGTAAGTTGGTCCAAATTTCACATGTTGTTAGAAAATGTCAATTAGTCTATTTGTCTTGGTGACCTAAAATCATGAAGTTTACTCCACCAACAAAGTCAAAACTATCACACAATATACAAATTGTCTCTTACATCTTATATGTGACATTTTTTCATTGGCTACACTCATATTAGGGTTTGAGTCACACTATTTATACAACATTGCCACCTTCTGCTCTTCCATCAGCTTATAGTCGTTTCTCTTCATACTAGTGTTGGTTGCAAATGGTTTTAAAATTTCATTTGTTAGTTGATTTTATTTAGAGTGAAAACAATGTCTTCATAAAGGCTTTCTCACCACACTCTAGTAGATGTTACTCTTAGAAACAACGATAAAGTCCCATCAAAACAAGAAGTTGGTATATCTCGTTTTCTTCCAAATATTTTGTATTTGGATTTGCGTAATTGCTTCCTCCAGTTTAACATGAATTTCAATGATTCATTTGTGATATTGTTTTTCACGTGAACAAGGATGAGGATGAGGACAAGGACAACTAAGTTAAGCTGATTTTTTGTTTTGCATTTTTAAGTTGTTTACTCTTCATGTTGATTTTTAATCGTTTTTTCTCTTGCTAGAATTTTCATGTTGATTAATTTATTTTTGCCTAGTGTGATTATTTTGAGGTTTATGGTTTAATTTCATATATTGCATTTTCATGGTATTTGATAGTGTTGTGGTGGTTTTCACATATTTATAAATAGTGCATGTGTTGTCTCATGGTTTCTTGTTTGTGGATAATTGAGTTCAATGTTGAATCTCTTTCAATGAAGAATTGTTACTTTTGGTGACTTTACCATGTTGACATTTGAGCATGTTGTTGAATTGATTATTGTTTCATTTACCTATTTGTTTACATGAACAAAACTTGATTGTCATTGATGGAGAAAATTTATTTGGTTGTAATATGTTTTTGAGATGACTGTCAAGTGAGAGATGAGATCTAGTGCAACTTGTAGTATAAGTTGGTATGTGTCGTTTTCCTATGAAAATTTTCTTTTGATTTGCATAACTACTTTTTCATTTTTATTTGAATTTCAACCCAACTTATGTGTATGTCATTTATGATCTTGTTTTCATTTTTTATTTTATTTTATCTTTAGACTCATATCAAGTTCATTCATTGAGTGATGTGGACAAAGATAAGGATGAGGATGATGATGAGTATGTTAATCTAATTTACCATTATGAATTTATCTAGTAGTTTATTTTTCAATGTTTATTTTTGTTTGTTTTTTTAAATTGGTTTTGGTTTTATTGTTGTCTAGATTTTTATGTTGATTTTGGTTTTGCCTTAACATTGTTTCTTTTGCGTCTACGGTTTAATTTCATGTGTTGTGTTTTGGTGGTATTTGAGTGTCACTGTAATTTTCACTTAATTGTAAGTGAAATATGCATTCTCTCATTGTTGTCCTTTATTTGTCATTTACTTTGCAATTTGCCATTTTTTTTTTTTGAATAGTTTGGTTGCTACTTGAATTTTGATGTTGAATTTGATTTGGTTTTAGTGATTCATTGTGTGTCTATGGTATTTGAGTGTTGTAATTTGCACATATTGATAAGTGATGTGTGTGTGTTGTGGATTTACTCATAAGTGTATGGGGGCAATTGCACACTAAATATTTTTTTTACTTAGATATCTTTAATAAAAAAAATTGTCCACACTAAAAATTAAGTGTTGTCCTTATAAGACAATTTTTTTTTTTCAAATGAAGGTAAAATGTTATGAGATAAAATAGAATATACATTGATATGTGTAGAAGATAAATGTAATCTATAGAAACATGGGATTTTAAAAATATGTCATCAAATTATGTATTTAAAAAAAAGAGCAAATTATAACAATACTCCCTTGAGATTTTGTATAATTACACAAACATCCCTGCATTTTTAACCATTAAAGTCTCCCTTAAAGGGGTGTTACTGTCAGAGCCGTGTTTAAATATTTGAGGCCCTAGACCATTATTTTTATTTTTTGAAGAATAAAGATTTGTCTACAATCAAATGTTAAGTGACATCTTAATAGGAAAAGAGAGAAATGAGAGAAATATAATTATGTTAGGTGATATAATTTGATAAGAAGAGAGATAAAAAGAATAAGAAGATGTTAGATAAGTGTTTGTTATTTTGAGGTGTTGAAAAATCAGAACTTTTGAATTCTACTCTAATATAATTTATATTTTAATTTTTTAACTTTTAAATTGTAAATTTTTTAACTAAAATTTAATAATTGATAAATTTCAACATCTCACCCTATTTTGAGTAAAAAAAATCATTAGGTATGTATACAAAATTTATAGTTAAAACTATAATAATTAATCTTTACCTAAATAATTTCATCACTATTATTTTCATCAAAATATTTATTTTATGAATCATACTATTTTTTTTATAAAATTTAATATCTATAATCATTTAATGTCCCTTTTAATTTTAATTTAAAGAAAATATAATATAATATTTGAAAGGGATATAATAAAATTCTCAAATACTCTATAACAATATTTACGTGTGTATATCTTTTGAGTTTTATATTTTATTAATAAATTAATTATAAATAGTATAATAAATTTTATTTCTAAATAGTTTAGATTTAAAATAAATTATAAAAGTATATGTAAAAAATATTTTTGAAACGAGGCCTAAGGCTGTTGCCTAATTCGGCCTTGTGGTAGCCACGACCCTGATTATTGTAATGTTTTGAGGGAGTGCTAATGTAATGTTGTAAAACATACAGAGAGGATGTTAGTGTAATTATTTCAAACTTAAAGGAGCATTGGTGTACGAAAATAAAAACAAATTGGAATTATATGTAATTTGATAAAATCTTTGGAGGTGTAGCTGTAATTTGCTCTTAACAAAATTATAATACTTTTTTATGAAAATATTATAAACTATTTTTGCTCCCATTAAACAATTTTTCTAAATTCATCAATGGTTGTATCATGCTTAATTTATTGGTTGTGGACAGTTTATATTTTAGTGACTTTAGCATGAGTTTGTATTTTGCATGCTACTTGATAGATTGTAGTTTAATTTTCCAATTTGTTTGTGAACAAAACTTGGCCGTGATTGTTGGAGAATGGTTGTAATTGATTGCATTATGCTTTCGAGGAGTATTAGGAGGGAAATGTGAGTGAGAGGAAAATGGATGTTTGAGATTAAGACCATCTAGAAACATCCATTTTTATGTTAGAATTTAGAGACTTTCTCATGAGCATGCTACTTTGCTTAGCTAAGAATGTTAAACATTTGTAGGTATGCATAATGTGAGATTTTTTAAACTCATATATATAATTAGGTGAAAACTCGACTTTTAAGTGAAACTACTTTTAAATCTTCTTATCCTTACATAACTTTTTAAGTAGTTATGTATTTATCGCAATTTAGCAAAACATTATTTTCCAACATCTTTTTTCTTTTTTTCATCATTCTCAACACAACCAATTTTATTAAATCAATAAAATTAAGAGAAATTGTATTTGCTTTAGAATTGCTAATGCCTTCTTAAAATAGATTGACCTGAGGTAAGCACTTGAGAATTTGACATTTGACAATGACCATCTCTAAAAATAAAAATAGATATTAATGTTTGCTAATATGACTATATTGGTGTTTATTTACAGATCTATGGATGATTTGTCAAATTTGATGAAATTGTGGTGTCCTCTTTGTCAAGGTAAGTAATTTATGACTAATTCTTGTTTTCTAAATTATAGTTCTTGTTAAATAATCATTGTTGTTCCTTAAATATGCTATACTTACTTCAAATACCACTGTTACAAAAACTACATTCTAAATCAGCTTATCCAAGACGGTTCAGTTAAAACTGTCTTGGTAATTGACATGGTGACAATTTTGTAAACAATGTTGTAAAATTAAAGACAGTTTGTTAATAACCATCTTAAAAGGGTATCCTTCCAAGATGATTGCTTAGGACTGTCTTAAAAGGGTACCATTCCAAAACGCTAAGAGGCCATCTTTAAAGCATCCCCTTCTAAGACGATTAAATTATAACCATCTTAGAAGGACTAGCTTCCAAGATGATTTTTAGAGAATCATCTTCAAATCTCCTCCACCTAGGTTTAATTATATATATACATATGAGACTCCTCTTCATGCACTATGTTCTTTTCACTCTCTTTGCATTTTCTCTCACACACCCTAACTGACATCGTCGCTGCTCCCTCCCTCTATGCACGTCGTCGCTCTCGTCATCCTTTGCTGTCACTCTCTCCCTTGCCTCGTTGTCTGCTGTTGTTGTCCACTGTAAGTGGTTAGTGTAACTTTAGTTAAACTTTTTTATTTTGTCTATTTTATGAAAATGAGTTTTAATTCATGTTTTTGAGGAGTTTTGATTCATTTTTTTTATTTGCATCTTAAGTATTTGATGGTTTGTCTAAGTGAGTTAGAATAAAGAGTCCTCTAGTATTTGACTCATAGGTGGAGTCAAGTACATGTGTTATTATTCCTAGGATCACGTTTTAGATTTGTTGCTTTGTGGACGAACATGAGTCTCAAAGCTAGCTGAACTAGTGTTTTTGCTTTTGAATGATGGTGAATGTTGTAATGTGAAAACATATTTTTCTTAATTGTTTGGTGAAGACTTTATTGTGATCTTATCTAGATTTTTTCTCCCTTTTTCTCTATTGGGACACCAACTCTGTGATAGTGTGATAGGTTGTTTGCTTTACTTTTGTGGATTAGGCTCTAATGGAGTAATGGTACCAAAGCTTTTTCACAGATGTGACTTTTTCCTTAATATTATAATTTTCGTTCATACTAGATCTTTTGCTTAACTTCATTGACTTCTTTTTTTTTTTTTTTCTTTTTAATTTTATGTTGCTATGAAAATTTATATCTTGCTGACATTAAATCTCTAAAATTTGATCTTTACATGCCTCTGCTGATATGAAATTTCATTTTGCTATCATGAGAATTTATACTTGTTGCCACTTGATTTGTATTTTACGAATATGAAAATTTAAATTTTTGTTGCCATTGAAACTATGTATGGTTGCTATAGACACTACAAGAAATTAAAGCATTAGTGACAATGATTTTGTCACTAATACCAATTTTTGTTACTAATACTTGTGTAACAGATGTTTTAGTGACAATTTTTAAAAAATTACATGTAAATTGATTTGTCACTATTGTTAACTTTTTTTGTAGTGAGAATTGTATTTTTTTTTTTACTACTCTAGAACTTAGAATTTTGTTGCCATTGAAGCTATGTTTGGTTGTTATAGAATCTTTGTTTTTATTGCCATAGAACCTTTGATGTTGTTGTAATAAAAACTTTATTGTGTTATTAAAATTTTGTTTAAGCTACTATTTGAATTCTGATTTTAAGTGCTATTAAATTGTAGCTGAGTATGCAAAGTTGCCACTGATTCAACCATACCTAAGTCCAACTGGATATGATGATCAATACATTTATGAGGTGAATTTTGCATTAGCAGGAGCTGAAGCTCTGGTTGAAACTAATCAAGGATTGGTATGCTAGCTAGCTCTATTCTTTTCCTGATTAACTAACTAGTGAAAATTACACAAATATCATAATACCAAAAAATTAAGAAAAGAAAATATCATATACTAGCTGTTTGCCTATATGAATGTAGAATAAAATAATACGAAACAAGAAGCATAACAACATCTTCAATTTCAAATATGGTAATGAGTTAGTAATTAAAAAGCTAGAAAAGCACATTTGAGAAAAACAAATAAAAGGAGTTGTATTCAATTGAAGATGGAATTGAATGGTTCTTTTCCATTTGCACTGAATCATCATGTTTTGTCATGTTGTGTTTATCTCTATGAAACATTTGCCTCAGGATTGTGTAAGTACACTTCAATTATTTATAAATTTAATTAAATTTAAACATCTCTATTATACAATTGTCAATTTAATTAAATTCATTGTACTTCATTTATAGATCTAATTTATTTACAAAACCATAGGTTTCTGCACAAGATACTGATGGATCTAGACTTGAATTATGTGTATGGTTTCCTTAAGCCTCAAAATATTCAAAAAACTAGATGTAACAAAGTTGAAGTTGAAAGTTTCATGGAAAGATGGATATGGGAATTAGGCAAAGAGATTTATATGACACCTTACCTAAATGGGTAAGTAATAATTATATAAGTAAATCTAGATAATGTGTACATGTCATAACTAATTGTTCTCAAATTTAGTCAACATTGACAACTAGTAGTCATCAGTCCTAAGGCCAATAATGTGATGTTTTGTTTCGTGCAAAGGAAAGGTGACCTAGAGTTTAAATCCATTTGTCAAAGGTAAGCTTTATTATATACTCATTCATTATTAGAACATTTTTTTCATTCAAAGTTGATATATCTTGATTTTTCTTTTAACCAATGTTGTAAAGAAATTGAATAAGGGTAAAAAAGACAAACTGGTAAGTAATTTTTAGAGAAACTTGAATTTATCAAATTATATTTTTTTTACTTTTATAATATATGTGAGGGTAAACTAATTAAAATATGTATTTCAATTAGTGTAATGTACAAATTGGAAGCATTGAGTGTGACTATTATGTCATGCACATGATAGAAACCATAGTAAAAGGATGTTTCATGGAGAGTGGGAGAAAGGTAATACAATATTTATTTACTTTTGACAACATAATTACATGAAGTATTTATTATTTGATAACCACATGTCTCACTAATTGTGATTATCTTATATTGTTGTAGCTCTTTGAAGATAAGCATCCAATTGAGCCGACCGGAATTAAAGAAATTCGCATCATGTTAACATCATATGTTTTAAGTCATTGTGATACTTATCATAGAATGCTTACTGTAATACATTAACATACAATGTTTAGTATAGGTGGTATCGTCTTATATTGTTTGACAACTTTTAAACATTTGATTGTAATTTGATATATTTGTTGGTTATAGAGGAATGCTCATAACAATTATAGCATCAAAGGAGTGTTCATAACACTTGCAACGAAATAACATGATCTATTTTGCATTCAAAATATACTATAACAATAAAAGTAAGGGAATTTAAGAATTGTGTATATGGCGGTCTTGAAGCCTTAAAATCTTTTTTCAATTGTGTGAAGACTTTATGTGTATCCACACCGAAACCAATCTCTACCGTCATCAACTTTTTGATGAGTGGAATGATAAAACAAAACTAGTGGAGAGGTTGCATTTTGAAATGACCTAATGTTCCTTTAAATAAGAATCATTAAATCATGTTCACAGAATCAATCTGACTTGATCATATCTTTGATATTATTTTCAAACATATTTGAAAATAATATATTTGAAACAAACTTGACTAAGTTCAATGTTTTCATTAAATTCAAATTGTTTTGCTTTATTTATATTTATATTATTTATATTTTTGGTGCTAGCAAAAAATATAATAATATTCCACCAAAAAATATTTATTTGATTAAATTCTCTAATTAAATTATCAAATAAAATATTTACAAAGATTGGAACACTTGTTTGTGTGTGACCCTGTAGGTTTAATACTAAGTCGGTAGTAAATTAATCATATTTAATTTACTAATCAAGGTAGACATTTAACAACACTCCTTAACGTCTGTATAGTATGAAGAAGTAATATCTTTTATCCCAAGAACCAATGGAAGAATAATATAATACTTCCTTCCATCATTTACAACTCAAGGTTAACTATAGAGTATAGTATTATTATCAAATTCTAATTAGTTAACACATTATTATATTTAATCAATGAATGACTTAATAAACTCTTTTTCTTCTTTCATTCAATTGCCTTGACCAAGGTCTTAATTATATTATAGAGGTCAAACGCATTACCAAGAGTTGATGGATTCCTTCTTGATTAGTCATTAATTATACAAGTATTTAATCATATCCAATGTCCATTCAACTAGTGCCCTGAGGTCAAATAACTTGTTAATTACTATGATAATCTTAAGTCAAAGAAAACTATTATATTTCTTCTTGAAAACTTCCTATTGACAATTTAAAGGTAATATTAACCATTAGGAATTCTCAATTGAGTCAATTCAATGCTTACATCCACATATGCATTATTTATATATGTAATTTAATAAATGATAACTATTAATCTTTATCCAATAAAAACCATTACACATATATTGATCTATCTGGATTATTGATATCCTATTTATAATAATCATATGACCAAGAACAATTTATATTAAAATTATAAAGACTTGTTTCTTATTATCATAACAAAACTCTAATTTTAATCAATGACATTATCACATTAACTAAAATAGTAGAATATGATAATGAAACTTTAATAATACTTTATTATTAGAAATGGAATTGGTTACATGATAGATTGAGTCTTGAGCATACACACTTATTCCGAACAATATTTTCACTGAATTTATATTTGTTGGGTCTGTTTATGTACTATTCTCAATTTACAAGTTGTGTTCAAGCATAAACAAAATGCATTAAAAAAATAGTACTCTTCTAAGACGATTTTGACAATAATCGTCTTGAAAGGGGATTCTTAAAGATGATTTTGACTATAAATGTCTTGAAATGAGGGGTCTTTAAAGACTATTGTTGTCACAAGTGTCTTGAAATTGGGGTTTATAAAGACAGTTAAATCACCCTTTCAAGACGATTGAGTTATTAACTATCTTGAAATCATAGGCTTTTAAGACAGATGTAACCGTCTTGAAAAGGTGCCCCTTTAATGACGTTCTTATCAAAGACGTCTAGGACCATCTTGAAAGTCCTTTTTTGTAGTATGAATTGTATCCTTAAATAATCATTGTTGTTCCTTTCAACATGTGTCTTGTATCCTTTCGCTCCTAACCTTCAAGATGCACTAAGATTTCAAAGTGTTATAAGATTTTAGTAAATATTTTATCCAAAGAAAAAGAAATATAAGATTAAGGAGAGAGCAATACAATTCTTTCTATTATGTTGTGGTTATGGCTATTACTTTGCTTTGTAACATAATTTCCAAGTGAGAATATTTTACATTGTATCTCAATCTTTAAAGTTTATGCCATTTGCATTTTTTTTTTTACTGTTTAGTTTAGAAAGAGTAGAGGTCTCCTTACTCTATGTTCAAGACCACAAGTTCCTAGACTTACAATTTATGATATTTTTTAATTGGCATAAATATAAATTTATTAATTAACTTCCATCATAGGTGTTGCAATTATTCCACGGTGGTTACTTTTGTAAAATGTGTATCACATTGAATTGGTTCATTAACTTGGACCGTCATTGATAACCAACATGTTGACATAGATAACATATTGTAAATGACCATAAAAAAGATAAATTATGCAAGTAGCAATTTAAAGGGGCTAGATCATTAATCTATTTATATTTTTATACTATGTGTTCAAAATGCATTATTTATGTTGTATAATTGTATTAATTGGTTCTTTAATTATTTTAGAGAAATAAAGTGGTTCTTTGATTCTAAAAAAAATCCTAAAATAAAATAGTTGTAAGACGTGATAACTTATTTGAGTTCTATGTAACTTATTTAAATCTAGATAGTTGTTGGCTAACATAATTTCAAATTAATAAAATGTTGGACAGGCCACATGTTAACATAAATCTAAGGTATGTTTTTTTTTTTTCTTACAACAAATCTAAGATAAGTTTTAGTTAAGAAAAAAACATATAATTTTTTTTTGGATTTATTTTAAACTATGGCAATAATCTTTTTCTTCTTCTATGGCAAGCCTTCACAATGTGTGCTTTTATTCTCCTACTATAGTTTTTTTGACATAAATGGTGCACGCAGTAACATGAAAAAAAAACCACACATAATGCATTTTTAAATAGTATTGTATTTTTATTGTGAATTAAATCATGTGGTCTTTAATGATGTCTTGAACATGAAAGATAATCAACAAAGTTACATATAGGAAAAAACATCACCCATTTCTTATTAATTCATATATATTATGTATTGCCTATAATTTTTATTTACCAATGCACTAATTTCATTTTGAACACCTTGTTTTTTGTAAGTGATCCAAGAAGTAAAAAAGGTGTGTGTGATACATTAATTTTGTTAATTTGAGTTCTCATACTATATGTAATGAACCAATGACCGATCTCTTACAAATTTACTCATTGAGAGTGTTTAGATAGATTTTTTATTATATATTGTGTTTGCATGTATGAGCTTTTTATGGCAATATAAAGATATATCAAATACAACATAGTGATAGAGTGTAATTTAGCATAATCTAGACGTGTTTATACATCATTTTGACCATTTTAGCCGAGTTTTGTGAGATTGAGTCGTTTTGGGCCTAAGTGTCTAAAATTGCTATTTGTCACGTTTCATTGATGCTTTTAACACTGTCCCTTGTGAAGTCCATAACATTTGACACAGGTCTCCGATTTTGATGATTCTTGTCTTTTTTGAAATCTAAGGAGGAGATCTACAATTTTGTGTCTTACAAGGATTGGCTAATTCTGACATTTCAATGGTCAAATTTGGGATTCAATGTTATGGTCCTACACTTGTAATAATTCCACGTTTTAGTTTGTAACTAGGGACCATTTGGTAATTGTAATTAGTCAAGGTAGCTTTTATTTAGTGGGTTCAGACCTTGTGGGGGGAACCACGTTTTTGGCATTTTGTTTTTAGCTTTTTCCCTTTTGCAAGACAACATTTACATTATTCAACACTACTCATTGAATAAAAATCTCACCTTTGCTCTTTCTTTTCCCTTTCTCCCTCATCAATTTCGTGCAGCTACCATGAAGATCTTCATCGAGGGCTAAATCCCCTTTGCAACCCAAGAATCATGTGCTTGTGGGTAAATATGAGTTCTTTTATTCTCAATTTCGAATTTTGCTCAAGAAAACCCTTTTCCCCCTTATTCTAATTTTCAATTTCCTTGTTTAATGTATAATAATGATTAGATTAGGGGATTGAAATATGAATTTGGGTCAATGACAATCGATTGATTATGATTTAATACTATATGTGCTTGAATTTGGGAAAACTAGGAATGCGATAGTAATCCGGATTTTTCCGAATGAATGTAAGGTGATTGCCTTAAATTTCGTATTGTTGGGAATTTCATGAGTATGAATTTGACTTATCCATGTTGGAATTGTGATTATTTCTCCATAAGCATAGGTTCTTGAGTTGTATCTCTTTGATTCTGTTTTCGTTTATTGTTTAGAAAGTTGTTTGGTTGCTTTAATTTTTGAAAATCACACAAACTCCCCCTATTTTGAATTGAATGCAAGGTGTTTGATGAATTGTATCTTTGAGAAAATGACTTAAGTTAGCTTTATATTGCAAAATTTATTGGGGAACTTAGTTGCTTTTGGTGGTGTGTTCGACGCGCTTCGTCAAAACTGGCGCCGTTGTCGAGGATACGATTTATTGGTTCCTTATTTCAATTCTTGTAATTAGTTTTATTTTGGTTTTTAGTTTTAATTTTTTATTCAATTTCAATTTTTGCATTTTTGTTTCAGCCTTGTGTAATTTGGTGTGCTTTGATGTTGTGCAATTGTGCAATTCTATCCCAATTTGTGCATCTCTATTTCAACTTGTGCATTCTCTGTTTTAGTTTGTAATTTAGTTTCATTCACTTATGAAATTTTTGATTAACTCTATTTTGGTAGTTAATTCATATCACTAATTATGTTCGAGTTTCCTTTGTCGGTTTTGTTGTCGTATTGTTATAGGTACTTGAGGATTCGAAAAATTTTACTAACTCGGATTGGGCTGAATTTTGGCATCCAATGTTTATCCCCCATTTTGAGCAAGAGCAGTCCCTATTAGGGACTGGGTGTAGGTTAAATTTCCAAATTCCTTCTCTAAGTGCAGTTTTTGAATTGTTTTTTATTTTCCCGATTTATTTTTTAATTTGTTTTTGATTTTCACAATTTTTAGAAATCACCAAAAAATTACAAAAGTTCTAAAATCATTTTTATACTTTTTTTGTGGTGTTTTGGTAGTTTTTAAAAATCATTTTTATAGATTTTGAAATTTCTAGGTCAATTTAGCCCATTTCATCCTGTTTTTACTATTCATCCTATTTTTACTATTCACTTGTTGTTTCTTCAATTATGCATGACTAGGTCTGCTCCTGGTAGTTTTTATGCCTTTGATCTTGAAATAGATAGAACATTTCATAGGTTGAATAGGCATGGTAGCAATAGTGTAGCTGATCACCATAGGGTAGTTGACTTGAGTAGTGTAGAACTTGATAGTGTTAGTGTTAGTTCTGTTTCTAATTTTGTTGATTCTGAACTTGGTACTATTTTTACTTATCCTTATTTTGACTTCATGGTTGACCATCAACATCAAGACAGAACTTTGAGGGAGTTGGCTGCACCTGACATTGGTTTCCAACCTCTGTGCATCCAATATTATGAAATTGATGTTGACTGTGAGCTTAAGTTTGGATTAATCCATTTGTTGCCCAAGTTTCATGGTTTTGCAGGTGAAGATCCTCATAGGCATCTAAAGGAGTTTCACATGGTCTATTCTACTATGAAACCAAATGGTGTGCCTGAAGATTACATTAAGTTGAAGGCTTTTCCTTTCTCTTTGGTGGACTTTGCACTTCAATCCAATTCCTGTTAAAAGCTGGAATGGTTTAAAGAGACAATTCCTGGAGAAATTCTTCCCTGCCTCTAGAACTGGGACAATTAGAAAAGATATTAATGGCATTAGACAACTCTCTAGGGAGACTTTGTATGAGTACTAGGAGAGATTCAACAAGCTGTGTGCAAGCTATCCTAATCATTGCATTAGTGAACAACTCCTCGTCTAGTATTTCTATGAAGGATTGCTTCCCATGGAGAGAGGCATGGTTGATGTTGCTAGTGGAGGAGCTTTGATAGACAAGACCCCAGCTGCTACTAAACAATTGTTTTCCAACATGGTAGAGAATTCTCAGCAGTTTACCGCCAAATCCTCACCCATTGTTAGAGTTCATGAAGTCACCACTAATTCTGCTCATAGGTTAGAAAACAAGGTCTCAGAGCTTCTCTTGTCAAACAGCTAGCCATTGGCCAACAACAGTAGGTTCAGGCAGTCAACCATCATGGGTGTGGCATTTGCACTTCAACATAACACCCTACAGATGCATGTCCTACTCTTCAAGAGATTGAAGATGTTGCTGGAATCAACACTGGCCAACAGTATAGACCACCTCAGCAAAAATATGATTACATATAATGAGAAATGGAAGGATCACCCTAACTTGAGATATGGTCCTGGTCTTGTATGGCAGCAACCACCATATGCAGGGCAACCCCAACAAAGATACCAACAACCTAGTTCAGGTGGTAGATACCAGCCACCTCTATTGAGACAACAACAAGCTCCTCCTATTCAACAATTCCCTCCTTCTACAGGACCTTCATTGGAAGATTTGGTGAAGCAGATAGCCACAAGCAACATTCAGTTCCAACAAAATGTGGGTGCAAGAATCCAGGATTTGCAGACTCAGATTGGCCAACTGGCCACCACTGTGAACCACTTGCAGTCACAAGGCTCAAGCAATATTCCTTCCTAAGCAATCCCCTCTCCTAATCGAAATGTGAGTGCCATGACTTTGAGGGGAGGCAAGGAGCTGAAATCTTGTGTAGTGGATTCAGGACATCAGAAGACTAGTGATGATGTTGTTGCAACAAGCTCTCAAAAGCCAAGTGGTATGGATGCAACTGTTTCACAAAGACTCCTCCTCTGCCCTTTCCATCTAGAGTGGCTCAAACCAAAAGATTGGAGTTAGATAGTGAGTTGATGGAGACCTTCAGAAAGGTTGAGATCAACATTCCTCTCTTTAATGCCATCAAACAGATTTCGAAGTATGTGAAGTTTTTCAAGGAGTTGTGCACGTACAAGAGGAATTTGAGGAGTGACAAGCAAGTGAAGATGGGAAGAAATGGATCTGCATTCATTCAGAGCACAAATGTTTCCACCATTCTACAGTCTCCCATGCCTCAGAAGTGCAAGGATCCAGACACTTTCATCGTCCCATGCACCATAGGCGATTGCACATTTGCAGATGCTATGCTAGATTTGGGTGCCTCAATCAATGTCATGCCTTCGTCTATGTACAAATCATTGAAGCTTGAGGATTTGAAGCCAACCACTTGGTCATTCAATTGGCAAACCGGAGCATTGTGCAACCACTTGGAGTCTTGTCGGACGTGCTTGTCCAGTTTGACAAGTTGATTTTCCCTGCAGACTTCTACATTTTGGACATGGAGGATGAGTCTTCCATTCATGGCACCACTTTGATTCTGGGCAGACCCTTCTTGATGACAACTAGGACGAAGATTGACGTGCATGCAAGAATGCTCTCCATGGAGTTTGGTGATGATGTGGTGCAGTTTAACATTTTTTATGCCATGAAGCATCCAACAGAGAACCATTCTCTTTTCTATTTAGATATGATTGATTATATGGTTGATAGCTACATGAATTTACCTTCTGATTTGGAGGAACTAGCTGAGTTTATTGATTTTGATTGTGGTTGTAATGATGCATCTGTTTGTGCCATTTGTGCAGAGATCAAAGTGCTATTGTTGCGAGTGCAGACTTAGTGGTGGATGATGATGTTGCTATTCTAGATGCCATGCCAATTGATATCATGGTGGCAATAAGCAAGTCCCCTTTGCCCTCCATTATGCAGCCACCAACATTGGAGCTGAAGCCCTTGCCAGATCATTTGAAGTATGCCTATTTAGAGGCAGTTGCCCAACTCCTTATGATCATTTCAAGCACTCTCCAACTTGACCAAGAGGAGAAGTTGATGACAATCTTGAGAGATCATAGGAGAGCTATTGGGTGGATGCAAGCTAACCTCCCTAGAATTAATCTAGCCATCTGCATGCACAAAATTTTGTTAGAGAAGGAATTCAAGCCAGTGAGACAACCACAGAGACGTCTCAATCCTACCATCTAGGATGTGGTAAAGAAAGAGGTCATGAAGTTGCTAGCGGTAGGGATCATTTATCCCATCTCAGATAGCAAGTGGGTTAATCTTGTTCAAGTAGTCCTTAAGAAGTCTGGCATGACTGTGGTGAAGAACCAGGACAATGAGTTGGTTTCGGCTAGAGTGTAGAACAGTTGGAGAGTATGCATAGACTATAGGAGACTTAACCTGGTCACTTGTAAAGACCACTATTCTCTTCCATTCATTGATCAGGTCTTGGAAAGACTAGTAGGGAAGACCCACTATTGTTTCTTAGATGGATTTTCAGGCTACATGCAAATTCACATTACATCAGAGGACCAACACAAGACCACATTCACCTGTCCATTTGGCACTTATGCCTACTCTAGGATGCCATTTGGCCTATGCAATGCCCTGGGTACCTTTCAGAGGTGCATGGTGAGCATTTTTTCTGATTTACTTGAGAGTTGCATGGAGATGTTTATGGATAATTTTACTGTTTATGGTTCTTCATTTGATACATGCTTAGAGAGCTTGATTAGAGTTTTGAATAGGTGCCTTGAGACTAACCTTGTGCTAAATTTTGAAAAATGTCATTTTATGGTATCTAAGGGGATAGTCTTAGGTCACCTAGTGTCTAGTAGGGGTCTTGAGGTCGATAAGGCCAAGATAGATGTAATTTCTTCTCTCCCTTACCCCGTGTCTGTGCGGGAGGTTTGTTCTTTTCTTGGACATGCAGGTTTCTAAAGGAGGTTCATCCAGGATTTCAGCAAAATTGCTTTACCCCTGTCCAACTTGCTTCAGAAGGATGTGGAGTTTCTCTTTAACCAGTCATGTCAGGATGCTTTCTTGAATCTGAAGAAGCTCACCACAACTCCCATCATCCAGCCACCTAATTGGGACCTTCCATTTGAGCTCATGTGTGATGCTTCCAATTTTGTACTTGGGACAATCTTAGCTTAGCGAGTGAGCAAACTTTCACACGTCATAGCCTATGCCTCTCGCACCTTGGATGCTGCACAAGTTAATTATATCACCATAGAGAAAGAGCTTTTAGCTGTAGTATTTGCATTATACAAGTTTTGTTTATACTTGTTGGGATCTAAGGTCACTGTCTTCTCTGACCATGTGGCTTTGAGATACCTATTGAAGAAGCCTGATACCAAACCAAGATTGATTAGGTGGATGCTTCTTCTTCAGGAGTTTGACATAGAGATCAGAGACAAGAGTGGAGCAGAAAACTTGGTGGCTGATCATCTAAGTAGGATTGAGAGAGACCTAGAGTCTCTTCCTATTAGGGATGATTTCCCTGATGTGCACTTAATGACGGTGGAGACACATGGATCTACACCATGGTTTGTTGATATTGTGAATTACTTGGTTGCTCGTGTTTTACCCCTATAGGCATCTCGGAATCAGATTGCTAGGTTGAAGAGTGATGCCAAGTATTATGTGTGGGATGATCCTTATCTGTGGAGACTTGGTAGTGATCAAGTGATTTGTAGATGCATACCAGATCAGGATATCCAATCAATCCTATATTTTTGTCATGCATCCCTTGTGGGAGGACATTATGGACCACACTGGACCACAAGGAAGGTGTTGGACTCTGGGGTTCTACTGGCCTACCATTTTTAGAGATGCTTGGGAGGTCACCTCAACCTATGAGTAGTGTTAGAGAGCGGGAGTAGCCATCACCCGCAGGCATGAGATGCCTTAACAACCCATCCTCTTCTGTGAGGTCTTTGATGTTTGGGGTATTGATTTTATGGGACCTTTTCCTCCTTCTTTCGACTATTCTTATGTTTTGCTTGCTGTGGACTATGTCTCCAAGTAGGTGGAGGCTAAGGCCACTAAGACTAATGACTCTCGAGTTGTTGTGGATTTTGTCAAGTCTAACATCTTTTGCAAGTTTGGTGTGCCAAAAGCCATCATCAGTGACTAGGGGACCCACTTTTACAACAAGACCATGGCGGCTTTGCTTCATAAGTATGGGGTTATGCATAGAGTTACCACAACTTATCATTCCCAAACTAATAGGCAAGCCGAGGTTTTCAACAGAAAGATAAAGCAGATTTTGCAGAAGCTAGTGCACCCCAACAAGAAGGATTGGAGCAAAGTCCTAGAGGATGCTCTATGGGCTCATAGGACAACTTATTGAGCACCAATTGGAATGTCTCCTTATTGGATTGTCTTTGGTAAGGGTTGTCATCTACTTGTGGAGATTGAGCATTGGGCATATTGGGCTGTGAAGAGTACCAACCTAGCATTTGATCAAGCGGGACTTGAGAGAAAGTTTCAATTGCAAGAGCTTGAGGAGCTCCGCTTGGAGGCCTATGAGAACTCCAAGAACTACAAAGAGAAGGTGAAGTGCTTCCATGATAACATGATTTTGAGGAAGGAGTTCAAAGTGGGCTAGAAGGTACTTTTGTTTAACTCTCACTTGAAACTCATAGTTGGCAAGCTTTGTTCTAGATGGGATGCTGTGGAGATCAAAGATGAAGCTACAGGCAAGATTTGGAAAGTCAATGGTCACCAAGTGAAGGAGTTCCATGAGAATCCTAGAATGGAGGAGAGTGTGGAGGACCTTTCTTTGGTCAAGCTCACTTTTCCAGAAGTGCAGGTGTTTGCACCTTGATGTGCCCTCTTACCTTACTTTACACTTGTTCTTTTGCTCTTAATTGATTTACTTTCATTGAGGACAATGTGTGATTTAAGCGTGGGGGTGTGGGTTTTGAGTTTAAGTTTTTTTTGTTGTTTTGGAATTTTTGTTGTTTAGTGGGTGTGTTTGCATGCTTTCTATTAGATTCTTGATTTGTTTGATTGTGAGAAGTTGCATCATTCTTGGTTGAGAGGTTTCATGACTTGATTTGGATACACTTTTGCATCTTTAGTTTTATGAGTAAACTTGGAAATTTTGATTGTGAACTCATTTGTGATAGATTACTTACCTTTGTGAGTTTTGACCTTTGTGTGATTGCACTCATGTTGATAGTTACTCTGGATTTTGTCTTGTTTCTTTTTTATGTTTCTTGTTGCACATGCATTATTGAGATGATTTAGGCCTTCTTTCTTTTAGCTACTAGCCAAATAGACTCACCTTGCCTACTTTCCACTTGTTTCACTCTTTGTGCCATTTGCCCTTTGTTTCTTTCTATAGCCCATTACAAGCCTTGGCCTGAAAAACTATGATTCACCCCTTTCCTTAGGGATTTGAGGAGCTTTGGAATTGTTTTGGGATTGGTTCATAATAAGTATGGGAGGGTGTCTCAAGTTTTGTGTTCTAAACCATGGATTTTGATTTTTGAGTAAGAGGTTGGTTAAGTTGACAATTTTGATTTTGGGAAATGAGAAAAATACATAAACATTGACGCATATGCAACAAAAAGAAAAAAAAACAAAGAAAAAAAAAAAAAGAAAAATAGAAAAGAAAATGGAGAAAAGGAGAAAATTGAAGTGGTTTTGATTCTTTGGTTTGGGATACTCTTCTTATGCTTATTGATTCATTCCCCATTGCTCCTCTTTTCTCTTTGGTTTTAGCATAAAAATCCTTCTCTCATCCACCCTTTGCCTTTGCCCCATTATATCCCTTAATAAAGCCCTTTTGATCTTTAATTGCATGTGTTTCAAGTATGGAAATTAGGGACCTACCAAGATTTGGGTGTGCTATTTGCATGATGTGTTGAGGGTAGACACAAGCCCATACACATGAGAGTTCATTTCATATCATCATATCTTGTAAGTGTGTATCTTGAGAGGATTCTATCACTTTTGATTCATTTTCTATTTTTCCTTGTCTCTTGTTTGCTTTGGGTGTTGGAAGTGTGTTCATTAATTGTTTGATCCCTTGATTCTTGGAGTGTTTGTCTTCTATCTCACTTTTTTGCAATTTTGGGATTCATTGGAAATTGATCTTTGTTTTGCTTTTGTTCTTGAGTATCTTTTGTTCTTGGTTCAATAAATTAGTTTTGCCTAGGAATGCAATTGTTCAAGTGTGGGGGTATTTGATAGAGTGTAATTTAGCATAGTCTAGAGTTGCATTTAGTATAATCTAGACATGTTTTATACATCATTTTGACAATTTTAGTTGAGTTTTGTGAGATTGGGTTGTTTTGGGCCTAAGTGTCTAAAATTTCTATTTGTCATGTTTTATTGATGCTTTTGATACTATCCCTTATGCAGCTCATAACATTTGACCCAGGTCTCCAATTTTGATGATTCTTGTCTTTTTTGAAATCTAAGGAGGAGATTTACAATTTTGTGTCTCATAAGGATTGGCTAATTCTGACGTGGCAGGGTCAAATTTGGGATTCAATGTTACGGTCTTGCACTTATAATAATTCCGCGTTTTAGTTTATAACTAGGGACCATTTGGTAATTCTAATTGGTCAAGGTAGCTTTTATTTAGTGGGTTCAGACCTTGTGGGGGGGACCACATTTTTGGCATTTTGTTTTTAGCTTTTCCCTTTTTGCAAGACAACATTTACACTACACAACACTACTCATTGAATAAAATCTCACCTTTGCGCGCTCTCTCTTCTTTCTTCTCTTTTCCTTTCTCTTTTCTCTTCTCTTCTTTTCCCTTTCTCCTTCATCAATTTCGTGCAGCCCCTTGTAGCCACCATGAGGATCTTCATGGAGGGCTAAATCCCCTTTGCAACCCAAGAATCATGTGCTTGTGGGTAAATATGAGTTCCTTTATTCTCAATTTCGAATTTTGCTCATGAAAACCCTTTTCCCCCTTATTCTAATTCTCAATTTCCTTGTTTAATGTATGATAATGATTAAATTGGGGAATTGAAATCTAAATTTGGGTCAATTACAATCAATTGATTGTGATTTAATACGATATGTGCTTGAATTTGGGAAAACTAGGAATGCGATAGTAATCCGGATTTTTCCGAATGAATGTAAGGTGATTGCCTTAAATTTCGTATTGTTGGAAATTTCATGAGTATGAATTTGACTTATTTGTTGGAACTGTGATTATTTCTCCATAAGCATAGGTTCTTAAGTTGTACCTCTTTAATTCTATTTTCGTTTATTGTTTAGAAAGTTGTTTTGTTGCTTTAATTTTTGAAAATCACACAAAATCCCCCCTATTTTGAATTGAATGCAAGGTGTTTAATGAATTGTATTTTTGAGAAAATAACCTAAATTAGCCTTATATTACAAAATTTATTGGAAAACTTAGTTGCTTTTGACGGCGTGTTCGACGTGATTTGCCAATAGCATAAACATTTTTTATTTGCTTTCCAATTATAAAATAATATAGTAAGAGATGATTGATTTTGGTATATGTGTAGGCATCATGAGAAAAACAAAAGCAGTTAGGGACAACATGCCTTGCTTTTGCGGAAAGTGCATAGAGAAATCTATGTGTCTTTGGTAATTTTGGTTCTCAAATTGTCACCTAGATTATTTTCTCATGATATCATAGCTTTACAGTCTTAAGAGTCTTGGTTTATTTTCACATTTCTTAATAAATTTAAATTAATTTTACCACAGTAACAATGAATGTTCTGCTTGTCGTATGCATTATGCTAGTCATCGTTCACTTACGGATGATCCAAATTTTGACATTATAATTTCTCTGATATATTCTAATATCAAGTATGATGAGGAGGTAAGATGAATATTGCATCGTGGATTTAAAAATTTATATATGTTCATGAAAAACTTATTAACATGTTTTTTCTTTTTACTTAGGGGGAATGAGGAATACTACATAAGTACTCATAATAAAGAGGTAATTTGCTCAAACTTTTTTCAAATATGGATGTTTATTAAACACAATTCCATTGATTGTTCTTGTTGCACTGCAATACAAGTTGTGGCTGAAGAATGTTAATGCTTGATTATCATACTACTATTGTGATATTCTGATTATGTCTACTCTTACATTGTAAATTTGATTACCCTCTTTGAACAACAATTTTATGAATTATTCTTCTATTTAGCTACATGACTTTTTCTACATTAAGTATATCATTGCATTCTTTATATCTAGTTTTTTTTTTCTCAAAAGCCTTTGCTAAAATTTAGCTAATTTCAATTAATATTTTATTTGAATTTTATATTTTAAGACACCTTATCAAATTGAATAGATTTTTTATACATAAATTTACTTTTTTATTTCTAAAATACTTTTACTTAAATGCAATTAATTATTCTCAACTCATAAGTTTTTAATACAAAATAATTATTTTGTTTCTAATACAAAATCTTTCTACATATTATAACTAGAAATTGATAAATTCAGATTAATACTATCAAATTAATAGATAGTTAACACAATTCATTTTCATACTTTATTCTTCCATTTCTAAAGTTATTCTCTTTAACTTATTCTTATATAGAAATTTTAAATGTCTCATCTATTTAATTTATTCTTACATAATACAACTGTTAGAATATATGATACATATATTTTATATTTGTGTATATCTCCTATTTTGTTACGTAGTTTATCTTGTGTAGATTTTGTCTATATTCTTAGCTAATTAGTTTCCTACTTTCTAGGTTAATTATGCTCTTGTATATTGTATATATTCTCACGTTACTAATGAGAAAACGACGATTCAAACTCTTTCATGATATTAGTTTAGTTTCGATCCTAAAATCCCTAACAACCACCTCTCTTCCACCCTTTTTTTTATCTCCTTCCGTTGCATTTTTCCATGGCCAATCAACCCAAATTTCATCCTACTTTGACTATCACCAATGTTAAGTCCCTCATTCCCATATTGGGTGGCTTTATTCACGGTCCTTGTTAGGGTACATGCTTTACATCACCACATCATCTCTCCTACGGAGGCAAACAAGGTAGCCACCTATGCCGCATCCAAAGCCGCAGACCTTGCTCTATGGAAGCGTCTCGATGCCGCAGTGCTTCAATGGATATACGGGACTATATCCACCGATCTCCTTCATGCTATCTTGCTCAAAGACGACACAGCTCAAGGGGCATGGGCTCGTCTCGAATCTATGTTTCAAGACAACAAGGTTTCTCAGGCTACTCATCTTGAAGAGGAACTTGCGGACCTTAATTTCGAGAATTTTTTGTTATTTGATAGCTATTGTAATCACATCAAGTCGTTGGCTAATCAGCTTGCTGATGTTGATGCCCCTCTCACCAACAGCAGATTAGTTCTTAAACTCATAGCAGGGCTGCCTGAAGCCTATGCCGGGACGGTGGATATCATCCAAAATCAAGAACCATTACCCTCGTTTGCGAGTTGCTGATCTCGACTCAAGCTTGCGGAGCGGACCATTAAAAACCGCTTGGCAAAGGAAGGCAACTCTGGCAACCGCTCTCAAGCCGCTCTCCTCACGAGCACCGGCAGCCACCACGGCACGGACAACAACACCTCTGCATCCTCTGCTTCATCCCGTCAGAGTTCCAAAGACAATAAGCAAAAGAAGTCCAACTCCAAGGTTTCTGGGAAAAGCCGCAATAACAATGGGCAAGTGGCCCCACAACAATCTGGACTCGTGCCATTTAATTGGCAGCAACAGCCATGGGCCTCCTGGGCTCCTTGGTTGGCTTAGTGGCCAAACCTGCCTCCATGCCCATATCTTGCTTCCTCCTGGGCGCCGAAAAATGTTGCTGCTCCTACTGCTGGGCCACGCCAATCTAAGCCAGGGATCTTGGGTTCGTGTCCATAGGCATACAATGCTGTAGCACCATCCACTAGCTACACACCCATGGACATTGAAGCAGCAATGCATGCTCTATCTTTTTCTCAGCCGGATGGAAATTTCTATATGGACACCGGCGCTACATTTCACATGTTTGCGGACCAAGGTATTTTTTCTTCTTATTTCAATTCGAGCATTAAAAATAATAACATTGTTGTAGGTAGTGGACATCTGGTTCCAATTGTTGGTCACGACAGGATACTACGTTGCCATCCCCTTACCCTCCCTTTCACTTGAACAATGTCTTACATGCTCCTAAATTGATTAAAAATTTAATATCTGTCCGTAAATTCACCACTGATAATTCGGTTTCCGTTGCATTTGATCCCTTTGGTTTTTCTCGTGAATGACTTACAGATAGGAGCCAGACTAATGAGATGTGACAGTACTGGTGACCTTTATCTTCTCTTCTCAAACACTCAAGTCACTCCTCAAGTCAATAATTCAGCTTTTATCGCTATTTCATTCGATCTTTGGCATACTCGCCTAGGCCATCCTGGTGATGCTGTTCTTAGATCCCTTAGTAGCAAAAATTTTATTGATTGTAATAAGGCTTGTAAAACTTTTTGTTCCTCATGTCCTCTCGGGAAACATTCTAAGTTACTGTTTTTTGATTTTATGTCACACACTACTTCTTCTTTTGATATAATTCATAGTGATCTTTGGACTTCGCCTGTCATGAGTTCTTCTAGCCATTGTTATTATGTTCTATTTCTTGATGATTACAATAAATTTTTGTGGACATATCCTATTGCAAAGAAATCCCAAGTTAAACACTTGTTCAAATCTTTTCATAGTCTAATTCGTACACAATTTACCCGTGATATTAAGACTTTTCAATGTGACAATGGCACGAAATATATTAATGGTACTTTAAAAGAGTTTTTTTATCAACATGGCATGCTTTTTCGTCTATCTTGCCCCCATACTTCCCCTCAAAATGGAAAAGTCGAACGCCACATAAAATCAATAAACAATATCATATGAACCTTACTTGCTCATGCTTCTTTGCCTCTTTCTTTTTGGCATCATGCATTAGAAATGGCCACATATCTCCTAAACATTCTCCCAACCAAGGTCCTAGGATTTATGTCTCCCACTCAAATTCTATATCAATGTGATCCCATATACTCGGAATTACGTGTCTTCGGTTGCCTATGTTTTCCTCTCTTCCCGTCCACTTCTATTCACAAATTGCAAGAAAGGTCCACTCCTTGTGTCTATCTTGGTCCCGCCCCAAATTATAGAGGTTCAAAATGCTATGACATGTCAAGTGGAAAAATTATTATTTGTTGTCATGTGAAATTTGTTGAAACCGAATTCCCTTTCTCTAAGCTTCACTCCCCTCACAAAGATGACTATAATTTTCTGAATTTTAATCTCATTTTTCATCACTTGCACCACCAAAACAATACTCCTCCAAATTTGGCGCACCAAGCTGACCCAACTTCCCCTCCTAGGCCTATGGCGTCAACCGACCCACCTCAACCCACTCTCTCATCTATTGGGCCAACTTCCTCAAGCCCACCTTCGCATCCTCACTCTACAGCTGGGCCATCTTCTTCAGGCCCACTTCCTACACCTGGTACTGTCACATTGCACGCTCCTGACCAGCAAGCCCATCATCCCTCCCCAGACCGGCCTACACCCATTCCCACACCGTTGCCAGATCCTACCCTTCATCCAATGACAACTAGAGCTAAAAATGGAATCTACAAACCGAATTCGAAATATTTTTCTAATTTTTCTGCCATGACTACCACTACTATATCTCCCTTACCCAAAGATCCAGCTAGTGCTATTCGTGACCCGAATTGGAAAAATGCAATGTTAGATGAATTTAATGCTCTTATTGCTAATAAAACATGGGAATTGGTACCTAGGCCACCGGATGTGAATGTAATCAGGTCTATGTGGATTTTTTGACATAAACAAAACTCGGATGGTTCTTTTGAGCGGCATAAAGCCTGTCTTGTAGGTGATGGGAAAACACAGCAGCCGGGTGTTGATTGTGATGAGACTTTTAGTCCGGTTGTCAAATCGACCACTATTCGTACTATTCTTAGCATTGCTGTTTCTAAATCTTGGCCTATTCACCAGTTAGATGTCAAGAATGCTTTCTTACATGGTTTTCTCAATGAGACAGTTTATATGCATCAGCCCATGGGTTTCAGCGACAAAAGTCGCCCTGATCATATGTGTTTACTAAAGAAATCTCTCTATGGCCTTAAACAGGCTCCGCAGGCCTGGTATTAGTGTTTTGCAGATTTTGTTGCCACCATTGGTTTTTCTCACAGTAAATCTGATCACTCATTATTTATTTACAGTCAGGGCTTGGATATGGCATATATTTTGTTATATGTTGATGATATCATTTTTACGGCTTCATTCGATCGATTGAGAAAGCATTTTATGGCTCTCTTGGGTGCCGAGTTTGCTATGAAGGATCTAGGTCCTCTAAGCTTCTTTTTGGGGATTGTTGTGTCCTGCGATGCTAATGGTATGTTCTTATCTCAGAAACAATACGCCACAGAGATCATTGAGAGAGTTGGTATGACTAATTGTAGCTTTTGTCCCACTCTTGTTGACACCAAACCAAAACTTAGTGCATTGAAGGATTCACCTTATGAGGATCCTACGAAGTACCGCAGTCTGGCTGGTGCCTTACAATATCTTACTTTTACTAGATTTGACATCTCTTATGCAGTTCAACAAATCTGTCTTCACATGCATGATCCCAGGAACGAGCATATGAGTGCTCTTAAGCATATTTTGCGCTATTTGCAGGGTACTTTGTCTTATGGTCTACACTTGTATAAATCCTCTTTCAACAAGCTCATTTCTTATACTGATGCTGACTGGGGAGGATGCCTGGATACTAGACGTTCTACTTCCGGCTATTGTGTTTTTCTAGGTGACAACTTGATATCTTGGTCGTCCAAAAGACAACCTACTTTGTCACGTTCTAGTGCTGAGGCTGAATATCGGGGAGTAGCTAATGTTGTTTCTGATTCTTGTTGGATCCGAAATTTATTACTTGAACTACATTGTCCTATTCATAAAGTTACTCTGGTTATTGTGACAATGTGAGTGCCATTTATTTATCAGGAAATCCGGTACAACATTAGCGTACGAAACATATTGAGATGGACATTCATTTTGTCAGGGAAAAGGTCGCTAAAGGTGACTTACGAGTTCTACATGTTCTTTCCCGTTATCAGATCGCCGATATTTTTACGAAGGGCCTACCTCGTATTTTATTTGAAGATTTTCGAGTCAGTCTCAGTGTTCGTGAACCTCCCGTTTCGACTGCGGGGGTGTGTTAGAATATATGATACATATATTCTATATTTGTGTATATCTCCTATTTTGTTATGTAGTTTATCTTGTGTAGATTCTGTCCATATTCTTAGCTAATTAGTTTCCTACTTTCTAGGCTAATTATGCTCTTGTATATTGTATATATTCTTAGGTTACTAATGAGAAAACGACGATTTAAACTCTTTCAAAAACCTTCATCCTTAACAATGAGGACGTCTCCTAATTTATTATACTTTATTCCTTGCATAGGAATTTTCCATTATCAATGCAGATGAAACAAATGATGCAAATATTATTTTAGATGTGAACCCAGAAATAAGTTCATATGCAAATGGTCACCAAAGTCGTGAGAATGCTAGGAGCAACCATATCTCTAGATTTATTGATCATCTCTGTAGCTTGGATGTAAATGATGATAAGGTAATTATATTTTGTGCAAGGTTGTTTTTCTCTCCATTATAAGAAAAAGGAAGTAAGAAAATAAAACAAGTTTTTCTTATTTGTTGAAATTTACCTTATAGTTAATTTGTAAAACTTCTTTAACTTAAATTCCTTAATAGTTAATTTCAACTTATATAAAAACTCTTTTAACTTGTGACGGAAGCTGAATTTATTTTACCTTCTTATTTTATTTTATTATAAATGTTTTTTAATATATATTTTTTTCAAACCAATACGAAGTTGACTTATAAAGTATCTATTATTTCCCTCTTACTACTATTGCTACAATATTAGTATTCACTCTCTTGTTATCTCTTTTTTTTTTTGTTATTTACAGTTCTTGGCTTATAAAATAAAGATTTCAAAGTTTCCGACACAATTGGGTTGAGCAGAATGATGAAAAAACACTTAAACCATTTTTGTTAAGTTCATAATTATGCATAACAGTGAAAAATGTCTAGTAGTTTTATCTTTTTTTAATATATACTTTTATCCCATGTTAAAGAAAAATGCCTGAACCTTTTTCGATCGGTAAGCCCGCAGGAAATGAGAATCATAGATTTTAATTTAGAGAATTTTTACAAACTCAAGGTGACCTAAAATATTCATAAATATCTGATGAAGTCATGTTTGATAATCTTTTAATGTTATAGTATAAGGTTGTGCTTTATTTAGTTAAACTGCAATTTGGTGATTATTTTTATAAACTTTGCATATTTCTATCCCTACGAATATATTCATTGATGAGTCCTATATCTCATGGCAACTTCAAGGGTTGAAGTTGCAAATTTCAGCATATCGTATAAAAGTTCATAAATATAGGGCATGGATCTTTGAGGTAGCTTTTAACCTACTAGTCATTTGGGAAATTCTATTATTCTTGTGTTTTACTTCAATGCTTTGTATAATATTAGGATGTGAGTTTGTGCTTCACTCAATTTCAAAAGCTAGCTCATGGCGTGAGGGTTACCCTCCACTAATATATTATATTTTGGCCTTATATATAGCCAATGTGAAATTTGAATTTTTCCCAATACACACCCTCACACCCAACACTTTTGCGCTTGATGCTTAGATAATAAGGTAGGTGACCCTTTAGTGGATCTAGGATAAACTCTCATACCATTTTAAAATGTGGGTTTGGATAACTCAATCCCAAAAGTTAGCTCATAGAATGATGATTTCGTCTACTTATATATTGTATTTTGGCCTTATATTTAGTAGATGTGAGAATTGGAATTTTTTTAATATATAACCTAAACTTGTTTTTAATTTACCCCTCTTTTTCTATTCCCTATAATGTATTTTTTTATGCATTCACATAGTTGGCAACTTGAAACAATTGGATGAAGATCAAATGACTTATATTTATCTTCATAAATCAATCTCAAAACAAAACTTTAAAATCTGAATCGTGGGAATGTTCATCGTAATACTAACAATTTTCTTGATTGTATGAATGTATGCAACATTGATTGCACCCAAATCAGTTGGTTCCCAGTCATGATCGACATTGAGTTTATCAAAATTAGTTTCTAACAACAACAACAACAACATAATCAATCTCCTTTTCTACTTCCCTTTTGTGTGCATCACTTTGAGATCGTTCTTTCGTAACCCTAATTCTCCAAAAGGCCCATTGACTACTGTCACTTTAGACTCCAAATTGTCTCTACACTCCACATGTGCGTCGCCTTATAATTTTTCAAGGCAAATAGGTCGTGCGTCTTTGTCCTTTACCTCTAGCATGCTTTCCGTAACAATTAATATTGTATGCACCTCTAGCATGATTGGCTAATGAATTCAGAACATGGAATCTATGAAAAAGGGAGTCCCCTCTGCCTATTGCCGCCTCGCTGCTGCTTCCAGGCCATCATGTATCATCTTTAAGCTCTTCCGAATCATGCGATCTACCATCTTCCTTTTCAATGCTTGCATAAGATGAATCGTCCTCCTCATGAGATGTGTTTTTAAGCGAACACATGCAAACCTCACATTCTGCCATTGACCCTTCTTCCACCAACTGAGCAATGATTAAGTTGCCATTGATCTGTAATTTGAGAATATTATTAGGGGTGACCCCAATAGGTAGTCTTAGTAGAATCCTCGCCTACTATAAAACATTGAAATTCAAAGTATTCTCGTCTACCTCTAAAAATATACCAATTGAAGTTTTTAATTTTGAGAAGCCCTCTTGGTTCCACAGGTGTAACGACAACCCATAACATCTAAACCAAACAAGTTTATTACTCCATACACACTCTAAATAGTTTCCACGGAACAACCTCTTCAAACATATTAGCCAACCAATCCTCCTCTCCCTCCAAAATATCTTTTAAATTATCATCAATCAGTGAGAGAGCATAGTTTTAAAAATTGAACTAGTGATTGACCCGGTCAAAGTACTAGATTAGTGATTAGTGGTCAAACTAGTGGATCACTAGTTGATTCACATGATCCAATCTTTATTATATATTTTTTTTATTATATACAAATTTCAAACTTGTAAAAACAAATTGGTTAATCTTTAATGTTATTAAAAACTATTTAAATTACTTTTTAACATACCTTGTTATTAATTTAATTTTTGTTATTTATTTCACTTTTTTATTTTAAAAATCACTCCTTTTTCTATTTTTATTTCTTTTGATTGAATTATTAAATTTAATTGTTGATAGTACAAGTATACAAATAAAAAATATATATTAATGAAATTTATGTTCAAGATTAATATATATATAAATGTTTCCGCACATATGTAACAAAGAAAAGCATTGGTTAAATGTTTAGTGCACCTATTAACAACTTCATTGCATGGGTTTGAATCCTTGCTTCATCAAATTTTAGGTTATTTTTTTAATAAATAATAATCAAATTAAAAAATGCTCATTTAATATTGTGACCCGGCTGGTCAACGGGTCAACAGGTTTAATGAAAATCGGTCAAGTTGCCTAGGTCACTCCGAGTTTGATCAGGTTGTTTGCATGGCCAATCTAATCACCGACTTGACCTAGTCAAACCTTTGGTCATGATTGGACTGGTCCAACTAGGTCGGTTCGGGTTTTAAAACCTTACTAGAGAGTAGTACAGGGTTATCACTTATGTAATGTACATGGATTGTCGTGAAACACGCCATAATAAAGGATTCTTGAATGAAAGCAAAATTCCTAGGATTATGGACAATCCTAACGATACATCATCCCAACCAATCTATATTTGAAGCATTAATCACCACTTCAGTGATACATTATTTTGATTACTTTCATGAAATCCTACATCCTTAGGATTGCATCCACAAAACCATACATCCTTAGGATTGTTTCCATGAAATCCTAAATCCTTAAGGTTGTATCCATGAAACCTAAATTCTCAGGGTTTCATTTATGTAACCCAAAATCCTTAGAGTTTCATTTACAAAACCTCAAATACTTAGTGTTTCATTTACGAAACCCAAAATCCTTAATGTTTCATTTACAAAACCTTAAATTCCTGGGTTTTTATTTATGGACTAAATCCTCAGGGTTTCATTTAAGAAACCATAGACCCTTAAGCTTTCATTTACAAAACCCTCAATCCTTAAGTTTTCATTTTTGAAACCCTATCTTAAACCATCAAATCCTAAAAGAAATCATGAGGATTTAGAGTTTCATAAATGAAACCCTACATTGGTATTTAGCATTTAAAGTTTTAGGGTTTTACGGTTTATGGTTTATGATTTTAAGATTAAGATTTTTCAGGTTCAATGTTTTGGGATTTATTGTTTAGGGTCTATGGTTTATGCTTTAAGATTTTAGGGTTTTGCGTTGTAATTGTTAAGCTTTCATGGCTTAGGATTTAGGGTTTCATTTTATGGTTTAGGATTTAGGGTTTTATTTCAAGATTTAAGATTTAGGGTTTCTTCATGATTTAAGGTTTCATGGTTTAGGATTTACGATTTCATTTTATGGTTTATAATGGTCAATGGGAGATTCCTCAACTAATCCTACAGCTTATCCCGCATTTGAGTAATGTGCTTGAATCCATTCCTATTCCTTCAAATAATACTGCAGATATTCCCATTTGGAGGCCTGTTGATTTAGGTGAGTTAAACTCCAAGACAACTTATGGATTTGTTACAATTCATGGTCCAAAATCCCCTTGGGCAAATCTTGTTTGGTCTAGCTACATTCCTCCTTTTCGAAGTTTTATGGTATGGCGTGCTATTCACAATGCCCTCCCAACCGATGATATATTGTGGAAAAAGGGCTGTATTATTACCTCCATTTGCTGTCACAGTATGTAGTGTGAAGAAAGTGCTCTTCACCTCTTCTTACTCTGCCCTTTTACACAAAAATTATGGAATTGGATCAGCAGCATTGCTAAACTAAGGCTACATTTGTACTCTATCAATTCCCTGCTCAAAGATACTTCGTAGCCCAGCAATCCGCAATGTAGAGATACTTTTCTCTCAGCTATTGTTCATACATTCTGGCTTATTTGGATCAGTAGGAATAGCATCAAATTTAGAGACCATGCCATACCATTCCAACAATTGCTTAATCATCTTATAATAAATGTGGCTTTTTCTGGAAATAACTCTACTGGTCACATGTTTGCTGGAACTGAAACATTGTTGCTATCAAATTTTGGTATCACTCTAAAATATGCACAACCTAGGGTCATCCTTCCTGTCCTTTGGATTCCGCTGCCAAATCAGATCAAATGTAACTTGGATGGGGCTGCAGTTGGTCCCCTAGACATGCTGCAATTTGTGACATATTTAGAGACAATTCTAGAAGATTCCTTGGCGGCTTCACACAGTACATTGGATTGCAAACAACGTTGGTTGTTGAACTAACAGCTGTTGTCCTTGCTATTGAAGCTTGCATAGAGAGGGGTTGGTGCAATGTATGGCTGGAATGTGACTCAAGCTCAGTTATTTCAACTTTCTCCAACCCTCTCATTGTCCCTTGGAAAGCTTAGAAGGCACTAGAACTGCATGCTTGATAAATGTCTTGCATTTAACTTCAAAGTGTCACATATCTATAGAGAAGGAAATCAATGTGCTGATGAACTTGCTAACTATGGCCTTAAGCATAGATTAGATTATACTTGGTTTCTTATGGCTCCTAGTTTCTTGTATAGGTCATTAGAGATCAATCAAAATCTAAGGCCAAATTATAGGTTTAGCTAAACCCTTTGTGGTTGCTTTTCATATTTGTGGGTTTAGTTTTTGTCCACCCACTTACGTAAAACTCTATTCTTTGTACCTTTTATTTTCTTTCATTAATAAATTCAGCTGAGGGGTGGTTTTGTTTAGGGGTGCCAACATAGTTGGGATGCCTTAACATCTCTTCCTCTCTTGGTCTCCATTTCTATTAAAAAAAGGTCAGGAGATACATGAGTCATGAGTTTAAAAAGGCAGGGCATACATGTGTTAGAATGTTAAAAGCATCATTTTCACCATTTCTCAAGCCTATTAGTTACTGAGACTATTGACAACACAATTTTGCATCCTTATCACCATTTATCAAATGACTATTAGTTGATATATATGAATTTTTAAATATAAATTCATTTGGAAAAAGAGAAAAAGATATAATATTTCCTATTTTTTATTTTATAAATTACAAATAGAAAGAGTAGGAAAGAGAAACACTACACAACAAGAAATAAGAACATAAAATACCAAATTTAATTAATAAGTTTGTGTGTTTTGATATCCATGACATAATTGTTATACTAACAAAATAAGAACACTTTAAATATACCAAAAATATCACTATAGTTGTCTACAAACCACGTATACATTCATAAAATATTCCCTATGCAACCAACACATTTAAAAAATAATTCTAGCACATTGAATTTTCCAAATCATAAAAGCTCCTTAGTTATCAACTGTTTTCTTAGGCTTGGCTCTTGGCTTCTTTCTCTTTTTTTTGTGGTTGTTGATGCAGTGGGCTCTTGGTTGTTGGCTATTGGTTCTTCATTAGTGGTAGTTTGAATGTTTCCTTGTGTTTACACAGCTTGAGAGCTTTCAAAATTGGCACATGATTGGGCAGAAGATGGTTCAGCAGTGTTTTTCTAAAAAAAAAAACACAAAAAAATGTTTCAGCAATAAGATATATACATAATAATAGCTACAAACAAAATTCATATATACTATCACATAGGCTTACCTGTTTTTTTCTTTTTCACCGGTGCCCTTTGACAAGTTTTACTATTATGTCCAAAATGATTACAAGTTGAGCACTTTATGGTGTTAGACCTTCTTTCTTGTTGATTTCCTGTTGGTCCCTTAACAACACTTTTCTTTCTAGCCTTTCAAGGCCTTCCAACTTGCCTTTTTAAGGGAGGAGGGCCAATATCAGGTCACCCACCCCTATTGTTGGGGTTAATCTCACCCATGGGATGAATCAACATAGCATATGTTGTCCTTAACTTAGTCATGGAATGTGCTTCATCACAAAACAAAGTAGGATTTAATCTATTATGAGATATGCATGCACAAACATGTTTGCAAGGCAACCCAGTTATTTGCCAAAACCTACATCTACATTCTTTTAATTTTAGGTCCACAACAAAAAGGGTAAAACCATCTTAAACCTTAAACTGTTGTTCACTAGCATATGTAACTTTTAAAAATCTACCATCTTACATTTCCATGTCTAAGAATTTTCCTATTCTTGGAGTCAATATACCCTCAACAGTAGTTGCAATCTCATTCCTTTTTTGAAATAATGCCATCAACCTGCAAACAACATTGTCAAGCATAGACATTATAGTCTTCTTTCGATCATCACCTAACCAAGAGTTGAAGACTTCACATACATTATTTGTGACATGATTACTCTTCAAAAGAGGATTATATGTGTATCTTGCCCAAGTTTCTATTGGTCTATCACTGGACAACAACCAATCAACAGCATCATTGCTCACCTTTCTCATGGCTGAAATAGCTTTGTCAAACATGTCTTTATTGTAGGCCATGGCACATCCCCAAAAATGGTGTGTCAACAATAGGGATTTGAAATGCATTTTAAAATGATTCAAAATATGATTACAATAATTCCTACATAAAAAAAAACAAAAGAATAATAATATCATGTTAGTATTTTACAAAATCAAAAACTATAGTCAACAGTCATTCAAACACTATATCAACATACCTATGTGTTGCATATGGAATACTAGTCTTAATAGCTTTAGAAAGACCCTACATTTAACAAATGGAGAATTACAAACTAATAAACTAAATCATGGATAATTGTAGAGAAAATTAATGGATAGAAAAAATACCTTTTGTTGATCAAACATAATACATAGTAAATCATCTTGCCATTCATGAACAGATTGTAAAGCTTCACATAATGATCTCAAAAACCAAGTCCATGAATCCTTATTTTCAATCTCCACCACTACAATAGCTATAGGGAACATGCTCTTATTTCCATCTAAGGTAACAGCAGATAATAAGACCCCACCATAAGGCCCTTTCAAATGGCATCCATCAATACCTACCTATGGTCTGCACCCTCTCACAAAGCCCTTCTTCATAGCAACAAGACATACAAAGATCCTTTGAAATTCAGGTTTATTATCTTGAGTTGGACTTGGATTCATAGACAGTTTCACTATGCTCCCACTATTTGTTGCTCTAACTAATTCAACCCAAGGTGGTAGCTTATATATGACTCTGCATGCACCCCTTTAGTATGTTGAAATACTTTCCTCTTAGCACGGTATAGTTGCATTATACTTATTGGTACAACACCATACTTTTCAAGTAATATTTGTTTCATTGATGAGTAGCTTAAATTAGGATCAGCTATTAATACGTTCTCAAGCTTTGAAGCAATTCATGTAAGGTTTGCATCAGCATTCCATGTGACTCTAATGCAAGTATGGTTAGACTCAAATGACTTATGGCAAAGGTAACATCATCTAGAAATGGGGATGCATGTATCCTCCAAATACATCCTAAGTCAACGCACTCAACCTTGGATGCTTCATTTTTAATTCTCTTTAATTGAAATCCCTCTTGTATAGAAAAATCCTTCAAAACTTGCCTAAAATGATGCACACCCATAAACAATTGATGAACTTCTAGATGTGTCTTTCCATTTTTTTGAGTCTCATGCAGTTTTCCATAAATCCCCCTTTCCTCGTAGATTTCAGTCATGTTATCATCAAAATGAAGATTTCCAATGATATCAATACTTTCTTCAAAGTCACTCAATTCATATGTATCATGTGTCTCATTCCCACAATCTTCATCATTAGAGTCATATTCATCATCTAATGAATCATTCACATTGTGAGATGCATTGAAAGTCTCATCATCATCATTCACAAATACCTCATCTTGACCTAGGAATATTTGGATGAACTTGTTCATCTTCCCCATTTACACTAACATGTATATTTTCACTTGCACTTACATCATCATCTACACCATCATTACCAATAGCTAAAGGTATTTTCCAAAACTCATCATTATTTCTACTAGCAAACAAATGAATATATCTAGCATCACTCATCTCAGAATACATTTTAATCACATCAGAATCAGACTTGAGGGGTAGCATATTACCAGTAATAGCAAACCTAAACCAAAGAATGAAGGGATTATAAGGTGGCAGTCCCAATTCTTTTGCAAAGTTATTGACATCATCAAATGCACAAAACATGCCAAATTTGTCTGGGTCCTAGTTGCGAATCTCACATGGTTTACCCAATTTCTCCACAAAATGTACAAATATATCCACATTTCCTGGGGCCGAGCCCAAATAAGGCAAGTCATCTTTCATGTTAGACATTTGCAATTTGACGACAAAAATAAAAATGATTTGTTTTTTCTATTTTTATTCATAAAAAAAATTAAATAAACAGCAATGTTATCATGCAAAAGGAATGTTAAAAAACAAGAATTTTATCATGCAAAATGAATGTTAAAAAAACATGAATACTATCATGCCAAAGGAATGTTAAAAAACAGGAATGTTATCATGCAAAACTTGTAAAAAACTTGTTAAAAACAGGAATGTTATATGTAGTTTCATCCAAAAAAAAACTTGATTTGTCTTGCACTTTTCCATTCACATTTAATGCATATCAAGCACCATCACAAAACATTATTCAATCAAGGTTAATAATAATAAACAAAATTCATGCATAGACCACGATCTAAACACCTTGATCTAGCTTATGTTGAGCAGTCTTAGCTGACGCAATTTGTGAGCCATCATAGATAACAAACTTTAAAAATAGTTCTTATACAAACTAATAAAATTAGAAAAATGTTGTCATATAAAATAGCTTTCTCCAATAAAATCAAACAACGCCCTAATGTTTAAGTTAAATATAATTGATACATTTAATCTAAAAGTAATTTAATTATATTTAATCTTTAATTTAATTATAAAATTGATACATTTAATATTTAAATTTGTTTAATGAGGTAGTTTAAATTAAATAATGTAATTATCTTAAAATCATAATGTTTGTTATTATCTTAGGATTATCATAATTGTTTTAAGCTTATAATATTTGTTCTTTTGTTAGTTTGATTTTAATTCGTTTAGGATTATAATTTTTATTTATATTATTTTCAATAAACTTTATCATCTAATTTAAATAAAATATAATTTTTAAATTTGTCCCGTTGTTATTATTTTATGATGCTTTAAAGTTATTATTCTAATTATCTTATGAATATAGAAAATTTAAAGATTAAATGTAACAAATCTAAATAGATTTAAATTTAAATTTAAATTAATTATTTGGTATTAATTTCATTTTTTTAACTATATTTTCTTTAAAAAAAATATTTTAAAATCTTCAAATTCGAAAAGCAATTTTGGCTTTTAAATAGTAGATGATAATAATAATAAAAAAAAATTGAACAAAGTGTAATGCAGTAGTTTATATTTATTAATGTAATTATTTTAAAATTATAATATTTTTTTTATTATTTTAGGATTATTGTAATTGTTTTAAGATTATAATATTTATTCTTTTGTTAGTTTGATTTCGTTTAAGGTTATAATTTTTATTTTATATAATTTTTAATAAATTTTATCATTTAATTTTAAAAAAATTATTTTCAAATTTGTCCAATTCTTATTATTTTATGACGCTTTTAAGTTATTATTGTAATTATCTTATGAATATAACAAATTTAAAGATTAAATGTAACAAGTCTAAATGGATTTAAATTTAAATAAATATTAATTTAAATTTAAATCAATTATTTAGTATTAATTTCACTTTATTTAACTATATTTTTTTAAAAAAAATATTAGTTTGAGATCTTAAAATTCAAAAAGAAATTAAGGTTTATAAATAATAGTTGATAATTAAAAAAACTAAAAAAATGTGAGCTGATGTAGTTTAAATTGATTATTGTAATTATCTTAAAATTATAATGTTTGTTATTACCTTAAGATTATTGTAATTGTTTTAAGATTATAATATTTGTTCATTTGTTAGTTTGATTTTAGATTCAATATACAAAGAATATGGGAATGTAGAAAGTGAGTTAGATACATTTTATCCTAAGATGTTAAATGCCATAAATTATTTTGGATTGCCTCCACATAAATTATGTTTACAAGTTGGAGTCTCTGTAATGCTGATAAGTAAGATAGACCATTTGGTATGAATATAAAAAATTTAAAGATTAAATGTAACAAAATGGATTTAAATTTAAATAAATATCAATTTAAATTTAAATTAATCATTTGGTATTAATTTCGTTATTTTTTAACAAACAAATATTAGTTTGAGATCTTAAAATTCAAAATGACATTATGGTTTTTAAATAGTAGTTGATAGTAAAAAAAAATTAAAAAAAGTGTAATGAGGTAGTTTAAATTGATTAATGTAATTATCTTAAAATTATAATATTTGTTATTATCTTAGGATTATCTTAATTGTTGTAAGATTATAGTATTTGTTCTTTTGTTAGTTTTATTTAGTTTAGGGTTATAATTTTTGTTTTATATTATTTTCAATAAACTTTATCATATAATTTAAATAAAAAATTATTTTCAAATTTGTCTCGTTGTTATTATTTTATGACGCTTTTAAGTTATTATTGTAACTATCGTATGAATATAGTAAATTTAAAGATTAAATATAACAAGTCTAAATGAATTTAAATTTAAATAAATATCAATTTAAATTTAAATCAATTAATTGGTATTAATTTCATTTTTCTAACTAGATTTGTTTTTAAAAAAAGTTAGTTTGAGATCTTAAAATTCAAAAAGAAATTATGGTTTTTAAATAATAGTTGATAATAAAAAAATTGAAAAAAGTGAAATGAGGTATGTAGTTTAAATTTATTAATTTAATTATCTTAAAATTATAATGTTTGTTATTATCTTAGTATTATAGTAATTGTTTTAAGATTATAATATTTGTTCTTTTATTAGTTTAATTTCGTTTAAGTTTATAATTTTTATAATCGTTGTGGGCTACCTAATTTTTGTTTTTGCTAAATTTTGCATAGGTTTTGGTCTAGTTCCCCATGTTTTTCTATTGTACCGTTTTATCTTTATTTAATAATACATAGCTGGGCCTAGGATAGGGTGGGGTCGAGGGTGTCAACTTAGTTGGGATGTCTCTCCCCCTTAGAGGTGCCCTGGTCTACAATTTCAAAAAAAAAAAAAAATTTAAATTATTTTCAATAAAATTTATCATCTAATTTAAATAAAAAAATTATTTTCAAATTTGTCCCATTGTATTATTTTATTATGCTTTTAAGTTATTATTGTAATTATCTTTTGAATATAACAAATTTGAAGATTATGAATATAACAAGTCTAATCGGATTTAAATTTAAATAAATATTAATTTAAATTTAAATAATTTATTTGGTATTAATTTTGTTTTTTCTAACTAGATTTTTTCTTTAAAAAAATATTAATCCGAGATCTTAAAATTCAATAGGAAATTATGGTTTTTAAATAATAGTTGATAATAAAAAAAAACTGAAAAAAGTGTAAGAAGGTAATTTAAATTGATTAATGTACTTATCTTAAAATTATAATGTTTGTTATTATCTTAGAATTATTGTGATTGTTTTAAGATTATAATATTTGTTTGTTTGATTTTGTTTAGCATTATAATTTGTATTTTATATTATTTTCAATAAAATTTATCATCTAATTTAAATAAAAAATAATTTTCAAATTTTTCCCGTTATTATTATTTTATAAAACTTTTAAGTTAATATTGTTATTATCTTATGAATAGAACAAACTTAAAGATTAAATGTAACAAGTCTAAATAGATTTAAATTAAAATAAATATCAATTTAAATTTAAATCAATTATTTGGTATTAATTTCATTTTTCTTAACTAGATTTAAAATAAATATATTAGTCTGTGATCTAATAATTCAAAAAGAAATTATGATTTTTAAATAATAGTTGATAATAATAAAAAAATTGAGAAAAGTGTAATGAGGTAGTTTAAAATTATAATGTAATTATTGACATGGTCAGCACCATTCAATGAATGGAAAGCCAAAAAGGAAGGAAGAAGAACAAATAGATAAATAATAAAATTAATTAATGGTGTTTAATTAGTTTTATGCAAGTATAAGTAACATGTAGTTACCGCTTTGTGAGAAGAGAAAGAAAAAGTAGAAACAATTCTAACAAAGAGAGAAAGACAATTCCTACGAGAGAAGAGAGAAAAGTTTGAAAGAGAGAAAATATTGTTATATATTGTATGAGTGTTTGTAAACACTTTGATTCTTCCCTTTTCAATAAACGACTTGTAGTAGTTCGGAGACGTAAGCATAATTAGCTAAACTCCGTTATCAAATTGTGTGTTATTATTCCATAATTATTTTATTCTTATGAATCTGATTATAAGAAATTTGTGTAATTTCTCAACAATTGGTATCAGAGCTTTGGTTGTTGTTTTTGTCAATTAAACTAAACGATCCAAAGGGAGTGAGATTTTAATGGGAGTAATGGCTGTAGAAGAAGGAAAGGTGAAAATTGAGAAGTTCGATGGTGCATACTTTAGCTTTTGAAAGATGCAAATAGAAGACTATTTGTATCAGAAAAAAATGTATCAACCTCTCTCAGGAACTCAACCAGAGGGCATGAAAAATGAAGATTGAGCTCTTCTCGATAAGCAAGCCCTCGGAGTTATCCGTTTGACATTATCACGCAATGTTGCTTTCAACATTGCAAAAGAAACTACCACAACAAGTCTTATGGCGGCTCTTTCAAGCATGTATGAAAAACCATTAGCCTCAAATAAAGTTCATTTGATGAGGCGGTTGTTTAATCTACAGATGACGGAAGGCACATCAACAACGCAGCATCTCAATAAACTCAATATAGTTACAACCCAATTGAGTTCAATTGGAATAGAATTCGATGAAGAAGTACAAGCATTAATACTTTTGTCTTCTCTCCTAGAAAGTTGGAATGCTATTGTCACCGTTGTGAGTAGCTTGTCGAGAGGCAATAAGTTGAAGTTCAATGATGTTGTGATATGGTTTTCAGTGAAGAGATCTAACGGAGAAAGTTGGGTGAATCGTCAACCTCTTCAATATTGCATATAGAGTCAAGAGGAAGAAATTTAACTAAAGGATATGGACGTGACAAATCGAAAGATAGAAGGTCCAAATCCAAGAATAATCAAATTTCCCAAAACTCGAAGAATATCGAGTGTTGGAATTGTGGAAAAATTGGACATTTTAAAAATTAGTGCAAGTTTGCATCAAAGAATCAAAAGGCGAAAGCAAAGGCAAATGTTACCTCCACCTCAAGAGGACATGATGCATTAATATGTTCTTTAGAGAACAAGGAAAATCACGGGTGTTAGATTTTGGAACATCTTTTCATGCTACTTTGTAGAGAGAATTCTTTAAGAATTATGTCCCCGGTAATCTTAGCAAAGTTTACCTTGGTAATGAACAGTCTTGTCATATTGTTGGCAAAGGTGTGGTGAAGAATAAGTTAAACAAGTTTATTTGGGAATTGAAGAATGTTAAACATATTCCCGATCTAATAAAGAACTTAATCTCAATTGGTCAGTTAGCTAGTGATAGCTACACAACAGTCTTCCATGGTGATAATTGAAAGATTTCAAAAGGTGCAAGAACGGTTGCTCACGGTAGTAAGAGTGGTACTCTTTACATGACAGTAGCGGCGCATCATTTGATTGCAGTAGCAACAAATAATGAAAATCCCAATCTATGGCACCAAAGACTTGGCCATATGAGTGAGAAAGAGATGAAGATTATGCACTTGAAGGGGAAATTACCAGGTTTTCAGTCAATTGAAATTGACATGTGCAAAGACTGGATATTTGGAAAGTAGAGAAGAGTTAGCTTTCAGACAAATAGAAGAACCCCAAAGAAGGAAAAACTAGAGCTTGTTCACTCTGATGTTTGGGGACCAACAACTGTGTCATCCATTGGTGGGAAACAATACTTTGTGACTTTTATAGACAATCACTTTAGGAAGGTATAAGTTTACTTTCTAAAACACAAGTCAGAAGTATTTGAGGCCTTTAAAATATGGAAGGCCATGGTTGAAAATGAGACAGGATTGAAGATCAAAAAGCTTAGAATTGACAATGGTGGTGAATATGTAGACACCAAATTTAAGAAGTTTTGTTATGAGTATGGAATCAGGATGGAAAGGACCATGCCAAGAACACCTCAACACAATGGTGTAGCTGAGCGTATGAACTGGACATTAACTGAAAGAGCTAGAAGCTTATGTGTACAGTCTAGCTTACCAAAGCAATTTTGGGCAAAAGCTATTAACACAACAACTTACTTGGTCAACCGAGATCCATCGGTACCATTGGAGCATAGAATACCAGAAGAGGTATGGAGTGGAAAAGAAGTAAAACTTACACATCTTAAAGTTTTCAGTTGTGTAGCTTATGTGCATATTAGTGATCAAAGTAGAAATAAACTTGATCCCAAATCGAAAAAGTGCACTCTCATCGGTTATGGTGAGGATGAGTTTGGCTACCGCCTTTGGGATAATGAAAACAAAAAGATGATTCATAGTAGAGATGTGATCTTCAATGAAAGAGTAATGTACAAGGATAAGAACAACACCGACACTGGCATCCCAAAACATAATGAATCAGTATATGCAAAGGTGGACGGTGTCTCAGAAACTCTTATAGTTGAGAGCCCTCAACTAGAGGAATCAATTGAAGATGGTAGTGATTAGCAACTTGACACACTAGAACCTTTTAGTTCAACTCCTGTATTGAGAAGGTCTTCTCGCCCTGATGTGCCTAACAAGAAGTACTTGAATTATATATTGTTGACTGATGAAGGGGAGCCTGAAAAATATGAGGAAGCATGTCATATTGTAGACTCCAGCAAGTGGGAGTTTGCCATGAAAGACAAGATGAAGTCTTTAATCTCTAATCAAACATGGGAACTAGCTACGTTACCTATGGGAAAGAAGGCACTTCACAACAAATGGATTTATCAGGTGAAGGAGGATCATGATGGTTCCAAGAGATATAAAGTTTGATTAGTTGTCAAAGGATTTTGGCAAAAGGAAGGAGTTGACTACACTGAAATCTTTGCTCCAGTTGTGAAGCTAAATACTATCAAGTTTGTCTTAAGCATTGTTGCAAGTGAAGAGCTCTACCTTGAGCAATTGGATGTGAAAAGTGCATTTCTTCACGGAAACTTAGATGAAGAGATTTACATGCACCAACCTAAAGGTTTCTCAGAAGAAGGGAAAAGAATATGGTTGCAGATTAAGAAAGAGTTTGTATGGCCTGAAATCGGCTCCAAGACAGTAGTATAGGAAGTTTGAAAGCTTCATGCACAAGGAAGGATTCCAGAAGTGCAATGCTAACCACTGTTGTTTCTTTAAGAGATATAAGTCCAGTTATATCATTTTGTTACTTTATGTTGATGATATGCTAATAGCAAGTTTAGATATGGATGAGATCAAAAACTTGAAGATGCAACTGTCAAAAGAATTTGACATGAAGGACTTAGGCCCAACAAAGAAAATCCTTGGAATGCAAATCACAAGAGATAAGCAAAGATGGATTTTGCAATTATCTTAGGCAGAGTACATTAAATGTGTTTTGCAAAGATTTAACATGAGCAAAGCCAAGCCGGTTAGCACACCTTTGGCTAGTCATTTTTACTTGTCCAAGGATTAGTCACCTCAGACGGAGGAAGAAAGAGAGTTCATGTCTAAGGTTCCATATGCTTTAGTCATTGGAAGTTTGATGTATGTAATGGTTTGTACGAGGCCAGATATTGGTCATGCAGTGGGAGTTGTTAGTAGGTTCATGTTAAATCCAGGCAAAGCTCATTGGGAAGTTGTTAAGTGGATTTTGAGGTATCTATAAGACACCACAATGAAATTTTTGTACTTTGGTAAAGGAGAGTTAAAAGTACAAGGCTTTATAGATGCAAACTTTAGAGGTGAAGTTGATCACGAAAGAAGTACCACTGGTTATATTTTCACTGTCGGTACAACAGCTATTAGTTGGATGTTGCAAATCCAAAAGATCGTTGCTTTATCTACTACAGAGGTTGAGTATGTTGCAATGACAAAAGCCAGTAAAGAGTTGATATGGCTTTGAGGATTGTTAACAGAGCTGGGATTCATCCAAGAGAGGAGTGCTTTGCATAGTGGTAGTCAAAGTGCGATACGTCTGGCTAAGAATTCAGCATTTCATTCCAAGACAAAACATATCGATCTTTGTTATCACTTCATCAGATCTTTGCTTGAGAATGAGGTGTTAACTTTGAGAAAGATCCAAGGAAGTAAGAATCCAGCTGACATGTTGACAAAGGTCGTAACCATTGACAAACTGAAGTTGTGTTCAACTTCAATTGGCTTGCTATAGTAACAACATAGAGATGACTACTGCATTGATCAAGGTGTAAAGACAAATTGAAATTAGTTTTCAAGTTGGAGATTGTTAAAATGGTCAACACCATTCAATAAAGGGAAAGCCAAAAAGGAAGGAGAATAGTAAAATTAATTAATGGTGTTTAATTAGTTTTATGCAAGTATAAGTAACACGTAGTTACCACTTTGTGAGAAGAGGAAGACAATTCCTACGAGAGAAGAGAGAGAAGTTTGAGAGAGAGAAAATATTGTTATATATTTTCTGAGTGTTTGTAAACACTTTGATTGTCCCTTTTTTAATAAACAACTTGCAGCAGTCCAGAGACATAAGCATAATTAGCTAAACTCCATTATCAAATTATGTGTTATTATTCCACAATTATTTTATTCTCACAAATTTGATTATAAGAAATTTGTGTAATTTCTCAACATGTTATAATTTTATTACAATACATTAAGTTTAAAGCATTTATTTAATATTAATATAATTTTTTTTAGATTTACTACTAAATAAAGATCAAATAAAAAAATCCAACACTTGTGGACACTAAGAAACTACTTCAAAATAATGGTAGGAGTTTAAAATATTTTCTAACTATGTCTTATCCATCAAACATTGCTATGGAGAATGTCGAAGAAAGATTGATTGTTGAGAAGTTGAATTATGATAAAAGTGATCTAAATGATTTATCACATCAATATCTCTCTTCCTTGACCATTGAACAAAGACATGCTTATGATACAATTGTCAATGCTATGCAAAAAAATGGTGGATTTTTCTTTGTTTATGGATATGGTAGGACAAGAAAAACATATATTTGGAGCATCCTGTCAACGTGTATAAGCTTGAAAGGTCATATTGTTCTAAATGTTGCCTTGAGTGAAATAGCTTCCTAGTTGTTGCCAAGAGAAAGGACATCACACTCATGGTTCAAAATTTCATTATCTATATCAGAGAATTCAACATGTAACATCAAGCAAGGTAGCCCTCATGCAAAGTTATTGATAAAGGCTAAATTAATTATTTGGGATGAGGTTCCAATGATGAATAAGTGGTGTTTTGAAGCTTTAGATAAGTGTTTGAAAAACATTTTTAGATATTTTGAATCATATAACCCAGAGTTTCCATTTGGAGGAAAAGTTGTGGCATTGGGTGGTGACTTTAGACAAATTTTACCAATTATTCCCAAGGCATCCAAACGAGATGTAGTGAATACAACGATAAATTCTTCTTACCTATGTCTTTTTGTCAAATTCTTCGCTTAACGAAGAACATGAGACTTGAAAATGGTTCCTTAAGCTTAAATCAATAAGAGATATTAGAATTCTCACAATGGTTGTTGGATATAGGTGATGGTAATATTCGAAAACCACTGGATGGAGAGTCAGAAATACAAATACCTGATGAAATACTTATAAAAAAAACACCTTATCAGGGTTTGATGACTTGGTTGATTTTGCTTACCCTGATCTCTTGAGTAACATGTCAAATATAGAGTACTTTAGAGAAAGAACAATCTTGGTCCCAACTATTGAATTGGTTCAAAAGATAAATGATTATTTGATGTAAAATGTATCTGGAGAAGAGAAGATTTATTTGAGTTTAGATTCAATATACAAAAAATATGGGAATGTAGAAAGTGAGTTAGATACATTTTACCTTGAGATGTTAAATGCCATAGATTATTCTAGATTGCCTCCACATAAATTATGTTTGAAAGTTGGAGTCCCTGTAATGCTAATGAGAAACATAGATCAATCCAATGGATTATGTAATGGAACAAGAATAAAAGTAAGAAAAATGGGAGAGCATGTACTTGAGCATGATTACTGTTGGAGACAATACTCTTATTCCAAGGATGAGCATGATTACAAACAACTTAAATTTTCCAATCCAATTTTAAAGAAGACAATTTTCAATGTGTGTTTGTTTTTGAATGACAATTAACAAATCACAAGGAGAAACACTTTCCTATGTTGGATTGTATCTTCCTCGACCAGTGTTTAGTCATGAATGGTTGTATGTTGCTTTTTCAAGGGTTAAAAGCAAAAAGGGATTAAATATATTTATTGAAAATAAAGACAATTGTGATCTTAATACCATAGTCAACGTTGTCTATAAAGAAGTGTTTGAAAATTTAATTTAAGTAATTATAATTTTTCTTTTATATATTTATTGACATGCAATTTAGTATATATTTTTGTAGTCATTTTTGTTAACTATTTTTTTGTTTAGGTCAACTACATGTCTTTGGTCAGAGGTTTAATTAACATGAAAAGAATATAAAATTATTTTACACTAATAATATATGAGCATTAAACTCTTTGTTTTAATACAACCTTTTTTAAAATATTTAAATAAATATTTTTATTTTGTTAAAAATTAAATAATATATATTTTTAAATAATACTCGAACACATGTTATTCAACTTATACTTTACATATTTCCATTTTTAATTTTAAAAAAATCACGATTAAAATATTTATCTCACTTTTCTAATAATCACTATTTTTTTATAAATTAAAATTGTAACTTAAAAAAAATTACTATAAAAAATATTTTTTAAATATATATTATTTTAAAAAAATTAAATTATATAACAATCATTAAAAAAAACTCACATGTACTCAGCATGAGTTACTACACTAGTTGATATAACGTGAATTGAAACTAAAGAAATCGATAATTATAAAGTGAATCATGTATGATATAAAAATACAATTATATTTTATTTTCATATTTATAAATTGATAATTTCTAACTTCCATTTATATTAGAAATTCTTAATTTTATATTCATGTAAGGCTTATTACGATAATTATAATGTGAATCATTGCATGATTATTATTTATTCTTAAAAAATATCAAATTATCTTTTCCTCAAAATCTCATATTATATGGAAAAATAATGTTTGCCTTTTTTTCATTAAACTGTTACAAAAGCTATAAGATGTTTGGTCTTACAACTCCACATGTCTGGTCTACTACATTTGCAATTCCTCTTTATTGAATCCTAAAAGATTCATTCTGAAAGGTATGTTCTCCTTCTTCTCAATTAATCGTTGTGTATTTTTTTTTTTTTTTTTGTGCTTTTGTGTACCTAATGAAATAATCGGTAAAGCAATTGAGAATCTCTTCTAAAAAATCATGTTAGTGAAGCAATTAAGAATTTCTCCTCTACAAAAGCTGGGGTTGTTAGTTCATTCTGGTGTTCAAAACACACGTAGTAGAATTTAGGATCTTTTTTAGATTTAGAATAATATTATCGCAATATAAAATTTCAGTAAACATGTACCTGTTATCGTCTTTGAGGCGCAAATGTTCTTCAATAATGTGAAGACTCTACATGTATCCACACCGAGAGTTGATCTCTACTTCAAAACTCTTGAATATGAAACTGTATACTTTTACTGAAAAATTCTCTTAAGTAATCTGATGCACAATAAACGTAGTGAGAACTCCTATTTATAGGAATACTGATGTTATCCCATAGCCCAGCCCATGAATATATTCAAATTAATTTAAACTGAAATAATATATTATCTTAATAATATATTTCAAATTTGAATTTAATCAGTCAGTCCATCAACATATTCAATTTAATCTGTCAACCTATTGACATATTCAAATTAATTCAAACTTATTAACAGAAATAATATATTCTCTTAATAAGATATTCTCTCATCATTTTCTATTACTCATTAAAATATTATTACGCATAAATGTCACAATAATAAAAAGATGTCTATCTTTAGTATACATATTAATTATATTCTTGGTGCTAGCAAAGAATATAATAATATTCCACATAGAGATTTTGTCAATCAAATTGATTATTCTCTAGTAAAGATTAACACACTCGTTTGTGTGTGACCCCGTAGGTTCAATACTAAACTGGTAGTAAATTAATCAAATTAATTTTACTAATCAAGGTAGGCGTCTAGCAACACTCCTCAACGTCTAGATAGTACAAAGTAATTTGTTGTTACTTTCAAGAACCACTAAAAGAGTAATATATAATATTTCCTTCCATCATTTCCAACTCTAGATTAACTTTAGAATATGGTATTACTGTCAAATTCAATCACGTTAATCAGTGAATGACTCTAAGAAACTCATTTCTTCATTCATTCAATTGCCCTGGCCAAGGTCTTGATTTATAGAGTTCAAACTCATTACCTAGAGTTAATGGATTCCTTCTTGAATAATCATTAATTCTACAAGTATTTAATTATATCCAATATCCATTCAACTAGTGCTCTAGAGCATTAGGTGTTCGGAATTAAAATATAACAAATGACTTGTTAATTACTATGATAATCTCAGGTCAAAGGAAATGTTATATTTCTTCTTGAGAGTTTTTCTATTGACAAATTAAGGTAATATTAACCATTAGAAAAATCTCAATATCGAGTCAGTTCAATGATCACATCCCTATGTGCATCATCTATATGTGTAAATTAATAAATGAGATCTATTAATATTCATCCAATGAATACTATTACACATATATTAATCTGTCCAGATTATTAATATTCTATTCAAAATAATCCTATGATCAAGAACACTTTAGATTAAAATTTCAAGAGACTAGTTTCTCATTTATCATAATCTCTATTATGATAACAGTTTTCAATTTTAACCAAAGACTTCATCAATTTAACTATTTTTATCAAACCAGTATAAAATGATAAAGAAATGAAATAATACTTTATTATTTGAAAATAGAAATTGATTACATGATAAATTGGAACTTGAACATACAAAATTATTCCCAACAGGGGTTGTGCAATGTAATGCAAAAAAGGTATGCTCTACTGCAATGCATATAAATCTTTTCTATTCTTTTTATCGTATTTTTAGTTTTGTTTCTTTTTTCATCTTGGTTTGTCTACTTGACCAATCAATGAAGTATTTGAGATTTCCTTCTTTACCTAAACAAATCATGGGTTTGTGACGCAAATTAACAAGGTATGCTTTAAGATTTTTTTTATTTGTTTTATTTTTTTTGCTAATCTTTGTTTTTTAGCTGATAGTTGTTTTGTTAACCACTTTTAATAAAATATTTTATTTCTATCCTTCTCTTCTATATATTTTTTTATTTCTAGAACATTACTTTTGGCTACAGGGCTGTGGGTTTGTAATGCAATAAAGGTATGCTTTAGGATCTATTTTTATCCTTCTCTTCTGAAAAAAAGAAAAAAACTATTGCCTTTGAAATATATGAAATGGTGAGTGTGATGCTTATCATTGTATTTTTGTGATAAAATATTGAGCAAGAAATTTATTGCTTCTAAAATATGCGAATTATTACTTCTAATTTATTGTCTAACAAATTACTAATTATTAAGTGCATGATGTGATCATGAAATTTAATTTGCAGCTTTTTCCTTTTGCTGCATATGTGATAATGTAGACTATGTAGGACAAAGGTTTAATTCACATGCAAACCAAATTGGAATCCAAATGTTTATATAATTGCTATTGGGAAATAAAGTTTCTCAAAGTTGAAGTAAGCAAACTTGAATAAACATTGTAAATGGATTCACAGACTTATTATCACTTAAATGTGTTTTAACATTATTTATTTTATTTCTTTACCTAATATCGTTGTTAATACTTTTAGCCTAAAATATATTTTTTTTCTTATAATCTCACACCTTACAATGGAATCGAGTTAGAAATATATTGTTTAATTGTAATTAATTTTTATTTAATACATCCTTCAACTTTGTTTTGTGACACAAATCTCTACTTTGAAGTTGTAGGAAAAGTGTGGAAAAATTTAAGAAAGATTTATTTAGATTAAATATTAAAAAAAAAAATTTAATCCTGATGTTTGAAAACGTAGATAAAGAAAAAAATTAGTGGGCTCAATATTCATAAAGTAGGGTATTATATATCCTATTATCACTTAATATGGGATGATGATGGCTATTTCATTATTTTAAATCCCATTACAAAAAATATTTATGAATATGTATTCTAAGTAAAATAGGATACTAAAACAATTCATATGAAATAATTATTTAAAAACATATTTGGTCAAATCCATAGTAATATGTAGTTACTTATTGAATAGTCCAAAAATAAATAACCTAAAATTTATTTAAGAGATTAATAGATATGCATCATAGTAAAATAAATTACATTGCCGACAAATAAAAAATAATTAGAATTATAAATTTTAAGGTTTATTGTAAAATTAATAAAGATATAAAAATGCAAGACTACTTTACACACTCAATAAAACCTACATTTTCTTTGTTTAAATAAATGAATAACAATACAAAGTAGGACATGGTTTTATATATGTATTTCTAAATTATAAATTCAATGGAAATTTGAAGGTCATATAATTTTTTAAATATAAATAAAATTTAAATACATCAATGTTAATTATTTGATGTAACTTTCTTGTTATTGATTACAATTCATTTTTTAAAAGATTTTTTAATTTAAAAATAAAATTGAAATCTATAAAAATAAATCATTTTTTATATTATGGTATTTTCCATTTTTTAGAAGTCACTTACATTCTCTATTTTATCAATAAATTTTAGACTACAAATTTGAAAAGTGATTTTTTAATAGACATTAGGATATTTATCATCCTCATTCCAAAAACCTATCATTCTAACATTTTTAAATTTTAATTTTATAAAATATCAAATGTAAAATATAAAATAATTTAATATATGGTTTTATTATACTATCTTTTTTTCTTTTTACATGAGATGATAACTTGTGTGAAGAACCTCATCACAAGTTAATATTGCATAATTAATTTTAAAAATATCATTAAATATAAAAGTATTTTTTTATTAAATTATTTATTATAATATATTATATATATTTATATTTATATAATATAAAAAATGATTTAATGGTGATACACTAATAATGTAAAATAATTTTGCAATATCATTTAATTACAAGTAAACGTTTTAATGACTTTTAAGATAGTTGTAAAAGTCAACAAAATTATTTAATTTATTTATAAATATTTTCTTCAAATTAGAAATATTACGAGTTAAATTAATAATTTTAAATTTACTTATTTAAATTATTTATAATAATCCTAAATGAGTTATTGAAATTAAATCCTAAAACAATTATGAGTGTTTTTTTTTATATAGAAATTGAGGGTATTTAGGATTAAATCATTATATTCAAATTAATAATTCATTATATAAAAATTAATATAAATAAATTTTTTTAAAAAAATAACTTTTTTAAATCTTATAAATTATAAATACTTTTTTAAAACTTATACTAAATTAGTAATTTCATTTTTTTTTAGTAAAAGCTAACAATGACCATAAAAAAAAAAAAAAAAGCTAACTAGGATATAACAACACCACAACAAACCTCAAAATTTCAAATTTATTCATAATGAAAATCCAAAGGAAACATACAACGATAACAATGACAATACCTTACCCTTTGACTAAGAGAACCCAGAAAACCCTCTATTCCTATAAAAAAGAATCATCCTTAATTAGTTTCAAATTGTTAATCTTAATTGTATAAAATACTTTTTAAGAATTAAATATTTTAAAGAATATTATATATTTAAAAAAAATTTGAGAATAGTTAGGTAAAATTTGAAATTTTATATTAATAATATAAAGTAAGTGTGAATAGTTAGATTTATATTAGTAATTTTAATTATTGAAAATTTTTATAAATGATTTCTTGAATTTTAAAAAAATATATTATAAATGAATTTATGATATTGAAATAAGGATACACATTAATACTACTACATAGGTGTGTGAAATGAGTGTAACATTTTTATCAATAATTTTGACTCAAATTATGCTCGGGTAGTATTATTACAATGTGTACGTATATGTTATTTCTTATTTGATAGATAATAGTTATGATACCAAAGAAAAAAAATAATATAATTTGGTTGACGAGATCTCTCTTAGTCTCAATAAAAATCATTGAATCATTTGTTTTGATTTACTTTTTATCAGTTATTTTAATTTAATTTATGTTATCAAATTTTTTTATTTAAATTAACACATCAGACTTATTAAGATATATCTTATTTTATTTTACATGATTATAACATTAATTAAAGTTATTATAACATTTGTTTTTTCACTTCTTTGAGTTCTTTTAATTTAATTTATATTATGAAAATATTTTTATTTAAATATATTTTTTTAATGAAGTTTTAATCATATGATAGTTCATATGATATTATATTGCCATCGAATTCATATTAATTTTATTAGCATTAGTATTTTTTTTGTTGTGAATTAGTGGTAGTAGTAGGGATAATGGTGAAAGTTAACATGAAATATGGATATTTTTTTTTATGAAATTAATTAATAAAATTGATGAAAACATAAATTTGATGTAGGATTGATTTTGAAATTTGACATTATCTTATAAATTGGGTCAAAATATTTTAAATGCTAAACGATCGATATTTTATTTATAATTAGTTAAAATTTATTAGAAATTATTAATTTGGGTGGATTCTACAACTAAATCATGAGGTATAATCCTTAAATGATATGTAAAAATTACTAAAATTAGTAACTTTTAATAAATTTTCACTAATCATAAAAATATCTGAAGAGTATCAGAGAGAAAGTGTTGTTAACATTTATTTTTTTGTTAAAGTATTTTTGTTAAGCATTTAAAAGCATTTTTTTATTACAGTTACAATTTAATATTTTTTAACCTAATGAAAAATTAATTTTTTAAATTTAACAAGTGTTACACATCAAAATACAATTTTAATTATTTTTATTATATATTTGCAAGTTATTTTGGGAGAAAGTTGTCATGCGTCACTTTTTCATGAAAATGGATCCCTTTTATAGTCGTCTAATTCATCAAACCCCCAACAATGGGAAAATTAACTCCACAAGAGTGAAATACACAAGAACACACTAGAAGAGGGGATTGAATAATGGGTTTAAAACTTTTCACAAATACTATTAGTTCACAAATTTCCCTCTTGGATATATGTTAGTTTAAAACAATAAATATATCCTTGCAAGACAAAGCTTAGAAAATATTTTCAAAAGAGCATAGTGAGCAAGATAAATATCTGTAAACACAAGACAGCAAATGATAGCTTGTTTTTATACTGGTTCACTCAACCTGAACTACGTCCAGTTCTCATTTAACAACTGTCAAAGGATTCCACTATAATCAACTAATTAAAAACACGTATTCTTCACTACCACTTCTGGCTACAAATATTCTCTATGTCACTATTTGCTACAAGTATTCTAAACCACTTCTGGTTACAAGTATGAATCTCCCCCTGAGATTATACTTCCCAAGTATTCTTTTATCACTAAGCCACTCTTGGCTTTCTATACAAAAATGTATAAGATTCAGATAACTCTCAAGGAGACGATATAATCAAATGTTGAATCTACGTGAGCTTGTGTAGAGGATGGGTGTTCTATTTCTCTTAGCTCGTGTTCATTCTCTCTTGTTGTCTAGATTTTTTCGTTATTCAATTCACGTTCTTTCGTTCATCTCTTTCTAGCTCCTTCCCCTACTTTTTTCGTTTCATAGAGGCTTCCTTATAAAGTGGGCTTCATAAATTTGAACGTTGAAGAAGACTTCTTTCCGTTGCCTCACACAGTAGAGTGTTGAAGTAACTTTGACTGTGCTTTATCTGACTGGAGCAGGTTTCTGTCTCTATCACAGTTTGTCTTTTAGCTAAAAGTGTGCATCCCAATGCTGATTGGTTCTTTTGGTTGTACCTACACACTTTACATAGTACGTGACTTGCAAGTAATACGAGGAATCAAATAAAGTAATGTCAAAGGGTATCTCCCTTTGTTTCAGTTGTAGCAATGCCTTTATTTGAGTAAAGAATTAATTATAAAGCATGTATTCCTTAACGTACTTATGACAGTTTACATTCTATTTCTACATAGAAAAAGTCTGGCTTAACATACATAGTCTGGTCTTGATTAAGTATGGTCTGTTCATGCACAGACAGTGTCTGGCTTTAACAAACACATTCTTATTGAAAAGACATGGTCTGTTCTAGCCTTAGACATCATCTGGCTTAACAAACACATTCTTAATTAAAAGACATGATCTGTTCTAGCCTTAGACATCGTCTGGCTTAACAAACACATTCTTAATTAAAAGACATGGTCTGTTCTAGTATTAGACATCGTATAGTGCTTGGCATCAAACATTGTCTGGCCTTGCATCAGACATCATCTGGCACTTGGCATCAAACATCGTCTAGCCTTGGCTTTAGACATCATCTGGCCTGGGCATCAGACATCGTCTGGACTGGGGACATAGCGTAAACAGTTAAGAACTTATTTAAATCTATTTATTGCCAATTTCAGTACTAAATTTAACCATTATAAGTTCTCAGACAGTTAGAGCGTAGGATTTGAGTTGAGAGATTTTTACCATTGCCTATTTTTACTTTGATTTCCTGAAATCACTTAGTTTGAAATCATTAGTTGATCAAATATTATTACATTTGTTATCATCAAAACCTATCAAGGTATTAGGGGTTAGACATCATCAAATGTCTTGGTTCTAACAATTAGGAACCTAAAAGAAAATAAAGAACAAGTGTTTGGTGTTTGGAAGAATGGAATAATTGTACTCTTTAGCTCCAGCCTTAGCGTAGAACTCTCTCTTCCAAAGTGTGTTGATCCTATGTGTATGACCAGCTTTAAATAGGTGCATTCCTCCTTTTTGGGCCAACTACTTCAATGTATCTAATATCTACAAAGATAACATAAAAAGTAATAAAATCCTAACAAAATAAAGATATAAATTTAAATCCTCATATTTGGTAAAAAAAAAGTAATAAAATCTTAACAAGATAAAGATATAAATTTAAATCCTAATATATCCTAATATTTGGTAAAAGGTAATAAAATCCTAACAAGATAAAGATATAAGATTAAATCCTAATTAATTAAGTTCAAACAAAGTATCAAATAAGAGAAAAGTAAAATAACCACTATGAATTAATAATGAATCAATTATGAGTAACAAGAGCGGTTATCAAATGTTGATTGGGATAGGCCATAAACAATGAGGATTATACATGTTGGATGAGTTAAAGGTTCTAGATGTCGTTGCTTCCACAATTGATTTGTCATCTTTTCATTTGAATTCATCTTCTTCATTTTATTCATGGCATTCTCGTCTTGGTCATGTTTCTTCTTCTCGGTTAAAGCATTTGGCTTCTACAAGAGCATTAGGAAAGTTGTCAACTAATGATATTTCTAATTGTTGTGGTTGCAAACTTGTGAAGTTTTCTGCTCTACCTTTTTGTAAAAGTGTTTCAACTTCTACAACATTATTTGTCTTGGTTCATTCTGATGTATGGGGTCCATCACCGATTCTTATCAAAGATGGATCTCAATATTATGTGTCATTTATTGATGATCATACTCTTTTTGTTGGGTGTATCTTATGAAACATCATTCTGAATTTTTTTATATTTATTGTATATTTCGTGCTTTAGTTAAAACTCAACATAATTATATTATTAAGTGTTTTAGATATGATTTGGGTGGTGAGTACACTTCTAATAAATTTTATGAATTACTTACTTTTGATGGTACTCTTCATCAAAGATCTTGTACTGATTCTCAAGTTAAATGAAGCTACACTTTCAAAGCTATGTTGAGGAATGAAGTATTCGGATTCCTCAGAGACTTAACTGTTGCGTGGTTGATTTATCTGTAATGGCCACTTAAGTACTACATATAGGCACTCCTCTATTTGGACTTCCATTAAGAAATTTTGGAATACTTGCTCTCTTCACTTGGGATGGATTATTAACTCGAGAAGGAATACCAATTTCTGGCTTGACCCCTGGTGTTTTGACCTCCCTATCTTGAATTTGCTTCAACTGCTACAATGTATTAGTATACACCTTCAGGCTACGGTTCATTATTTTATGGTTAATGGAGCTTGGCATATCCTTGAATCATTGTTAAGTAGGCTCCTGCAACTGGCTCTTGCTTTATCTCGCATTGCTCCACCTTGTGATGGATATTTAGAACCTGATCAACCTATTTGGTAGCCATCCTCTATTGGAACCTTAACTTTTAAGGAGGCCTTTCATTTTGTGCATCCCTTTGACCAGTAGCCAATTTGGACAGCAAATTTATGGTCTAGCCACACCCCTCCTTCCAAAGCATTTGTTCTTTGGCGCATCATCCATAAGAGACTTCCTACTAATGATTTACTCCAATTAAATGGTTGTATCTGTGTCTCCATATGTAGTAATTGTGGTGTCACTAAAGAAACACTTGAGCACTTATTCTTGCATTGTAATTACGCTTCCAGGATCTGGAATTGGCTTCAGACCACTTTTTCATTACAACTTGACCTCAACTCCCTGCTTTCGATCCTAAATGTGCTTCAGTCCTATCACAAAGGCCAGTTTTGGGATTTTTTCCAATCTACAATTCTCCATTCATTCTGGGCTATATGGTGTGCCAAAAATCACCTCCACTTTCACAATGTGAGTATTAAGTTTGAACATGCTACCTCATTGATTAGAACTGGTGTTGTGCTCTCAGCTCAAACTTCATCCAATTACTCCATGGACTTTGCCCTCTACAGTCTTTTGGGATCTCCCTTCATCTTTCAAGGGCTCCTAAGATTAGGCACGTTCTTTGGCATCCCCCCACGGTTGGCTTTTACAAATGCAATATTGACGACATTGCTTGTGGTAGCCTTGGGTTGGTGGGGACGAGAGGAATATTTTGGAATCATCTTGGTTCCTTTATTGGTGGCTTTGTAGTGTTTATGGGTACCCAAAGTGCGTTTTATGCTGAATTATATGCAGCTCTTTGTGCGATTGAACAAGCTTATGCTCGTAGCTGATCTAATCTCTAGATTGAATGCGACTCTCAACTATTGGTAAATGCCTTTTCTAGACCGGAGCTTATTCCCTGGTGTCTCAGAGGACAATGGAATCGTATGAGATTCAACTTTAGTAGAATGCATATAGTCATCACCCATATCTTTCGAGAAGGAAATCAATGTGCTGACACAATTGCTAACTTTTGAGTAGATTCTAGAACTGATTTTGTTTGGTGGGATAACCCTCCTAGTTTTCTTTCAGCTAATTATACCCATGATTTCTATGGGCTTCCAAACTTTCGATTTTGTTAAACTTGGTTGGGTTTTGGCCTAGTCCCCCCAACAACAATTGTCATTTCTTTTATCTATTAATATTGCATAGCCTGGCTCTAGTGATAGGGTGGTTGTAGGGGTGCCAACATCATTGGGATGCCCTCAACTTCTCTTGAGGTAGTCTAGGTCTGAATTTTATTAAAAAAAAGAAGATCTTGTACTGATACTCCTCAACAAAATGGTGTTATTGAAAGAAAGCATTGCCATATTGTTGAAACTATTCATTCCCTTTTGTTGTCTTCCTCTACTCCTAGTGAATTTTAAGGTGAAGTTGTTCTTACTACTGTCGATGCTATTAAAAAAATTCCATCTTATGTTACCTCAAGTTTGTCTCCATTCCAAAAGTTGTATGGTTGTGCTCCTGATTACTCTTCTTTGAAGGTTTTTGACTCTATTTGTTTTGTTCTTCGCCCTCATGTCAAACATAGTAAATTGTCTTCTCGGTCTTTAATATGTGTTTTTCTTGGTTATGGGGCTGGTTAGAAAGGTTATCGTTGTTATGATCCTACAACTAATAAACTATATGTTTCCCGTCATGTTATTTTTCTTAAGTAGATATCTTTTTATTCCCTTTCTTTTGAGTCTCACAAACATATAAGGTCTAATCTCACTCTCATTGATCCCATTCTCCTCGTTATCCTCTGACTCTAACATTGAAATTTTCAGGGTTGATACTACTCCTTCTGCAGGTCCACATGCCCCCACGGCTTCCCAAGTACCTTCTACGATTATTGATCCTCCTTCTCCTCGTTATCCTACTCACATTTGTAGGTCCACTAAACTACCAGACTTTGTTTATTCCACATATTCTCCTATTTTTGCTTCTTTTCGAGCCTCCATTCATACTTTGTTCGAGCCTTCTTCATATCAAAAGGCTATTCTTAATCCCCTTTAGCAACAAGCTATGTTAAAGGAACTTTCTGCTTTGCATAAAACAGCTACTTGGAACCTAGTACCTCTTCCACCAGGAAAACATGCTATTGCGTCTAGGTGGGTTTACAAAATCAAAACAAAGTCTGATGGGTCAGTTGAGCGTTACAAAGCTTGTCTAGTTGCTAAAGGTTTCTCCCAGAAATATGGTATAAATTATGCAGAAACTTTTTCTCAAGTTGCCAAGATGATTACCATTCACATATTTTTCAGATGGATGTTAAAAATGCATTCTTAAATGGTGATCTTCAAGAAGAGGTTTACATCATACCTCCACCAGGAGTTTCTCACAATCAAAGGGAGGTGTGTAAGTGAAAGAAGGCTCTCTATAGTCTCAAACAAGCTCCATGTTCTTGGTTTGAGAAGTTCTCAGTTGTGATTACATCTCTTGGCTTTCATCCTAGTCATCATGATTTTGCATTGTTTGCGAAAACCTCCTCTCATGGTCGTATTGTACTTTCATTATATGTTGATGACATAATTATTACAGGGGATGATATTGATGGGATTGAAGAGTTAAAATTGCAGTTAGTAAAATAGTTTGAGATGAAGGATTTAGGGCATCTTCGTTATTTTTTGGGAATTGAAGTTGCCTACTCTCCTAGAGGTTATCTTCTTTCTCAATTTAAATATATTGCCAATATTCTTGAACAAGCTCGTCTTACTAATACTTGAGTAGCAGACACCCCTCTTGAACATAATGCCAAATATGTTTCCTCTAATGGTGTTCCTTTACCTTATCCCACTTTATATTGTGCATTAGTTGGCAACTTGGTGTATCTCACCATCACTAGACCTGATATTACTTATGTTGTGCATGTTGTTAGTCAATTTGTTGTCTCTCTAACTACAATACATTGGGGTGTTGCCCTTCATATTCTTATATATCTTTGTGCAACTCAATTTCAAAGTCTTCTATTTCCTTCACCCTCTTCCTTGGAGCTACGTGCTTACTCTGATGTTGATTATGCTAGTGATCCCACTAACCACAAGTCTACCACAGGTTTTTGCATCTTCTTAAGAGACTAGAAATAGGACATTGTCTCCTGCTCTTTTATAGAAGCCGAGTATCATGCTATGGCTTCTACCACTATAGAAATAGTTTGGTTACATTGGCTACTTTCTGATATGGGTGTTTCTCTCTCTAGACCCACTCCTATGTTTTGTGACAACAAGTGCATCATCCAAATTACTCACAACTCGGTCTTTCATGAACACATAAAGCATATTAAGATTGATTGTTATCTCACTCGTCATCATCTTCTACATGGCACTATTACTTTACCTTTTGTTTCTTCCACTATGCAGATTACTAACTTGTTTACAAAATCACATTCTATTAAATGTTTTCATTTTATATATGACAAACTCTCTATGCTTCTTAGTAATGCATTGTGAGTTTGAGGGAGGATGTTAGATAATATTACCTTTATATTAGTTAAGGGTAGTTTAGTATTTTGCATATCTATGGTATCTCTTATACTTATTTATTAAGACTTTATTCTAATTTATCTAATGGAACCCTAGCCCCCTTTCTTCTTCTCCTTTTGCATGTCTCTTATCTATGTTAACAATTATAACTTGGGGACTAAAATGAGCAGTTGAGCCAGAAGATGTAGTGGTCAATGCTTCCCTCATTAGAAATTCCTATACAAAAGCTCAATGCAGATCAAAGAAATCTTTTGTTAGACCTTGAGAATCTAGAAGCTCTTCCAGATATTCATTCTTAAATTTTTAGTCAACTTATCAAAAGATGATTCATGGTGGAAAATGTTATGTAATTGAAAGGGAATCACCATAGATAGACCTTGACAACTAGGAAAGAAACTAATAGATGTGTCCATGATTGTGAGGGTTGAATGATTTCATTGAATCATTCTTGCTCATTGTTATATAATCTCATTAATTGTTGCTTGCTGGTTCCTCTGTGTTTCTCTATTGAGTGTGTTCATTTGCTTGCAAATAGATCATGTGATTCTTTTTTTTTTAAAATATTATTTAAAAACGTTGACTTTAAATGACAATTTAGATTAAAAGTAAAATAAAATATATAATATTGAATTGGAAAGGGATTAGAAATAAATGCAAATCGACATTTTTAAATCACTAGAATATGATAAAATAGTTGTAAATTATTATAGTTTGCGAGAGCTAAAAACTATCAATAACTGGAAGTTGAAAGTGATCACAAATGCAATTAGTGACGATTTTTAGTTATCGGAAAATGTTAAGGATTTTCTTATAGTTTTAACATGTCAATGGCTATTTCTAAACTGTCAAAAGCTATATGTGATATGTGTAGTTCTAATAGTTTTTAACCGTCAAAAATGTCATTTGTGAGAAATTTAATAGTTATAAATTATAATTTTAGCCATCACAAAATGCAATTTTTTTTAATGAATGTACATTCCATAAGATATTCAATTGCTGATGAGGATATACATAAGACATTGGATTATGGAAAGACGTTCCCATAAGACATTTGATAATGGAAATGAGTTTCCATAAGCCACATTGTTCAAGTATGGAATCACTTTTCCATACAGCATATTATATTATGGAATCCCTTTTCCATACTTCATATTTATATGGAAAGGTTTATCGACTTTGGTCTAAAGACATATTTTTAGGGAAGTAAATGTTACTTGAGAAGCTCTTGTTAAGTTCGTGCAATATATGGATAAGAATATGAACGTTTATAAAGAATTGTCTAGGACGGTTTGTCTTGAATCGAAAAATTAAGTTGTGTTATTTACAAAAATTTCACCGCGTCACTTTTCTTACAACCATTGTGGATAAATAATAGTATTTACCTTTATGTCACAAGGGAAAATGGTGGATGGTTTACCCCACAATTATATCAATCTTTCTTAACCTGAACTAAAAATAACTAATTTAAGATGGAGATGAAAAGGTAAGGAAATTAAAATTTGAATGAGAAGTTGAAATAGGTGACAATTTAGATGATTAAATGCATTCCTCATTTGTACATTGGTATTGTTATTTTGAGTTTAATATGCGGAGATAATTAGGGGTGTTCGCGTGCGATTTGGTTCGGTTTTTGGGCAAAAAGTGATCCGAACCAAACCTAAAATAAAGTCACGGTTCGGTTTTAATATAACATTAAATCCAAACCAAACCAAACCAATTTTTTACAGTTTGGTTCGGTTCGGTTTCGCGGTTTTTTTTTAATCTATTATCATAGTTTAATTTTTTTAATTAAACTCACATAATTATTATTTTATATTTTTTTTATTAAATTTTGATTTACATATTTTAGTTTAAAAAATATTATTTTTACTTCTATTTAGCATTATTATAAAATGATATTACTAACTTTTTTTTTAACATAATAATAAATCATGTTTCATTTTATATTTAATTTAATGTTATTTAGTAATATCAATATATCTTTTTGTAATATATGAAAGTATGTGTCATAATATATTACAAATTTATTATTAAAAAAAATATACTATAAATCACATATGATCATAAAAAATAAAAATATTGTTAGTTAGATAATATTAAATATCTAAAAGTAAATCAATATAATTATAAAATGCGGTTTGGTTCGGTTTAATTCGGTTTTTTATAATAAAATCCAAAAACCGAACCAAACCGCAAAAAATATGCAGTTTTGGAAATTTTTGGTCCGTGCGATTTTTCGGTTTAATCAGTTTTCAGTTTTTTTGGGCGGTTTCGCGGTTTAGTTCGGTTTGGTTCGGTCTATGAACACCCCTAAAGATAATTGAGTGTATTAAGATTAAAATGTTTCAGAAAAAGTGAAAAAAAAAATTATTAAAAATAAATTTTTTCATCATAAAATGAAGATCATGAATGTTTTCCAATTCACTAAATCAAGATTAATCTCACTTGTAATGCATGATTATTGCTAGTCTAAGAAAATTTTTCGCACGATAAGAATCGAACACGGATCTTAGATAATATCATCACAAATAAATTTTAAATAATTAACATTATAAAATAAAATTAAAAAATCCATACACAGAACGAAATGTATGTAGTTTTGAAAATTGTACAGTTTATATATACCTACAATAAGCCACTTGATTATATAAAATAGGATTCTTATATAGAAATTATTTGAGTACATATGTAAGCCCTCTATTTTTTTTTTCTCTATCTCTCAATTCTTATTGTATCATTGATTTCTGTTTTCTATGTCTTTCACTCGAGTTAATTGGATTTTTTTTATTATCCATTTAATTTTTTTTTATTACATTTATCAGTTTATATTGGACTTTTGTATAGATGAATTTGTATATACATAAAAAAATATCTTTCATTTTGTTTAACAATGCAGAAAAAAAAGGAGCTAGAGAGCATAAGGCATGTAACATTAAACCCGTTGACCGTTTCTTTGCCTCCAAAAATCTATGAGGGTAACCAACCTCTCTTTCTTCCCTTCTTTTTCTCTCTTTCACTTCCTCTGCCCCCAAACACCGAAACTCAACCGCAAACGAAAATTTCAACACCAAACCAAACGAAAACAAAAAATTCAACCCGTGAGGAACTTCATCCATCCTCCAATCTTTGTTATCGTGCCAATGCGCCGCCATGGCACACCGGAAAACGCTCACAATGAGCTGGGATGGCCTCGGCGATGTTGATGATGACGACGCCTTTTTCGATTCCTACAACCGTCTCTCCATAGCCACGTCCGTCGATCTCACTTCTTCCTCCGACGATGACTTCGACGACCCCAGGCTCTCATTCGCCTCCGCCGTCTCCTCTGCTCAGTCGCGAAAAAGCAGAGCCAATCTGTCGATGGACCTTACCCCAGATTATGGGATATGGATGGCGACCCCCATGTCAATCACCGAACGGCGAAAAAGACTGCTCCACGGCATGGGCCTAGATAACGACAGAGAGTTCTCAAAAGCCACAAGCATCGACCTCAGTCAGGAAATTTCAAAGAATCTCGACCTTTCTCCCTCTTCTAATTCCTCTGAGAAAACAATATTTTCCGCTACTTCTCTGCCTGTTATTGTTATACCTTCTGATTCCTCTGTTCCTGCAGAGAAAAAAACAGAGCACTCTGTTCACTTTGTTGTGGTTCGTTCTCGTTCCGAGGGAGACATTGATTTGTTCTCCATTGAGAGGTCTAGAAAGGAAAGTTTTATTGGGAATGGGTCGAAGCAGCAGCTTACAAGAACCGGCACGGTAGCCTTAACCTTAGAGCGCAATCAGAACAAAACCGAAAGCAGAGCGGTGGTGAGAGATTCCGACGATGCAGCACACTCCAAGCAGGAAGATGTGAAATTGGAGGACTCAGGGGTTAGAGCGTATGTCTTGATAAAGAATTTGGACACCGGGAAGGAGTTCATTGTGAATGAGTATGGCAAAAACGGAGGGTTCCGATTGAGTGACTTGCAGACAGGGAAGCAGATAACAATGGAGGAGTTCGAGAAGACAGTGGGAAAATCGCACGTGGTGAACGAACTCATGAGCCGTGCTAACTCCAGGAGGAGCTATGGTTTGTCCCGGAAATTGTCTTCAAGTTCTTACATCTCGAGGAGTCTGAAGCTGAGCAAGAGGAGAGGAGTTGCATTGTTGAAGAACATAAAGGATGTGGCGAGCGGGTTCATCGGCGAGCGAGAGCCGGTGCAACCGGGGACGCTGGAGAATAAGAACAAGTGGGTGCGAGTTCGGCATACTGGGAAGACACACAAGGAGCTCTCTGCTTTACATCTCTGTCAAGAGTTTCAAGCTCACGAGGGATGCGTTTGGACGATGAAGTTTAGCTTGGACGGAAGGTATATGGCGAGTGCAGGGGAGGACAGAGTGATTCATGTTTGGGAAGTGCAACAGTGTGAGGTTATGTCTTTGAGGTCTGATGAGGGAAGTGTTACTCCTATTCACCCCTCTTTGCTTGCATCGCCTAGTGAGTCTCCTCCACCTTTGTCTAGTAGTGACAAGAAAAAAAAGGGGAAATTCGGAAGTAAAAGCAGCAGCACAACCATTCCTGAATATGTTCATGTTCCTGAAACTGTCTTCTCACTTTCGGACAAACCATATTGCTCTTTTCATGGACATTTGGATGATATTTTGGATTTGTCATGGTCTAAATCTCAGGTATATATTATATTCTATTCTTTGGTTATAACAAGCTGAAAAATAGATATCAATGATCATGACAGATATTGCTAAAATCATATATTATCTTCTGTGATTAATATAAGCAAAAATGACAAATCATCTATTGCATTTAATTATTTCATAAATTTAAGTTATATTTTCAAAAGGTTCTCTCTCTAATTTTAATAGAGTGAGTGTAAAGTAAATAAAATTAACATTAAAATAAGTATAAAACTTAAAAGACATTTTATTCAAAAAAAAAAAAAGGTTTTATTGCTTATAAATAGGATAAAAAATAAAAATAGATGTATTGCTTATATATATTGGTTCAGATATCATATCTCTTAATATACCAAAGTTATGATGTTTGATTTCATGCAAAGAAGAGATAATAAGAGAAGATCAAAGTTTTGATGGAATCTTAATTTTCAATTGCAAATTGCAGTTACTTCTCTCGTCTTCAATGGATAAAACGGTCAGATTATGGAGTTTGGAAACTAAGATTGGCTTGAACACGTTTGCCCATAAGGACTATGGTGAGAGTGAGATTTTTTAAATGCTCTATATGATTTTTAATTGGTTTAAGTAACTTTTGAATCATTAATAAACTATTATTTTTTATTTTTTAGTATGAGTAACTGAAATTTTGTTATTCTATTATAAATACTTGATACATTTTTATTTTTTTTTGAGTTTTTTTTTATGGACATAACTCAATTATCAGTTAAGTAATTAAATCACCTTGTTTTAACATATATCAACCATTGATCGGTTGATATGGTGTGATGAAAATTTCTCTAAAAAAAACGCATAACAATTTTAAAAAGTTTCTGGAAATTAGAAATCTTTTTTTTAATAAAAACACAAAAGTTATTTAAGTCATTTTTAATACTATGGATGGTATGTTGCATATCACTTTCAGTTAATTACATTTTTTTTTTTTTTATGTGGGATTGGATATTGCAGTAACATCCGTACATTTCAATCCTATGCACGATGATTATTTCATAAGTGGTTCGCTCGATGCTAAGGTCAGAATATGGAACATTCCTGAACGCCATGTTGTCGATTGGATTGATACCAATGAAATGGTGACTGCAGTGTCCTATACACCTGATGGTCAAGTATGGTTTTCTTCTACTTAATTAATTATTTACCATTTATTATTATCTGTAGTCGTTTCTTCGTATAATCAAATATCAGTTTGACTTATGTGTATATATATCAATGTTTTTGTTAAGTTAATTAACTTGGCTAAGCAAAATAAATAAAATGAGAAATTCTTAATTGTGTTTTTTTTTTTAATTTTGGGGAATTTTACTCTTAATTTTTTAATTTGGTGCATTTTACTCTTAACTTTTAAAATCTTGCTAATTTTATCATTTTTCATTTGTCTTTTAATAAATATAAAAAATGAGGGTAAAATTTGTTATAAAAGAAATGTTTAATTGGTAAATTTTCCACTCAATAAATTAATTTGACGTATTTTATTCCAATTTTTTTAAAATCTAACAAATTTTACTCTCATTATTTGTTCATGAGTAAATATAAAAGTTTGAGGGTAAAATTTGTAAAAAAAAGAAAAGTTTACAGTAAAATTTGCAAATAAATATTAAAGTTGAGACAAAATTTGCCAAAAAAATAAAAAATTAAGGTAATATTTGCAATCATGTGAGGAGTCAAATTATAAAAAATAAAATTTGTCTGATTTTAAAAAGTTAAAGGTAAAATGTATTAAATTAATTTGATAATTCACCAAAAATTTTCAAAATTAAAAAGTTAAAAATAAAAAATGTAATTAAGCCCGAAAGAAAAAGTACTTAGGGATAAGTTTGCCAAAAAGTTAAAAAAATGAGTGAAAAAATTCTCAAAAAATAAAAATAGTTAGAGGTAACACATACATCTAGGTGAGGTAAAATGACATAAGATAAAATTTGTAAGATTTTAAAAATAAAAAATAAAATATGTCAAATTAAAAAATTTGAAATAAAATTTGCCAAAAGACATGAGAGTAAAATGTGTAATGCAATTGATAAACTAAATGCAAAGAACAATTTATGCATTGGTTTTTATCCTTGCTCATTATATTGTAGGGTGCTATTGTTGGTACTCATAAGGGGAATTGTCGTACATATAGCACACAAGGTATTAGCTACTCCACTTGTCTATTCATATTTTTATTTTTAATGGAATGGAAACTAATTAGAAATGATTTTAAGGTGCATTTAAAATATAGTTTTACAGTGTCAATCAATCATTTTTTTTTATGTCTAGATGACTATTTTTAAGTAGGGGTGGCAAAACGGGTTGTGACTCGCGGGTCAACCCGTCAGTCCACAAAAAAAAAAGCGGGGCAAGGCAGCATCCCCAACCTGTAACCCACCACAACCTGCCAGGCAAGTCAACCCGCCAACCCAACCGATTGGCCCGTTAACCCACCACCTAAACCCAACTCCTTGTCTTCATAAGTCCACTTCCAAAATAGAAACTAAGAACGAGCAACCTCTCCAAGCGGATCAAGCCTTCATCTGATCGTTGTCTGATTTCACCTTGCCTTCGTCTAATCGTCTCTCCAAGCCTTGTCGGACCACCCTCCCCTCCGTCGTCGACCCTCACACCCTCCGTCGTCGGCTTTCGCGGTTCGAGCCCTTGCCCTCGCCGTTGCACCCTCATCCCTCGCCATCGTGCCCTCGCCCTCGCCTTGCCACTGGCCAGCCCTCTTTGATACCGTGCTCTCCGCCTCTCCCTCACCCTCTTCTCATATCTCCCTTACCTTGAGGCTTGATCTAATGATTTTGTTGATCTGTTGATTTGATCTGTTGTCTTGTTTGTTCCTCTTCCTTTTCCCCTTCATCATCTTCTTCTTCTTGATCTTGATTTGTTGATCTGTTGATTTTGTTTGATTTTGTTAATCTGTTGTTTGTTCCTCTTCCTCTTCCTCTTCATCATCTTCTTCTTCTTGATCTTGATCTGTTGTTGCTCTGTTCTTTGATCTATTGTCCGTTCCTCTACATCTTCTTCTTCTTTTTGGCGGTCAACCCACCAACCCGTCAACTCGTCTAATGGTGGGGCGGGTTGACCCATCTGGCTCGTGCCAGTACTAGGCACCCCGCCCTGCCTTGGTCCACTTTTGGCAAGTCCAACCCGCCCCACCCCGTTTTCGACAGGTTGGCCCGTTTTGTCACCCTTATTTTTAAGTTATTTTATAAAAGTTAATTGATTGACTTATTATAAATTTATAATAAAGAGTTGTGATTTGATTGATAATACCATTCATAAGTAATTTACCATGTCATCTAACTCCTTATATCAAGTTGTTAATTTCCATTTCCTTATGGCAAACCTAGGTTGCAAACTAACTCAAACAGGCTCAATAGAAATTCGACGACACAAGAAGAAATCCCAACTAAGAAAGATCACTGGTTTCCAGGTAGTAATTCTTAATTATCTCCATGTGTGAATATATAATCATATTTGAAATGTGATGCTGAGTCTGTTTGAATATATTATTCTAGAAAAATTTTATTAAAAATATGAAAAAAATGAAATTAATTTTTTTATAAGTTAAAATTAATTTATCAAATAACTAATTTGTAGAAACTCTCTTATATAACTTGTTTTAAAAGATGTAAAATTTCTACAAATTAATTACAAAATAAATCAATTTTTAGCTTAGAAAGAAAAGTGAATTTCATTTTTTTCTAAAAACATTTATTCAAACAGACCGATGATGATAAGGAAATAAATTGTATTGGCTTTGTATGTATCTTTACAGTTTGTTCCAGGCAAACCATCAGAAGTTCTTGTCACTTCAGCTGATTCCAGGATAAGAATTTTGAATGGTTCAGAGGTTGTTCAAAAGTACAGAGGTGCTAATGCTACTACATAATAACATCATCATCTAAAGTTACTTTTTTTTTTTTCACCTACTAACAATATATGATCAATTTCTATAGGTAAAACAAAAATCAAAAGATCACGATCTATTAAAATTAAAATAATAATAATAATATTATGTGTTTTACACTGAAATTATTTTATTCAAATAATGTTTTCTAATTTTGTTTGTGGGACCAAAAATTGACTTTTTATTTGAAAGACAAAACAATATGACCAATGAAATACTAAAAATATATTTAAACTAGTTTAAATAAGTTTTGAATCTCATAAAATACCAATTTTTTAGTTTGAGTGTCTAGAATTTTTTTGCTTTATTTTGGATCCTTGAATTTTTTTAAATTTTGTTTTGAATCCTATCGATGATGTAACATCATCTCAACCATTGATATAAGTTGAGATGGTATCATGTCATCTCTTAACTAATGGTTGAGATGATGCCATGTCATCTGTAGAAATTCAAAACAAAATTAAATTTTTGAGCAAATTACAACAATACCCCTTGATGTTTGTTTCAATTATACGTGCATCTCCTCTTTTTTTATCCCTACACAAAACTCCCTAACTTTTGGTCTTCCATTACACTTGCACCCCTTCCACTATTAACGGAGTTAACTCTGTTAATTTTTTATGTCATATGACTGATACATGATTTTTATAATATTTTTTTTCTCAAAAATGCCCTTATCTTCTTTTTTTAAAACATAAGGTGTGTGTTTGTAATGTATTAAAAAGTTTAGGGGGTACATGTGATGATTTTAAAAGTTAAAGGGATACATGTGTGATGTGTTTAAAAATTAAAGGGGTACATGTGTAATGTGTTTAAAATTTAAGGGGGTATATGTGTAATGAGTTTAAAAGGTCAGGGGATACGTGAGTCATGAATTTAAAAAGTTGGGGATACATGTATTAGAATGTTAAAAGCATCAATATCCCTCCTCCTTTGGTGAAGAAGAATAATTCTCTCCCCTTGAAAAGTAGCACACGAAATCAAGGAAGAACAACCCTTCTCTTCCCTTTAGAAAAATAGTAGCATGAAATATGAAACAGAGGAAGAGAAACCATTCTCTCACCTTTAGAAAAAAAAAATGTTGAAATAGAGGAAGAGGAAAAGGGACAGAATCTCTTCCCTTTAGAAAAAAAATGTTGAAACAGAGGAAGAAGAAAAGAAAGAGAAACCTTCTCTCCCCTATAAAAAAAGAACGTTCTCTTTTTGGATAACTTAACTATAAGGGTGATTATGGAATCTTAAATAAATCAATTAAAATTAAATATAAATTCATTTAAAAAACTAGCAGCAACTTAACACCGTTAAAGTAGGAGGTGCCAAAGTAATGGTAAAAAAAGAAGGGGGTGCACGTGTAATTGAAGCAAACCTTAGGGGGTGTTGTTGTAATTTGCTCTAAATTTTTTTCAAAGGATCCAAAATAAAGAAAAAAAATTTACCCAAAACTTATTTAAGCTTTTAAACTATTATTTTATCATTATAGCAAACTTCTGTAAAGTTATGCTCATAATTACTCTCAAACTGTGAATCTCTTATTCTCTATTTGTTTCTGTTTGTTATATCCAATGAATATCAACAGGTTTTCAAAATGCAAACAGCCAAATTCTAGCTTCATTTAGTTCAGATGGGAGATATATTATAAGTGCTAGTGAAGATTCTCAAGTATATATCTGGAAGCACGAAGAGCATAAGAGTGGAGGCAATGGAAAAGGTAGAAATGTTCTAGTTACCCGTTCTCACGAGCACTTCCAATGCAAAGATGTTTCAGTAGCCATAACATGGCCTTGTAGTATAAGAAGTAGTGATCCTCTTCAAATGCATCATTCCAAAAAGCATTCAAAACATTCTAATAATTGTGGAGAAGACACAGCAACATCATCACCATCTTGTGCAAACAATAGAAGAGTGCTTCCACCCCTTCCCAAGAAGAGTAGTTCCCCAAAGGAACAAGAGCATGCACATGCACACGATTCATTAGGATCGATCCAAAGGTAAAACAATTAAAGTCCTCGCTCATTATTTCTAATAATTTTTTTATTACTTTTATGAAACAAAAAGACCTCACATAAAGACAAAAAAATTATTTATATTGATAAAATAAAAATGCCTACTATATAGTTATTTCATTAAAAGTAAAATATTTTTCTTAAAATTTGTTTTAGATCCCATTCATCATTGGACCAGCCCGGTTCATTTGCAAACAACAAGAGAATGATGATGCCCCAGCCTCCGTTGAAAGTTAATTACCACACCCCAAAGGAAGAAGACAACCATGAAGCAATGATTATGCAAACCGATTTGGGATTCAGTGATTCGTTTAGTCTTGGCTCATCACCAATTAGGAGTGGTGGTAGCGATGGTGATTCATCTTCTTCAAGTGCATCATGGTCCCCCTCTAATTCATCATTGGAAAGTAGTCATGCTTCCTCCACAACTCTTCCTCCAACATGGGGCTTGGTAATCGTGACGGCCGGGATCGGAGGTGAGATCAAATGTTTCCAAAATTTTGGATTTCCCAAAAGGATTGGTAGGCAACCTCATCTTTTCGGAGGGCATAACAGTTTTTCTCATGGCCATCACTTCTAGAAGATTTTCTTTCTTTCTTTCTTTAAGACAAAACCTCTATATTAGTGCAAGTATTAGTTATGAAAATCTTTTTTTTTTATCTCAAGATTTTAGTATTTAGTGGTAATGTAATGTTGATACATATCCATTTGGTTAACAAGAACTTCTTCACATTGTTGTAAACTTTAAAGTTAGTTACACAATTATAATTGTTGATGCATACGATAAGTTAAAATAAAGATTTTTTTTTCTTGGAAGGGTATTTTTTTTGTAACTAAAAACTTAAAGGGTTTATCTTAAAACATTTTGTATCTTAAAACTTAAAGGGCCCTTCTCCCTACTGCGTCATGCCATGTGTCAATGGTTGTGGGTGGTGCCCAACCATGCCCCTTCTCCCTTCTTGGTTGGGCCACATGTCAACTAGTGGAGGATGGTGCCCAACCAGTTGCATCTTCTTGCTTCCCATATAATTTAGGGTTTGGCGAGGGTTAGGAGGCTTTTTTTCCTAGAAGGGTATTTTTTTTATAACTAAATACTCAAAGGGTTGTATCTTAAAACATTTTACATAGCATGGGTTTATAGTAAAACATATTACCATATATGTGTTATTTTTACACTTTCTATCATCTTTCTATTGTGTTGAAACTTTATCTTCTTCTTCTGATATTTCATTGGTTAAATCCTCTTTGAAGAAGAAGTTATTTATGTTGGCTATTTTGATTAACCAAATAAAATAACCAAAGAACATGAGTGCATTACGTTAGATTATTGAAGAAAGGGGTTTTAGAAATACTTAACTACATAAAGATTATGATTAACACACATAGTGGAAGCCTTTTGTTGATCAAGAACTATTAGTTAATTGATCTTCCTCAACCAAATCTCCTTACTCCTGATGGGACCTTTGTTTTCTCTTCAAATGGGGAGAGGAGAAAACCGTTTTTTGATTTGGTATATTGGGGACCATCATCATGCTTTATGTTTTTAACCTATTAGAGTTCTCATTATGCCCTAATGGATAAAACTAACAATCCACTTATTAATTACATATTATTTTATGTTGTCTGGGGGCTCTCTAAATTAGATAACTTAAATTGAGCCCCTCTAAATGTAAATAACTAATATAAATGCTATAAATTAATATTTAGTCCATATTAATTAATTAGAAATAAATAAACTCCTAACACTTTACAGCTATATTTTTACATTAAGGTGTTTTCTTTCCAAGCTTCTTTTACTACTAAATCTACCCATTCAGTGCTTTTGTTCCTTTTTTATTTTACCTTTCTTTTTTAGGTATTAACTGAATGGTGTTTTTAGTTTCTCATAGTGAGTTTCTATGAGGTGGTCTCTTTTCTATCTTGTGTGTTTCAAGATGAGAGAGGGTTTTTGTTTTCTTACTTGTAGTGTTCAAGTTAGAAAATGATGTTGTGGAATGTTATGTTGTGTGCATGATGCTTGTAACTCAGAATTTCATAGTGAAACTCCTCGATTTGAGGGAGAACGAGATGTAGATCGGGTTATGATCGACCAATATAGATTCATGTATCATCTTTCTTTTCCTTACACTTTTTATTATTTAGTTTTTACAATATATCCTTGGTAATTGAATCTTTAATTATGAATTGGATAAAGTTTTTTATTCTAATCTTATACTTTGAATTTGATTCCTCTTGTGCCTTTCCTATATAAACCAACAAATTTCAACATTAAATTTTTTTGTTATTCATCAAAATGTGTTGTTTTTATTTTATATTTTAAATGAGTTGATATAATTTAAATGACTTGTTAATCATGAAGATCTGTATTTTTTTAAAATTTAGTGATTTTTTTTTAATGAAAGTGTGGTTATGTATGTGTATATTCGTGGCTTATATTTTTTAAAAATATGATGTTATATATAATTCTCTTTAGATAGATTTAATGTTAAATAGTTAATTGTAGATATTTAATGTTATGGTTGTATTTTTTAAACATGAGAATTAAATAACAAAAACCAGGAAATTCAGTTGGTTGGACGCTACCCACAACCACGTGACATAGCAATGAGAAAGGCCCTAGTTGGGCATCTCCTTAGGCAGGAGATGCATAACAAGAGTGGGAGATGCAGTTGATTTGATGTCTTGCACATAAACGCAACATGTGGCGTGCATGCAAGGGACATGAAGATGACTTTTGGTTAGGCATCTCCCAAGTAAGGTTTTGGTAAAAATAACCCATATCTGGTAATATATTTTACTACAAACTCATGCTATGTAAAATGTTTTAAGATACAACCATTGAGTATTTAGTTATAAAAAAATACCCTTCCAAGAAAAAAAGTTGAGTTAGGGTTGAATTAGATTTTAGGGTTTGGGTGTTAAGGTTTAGGGTTTGGGGTGTAGGGTTGAATGTTTAAGGTTTTTTTATCGACCAACGTATTTAATCAAGAAGAACAATTAATTAGCAAAAATAAATATGAAAATTTAATTTTACCTAACTTTAATTAAATATAAATTAACTTGGCATAATTTTTCATTATCACACTTGATGTAAAGTAGAACAATTAATACGTCCGTGCACTTCATTTTGTCTGGTTGTTCCTAGTAAAACGTGATGCTTTCCTAACAAGCCTTAAAATTAGGACGCCCAACGCCCTTGTATCTAATTATTGACAAGTAAAATGTAATATAAATGAATTTACATGATTTGAAAATAGATAAAAAAAAATTAATAACAATTACCTGCCACCAAGAGGAAATTCCAAAAACAACTTGTGCTCTTCTTTCCCGTACAATTGAATGAAATCTTTCCCATGCCCACAATTGGAGTAAGAGTGATGCCCCACTAATTTCAGCCAATTTATAATTGGTTGACTTACATAATTCATGGTAAGAATATGCAAGTATGGTTGATCCCCAGCTATGTTTACCACACTCTTCAAAATTTGCAAGCATAGGAAGATACCTGAGAGGGGCCAAGTTGCCTAAATGATTGACAAACAACAACCCTCCAAAAAAATGCAAAATATAAGTTCATGTAAAATCTTCCAATTGTAGTTGACTGGTTAAATGACTAGTAACATCTCCAAAATGTGTTTCCAACCAACCAAGTTTTACATGCCCGCCAACTAGATCACTGCCTTCAGGATAAACTCCCAAATACTCACTACAAAGGGCCTTCCAATCATAATCGATTTTACTAGTGATAGGAAAACCATCAGCAAATAGGCTAATTAAGAAACTAAAGAGAGTGATAGTGCATTCTCCAAAGAGCATGTGGAAAGTGTGTATTTCAGACCTCCATTATTCAACAAATTATCATAGTTGAAAAAGGGTATGTTAGCAACACCAATAAACCCTGCTTATGTTAACATCCCCTTTATCTCATCCGGTACCACTCGTTGTTTTTCAATTGTACTTTGGGCTCGTCTAACTCTTAAATGGCGGTCAGCATCTCCACGCCACACGTTTTGAGAAACGTGCATAAATTGCAAATAAAGCAATGATGAATCACGAGGACTAGGGTAAACAAGGATACCTTCATCCATAGGAATTAATTTTGATTCTATACAAAAAAATAACACAATTAATTAAAATGCTTAGCAACAGTAAGCACATCACAACCCTAAACCCTAAACCCAACCCCAAAACCACAAACCCTAACTCAAACCCTCAACCTTAAATATTTTATCAACAAATTGACTACCAAACCCTAAATCCCAAAACATTATTTATGAACTATGGGAGACTAATTCTAAATAATTGAAGGACCTAACATTTAATTTCATTTTTATTATATCTACAATTAACTATTTAACATTAAATCTATTTATAAAAATTTTATATAAAATCATATTTTAAAAAAATATAAGCCACGAATACACATACATAACAACACTTTCATTAAAAAAAATTACTAAATTTTTTTTTAAAAATATAGATTTTCATGAATAACAAGCCATGTAAATTATATCAACTCATTTAAAATATAAAATAAAAACAACACATTTCGATGAATAACAAAAAAAATAAAAATACACAATTTTTAATGAATAACAACCCATTTTAAACTTTCTCTAACTACGTCTAAACAATATTGGCTAATTCATGTAAAAAAAAAAAATCAATATAAACATGTTAAATTTATCTATACAAATATCTACAACACCTTGATAATAAGTTCTTTAACCATTTTTACTAACAACAAATTCATTTTTAACAAAAACAAAATAAATAAAACACCTCCAACTTGAGCACTTTCACCTACACATCCACTTCAACTTCACCACTTCACTTCAGTTTCACCACCTTGGACTACCACCACTAAAATGCTTTGGACTAGCCCTACTAACCATTGGCGGACCTACGTTGTCCCCAGGGGGTGCACTTGCATCCCCTTCAAATTTTAAAAGTCACAAAAAAAAAAAATTTAACAAAAAATTATTAATAAAATTTAAATTTTTGTATTTTATTTTATTTATATTTATATATTTGCCCCCACTGAATTTTATTTTTATAATTTACCCCCACTAACCCTACCACCACTCACTTTCAAATTTCAAAAACTATGGACCGCCACTAACCCCATCACAACTCACTCTCAAATTTGAAAACCAAGGACCACAACCAAGGCAAGAAAACCATGTTGGTTAGGTGCCTAGAAAAATATATGGAAAGTAGGAAGATGCAACTAGTTAGGCACAACCCTTAATTAGTTGACATGTGGCGCAAGTAGGAAGGAAGAAGGGAGTTGGTTGGGCACCACCCTCCACTAGTTGACATGTGGCACGACCAGGAAAGGAGAAGGGGCATGGTTGGGTGCCACCTACAGCCACTAGCACGTGGCACGACGCAGCAAGGAGAAGGGCCCTAGTTGGGCATCTCTTGGGTCATGTAACACGTGGCGGAGTGGGAGATGCAACTAGTTTGGCGTCTTGCACAGAAATGCAACATGTGGCATGCATGCTGGGGATATGAAGATGGTTTTTGCTTAGGCATCTCCCACTTATGGTTTTTTGTAAAAATAACTTATATCTAGTAATATGTTTTACTACAAACTCATGTTATATAAAATATTTTAAGATACAACATTTTGAATATTTAGTTAAAAAAAATATCCTTCCAAAAAAAAGCCAAAAATAAAATTCAATAGACTAATCAAAGACAGAAAAATGGAAATGGAAAATTTCATACGTTAAAATGTATGTTTGATATCTTTATGCACATGTTTGGATTTAAATTTAAGGGTGGACGGCTTGGGTTAATAACCATAATCATAATTAAAAATAACTAATTTATAAATGGTTATTATAACTATAATTATAACTAATTTGATCAAAATAGTTATAATTTAGAATAAATAGTTATTATTTTTATAAACTGGTTATAAATATATAATCCCTTATTATATTTAAAATAAGTTATAAATTAGATATTGACAAATAATTGGTTATAACTATTTTTTTTTTCTTATCTTAAGTATTTAAGAAATAAGTTATTAGAAAATAATCATAACTAGTTTTTTAAAAGAAACAAGTTATTTAAAATAACTATAACTATAAAACTAAAACTAGCTAGTTATAGTTTTTAACTACTTTTATATAACTAGTTATTATAGTGTACAAAATTTTCTTATATCAACGGCAATCACGTATCGTGAATGAAATTAGTTTTCGATGAGTAGGTTTTGGAACACACATATCTCTGATCTCAAAAAAAATTAATTATTATTTATAGATATTTTTTTCATAATTGATTTTTTTTTTTTAGCATCCTAGTGGTGCCAAACTTAAGTTTGGAAGTTGAATTTGCAAAAGTCTTTTAATTCTGCATAACTGAATTTCTAGACAAAAAAAAATTCACCTGCAAACGTAATCTTGGAGGGGGGTTATTTTTTTATTTTACAATTGTTTAAATATTTATTTTTCATAAATAAATATTTTAATAAAATATTTACTCATTCTACATCAAATTAAAACTGGTTTTTAATTCAAATGATAAAAATAAAAAAAAAGTAATAAATATCTATATCACTGAAAAATTATATTTAAACAATATTTTACTATTCAATATTTTTAAATAAAAAAATAAATGAAATATATTAATTATTTATTTAAAAATTCTTAAATAATAAAATAACTGTTTAATATGAATCTATTAAATTATGGCTAAATGTTACTTTTGGTCTTTTATGTTTTAGAAGCCTCAATTTTATCATTTACATTTCTAAAATGACTCAAAATGATCATTTTAAAACAATGTTTATTTTCAATTTTGTGACGCTATTTTGAATATTTTTTTAGGAATTAAAAATGTAAAAATTATTTTATTCAATTCACTTGCATGAAAACTGTGGAACTCAACTGATTATTAATCAAAAGATAGTCAAACATAATGAAAATTGTGTAAAAAATGAGTCCCATGAATAATTAAAAAAAACTTAATATTATATTTTTCATTAATTTGGTTATTCATTGAATACACTTTTCATGTAATTTACACTATGTTTATCATTTTTTTTATTCAAACATTAGTTGGGTTTCATAATTCTCATATAAGTGAATTTAATAAAATAGTTTTTATGTCTTGAGTTAGTAAAAAATAGTTCAAAATTGCATCACAAAATTAAAAATCATGTTTATTTTTTAAAATAACCATTTTGATTCATTTTTAAAATGCAAAGGATCAAATTGAATCGTTTTAAAAACATAAAAGAACCAATATAGTGACTTCTAAAACATGAAAGAGCAAACTAAGCAAAAATCAAAACATAAAAGACTGAAAGTGACATTTAGCCTTAAATTATTGAATAGTCTACTTGGCATTTTTTTGATCTAAGGTGGGAGATCATAAGTGTTTCCTAACCAATTGGATCAAAGAATAATTTCGTTCGTGGTGCATGATTGTCATTGGTTCAAAATTTTTTTGTACATGATAGAAATTGAACATGAAATCTCTAGCTAAATTGATTTGTTCCCACCTTGAAAATACAGTAGGATCTTACTTAATTTTTTTTTTGCTTAAATAAGTTTTGGGTCCTTAAAAAATATTTATTTTTTAATTTGAGTCCCTGAAAATTTTTTGTATTGTTATAGATTCCTCAATTTTTTTTTTAATTTTGCTTTGAGTTTCTATCGTTAACATGGCACAACGGTTGAAATTATGTCACGTTATCACTTAGCTAATGGTTGAAATGATATCACATTATCAGTAGAAACTCAAAGCAAAATTAAAAAAAAAATTAAGGACCCATAACTATAACAACGCAAAATGATTGTAGAAACTCAAACTAAAAAATAAATATTTTTAAAATTCAATACTTATTTAATCTTTTTTTTTCTTCCTATTTTTGATAATTTCACAATTGATACATTTGATCCCCGATTTTGAAAATTCACAATTTTTGTCTAATATTCAACTTTATTTACATTTTATTTAGGAAAATGCTGATTAGTACCAATAAAAATTAACACTAGCCACGCGAATGGTTTCTACTTTTTATCTTCTCCAATTTTAATTTGAAACAAAACCCGTTTGACGTCCTGCTTTATGCCGCCCGATGCAGATTTTTTTTTTCTTTCGTGGCCTTAACTTAAAATGTTCCCTTCTCAATTGACTATGATGAATATGATATATAACAGTATTCCTGATTGAATCAAATACCTTACCAAATTAATTATTTTTTAGGAGAATATGATAATAAAACTCTAATGATATGAAGTTATTCTCACTTAAGTCTTACATTTACATATAGAAATGTCTTTAATGTAAAGGTTTCACTCTGTTAATAGTGTAGGAGTGATTCATTAAATAGGAGACCTCATTCAATTTTTATTGTATATAAAAAAATTTTGAACCAACGACATTCATGCATCATGAACGGAATTAGTCTCCGATCAAGTGACATATCTAACATACTCAATCCATAAGTGTAAATTATAAAATTTCAGTGGTCACAAATACATGAAATTAGATGATATAAGTACAAAATTATAAGATTTTATTTATATTTTTTTATTAATTTTTTTTTTTATGATTGTTAAAATTTGAGGGATGAGTCCATCCTCACTGGTACCTAGATCAGTCATTGCTTTGATATAGTGAGTTGAGATACCATAGTCTCCAACCTGTAAAAAAAATATAGAATTGGTTTTAAGAATACCTTTATAAAGCTTTTGTCAATTGTCATTTTTAGTGTTTTACTATTCATCAATTCGTCATTTCTTTCTAACTTTCCATCTAAATAAGCTTACAAAAGATGACATGCACTAAAAAATGGAATAACAAAGTGCACATCATTTCAACAACTTCCTCAAATGCAAGCCAAGTCACATGCTATTTCCTCCAAGAGATCATGAAAAATCAAGTCTTCAACTTCCAAACCAACACACTGAGCAAACAACTGAGGGTTCACCCACCCATCACGCCTTGATTGATCTCTACTCACATGGTCATCTATTGTTAGTCCAACTTCTGATCTCAAGCACAAGGACTTGCTCATATGAGTCCACACTTGATGAAGAGTACTACCATGGCACCACGCTTTTCGCAACATTGGATGATGATGACGAGTGTGTGAAATAGATGATGAAGACAACAATGACGATGACAGTGGTATGGAAGTACAGTAGCAGTAAGACCTCCCAGAAAGTTCCAACAATGTCTCATTGATGAAATCAAACAACACATGGTGATTGCACTGACCATCACTACCCTCATCATAGCTACAGAAATCAGGGTCACTTTCCATTTCTTCATAGAGCAATGGATCAACTGGGTGGTCACTTGAATGCCATGCTGAAATGCTGTCTTTACCAGTGAGTCCAGATATCTCAAGTATGTATCTCACATAATTATACTCATCTTTGTCTTCAGTGTCAACATGGTAAAGAGGAATGTCATGATTCAACTGCTTGGTTTGAATCTCCACTACATTTTGAGCATTCTCTATGGCCTTTTTCACTTTAAGAGAATCCATCACAGCCTCTTGTTGCTCAGCCATGTTATCTAGTTTGCCTCTGGGTCCCATATTCAGTTTTGGATCTTTTAAAATCAAAGAATTGCAAGTCAATAATGCAACTAACAACGCTATTAGAGATTTAATATCAGGTTAATGAAACACATCATCATTTGTATTAGACTGATTGACATTTTGCATAACAAAAATATATAATAATAGTGGAATATTAAGATGACTCTCTCAAAAACTCTCTTTTGAATATTCTCACCGTTGGTCGAAATTTATTGGAAATCACTAGTTTGATAGATCTCACATCGCATTGCATGATTCTCTCACCTGATTTAGACATGGAACCTACAAAATTTGGTGATTTCCAAGAAATTTTAGCCAATCACGGGGGAGTATCCAAAAGAGAGTCTTTAACAAAGTCATCTTAGCATTCTCATAACTATATGCACTTACCAATATTGGTAAAATGAAATATTAAAGGGATAGTATACAAAGTTTAATCCTAACTCCATGATGTTTCCTACCTTATGGCTTATGCAAATGTTTTTAACCATAACAATTCAAGAAGATAGCATATATTAAGAAACAAGAATTGAGTGAGATAGGCTTATAACTAACCTGGTGTTGCTATTCCAGTATTGAATTCTTTTATTGCCTCATCAATATCTTGGTCATTATAAGTGCCACCATTTTTTAAACAACTGAGTCCAAAATCATCAGTTGTCATAATCTCACAGCTACAGTCTGATCCTGGTTCGATAATATTACTAATCACTAAATCATTTTCTTCTACACTGACAAGGTGTTTTTGAATCAAATTTTCCACAGTTGTATCTGACTGAAGTTGAACTTTTGAGTGTGAATTAAGGCCATGCCTCTTTTTCTGATGAGAAATATTATCTGAACTCACAGTTCCATCCCCAGAAGCCATGATTATTGGCTTTGGCTGATCAGTGACAGATGAAATATAAGGAAAAAACTCCCCATTTTGATAAGCATTGGAGGAAAAAGATGGAAGATGATCAGGTAATGAAAGCATCCTTTGTAAGGGTGTGAACATCCTCAATGGTGAATGTGCCTTTTCTGCGGACCTTAGTTTAATTGATCTTGGCTCTGCATTATTAAAGCTATTATTCTCATGATGGAGTTCATAATAAACTTCTAGTGGTTCTTGAAGAGACAATTTTCTTCTTATGTTGTGCTTGGCATGCTTGGTGAATGAAGGACTAGAGTGATCACTCTTGTTACCTCTTTCAGGATTGCATTGATCACCTTCTCTAGTGATATTAGAATCTGTCAATTTCTTGAAAAACTCCTTCTTCACACCATCTGAAATCTCATGGCCTTGAGGGAGTTTGTGAACCACGGCATCCATTGTAACGCGAAGCTTTTCTTTCCTACTTTCTCCTGTGACATGCTCTATTTTCTGCTTCAGATTCTTAAACTGTTTGATTTCATTTTGATCACCAGATCCTGAAGAACAATTAACAACATCTCTTACCATCATTGCTTCATTGACATTGAAACATTTTGCCCCTGAAGACATGGACATGGACCTTAAATAGAGTTTTTTTGAGGATTGAAATTGGTCTGATGACTTTGGTGTTTTGTTCTCAAAACATACTTTTCCTTTCCCTTTTGGTAGATAATAATCATTGACTAAATCCCCAAAACTTTGTCTTTTTGATGATGATGAGTTAGGTAGAGGTAATGATATAGACCTAGTTAGTTTCATTTTTGTGCCATACACATGTTTGTGGAAGTGAGAAAGCAAAGGAGACACTGGATCTTGCACAAATGTTCTTAACAAGTTCTTGTTCATGTTGATTGTAGGAAGAGTAGGACATGTTGAACTTCTATGATGTCTAGTACTCCTTTTCTTTGATATCTCTTTGAGAACAATTGCTTTCAACTTGCTCCTTACTGTGTGATCTTTTGAAACTGAAGAATATGGTGTCATCTCTTTCTCATCCTGAAAAGCTTCAAATTAGATACAACTTTCCAAATCAACTGAATTAAAACTATATATGGTATCCTATTCATAAACCACAATGGCGATTATTTTTGTATACATCTCTGAGAGTTACTATTGGAGTAACTTGATCCTTCTGTGTCTTTCCATGTATATGTGTGTGTTGTTGATTAGCATTATAGCCTCTATGTAAATAAAGGGGTGGCATGGAAGGGGAAGAAAACAAGATGTTAAATCAGAAGGAAGATATAAGGTTGGCTTGGTGATTGGGAGATGGGGATTTAAGGATGAAGAGAGAAGGGAAAGGGATAGGTCAAGTTCGAATCTCTCTTCCTGAAATTTTTAATAAACACGGATAAATTAACATTTTCCCATAAAAAAAAAAAAAAAAATAGTTAAATCAGAGGGTGCGAACTTACATTTGTGTTTCTTGTCCCAAGGTTGAGTTCCTTCTCTCCATTAGCTGAGAGTACACGTACATTTCCTGCATGAGATTAAGTGCTAAATCTTCAAAATGTCATCTTTATGGAATATTTGAACCTTGGATGATGCAGAGAATTTGCTAAATAATGCTTGTAAGAATCAGATTAAATATATTCCTCAAAAATAGAAAGAACCTTCAGATTAAATATATTTCAACTAAATCTGTTTGAGAATTTGAGATAATGTAAGAATTCCTTCTTGTTTTTGCTAACTATTTGATCAAAACTTCACAAAAAAATATTTTTCTCAAGCAATTTCCATTTATGAATTGGCAAAAAATTCATGCTACATACTAATTATGCTAACCTGCAAAGAGGAAAATGGCAAATAGAATTGGCAAATAATAATTAACAAAATGGCAAAGAGGAAAATGCTAACCTGCAACACTCCTTTCATGATCACCACCACCACTTTTTAATGCAAGTCTTTCAAACAAAGGACTCAATAGAGGATGATACTTGATAATATGAAAAAGGGTCTTGTTGCACTCATGAGGGTGATGATTATTGACCCAAAACGAGTTAGAATGTTTATCTTTCATCTTCCTTCCCATGGTTGACAAAATTCACCTTTTAAACCAGCTTGATTAATTAGAAATGATCTGCATTTTGTTGCTACAAGCTTGTCAAACATGATACAAGTTTCAAAAACAAATATCAAGCATCGATGGATGAGGAATTCAAGGAATTAAGCGTCATTAATTAGCCAATCAACACACAAATCTTTCTAAAATGATTTGTAAGTTTGCACAGGTTTCATGCAAAATGACATAAAGAACTTGGACGGTTTTTCAGAACCAGAAGATGGTGAAAAGATTAAAAAAAAATGTCAAGAAAATTATTCAAATTTGAATATTCTTTGTTAACAAAGGAAGAAAAAAGATTCAAGGATGGTTGTAAATATATCCATATATCTATTTATAATAATTTAACACCCAGAAAGGATCAAGATACAAAGAAGGTAATTCTCAAATTGTGTCAAGAAATGGATGTGACAAAAGAAGGATATTTCCTTTCCACTTTTCTAGGACTACTTATGGCTACTAAGAAAGCTATAATAATATTCTAACAATAAACTAAGTTAAAACACATGATTTATTCGTTGCATATTCAAAGAAAGGAAACAACATTTTTTTTTTTTGCTGGAGACAGGAAACAACATTGTCACATGCGCTTTCTTTTCGAATAATTTAAACACTCCATTGGGTTTTTTTAATTTTTGTTATATGGAATTGACTCATTTTGTTTTTAAAATTTGCTTAATTGAATGCGTGTAGTTGGACAGTTTAAATAATTATTTTCTACACCTCTTCTATTGCACTTTCATTTTGTTTTCTACACTTTTATTTTGTTGTCTGCACTTTCATAAAACCACGAAATTATTTTTTGTTTTTTTTGTGTCTTCATTGTTTGGGTTTTATGGGGATACAATAGAAAAAGTAGGGTATAAGCAAAAAGGGAGTGTATGTAGTAATAAAGAAGGTGCATGAAGTAATTATTTAATGTCATTTGTTCCTCTCAACGAAAATAACCCTGTTGGATAATTTTAAAAATAAAGGAACCAATTGCATATTAAAAAAAATTAAGGAACAAATTGAGAATACTTAAAATAAATTAAATGAATATTGGATATGAAACCTATTTTAAATATTGATTGTTTTTTGCATGTAATATATAGAGATCAAGGTCTCTTAAAATTAAGGTTCTAAAAGATATGGTATATACTAGAGATGGAAAAATGAATAGCCTAGTCCGATCCAGTCAGGACAAGTGTGAAAAATGAATTAGATCAAATTGATCATTTTATATGAATATCATTTTTTACAATATAGTCTAATCTAGTAACCTATCAGATCGATTAATATTTACTTATATTACTTTTTGGTACTTACTATTTACATCCTTCATGTTTGCTAAGCACATCTCTTATTCCTTCTATTTCCTCTCATTTTTCTATAATGCCCTCTTTTAAATATTATTTTCACCTCCAGACATATCCTTATAATATGTTACATCCCCTTCTTTTATTTTATTTTATTTTCTCTTTTCTTCTCTTTTCTTCTCTTCTATGAATCCCTCTTTTCTTCTCTTCCATAAACCCCTCTTCTCTTTTGCATTTTACTTTGCATTTTGATTGTTCATTTGTGTCTTTTTTGTTTATCACATGCGTCTTTAACCTCACTTCTTTCTCACATTCCGTTTTTCCTCTTACTCATTGTTGAATGCATCATTACAATCAATAATATTTTTTTTTCCATCAATTGATTCTTTCAGACATCTTACTACCATAATAATTCATGTTTACATAAAAAGAAAAATAGAAAAAGGTAAAACAAAATATACATATACAATGTGTTTCAAGAATGACATACATACGGGAAATGTATTTCCGGAATAAGAAAATAAGAAATGTAATAACATATGCATACCGGAAATGTGTTTTCGAAATAATATATACATACTGGAAACATATTTCTAGAATAACATATACATATACCATACCAAAAAGAACGTTTAACATATACATATCGGAAACATGTTTCTAGAATAACATATACATACTGAAAACATATTTCTAAAATCACATATACATATATCATACTAAAAAGAAATGTTTAACATATACGTATTGGAAACATATTTCCAAAATAACATATACATACTGAAAACATGTTTCCAAAATCACATATACATATACTATATCAGAAAGAAATGTTTAACATATACGTATCGGAAACATGTTTTCAAAATAATATATACATACTGAAAACATGTTTTCAAAATAACATATACATATACCATACTAGAATAATATATACATACCGAAAACGTGTTTCTGGAATAATACATACATGTACCATCTAAAATCTTATTTTATAATTTTGAATCATATCTAAACTTTTATTTTTATTATTCTTTAAACCCCTAATTTTGCATCCATCTTCATTTCATGTGGTTTATATAGTACTATGTTTTTCATTAGTATTGTATCTTGTTTTCACTGATATTACATTTTAAGGTACATACATTAATAATTAATTTCTTATATAGATGTTTTGATTTGATGGTGAGTTCTCTTCTTTAAATGCATTCAAACAAACATTTTTTTCTATAACATCAATAGTTGCAGAGTGTAGCATCTCTTAAGGAATTGATTTTAATGGTGATTTTGTTTCTTTAATTGCGATCCTAATAGTTCTACCAAGTTAATAATTGAAGGTTGCAACTTAGTGTGTTGAGAAACTCTTAAATACAAAACCGACGACTCTTCTCAATGGTTTATTATTTTACAAACACGTTTCTAGTATGTAAATGTTAAACGTTTCTTTCTACTATGGTATATGTATATGTTATTCCGAAAACATGTTTCCGGTATATATATATTATTTTGAAAACACCTTTCCGATATGTATATGTTATTCCAGAAACATATTTTCGATATGTATATATTATTCACCTTTTCGATATGTATATGTTATTCCGGAAACATATTTCCGGTATGTATATGTCATTCTCGATACACATTTACTATATGTGTATATTTTGTTTTACCTTTTTCTATTTTTCTTTTTATGTAATTATGAATTATTATATTAGTAAGTTGTCCCAAGAATCAATTGATGAGGAAAAAATATTGTTGATTATAGTGATGCATTAAACAATGAGTAAGAGGAAGAACAGAAAGTGAGGAAGTAGTAAGGTTGAGGACACCTGTGATAAATAGAGAAAACACAAATGAGTAATCGAGGTGCAAGGTAGAACACAAAGGAGGAGAGAGGTCCATGGAAGAGAAGAAAAGAGAAGAGAAGAGAAAAGAAAAGGGGGGTAAAGGAGGGGATGTAACAGATTAGGAGAATATATCTGAGGGTGTAAAATAATCTTTAAAAAATGACATTATAGGAAAATAAGAGAAAATATAAGGGGTGGGGTGTTCTTAGAAAAAATGGGGGGTGTAAATAGCAAGTGCATACATTTTTAGTTTATCTTTATACAAATTCAAATAGACCCATATGTCTTTTAAGTCCAGTTTGGCCGACGGGCCAACGGGCCGGCCCGGTTGCCATCTCTAGTATATACCAGTAACACCACCTTTAGGAATAGAACTATGTGACACCATATTCGTTGCCTTTATTCATAAGGGAAAGGGGGGCAAAGAAAGAACTCTAGATTCTTACTTTGTTTTGGGTTCTTTGACTATATTGATTTTTGTAATTATAATTCTAGTGGAGCGTAAAGTGGAGGTTGGACAAAATAAAAGGTTGGGCGTTTGAACAAAAACAAAGTCAAAGGCAAAACACTCTGCATCACAATCCATCATTTACCTAACTTTAAAATTAATTTTATAAGAATAAACATACTTACAATTATTTTATAGTGTTTTTTTTTTAAGGCAAATATAATTCTATTAATATGAAGAAGGAGAAAAAGAAAAAGGACACCAAGTATCCTAAGAAATCAAACAAAGGACAAATACCAGAGAAAAAACAAGATAAATTATCCCACCACAGTGAGAGATAAAAAAAAAAAAAAATGCTGATACATCGAGAAAGAAACACTATCTAAATATGAATCCTTATAAAAAAAAAATCCAGTAACAGAAAGTCCACTTGATACAATCATTTTATAAGTTAATGTATCGTATCCTTTTTATGATATTTCTTTCCTTGCATTCCCTGGGCAAAACAATATGGAATGTGAGACATGTATGATGGCATGTGAATTGTGAAGTCACGTCTTGGCATTTTTTGTGACTTCTCTTAGCAATTGGCCAGCATCACAGCATATACTGTTGGATCAGAGCAATCAAGGGTTAATCCCGCAACACCAGCCAGAATTCAAAAGCCTTGCATCTAACATACGACATCACATACATTTTCTTGTTAATTTAATATTTGCTGAGATGCAACCATATATTGGTATGTTTTTAATTCATATACTTTTATTTTCAGTTACATTGTGTGACAAGTGAATGTAGTATTATTTTATGATGCAAGTGAACGAGTGACAAGTGATGAACATGACAGGAATTTCTAAGTAAGCAAGTGGACGTACCTAATTAATGCCATCAATGTAAAAATGAATAGTTAGACTAAAATGGAAAGGGACAAAAATTAAAGAAATATAAAAACAGTGGTTGACATTTTTTTTTTTCTATTTCCCCATGCAATGCTACTTGAGAATGGATCCCAAGGAGATTAAACAGTGGTTGACATTGACCACGTCGCCCAAACACAATTTCTTTTGTACTACCTTTCGTCCTTAAATAAGAATCAAAATTGTAACGTTATTACAACTTGTTTATATATATATATATATATAAAGTGGCAACAACAACAAGACAATCTCATATATACATGTCATATTCCACTTCAAAGGCAGAAGGTGATTAGCAATGGGAATGTTGACGAGTATCCTTGTTGCTTTTCTAGCGGGTGTAGTACTTGTCTTTCTGATTCAAGCCCAAGCACAACCAGGTTTGATAACAAATTAAAACATGAGTTTCATTATATCTTCCTATTTCATTATGAGAATGATCCATTTACTTCAAACAAGAGTAAATATAAAAGAGTCATTCTTTATTTTCAATTGAAATCTAATGATGGTAATAATTTTTGAAATTTAATGATGGAGATGAATAGTAACTCTATTACCAATAGTAAGTGGATTCTTCCTCTTTAATATTTAATAAAAGATAAGCCAAGCCTCAACTCCATTCATATATGTGTTGTGTTGATGCAATTTGCATCACTGGTTCCCAAGTTACTAAATAAAGCACTTACAGAGTAGATGAGAGGGGTGATTAAATAATCAAATTCTTGGTTTGGGTTGTTATTTTAAAGTAAAAAAACACGAAAAAGCTTGAAGAAAAAGAAGATAAAAACGATAAAGACAAAGCAATAAAGAATAGGAAGCAATAAGCAAAATAATAAGATAAGATAATTCGATTTTTGTATTGGATAGTTTTTCAGTTTACACATTTGAATTTAAATACTCTTAGATCTTGATAACCGTTTAGGAGGTTATTCCTTATAATCTCGGATCCTTGATTTCATCTAACTTCTTGATCAAGTTTTCTCTAAAATCAAACAAAATCTTCAACCGTATGGGTCCAACGGACCTGAATAGGCAACTAATCGAATTGACTCATACTCCTTCTGTCGATTTGACATGTTGATTCCTTTTATTTATTAAACATCATGGACTGGACTGATTTATTTAAATTTATTTTTAATAAAATAAATAATTATCTATTTTATAATATTATAATTTTAAATAAACTAACGTAGTATTCATTCTATGCAGAATATTTTGATGTATAACAATATGCAATTTAATGTGTTTAGGTTTCATCAGCATAGATTGCGGAGCTCCTGCAGGAGTAGACCATACTGATCCGGCACTACGCATAAACTACGTTTCGGATGCAAATTTCATAAATACTGGTGTGAGTGGGACAATAGTATCTGAACTCACAAATACCCAGCAACGACAATTGTGGAGGCTCAGAAGCTTCCCAGAAGGAAAAAGGAACTGCTACAAAATAAACACTGCAAGAGGCTCTACTTATCTCATCCGAGCTTGTTTCTTGTACGGAAATTATGATGGCCTAAATACGTTACCACAATTTGATATTCATCTGGGGACTAGCCGGTGGGACACAGTGACTATGTCCAATTCATCCATTGACCAATGCTATGAGATCATATATGTACCTTCACTGGATTATGTACAAATATGTCTGATTGACACGGGCAACGGAACACCTTTTATATCGGCCATAGAATTGAGAACTTTAAAAAGTGGTACATATGTCACTCAATTTGGATCACTTGAACGGTACCGGCGGTGCGATTTAGGTTCAAACAGAGGCTACAGGTAAAGTCATACTTTCACATTAAAAATATCTTTAATCTCTGGTAAAAAAAAAAAAAAAATGAAATTAACTTTTTTTATAGATTAAAATTAATTTTTTTAATAATTAATTTATTAAAATCTTACATTTTTAGAAAAAAAAAATTACACAAAGAACTTATATACATTTGTTATTAAAAAAGTCAATTTAATTTATAGAAAAATTATTTTTTTTTCATATTTTTATCTTATAGAAGTCTTTTCTTAAGTATGTTTGAATAAACTCTTCTAAAAATATATATATAAAATTAAACTTTTTTATAAATTAATTAACATCCCTAAAATAATTAAATTGTAAAATTTCTATATATTTTTTTTAAAAATTATATAAGAAAACTTTTACAGACAAAAATTATCAAAATAAACCCTAAATCCTTTACATTAAAAGAATGATCGATTATAATATGAAAAAAAGTTTTCATTTGTGTACATGTTATGTACAACATGTTCTAAAATATGTTATTTAGTAATCAATAGGATTGTGACATTGTGACATGTGTATTGTCATGACACATAATTATTTGATGAATAATTTATTTAATATTTACAACTTAATAAAAAGATATAGTTGTAATTATTTCTCTCTATACTTTATCATTTTCCTTTTTTTATTCCACCCAATTCTTTCTTTCTCTCTCCAATTTTTATATTTATGTTTCTTTTTTTTCTTTTTTACTTTTTTTTATTCTCTTTTTAATTTTAGTTTTTATTTTACAAGCTTCCTTTATTTTATTTTTCTTTTCCTATTTTTCTGTCTTCTTTTCATTTTTCATTTTTTTTACTTGCAAATTCTATAAAATCATCTTACCAATAAATTTTATAAAATAATTTCAAGTAATTTTATATATGAATACTTTTTTAAACAATAATTATAATTTGAAGTTAAATTTTTAATACAATATTAATTTATATCTAATTAGTTAATTTATTTACTACAAAATAATATATTAACTCCATTTTTAATAATTTTATATATGAAAATTTTGTATATTAATATATAATAAATGTAATTTTTTTACATAAATATGTAATAAAAATATTAAAATTAATTTATTAAATATATTTCATTATAAAATAGTTTGTAATTACTTAATTAATAATATTATGAATTGAGCTAGTTTAATATTACTAAAATTTGATTAATCATTTTTACTTAAAAAAATAATTTTAAATAATTTCATAAATAAATATTTTCCTATAAAATATTTATATTACCAAGTTAAATTTTGTATACAAAAATTATTTACCAAGGAGTCTGTCTTGTCTTAGTTAGTTGAGTAGGGTATGAATTGATTCAAATATTATATATTTCAAATAAAAAAAGATTAAAATTATTATATATTTTATAAAAGTATATATTAATCAACAGTTTTTTGTATATGATATTATTAGACATATAGTTAAATATTATTTTATAATAAATATATTAACTAATTATATTTAAATTAAGTTTAGTATAAAAATTTCAACTTCATAATATAAATATCATTCAAAAAATTATTTATTTATGAATTTATTTAAATTTTTTTTATGTTTTATAATTAAAAATAATTTTATAGGAATTAAAGGTAAAAAAAATATTATTCAGTCTTATGTGTGTGAAGTTGTATTAAATATTCAGAGAAAGATATATCGCTTAAAACAGACTTACTTAACTTGAACATAATTATCTTTTTTGATTGATATCTATGTTTTTTTACCATTAAAAAATAAAATAAATTTAATTTATTGTATTATTAATGAAGTAATTTAAAATTATTCTGTGATGAAATTATGTTAAGTTAATTTACATATATTTTATAATATTTTTATTTTAAAATTGTCACATTATTATCTATATTTATTTTATGTATATTAAAAATATATTAATAAAATTTAATAAAAATAGATTCACAATATTACTTCATAATATATATTAACTAATTATATTTTAATTAAAACATATTTATTTCACTTGTAAAAATCGAAAACAAATACTATAGAGTTTAACCAACTCATACGCTCTACTTAATCAATTGAGATAAATTCCTTGATAATTAATGTTTAATATAAAAAATTAAATTTGGTAGTATAATTACTATATAACAAAATATTTAATTGTGAAATTATTTAAAAAAAATTTATTTGATTTCTAAGTAATAATGATTTATAAGATTTTAACTTAACAATATTTTCTATCTTGAATGATGTTCATGAACTCTATCACAAAAAATTAAAACTAACTCAATTCATGATATTATTGATGAAGTAATTATATACTATTTTCAAATAAAAATAAAATTAATAAATTAATTTTAATATGTTTATTAGATATTTATGTAAAAAAAATTACAATTATTATATTAATATTAATATACAAATTTTTGTATATAAATTTATTAAACATAGAGTAAAAATATTAATTTCTAGTAAATATATTAATTAATTAGATTTAAATTAATTTTTAGATTATAAAATTTAACTTCATATTGTAATTATTTTTTAACAAAATACTCATATATGAAATTATTTAAAATTATTTTATACAATTTCTTAGTAAGAATAATTTTATAAAATTTATAAGTAAAAAATTTGTTAAAACCAAACAAAATGTAAAAAGAATAAAAGTGTAAAAAGAAAATTAATAAAAGAAAAGAAAAAAGGAAACGAGTAAAATGAAAAAGAAAACAAATAAGAAACATAAAACTAAAAAGTGAAAAGATAAATGTAAAAAAAAAAAAAAACATAAGAAAAAAATTGGAGAGAATTTGAGTAAAAAAAAGAAATAGGTAAAGTTTGATAGAAATAATTATAAATATATTTTTTGAATTAAGTTATAAATATTAAATAAATTATTTATCATTAAATGATTATGTAATATAACATATGATACAATTTTATTAGTTAATGATATGCACAAGTAAAAACCGTGAAAAAAACTTAATACATGTGTTGTTTTTACTGCTGCACTCTCATATCATGACACCTGTATTATTTTTTCCACATCAGCTAAGCGCTAACCGCCTAACTCTTAATACCGTGAGTCCTTTTTCCTTTAGTCACGTATGTGCATTTATGTGTACCTACCGTCGTACCGGTACCTCTCTCCATCTTCAATCTTCAATATTTGAATACTTCAATTTGAAATATTGGCCTTGTTTTCCCTGTGATGCAGCCACTCGAATTTTCAATCTTAAATCAAAGCCACAAACCCAACAGTAACGTAGTTTTTTAATCATAAAATAATTAGTCACAAATAATCATTTCCATTACTCGAACAAAAACCAATCATATTTTTCCAAATTTCAAGTTTTCTCAGTACTATTAGTTGGTCCATTGAATGTGAAGCATTTCAGAAGAAGAACACAAAAACAAACCAAACCCCACCCTAGTCTGTCATAGTTAATTGCTAACCAGAAACTCGATTGATGATTGCTAGTGGTAAGACCCAAATTGAGAAGTGGATTGTGGCATTGAGTTCTGCCGCAACACCACCAACGACAAAAGCGATTAAATCCAGTAATATAGACCATAATAGTATGTCGAACGGCTAAACGTACCGATTAGAATGACAGAGGAAAAAGACATTTTGTCCTTATAATATATACTAGACTTATTCTGATTTTTTTTCTAACAGGTACAGCGCTGATGTTTATGACCGTTTCTGGTATACCTGTGACTTCCACGAAGACTGGACAAACCAAAGTGTTTCAATTCCCACTGATTCTTTAGACAAGAACGATTACAACCCAGGAACTCTTATCATGAGCACCGCGGTTACACCAGCAGATGCTAGTGCTCCATTGGTAATAAGTTGGGTGCCAGATGATCCCACTGACCAATTCTATGTTTACATGCACTTCACAGAGTTTGAAGTGTTAGCAACGAATCAAAAAAGAGAGTTTAACTTCATCCAGAATGGAGTGCCATGGTATCAAAATTTCTCTCCACGGTACCTAGGTGTTAACACTATATATAGTAAGTCAGCCGTTCATGGGAAAGAAATTAAGTATTCACTTGAGAAGACCAGCAGTTCAACCCTGCCTCCCATCATCAGTGCCATTGAAATTTACAGAGTAAGAGACTTCCACCAGTCAGAAACATTCCAAGGAGATGGTATGTCACGCTTAAAAATATGTTTTTTTTACCCATAATATACATAGTTTTTAGATTATTATCTAAATTATTATTTTTATGTTGTTAAATGTTGAACATGTTATCACTTATGAAATTCATTTTTTTCTTTTATGTTTCTATTATATTGTTACTTTTTATATTTTTTAATTTTTTTTTGGATTTACTTTTTACATTTTTTATTTCTTTCTATACACTTTCAAATTTCATTTAATAAATAATGATATGACATTACTGTGTGATACTGTACGTTATCACTTAACACAAATAATAATAGAAAAAAAAATAAAAATTTTCAAATGAAAAAAAAAAGATAGTAATATAAAAAAAAGTTATATTACAAATAAAAAAAATATATATTTAAGCCCTTTTTCATATTTTAAATCCATTTATTTGCTTTACACTATTTGCATTTCAAATAGTTGATGCAATTACAACCATCAAGTCGGTTTATGGGCTGACAAGAGATTGGCAAGGTGATCCATGCGCCCCAATAGCCTACATGTGGGATGGTCTGAATTGTACTTATCATGAAAATGAGTCCCCAAGAATCATATCTTTGTAAGTCATGTTTCTAAATTAATATTAGGCTTAATTGTAATTTTGATTTTTAACTTTGTAATTCTGAAAAAAAAAATTAAGTAATTTTTGTGATTTTATTTTTTATAAATTTTCTTGTGTAATTTTTGTTCTTTAATTTTAAATTTGTACAATTTTAGTATCATTATTAATGAAAGTGCATTGACCATGTTTTGACCTTTTAACATTCAACGCGTTTTAAGTTAAAGGCAGTGTCAATTTCTATTTCTAACCATAAATGTAATTTTTTTTTAACAAAAATACTAATATTGAATGAATTTGAAAGTTAAGGAACTAAAATTGCACAAAAGAATTTATACTAGGAACCAAAATTAAAAAAATTACAAACTTGGAATACCAAAAATGCAATTAAACTTAATATTACAGCAACATACATAAAACATGAATGATATATAACATATATAAGTATTGGTTGAGCAAAACAGGAATTTATCTTCTAGTGGATTGTCAGGAAAGATAGACCCTTCAATTTCAAGCCTCACCATGTTGGAGAATTTGTGAGTTTTCTGTTCTTTTTGTTTCACCTGGTCCAATAAATAATAAGATAAGAGAAACAAAAATATGTTTTCTTAAAAGGTTTGTTTTGATATACTACTTTAGTAGGATATTTATGAGAAAAAAATTTAAAGAAAAAATGAAATAAAATTATCTAAAAGTTAAAAATATTTTTTTGAATAACTAATGTGTAGAAGTCTCATATTTTATAGAAGAAATTATATGAAAACTTCTACCAATTAACTAGATAAGCTAATTTCTTCTCTTTATTTTCAGAGAAAAATTTTTAAAGTAGTTTTTTCAAATACATCCTAAATCTTTTTATTCTTTCGTTCTTTCTACTATGTACTTATGTGTCAAGATTTAAACATGAGTTTTTAAAGGTGATGCAGTGAATATTTTACGGTCAAACAATTATAACTTTTTATTTAGAAAAGATTCATTATTAATTTTTATAAAATAATTTTAAAATTATATAAATAAAAAAGATTATGATTGTGTAACAACGTTAAACCTATTTTATAAATGCATAATCTTTAAACTCTTACTTATACTTAAAAAGAGACAAGTTATTTGTTTTTCAGGGATCTATCGAACAATAGCTTGAACGGTGAAATTCCTGATTTTCTGTCTCAATTACAACATCTGAAGATCTTGTAAGTTACTTCGATAGTTAATTACTGGAACAACTATCTGATTCCTCTGTTTGATAAAATAGAAGAGGATATATTCATAGTTTCCGTGTTTTGGCAGAAACTTAGAGAAGAATAGCCTCTCTGGTACAATTCCATCCACACTTAAAAAAGATTCCCTATCTCTAAGGTATGGATCTTATTGAAAATTCTCAAATTCATGAGATCCTCATTTATGGCGATGACCATCAATTAGATAGGGTTAATTATGTTTATTTTTTTTAATGTTTTTATCCTATACTGTTAGCTAAATGTCATTTTTTATATTTTATATCTTAATTTTTATTAAATTTGATCTTTTATGTTTTAGGTTTTAGAATTCTCTATTTGATTCTTTTATATTTTTTATGATACTTATGAAAATATAATTGTTTTCAACAAAAATCAAAAGTGATATTTAGCTTATACTTTACCATTAATAACGTCAGGTAAATAGGTTACATTTTTTTATATGGGTTAAAATAGGTTTTCATTTCTTATAAATATGAAAATGTATAGTTTTAGTTTCTATAAAATTTTTAGTAGTTTTTCATTTCTATAAAATTAAAATGTGTTTTTTTTTTTTTTTCTGAGGTAGGTTTGGATAATCGAATTTATCTAACTGAACTTATATCACAACACTGACAAAATGAATTGAAATATTCATATTTAAATATGTTTGTAGTAATTTAAATATATGATTTTTTTTTTATTTCATCAAATTAAAAATTATTTTTTTTAGTATTTCAAATCTTTAAAATTTTCTTTTTATTAATGTTATTAGTTGTATCACACGAGGAATAATAATTTTGTAACAAGTGACTATTCTTTATCATCAAAATTAGATTGTGACATCTTTTAAGAGTCAGGTTATAAAACTAATATTGACAATTTTAATGGAAAAACTAAAGAAAATGTTTATCAGAACTCATGGACTAAAAAAAAAAAACCAAAGGATTAAAAATATATATAAACCTTATTGAAATTATGGATGACTTTAAATCTTTGGTCATTTTTATGCTAGTGTGGACCAAAATCCGTATCTATATGAACCTGGTCAATGCATCAATTGCAAACACAAGCAAAAGAACATTGCTGCACCCATAGTAGCATCATTTGGTGGGGTTGTGATTTTTCTAGTGATCGTGGTATTTATTTTGTTGGCCCTTAAAAGGAGAAAATCGCAAGGTATATAACTCTACATGCATACATGCAATGACAAAAGATTACTAGTTTTTATTGATAATTTTCAAAACTATTGTTTGTGTATGGCATTTAACAGCATTGACGGTAGAAAAAGATCAAAGTAAGATCTCACCACAATTCACAGAACAAGATGATTCATTACTGCAGCAATCCAGAAAACAAATATATTCATACTCTGATGTCCTTAAAATCACCAACAATTTCAGTACAATAATTGGTAAAGGAGGATTTGGAACAGTTTATCTGGGCTATATCAATGACAGTACAACTCCAGTTGCAGTGAAAATACTTTCCCCATCGTCTGTTCATGGTTATCAACAATTTCAAACGGAGGTAACTTTTTCGAATTTAAAAGTGATGCATTGACATTATTTAAAAGTGATGCATTGACATTGTAAAACAAGTATCACAATCCTCAATTTATGATAAATTTATTGATTTTTATAAAAATATTTTTAAACTATACAAATAAAGGGTTGTGACGTTTTAACCGCATCACCTTTAAACTCAAGTTTTTAATCATTTTACATTAGGTTTTTTTGCTAAGCAACAAATACAAAAAGGTTAAACATGGTTGTGATTTTGATTTCCAGGTTAAATTATTAATGAGAGTTCATCACAAATGTTTGACCTCCCTTGTTGGTTATTGTAATGAAGGAAACAATAAGTGTCTCATATATGAGTACATGGCTAATGGAAACTTACAAGAACATCTCTCTGGTTAGTTAGTTTCCAAATAAAATTAAAAGGTAAAATATATTTTTCCTCTCTAAAGTATTGATGATTTTTTATTGTAATCCTAAAATTTAATTTGACCGATCTTTATATCTAATGTATTTTTTTCAGTTTGGTCTTTCATCTTTCCGTTAACGAGATTTGTTAATTGGTGAAATATTTACTTGATTGTCTCTCAACCTATGACACGTGACATTTTGTTGATTGTGACTTTTTTTTAACTATTTTCTAAAGCTAATTTTTTAACTAAAAAAAAAAATCACATCATCAAAATGACAAGAGATGTAAGTTGAGAGGTCGTGGATACCGCACCACTAATAGACCTCACTAATATAGAGATGAAAGATTAAACGAAAAAATATATTGGAGATGAAAATCGATCAAATCAAATTTTAAAAATTATAAACAAAAATCATCGATACTTTAAGGATTAAAGACATATTTTGTAATAAGATTAATTTCTTGTTAAATTTCCAAACTAGTTGCTATATATTCTGAAATCGTGGATATGGATATTTTCTTGTTGGAGTGAGGCATAGAACTGACTTTTAGTCTACAAAACAACAAGTTATAAAACTTGATTCTGCAGGTAAACGCAGCAAAACAAATTTCTTCAGCTGGGAAGATAGACTTCGTATAGCAGTGGATGCTGCCTTAGGTGAGGAGTACTCTTATAATTTTGACTTAATACTTACTAAATTAATCGTCTGATTTTGTTTCTAAATTTTAAAAAATTTCAGTTTGATCTTTAAATTATTTAAAATATGTCAATCTAGTCACTTTTTGTCATTTTTTTTATTTACACCCTCATTTTATTAAATATACTTCATTAAAAATATAAAAAATGAAAAGTGGACTTGATAAAATGGGAATGTAAATAGCAAACTAAACAAAAATAATGAACAAATTGATTTATTTTAAATAATTTAAAAACTAAATTAAAACTTTTTAAAACATTGGAGCAAATCTGATGGTTAATTATATGATTTTTGTCTTCCTCTTAACTTTTCCTTTTCTCTCACAATATATTTGTGGTCTTAGGATTGGAATATCTGCAAAATGGTTGCAAGCCACCAATTATCCACAGAGATATAAAATCTACCAACATTTTGTTGAATGAATACTTCCAAGCAAAACTATCCGATTTTGGTCTATCCAAAGTTATCCCAGGAGATGGGGATACTCATGTGTCAACTGGCATTGCTGGTACTCCTGGTTACCTGGATCCTGAGTGAGTACTTCAATTACTTTGTCCTATTCCTATCCATCATTTTCTTGGAAAATACTTCTTGTGTTCCAAAATACATGACGTTTAGAGTTTTGACATAGCTGTCATTAGGAAATGTAATTATTAATATACCATTTATCTCACTAATTAATTATTCTTTCGTTTTTATTATACACAACTCTTAATAAATATTAATTAAGGATTTGGAAGAAAGTATTTAATGCAATATTGATTTTCTAAAATGTCATATTTTGGAATGAAGGTAATGCAATGATTCTATCATTTCTATGTGAATGTTTTTGTCTACAATTTCTTAGAGAAAATAAATTCACTTACATTCTTTGTCTTGCAGTTACTACATAACTAATAGATTAACAGAGAAGAGCGATACTTATAGCTTTGGTGTTGTTCTTTTGGAGATAATCACGAGTCAACCAGTGATGATAACGAAGAATAATCAAGAAAAGACTCACATAAGTCAATGGGTTAGCTCCTTGATTGTCAAAGGTGATATAATGGCCATTATTGACCCAAGATTAGAAGGAGATTTTGACACTAACTCAGTTTGGAAAATAGTGGAAATAGCGACGGCATGTGTATCTCCAAATCCCAACAGAAGGCCACTCATAAGTGTGGTTGTGACTGAACTGAAAGAGTCTCTAACAATGGAATTAACTCGATCTAAACTTAGAGACATTGATTCTGGAAATTCTGTTAAACTCATCACCATGAATATGAATATCGAATTTAGTCCCCAGGCCAGGTAATGACTATGGACTTGTTTGGATAAACTTCTACAGAAAAGATTTTTAGGAGAAAAAATTATTAAGGATCCAAATACTATTTTAGAAGACTTCTAGAATAAAAAAAATATGAAGAAAAAAATAAAATTAGTTTATTTAGAAGTTAAAATTGTTTTTAGTAGTTAATTTGTAAAAGTTACACATCTTTCATGAAAAATTATATGAGAGAGCTTCTTCAAATTTGCTATATTGAATAAGTTAATTTTAACTTGTCAAAAAGCTAATTTTATATTTTATTCTCCTAGAAGTTCTTCTAGAATAGTGTGTGTTGAAGAAGCTCTCTCATATAGTTTTTCTTGAAAGATGTATAACTTTTACAAATTATCTATTGGATAAGTCAATTTTAATTTATGGAGAAACTAATTTCATTTTTTCTTCATATTTTTTTCTCTTATAAGTCTTTTTAGAAACATTTACCCAAACAAACCCTAAGAAAAAATTGAAATTAACTTTTAATAGTTAATTTATAAAAGTTTCAAATTTGTTATGAGAAGTTATCTAAAAGAGTCTCTACAAATTAATTATTTGAAAAGTCAATTTTAGTTTATAGAAAAATTAATTTCATTTTTTTTCTCCTAAAAATCATTTTAGAGAAATGTATCTAAACAAATCCTATAATCATATAGATAAGTATGATTGAAGAATACTTGAAGATGGAGATGAGTATGGTTGGTGGTTTTTTCTTGCAATGCCAAAAGAAGAGAAAAGACCACACAAGTGAAAGTTACGCCGAACAAATTATGAATAGGTGCTATAGTTTGTCTATATGTTTTCCTTGTGCTACTTGTCTTTGTGTTTTAGATCCGTGATTGGAAAGGAGTGTGCAAATAGAAGAAAAATAAATAATGAGGAATGAATATCATTAATGTATAATTATTTTACAATCTGTTTGTTATTATTGTTAATTTATTATTTTCATTAGACTTTGTAAAATATGCAAATTTAACTCTCTTCCACTGCAACATGTGTATTGTTAAGATGATCTATGTACACACAAAAGTAACTAAAATGAAAATATTAAATTAAAACATAAATATTAAACTGAAACATAGGAACAACACACCTCACAAACAAGCAGACACCGGATTGGTGTAACCACAAATGAAATTTTTCAACAACAATATGCTTTAATGATGTACATGCAATCACAAAATCATGATAACCGTGGAATAAAGTTTGTAAGTATACAAAATCGTAGACTTCAAATTAGTCGTTTCAATATTCAACCCTTTTATTTTTTTACTTTCAGTGTTTTAATCTATCTCACAAATTTTGTGTGACCACTTTCATTTTTGAAACAGGTTTTACAATTTTAGAATAATGTTTGATACACTGCCCAAGGCATTTCCAGATTCATTTAATGAGATATCGTTCTTTTCTAGAGTATTTGTATACATTATCTTTAAGATTGGAGAGAATGTTTAAATATTTTGCAAGAGTGACTCTAGAAGTTAAAATCAAGAAAATTGGATCTATATCGTATTACAAATCATGTTTGTGCAATTCGGATTCACAACATCATAATGCTTGTTGGGATTATGGTTTTCAATATTTTAATTTGTTTTGGCTCATATGAGTTTTTCTAATTTTATTACGATTGTGCCATTGAATTAGTAGGTTCTTTTTGAGTGGGGCATTTCATTGCATTTCTTAATCAACACATATACTTCAATCTCATTTTGTATGTTTTCTTTTGAGTTTTTCTGTTGCAACATTTTTGTCAAATTACATTTGAACTATTAGTGATTAAAAATATGTATTATGAAAATGTTCACTCTCTACAATTGATTCTAATTTTTGTGGTTTATTTGTTGAATTCTCTTGTCAACTCCAGTTTATTGTATGTGTTTGGTTTTATATTCTAATATTTAATCTCTTATAAAATATTTTCAAGTACATTAAAATTAATTTCCTTGATTGGTGATCTATGTTAGGATCTTATACTTGAGAAGTGATGTTATATTTTCAAATCAACTTCATATTCTCTTTGGATGAACAATAATAATTTTTTTTCTAAACTTGTAGAAACATGCATTATACTTGGAGACAAGTAAGAACAACAAGAAGCAACTTTGGTTTTCTAATGACCATCATCATGTTGTCTTCGCCATGCAGTTGCAAGATAAATTGAAGGTATCTATGTAAAGATTGGAAACTCTAAGTTTTGTAAATTTTGAACCTTCTCTCTATCTAATTTTAATCACGGAGATTATGAAATTTCGTTGTCAAATGAGCTATGGTATTTAATCTATCTATTTTCTGTGAGTATTTAATTTAATCAATATACTAATTAAGTTTAAATAAGTTTTGGGTCCTAGGTTTTATTTATGAAATCCTAAATTCTTTAGGGTTCATTTATGAAACCTCATATCCTTAAGGTTTCATTCCTAAACCTTAGGATTTCATGAACAAAATTCTAAATCATAAACTCCTAAACCATGAATGAAACCCTAGGATTCAAGGTGTCAAAAATATGAAAAAAAAAATTAAAACTTATGAAAAACCAAGAGTAATGTGTTGAAAATTAAAAGAAAAAAAAGGAAAATTTTAAGAAATGAAAAAACAATGGAATTATTTTGAAATTTTTTAAAAAAATGAAAAAAAAAAACAAGAGAAGTGTCTTGAAATTTTTCTTTTTAAATAAAATGAAAAAAAAAAAAGTAATGTCTTACAAATTTGAAAAGAAAATAAAAATTTAAAAATATGAAAAAAATAATAGTAATGTCTAGAAAATTTATGAAATAAATGATTTAAAAAAAATGAAAAATAAGAGTAATGTCTTAAAAATTTGAAAAAAATGAAAATTTCAAAAAGTAAAAAAAAAAAAAAAGAGTATTAAGGCCTGTTTGATTTCAGTTTTTAAAAATTATAAAACTATAAAATTTGTTTGGTTAATCAATTTTTAAAAACTGTTTTCTATTTTAGTTTTTAAAACTAAAAAACCAAAACAGTTTTTATGTGTTTTGCTTTTCTATTTTCTCTTTTCTTAAAGTCCCATATATTTTATTTTATATTTTTATAGAATGCCACATCTTTTGCTAATAATTTTACACACAAGTCTCACATCTTTCAAGACATAAGTCTCATCTTTTTTACACATAAGTCCCACATTTTCTAAATTTATTTTCTTTAGTAGTAATTTTTAAATACCAAACGAATTTTCTCCTTTTAAAAATTGTTCTGAAAAGTAATTTTAAAAATATTTTTTAAAAACAAAAACTGAAAAGCCTTTTAAACAAGCCTTTAATGTCTTGAAAATTTGAAAAAATGAAAATTTAAAAAGCCTGAAAAAAAATTTAAAAATAAGGATTGATTGTTTCATGGATGTAACCTTAAGGATTTAGGATTTCGTAGATAAAACTATAAGGATATAGGGTTTCGTGAATGAAACCCTAAGAATTTAGTGTTTCATGAATGCAACCTTAGCAAGTTAAGGTTTCGTGGATTCAACCTTATGGATTTAGGATTTTGTGAATAAAATCGTAAAGATTTAGTGTTTAAGGTTTCGTGGATGAAACCTTAAGGTTTTAAGATTTAGTTGATAAAAGCTTAGGGATTTATGGTTCCATGGATGCAACCCTAAGTATTTAGGGTTTTATGAATGTAACCTTAAGTATTTATGGTTTCATGGATGCAATCCTAAGGATTTTAGGGTTTTGTTGATGCAATCATAAGGATTTAAGGTTTCATGGGTGAAACCCTTAGGATTTTTGGTTTCATTGATGCAACCCTAAGGACTTAAGGTGTTGCGGATGGAACCTTAAGTATTTGAGGTTTCGTGAATGCAACCCTAGGGATTTAGGGTTTCTTGGATGCAATCCTAAAGATTTAAGGTTTCGTGGATGCAACCCTAAGGGTTTTAAGGTTTCGTTAATACAACCCTAAGGATTTAGGGTTTCTTGAATGAAACTTTAAATTCTAATATAGGATTCATTTATGAAAACTTAAATCCAAAAGCATGAAATGAAACCTAAATCATAAACCATAAAAACCTGACATGTATCATAAATGAAACCTGGAATCTTAAAACATGAAATGAAACCTTGAATTCTATACCATGAAACCCTAAATCCTAAACCATGGAAAGAAATCCTAAATCCTAAACCATTGAATGAAACCCCAAATCCTAAACCATAAAACCATAAACAATGCAACACGGAATCCTAGACCCTTAACACTAAATCCTTAAATATTTAACTCTAAAACTATAATTTTGAAAAGGCATAAAGCATAAATAATATAATGTAATGTATGAAACCCTAAATCCTTAGAGTTGCACCATAAAATCCTAAATTCTTAAGGTAACATTCACGAAACTCTAAATCCTTAGTGTTTTATCCATGAAACTCTAAATCCTTAAGATTACATCCACGAAACCCTAAATCATTAAGGTTGTATCAATGAAACCTTAAATCCTTCAGCTTACATGCACAAAATACTAAATCCTTAGGCTTTCATTCACTAAATCCTAAATCATTAGGATTTCATCCACGAAACCATTAACTCCAAATCCTTAAGGTTTTATTCACAAACCCTAAATCCTTAGGAATACATCAACAAAACATTAAATCCTTAGGGTTGTATTTATGAAACCCTACATGCTTAGGGTTGTATTCATCAAACCCTTAATCCTTAAGGTTTCATCCATGAAACCCTAAATTCTTACAATTGCATCCACGAAACCCTTAATCATTTGGATTGCATGCATGAATCGCTAAATTCTTAAGGTTTCATCTAGGAAAACTTAAATCATTAAGGTTACATCCACAAAACACAATATCCTTAGGGATGCATCTATAAAATCCTACATCCTTAAGATTTTATCCACAAACCTTTAAATCCTTAAGTTTACATTTATAAAACCCTCAATTCTTTGGATTTTATGCACAAAATCCTAAACTTTTAGGATTTAATCCACTAAATTGTAAATTCTTAAGGTTTCATCTACAAAACCCTAAATCGTAATTTCTTAGTGTTTTATCCATGAAACCTTAAATTCTTAAGGTTGCATTGATGAAACCCTAAATCGTTTGGATTTTATGCACAAAATCTTAAATTCTTAAGATTTAATCCACTAAATCCTTAAGGTTTCATCCACGAAATCCTAAATCTTTAGGATTTCATCAAAGAAACCCTAAATTCGTAGGGTTTCATCCATGAAACCTTATATCCTTAGGGTTTTATTGATGAAACCTTAAATTCTTAGGGTTTCATCCACGAAAACCTAAATCCTTAGAGTTGAATCCACATAACTATAAATCATTTGGGTTTCACTTATAAAACCTTAAATACTTAGTTTTTTTATTTATGAAACCTTAAATTCTTATGTTTTTATTTACAATACCCTAAATTCTTAGAGTTTCATTTACGAAATCCTAAATCCTTAAGGTTTCATTTACACCACCCTCATTCCTTAAGTTTTAATTTACGAAACCTATCTTAAATCATGAAACCCTACAACTGTATTTATTGTGTAGAGTTTTAAGGTTTAATGTTTTAATAAATATTGTTGATAAAGAGACTATAAAAAAAACATTAAACATGTTGATAAAGAGACTATAAAATCAAATATCAAGAATATTAATCAATTAAAATTACATGTTGGTACATGACTCATAGAAACATAATTAATATGTTTTATATGCTCCGTTATGTTACAAATAATAAAATACTAACCTTGTTCTATTTGATTTTATTATAAAAAACTTTTCAAATATATTAATCATTCCAACTAACAAATACAATGTTAAATACACTTTATTTTTGAATATGTCATTATTAATTACGTGGGAAGTTTCCAAAAAATGCATTTCACTAATATGACAAATCAAGAAAGTAGAAATCCAAAACGTATGAATAAATTTTATTGTCAATTTAATAGTTGATTAAAGACATCCATTAACTTGAAGAATGACAGTTAGAACATAAATTTTTTAGGGTGTGTTTTAGAGTGATGAGTGAATGTTTAAAGATTTGATGAAAGTATAAAATTGAACAATAAAATGACACATAACCAATTAAGCTTATGTATTGAAAATCAGTAAACTAATGTAGCGACGTATGACTTTGCATTTCTATGCCTCATTTTTTTTTTACCATATTTACTACAAATAATAAAATACTAACCTTGTTCTATTTTATTTCATTATCAAGAATGAAATTTTATAAAAATAAAATAAAATTTCAAAGATATTAATTATTCCAATTAATAAATAAAATATTAACAACACTTTACTCTTTGAATATGTGTTTGTTAATTACGTTTTCATAACCTACCAAAAAATGCATTTCATTGAGATAAATCAAGAAAGTAAAAATTCAAAATATTTGAAAAATTTTTAATGCCAATTTAATAGTTTAAAAACTAATTAAAGACATTCATTAGCTTAAAAAATGACAACTAGAACACTTATTTGGAGAATGACTAAAAATAACATTTTTTTTTTATTTTGAGGAACTAAAAAAAACATTTTTTTTCGTTTGAAGGACTAAAAATATATTCTTGAAGGACTAAAAACATATTTAAACCTTTAAAGAAATATGGGAAGTGAAAAATTATTCTTAAACTTTCAAAATCCACTTTTCAACCAGCATAAATCCGTACAAAACTTGTGTGCAAAGTATAAAAATATATAAACTATATATCCACAATTAAATGGAATCTATCAAATCTTATTCTACACGTATCCGACGGCTTCTGCTTGTCACCATCAATGGAGTATAATTATTTGCAAAATTGGTTAACTGTGGTCAACCACTTATGAGAAAAAAATAGTCAGCTTCAAGACCAAGACCAATGGTATTGCCTACAATTCAGAGGAGCAGATATCAAAATTCAGGTAAATACTACATATATATACAATGTTAGATTAGTTAATTGAAAATGTAACTGGGAATGCAAGGGAAATGTATTATTTACCAAAAGGTAACAATTGGATAAGTATAGTGAAACAAGGATAAGAAAATCATGTTCAAATACCTATTTTTTCTAGCACCATAGAAGTTGCATTGTCATTTCCAGGAAGAAGTCTATTGCTAAGTGGACTGGAACTGGACAAGAAAAAAAAAAAAGAAACTCATTTTCTCAATCCTTTCATTGTCACCAATCATTCACAACTAATATATCCTTGAGTCCTGACATATTACATAAAATATTCTATGGCACTATTAAACAGCAATTAGGGCATGTTGGGAGTAAACTTCTCTAGAACTACTTCCGGGAGAAGAAAATATGAAAAAAAAAAATAGCTTCATTAGATTAATTGGCATCTGTAATAGCTAATTTGTAAAAGTCTCACATTTTTTTTAAGAGAAATTATATGAGAAAACTTCTACAAATTAGTTATTGAAGAAGTCAATTTTAGCTTATTGAGAAGTTAATTTCATTTTTTCTTTATATTTTTTTCTTCTAGAAGTCCTTCTAGATAAGTTTACCCAAACAGACCCTTAATATCATGAGCACATTCTGTTCTAGTGAATTGGGTTTTCTAGTCAGGTTGAGCCCCTTTCCTACAAGAACAAACTGTCTTCCTAACTAAATGAGCAATTAAAGGACGATAAGTAAGAAGGACTTACAACTTCCGAACTATGTCTCAGCCAATTTTAGCTTATGAAAAGAACCATTAGTAATCACATTTCTCATCTTATGAGCATGCTTCTCTATGTCAAATGCACAGTCAAGTTGTTTCTTCAAAGACTTGATGGCTGTTTGCCTGGATCTTAATCGGCATGGAGAAGTTGCGTTGAAAGCCTTATGATGGTGTGGTGGACTCACAGGTAACCTCACAACTTCAGAACCAGAAATGTCATTTGTTCTCTCTTGCTCATTATAAGCATGTGAATCATTAACTCCTTTTCCAACCTCACTAGGAGTGTCAGGTCTTTTGACTACACTCCTTCTCTTCCTCAATATGGAAGGAGTTGGGAAAGTTTTAGCTGCATTTTTCAATATTGTTTCAGGAGATTCTAAGCATAATTCACTTCGCTTTGCGGGAGGTGGAGTTATGAAACCAACAGGTGACATCATTGGAGAAGAAGAAAACTCATTCTGCAGGCTAGAGATATTAAAAAACTCATAGCAAAAAGAACCAAGGGCTTGACTTTCCTTTGAATAACAATTTCTGGTTAATCTGCCACTGTTGATTTGACCATTATTATTAATACAATGATCAATTCTTGGGTTGCCATTGAATCCGGGATTCTCAAATTTTGGCTCACTGTTTATTCTAAAATTATCTCCCGGCAACACTGGCTCCGAGTTACTACAGCCGAGACCTTTGTTGGATGATCTATTGCTGCATTCTATGCAGTCCGAATCAGTCAATTCTTTTGCAGGAACATTTGAAGAATCACCAAACTCTCTAACTGTTCCTGTGGACTCTAGTTGATTCTTATCACTGTTATCCAGCTTAGTAATCTCAGTAGTTGTAGATGATGATACAATGGTGGAATGTGTAACTGTATCTTCAACAGCAACTTGTCCACTGGTCTTTGGAATGGGTGGAAGTTTTCCAGTAGCTAAATAGAAATCCATCTTTTTCTTCAAAGAACTATTCCAATGGTTCTTTATTGCATTATCAGTCCTGTGGAAAAATTAAATATACAGGGTATATAAGCATTTTGTCGCAGATATAATTCAATATACAAGAAAAAATTGAAAGAATTTCAAATTAGAAAAAAAAACATCTCTAGCAACTGGTATAGAGATGAGTGTTTTTCTTATTCTGCAATGATTCGTTCTACAAATTTGCATCGTGTGATCTATAATTGGTACCGAATAGAGGAAAAAGGACTTGTGGTATTTTCACAAAACTTGTTTTTATTGAAATTGAGAAGATTGATCTATCCATGTGGAGATTCAAACAGCAAACAATGCAGAAATGTCATCAGAAATTAGTAGTCCATGGAAACTGTTAGCATGCCCTCTGTGGTTATAATTGTAGGAAGATAGTTAGGACTTGTTTAGGTAATTTCTCTAGAAGAACTTCTAGTAGAAAAAAATATGAAAAAAAAAATAAAATGACTTCTCCATAAGTTAAAATTGGCTTCTTCATAACTTGTAGAAGCTCTCTCATATAACTTCTCTAAAAGATGTGGGACTTTTACAAATTGGCTAGATAGTTGTATTAGTTAGATAGTTAGTTAGTGTTAAAATAGGAGAAACAGTGGGATAACTAAGTGTAAACCATGTGGCAGATTACACAACGGGTGCATGTTTATTGTTGTCTATGGCGGATAGCAGACCATGGCAGTCAGCCAAAATTCCACCATAAATTTATGACAGATGGCGTAGCGGGGAAATGACGGACGGATGCCATGACAGAAAAAAATTAAAAAACATATATATATATATATATATATATATATATATATATATATATATATAAATTCTAACAAAACAGTATATGTAGAGTAAATATCTAAAAAAAATATTAGATATAAATCACTTAAAACTGAAACATAGTGCAAATTCAAAACATAATTCAAACACTTAAAGATTGTTCAAATTCAAGATAACAAAACTAAGAACTCCAAAATAACATAATGCAAACTCCAAATTCCAAAATAACAAAAAAGCATAATGCAAACAGCCAAACATAAACACTCTAATCATCTTTTGCAACTCCAACATAATCATCTTCATTGTTATCTTAACTTCTAAGAAGGAAACTGACCAGAGGAAGGAAAGGAAGGAAAAAAAAATAGAAAAGACAGAGCATGATATACACACCAAACAGAGCCAAACGCCTCAGCCTCGAAGCCAAACGCCCTCAGCCTCGGAGCCAAACATCGCCATTGGTATCACTCCCTCCGCCGGTGTCGGGTTCGCAGTCGGAACAGAGTTTACTCACAGTCGAGGTTGCAGTCGGAACTCAGAACAAGGTTTACTCGCTGTAATAGGGTTTAATCGATGTCGGAATAGTAAAGTAACCCTTTTTTTAAGTGAACCTTAGTTTTTTACTGGTCCAGTTTGGGTTTAAACCCAAAACGTGTTTTTTTAAGTAAAAAAAAAAAAACCGCAATTTCCGCAATTTCCGCCATGACCGCCACAGCTATAGCGCCCGCCTGTGAAACCGCAACGCCACCGCTATTTGGTGGCAGATTGTCTGGAAACCGCAACACCATACCATTATGGCGCCGCTATTTCCGCCATTTTGACAACACGGATGTTTATATGTAAATTACGTTAATGGTACATAAATAGAAAATATTTTATTTCTTCAAAATCAAAGATTAGGTTCATATAAACTCTAATTATGAATAGAATTTAAATATTAATTCTGATTTTTAATAGTTAGTTAGAAAGGGAAGTAAGATCAATATTGTTTTCAATAGATAAATAGGGTAATTACTACTAGAGCATTTATTTTCATCATTTTACATTTTCCCTATCTTTTTCCTTTGTAGGGGAGACAGGTGGGTGGGTGAACAAAAACTTCATTGAAATGGTGTGTAAAATTGATTTTGGTTAGAATTGATAGGAAAGTGATGTGATTTATGTTTGAATGATTTGGTTAGAATTGATTTTTAGGTAAAATTCAATATAAATTTTTGGATCCAATGCGAAAACTACTATTAGTTCCTTTAGCCCAAAATCGATTTTGAACAGTGTTATCAATGGCGGAAGGATGAAATTCCGCCATATAAACATTCCATTCCGCTTTATGGCACCGCCATGGCAGGCCTCCCTTCACAAATTGCCTATGGTGGTTGGCAAAAAAACAGCCATGCCATTCTGCCATGGCAGGGCCATAGTGGCTATTTAACAACCCTCTTTTGAACCCAGAATCAGTAAAACCAAACACATAATAAACTATCTAAAATCAATTATGGACTTACAATCAATCAAGTAACGTGAAACCAAACACGCACTAACTAGAATACATCCTCCAATGAGTTTTATTATATAGAAAGAGAGAGAATACCCCAAAATCACACTTTGCAATTAGCATAATAAAATAAAAACAGCATCATACTATGATACTTGTTAAATGTTAATTATGACTTCAATTTCCTATATGACAACGAAAGAATTAACTAGAAAGTATACCTTCCATGAAGAACCTTAGCTATTTCAGCCCATTTGTTTCCATGTATACAATGAGCATCCATAATGGCCAATTCCTCCTCCAAAGTCCAGGGATCCTTCTTTATGTCAGGATTTATATGATTGCACCATCTGTAAATGTTTGAAACAAATTTCTTGGTAATGAACATTTATACCAAAGCCAATGCCTATATATTTGGTTTTCATGAAGGATTCAATAATCAACAGAAATAAGTTATAACAGAAAAATGAAAAGCAAAATTAACAAATCTAGTAAAATTTGATTATTTGAGCAGCCTATATACAACATGGCCTAGGAGCTGTAGTTGAATCTTGTAATACAATCTGAAAAATGAGTTATTATCCTTTTAAACTTAAGAACATGCTGATGAAATTAAGGCTTTTGAAACTTTGAAGACTAAACATTCTAATTAATCATAGATGAAGTTTAGCATTTATGATCAATACAGAGGATTAACTATATAAAAACATAAAAGAATTTTACAAAAACTTCAGTTAAACTACCGTTCTCGGCACTGTTTTCCAATTCGACCAGGCAAAGACTTGGCTATCAAAGACCATTTTACAGGTCCATGTTTAGACACCATTTCAATTATTTTATCATCTTCCTGCGGTGGGTCAAGGAAGAGAAGTTAATGCTTCATTAGGACTGTCAGAAAATAACAAATAGTAAAGAAAAGGACTAGGTTTCAACCTCCCGAGTCCAAGGCCCTTTAACAAGTTCTGGATGGAGAACTTTTTGCCATCTGTGCAGACATTGAACTTCTGTTTTACCCGGTAAAAACTCCGCTGCATAACATTCCACATTTCAAATTAGTTTCATGAAAAAAGCATAATGCTTTCAGTAAGCACTCAGTGCCGAAAATCTTATGTATACACTGACTATACTCACGAACTAATTCTCAGTCACAAAAAAAAATCATTCAAACATCAAGGAAAGATGCAAATAGAGATTTAAGGATTTTGTTTCTGGTGTTTCATTCTGACTTTTTGACTTATATTAACAAATTTATCAGACAAGCCATTATTTAGTTACATACTGGTCGTTTTTTTACTGCATATTTTCAGACAAGGGATGGATGAGTCTGCTCTGCAAATGGAAAACTCTGACAAGGACCTTTGCAAATAGTTGTTGTGTTATTGTGCACTTTATTTTAGAAATAAACAATCTTAGTGCTTTAGTTCAAATATCCCAAGTAAGTTAGAAAGTCACTTGACTAACTTTCTATTTCACCAGCATGCAATAACAACATAAACTTTTGAAATTAAAACATAAAAGGTCATCACTAAATAGAAAAATAAAAGTATATACCTATCTTCTTCCAATTCTTGCCATTAAAAGCTCGAACAGCTTTTGATAATGTCTCATCCTGCAGCAAGTTGAAGAAAGCACTAAATCCAATTACTAATGGAAATACAATTAGCAATGAGAACAAATATCTTGAACTCATAAATCTATCAACATTTTTGTACTTACACATGTATATTAACAGACATTAAATCAACTGAACTGAATTTACTAGGAACTTCCAAAGAAGCAAGAACATATATAAAAAAAACTATAAAAAAAAAAGTTGAAGTAAAGAACAAATGTCCCTAGAGACTAACATCATCTTCTGTCCAACCACCCTTTGTGCGCCTAACAGGGCCAGTGGTCCTCCTGCATACAATCAAACCATTCACAACAAAATTCAGTGCAAAGATTGTAGAAAAAGATTCAAAAAGGGAGAAAAAAAATGCTAGCGAGACTCTCTGACACTCTTTTAGATACTCTCTCCGTTATCGGTTGAAATTTATTGAAAATCACCAATTTTGGAGAGATTACCTAAAAAAGAGTTCTATAGAGAGTCTCGTTAGCAGTCCTCAATATTAAAATCAGCTACTATTACAAAATGCGAAATTAAGCAACAACAAGTAGGCAAACAAAATATACAACACAGTGATATGAAAGTAAAATCAAAATGTTACCTATTAGATGGCAATGCTGATTTACATTTCGTTGATGAATTGGGTATAGCACTTCCACTGTTTTCTGATACACTAGAGCTAGAAGTAGCATTAGTTTGCTTATTCTCCAAACAACACTGCTCCGATTTCTCCTCAGTCATATCTTTCTACAATCACTTCCAAAGAATAAAAATAAAAATCAACAAAGCAGTGCATAACACTCCCTAAAACACACACTCAAATTCCACACAGCAATCATAAAAAACAATCCAAAAGTTCCAAACTTTAGAAGTAAAACTAAAAAAAATCCAAACCCCACAAGCCGCTATTAGATCAAAACCATTACCAACATGAAAAAACGCCAAAACATAACATTCCCATCACAAAAAGCATAGAATTCTCATGGGTATTTACCACACACACACACACCCAAATAGTAATAAACTACTAATTAAAAGAAAAAACCCATTACCTAAAAATCAAAACCTAAAGTGGAAACAAAAACCGTAAAAAACTCTTTCATGAAACACGAGTTACCATAATAGAGTAAGAGAGAGTGAGCGAAAACAGAAGCTGAAGAAGAGTATAGAAGAGGAACAACAAAACGTGAATTTTCACGAAAAAGAAGAAGAGTACCTCTGGTGATATTAGCAGAAAAGTGGCGGGAATTGAGCGGAGGAAAGAGAGGTAGAAACTACGGAGAGCAAGCGAAGAGAGTAATGGCTTTCGAAAACTGGTCGCCCGTTGAAGCAACGTAACAAAAAGAAACAAAATTAAATTATGTTTAAAAAATAGCCCCAGGTCTTCCCTGATTACCGTTTCATATTTATATCCTTTTGCTTTTTAGAATCTTTATATACATCTTTTAATTTAGGGGGAACTATTTTTTTTATCTTTAAATTTTTTAAAATTTATAATCTTGGTTTTTAAAATTTTGGACATCTATCAAGGTCTTCAAAAATAAATAATGTTTCATTTTGGTTAATGTAAGTGTAAAGTAGTTAAGATACTATGGAAAATTATTTTTTTCATATTCGTCTCACATAAACTTACATCTTCACGCGTAAACTTGTCCCGATTTCAAACTCTTGTTAGTGTCGACGTCGGTATCAGAGTTGGTGTTGGTGTTCAATTTCTTGGCATGGGAAAATTAGGATGGGTGCGATTTGGGAATTTAGGTTAGGAATGCACACTAGCTCAGGATAAATAAGAGGGGATAATTTAGATATTAGTAAAAAAAAATTAAAGTAATTAATTTTAATTAAATAATTAATAATTATAGTAAAAAAAATCAAAGTTAAAATTAACTATCAATGCCTGTAAATTAACAATTAAATCAAAATTATTTAATTTTGAAAGTATGAAATTAAATGTCAAAATTTTAAATTAAAATTAAATGTTAAAATTTTAAATTAAGATATCAAAATTACAGATTTAATAAAGTAGGAGACTAAAATTACAATTAAATATTTTAAATAATTTAAGTATGAAATCAAACTTTCAAAAATTCAGAGATAAAATTGAATAATTAACTATAACTCAGCTACTTCGATGAATGGTGATGCTTAAGAGACACATTAAGATTTTTATTCAATTGATTTCGATATGTTTCCAGCCAATTGATTCCAATACAAGGTTCCTCAAAGTAATCTTCCTCCTCAAAATCCTCAAGCCTTGCAATGCTTCTTCGAATGTTCTCGCCCGGCACCGTCAAATTTGCATAAGCTTATCGGAGCCAATGCAAAATTACTAGAAAGGAGAAACAAACCCATGGCTTTGAATTAATTTAACATAGACACTTACCATTATACCATAGTGACTATACACACATTGAAAATTAAATACGTGAATTCTCATTAAATGGATTACTCCTATATTTGTAAACGCAATGAAGTTTTATATCATTGTATCAATCCTTTAGAATTTTGCAATGAAATCTTATAGCATAGTGACTATGACAATAATAATAAGACAAAATATAGTTTTTAGTCACTAAAGCATTGAACATTTTAGGTTATAGTTCATAATATTTCATTTGACAATTCTTAGTCCTTAAAATATTTTTTTATTTATTTTTTATCCTTCTGTTAATAGTGAGTTAAGTTTGCACTCAATAGCTTATCAGATTGTGTCACGTGTCATGTTGTTGATGTGGATTTTTATTTTATTTTTATTTTTTTAAATAAAAACCAAAACAAAAATTAAAAATTAAAAAGAAAATCACATTAGCAACATAATACATGACACAATTTGATAAATCAAACTTGACCCACTAGTAGAGGAACTAAAAGATAAACAGAGAAATACTTAGGGACCAAGACCAAAGGAAACATTAAAAACTATAAACGAAAATGTTAAATATTTTATGAACCAAAAACATATTTTGTTCATAATGATATAAATACATTATTTTAATGATTTTGTCATCAATTTTAATTCATGTCGCGTGTCCACAGACTCGTCAATTCAATTACCGTAAGTTAATAACTTTGGATTTTTTTTTCTTTGTGTACATGTTATGCATAATATGTAGGGGTGATAAAATAGGTTACTACCTGCGAGGTAGGGGAGTGTTCTAAACCCGCCTAGCCTGCCTTGCCTAACACACCATCTCAAGCGGGTCAATCTGCCAACTCACCTACCCCCTAAACTAAGTAACTAACCCTAACTAGACTAACACTAAACTACCCACAATAGCAAAAATAGAAACCCAAATTGCGCCCCTTTCCTTGCCCTTGTCGTGCCAATCTCTTGATTTCTCCTAGCCTCCATCGCCAACCAGCCCTCTCCCTGTCGCCCCTCATGCCCTCGCCCATCCCCTTGCCGGCTTGCCCTCACCAAAGTCCTTGTACCAAGTACCATGCTCTCCATCACCCTCGTCTTATCTCACAAATCTTGATCTGTTGTTGTTGTGTTGTTCTGAACCTTGATATGTTGTTATGGTGTTGTTTTGTTGTTGTTGTGTTGTTCTAAACCTTAATATGTTGTATTTTTTTTTTTATTTTTTTTTTTTTAAATTGAAAATTGGCTAGCTCGCCTGACAGCGAGGCGAGTTGGCTCTTCTAGCTTGTGCTAGCCATAGGCTAGCTAGCCCACCCTATCCCATTTTTGATGGGTTTGTCCATTTTACCAACCCTAATAACATATTTTAGAACATGTTGTTTAATGACCAATAGAATTGTATCATGTGTCATGTCACATAATTATTTGATAAATAATTTCTTTAATATTTGTAATTTAATCTAAAAGATATATTTATAATTGTTTCTCTCCTTACTTTATATATCTTTTTCATTTTTTACCCAATTCTTTATTTCTCTCTCCAATTTTTATACTTTTTTTTTTACATTTATCTTTTCACTTATGTTTTTTATTTGTTTTCCTTTTCATTTTACTCGTTTTCTTCTTCTTCTTTTTTTCATTTCTTTTTACACTTTTATTCTTTTTACATTTTTTTTTTGTTTTAACAAATTTTTTACTTTAAAATTCTATAAAATAATTTTAAATAATTTCATATATGAGTATTTTGTTAAACAATAATTACAATATAAAGTTAAATTTTTTAATCTAAAAATTAATTTAAATCTACTATAAATTAATTTTTTGACTCTATGTTTAATAACTTTATGTATAAAATTTTGTATATTAATATTTATATAATAATTGTATTTTTTACATAAATATGTAATAAACATATTAAAAGTAATTTATTCTTTTTATTTTTATTTTAAAATAGTATATAGTTACTTTCATCAATAATATTATGAGTTGAGTTGGTTTTAAATTTTTTTTTTTATCGTAGAGATCACGAGCATCGTTTAAGATAAAAAATATTGTTAAGTTGAAATCTCATAAATCATTATTACTTATAAATCAAATAAAATTGTTTTAAATAATTTCAAAATTAAATATTTTGTTATACAATAATTATTCTATCAAGTTTAATTTTTTATATTAAACATTAATTATTAAGGGAATTATCTCAATTCATTAAGTAGGTGTGTGTTGGTTAAACTTTGTAATATTTATCTTCGATTTTTACAAGTGAAATAAATATGCATTAATTAAAATATAATTAATTAATAGATATTGTAAAGTAATATTGTGAATCTATTTTATTAAATTTTATTTATATATTTGTAATAATGTTAAAATGCATAAAACAAATATAGATAATAGTGTGATAATTTTAAAATAAAAATATTAAAAAATATATTTAAATTAACTTAATATAATTTCATCGTAGAATAGTTTTAAATTAATTCATTAATAATATCATACAAAAGACAATCGTGTTAAGATAAATAAATCCGTAATATATCTTTTTATGAATATTTAATACAATTTTACATATAAGACTGAATAATGTTATTTTTACCTTTAATTCCTATAAAATAATTTTTAATTATAAAACATAAAAAACAATTTTAAATAAATTCATAAATAAATAATTTTTTAAATGATATTTATATTATGAAGTTGAAATTTTAAACTAAACTTAATTTAAATATAGTTGTTATAAAATAATATTTAACTATATGTTCAATAATATCATATAAAAAAAATGTTGATTAATATATACTTTTACAAAATATATAATAATTTTAACATTTTTTTTTGTTGAAATATATAATATTAACATAAATAGTAATAAAGTATATTGAAATTAATTTATTAAATATAAAAAAATTACAAAATTCCACATGTCAAAATGTCGGAAGAGTGTAATCAACTAGCACCCTACTCAATTGACACAGACCTCTTGACCCCTTGACATTAGCCATCAATTGTTGGCAAATTTTGTTTGGTTCCACTCCAATTTATTTGTATTTATAGATAATTTCACATCAAATACTGACACAAGAGCTACTTACTATATATAGGTCATAGCTAATAAGAGATATCAGATTGGTATAATGGTGAAGAAATTATGGAAGGAGGGACAGAAAATGGGGTTCAACTTCTTTAGTTAACAAAAACTTAACAAACTAACATTAACATTTATCAATAAAAAAAAAAAAATACACCGTTACTATGAAATGATCAATGATGGGCGTCTAAATCTCACTTGACACTTGGGAAATAACCAGAACATCCACATAATTTCTTTGAACAAACTATTAATTTCTCGAGTTTAATCGTGACCTCTAACATCGCAGTTTCTTTTGTCTTAAAGTACTATTAATTTTTCATTCATAGTATACACCCAAATGTTTGAAAATCCGGAAAAAAAGTACATTTAGATCAAAAGTACTAATACAAAAGGATCAAGACCTTACTTTTGTTTTCATTTAACTTTTATCTGTTGGATTTACATTGAAATAAACACACAAAATTTTAAACTTTAAACCAAACATGCCCTCGGAGTTTCTTGTCTTAAAAGTGCTATTAATTTTTCATTCACAGTACATGTTCAAATGGACTCTGTATTAGTCATTGGAAATTAGCAATTCACACTAAGTAACAGCTCTCTGCTGAGAATTAGCTCAGTTAATTACTTCTTGCATTTCCCTCAAGACTCAGGTTTGCTTTTGTGTTCCTACAATGAAGTGCAGAGATGAAGGCAAAGAAAACAAGAAATTCAGTAATTTACAGTTGCATCTCCAAAGGAACAGAAAGGCCTTAACATAATCCCGAAGGATCAATATCTTATAATAACAGCAGAGTTATCCTTCTCCCTCTTAACTAAACACATGAATGTAAAACTAATTAATCTACCAAATGCTTAGAGAAGCAACAATGCCTGAACTTGTTTGGTTCCTTCCCTAAACCCTAAACCCTAAACCTGATTATTCAGCTAACAGCCCCTCTAAGAAAAATTGAAGCCTTGATAGTATATGATTTATGTAAAATGAATTGAAAAATCATAGGAACAAAAACAATGGATAAATTCTTCAGAAATCATGAAAAGTTCATATTTAACTAAAAATGTTAAAAAGAATAGGGTACACTGCATCAATACAAGATGTCAAAACCATATAACTCTTAGCAATTCCATTTCCTTTTATTCTATCCAAGGACTTTCACAAGTCATAAACATTCCTTGTTAATCAATAACAATATAATAGAACACCAATATAGTAAAAATGATTTCTAGGTGATACAAAACCTATTATTCAGAGGCTATTCAAAAACACCTTTAATCTGTTGTCGATGATCCTTCCCTAAGATCTGAAAATCTCAACCCAACTTGCATTGAAAGCCTCATGAATTTTTGAGCACATCTGAGAACACAGGTTTCCTCTTGCTTGGTCAGGGATTTCCGATAGAATGAATCAACACATTCCATGAAACATTTCTCCGCTAATGAATTATACATCCTTAGACTGCAATTTTGTTGGAGCAGAGAATAAATCAACAAAATCCACCTTATGCTACAAGGCTGAATAAAACTTCTACATTCACATCTTTGTAACTTTTAACTCAGACTGAATAACTACAAGTGCACTGTTTTAATACAAATAAAATTAAGTTATGATCTACTAGAAGTACATAAGCGTTAATGTATTATGTAAGTTCTTAATAAATTAGCATTTAAGCAAGGCAAGCCAATTCTGAGTTCTTAACACATGTGGTTTTCAAGTACCCAACCAAATTCATCAATTAACATGTTCTTGAGACTTGAAGTTACAAGTTATTACCAGATTCACTATTCTCAATAATACACAGTCTCAATTACGAAATTCAATAGAGTAGATCCTCTATAGGTATAGGTTAAGGATACAATGCCACATACCAGAAGTCCAGAACACAATACAAATCATAGTTCAGAAATTCACATATATTATTCACCTCAGCAAAAAAAAATATATGCATTAAGTGTTCAGATGATCTAAGCATCAATCTTCTCTCCCTTAGGGTCTGTTGGGGTAAACTTTTCCAGAATGACTTCTAGGAGAAAAAAATATAAAGAAAAAATGAAATTAATTTCTCCATAAACTAAAATTGGCTTCTCCAATAACTAATTTGTTGAAGCACTCTCATATAACTTCTCCTAAAAGATATTTGACTTCTACAAATTAGCTATTGGAGAAGACAATGCGCTGATTTGTTTAAACTTATTTGATGAATTATACACTAATTTTAATGAAATAAGCAATTATTTATTTTTGTAATATATTTGTCTAAACTGTTTATGCTTATTTAAAGTTCTATATGCTTATGAAATAGGGCCAGTTTGTTAAGTGTTTATAAAATAAGTGATTATTTCATAAGCAGATAAGATTCTTTTTCTTTTTTTCTTTTTAAATAAGCATGCTTATTTTAAGCGGAAACAATATTTAGACAACCACCCTGTAGATAATTGTTTATTTTATTAAAATTAAATGTTTATTTCATCAAATAAGCTTAAATAAACTAACCTATAATCACTTATTTTATAAACACTTATATTAATTTGTTAAGGAAAAGTTAATTTCACTTTTTTCCCTCCTGGAAGTCCTTTCAGAGAAATTACCCAAACAGACCCTTAAACAATCATAAAAAAATTGAAACTACAAACGATCATCCAGTTGCCAACCAGTGTCAAAACATTCTAATCAGCACCTTCCATCCATCCATCCATACATAAATACATATAAAGGTGTCATGTAATTAACAATCAAGCATTAAACCATTGATTTATTCTTCAATCTGACTAAGAAAACCCCAACTTTTACATATGAACATTTCAATACAACTGAACAAAAGATAGTTTAAAAAGATAAATAAAAAATAATTGTCGATATACCTGTCTCGGAATTGGAGCTGGTCTACAATGGTGGACATTCTTTGCCTATCTTCTTCGGGAAAATTATCCAAGTCTGAAATTACGTTCTTATCCATTTTTTCCAATTAAGGCGCAAAAACAAAGAGACCGAGAACAGTTGCAAAGGTTTTAGGTTTGTTTTTTGCCAGTAATGGCTCTGTTTACTGGCGTAGAGAAAAAGAGTGGAAGCAGCGTCTATGCTTAAACCCTAAACCCATGTCTCCTCGGATCGGGTTAACGGGTCAATCCTGGTTGACCCATGTGACTCAACAAGTAAGTACTACCATCGGGTTTGGGTCCTCTACTACGCAATAATAATAATGATATTTGAATTTTGGTTTAAATATATTTTTAATTTTTTTAATATGGGTCATATTTTTTAGGCTTTTAAATTAAAAGTTATTTATTTTACTCATTTAAAGTCAAAAAATTATTATTTTTAATTTCTTATCAGAGTCGATGTGAAATAGAAAATAATAAATTCATAATTTGTTGTAATTTTTAATCATCCAAATTTGATTTTGTATATTTATGACAATTAAAAATAAGTACAAATTGCAATTTCAGTATTCTCTGTTTGGCTCTTATTATAGAGATGGATTACAAAAATATTTCTCAATTTTGATGGATTGAAAAAATAATTTTTAATTTGGAAGAAAAAAAAAGTTTAAATATATTTTTAATCTTTTAAATATAAACCGGAAGACAATAATTTTTAATTTGGAAGACAAAAAAATAGAGTTTTTCTGTTTTAGTTATTCAAATTAAAAATTATTTTTTTTAATCATTCAAATATGATAAATGTTGGTTTTAGTCATTTTGCTCAAAATTGTGAAATAAGATATATAAATTTTATAATTTGTGATGATTTTTTTTATTATTAAAGTCAAATTGTGACGATAAAAAAAAATCACATATTACAAATTTTATATACCTTGTTTGACAATTTGAGTTAAATGACTAAAAATAACATTTGTCATATTTGAAGGATTAAAAAAAAAGTAAACTTTAATTTTTTTTTTTATGGGTAAAATATTAGTTTGTTAGTTTTTATTATAAATATCATTGGAGAATTCGAACATGTGATCTATCCCTCCCCCTTCTTCTTTTACTTTAATTTTCTTTTATCACTCAACCCACCTTATATCTCCCGAACAAACTTTAATTTGAGAGATTAAAAATAAACATTTAATTTAAGGAACTAAAGACATATTTAAGCAAAAAAGAAATGAACCATATTTGAGAGAATAAGAGGTGTATTAAATTAGAATTTGAATGAGTTTTTTTTTTATATAAAAAAATCTTGTTATGTTCAATCAGGAATTATAATATTAGAAATAAGTAATATTTTCAAAATTGGACCGGCTATTAAACTAGTAAAGGTACTGGTTCCCTAAAAGAAAAAAAGAAAAAAAAAAGGTACTAATTTAAGGTTTAATGGTTGAACTGTGGATTAACTAGTAACCATTAAATAATATAATTTAAAGTATTTAAAGTTAAGTAATGCATTTATATTAAGCAACAAATATAAAATATAAGAATATTAAGGCTCCATTCGAGGTGATTTATTGTTTTTAGTTTTGAAATTTAAAAAAATCTAAAACAATTTTTGTTTTGAGTTTAAGTTTATTCTTGTTTTTAATTACTAGAAAGTTATTACAAATTGGAGGTCAATAAATTCATAAATTGATAATTAAAGATGAATAAAACACGCTTAAACAAAGAAGGTGACGGTGGTGAAATGGTAGTGACAAAAGCAATGACAATTATAGTGTGGTGACAATGACAATAGTGTGGTGGCGGCGGCAACGACGGTGACAATGATGATGATGGTAACATTGGCAATGGAATGGTGTTTATGATGACAACGATGGTTGAATGGTGATGGCGAATACAACCATGATGGTAGTGGTAGTGGAGGCGGTGGTGATGATGGTGGTAGAGGTGGTGGTGGCGACAGCAAATGTGTGGTGTGGTGGTAGTGTTGATGGCAACGATGGTGTGGTATTAGTGACAATGATGGTGGTGGTGGCAGGAACAACGATGTGGTGGTGGTGGTGGAAAAATGGTAATTGTCATGACAATGATGGTTACAAAGACAATGACAATGGTAGTGGTAACAACGATGGTGGAGGTGGTGGCGACAGTGGTGATTGAGGCAACAATGAGGTGGTGGTGATGACAATGACAATGGTGTGCTAGTGGTGACAATGTGGTGAGAGGTTTGATGATAATGAATATATATTTTTTTAAAAATAAAATTTACAATTTTTTTTAATGTTTTGAAAATAATGCAAAACTATTTCAAAATTAAGTTATAAACCAACTCAGTTGCATTTTTTGTCGAATATGTTTTGTTTTAAAATTGCATTTAAAATCATAAACCGAAAACTAACTACCACCTCGAACGAAACCTAAGTTATTTATTATTTTTAACTTCTAATTGCTAATTGTGTACTTTACTAATAACTAAGTAATTTTTAAATACTATTTGTACTACCCGGACCCTAGTAAGTAATTACTCAGACCCCCCTAGACAATGGGAGGTAGCAATAGCAAATCTTTATATATATAGGGGGCTACTTATATGAGAACTACATTTTTATGTGGGAATGAAAATGGACGTTCTCATCTATTAGATTAAATTAGACAGTTAGGATTAGAGCACTCATTTAAAAATTAGAATACACCTACCTCATTTGATCTCTCTGCTTCCCCTCTTTAGTACATCCAAAATTTTAAAACATAATTTACCAAATATTCAAAAGATTTTATTTTATCACATCCTAAAATATCCAAGATTTATCATCATTGCCACCAAAAGTTGCCCCATCACCATGACCATTGCCGCCACCACCAACATGGTTACCATCGCCGTTCTTGCCACCTCTAGGGCCACCGTCACCGCCACCATCATGCTCGTCGTCCCCATTGTTGCCGCTAAGGCTACCATCACTGCCACCAACATGGTCATTACTGCCAGGGTCATTGTTGCCACCACCATATATATAAAGGGTGACTCATATGAAAACTGCATTTTTATGTGAGAATGAAAACAGATGTTCTCATCCGTTAAATTAAATTAGACGGTTAAGATTAAATCACTCATTTAAAAATTAACATATACCTACCTCATTTGATATCTCTGCTTCCTCTCTTTAGTATACCTAAAATTTTAAAAAAAGATTTACCAAATATTCAAAAGATTTATTTTATCACATCTTAAAATATTCAAGACTTATCATCATCGTCACCAAGAGTTGCCCCCATTACCATGACTACCACTGTCAGCATGGTAGTCACTGCCTCTGGGGCCACCGTCACCGCCACCACCATGGTCATTGTCCCCATTGTTGCTGCCACCATCACCGTTGATAATGGTGGTAGCGACAACAACAAGGATGACGACCATGATGGTAGCAGCGATGGTGGCCCTGGAGGCGGCAAGAACGGCGATGGTAACCATGTTAGTGGTGGCAGCAGTGGTCATGGTAAAGGAGATAATAAATCTTTTGAATATTTGGTAAATCTATTTTTTTTTAAAAATTTTGAGTGCATTAGAGAGAGGGAAGCAGAGAGATCAAGTGAGGTAAATGTATTTTTTTAAATGAATGCTCTAATCCTAATTGTGTAATTTAATATAATGGATAAGAATGTCTTTCTCATTCTCACACACATATATATAAGGAAAGATTCACGGGAAAGAAGTAATCAGGCACAACAGAGGTAAATTAATACTTACCCATAAATCATATCTATGCATTAAAGGGAGTTTTAAGGAACATTTGTAAGCTATATAAACAAACCCTAATAAGGACAATAGGTAATTAGACAATTCTTAACCTACTTTTCATAGTATCAACATTGCACTACTTCGTCTCTAACTTGAGCATTGAAGTGTTTTTGCAGGTACACCCTCCATCCATTGGAGCCACCGAAGAGTAGGAGGTTCTTGCGAAACTCAATTGGAACATTTGGCACCCATCGTGGGAATGAAGAAAATCATCCTGTCGCCCACACCCCCCAACTATCGTTCAATGGTATCAACAAGAGGAGGCACAAACCTGGGTGATGCAAGTAAACGTCCTTAGGGCTTGGAGTTTACCTTCACAGGGATGATGAGCCAAGTGAACCCTCTAGGGGGCACTGGGAATTGAGACGGAACCCCTACATCAAGAGCTAGATGGTCGCTTGACGATCAAGGCCCTACAAAGGGAGGTCACTATCTTAAAAAGAGTTGGCGAACAAAAAATTGAGGACCTTTGTAAAGAGCACCTTGAGTTGTAAAAGTGATATTAGAAGCTTTGCTAGGAGCATGATCTTTGATCGGAAGAGAGAAACCAAACCTTTAGTGTCTAAGAGCATATGTCACAAAAAATCTTGATAATAAATATTTAAAACATTAATATTTATCAAAACATGGAATGTCATTCTTGCATGTCACAAAAATCGTTTATAATTGAATCTACACTAAATTTCTCAACAATTTTCTTTTCAATGTATATTAAAAGACAATAATGATTCTCAACAAGCAATTAGTTGTACATGCTGCATAAATTTTTGTTAATATTATTATATTAAAATTTTTTTGAGGTATTGAAATCATACATATTTTTTTATCTTTTTAAAATATTAAGCATGTTAATCTATATAAAGAGTAAAACTTACCACTTTATTAACTTATATCATATACTTGACTCTTATAAAACTTAATTAACTGAATTTTACCCTTGTCTCATGCTTTGAGTAACAACATTTTATAGATTATAATTTATTTTAATGTTTTATAAAGTTTTAATTCAATGTATACAAACTTTAATATGCAATAGACTTTTAAGTAGACTAACAAGCCAAATCAAGCTTTCAATTAATTCAGGTTGGACCTAAAATTAAAGGCAATATATAAGGTGAACCTATAAATTATTTGCTTCATTGGTAAAACATTAAGTTTTGAATGTTAGATTTAACATTAAAAAAATGGATGATCTAGATTTAAGACAAGTTACCTATATTACATTTGAAATTAATTTTTATTAAATTTAATATATTTGATGCAATGCTTGTTTTGACCCTAGTGGTTAATTTATTTTAGGGTGTGCATGGTTTTTAGAGAAAAAAAACATTTTTGTTTCATGTGATAGGAATTAAAAAATTAGAAATTATGCTTTGTCCAAGAACGCGAGCATATCTTCTTGTCTAAACTCAATCCATCTACTCTCAATATCACACCAGTTCAAGCACCCAATCTCTTAGACTCTCTAAATATTGTCTCCTTCTTTTTTCTGTTCTCGATATTGTTGCATCGTTGTCGACGTTAGAAGATGGTGCACTAGACCTAAGATTGCTAATCTACGTATTTGTCTTGCATGATACCGCGATTCTCATCGACTACACCAAATTCAATAGAAACCTCAATACTATCATGTTCTAGTGCCTTTAGAAGCTCCCTACCTCCAAAAAAAAAATTTCATCTACAACTACAACAACCACACCTTCAACTACCTTGTCAACAATGGTTTTAGTGTGTTGTTGCAGATGAATTGATTGTTAGATTGAATGATGTTTTTGATGTCAAATACGATGGTAGAAAGGTTGCCTCTACAACTGCAAACATCATGGACAAGGAATTCAGGTTGTCGTAAGTCACCGCAGCTGCATCACAAGGAGAATGACCTATTGTCATTGGCACAACCGCATTATAAAGACATATTTGCAATGTAATTAATTAATTATGGTGGAATTGTTTTTTTGCTAGTAAGGTGAATGAAAAAAATGTCAAACATGTTGGTAATTTTGAACTATTATTTTTGTAAAAAAATTAATATGCACATTTTTTTTTATTATAATATATTGCATTATTTGGCCATATAGAACATGTACAACCAATTGTACTACTTTGCTTTAATTCTTCTCCAATCACTAAAGGACTAATGTCAGTCGTTCTGGAACTTAATATAGATAGCACTACTAAAAAATTATAATTTAGCGACTGAAATTATTGGTGGTTACTAGTGATTGAAATTAGCGACCAAATTTAATGAGTAGTTGATAGCATTCAAAATTAATGACCGAATACTATAAATGATATATGCAATCGAATTAGTCATAGAAAACTCAGCCATTGAATTTTTTGGTTGTTGTACAACGACCGAATTATTTTCGATCGCTAACGATTAGCAACTTGAGGTTTTATGACAGATTTTTTTGGTTGCTATCTTTAATAGCGACGAATATGCTTAATTTTTTTGTCACTAAATCGTGATTTTTTTGTAATGTAGTTTCCATTTCAAAAAATTCAGGTGGAAGGTAATATGTGTTAGCCACTTAGGCCTTGTTCGGGGCGGTTAAGAGTTTTCTGTTTATGCTTTTCAAATACAATTTCAAAATAAAACTTATTCGACAAAAAATAGAACTAAGTTGGTTTTTATGTTAATTTTGAAACAGTTTCACATTATTTTCAAAACAATAAAAACTCTAATAATTTTTTACACAAAGAAAAAATATTAAAAAAAAATCAATTTTATCATTAAAAAATGATTAATTACTAATCATTAAAAAAATATTTTTAATATTAAAATATTAATGATAATAAATCACTTTTAATCCCTTTGAATAATGAATCCGTTTTAGTTAATTTATAATTAACTTAATAATTCTAGTAATTATAATTATTAATTATTGAATATTTAGGGTTTCATAAGTAATACTTTAAATATTTAGGGTTTCATTATTGAAACCCAAAATATTTAAGGTTTCATAAGTAATATCCTAAATATTTAAAGTTTCATAAATAAAACATTAAATTGAAACTCAAATTATTTAGGATTTCATTATTGGAATCATAAACTAAAACCCAAAATATTTAGGGTTTCATAAAGAAACCCCTAGATATTTAGGGTTTTAGAAATAAAACCCTAAACATTCATATGTTTTTTTTACGAAACCATAAGTATTAAGGATTTCAATTTAGGATGTGTGGTGGGTCTCATTAATGAAATGAAATATAATTATGGTTTCATTCAAGAGACCATAAATAATTAGAGTTTCAATTAAGGTTTTATTTACAAAATCCTAATTATTTAGGGTTTCAATTTAGGCTTTCATTAATAAAACGTTAATTATTTAAGGTTTTACTATAAGCCATCATTATTGAAACCCAAAATAATTGAGTTTTCATTTGTGAAACCCTAAATATTTTTGGTTGGAATTGAGAGTTTCCTTTATCAAAACCTTAAATATTTAATTTTTTATTTATGAAACCCTCAATATTTGGGTTTTAATTTAGATTTCCAATAATGAAACCCTAAATAATTAAGGTTTAAATATTTTGGGTTTCAATTTAAGGTCCTAATAATGAAACCCTAAAAATTTAGGATTTCAATTTAGGATGAAATTTACGATTTAATCAATGAAATTCTAAATATTTATGTTCTCAATTTAGGGTTTCATTAATGAAGCTCTAAAAATTTAAGGTTGTAATTTAAGGTTTCATTATGAAACTCTAAAAATTCAAGATTTTATTAATGAAACTCTAAATTTAGGGTTTCATTAATAAAAATATTAATATTTAGAGTTTTATTAATGAAACTATAAAAATGTAAGGTTTCAATTTAAGGTTTCATTGAAACTCATAAAAGTATGGGTTTTATTAATGAAACTCTAAATTTAAGGTTTCATTAATGAAAACGCATATATTTAGGATTTTATTAATGAAGCTCAAAAAATTTAGGGTTTCATTATGAAGCTCTAAAAATTCAAGCTTTTATTAATGAAACTCTAAATTTAAGGTTTCATCAATGAATCCATAAATATTTAAGGTTTCATTAATGAAAACATAAATATTTAGGATTTTATTAATAAAACTCTAAATTTAAGGTTTCACTAATGAAAACATAAATATTTAGGGTTTCATTAATGAAGCTCTAAAAATTTAAGAAACCTTAAATATTTCAATTTTGAAATCCTAAATATTTAAGGTTTGAATTTAAGATTTAGAATTTAATCAATGAAACCCTAAAATTCATGTTTTCAATTTAGGGTTTCATTTATGAAACCCGTAATATTGTGGATTTTATTTACAAAACCTAAATATTCATGGATTTTTTTACGAAACCCTAAATATTAAGGATTTCAATTTATGGTGAGTTTTAGGGTTTCATTCAAGAAACCATAAATAATTAGAGTTTCGATTAAGATTTTATTTACGAAACTTAAATATTCATGAGTTTTTTTTATGAAATCCTAAATATCAAGGTTTCAATTTAGGGTGAGTTTTAAAGTTTCATTAATAAAACCTTAAATAATTAAGGTTTAATTCAAGAAACCATAAATAATTAGAGTTTCGATTAAGGTTTTATTTACGAAACCCTAATTATTTAAGGTTTCAATTTAGGTAATCATTAATGAAACTTTAATTATTTAAGGTTTCAATTTAGGCCATCATTAATGAAACCCAAAATAATTGAGTTTTCATGAATGAAACCCTAAATATTTATGGTTGAAATTAAGAGTTTCATTTATCAAAACCTTAAATATTTAATTGTTTTTTTATGAAACTGATGCATGCATGATGCAGTTCCAAGCCACACAAGCTTGGTTTGGATCATCTGAAAGCAAATCAAAAGAGCTCCATTGAAGCCAAATCAAGAACTCAAACCAAAAGGGAAAAGCGGAAAGAAGAAGAAGATGAATTAGAACGACGCCACGATCCGCACGGAACGATAAGCTGAGGTGAATTCGCCACAAGGAAAGCTTCCTTGATAAGAATCAATTTGGTTCACCCAAGAACCAAGAAGAGACTAAGCTCTCAAACTAAGCCAAAGCTTATTTCATTCACAAATGAGTTATATGATATATTTACCAATGAGGTTCTCTTCTACTATTTATAGAGTCAGGCCTTAGAAGAGGATTATGTAACTAATCTCCACTTAAACATAACGTTTTAAGGCCTAATTACACAATTAAGAACCCCCTTACACAAGTAAACAAGGTTTTCAAAAATTCTCGCGTCACACCTTCCGCTAAGCTCAACCTTGAGCTTAGCACAAATTGCGCTGAGCTCAACATTGAGCTGAGCGAGATGCTTGATCGAAGCAAATCTCCATTAAGCTCAATCATGCGCTGAGCGAGATGCTTGATCGAGGCAAATCTCCGCTAAGCTCTATCTTGCGCTGAGCGAGCTTCTTGATCGAAGCAAAACTTCGCTGAGCCCAAGCTTGCGCCTGAGCGAGCTATCAGCAAATTTCCAAGTGCTCCAATTTAGCTCCTTTGAGCTTCTTCCTTCTTGGCTTTTGATGAATAACCCTTCCTTTAGTCTCTTGGTCATTTCTTCTTGAAGTGCCCCTAGGTCCTCATGTGCCTTAGACATTCCTCTATCAGAAACTCGTTTCAATTTAGGTTTCAAATAATGAAACCCTAAATAATTTTAGTTTAAATATTTTGGATTTTAATTTAGGATTCCAATAATGAAACTTTAAATAATTAGAGTTGAAGAGATTACTTATTTTTAAAGTTTCATAATAAAACCTTGAATTTTTAGAGTCGAAGAGATTACTTATTTTATTTTATTATTATAGCTAGGGATGACATAACTTTTAACCATCAATAAAGTAAGGTTGATCTAGTTCATAAGGAAAGTTGGTCCAATTAATAAGAATAAAACTTGTATTACACAATTACACGGGTTTGAATGTTGTTGCCAATGTGAAGGTCTTGTTAGTGATTAATTTGTAAATAACTTTGTAAGTGTTTGGTGAGCTTTGAGGCACATGGCTTGACCCTGGTGACTCCCCGGAACCCAACTCATCTAAAAGGCTTTTTTGTTTTTCTTTATTTCTCCTTTTTTTTTTTCTTGGGCATTGCTACTATAAACTTTGTTAAAACATGCTTCAAAATATAATAAAATTTTAAAAGTAACTAAATATATATATATATTACAACAATATTAAAAAAAATAACCACCATTTACCTAGTTAATTTTAATTCATACAAACAAAATATTAAGAATCATTAACTGAATAAATGTATAAATTAATCCTAAAATCAGTTTCATATTTTTTGAAAGTATGATTAAAAAAAAAATCATCATATACGTATGAAAAGTAACATGAAAACTTGTGAGCTCACTCACGTGGAATGGAAGAAAAATACAAAATAAAAATAATGGAAGAACGAAATCTATTTTGCAACGAACAAATAAAATAAAAAAACTATGAAAAATAAAAACACATTGTTGTGTCTTTGCAAGGTTCGAAATTGAGCATTTTGTGAAGTACCGCACAAACTGTTCTCATAAGCTATATAAGCTATTTAAGATAGCTTCTTGAATAAGTTCAAAGATCTTATGAACTATGCATAAGATACTTTTATAAAAGCATACAAACACCTTCACAAGTATTTAAAGTAAAGATAAGTAGAAATAAGCTAAATTATAAGCTCTTCCAAACAGGACCAAAATTTATATATATATTTTGTCAGCTTAAAAAACTTATTTGTATTATAATTCAAAAAACTTTTAATCTGGTGATAGAGACATGTAAAACTTTCCTTTAAATAAAAATATTTTTATTATAAAAATTAATTACCTGAATAGAAAGTGTGTGTCTGTTAGCTTTCCTTTTAAAAAAGAATATGATAGCAACAGTTATTAAATCAGATTTTTATTTTAAATAAAAACATTTTTATTATAAAATTTAATTGCTTGAATATAAAGTTTCTAGAAAAGTACTAAAGTAACTTTTAATATATGATGACATGTGTAAAACTTTTCTCTTTAAACATGGCTGCATGGCCAAGTGCCTCTTAACCTCTTCCTTCTCTACCCATCTTATGATAACATCAGTTTTTTAAAGTTTCTTATTTCGTGTATTACTGCCTGTAGATGTGATTTCTACAATTATGCAAGAAAGAAATATGGCTTGCCTGAAGAACAACCAACCGTTGACTATGAGGACCATGAATGGAGACGATCAAACTCATACAAAAACAAAGGCATCGGGATTTTTCATTCAGGGAGGTCACAATTTTGGTCTTGGCTGTAACAAATATTTTGTTATAGATGCATTCTCTGCCCATTTTTTTTTTCTCAATATTGTTCTAATTAATGGCTTCACTTTCTGGAACAATAATTAGAGATACTTTAAAGTTATTTGATTACATATGAATTTGTGTTTTAATATAATCGTCTACAGAGATTGAATCTTGTGAATGTTGTTATAGCTTTATTTTGTTTCAGATTCCAATTGCATTATAAAACGGTTTAATATATCTTCTCAAATGAAATAAATCAAGAACACAATTTCTTCTATTGTTAATGTATCTTAAGCATCGAGAAAACGATGAAAAGAAAAATGCTAGAAAAGACTATCAACTCTTCATGTCCAACATGGAATTAACAAAAAAAACACCAGCAGCAGCGAGGACACTGCAAAACCCAAATCCTCTGATCAAACAGCTACTAAATTTACAAACCATTCATGCAAACTCAACAATGATAGAAATGTAAGTTGCTAAGGAAATGAGGTGTGTGTCACCTGGTTTATACTTACAATGGGCCTCTAGTGATCATTTCACGAACAAGTTTCTCTGCCCTATCAATCTCATCCTGTGCAAAGAGAGCACAGACAATTATTTCAATTGTTATAGCATTAGGGATGCAACCATTGTCTTCCATTTTTGACAGAAAGGCCAATACCTCATCCAGCAAGTTCTCATTGCAAAGTTCATTGATCATAACATTGTATGTATGGACATCTGGACTAAAACCTCTAATCAAAATATCTTGAAAAACCTCTTCTGCATTTTTAAGTCTTTCATTTTGTTGAACAATGCAATTGCCTTGTCAAGATGACCATTTGTGCATAATCCATCCATCAAGGAATTGTAGGTGATAACATTTGCAAGTTGACCTCTATTGTACATCTCATCAATAAGATCACAAACATAAGAGATTTTCCCTGATTTGCACAAACCATCTATAAGAGAATTGTAAGTCACTATATGCATTTCCTTAAAGAGATTCATGGTCTCATCCATCATTTTAGTCTTACAAAATCCGTTAATCATGATATTGTAACTGTGAACATCAGGAGTTACTCCCAGAAGAGACATAGCATTGAATACATGTTTTGCCTTCTTCACTTGGTTAACTAAGCAATAGCCATCCATCAAAGTATAAGTAACAACATTAGGTTTCAAAGATGCTTTACACATTTTTGGCTTGTTTGACCCTTCCTTCTTTACACAGTGCATCAACCATTATACTGTAGGTATAAACATCTAGGTTGATGTTTTTGAATACCATTTCATTTAACAAATCAGTTACTTCTTTCAGGTTACCAACAGTGCAGAAGCCATAAATGAGAGCAGTATAAGTGACAACATCAGCATAAATTCCCTTGAGAGGCATTTCAGAAAATAAATGGCAAGCCTCAGATAAAAGTTGATGTTTACATAAACAGTCAATAACAGTATTGTACATTACCACATCAAGCTGAGTCAATCGGCCATCAATTCTTCTTAGCAAGTTGATGGCAGCTCTAGAATTGCCTATCTTACACACATCATTGATCAAAGTTGCGTAACTAACCTGGTCGAGCGGAAATCCCTGTGCTATGAGATTGTCGTGAAAGCGCAGTGCTTTCTTGACCTGCCCCTTAAGACAGAGACCTTTGATGACTGTATTGAGGGTAATGGTATTTGGGTGATAACCCAATTTGAGAATCTTGGCGAACAGAGAGAAAGCGAAGGTGATACGACCCAAGTGGGAGTAACAATTAATGAGGATGGTTAGAGTAACAAGGTTTGGGAAAACTCCAAAGAGTTCCATTTGTCGAGAAAGGGAAATAACAGTGGAATATTGCTTCATCTTCACAAGGGATCCTAAAATGTTGCCGAATTGGAAGATGGGAGGAGTAGGACGCATACGGAGCATGCGGTGAAATTGGGAGACGGCATCATCAATATTATCGAAGGAAAAGGTTGGAGGCTGAGAGTGAAACAACTGCGAAGAGAGAAACCTGTTTGGAATGGAAACAACAGAGACAGAAAACCTTAAGGCTAATAAATAACGTTACTATTAAAATCTCTACATTTAAAATACTAAGTGAAAATTCTTATTCCATCTTATAATCAACAGGTGGCATCGTCCCATAAAGCTAATAAATAACTATTTACAATTTTAATTAGTTAAAAGAGGATTAAAATTAAGATATGTGTTAAATTATATTATAATAAAGCATATATAAATTGTGACATGTTATAGTTATATCTATACTTTGTTCTTATAATTTGTTTGATTGATAGATATAAATGTTATTCCATAATTATGGTATTCAGTTAATGAGACCATGAGATTATAAATATAGACATGTTATCTTGAAGTACTCCAAGATGAGTATTGTTAATAAAGGAATATGCAGAAGCATGTTATCAAATGTGGATGATACAGTTTGGCAAGCTAAGGAATGAAAGGCTGGGGCTCACTAACAAAAGCCTTTGGGGTACGGTGCCAAGTGATGAAGTAACTAAAGGCCAGGGGAGCATCCTGTGTTGGGGACTTCATCTGACCAACTTGGCAACCCTAACAACTACTCAGCATTCTATTGATTGGTGCGATAGTACACATGAGATATATATAGGGTTGTGGATGTCCTAATATATATAGGACTATGAAAGTCCTAAATTTAGAAAATTTGGTTTCATCTATGAAAGATGAAAGTTTTGCCATAGGTTGAGGTGTATGTACTCCCAATCACTTCCAATCGGGGAGTTGGATCCATACGTGTCTTGAAAAATAAGATGTTATGACTAGACAAAAACTTAGGTATCCCTGTTATATGTATATATCTATATGTATATAGTATTGTTGTACTAATAGTAAATTATTGTTAATATAACATATATTTTAGAACAATATCTCACTCCTTTGTTATTCTTATGCATGTACCTATTATATATATGAAGATGGAAGACTCATCAATATCCCATGATACAACTCTTGACATCACGGGCTTAGATGCCTGAACTGCGGGAGAAGACTTAGGGTACCTCTCTTCCGAATCATCCACTTCTACCATGGTACCCATTATAGGACTAGAGTTAGCAAACCTTCTTCCACCTTTTCCATCGTCCTTGGATATGGGATCCACTCATCCTACTATTCCCTCACCATACCTACCGATGTACCTAGCATACTATCCGCCCATCCAACCTATTTATCCACTACTACCACCATTTATGCCTTACATGCCCCAGATGCCAACATATCCTTCCTCCCATTGGTATCCACCTTATCCAACTTACCCTTACTATTATCCCATACATGCATTTATTGATTCCATTGTACCCATTATGACACCTTTTAGAGCTATGCATCTCCTGTAGAGTCTACTTCAACCTCTAATGCTTACTTAGAGCAAATTTTACCCTTATTTCCAGCTATGTTGATGTTCTTATTGATCCAATTGATTTGTATCTCATAGAACCTGCATCCACTCCCTTGGACTTCCTACCATTAGATGTTGTTCACTCTGTACTTATCGATGACCTATCTATCCAGCAACCACTTGAGATAGGAGCAAATGAAACCTTAGATGATGACTCATCAGATCACACTCCCAATGCCATGGCTGTTGAGGTGATAAGATTACTCGTTGATTATGTTCCTTTTGAGACTGAGCATACTCCCCTATCAGATATGGATGTGGCAAGAGTCGATGATGTAGACATAGCCGACACTAAGATAGTAATGCCACTAAACATGGGACCAGCAAACGATGATGACTAGTAGCTCAATGTATGGTTATATATACATGGATATTATGATTAGTGCATGTTTGGGGACTACTTTTTTGTATAGCTAGGATGCACGTATAATATAGTTTGACTTTCTCTATATCTCTGTTGGTATTGTATGATGATAGTATAGTTGTATATATGACTGATAACTTTTAGTAAATTGATGGAGTAGTGATGACTATAATATATTCATGCCCATTTGATGTCTATGATGTGAAGTTTTTTAAAAAAGAAAATGCATATATATTACACTTATAATGAATAGTTACATTTAATAGAATTAGAGGCATCAATTCTGTCAAAGTTTGGGTTATGGACTTGACATTCTTTTGTTGTGCTATTATATTCATTGTTGAAAAATGATGATATAGAGTATTTTGTTAGGCTCTTATATTTTTGTCAGGAGGTAGAAATATAAGATAAGTTAAACGACGTACAATGTAAAGGAAAGACGTACCTAAGAAGTGAGGATTGATTGCTGCCTACAATTGAAGATTTTGCTTAAGAATTAGCCTATGGCGAGATAGACTTGGTAAAAAGTGATTAAGTGCACATTGGATTAAGTTCTGGCTAAGGAAAGATTTGGTACTTAAGTACTCCATGGTGACTCACCTTTCTTTCTTGGGAAATAATCTAGTGTACTAGAATTGTTAACTACCTTACTTGTTTTTGACTTGGAAGGTTATTCTAAAGTAAGGAATTAAAAAAGCTTATTCTATGTTTTAGGCAATGGTTGGATGAGAACCAAGACCTGACCACACTCATCAAATTCTGGAAAGAATGACTGTTGTCTTGGAAAATTTGACTCAAGCATATGATGAACCTACAGAATATAAAGGATTGGCGACTTTTAGAAAAAATGATCCACCCACCTTCAAAGGAGATTGTGATCTTGAAGGTGCTCAAAGATGGCTAGTAGAGATAAAAAATATCTTCACTGCCATGATGTGTGCTAATGCACACAAGGTCACTTTTGCTACTTTTATGTTGTTCACGGAAGTCGAAGGATGGTGGAGATATACTCGTCAACAACTAGAAGGAGGAGGAATTCAAATTACTTGGGAAATATTTCTACAAAGGTTCCTGGAAAAATATTTCCTAGAAGATCTGAGAAGGAGGAAAGAGATTGAATTCCTAAACCTGAAACAAGGCTATATGTTTGTAGGAGAATATGTTGCAAAGTTTGAAGAACTATCTAAGTTTTTTCCCTACTTCATGAACGGAGTAGAAGAATGGTCTTGTTGTTCCAAGTTCAAGAATGGACTAAGACCCAACATCAAACAAGCCATTGGATACTTGCAATAGGAGATTTTCCATCATTAGTAAATTGTTTTCGTATTTACGATGATGATACCAAGGCTAGACAAGCACAATGGAAGATTGGGAAACCGCTAAAACACCAACCATGGTATTTCCACAATAAATTAAAGAATCCGTGTTAAAACTAAGACATTTGATGATGTCTGCCCCTAATACTTTGATAAGTTTTAATGATAACAAATGTGATAATATTTGATCAACTAATGATTTCAGACTAAGTGATTTCAGGAAATCAAAGTGAGAATAGACAATGGTATAATCACTCAAACTCTCACTTATGTCTTAAATGTCTGATAACTCGTAACAAATAATAAAGTGTTATAATCAGACTAAAATAAGCTCTGGAACAGACTATGCTAAGTCTTGGAAAGACTTATGCATATGAATATGAATATGAACCCATAGATAAATTGGTACATAGCAAATAAAAACCTAGACAAATTGTTACATAGTATAGCAAAATCCAAGTATAACAAAATTTTGGCCAACTACTCAAGGGAAGCTATCAATAAATCTCGGGAGTGAGAATATTTGCTTAGAGGTCTGAAATAAGTTTAATATTAACGCCAATAAAAAAAACAAACAAACTGTGTGCATAAGAAAAAATAGAATATAAAAAAAGAAGAAAAAAACATAATAAAAAAAATAATGCAACTTCATCAAACCATCATGGCTTGATCTATTGACCAAGATTAGTTCAACCAAAAATTAACTAAAAGTAATTAGTTTTTCTGTTATAAGTTTTCTGTTATTGCTGTAACAACAGTTAGTTTAATACCATAGTTAATTTTCCCTAATTCAACCAAAGCTTTGTTGCTTTGTATATATAATGTAAACAGTTAATCTCAATTAAGTGAGATCATTAATTCATTAAGTTAGTTTCAGCTTCAATCTCACTCTTCATCTTCCTCTCCTTTTTTCTATGTGCATTCTTAAGTTTTTCTCTTTGCAATCATGGATGCTTATACCAGCTCCACAGATCTTGTTATGTTGAACACTACTCAAAATTACAACAATTATTTTCAAGTATTCCATGAGTTCATGACACATAGTAAAAAAAATCCATACTAAAAAAACACATTAATAGAAAAGAACATAAAAACGTAAAAATGAAGAGAAAGAACATAGAATAAGATACGGGGCAAAAAAAAGAAAAGAAAAAATACCATAAAATAAGAGAATAAAATAAATACATGATAATGCGAAATTGTTACTAATTTGCATATTTATATACGAGAGAATATAAGTTTTGAATATTCAAATTATTTTTAAGATTTAACATATTGATTTGTTAATATTATCTTGTATTTAAAACATGAATTAGTAATATCAAATAATTTTAATAAGAATATTAGTTTGAATATTTAAATTAATTTTAAAATTTAATAGATTAATTTTTTAATATTATGTTATTATTTAACATAAAAATTATATAATTAATATGGTGTTGTCACATATCATCTTTCAACACGAAAAAAATATTTTTTTATAATATATAATAGATAATAGATTATTTATACTTTTTTTTTATCTTTAAAATGAATCAAATGGTAATTTACTTTCCTTTTGTCATGTCTCTCATATTTTACTATAAAATAATTAATGCAAAAAATTCTATGGCAACTCTTCCATATTCTTCAAACTTTGTTTTCACTTTTTAGTTTTTAAAAATTATAAAACTATAAAACTTATTTAGTTAATCAATTTTTAAAAATAATTCTTAAAATTATTTTTTTTTTATAGAGTTTCATGTCTTTTATTTCAAGGATAATATATAAAATGTTAATAACTTTAAACATAAATCTCACATCTTTCATTTTATCTTTTTTCATATTTTTTAATTTATAATAATTTTTAAATATCAAATAAATTTTCTATTTTTAAAAATGATTCTAAAATATAGTTTTAAAAATAAAAACTAAAAAGTTTTTCTTGTGTTATTCTTAGGGGTCACAAAAGGTTCTGACTCACGGGTCAACCCGCCAACCCACCAAAAAAAGACAGGGTGGGGGGTGTCCCCAACCTGTTAACTCGCCACAACCCGCCAACTCGCCTATTTATTTATTTAGTATTTGTGATTTAATATTTTGATTTAAGATTAATTTGTAATTTGGTATTGTGATTTAAGACATAAGTTTATGAAACTATGATTTTTTTTTGTATATACGATTCCTAATTGTTCAATTAAAAGTGTCAATGAATAATAAACAAATCATCACACATGAATGATAAACTAAAGAATATGGTAAAAAATCATCTAAAAAAATAAACGGATTAATATTTTTTCTTATAAAAAGAAAAAGTAATTAATTAAAATAAAACAAAAATTGAAAAGTGACATAATTTTTTAATAAAAACTTACTTTATATTTACTATTTAATATTATTGTTATAATAATTTAGAATAAAATAATTAAAAATAAAAATAAATATTTTTTTCAAAAAAAATAAAGTTGAAAATTAACGAACCAATCCATCTTATAACCAGACGAGTTGACCGTCTAACCTATACCGACCATAGACACCCCCCCGCCTCGTTTTTAGCATATTGACCCATTTTGCCAGTTATTCTCTTGTTTCCAATTCCTGGTTTCAATTAATGGCCCAAATGCTTCTATCAGTTCGCAAGGACTAAGGTGAGCAAACCTAATAGGTGATTTATGGACGGACCATCATTTTCAATCGTTGGATTAATTTTTTATCATAGATTTGCCGCACTAGATCGAGACTTGTGTGGGTTTCAATTTCATCATCTTTCTTGGTGGCTCTGTTCCTCTTCTTCTTCTCAAACAAATAATACATAACATTAACAATGTTGTCGCTGTCAAGAAGATTAAGGTTTTCTGTGTCTGTTGTTCCATTCCCAACAAGTTTCCCTCAAATTCTCTTCTCACTTTCCCCCTATTCTCAGTTTCACTCTCCCATTGAAAATAACAATGTTGACGATGTCGTCTCTCATTTCAATCGCATGCTCCGTATGCGTCCTACTCCACCCATCTTCCAATTTAACCAGATTTTGGGATCCTTTCCGAAGATGAAGCACTATCCCACTGCCATTTTCCTTTCTCGACAAATGGAACTCTATGGAGTTTTTCCAGACCTTGTTACACTAACCATCCTCATTAACTGTTACTCCCACTTGGGTCATATCACCTTCGCTTTCTCTCTATTCGCCAAGATTCTCAAATTGGGTTATCACCCAAATACCATTACCTTCACAACACTCATCAAAGGTCTCTGTCTTAAGGGGCAGGTCAAGAAAGCACTGCACTTTCACGACAATGTGATAGCACAGGGATTTTCGCTCAACCAGGTTAGTTACGGCACTTTGATCAATGGTGTGGGTAAGATAGGAGATTCTAGAGCTGCCATAAACTTGCTCAGAATAATTGATGGCCGATTGACTCAGCCTGATGTGGTAATGTACAACACTGTTATTGACTGTTTATGTAAACATCAACTTGTTTATGAGGCTTGCCATTTATTTTCTGAAATGGCTTTCAAGGGAATTTATGCTGATGTTGTCACTTATTCTACTCTCATTTATGGCTTCTGCATTGCTGGTAACCTAAAAGAAGCAACTGATTTGTTAAATGAAATGGTATTCAAAAACATCAACCCAGATGTTTATACCTACAATATAATGGTTGATGCATTATGTAAAGAAGGAAAGGTCCAACAAGCCAAAAATGTGTTAGCTGTCATGCTTAAAGCATCTTTGAAACCTAATGTTGTTACTTATAATACTTTAATGGATGGATATTGCTTAGTTAACCAAGTGAAGAAGGCAAAACATGTATTCAATGCTATGTCTCTACTGGAAGTAACTCCTGATGTTCGCAGCTACAGTATCCTTATTAACGGATTTTGTAAGACTAAAAGGGTGGATGATGCCATGAATCTCTTTGTGGAAATGCATAAGAAAAATGTGGTTCCTGATACAGTGATTTACTCTTCCCTTATTGATGGGTTGTGCAAATCAGGGAGAATCTCTTATGTTTGGGATCTTATTGATGAGATGCACTATAGAGGTCAACCTGCTGATGTTATCACCTACACTTCCTTGATGGATGGATTATGCAAAAACAGTCATCTTGACAAGGCAATTGCATTATTTATGAAAATGAAAGACCAGAGAATTCGACCAAATGTGTGCACATACAATATACTTCTTCATGGAATGTGTAAAGGTGGAAGGCTTAAGGATGCAAAAAAGGTTTTTCAAGATCTTTTGATTAAAGGCTACAGTCTAGATGTCCGTACATACGTGCTATTATGATCAATGGACTTTGCAACGAGGGCTTGCTGGATGAAGCATTGGTCTTTCTGTCAAAAATGGAAGACAATGGTTGCATTCCTGATGCTATAACATTCAAAATAATTGTCTGTGCTCTCTTTGAAAAGTGTGAGACTGATAGGGCAGAGACACTTGTTCGTGAAATGATCACTAGAGGCCTATTGTAAGAATAAACTCATTTCCTTAGCAACTTACATTTGTATCGTTGATGAGTTTGCATGAATGGTTTGTAAATTTAGTAGCTGTTTGATCAGATGAGTTGGGTTTTGCAGTGTCCTTGCTGCTGCTGGTGTTTTTGTTGTTAATTCCAAGTTGGACATGAAGAGTTGATAGTCTTTTCTAGCATTTTGCTTTTCATCGTTTTCTCGATGCTTAAGATGCATTAATAATAGAAGAAATTGTGTTTTTCATTTGAGAAGATACATTATACCGTTTTATAATGCAACAGTATTTTGCTACGCATTATTTTATCTGTGCCCCCATTGTACCGTTTACAGATATTAAAATGCCAAAACACATTTGTTTCATTTCTAAGTGTGGGTGCAAATATTTATCTCCATGGGAGTTTTCCCTGGGCTATGTTTTTGGAATCTGAAACAAAATAAAGCTATAACAACATTCACAAGATTCAATCTCTGTAAATTTGCAGACCGGAAGACAGCAAATAAGGGATAATTGAACACAGGTATCATCTATTTGATGACAGTCATCCTTTATCCTTTATTACTTAAAAGTATACAAATGATATACCTTTTTTCATCAAAATTAATTTGTCCACCATCAATCCTTTATTACTTAGTAGTATACATATGATATATCTTTTTCCCCCAAAATGCTTTTACAAAAATATATATATATATATACCACATCATCAAAATTATTTTGTCCACCATCAATAACTCTTATTAATCAAATTTTGATGAATAACAATTATGATAATAATAAATATTAAGATCATACTTTTCAATTTTCAATTAATAGTTTTTTAAAAATTTTGAATTTTAGCCTATCAATCAATTTAGTAATATGGAAAATAAAAATGTTTTATAAGAATTGTATAAATAATTTCTTGAACTCGAAAATTGTAACAAAAATTTTATAATTTTTTTAAAAGCGAAAATGAATCTTAAAAAGGAATTAATTATACACTTTAATCACATTTAAATAATATTATTTTAGAGTTTCTCAATTATTCATTTAAAAAAATTAAATTTATGTTCCTAAATTAAAAATAGTTATCATAATTTCTTAAATAAAAAATTTAAAATTCAATAATTTTATTTTTATTTAGAGGGATACTTTTTTAGGAAAATAAAAATGCTTTCTAAAAGTTGTATAAATATTTTCTTGAATTTGAAAACTGTATAATTATTTATATTATTCATAATATTATATAATTCTATAAATTATTTCCTGAAGTTGAGAACTATGACAGAATTTTTATAAATTATTTAAAACGAAAAAAGATTTAACTATGAACTTTAATCATATTTAAATAACATTATTTTAAAGTTTCTAATAATAATAATAATGATCCATTTTTATTTTCCCAACCAATTGTAATAAATATAATCAATCGTTTATTACTTAAAACAATCTACATATATTATACTTTTCCCCCTTAAAGGCTTTTACATCAAAATGATTTACTCCATCTACCATTAAAAAAAAAAAAAAGCATCAAAGTGATTTTGTTTAACATCAATAATTCCTATTAATCAGATTTTGATGAATAACAATTATAATAATCGTGACTAAATAAAAAATAACAAATATTAAGGTCATATATTTTCAATTTTACAATTAATATTTTTTTTCAAATTTTGAATTGCAGCCTCAATCAATTTAGTGAAAAAAAGGTTAATAAATTTATTAAAATTAAAATAGTAACATTTAGTAATAAAGGATGTAATGAAAATACTATTTTAATTATGTTTTTATAATTGTGATAGTAACTCCCTAATTGAAAAATAGTTATAATAATTTCTTAAATAAAAAATTTAAAATTCAACTATTTCATTTTTATTCAAAAGCTTTTCTTCAGGAAAAATCTAATAATAATGATGATTCATTTATTTTCTCTATTGTAATAAATGCATTTAATTATGACATATAATTGCATTCACTGAAATTTATTTAAATAGAATTCATTCTATTTTGTAATATTACCAAACCAAATATTTATCTCTTTTGTTTTGTTTGAGTAGATATTGATATAAGTGATGGACTACTTCAAAAATTTTCCATTGAATCTCTTCAAATTTTGGAGGTATGAAATTATATTATTATATTTCTATTTTAAATTTTGATTAATTTTTTTTTGGTTTTGATGGTAGTTTAACATTTTTATAAGAGCCTTATTTAGTTTCAATTTCTTATTGGATATTAACTATTTTTTTAGTAAAAAAAAATACAAGATAAATTTATGGACATAAATACAACCTTCAAATATTTATTATATAATATAATTTGGAGTATTTATCTAGATTGGAGGCTTGACCCCCTGAATTTCTAAAAAAATGTAAATGGGATAGTATTATTTTTTTTTATTTTTTTCTTACTCAACAACTATTACTAAATAACAATTGATTGTATGTTATTTATTCTAATGGTAGGTATGACTTAAAATTGATTAAAATAGTGATTTTTCTTTTGTACATATTATGCCCAACATGTTCTAAAACATGTGACCGATAGGATTGTAACATGTGTTATCATGACACACAATTATTTAATCAATAAATTATTTAATATTTACAACTTAATAAAAAAAGATATAATTATAATTGTTTCTCTCCGTACTTTATCATTTTCCTTCTTTTTTTTCACTCAATTCTTTCTTTCTCTCTCTAATTTTTATATTTATGTTTTTTTTTTACTTTTTTTTCTCTTTTTAGTTTTAGTTTTTATTTTTTATTTTACAAGTTTCCTTTATTTTATTTTTATTTTCCTATTTTTTCTTTCTTTTCATTTTACATTTTTTTTGTTTAACCATTTTTTTACTTAAAAATTCTATAAAATCATATTACTAATAAATTTTATAAAATAATTTCAAGTAATTTTATATAAGAATATTTTGTTAAACAATAATTATAATTTGAATTTAAATTTAAATTTTTAATACAACATTAATTTATATCCAATTAGTTAATTTATTTACTACAAAATAATATATTGACTCCATGTTTAATAGTTTTATATATGAAAATTTTGTATATTAATATTTATATAATAAATGTAATTTTTTTTACATAAATATGTAATAAGCATATTAAAATTAATTTATTAAATATATTTCATTATAAAATAGTTTGTAATTACTTCATCAATAATATTAAGAATTGACCTAGTTTAAATTTGTGTTATGGTAGAAACCACAAGTATCATTCACGAAAAATAATATTGCTAAGTTGAAATCTGATTATATGACCTAGTTGTCTTAGTTAGTTGAGTAGGGTGTGAATTGGTTAAACTTTTTGACACGTATCTTTTATTTCAAGAAATAAAAAATATATATTAAACCTTAATTAAAATCTATTCCGTAAACATTTGTTTTAAAAAATTATTTTGAATATATTTTTATTAATTTTTAATAATAATGTTAAATTACAAAATATATATATATATATATATATATATATATATATATATATAATGTATTTATATTCACTTAATATTTTCATTGTAATTTTTTTATATTTAATAAATTAATTTCAAATTAATTTATTACTATTTATGGTAATATTATATATTTCAACAAAAAAAAATGTCAAAATTACTATATATTTTGTAAAAGTATATATTAATCAACTTTTGTATATGATATTATTAAACATAGAGTTAAATATTATTTTATAATAAACATATTAACTAATTATATTTAAATTAAGTTTAGTATAAAAATTTCAACTTCATATAATATCACTCAAAAAATTATTTATTTATGAATTTATTTAAAATTGTTTTTTATGTTTTATAATTAAAAATAATTTTATAGGAATGAAAGGTAAAAACAATATTATTCAGTCTTATGTGTGAAGTTGTATTAAATATTCAGAGAAAGATATATCGTTTATAAAAAAACCTACTTAACTTGAATACGATTATTATGAATGATATTTATGTTTTGTACCATTAAAAAATTTAAATTAATTTAATTTATGGTATTATTAATGAAGTATTTTAAAATTATTTTGTGATGAAATTATATTAAGTTAATTTAAACATATTTTATAATACTTTTTATTTTAAAATTGTCACATTATTATCTATATTTGTTTTATGTATTTTAACAATATTAAAAATATATAAATAAAATTTAATAAAAATAGATTCACAATATTACTTTATAATATATATTAACTAATTATATTTTAATTAATGCATATTTGTTTCACTTGTAGAAATCGAAGACAAATACTACGGAATTTAATCAACTTACACGCCCTACTTAAACAATGGAGGTAAATCCCTTGATAATTAATGTTTAGTATAAAAAATTAACTATATAACAAAATATTTAATTTTGAAATTATTTAAAATAATTCTATTTGATTTCTAAGTAATAATGATTTATGAGATTTTAACTTAAGAATATTTTCTATCTTGAATGATGCTCATGGTCTCTGTCACAAAAAAAATTAAAACTAACTCAATTCATGATATTATTGATGAAGTAATGATATAATATTTTAAAATAAAAATAAAATTAATGAATTAATTTTAATATGTTTATTAGATATTTATGTAAAAAATTACAATTATTATATTAATATTAATATACAAATTTTTTATATATAAAGTCATTAAACATAGAGTCAAAATATTAATTTCTAGTAAATATATTAACTAATTAGATTTAAATTAATTTTTAGATTAAAAATTTAACTTGATATTGTAATTATTTTTTAACAAAATACTCATATATGAAATTATTTAAAATGATTTTATACAATTTCTTAGTAAGATAATTTTATAGAATTTTAAATTAAAAAATTTGTTAAAACAAAAAAAAAAGTGTAAAAAGAAAAGAAAAAAGAAAAAAAAGGAAATGAGTAAAATGAAAAAGAAAACAAATAAAAAACATAAAAATGAAATGTGAAAAGATAAATGTAAAAAAAAAAGGTATAAAAATTGGTGAGAGAAATAAAGAGTTGAGTAAAAAAAGGAAATAGATAAGAGTCAAAATCATCTTCCGACTCACACAACCACATAAAATTCAAGCAACATTGGAAGTGTTGTAATAATTATGTTACATTATATCTAAAGTAGACAGACTTAGCAATATGGAAATGCAATGTTTCACACTTAGATGTTGTTTTGAACACAAAAAAAATAAAATTATCTCTAATATAAATTGTACACCACATTCTTCTCCTATCAAACAACTCTGACAATCAAGGATGATGTTCAAGTTGATACTTTGAAACCATTTTCCTCCATCTTCTCTTAAATTCACCAATTTCATAGTCATTGAGCATACATTTATGAAAATCAACCGTAAACACACCTTTAATGTTTGTTAGTGCATTCCTAATCAAGTGTCACGCACACGGTCTATGATGAACATATGGAAACACCCTTGTTGAGTACAAGTATGTAGGAAGTCCCACATCGAATAAAAATGAGAAAGTTGAACACTATATAAGTGAGAAAAAGACCTATAAACTTGAGGCTTAAGGTTTTGGGTGAAAGTGTGGTGTCTAGTTCATTTATATGATGTACTTAAAGCCCAGGAATAAAATTTCATGTGAGGATATAAGATAATTTTGATGTTGTTATTAGTTGTGATGATTTGATACTAACTATCATTTCTTAGTCAGTGCAAGTTCTTAATAATATTTCCTAAAAATATAAATTTTCTTTTGAAGTGACTAATGATTTTAAATTATTAAATAAAAACAAGGGTGTTACAATTCACCCCACCTTTTAAGAATTTCGTCCTGAAATTTGCTTACCATGAAAGAGATGTGGGTGCTACCTTTTGATATTTTCTTCTAATTCCCTAGTGGCATCTCCACAATCTTGACTCCATATGACTTTTACTAATGATATCTCCTTTCCACAAAGTTTCTTCATCCTCTGATCATTAATCCGGAGCGGAGATACATCATAAGTAAGATTATCTTTTATTTGTACAACATCAGGCTCACTGATGTGTGTAAGATATATTTACGAAGTTGGGAAACATGAAAAACATTATGATTATTTTAAAGAAAAGGAGGAAGAGCTATCTGATATGCCACAAGGCCAATTCTTCCAAGAATTTGGTAAGGACCAATGAATTTGGGGGTTAATTTTCGAGATTTTAGTGCCTTGCCAATCTCAGTTACAAGAGTAACTTTCAGAAATACTTGCCTTGAAATTTAATGGGTTTTCTTCTCTTGTCATGATAACATTTTTGTCTATCTTGTGATACTTCCATTTTCTCCCGAATCAATTTTACTTTTTTTGTTGTTTCTTGCAACATTTCAGGTCTTATCAAAGAGATCTCTCCAGTCTCAAACCAACATAAAAGGGTTCTACACTTCCTCCCATATAAAGCCTCAAAGGGTTGTAGAAAATATACTTAATTTCATATTTTATAGGCCTATGTTCATCATCAAGGGAAGATAGAAGAAATGTGACCAACTCACGCTGAGCGCCACATTGTGCTAAGTGCACCTCACACTGAGCGAGACAGGTGGTTTATGAAGCACTGAGCGCAAGATTTCGCTAAGTGAATTGTTATCTCAGACTCGAAGATTCGCTAAACGCTTAGTTGCACTAAGCGAGAGTCCTGTATCTGAGATGAAGATCTGCAAAATCGCGATATTGCGCTGAGCGGGCATGCGTGCTAAGCGAGATTTCACTTATAGTATATAAGCTCCACTTTGTAATTTAAAAATACACATAATGTTTTTGGAGCTTAGGTTACTGTATAAAGCTGCTTCTTCCATTTTCTCTTCTTCTTTTTCTTCCATTGTAACCCTTTCTGTATGCTTCTCATGTCAATGAGAGGTTATTTCCACATGTGTTGAGGACTTGGCACTAGGTGCTAACATGTAAACACTTTCCTTCATATCTATTAATTGAATATTCAGTTTAAAGTTCACTTCTCTATCTTTACTCTTGTTATATGATTTGATAGTTATATATGCATGTTTTAGAGTTTGAACATTGTTGACAAATGCTTTTGAACTTGGAATTGAGTTTGAACTCTAATGGAGTGTATCTCTAGACATAAGATAGACTCCATTGGCTTCGTAAAGATCTCTAAGCTTCACCAAACCACTCAAGTGAACTTACCGAGACATTGGAAGTAAGGTTAAGCAGTTTAGGCTTAATTTGATGAGACATCATGTTTTGAGCACTTTTAGATCAAAGGTAACCTGAAATATTGCTTTGAATGAAGAATATATTTTGTATGTTTACATGGGAAGCAAACTAGTTGAACCAAATCCTCAACATATCCATCATCATCGTTTCACATCCACGCATTCCAATTGCTCGATCATCGCTCTGAATCAAATTTCTCGTTTTGTTATTTATCTTTAGTGTCATATTTATAGTGTTTAGCTTATTTTCTGCTATTACTTATGTTCTACAACACAAACCATTTTTAAAACCAAACTAGTGTTTAGGAATTGATAACCTTACTAATAACCAATACGGACAAATCCCTGTGGATTTGATACTGGGATCTTTCCTTTTATACTACTTGTGCAATATTTGGTATGCTTACCAAAATATTTCAACAAGTTATTTGGTGTCGTTGTCGGGGATTTGTTCATAGTATTCGCCAATTAGTATGATTGTCAAGTCTTATTCATTAGTGAAATTTTGTTCTATTGTATAAAATTCCACTTTCCTTGAATTCGTTTTTGCATTTTTCTGCATAACTTGTTGCACAATTTTTGCATAAGTTTGCTGCACAATTTCTGCATAATTGGTTACACAATTTCTGCATAATTTACTTTGCATTTTGTTTCTTTAATTTCTGCATAACTACATTTCTTGAGTGTTTGCTAACTTACTTTCCAGTACTTGAAGTGTATGCAAGGTAGGATCCCAGAAGCTAATCTAATCCCATTGGATTTGGAGATAGAAAGCACTTGTCGGGAGAACAACATCGCAAGAAGAAAACAGGAAAGACAAGCGGCTTAAGAAGCTTCTTCTTCTTCACAACCATAGATTGAGATCCCTTCCACTACTGAAGAACCAATCATGGAAGACAATAAACCAAAACGCACTTTGGAGGACTATGTGGATCATGCCATTCCAGCTCACTTCATGAGTATAATGAGGCCAGAGATACAAGCTGCGAGTGTCTCATATCCATCCTCGCTCATCTAGCTCATTCAAGCCAACGTGTTCCATGGTTTGCCTAGTGAGGACCCATATGCTCATTTGGTCACTTATATGGAGATTTGCAACACGGTGAAATTGGCCAAGGTTCCCAATCATGCAATCTACCTGAACTTATTCTCATTCTCTCTAGTCGATAATGCCAAGCAATAGCTTAATTCTTTCAAAGGTCACACCTTCTAGACTTGGGATGATATTGTAGCCAAATTCCTCAATAAATATTTTCTAGAGTCTAAGATTGCTTAAGGGAAGACAAAGATTTCCTCTTTCACTTAGAGGGCAGAGTAATCTCTAAGTGAAGTGTGGGATCGCTTTAGAGGACTATTGAGGAAAAAGCCAACCCATGGCTTTGAGAAGCCAATTCAAATTAATATGTTCATTGATGGGTTAAGGGAACATACCAAGCAATTGTTTGATGCTTCAGCTGGAGGAAAGGTCAAAATAAAAATAGTGGAGGAAGCCATAGAGCTGATTAAAAATATGGTTGTGGGTGATCATGCTATCACTCATGATAGGGCCTAGATTCCTTCGCGAAAAGGTATTTTGGAGTTGCATTCTCAAGATGCCACTCTAGCTTAAAGCAAGATCTTAACTCAGCAGATTGAGGCCCTGACCAAGCAATTGAACAACCTTCCACAGCAACTCAAGAGTCTTTACACCCAAACCCCTCCTCCAAGGAATTTCTGCTATCAAGTATATGGAGGAGATTATGAAAATGGTTTGTGTATGACATCAGAAGGTATGTCTTTCCTTTACATTGTACGTTGTTTAACTTATCTTATATTTCTACCTCCCGACAAAAATATAAGAGCCTAACAAAATACTCTATATCATCATTTTTCAACAATGAATATAATAACACAACAAAAGAATGTTAAGTCCATAACCCAAGCTTTGATAGAATTGATGCCTCTGATACTATTAAATGTAACACCCCGTTATATCAAACTAGACCTTAAGCCTTGTTTCAATTAGGTAATTACTCATTATAAGTGTAATATATATATATATATATGCATTTTTTCTATAAAAAAACTTCACATCATAGACATCAAATGGGTATGAATATATTATAGTCATCACTACTCCATCAATTTACTAAGAGTTATTGGTCATATATACAACTATACTACCATCATACAATACCAAAAGAGATATAGGGAAAGTCAAACTATATTGTACGTGCATCCTAGCTATACAAAGGAGTAGTCCCCAAACATGCACTAATCATAATATCCATGTATATATAACCATACATTGAGCTACTAGCCATCATCGTTTGCTAGTCCCATGTTTGGTGGCACTACTATCTCAATGTCGGCTATGTCAACATCATCGACTCTTGCCACATCCATATATGATAGGGGAGTATGCTCAGTCTCAAAAGGAACATAATCAACGAGTGATCCTATCACCTCATTAGCCATGGCATTGGGAGTGTGATTTGATACGTCATCATCTAAGGTTTCATTTGCTCCTATCTCAAGTGGTTGTTGGATAGACAGGTCATCGATAAGTATAGAGTGAACAACATCTAATGGTAGGAAGTCCAAGGGAGTGGATGCAGGTTCTATGAGATACAAATCAATTGGATCAATAAGAACATCAACATAAGCTGGAAATAGGGGTAGAATTTGCTCTGAGTAAGCATCAGAGGTCGAAGTAGACTCTACAGGAGACGCATAGCTCATAAAAGGTGTCATAATGGGTACAATGGAATCAATAAATGCATGTATGGGATAATAGTAAGGGTAAGTTAGATAGGGTGGATACCAATGGGAGGAAGGATATGTTGGCATCGAGGGCATGTAAGGCATAAATGGTGGTAGTGGTGGATAAATAGGTAGGATGGGCAGATAGTATGCTAGGTACATCGGTGGGTATGGTGGGGGAATAATAGGATGAGTGGATCACATATCCAAGGATGGTGGAAAAGGTGGAAGAAGGTCTGCTAACTCTGGTCCTATAATGGGTACCATGGTAAAAGTGGCTGATTCGGAAGAGAGGTACCCTAAGTCTTCTCCCGCAGTTTAGGCATCTAGGCCCATGATGTCAAGGGTCGTATCGTGGGATATTGACGAGTCTTCCATCTTCGTATATATAATAGGTACATGCATAAGAATAACAAAGGAGTAAGATATTGTTCTAAAATATATGTTATACTAACAATAATTTACTGTTAGTACAACAATACTATATACATATAGATATATACATATAACAGGGATACCTAAGTTTTTGTCTAGTCATAACATCTTATTTTTCGAGACGCAGTATGGATCCAACTCCCCGATTAGAAGTGATTGGGAGTACATACGCCTCAACCTATGGCAAAACTTTCATCTTTCATAGATGAAATCAAATTTTCTAAATTTAGGACTTTCATAGTCCTATATATTAGGACATCCACAGCCCTATATATATCTCATGTGTACTATCGCACCAATCAATAGAATGCTGAGCAGTTGTTAGGGTTGCCAAGTTGGTCAGATGAAGTCCCCGACACAGGATGCTCCCCTGGCCTTTAGTTACTTCATCACTTGACACCGTACCCCAAAGGCTTTTCTTAGTGAGCCACAGCCTTTCATTCCTCAGCTTGCCAAACTGTATCATCCACATTTGATAACATGCTTCTGCCTATTCCTTTATTAACAATACTCATCTTGGAGTACTTTAGGATAACATGTCTATACTTATAATCTCATGGTCTCATTAGCTTAATACCATAATTGCGGAATAACATTTGTATCTATCAATCAGATAAATTATAAGAATAAAGTATAGATATAACTATAACATGTCACAATTTATATATGCCTTATTATAATATAATTCAACGCATATCTTAATTTTAATCCTCTTTTAACTAATTAAAATTGTAAATAGTTATTTATTAGCCTTATGGGACGATGCCACCTGTTGATTATAAGATGGAATAAGAATTTCCACTTAGTGTTTTAAATGTAGAGATTTTAATAGTAATGTTACTAATCCTATTTAATTTATTTTTATATCCAAGGCTCTATAAAATCAATTTATATTAAATTCTAATTTTGAGAAGTAAAATCTAAACGTTGGACTTTCTTATTGTAACTTGACAACAGTAGAATAGAAAACCATTTTTTTTTTAAAAACACTTAAATAAATTCTTTAAGTCTAGAAGAAGATAAACTTAAGATTAGTTTTTATGGTTTTGCAGGTTCTCTAAACTTTCTTTCAGCTTTCTTTTAATGGAATCAATAAAATAAGGACACCGTTTTTTTTTTCTTTTTTTTTTTAGTAAAATAAATGGTGAGTGTTTGTTATAGTTCCTTAGAAATATCTTACTTGTTTAATAGCAATAGAAAAATACTACTTCTATGCCAAGTGGTAAAAAAAATCCCTTGTATCATTCCAATATCGAAAACATCGTTTGAGTAAAACTTTATTTTAAAAATCTACCCACAAGAAAATAGACACGGAAATAATGGGTTTCTTTTGTTTTTAGTTTAAGCACATACACGGATACACGGAAGTCTTTAAATATCTTAAGGTTCTAAAAGCTCTAAACCAATGTTTTTTTTTTTTTTTGTTTACTAAAAAAAGAGAAAAGGACAAGACTTACGAAATAGAAACAAGAATATGATCTTTTTAGCCTTTATAAATTGCATACAAGGGAATGAACATAAGGAGTAGCTTTTGTATCATTTTTTTTTCTTTTTATATCTCTTCAGAACCGAGATTAAGAGAAAAAATATGAGTGTTCTTTGTGAAATTTCATATTCCTATCATTAGTTAGTCGTGGCTTCTATGGAGCATGTGGATAAGAATTTTTTTTAAGGGAATCAAATAAAGATTGGACAGAATTTAACATTAAGATATCGAAATATCAGTAACATTTTTCAACATAAAATCAATAAAACACACGACTGAAAACCACCTCACTCCCCCTTTACCTTGAGTCAGTAGCAAGGAAGGAAGAAGAGTTTTGGAGTTCTAGTCCTCCACTGCCATGAAGAAATGAAGAAAACAAGTGAGGAAGTCGAGAGGTTTAACGAAACTTTGGAATCGGTGAAAGGAGAGAGAGAAGCAAAGTAATAAATGAGTGTAACTATATTATTTGAGTGTTTAATTCTTCATGTCTCCATCTGTACTCCATAAATCTTTAAATTTTACACAAAAATGCATTGTTGCATATATAAGATAATTTTAAATTGACTTTGTCAGTTTTGTTATTAGTTGTGATAATTTGATACCGACTATCATTTCTTAGTCAATGTAAGTTCCTAATAATATTTACTCAAAATACAAATTTTCTTTTGAAGCAAATATTAGAATTTAATTAGGTAAAGTTTGTAATATACTACCTATTAATATTTTATCATCTTATTTGGCTTAAAAATTCTTAAAATGTGACTAATGATTTTAAATATATTAAATGAAGACAAGGGCGCTACATGAGACCCATTGATAAAATCTCCGCGTTGTTTAACCCCCTTGGTCACACAACAACCCCCTTAAATGCACAACAATTGGTATCCTTTGCAACGAAAGTCTTTCTGACGGTGGGTTCATACATGGAGGTCAAGCAACTTGTTCGGTGGTCTTGGAAGTGCAAGGTATTCAAGCATGTGGTTGTGGTTCTAGAGTCATCATTTGAAGAGAATTATCATGTGAAAGAAATTCACGCTTGAACGAGAGATTGTTGAGTACAAGTGTGTAGGAAGTTAAGAATGGGAAGGTCAAACACTTATGTGATGTCTAGTTCACTTATGTGAGTATAAGTGAGGGAAAAACCCATAAACTCAAAGTTTAAGGTTTTGGTTAAAAGTGTAATGTCTAGTTCACTTATGTGAGATGCTCGAGGCCCATTAATAAAATCTCCTCAGTGTTTAACCCCCTTAGTCGCACAACAACCCTTTTAATTGATTTTTTTATGGGAAGATCTCCATGAGTTATAACAAACAACGGTGACTTACCTTTCATGGCCTCTAAGAATTGTTCAAGAATCCACATATATGTTTCCTCAGTTTCATTACCAATAATGGCATAACCAAAGATTGTAGTCTTGTTGTGATGGTTAACACCTGAGAATACAACTCGGGGATATTCATACTTATTCTTACCATGTGTGGCATCAAATGCCAACACGTCACCAAATATCTGGTAGTCCATCTGCATCACACCAAAAAAAAGTGTTGAAGTCTATTATGTTCATTAATTATGTGTCTAAAAAAATTAACAGATCATTTCTTGTTAAACCTGTCAAATATTGCAATGCACATTTAACATACACATTTTTCATCTTCATTTGCCTTCCATATGGTTATACATGTCTTTTCTACGGTATGTCAATCTATCATACCCTCCACTCTGTTGAGGAAGTGATTCATGAATATGTAGTATACCTATACCAACTACTCTCATATAATGTTATCCACAATACCAATAATAAAGATTGTTTCACAATTGCCCATTTCACCTTTTTCCCTTCCTTCGTATGAGCTCTCTTCTAAATCATCATCAACTTCTCTAACAATACTTTCATCTTCATCACATTCATTTGAGTTCTCTTCTCCCACATCAACAGAAATATCATCCATCCCCTTAAAATATGATATTGAATTAAACTTATCAATAATTAACACACAATCCTTTCTTAATGCATGAACTTCGCCACTTAATAAATATTTTATCCATAAAAGTTTCACACATTAACAAATGTTGCCCCATTTATGAATGAATATAAGCTAAATCATTTAACCAACTACGTCTTTCACCACTATTGTCCCTTGACATTGTTATGCTACACAATCATACTATTCAACCTCCTACCAACCAACATCTTATCAAAACAGATTGATAATTTTTTTTAATAATTTTTTTATTTTAAATACAAATAATTTTTTACAAGATCAAACTTTAAGCTCAAAGAGTGCTTGTACTTTAAAGCAACAATGTGCAATTGTGCCACTTGTAAACAAAGTTAAGACCGAAACAATATTAAACGTGAAAGCTTTCTACAATAGAGAAAAACCTCTCGGTCAACAAGCCTATGTTGGATTGAAAGTTTATTACATATAGATCATATATACTAAATTATATATATATATATATTGAAGTAAACAACACCAATGATCATCATATATATATATATATATAGAAGTAAACAACACCAAACTTGATTCACCAAAAAGACTAGTCATCCACAAAACACAGACACAAGTATAGACCTAGTTCATCAAAAAGCTATTCCACCTCAAAATATAATACCCACCACCAATTTTCCCAACACTCTATAGATATATATTGAAGATAAACCAACATATAACCATATGCATTGGTAGACTAGAATTCAACCACCAAACGGTATCACTATTCTTCCCAATCCTACAACCACACGTACAATTCACTACCCAATAAGAAACCATAGGAATATAGGTATGTTTAAATATATTACTCTAGAAGAGCTTTTAAGAAAGAAAAATATAAAAAGAAAATGAAATTAACTTCTTTAAAAGTTAAAATTGTCTTCTCCCATGACTAATTAATAGAAGTTCTCCCATATACAAATTTTCAAAATATATAAGATTTTTACACATTAATTATTAAAGAAAAAGATTTTAAAGTTTGCCCAGTATGTATATATCTTAGTTTTTTTTATACCTTCTATCGAAAACTTAAAATAATTAAAACAAAATCTAATATCTATCAAGAACTGTTTGAGTGGGCCTCTTTCACGTTCAACATGTTAAGATTTCAACAGATCAATTATTTAACTCAAAACAAAAACCTAATTAAATTCTTAAAAAATAAAAAAATGAAAATACACTAAACAAAACAATTAATTCAACTATACTTACACTTCACAATCAAACATTAATGCTAGTTGCAGTTACTAATGACCACAGTCACCCCTTCTAAGGACTAGCACCATTGCTTTTAACAATCGTCATTGTTGTCAACCACTAGTTACTAACAACAGCTGCTCAAGACATATATAAATATAATTTTACATTTAAAAAACAAAATTATTTATCAGAAACAAAAAAAAGTTACCGAAGAACCACTGCATTTACATCTTCACCCTAGATTTTAACTAAGATTATATTTAACTAAAGTCCAACTCGCCCTAACCTATTCTCATCCCTAACTATCATCTAAGTATAACAAAGGAGTTGACTCAAGAAATTAAACAATCCATCCATAGCATGAATTGGCAAGACCTACTAGAATAATAACAATTCATAATGTTAAATTTGAACAGACGACACAATAAAATTGTGTATAAAAATTTCACGATTATTTACACTGTTTGGGCCTAAAATTTTCAGAATCTAATAGTTTCACCATTAGTTTTTCCAGCTTCTTTGATCGTAAAGTAGGTTTAACTACAATTGGATTTCCATAAACAGCACAAGGGTCTTTTCCCAAAAGAGGATTGCCATTGCCATTGCCAATACACCAACCTCCAGGTGTGAAGTGACCATCTGTTCTTCTCAAGATTTCCTTGTCAATTTTGTTGAGAACTGGATCATCCTTGGCGAACTTTCGAGCAAATGGTGCACCACTCTGAACCATGTCATCAAAATGCTCCAGTTTCAAGAACAATGGATGCTGCTTTGGCGGGTTGTCCCACCTTATGTAACGTAAATCATGGTTAATGGTCGTGTTTTGATAATCCTTGTGGTTGCATATGACTGTGTGGAAGTAACCCTCAGGGGATGAAAGAAAATTTGTGTAATACATAAGGAGGGTGCGGGGAAGATTGTCCCAACCCCAAACACAAAACTCAAGAAATGGTTTTGTCAGGACGAACCAAGCAGATCCTGGAATGGATGGAAACCAAAGAATACTGTTAGTGTTAGGTAAAACAACTTATGCACTTCAACTTTCTCCAAAAGCTTATTATAATTAGGCTTATTAGGGTATGTTTGGGAAAACTTCTTTAAAAGGACTTCTAGAAATATAGCTATGAGCTAAACAGATAACTCCATTGCAATCTTCTAAAGAAAATTATCCATTTAAAGACTATGTATGCTCTGAAACTTGTGTGTATGAACACTTAGCCGGGAATTGGCTATCAAGTAAATTTACTTGGGGCCAATTCATCTTTTAAGAACACCCAAACAGACTTTTCATTTGATCATTGAAATGGCTGAGAACTTTTTGTAGAAAGGCCCTAAAAATATTCCAACCACTTTTCCAATAACGATTAAGGGTCTGTTTGAATAAACTTCTCTAGAAGGACTTCTAAGAGAGAAATATATGAAGAAAAAATAAAATTAACTTTTCCAAAAGCTAAAATTGGCTTCTCCAATAGTTAATTTGTAGAAGTCTCATATCTTTTAGAGAAGTTATATGAAAGAGTTTTTACAAATTACCTATTGGAGAATTCAGTTTTAGCTTATATAGAAGTTAATTTTATTTTTTCTTCATATTTTTTTTTCCTAAAAGTGCTTCTAGAGAAGTTTATCCAAACAAACACTAACATCACTTTGGCAAGTTAGACCATTAAAAGAATGTAGTGACACATCTAATTAGATTAAGTCCCAAACCTGCTATTATATGGTTGAAGTGTTGAACTATTGTCAATAAGAAATAACAGTATGTGCAGAGCCTATGTCATGCATGCAGAAGCAGAAGTCATATTGTTGAACTTTGTGACACTGATTTTTATGACAATGAAACAAAAAAACTTATGATACAGAACAGGAGGTGCATTTGAGAAACTTATTAAGCAGCATATCTAATATATTTAAAAAGAAAAATGAAAAGAGAAAAGAAATAGGGACATGTTAGATCCTAGCTAGTAGATAATAAGAAAGCCAAAGCAGTAGAAATCTTATTATAACTAATACCTGTGAATAACTTGAACGAAGACGGAACAGATCTCTTCTCTTTAGCCCAGTAAACACCAGATTTCTTTGAATGATATAAGCCTGGATCTATAATGATAGGCCTAGCTCTTTGATGCCTGATGCCACCACAGTTACAAGTAAAAAACAAAAATCATGAACAAATAGTTTAGTTCAGCAACAAACTGCGACAATATCAATGGATAGATAATATACATACTCTTTCCAACCAATATTACTTGTATGCTCAATGAAATTTAGATCCCTGGGCAAGAATGAAAAGATGTGCAAGAGATCTGAAGCAAGAAGTTGTTATATGGAAAAAAAAAGTCAGCAAAATAAACATAATTCATATTTGTGAAACAACAGACTTTTTGGAATTATTTATAAGCCAAAACACTCATAGAGAGTACTCATTGATATATTTGACATAAAACAAGTTAGATGAGAATGATCAAATGAGAACTTAAAACATTTTCTTCCTATCCATATATTGTTAGAAACCTGGTATGTTATTAGAAAAAAACAAGGGATTTCTTCCATGAATATAATGCTTAGCTTGCAGAACTTCCGGGGTCTGTGCCTCCCAATGCCCAAAGACTCTAGTTCTCTCACATGTGAGATAATCTCTCTGTTCACCTCCCCTTTCATTGATAAGCAACATGTCTTATTTCTTCAACCAACTAACCTAACTAACTATCTAATGGGTATCCATCATAAACAGAAACCAATGAACCATAAATTTCTCCTTTTGGATTATCATGTAGCCTAACACCAATGATGAAAAAAATATTTTTCCCGTTACTTTGTAGAAGCATATCAACAAACAGAAATTAATTTTGTGGCATTGATGATAGGTGGAAAATTGTATCTCTAGGGAAAAACCTAAGTCCCACATTGGCTAGAGATAGTACCAAGATAGAGTATATAAGTGTATAAGTGGGGGACAGCCCTTTCCCTATGAACTAATTTTTTAGATTGAGTTAAGTCCAAACCTACATTTTAAAATAGTATCAGAGTCTATCCTAGATCCATTAACGGGTCACTCACCATGTTATCCACGCACCAAAAGAGCTAGGTGTGAGGGGTGGGTGTATTAGGAAAAACCCAAGTCCCACATTGGCTATAGATAGTGCAGAGATAAAGTATATAAGTGGGAGTTAACTTGGATCCGGTTTCCTACCAGTTTATAACCAATAACCAATATGAATGGTAGAGAAGACTCACTTCTTTCTAAGGGTAGCTTTCTGTTTATTCATTTTGTCCTTTTCTGCTTTGAAAGTGAAAAGATTTTAAGAAGTGAGCACATATAAGTTAGCCATAGCATTCTCTTGCATCCTTGTAATTCAGGGCTCAAGTTAGCTAAATGTTATGAATTTAGTTAAAAAACTATACATATATATTCTACCGTTCAGGGTAGTTTATATGAAACAAGTTGCTATTATTCATTTGGGGATTTAACCTCAGTACATGAAAACTACTGAATATATTACACAGGAAGCTTCGAGAATTTATATTCAAAGTCAACCATGAGAAGTTTCTATGACAAACTCATAACTTGAGGTTGGTTCCTTAAGCTAAGATTGACAAGTGTTGCAACTTAGTCCATAGCCCACAGGCCAACACAAGAGTCATTTGTTAAACCAGAACCAAGCTCAGGGTCATTAGAGCTTGCATAAAATTCCATCCAGCTACTTATGTAAGAGATATTAATTAAGTATATCTCTCCATATACATCCGCACAACTTAAGCACTAGAATGTCCTTTTTCTTTGTTTTTTCCTTAGAATCTGAGTAGTTGAAAAGCTAAATCATTGGGTAAGAATTGACTCCTATTTATATACATTATTTTGACCACATCACTCGTTAATATGAGATCCACATGTGGTAAAATAAGGTAGTCGCAGTAACAGGTAGTTCAATAGACCTAACAACAACTACTAGGATACACCCTGATACCATCTTAGAATTTGAATTTAAACCTAACTCAATTAGGGTCTGATTGTGTATACTTCTCTAAAAGCACTTATTAAAAAAAAAATATATGAAGAAAAAATGAAATGACTTTCTCTATAAGCTAAAATTAGCATTTCAATAACTAATTTATAAAGCTCTCTCATGCCACTTCTCTAATAATGTGAGACTTGAGGCACATTTGGGTAAATATCTCTAGAAGGACTTTTAGGAGAAGAAAATATGAGAAAAAAAATTAACTTCAGGTTAAAATTGATTTCTTCCATATAATCTATAGAAGTCTCACATCTTTAAGAAGAAGTTATATGAAAAATTCTATAAATTGATTATTAAAGAAGTCAATTTTAAATTTTGGAGAAGTTAATTTAATTTTTTTCTTCATATTTTTCTTTCCCTTCTAGAGTTGTGTAACATATCCTTCTACACAATGGAGAAACTAATTTCATTTTTTTTTTCACTTAGAAGTCCTTCTAGACAGTTTATCCAAACATGCCCTTAGTTAATTTCACTTATACATGCCCTTTGAACACACTACTCTAGATAGAATTCTATCAGGAGAAAATACAAAGAGAAAATGAAATTAACTTATCTAAAAAAGTTAAAATTGTTATTCTCCCATTTAAACAACTTTAACTTCTACATAATAATAATAATAAGTTAATTTCATTTTTTTCTACATATTTTTTTTTTCTTTTCCGGAGGAGTTCACTTCTAGACTAGGGTCTCCAAACGGATGCGTAGAACAACACAGAAGTAAAAAAGCAAAAAAGAGCGGTAGGGGTGACTGACCGTCCTGGGAGAGGAGAGGGTAATCACAAGCACTGAGATTGAGAAACCAGTCCCAACGTTGGGTGACCCTCTTGAGCAACAGCGCAATCGCGTGAAGGGTAGAAGCGACCATGGTGGGGCCCTTGTAGGTGACCAAATCCGGCTTACCCACCACCAGCACGTTCCGAAACGCCGCGAAAACGCTCTCGGACTTCACGTACTTTGCCAGCTCCAGCCTCTCCGCGTCGGAGGCTTCCAGATCGAGATGGAGCAGATAGTAGTTCCTCGGATGATACACTGCCTGGAGGAGCCTCTTCAGCTGGGGCCCCTCCCCTTTCGTGCCGGTCAGCATGTACGCGAGCCGCGGCAGGCGGAGACCCGCTTCTAGCTCTTCCGTTAAATTAAGCGAAGACGACGATGATGATGATGATTTAGAAGACCATGTCGAAGAAGAAGATGAAGAGGGTTTGGTGAGAGGAGGAAGGAGGAGGAGGAGGAGGAGGATGCATGTTGTGACGGTGGGGATGAGCATTACCCACCGGCGTGGTGGTCGGTGGTGGTGGTGGGAGTGGGAGTTGTGGTTTCTTTTCATGTTTTTTTGGATGTTCAACTGTTGTTGTTGTTACCTGTGGTTTGGTTGTTTCATGTTTTTGGATGTCCAACTGTTACCTATTGTGGGTTGGGATTTATTAAGTTGATAAATGTTATACCATTTTGGCATGTAATTTTTTGGTATTTTAGTTTTTTTTTAGTTAGGTTATGTTATTATTTAGAAATATAAACGTGATTTTTTTATTTTTACATTTTTAAGATGATTCAAAATTATAGAACATAAACGAATAAAAAGATATCAATATAATAAAATTAGGTAAAAAAATGAATTTTATAAATAATTAAAAAAAATTTAATATTAAATTTTTTTATCAATTCAGCTGCTTGTCACTTTTCATAGAATTTTTTTTTTTATGTTTATCACCTGTTTTTATTTAAACACTATTGAATTTCAAAGTTGTCATATAATTCAATAAATAATGTTTAAATATTGAATCAATAAAAAAAAATAGTTCAAAATCACATAGAATTGAAATTATATTTATTTTTAAAGAAACATTTTAACTTATTTTTAAAACATAAAAAATAAAATTAAGTTTTTTAGAAATATAAATGATTAAATTAAGACTTTTAAAATATAAATGATAAAACTAAAAAAGAAAAATAAAACATTAAAGACCAAAAATGACATTTAGCTTAGCATTTTTAACATGGATGCTTAGTGAGTTAATTGATTTTAACCTATGTTAATTTTTTTTTTCTTTTACATGAATAAATAATATAAAGTTGTTTACATATCTCTATAAGCAACCGTTTTATTAGAAAGGTTAATATAATAAATGATATTTGGGCAAGTCTTATTGAGCCACAAAATTAAATTAAGTATTCATTTGATAATTTTATTATTAGAATGAATTGTTGTCTAAAATGTTAAATTTACTTGAAATAGCAAGACTTGGTATAAATGAGAAGTCAAGCCCAGCACTTGAAGAGCTTGAGTTTAGCTTGTGAAAAAATTAATGAACAAAGCTTGATTCATTTGTTTAATCGAGCTTAATTAAATGCTTGAACTTGACCTGTTAAAAAATATTAAGTTTGGATTATAGACATCCTTAAGAACACATTTTTTAATATATTTTTTTTATTAATTTAAATTTATTAAAAATTATAAAATTAGATAAATTTTATATCTATTTAAATTTAATAACTTATTCTTAATTTCGTAATTTTGAATAAATTTTAACCCACAAATAATAATATATCAAGAGAAGTGTGTTAAACAATATATTATTACATCTCCTCTTACTATTTGTTTGGTTGGCCTTCAAATTGGTTGGGTTACCAGTGAGATTCGGTGAAATTGGTAATCCGCAGGCTGAGAGGGAAATAGAAATACCACCATCTTTTTTCTATATATTGTTTTTTAATTTGAAAAACATTGTGATGATGGAGACCTAGTATCTACTGGGAAAATCTCTTGTCAACTCAAACTATTATCAATATCTTTCTTTAACATACTGTATTTTCAATTTATTTATTTATAATAATTTTTACTTTTTAAGCTAAAAAAATCTATTTTCATCTTTAAAAATGTTGTAAAAATCGGAGTGATTATTGATTCATGAGTTGTTGAACAATGATTGAAATGAATAGGTAATAATTAAATCATATTTAAAAAAATAAAATAATATATCAAGCAATAGTTAGTAAATAACATAATTAATATTCATTCCATAACATGAACACATAAAAATGTAAGGTTGAATATTATTTTTATTCATTTATGTTTTAGTTTTTGTTTAATATGCTATTTTATATTTTAGAAGTCTCAATTTGATTTTTTATATTTTTAAAATGAATCAAAATGATTTTTGAAATAAAGTTTATTTTTTATTTTATGACGTGATTTTAAATGATTTTTTAATGAATTTGATATGTAAAAATTATTTTATTAAATTCATTTACATAAAAATTGTGAAACTCAACTTGTGTACGAATAAAAAAATGGTCAAACATAATGAAAATCATATGAAAAATAAATCATGAACAATTAAAAAAGAAACTTAATATTAGATTTTTTATTAATTTGGTTGTTTGTTAAATACACTTTTTTATGGAATTTTTTGTTATGTTTATCACATTTTTTTTATTTAAACATTAGTTGGGTTTCATACTTTTCATCTAAGCAAATCTAATAAAATAATTTTTATGTCTTAAATTAGTACATAAATGTTTAGAATCATGTTACAAAATTAAAAATCATATTTATTTTCAAAATGATCATTCTAATTCATTTCTAAAACATAAATAATCAAACTAAAACCCTTAAAATATAAAGAATCAAAAAGTGATATTTAGAAAAAAAAAACATTATTATAAAATATGTGCTGAACCAATAAGATATTTATTTAAAAAATAATCATTATGATTCAAATTTTATATATTATATTATACTTAATTGTTTTTTTCTTCTAACTTATTAAAATAAGTAATATGTATAATATCACTTAAAAGCATAGATTACTCACACTTGAAACAAAATGAATCAATGTTATTAGGATGGCAACCAACGTATTTCTTGTTCGTGATTAAAAATAGAAATGAATAGTATAATAAGATTTAAGTTGATTAGTAGGATAATTATTTTTTATACTACAGTTGAACCATTATAAAAGTCACAAACCCAATCCGTCTATTAATTAGTTCAAGTAAAAGATAAAAATGGAAAAACTAACAGGATCCATGAAGCATGATAATTTAAATTCATAAAAAAGTGAAGGTCTATTGATTTTGAGTATATAATTAAAATATGGCTTAATTTTAATTTTGATCTCCTAGTTTTAAAAATTGACGATTTTGATTCCTTTAGTTTTTAATCCTAAAATTTGGTCTATCTAGTTTCAAAAATGACGATTTTGGTCCCATTACTCAATTATTAATTAATAATTATGATTAATAGAGTTATTAAGTTAATTATAAATTTATTAAAAATTATTAATTATTAAAAGGGATTAAAAAAGATTTTTTTTAAATATTATTTTTAATATTAAAAATAATATTTTAATGATTAGTAATTAACGATTGTTTTTAATGTTAAAAATATTTTTTTCTTTGTGTGAAAAATTATTTTTAATTAATTAATATTTTTTATTAAAATTTTTTAATTAATGTAATAACTTTATTAATGACAAATTATTAGTTAATAATTGATCAGAGGCCAAAATCGCCAAATTTTTAAACTAAAGGATCACATTTTAGGATTAAAAATTAGGAGAGCAAAATAGATAATATTTAAAATTATGGGATCAAGATTACAATTAAGTCTTAAAATAACATGTTGATATTTTGGGGGGAATGCAAAAGATACAAGAGCTTCAAAATCATAGTTGTCATTAGCTAACATTTGAAATAGAGCTTTCATTTTGTTTTGATATGCTTTGACATCTTTGTTGATGATAGTTGTGCAGAAGCCAAATCTTAAGATAAGAAGTCATTACACGACGCAAAGGAGAGTCTTTTGGTTGGACTAAGTGTAGTTACCAAATTTGGATAATGATCTATTGTTGCTGATATAGACTATTGAATGCCAAAATAAATAAATGACTAGAACTTACAACCATGATAAGCCATAAAAACTATGAGAACAAATATTTATAGATTCTTACATTGTCATTTTAGGAGGGATGGGAGAGAGCTTGAGGGGGTGCAAAGCTAAGGGATAAGGGGTTGATAACGATCGTATATCTTCCTTTTTCTTCTCTAAATTCTAGGAGAGTTATAAGGAAGGTGATATCTAGAAGGTCTTCCAAAGGTATGGAAGAGTTTGGTGGGTGTTCTGTGCGTGGAGGAAAGACAAATTGGGAAACTACTTCGATTTTGTTAGGTTCTTAGACATACCTAATGTGTACGACTTGGTTATGCAACTTGACCAAATCAGGATTGGAGACAACAAAATTAACGTCAATCTTCCTAGGTTCAGTAGAAATAATAAAGGACAAGGAGGGAGACACACCATGAAGGAGCGAGGTAAAGGAGTTAGGGTGTAGCAACCAAGGGTAAATGCAGATGGGAATACAAATCTGGGATGGAGATCATATGTGCAAGCTATCCAAGATAGAAGAAAATCAAGGAAGGAGTGGACAAAGAAAAGAAAGAAAGCCATTGAGGAGCGAGAAACTAAGTAGTGGGGTAGGGAGATTAAGGTTTCGGAGATAAACACTGAGTGGTTGGCTAAGTGCTGGGTTGGAAGGCTCTAAGACCTTTCACTTTTTGATATAATGGATGAAGCTTTTGCATTAGACAAAAATAGTGGAATCAAGTTTAAGTACATTAGGGATGACTTAGTGCTTATCCATGACATAACTAAGGAACGCATTAATGACTTGGTAGGAGAACTCATTGAAAATGAACTTTCTATCTTTCACTCGGTTCAGAAGTGGGATTCCAAGCTAATGACTGGAAATAGGCTCACTTGACTTCAATGTGTTGGATTTCCTCTACAATGTTGGGGAGAGGAAGGGTTCTCATTGATAACTAGCATCGTAGGAGAGTTCATCATTGCAAATAAGGAATTTCTTGCATTAGAGAGAGTGGACAGGGCGAGGATTCTGGACAAGACAACATCCATGCAACCAATCTTTAGACATGAAAATATTAAGATCAATGATTCAATTTACAGTGTTAGGATTGCCGAGGAGGTTCCGAGTAAGGTACAAAATTGAAACTACCGAAATTAGAGGGACAAAGGCAGTAACAATGATGATGAGTTTACGAATATCATTATTGGCATAGAGTTGAAATCATCTTATTCAGAGAATGGTTTTGATGGAGAATTTGGATTGGAGATTGAGTCGGTTGATAATTTTGACCTTATCGCAACCTTTGTTGGCGGCGAGCATGCCAAAGATAGGGCTTCGGTGGGAGGCTCAAATATGGAAAACTATGCATTGGAGGCATGAACTAAGGGGGAGGGTAGCCTTAAAGGGAGTATGTTGCTCATTAATGATAAAAGCTAGGAGGTGTTGAGTCCCAAGGTGAACGTGTTAGATAGCCTAAAACACAATGATGAGTTTGTGCTATTGGAAGGTAAGAAGTCGGAAGACGTAAAGTCAGCTTCCATTCAAGTAAATGAGACTATGAGGCTTAAGAAGGGCGATTGTGTTAGTATCCAAAGTTATAACGTGCTAGGCTTGGCAAAAAATAAAGCCCATGGCTCTTTAGTAGAAAATACTACCATTGTGAACGCAAAAATTAGGGCACAATTTGGCTATTGCATAGAAAGCAATAAGGAGGGGAAAGTTGGGCTTCTTATTAAAGATCATTGCAACAGCAATGCCACAATTAGGCTAGCTCCATGCGGTGAAGGAAAGAAAGAAACAAAGTCAATATTTAGTTGTTTGGTAGAAAAAGGTAAAGAAGTTGAAATGGTGTCTGTTCTGCTTGAGGGTGTGATGAACAATTCAGAGGAGCAAGGGAATATAGTGTTGGTGGATGACTTGGGGATCGAAGGTGAAGTTGGTGATGGGAACAGGTTATGGCCATTGGTGATCGGAGTCGTGAGGGGGGAAATTAGAGGGCCCTCTATTCTGGATGGGTCGACAATGATGATGGGGTCTAGGGAATTAAATATGCGCCAAAGAAGAAAGGAGATCATGGAGGAAGTGTTCGGTAATGACATCCACGACTTGTGTATCCAAAACTATAACCAACGAGTGTGGAACCACAATTCTAAGGCGAAAGTCATTTGGGGCAATGGCAAGGAGTTGGGAGTTTCATATACTGGGGACGACGCTAGGATGGGGGGTAAGATTCTTATGAAGGAAAATGTTGCCCTTGCGGGGGCTTCGTGTTGCAAGGATCTACACAAGTTAGGAAGCAGTGAGGTAAGTTAATGAAGCTCCTCTCCTACAATATTAAGGGCTTGAGGGGTCGCGTGAAAGGTAGAATCTTGCAACAATCAATAATAAAAGATGTGCAATTCTTATGCATTCAAGAAACTAAGCTTTAGAAGGTGGATGATACCTATTGTCATCGGTTGTAAGGTGACTTGAATTTTAATTGGGTGGTTGTTTCGTCAACTTGGGTCGCTAGTGGTATTCTTAGTATTTGGGATTCCTTTATATTCCAGATTACCAATAGTTTTACAGGGCAAGGGCTAGTCGGGGTGGAAGGGGTGTGGAAGGCCTCTAGTATTGAGGTAGTCATTGTTAATTTATATGCGCCGAATGATAGGGCAAGAAGGAAAAGGTTGTGGGACAATCCAAGGGTGATAAAAGCGAGGAGTAGGATTGATTGTTGGTGAATCGTTAGGGACTTCAATTGTGTAAGGAAAGCATGTGAAAAAGTTGGCATTGGTAGCACTTACTTGTGCTCTAAAGAGAGGATGGAATTCAATAATTTCATCAGAGATATGGAGGTGGATGATTTGCCTATGGCCAACAAAAAGTTTTCATGGTAAAGACCAAACGATAGGGCTAAGAGCAAGTTAGACATAATTCTAGTTTATAATGAGTAGTTTGAAGTGTGGGTTGATAGTTCACAGTTTTTACTTAATAGGAATGTTTTAAACCATTGCCCCTTTATTGTCAAAGATTCACATTGATTGAGGACCTAAACCCTTTAGGGTCCTTGATTGTTGGTTTTTGGATCCTAAATTTCATAAATTTGTGACAAACGAGTGGGGCAAACTTGAGGTACATGGGTGGGGTGCTTATGCTTTTAAGGAAAAGCTTAAGAAATTGAAATCAAAGCTAAAAGTCTGGAATGTAGAGTAGTTCGAGGATATAGGGAAAAATTTGAAGTTGGTGCAAGTTGAGTTACACGATATTGAATTAAAGGAAGACGATGGCCCTCTCATAGAGGATGACATTCAAAAGAAATTGCGCTTGCAAGAGGAGTTTTGGGGCTTGGCTAAGCGCAATGAGTCACTCCTTCGTCAGAAATCTAGAGCTAAATGGAATGTGGATGGGGATCATAATTCTAAGTATTTCCATGCGTGTGTGAATTGGAAGAGGAGGAAGAACATGCTTAGAGGGCTCATGTGTGACGGAAGGTGGGTGGAGGAACTAGCGAGGCTTAAAAAGGAAGTTAAAAATTATTTTGAGGACAAATTCAAGGAAGAGGACATGGACAAGTCAAGGTTGGATGAAGTATACTTTTCTAGTCTTAACGAAGCTGATAACTGTAACCCTTTAAATTTCAAAACTCCTAAACTTTATATTTTATTCTTCAAAAATATGGATTTAATTAAAAACTTGATTCGTTAACATATTATCAAAATATGAAATGTATTTTTTTCCTTGCCTCGAAACTTATTACAAGAATTTCGACGAAACTCACTTTCAATACACTTATCATTCTCTTAAAAATAAGTATTCATTAACAAATATCATTTACAAGAAACCTTTTACTTTTTATAAAATACTTGATTCCAAAGGATATTAAAACACAAGTAAACACGAAATAATACCAAAATCTTGCCTTAAAACAATTCCATAAAAAGAAACATGATTACACATTTATATCTTTGGAAAATAGACATAAGTCATTTGAGTCGCATACAACAACATAAGGACCATAAAATTAAGATATAGTCTACCATCTATTATAAAAGAAACCATACTAAGATCCAAAGTAGTAACTAAAAGAAAACTAACTCCCAGCCCTCACTAAGAACTTGAAAAGTAACCTCGAAGGCCTTTTATTCCCGAACAAGTCTTTCCACATCATCAATGTTGGTCGTAGTCATTCCATTCCATCTTTGTCGATTACATGCAACATCCGTCCCCATCTAAAAACAAAGTGTATGGAGTGAGTTTTTCCGTTCCTCTTAAAAGCCAACTATCAAATCACCTTCTAGCCACACACACAAACAACATCCACACTACAATGACACACTCACAATCTCATTGAAAACCTATGCGTTTCTACACTTATACAACTTTTTCAAAAACTCGAGTCCGCTACCACTTGAACTCCACGAACATAGTGGTCTTACATTTTAGGTGGATGACTATTAGGAGTACACCTCTCTCGTCATTGATTGACTAGGCTCTCACCAACTGAAAATGCATCGCGCTTAATCAAGGTCGTTAAGCTGGTTATGTGACCCAAAGCCACGACCCAACGCCATACCCCCTAGGACACCATACCTGCGACCATTTCTCAAATACCACTCTATAATCATTCACACTCTTGAGGATCGATTCCTCAACAACGTTTCCCTTAATAGGGATTACGTTTCCAATGGGTTGTGCGCTTTCTACTACTGCAAACATCGAACGATAGTCCATCAAGTACCTCGTGAACTTCTCGTCCACAGCACCAACATGTCTACCTCACTACACTAAGTGAATAGCTATCGTTGCCTCATTCATCACCACACACGCAATAGGAAATATTAATGCACATCCCATTCTAGTTGGTTCCTCTTACCAACTCTCACCGAGAACATCTTTCTCGTAAAACGTGTCATTGACACCGTAATCACATCTAAACATGTCAGTTTCACTTGTACCGACGTTGAAGGAAATCTTTTCCTTTTCGCATCTCACTAAACACACCAAACAAAGCAATGTGTGCATTAAGCATCGCACGCCTGTCATGAACACCGTTCATGACCCCGCCCCATCAAGTTTTATTAAATCTTATATAATAATTCTTACATACACTCAAGTATTATGCTTCAATTGAATATGCTACTCCAATCCATTGCAAGGGTCCTACTTTTAAGTCTAAGTCCAATGATTTATTTACTCATATCTCATTTCATTAACTTGCTATTAAATTCTTGTTCTTAGAATTAATTTATTCATTAATTTCTTAATGAATTCATTTATTAATTAAGACTACGTCTTAATCTCACAAATGCACTCCATCAAAGTCCATTTGCTCCCCACAAGGACTTACCATCCTTGTTTTCCCCTAAAACAAACAATTAAATCATAAAATCCAATCAACCAATCACACAGATATAACCAACCCCAGTAGTTGGTGCCCAGAGGTCACACTCCCCAAGTCTCAGATGCTAGTTATAAAAATACATGATTCACAAAGAATATTTAATCACATATTAACATCACATAATACACAATAACCATAAGTGTTCTCCTTCTAAGGTAGAACATCTCCTCATACTTGTATTTCTAACAATTCACATCATATTTATCAAGTGATACAAGTTGAAAACACTAGTACAAGAATTATTTGACATACTTACAGAACTTATAATATCATGAAAATTGGTACAGATAGTCTCCATCACTCTTGTTTTGACTCATAATTTTGCAGTTGAAAATTATTAGTATAAATATTTTCTTTAATTTAAAAAGTGTTTCTAGCCCAGGCTCAAGAATCGATAGTTTACTATTTATTTACCTAAGTAAACATAGTCCATTTTACAAATCCTTTCACAAGGAGAGGTTCATAGGTCTTAGTTAACACATATGTATTTTTCAGAACTTTAAGACAACCATAAGACTCCTTTTTGAATTAACTAGTCTCTAACATTCAGCAACATGATTCAGACAAAATAACCATTTATAATTATGGAAATCTTCAAGAAAATTCAAAGAAAAATATCACATATCATAAGTCGCAAATAGTACCTATTGTAAAATTATCAGAATTTAATATTCACAAAAGATAATTTTAATCGTTTAAAAACCCTACTGAGTGACTAAACTCATTTTTACTAACTGTATTTTGGAAAAATACCTAGAGGCTTTTTAAAATCCCAAAGAAAGTCATGGACGTTACCAATGATTTATGAAACAACATAGAATTTCCAGATTTTTTCAAAAGTGCCTCTACATAATTTCCAAGAACAAAACAATCCCAAACTCAACTATTTTATAAATCAAAGATTGGCCTTTTAAAAATAGTTCCTTAGAATAGAACAACTCCTCCATACCTTAGTTTCAAAATGCACAAAGGAGAGCTTAAATCGAAGCTTGTGCTCTCTCTTATAACATACTAGAATTTAATCGGTGCAAACTTGCTAATCAACTCAAAAATTTAAAGAGAAGGGCAGAGGATTTTAGAGAAAAGTGAGAGCATTCATGAACTAGGACTCAAGAGGAAAAAGCTTTTGAGAAAAAATGGTCTACCTTCTCTCCCCTCCCACATTTAAAGCAAAGATTCTTATTAAGGCATTCCCTCTCCAAGCTAGGGCCAGTCAGGCACAAAAGGGACGTGCCGCCCCATACATATTAAAGTTAGGTTTGGCCAATTAAAGGCCTATTAGGTTTAGGGTTGAGTTTTGGGCTCGAGTCGGGCTTTTTTGCAATATTCATCATCTGGGTTCTGAACGTTTTCAAAACTAATATTTCACTTACAAACGCTCCTAATTAAATGTTCTATGCTCTAAAATCATTAAAAAGATCATTTGCAAATGAAAAATGATAAAAATTGCATTAGGCAATTTTTACAAAAATTGCAAAAATGGTCTGACAAAATTGAAATTCAATTTTTATAAGTGAAAACACAAATAAAGCATACAATCAACATTAGAATTGTAATTACCATTCTCCAGGAACATTAAAATGTTAATTATGCACATAGACAAATTAAAATTACTAAATGCACCCCCTCTACAATTAGCAATAGAATGTAATTTTACAAGTGTTACAATAACTATCTCCTTACTGCAGACTTTGTGGAAGCAGAAATCAAAGAGGCCATCTAGGACTATGGAAGTTCTAAGAGCCCTAGACCGAATGACTTTAACTTTCACTTTATTAAGGCTTTTTGGGGTGATATCAAAGGTGACGTTACGAGATTTCTTCATGAGTTCCATGTCAATGGGATGTTTCTTAAAGGTTCCAATTCCTCCTTTATTTCTCTTATCCCAAAAGTTCAAGATCCACAATGTTTGGGGGATTTTAGTCCATTATCACTAGTAGGATGTATGTACAAAATTGTGGCTAAAGATCTATTCAACAAGCTTAAGAAGGTGGTGGGTAAGGTCATAGATCAGAGGCAAAACACTTTTCTTGGAGGAAGGTACTTGCTGCATAGTACTTTGGTAGCAAATAAAGTGGTGGATGAGGCAAAGAGGAAGAAGAAGGATTGTCTAGTTTTCAAAGTTGATTACAAGAAAGCGTATGATTTAGTTAGTTGGGAATTTCTATTGTATATGAGGCATAGGTTGGGGTTTTGTGATAAATGGATCCAATGGATTGAGGGGTGTTTGAAGAGTAGCAAGGTTTCAGTTCTCGTTAATGGGAGCCCATCGTCAAAATTTTTTGCATCAAAAGGTTTGAGACAAGACGATCCTCTTGTCCCTTTCTTGTTTAATATTGTTGTTGAAGGCCTTAGTGATCTTATGAGAGAGGTTGTTAAGAAGAACCTTTTTTTGAAGTTACCTGGTAGAGGAGCAACAGGTATCAGTTAATCTTCTCCAATATGCGGATGATATTATTTTTTTCAGAGCGCCAACTTTCAACAATGTCATGATGATCAAGAGTATTCTATGCTGTTTTGAATTGGTTTCTGGGCTCAAGGTCAACTTCCTTAAAAGTAGTTTCAGTGCAATTGGTGTGGGAGCAAAAATTGCTGAAAGGTATAAGAATTTATTAAACTATAAGACCATGAGTGTTCCTTTCAACTACTTAGGAATCCCTATTGGTACTAATCCTAGAGTAGATGATATGTGGAAACTTGTGTTGTCTAAGCTACATAGTAAATGGGAGTTCTGGAAACACAAAGCATTATCCATGCCTGTGAGGGTGTGTCTAATCAAATTGGTTATTTCTGCATTGTCGTTGTTTTTTCTATCCTTTTTTAAAGTACCTATGTTGGTGGGGAGGAAAATTATAAGTATTCAGAAGGATTTTCTTTGGGGTAGTAGTGAGGGGAAAAGGAAGATATGTTGAGATAGTTTGAACAATATTTGCCAACTTGTAGCTAATGGTGGGCTTGAAATTAGGAATGTGTTCCGTTTCAATGAAGCATTACTTGCCAAGTGGAGGTGAGAATTGTTGAAGGTGGGATGGAAGCATGTGGGGTGCTATATTGTCATCGAAATATGGAGGGTGGAGAGCTCTCAATAGGGGATCAACATATAATTAATCTTCCCTTTTGTGGAGAGGCTTATGTTCAGCGTGTGGTGGTAATAATACATCACTTTGGTTTGATTCAAAGGTTAAATGGAAAGTGGGTTGTGGTGATAAGATTGACTTTTGGAGTGATTGTTGGGTGGGGGACAGTAATTTAGCTATTAAGGATCCTAGAGGCATCTTAAACGTTGTCCGTAAAGAGGGAGTTATTGTGAACTTTGGGGATTAGGTGGATGGAGTTTGGTCATGGAATTTTTTAGGATGGAGAGAGTGGTTTGTATGGGAACTTGAAGCATTTTCTGAATTTCTAAGCATTGTGGAGGGTAGGATGAGATCACCTAGCTTGTTTGTCTCTTGGATTTGGACTGCGGATAACTCTAGTGTGTTATCTATCAAATTAGCATATGACGTGTTGAGTAATTTTGCGTTTATTCCTGAAGCCTCGAACACATATAGGACCATTTGGAAGTTGATAATTCCTCATAAGGTTAAGGTGTTTATGTGTATTATTATGTATGGTCTTGGTTGAGAACTTTTGATGGAAGCTTTGTTTATTCCTATGCTCAATGGCATATTAACTTAGGTGCGTGCATTAGAAGATGATGGCTTGGACCCTTTTCTAGACTTATGTTCTAAAGTTTGGTTCCTAGTGTTGACAAAAATGGTCCTGAAGGCAATGGTGGTTATAATGAAGTGCTGGTGATGGGTTGTCCTTAGCTTCAAGTCCTGTCATGTTTTTGCTCGATGTTGGTGATTTGGATTTAACTATGTTATATTGGTTTTGGTATTTGATAGGCTTTGCTGCATATTTCAGTTTGTAGGCAATTTGTTATGTTCTTTTGACGGTGTATCTTGTATTGTAGTTTGGCTAATGCCCACCTCAACACTTAGTTACACTGTTATGTCGGATTTGTGGGATCTTGGTTGATTTGCCCAGATACTACTAGTTAATATATATATATATATATATATATATCTGTTGAGCAAAAAAAAAACTTTAAAAAAACTTTTAGTAGAAGAAAATATGAATAAAAAAAAAAAAGAAATCAACTTTTCTAGAAGTTAAAATTGTATTCTTCAATAGCCAATTTATAGAAGTCTCACATCTTTTAGAAGATGGTATATTAGAGAATTTCTAATAATTGACTATAGGAGAAGACAATTTTAACTTCTAAAAAAATTAATTATAACCCTATGTGGTAAAAGAAGTCCACAAATTAGATGTCAAAGATATCCTTACTATGGACTTTGGTCAACAACACATCTTTCAATTGTTTTTTCTACTATTCATAAATTATAACCCTAATGTGACGTAGTAAACTCTAAGTTCCAATTTTACTACCACCCCTGCTAAATCTTTTCTAGAAGTCTTGCATAAAGATTTATGATTAGGTAATTTGTTAAAATAATTCCATAAAAAAGAGGAAAGTCTCCTACCCCTCTTTTTAGGATTTGAAGGCTCATGCTAAGTTTGTGCCTTTTGATTTGGTTCATTGTTTACTTCACCCACTATATCAACACTTTCATGCATGGTAACATCATCATCAAAATAATCTATATTTCAAAATATAGAGTTGAAACCAATTTAGAATATATATTCCTAATTCAATAACAATTAAACCAATAACATATTTAGTAGCCCATTCAATTCAACAAAAGAAAACAAGTAAAAAACATGTTAATTTTCAAACAATATAGAACGTGATAATTCAAACATACAACAACGAGTGGTGAGTGGTGATGCTGAACTGTGCGACGACTGATGACGTGCAAGGTTGTGTTGCATGATAAGTAGCATCAACAACAACTTCTTAAGATTCAAGAGGCAACACTTGAAGTTTAGACTTTGTTAGGGGTGGTTGCCAATTTTTAGTTTATGATTTTGAAATGCAATTTAAAAAAAAAAACACGTTCGGAAAAAAATAGAATTGAGTTATTTTTGAACTCAATTTCAAAAAAAATTTACATTATTCTCAAAACAATAAAAAAAAAGGTTGTATGAATTTGATTTTTAATTTTAAAAAAACATATTCTCATCACCATCACCATTTCCACCCTTACCGCGCTGCCATCACTATCATTGTCGTTGTCTTCGCTACCACCATTCAACTATTGTTAGCATCATAACCACCATTCCACCACTGCAACTATCATCGTTGTTACCACTATCGTTAGCACCATCACATTGTTGTCATTGTCACCACTACTGTCACCATCACTACCATCATCGTTTTCTTCGCCACCACCATTCTACCATTATTGCTACCACCCCCATCAAATTGAGCTAATAAAATCCGAAAAAATGGACTTAAAAAAATAAGTTCTTTATACTATACGTTTTGTGGGTAACCTGTAGGCCCAAAACCATTTTCACAACTAGAGTAAGGGAATTTACTTCTTGCACCCCCCAACTTACTTCTTGCACCCCTAATTTTTAAATATCCCATAGTTGCCCTTGTCTTGTTTAAATCTTCTAATTCTTGAACCTATTTGTCTCATACCCCTTCATTGACTCTCAACCGCTCCATCCTGCAGGATCATTCAAAATATGTTTTCCTCGCAATTATGATTTTTTTCTCTCTCAATTATCGTTTAATATATAAATGTGACAAAGTTTATTGTTTTCCTAAACTAGTTGGCTATTTGTGTCTATTTGTATTGCTCTAGTGATGAAATAGCTCTGGTGAGGGAAGGGGCACAACGAGGCATTATGTTCAGTGGAGGTGCGTTGCTTTTACGAGAATTTTGCCTTTTCAAATATCCATCCCTGAAGCCAAAAATTTGAACTAATGTATGGAACAAGCATTCCAGACGTATGCTAGCATGAGTATGGAATGACCATTCTGGAGAAGTGAATGGTTCTTAAATATTCCATTTTAGAATGGTTATTGTTATCCAGAATCGTTAATCCACAATACAAAGTTATAGCTTCCGACAACAACATTCCAGAAGTTAACATGTTATGGAATGCCTATGATTTGAAAAACTACTATGGAATGCTTGTTCTAGAATGTGTTTCAGATATGTATTTTGAAAAATCAACGATGTAGAATGTTTGTTCCTTAATACATCACAATGGTTTGCAAAGTAAGTGTTCTAGAAACGTGGACGACAACCCTATACATTTTAGAATCCCTTTAGAGGCCACACATAACCCAAACACAACAAATATAATAAGGAACACTTACCTTCCTCATTAGAAATGCTCCACGACCTCACTTTCTTCACTCTAGTTCACAACAACCTTTGCTGTCACTGCTAAGGTGCAAATGACTTTCACTCTTCACTTCTATGGTTAACACCGACACAGGGCTGGGGGGAACCGATAAAGGAGGTGGAAAGGCTTCGACAAGGGGGTGGGTGGGGGCGACGAGGAATTCAAATGTTAAGGCTTCACTCGACAGTTATCAAGTTGGCACCAACGCAAGGATGGGTGGAACTAGTGCATGGGTGGAATGGCTTTGACAATGGGGTGGGTAGGGATGGATGAATTCAAACGTTAGGATGGTTGGCTACAGAGGTTTGTGACCTAAAGTAGAAATGAGGTGGCTAGGGTATTAGGGTTGTGGAATAAGGTAAGGGTAATTTGGTAACCTAACACTAACAAAGAATCTATATCTATATACTATATGTAAAGAAAACTTGAAACTTGAAACTTGTATAATCGTAGATCAAATTTTAGATAAATAATAGCCCTCTATTTGATCTAATCAATTTGGCCATCTATCTTCTATCTATCTATATCTATATACTATAGTAAAAAAAACTTGAAACTTACATAGCCGTCGATCAAATTTTAGATAAATAATAGCCCATTATTTGATCTAATCAATTTGGCCATTGTATGTAAAGGAAACTTGAAACTTGCATAGTCATTGATCAAATTTTAATAAATAATAGCCCTCTATTTGGTCTAATCAATTTGGCAATTGATTTAAAGTTGCAATTAATAATAGTTGTTGATTGAATTTCACCAAATTTAACATTAATAAAGAATTAAAATAATTTATAATTAAAACTACATATTTTAAAGTAAATGATATATAATTTAGAATAATTTATAATCAACTAATACATTTTAAAATACATTTTATAAATAATAATGATTAAGAATAAGGATTTTAAAATTAAATAATATATTTTATTATTGATGAAAAGTATATTATAATGTATATGTATAAATGATTTTATAAACAGGTAATTAAATTTAAAATATTTTATAATTAAAATTACATTTTTTAAAATATTTTTCATGAATAATAATGATTAAAAATAAATATTTATGCTTAAAAAACCATATATTTTATTTATGATGAAAAGTATATTATGATAGACATTTATAACATATTGAGTTATATTTAAAAATAATAATATATTTTGCATTATTTTTAATCATTATAATATAATTATTTTTATAATTTAGAGTAACATTTAATTTATTATAAAAATGACATATATTAAATTTAATATTTAAAAAAAAAAAGATCAAACTTATTTAAAATATGTATGCACGTTAGTATTTTTTTAAACCTTCTTTTTTTAATACTATTATCTTTTGGTTTAATAATTTTTATTAGTTAATTTGTAATATAACTTTCGTTTGATAGTTATTAATAGATGTAATTATATGGTGTTTATTAGTGGCCTATTCAGTTTCAATTTTTCCATTTAATTATTTTCAATATAACTTCCGTTTCACAATTATTAATACCTGTAATTAGACGATGTTAATTAGGGAGGTCTTTAGTTTCAATTTTTCAATTAATTAATTTATGACAAAATATTAATTTAAATTTAAATAGTTTTTAACATTAATGATTAACGATAGAGATCAACTTATAAATTCAGCATTATCATTAGCAGCATAGGTTATACCATTGTTGGATATATCACATTCACTCAAAGTTGTCAATGTATTTCACACTATTATTTGTATTATTCATGTTGTCATGTTGGGGTCAAGAGAACTTTTACACTAATTTAATTGATTTTATTGGTTTGAATTGTTTAGGTTTTAGTATTTTACACATTGCATTTTCAATATCTTTTATCTCCTCTCTTGGTAACTTTTGTTTATCTAAATCTCGGTCTTATTTATTTATCAAAAACATTTTGTTCTTTTTATCTCATCTATCAAATGATCCTTTTAAATACATTTCTTCATTTTCTTTTTGTTTTGTAGGACTTTGCCTCTCTTGAGGTAAATATTGATAATTAATTATTTTTGAACTCTTTTTGTAGAGATTTAATGTAATATCTTTAAATCTAATTACTTCTCTTAAAAAGTAAAAGAAAAGTGTAAGGGATACCCATTCTTTCTTCTAATTACTCATTAGTGTCATTTCTTTTTAGCTTCTTTATAAGTACTTACTCTAACATGTACCATTTCATTTTTTTTTTTGTGGTTATGTGCAACGATTATCAACCTTTTTGTATGTTACTATTTAGAACTTTGGAAGAAAATTAAATTTAGAACTTAGAAGAAAGTTAAGCATTTTAAGGGTTTTTTTTTTTTATTTCATTGATTTACTTATTATATTTCTTTCTTTGTTTTTGGCTAGACTCTATTATCTCTTTCTATTTATCTATTGGTAAGTATTTTGATTTATTTATTCTTATTTCTATTAGTGTGTTTGATATTAATCACATCATAAAATAGAGAAAAGAGTACTAACAACAATACAATAAATTTAGTGAGAATAAAAAATCAAAAATAGAAATCAAGTGTGCATTATTTTAACATCATCTTCCATTGGTATTAATGACGGTATTCAGTTTCAGTTTTTCTATTAAATGTTATTAATTTAATTACTTTAATAATAAAATATTAATTTGAATTTATAAGATTGAAATTTTAACATTAATAGAGATTAGCTTATAAATTTGGCATTATCATGAGCAACATTCTCGAGAAAAAAGATCACATCCAAAGATGTTTCTCACTTTCACTAATTTCACACTATTATTTATATTAATATTCATGTTGGTATGTTAAAATTGAGAGAAAAGATTCTCATTATTACACTAACTTAATTGATTTGAATTGTTTTTTAGGTTCTATTGCTCTACATGTTCAATTTCATTATCTAATTAACATTTTTTTTTAATTTAATAAGTAATTAATTATAAGTTGGATTTGTAAAATTTTATTTCTTAGTTATGATAGCAATGGGGTTTGACATGTTTTAAAAAATTATTAAAAAATTATGAAAAAGTTTACAAAATTTAAAACAAATTTATACGTTATTATTGAATTGATAATAGTAATTTTTTATTTATTTTTGACACCTAATCATATTTAATAGACTTAATTACATTTTATAAGTAACTAATTTACACGCATTAATCATAATATATCATTTCAAAATTATGAATTTGATTAATAACTTAACATTACTAGATATTTAATATTAGTTAATTTGGTTAATTAGATATTTTACAGAAGCCTAAGAGGTTTAAAGCAAGATCGGAGATATTTCTCTCAAAAATTCTATGAATATGTTTTTTTTCAATATCAATATCCTTCTAATATTTCAAATTCTATTTTATTTGAGAAAAAATGCTTATGCATTGTCATTGTCAGTATAAAATTATTTTATATCGTCAATCAATCACAACCTTCCATTTATGATAAAACAATTGACTTCTATAAAATTATTTCAAAAGTCATTATAACAGTGAGTTATGATTAACTAATAGTGTAAAATAATTTTAACTGACGATGTATGAGTATTTTACTCATTTTATTTTACTTCTATAATAATATAGGCCAAAGATAAGTATAGTATTATTTTTAAAGGAAAAATGGATATTATTATTTATTGGTTGTAATTATCATTGGAATCTTTAAAATCAATTTTCTTCATTTCCTTAAAATGTACAAAGGTCCTATTTTGAATTTTATATTTTTTTAAGAAAAAATATTCAAATTTTATTTATATTTCAAAATCAACAACTTTCTTATATACATGCAACAATGAATTACCATATATTTATGATTTTTTTTATTCTTATAAATTAAGTTTAAAGAATAATAAATACACATCAAGTATCACCAATGTAAAACAATTGCACTTAAGACAAAATGAAAAAAAAAGTAAAATATAGAAAAAATAGCATGTAATAATATTTAAAAATTAATAAATTAATAACATGTGTATATAATAAATAACTTATAGTTAAATAATAAAAAAAACATATTCTTATAGATAAATAATCCTTATAATAATAAATTTTGTAACAATTAAATATTGAATAAATTACATATTGATTAAAATATTTTATTTATTAATAAATTATTCAAAATTTTTAAATATTTTATAAAATAAAATTCTAACCCTTTTAAAAATATCAATTGAACCAATATTGACCATTGGTTAAAACTTCAAATTTATATTAACCATTTATCAATAATTTTTTTTTTTTTACAAACTACATGTATTCAATTTAAAAAAAAAATCTACATGTATTCAATAAATAATTAAATTACTTACAGTAATATTATTTAATATTCAATTTTATAATTAAAAAATTGATATTTTTTTTATTAAGCAAGATATTTTTTTATCAAGATAAAAAAATAATATTAAATGTTAGTTTTGATATTTTATTTATATACATAAAATTTCAATATAATTATAATCAATTTTAATAAACTTAGTATTTTTCAAAAAGAACATCTATTTAATTAAAAATATAATTAATTATCCTTCACAATTATAATATAATTAATACTTAAAATAATATTACTAAACATTTTAAAAAACTATTTTATCTTAAAATCCAGTGCGGAAAGTAAAAGGAACGAATGAGCAGAGTAGAAAGTAGTGATCAGCGTGGACTTGTTTCTCTTTTTCTCCCAATTTGTAAAAAAAAAATAAAAATCAAATGGAATCGGTACCGCAGCCTGTAAAGTCGGCGACTTGTAAAAAAGAAAAAAAGTTATTCCTCGCATGGTATCCATCCATCTCACACCCGTGTCGTGCACACGTGTCCTCTACTCTCCCTTTCCCTTACAAACCCAACAGGCTTCCGGTTCTAATAATTTCGTGACAGCATAGTCACCCACCGCTCTCTCTCTCTCTCTCTCTCTGTCCCTCATTTCTTCAGTTCCTCTGAAGCTGCGCTTGCCTGCGGCGGATCTAGATCGCCGGCAATGACGGGCTCGCCGGAAGAAGATCGCCGGAACGCTTCTCCTAGTTCGAGGGATCCCGGAAACGGCAAGGAAGTGGAGGATGATAGTACTTCATCTGTTGCCAATGGTACAACTACGAGTAGCTCTTCCGCTTCAGGTTACTATAATTTTCTCTCTCTATATATCCTTTTATTCATCGATTGAGCTTCTTTTTATTCATCCACTGAAATTCAGAAAGTCAAGTTGTAACGACAAGTAGGAAAACATAAAGAAAAATGAGAGGAGAAAATCAAGTTATGGAGTTCATTATTATTATTATTATTATTATTATTATTTTTGGTGAAAGTGGGATCGGGAGATTCTTCTTTTCTTTAAAAAAGAAGTTGAACTGTTTGCTTTTAACTGTCCTGAGTTGTTTGTTTGGGAAGAGAGTGAACCATAATATGGGATCAGATTTCATTGGGTGCAGTGTGGGGCTAATTTTTTTTTGTAAATTTTTTTTTTGTTATCAACAAATGTTAGTATGTTAGTTTTAATTTTCATTGGGTGCGGGCGGGACTAATGATAATTTGACATGATGCGGGTAATAATCGGAATTTAGTTTAGGGAAGGGGGAGGATAGGCAAAATTTGGCTGTTAGAGGTATCGATTAAAGGAAAAATATCTAGTTCTTTTCTGGTTAGTGGTTAGTGGTTAGTGCATGCATAAGGTGGTCTTTGCAAGGTCTTTTAAATACAACATAAGGTCTGTTTGGATAAGCTTCTCCAAAAGTGTTTCTTGGAGAAGAAAATAAGAAGTGTAAATGAAATGAGCTTCTTTCATAAGTTAAAATTAGCTTATGCATTAGCTAATTTATAGAAGTCCCATGTCTGATAGAGAAGTTATATGAAAGAGAGATCCTACAAATTAGATATTGGAAAAATCAGTTTTAGCTTATAAAAAAGTTCATTTAGTTTTTTCTTCATATTTTCTTGTCCTAGAAGAAGTGCTTCTGGATAAGTTTACCCAAACACACCCCTAAACAGTGTTTTGACTTGTGCTACAAAGTTCTTCAAAGTTTTGACTTTTTTGTTAATCTCTCCATTCTGGATGTGACATCCTGAACCTTCCTTGTTTCTTGCACAGCTCAAAGATTTCCCCATAGCTCCAAGAATTGGAGCTTTCATACTAGTGTTAGAATTGGTTCCAGATTTCACAATAAACAAAACAGAGTATTGTTGCTCTAGAACACTATGTAAAATAGAAGGAGTTTCTGAGATACCGCTTCCTATGTAAAAAAACATGGTTTTCAACCATCTTTGTGTGGCTTCCAAGTATCCAACTTAAGGGTTCATTCTTAAGATGGGAAAGGAAAGGAGACAGACGAAATGTTATATGGCCACTAAAATCTGAATTGCTAAAGGCACAACCATTAAGCTGTATCAGATGCAAATTGTTGAGTCAGATAGCAGCCCTTTCAATTCCAATCATTTGATATTTGTATAATTTCCTTTATCATGTAAAAGATGTTTCAATGGTTGCATGGTATATATAATTACATATTAACTTTTTTTGTGGTGTTGGTGTCATAGGATTTTGAACAGAGATACCTTAATTGACACAATTCTAATATTTGCTCTCCTCTGATATTGACATTGCTTCTGCAAGAAAACTTGATAATTGTTGCTACACTCACTCATCTTATTCTGTTCTCTCTCTGTTTCTCCATAAGAAAAAAAACTCTTTAGTGAAGATATAGAAAGATGTAAGAAGAGGAAAGTTATTCTCCTAGAAAAACCAATGAAAAGTGGAAACAAGAGATGCAAGAAAAACACATTGGGCCAGTTTGTTTAAAATTAAAATAAGTGTTTATAAAATAAGTGATTATTTCATAAGCAGATAGGATTTGCTTCTTTAAATAAGTGTTTATGTTAAGCATAAGCAGTTTAGACGAACACACTACAGAAACAAATAATTGCTTATTTTATTAAAATAAATGCTTATTTCATCAAATAAGTTTAAACAAACCAGCCCATTAAGTGAGCAAAGATTGTCAATGTCTTTTATATTCATAAAGTTGACTATGCCAAGGATCTCTTAGCATTTTGATATCATACATGATACATCTTTTAACCTTGTATCTTCTGTTTGATAACTTTTTGTCAAATTTTATGCTCATCTTTGAACTATATTTGTAATGCTCTTGTTTTTTCCCCTTATTCAGGCATTCCTGGCAAAGGGTTGTCTAAAGTGACCACATTGCCAGCAGACATATCACATGGAGATAAATCCGAGTCAAGCTCAAGTAAGTTTAAGATGGAAAGGTCTAAAACAGAGAGGCAGAGACACCTAAGTCCTGAAGATGCAGCACAAATTTTTGATGACAAAATTCCTATCCAGGAGAAGGTATATTATTATGATCTATTGCGATTTTTCACTTTTCCTTTTTCCTCTTACTCTAGGGGCATTTATTTTTGTGGTGGCATTGGTTACCCAATAGTTGATAAATATTTTAAAGTATTTTGGTAAAAAATAAACCCTTGTGTCCCCCAAAAGAAACAATAAACTCTTGTGCATTGTTTGGATGGGGGATTTGGTAAGAAACTCTTATCCACAGTAATTAGTAAGCAGCACTAATTAGGTACTCTTATAATTTATATTGGTTGTAAATAATTTTTTTTAGCACACATTATATTAAAAGTACTAGGAAAATTAAGAAATAACTTCTAATGATTTGCCCTAATTTTTCTCTTTCTTAGTTATTAGGAATAGAAGAACAAGAGCAACATATAAATGGTGGAGACAGTACTCACTGACTACTTGTGTTGCCTTGTTAATATGTTAGTTTTTTGTAAGTGGGAGGGAGTCAAACCCATGACATCTCCCTCCCTCTACCCTCTTCAACCATCCAACCTACCTTATTTTGTTCTTTTTGTCTTCTCATTATATTATCACAACACTTTCTTTATTTTTGTTTTTAATAATGTATGGCTAGTACTTCAGTTGATTTTTACAACTGTGCAGCTTCAATTGTTGAACAGAATAGCTACTGTGAAAGACGATGGAACTGTAGAATTTGATGTTCCTGTAGATGTTGAACCTCAGGCTATATTTGCTCGATCCAGACAAGAAAATCATGTCATTGAGGATTCACTTGATGCAACAGACTTTCATTACATTCCACCATTGAATATAGTCATGCTTATTGTTGGTACACGAGGAGATGTGCAACCCTTTATTGCAATAGGCAAACGCATGCAGGTATAGAGGCATTTTCTTATATCCCAATTTTCTCTTTGCCTGCTTCAATAAACACATACACACAAATGCATATGTGGAGATTTGTTGCCTTTTGTTAAGGTGGTGTTTGGTTTCACTGTTTTCATTCATAGAAAATAGAAAATACAGTTGAAAATGTTTGTTTTAATTTTTGAAAACATTTTCAGAGAAAATATTTTCTAAAAAATGCTTAAAACTGAACAAAAATTTGATGTTTTCAACATTTTCACTTTTATAAATCTTCACCCTTCAACGGCTTTGTTTTCAACCTTTTCACTTTTATAAACAAGTTTTCTAATATTTGAAAATCTAAAAATGAAAACTGTTTTCAAAAATGAAAATCGAAAATGAAAATAGGAAATATCTCCTGAAACCAAATGTCACCTAAGGTGGCGAATGATTGTATCTATAGAGACAACTTTATTACATTTTATTTTCCATTTCTTATGCATCTGTTAGAATTTGAACCATTGTCCATGCATAAGGTAAGTTGGGCCATGCATGTTTAGCATAAGGTAAGGTGGGCCAGAGCATTGTCCACGCTTCAAGTGCAGAATACTTGTGTGAGGTGACATTTCATATCTATTTATTCACGAGTCTTCCCCTAAATAGTTTAAACTTTTGGGAAGGTTGATTATTGACAGCATGCATACACAACTGCACTAGTGTTCTTTTTTTTCTTGTGAAAAATGTTCTACTAAGAAAATTCAAGCAAGTAGTACAAAAGGAAATATTACAAATATGTGATTCCATGTTTGGTACTGCTCTTTCACTTGGCTCTTATATTTGTGGCTGATATATTTCTGCTATATATTTAGTTTCTTTGTATTAAAGATATTTTCATATTCAAAGTTGAATTTTTATTTATTATTTACCTTTTAATTCTTTGTTTATGTGCAGGACTACGGCCATCGTGTTAGATTAGCAACCCATTCAAATTTTAAGGAGTTTGTTTTGACAGCTGGGTTGGAGTTTTATCCATTAGGCGGTGATCCAAAAGTTCTTGCTGGTTGTATGTACTATCTACCCATGTACTATTTTCTTCTACTGTGTGCTATATGCATGATATTCTTAATTTCTTCTGCCCCACATTCCCTTCCAATGTGTTGTTTGGTAATGTGATAGAATTTTTTTTGGTAAAAATATTTTTTGCTTGGAAATAGTTAATACTCAGTCAGGTGGTTAATTAAGTCAATAAGTTTTTCTCTTAAACCAGTCATTTATTATTCTTAATACTCAAGTTATTAAAAATAGTTGGTAATTGTTCATTGCACAACACCTGACTCTTAAATTATTTGACATTTTAATGTATTGGGGTCCTAGAAACGTTGTGGTTTGTTATGTTGGTTTGGTGTATATTGATACACATACTTGTTTGGACTTTTCACCATTTATTTTTTTGGAGTGGGGTGCTGCATTTGTGTGTGCATGCACATTTTTATGTATGGCTTGAAGATTGATTCTTGTTGAATAACATGTTTCACATATTTTACACATGTTAATATTTGTGGATTTTAGTTATTGTAAATTAGGGATTTGATTAATTCCATTTGTATTTATGATTGCACCCTAATAACATACATGTGTGTACCTCCAATCCAAGACACACAACAGTCAAATATTTCTCTTTTCTACATGGTATTAGTACTCTTGGTTCTGATTCTCTTCACTCCATCCCTTTTATTCCCATCTGCCACCAACAACGGCCTGAACCATGCCTGTGCATTGTTTCCTGTTGGTGTTCCTTTCCTTGGTGTACCACAAAAACTAGTGGTGTATTTGAAAGAAAGGAAAGAAAATAGGGAGGAAAGAATGCATGGATAAAGATGCATTTTCTTTTGTTTGGTTGAAGAAAAAATGGAAGAAAAACTTGACTTTTACAATCAAAATTTCAATTTTTTCTTTCCATTTTCTATTTAATTCAAAATTAATTTATTTTAATTTTTCTCTTCTCTCACTTTCTTCCCAATCAAACAGAGCCTTAGTTCAGATCTTGAAAGTTTATATCTGTCCACTTTACAACTATGTTCTATAATTTTACTTTTGAATTCTTTCTTGAGCAGATATGGTTAAAAATAAGGGCTTTCTGCCATCTGGACCTTCTGAGATACCTGTTCAGCGGAATCAAATGAAAGAAATCATTAACTCTCTGCTTCCAGCTTGTAAAGAGCCTGATATTGATTCTGGTGTCCCCTTTAAAGCTGATGCAATCCTTGCCAATCCCCCTGCATATGGTATGCTTTCTTGTTAGTTACATGTAGATAATATGCTTGGCTGAATTTGTGCATCTATATTTGCTTATCAAGTGAATATGATGAGTTTCTAAATTATGAAATAAAATTGGATTAGGGTACTTCAGAACAAGTATTTGAATAGTAAATGTTAAGTGTGTTAACTCTACACTAAGCTACACTTGTATTTATATATATCATGAAAGTTACACTGTTGGAAAAAGTAAAAAAAAAAAAAAGAGGACATACTGTGCCACCTATGGCAACAGGCTACAGTCAGAATAGAAGAAGAAAAACAGGTTTTATGCATATACTAAGACAAACAATGACAGCTAATCAACATAAAGCTAACACTTCTCCTCTAGTAAACCATTTAGAAAAGCACTGTTTCATATAAGCAGTTTCATCAAGTCTATTGTAAAGTCTGGTTTTTAATATTTTCAGATTTATTGATGATTTTTCATGTTTTATGTGGGTGTGTTTTAATGAAAAACAGGTCTAAATTGTTTTCTCTCTTGAAAGTTTTTATCAGGAAATAAAATCCTGTTTTGGTATCCATATACGCCATCTTCACAGTGATAATGAACATGCATATTTATCTCAGCAATTTATAGCGTCAAAGGAAATTTTTCATGAAACATCTTGTGCCCATACCCCTCAACAAAACAGGATGGCTGAGCACAAGAATAGGTATCTCATTGAGACCATCAGACACTGTCCTCACAACCTACTACCTCATCAATCACATTCCATCCTTTGTCGAAGTTCCTCTTTCTGTCTTCTTTCTCATTTTCCACTTCATACGCTTCTTCCTCGGGTCTTTGGCTCCACCTGCTTTGTTCACAATCTGACTCTGGGCCTTGACAAGCTCTCAACAAGGTCTTTCAAATGCTTCTCTCCTACACTTCAATGGTATTTCATTTCAGCAGTTTGTTTCCTCTTTTTGAGTCTATCCCTTATTTTGACCTCCTTATTCAATATACAACAATACTCTTAACTCCGGAACTGTCAAAAAGGCCTTTCTTACCACTCTAATCACTTTCAGAACCTCCACCCAATAGTAACTTTAAATATCTAACATTTTCTTGCCATGGCTGCCATTCACCATCTCTCTCTCTTGAAATAAAGATTGCATTTCTTCATGGAGATCTATAGAAGGTATATGTGAAACGAATATTAGTTTTTTTTTGTTGTTGTGAAATATTTTCCATTCCACTTTTTCAATTTTTGGGTTACTCTTTCTGATAACCTTATCTTTCTTGCTACTTGATCCTTTCTTTGTGCTTGTCTAATTAAATTAGCGAATATTACTGTTTGATGCATATCTTTGTTGTACTTTGCCATTGACATTGATACATCTTTAGGGCATACCCACGTGGCAGAGGCACTTAAAATTCCAATTCATATCTTTTTCACAATGCCATGGACGTAAGTTTCATCTTGTTTTCATAATCTTTTCCTTAGTTATTTTCTAGCTTACTTTTCTTTAGCTCTTTAACAATTGGTTGTGTTTCTTTTAGTTTTCTTGGTGATTCAATTTTGCATTTTATACAAGTACTTTATCATTTCCACCCAGGCCAACTACCGAATTTCCTCATCCTCTGTCACGTGTAAAGCAACAGGCTGGTTATAGGGTGAATTCTTTATTCATTGCTGTTTCTTATCACCCCTCCTAATTTTTTGCCTTCGTGTTTAACACTTCAACTAAATATTGGTCATTTATATTCTTCAGCTTTCATATCAAATAGTTGACTCTTTGATTTGGCTTGGAATACGAGACATGATTAATGATCTTAGGAAGAAAAAGTTGAAGCTACGACCAGTCACATATTTAAGTGGCTCACAAGGCTCTGAATCTGATGTTCCACATGCATATATATGGAGTCCACATCTTGTTCCTAAACCAAGAGGTGGTTTTTCTAGTTTCCACCCTTCACCTTTTCTTTCTGTAGTCATTGTTATTTTGTTATATTAAGTCCCTTGATTTTTATAGTCTGTGCTCTGTGCTTTTGTGTGATATTAATATTATTATTCTGATCTTTCTGCTGACTAATGAAAATGATGGTTAATAAATCATTTCTTTCAATTAAGAAAAACACTAATGTGGTGGTGGGGGGATCCTATCAGTTCTGGAACAGGAAGCCTCCTGCTTTCCCTTTTGCAGAATAAGCTTCAAAATTCCCTAGAGTGACTGATAGTAGTTTAATCAATGGGTAATTGTTATTAGTCTTTCTAGCTTAAGTTCTCTTTTAAGAGTAATTTTATTTTCTGTTTAATTGTTATCGTCTTATGGATAAAAGTAGTGCTTAAAATAAACACCACTACTATATTTTGTTACTTGATTCTTGGTTGAAGGACCTGATGTGTTCTGCTTTGTAGATTGGGGACCAAAAATTGATGTAGTAGGGTTTTGCTTTCTTGATCTTGCATCAAACTTTGAACCTCCTGAGTCCCTTGTAAAATGGCTTGAAGAAGGTGACAAACCTATTTACATTGGATTTGGTAGCCTGGTGAGTCTTTTTTTCTTTCATTATATATTTATTTTTTTCACATGATTTTTGTATACTAATAAACCTAACTGTAGGAACTTTTCTTCGACTCTTTAGCCTACCAATTTTAAAGTGTATATAATTCAATATCAATGTTTGTTGATGAGAAGGTAATTGCATGAAACATATTGTGTTTTCTAGTTTTCATCTGCATATGTCAAGGTTCTACAAGATTATCACGCCCAATTATGAAATCTAAATTACCTCTAAATTATAATATAAATGGGAACCGAGCGGTCTAGTTAGTTTGTCTCTATGTTCCTTTGCTGTTGGACTGTTGGAGATAATAGGCTTTTAAGACTAATGATATTACAGATAATGGAAGTGTACTCCTTTGGTGATAACTTGTTTGTTAGTGTTCCTATTTGTTTCTCTCCAATATTTATATTGGAGTTTGCTTAAAGTATTAAGAGTATTTGGAGTGATCTCTTGTGGTCAAGAATCGGGACTTCTAGGTAGGAAATAAATCATGGGATAAGGAAATGTAACCAATCCCAAGAGAAAATAGGGAAATAGGATACATTTTTTTTTTTGATGTTGAGGAAATAGGATACACTTAATACCAAAGCATAATATATTCTAAAATATAATTAGATATTTTCATATCTTCTAATACTCTCCGTCAAGCTAAAACTTTCTAAGCTTTAAACCTGTCACCAGAAAAAGAAACTACATAGTAGCATAGCAGGGCCACAACGAAATTCATTCCTTTTATTACTATTCAATAAAATTTGTTCCCTTTCTCTTTTATAATCCAATTTATTGGAGCTTTCTGTTTTTATATTTTTCTAATTTTCTCTCAGTAGTTTTCTTGTTGAGGATATCTTATCCTCCGTTATATGTTTTTTATTTTTTTTGTAATTTTATCTTTGGCTAAAATATGTTTTAGGTCCCTAATAAATATGTGAATTTGGTTTTAGGTTCCTATGAAATTTTTTCTTTGTTTTAGATCCCTGATATATCAAAATATTTGTTTTTGGTCCTTAATTTTTTTTAGTCCCTGATAAATTAGAAAAAAATGTTTTAGATCCCTAATAATATTTGTTCATTTTGTTTGTCCCTTTGATTTTTTTTATAGGGACAAATAACAAATTATTTACATATATTAGGGACCCAAAACAAAATTTGCTAACTTATCTGGGACTAAAACAAAATATTAAGGACCAAAAACAAATATTTTGATATATTAAGGATCCAAAGCAAAGAAAAAATATATTAGAGACTTAAAACAAAATTCACCTATTTATCAGGGACCTAAAGCATATTTTAGCCTTTATCTTTTGCTATTTTCCTTGTGGAGGATTTCTTATTTTTTCTATGCTTCTATTTTCTTTTGAAATTTCTTTTTCTGTTTTAAAGAATGATTTTTATCTTTACGTTTTAATCTTATTCCGTTTTTCTCTCATTTTCCTATCATAGCCTGTTCAAGAACCAAAAAAGATGACACAAATAATTGTAGATGCATTGGAGAAAACTGGACAGAGGGGCATCATCAATAAAGGATGGGGAGGTCTTGGGAATTGTAAGAAGATTTCTAATTCATGTTTTCTCGTTGGAATTTAGTTTTATGTTTTTTTCAACAACATATGTTTCTTCCCAGTGGCAGAACCAAAGGACTCTATATACTTACTGGATAATTGCCCTCATGATTGGCTTTTCTTGCGTTGCAAGGCTGTGGTAAGATTATCTAGTTACTATTGGTTCATCCATTCTAGTAGTAAAAATCACATTGAAATGTTGCAATAAAAGATCATAATTCTGCTGAATTTTTAAATTCTTCAAGTTCGTTGAAGTTGTAACTTTGTTGGATTACTGTGGCCTGCCACTAAAGTTTGGTGGTTCAAATATGGAAAAGTCTGTTGGGCACATAGCTTATGTGTGTTTTTGGATGAGCATCGACAGAATTGATTACATCTTTTAGAAAAGCTATACAAGAGAAGCTTCTACAAATTAATTTATGCATAAGTTAGTTTTAGCTTATGGATAAACTCAAATTAGATCAAACTAGATCTGCATAATCTGATTTTGATTTTGACTACTAAAAATATTCTAGGATGACCTACAAATGCTTTTTAACTAGAGCAATTTACTAAATATAATTATTCAACTGAATCATGGGACAAAAAAATGGGAGAATGTTACTGATCTTGAGTTGTGATTAAGTAGAAATCCAAGTTACATGAGTATAGTCATCAATGAAAAATTCGATGTGAATTATCTATTTGCAGGTTCATCACGGAGGTGCTGGAACAACAGCTGCGGGGCTCAAAGCTGCCGTAAGAAATTCTTAACTTCATAAATCCTTTATAATTATCATATCTTTTGATTATGCTTTAAATATTGGTATTTTTGTGGCAGTGCCCAACAACCATTGTTCCTTTTTTTGGCGATCAACCATTTTGGGGTGAGAGAGTACATGCTAGAGGAGTTGGTCCGTCACCTATCCCAGTTGATGAGTTTTCGCTTACCAAGTTGATTGATGCAATAAAATTTATGCTAGATCCCAAGGTAAATTATACACATTCATGAACTATAAAAAATATATGCCAAAGTCAACAGAGAGGAGCTTGCTTCTTATAATAGTAAGGGTAAAATATATTTTTAATCCTCAATTGTTGCCTTTTAGCTTTTGTTTTTAGTCCCTCAACTAGTATTTGACCGGTCTTGATCCATCAACTATTTTTCGGTTTGGTTTTTAATCTTTGCCATTAAATATTTTCGTTAATGATAATGTTACAGTTAATTTGTGGCAACTTTCTTTTCTTGCAAGTAAAAACTGTCAAAAATTGACAAAGAAATTATAAGTTATATATCAAAGCAAAAACTTTAATTGATTCTGGCAATTTTATAACTGCCAGAAATTATTTAATACTTGTTATCTCAACAATTTCTAGAGTTTTTGCCTTTAGAATTTTTTTTTGTCATAAATCAATTGCCACATCATCATTTATCGGAAATATTTAATTGCTGGGACTAAAAACCAAATCAAAAATAGTTTAGAGATCATGACTGGTCAAATATTAGATGAGGTACTAAAAACAAAAACCATTAATAGTTGAGGAAATAAAAACATATTTTACCCTAATAAGTAAATAATGAAACTAGATTCTTTAAGTGATATGAAATAGTCTGCAAACTATAAATATGTGAAATGTTCTCCTAAAGTCAAGCTTGAGAAATACGCAAACTTGTGCTATCTTGAGTAACTTTTGCACCTTAAAAAGATGTTTAAAAGGGTAATTGAACTGCTGAACTGCATGCTTCACAACTATTGAGAAGATTAAAGTAGACTATCTTCTGTTTCTATTTTGTATTATGCTTGTGTATATGTTATAGGGATTGTTGTATTTAGGGAAGCATGTTGTATTTTAGAATATCTGATTGATATCTCAATCTTATTTGAGTTTTAAGGTGATGCATTGAAAATGTAAAATAGTTTTACATTGACAGACAATTCTTCGTTTAATAAGAGAAAAAATGTGATGCACCGGTGGTGTAAAGAGGTTTACACCGTCAGTCAATCACAACCATTCGTTTATAGTAAATCAGTTGGCTTTTATAAAATTATTTTAAAAGTCATTCAAACGGTGAGTTGTGATTGACTAACGGTGTATAACTATTTTACACTGCTAGTGCATGGGCATTAATCTCTTAAAATAATGTAATAAAAGTCAAATAACTTATTATAAATGGAGGGTTGTGATGGTCTAATATTATAAAATTATTTTACACCATCACCTTTAAACTCGTCTTATTTTTTGTTGGGTGCATTATTGCTTAATATGATGATTCCAGGTAAAGGAACGTGCAATTGAACTTGCCAAGGCCATGGAAAATGAGGATGGAGTGACAGGAGCTGTGAAAGCATTTTTTAAGCAGATTCCTCAAAAAGAATCAGAGCCAGTTGCAGATCCGCAACCAACTAGTTTTTTCTCTTTAAGAAGATGTTTTGGTTGTTCCTGATTCAAATTCAAATTCAGTGGTTCAAACCCCCACCTTTTGTTGATTAATAGTGTAAATCACAAATATAGTTACTGCATCTATGGGATGTGCTCGACTTGTCACCCTGTCATGTGATTATATTCGTACTATTTTACTTGAGATTCAATTTGTATGTTATGTAAATTTACTGTCACTTTTAATTGATATTATTAAGTGCTCGGAATGTGTTTTAGTTGTGTATCAGTGTTTCGCACTAGGCAATGTCTTTTTGTGACCATGACCTCGTGACAGTGTTTAGTACAAATCCCCTAATAAGTAGAAGGCTTAATTATATAATTGATCCCTCAATTATTACTATTAGTGTTGCTTTTTAATTTTAATTTGGTTTTAAATGTGGATAAATCGAATCCATTTTAAAAAATAATGATCTAATTGAACATATTTTAAAAAATAAGGAATTAAATGAAACTTCTAAAAGCTAGGAGACCTAATTAAAATAGAATTTTGTGGTAGGTACAATTTGTGGGTTTGAGTCGGTTGCTAACAAATTACTTATGAAGTATTTAACATACATCCACATCTCTACTATAAAGAAGATGTAATCAAATGGGCATGTATAAAATACAGAAAAAAATATAGGTATACATTAATATACATGTCAGTACATGATGGGATAAATTATAAAACATCCAATTTTAACTTAGGCTTAATGTCACCTTCACTCCATTAAGTTTTACAATTTTTGCACTTTCACATATAACGTTTTAAAAGTTTTATTTTGATAATTTTTTTCAATTTCTTGTTAAAAATGTTTGGGTTCCATTATCTTTATTTTATTTTTTTTAATTAAAAAATGTATCTCTTTTCACCAAACTCTTTCACATTTTTCTCTAACCTGCATCTTCTTTCTTAAACCTCCATAATCATAAACTTCATTGTCAAATTCAGCCATTTGCATCAACCAGTCCATCATACCATTATCGAGCGTCGTCACCTCCTTTTCCATGATACAACCACGCGTTGTCATCCCATTTCATGAACCCAAATCTACAATCCCCTACACAACCACGCTATCCCCTCCATGAATCCAGACCAACCAACCACACAATCACATGCCGCCTCTCCCTTCCACGAACCCAAATTTGCGATCGTTGCACGCCTCCACCTTCCCCTCCTACAAACTCATATTGCACTTTGTCTTTGCACAACAAGATACATTCTTTTTGTTTGTTCTCACATTGTTTGGAAATGGAAAGCTCTATCGTGAAGGAGAATAATGTGTTACTGTTGGAGAGAGTCAATCGTGATTGTGGTTCTTGTGGAATTTTAGGATAATTATTTAATTTTTAATATAAAATAAAGATAGTGACAATCTTAAACCATCAGTATTTTAATTAATTATTTTAAAATGTTAATGGTAACGAAACATAAACTTTTTTGATAGAAAATTAAAAAAAATACCAAAATAAAAATTTTAAAACGTTATGTCCCAAGGTATAAAAATTGTAAAACTTAATGAACTAAAAAGTAACATTAAACCTTTAACTTATAAATATACGACAACAAATAAAAGATGCAAACACACATGCGTGATATCACTTGTGTTTCCGTTAGTAAAAAAAAATATATAAAAAAAAGTGATTTTATTTTCACATTAATTTATTTTATAAGCCAAATATATTAATAAAAAAAAACTCAAATTTGTACATAGATTGTGCATCAGATTAGAAACAAGATACAAAAGAGGTGCATACCTAATGAACCTAATAAGCGTAAAGTTAAACTGCATTGAGAGACAAAGTGCATAAGCTACTAGCATTACAATCATTACAAGAAGCACTCAAGTAAAATGGACCACCTTTTGAATTTCAAGGCCGTCACAACTACTCCACACACATACTAAAATTGAATATGGTAAAATTGATATATGTGGATAAATGTCCCACCCCACCAACTAAATTTCCCTCATTAACCCATCACGTGTTTGATAAAATGCCCTACAACAAAACTACAATGAATCCATTAAAAATATAGCGCATAACAACAAACAATAAACAAAACTTACCAAGAAAAAAGAGATCAATACAGATGAAAAGCAAACAGGGCCACATGCACATGAATTTCGATAAACCAGTAGGAGGAGAAATTGTATTGCACAAACCTTCAAATTCATGTTTAATGTTTAGGAGCACATCTGTTGTTGCTTCAAACTAAAGGAACAATTAATGGGTTATTGAGTAGTTAAGCTTTCAGATATGGTTTCTTAAATTTGGGTAGGTTAGGGGTAATTAACATTTAGGGGGTTCTTGAATGTTGGTTGTTGAGGGGTTAATACTTGTTGAAATGGGTTGTTAAAATTTGAAATAACTACTTGATAACTGATCGCACCAATATTGAACGGAAAAGTAAAGGTGAAGTTGTTTTAGATTGAATGTCCAATGGATTGAGAATGACATCCAATTCAAATACCATTTGTAATTGTTAAATATATGGGTATACTGTTCCATGCGGGTTGAACGGACGTTAGAGTTCCCAAATGGGAAACCAAACACCCTTAATTCACATGGAATTTTTGCTCTTATTTATAAAAATGGGGAAGGAAGAAAATTTTGTTTACAAAAATAAAAATTTTAAAATGGATGTATTAGAGTAATTTAACGAATACACAAGTACACAACAACTTCTCTATAAAAAAAAAATGAATATACAACAACTTAAATTTGTTTATTATCATTTTATCATTCAGAAAAGGAGATGGTAGCATTGAGTTCATAGGGATCAACTTACAATTAGCTAACATTTCCACAAAACCTTTAGCTAGAGATAGAGATAGGTTATACTTCCTTATGAACGAACTTGACATTCTTAGTGAGTCTAATCGCATATCGTATTTCTGTGTAATTTCTTTTCAAAGCTTAAATATGTTTTTAGTCTTTTAAATTGGATGTTTATTTTTTTAAGTTCGTGAAATTAAAAAAAAATTGCTTTAAATATGTTTTTAGTCCTTTAAATATGTGTCATATTTTTTTTGGTTCTTCAAATAAAAAGTCATTTTTTTTAGTTCTTTAAAATCGGAAAATATTTTTTTAGTTCTTTTCACAAAAGATACCAAACAAGGAATAAGATTTTTGTAATTTGTGGCGGTTTTATAGCCGTCACAATTTGACTTGTGACATTTTTGTATATTTGTGACAGCTAAAAAATGATCACAAATTACAAATATCTTATTCCTTATTTGGTATTTTTTATGAGAAGGACTAAAAAAATATTTTTCAATTTTGAAGAACTAAAAAAATTAATTTTTTATTTGGAGAACTAAAAAAATTATGACACATATTTGAAGGATTAAAAATATATTTAAGCTTTTTTTTTAGTCTTTCAATGTGACAAATATTATTTTTAGTACTTCTGTCTAAATTGTCAAATAAGATATATATATTTTACAATTTGTATTAGTTTTTTACCGTCTAAATTTAACTTTAATGGTCAAAAATCTCCATAAAATGCAAAATATATTATCTTATTTGAAAATTTGGATAGAAGGACTAAAAATAACATTTAACACATTTGAAGGATTAAAAAAAATAAGTTTTAATTTAAATGATCAAAATAGAAAAATCCTTATTTGAAGGATTAAAAACATATTTAAACATTTTTTTTCCTAAATATATCTTGAGACTCAATTTTTCACATGATCCAAGTTGTATCAAATCATGAATATATTACATAAAAGAAAAGGATATTTCTTCAAGCTTTCCATAGCCACCAAGAATAACTCAAATGTATTTCTAGAACTCCATATATAATGTTCAGAATGGACTCATCTTGATGAAATTTCATTTTAAGTGTATTGCAACTATGTTGTTCATCATGTCATATTCATTGAGCAGATCTTCATATCATTCCTTCGTAGAATGTTACTTTGGATTGAAGATGATTCTTCAATCATGTCTGTTTATGCACATGTTGCTTCTTCACAATTGCTCATAATTGTTCTATTGAGAGCAATATTCTTCTCGTTCTTAAGTTGTTGATTCTATCTCATGATTGAAGTTTTCTCTTCATTCAGTGAGCATGTTGGCTTCATTTAATTATACAACCAAAGACATCTTAAGTCTTCTTTTGAGCTTTTAAGCTTGTCAACTTTTTGAGTGACTTAACCCTTGAGTTTACTTTAATTTGTTGTTCTCGACATAAATCATCTTTCAGAATACTGAAGATTCAAGGCTCTCTTCACCTAGTTTTTTTGTATTTGTTGGTTTTTCATTTTATGCCAAAACACATATAGGTGATAACATTGTATTATATTATTTTAGACTAGACTTATGTATGATATTTGATTTCTTTGTTTTGCCTATATCTACTCTTAGTTTCTATTGATTGTTCTAAAAAGATGTTTGAATACCAATTAATGTATATTTAGATGCATGGTTAGTGTAGTATATCAAATATATCAAAATCATGTGATAATTGATTACATTGGAATGTAATTGATTACACCAATGTGTTATATATCAAAACTGTCTCTAAAACTCTAATATAATCGATTACATTTTGAGATAATCGATTACATTGTGTATTTCAGAAATCCGTATTCCCTTATAATGAATCTAATCGATTATTAAAATAGGTTTTTTCTAGTGTATATGATTGCTTATGAGGGTTGTTCATAAGTGTGTGTTAATCTTGATTCTAGTGCTGAACAAGATTATTTTTATAAACCTTGTCTCATTTTTCTATCCATTTATTTGATATTTTGATCAATTCTTGTCATTTTTGTTAAAATCTTTGAAACCCTTTTTCTATTGATGCAAGATCAATTGATTACTTGGTGTTTTTTTTGAAAATGAGATTCTCAACTACACTCTGAAATTCATTGTTGATGTTAGTTTGAAACATGATGGAGAGAGTGAATTGATCTTGATTTTAAAATAATGAGATTCTCAACTATACTCTGAAACTGCATATCTCTAGAAACTCAATTACTCCTCTCTTGATTCCTAGCTAAACTTTACAAATGCACTTAGGCAAATTCATTAGTCGGTTTAAACTGAGAAGGCTTATGACATATGTTCAGAAGTTTTGTCATAATTAAAACACAAAAGAATTTTGGTCTCAACAAATTTTGCTTTGGTACTTAATATTTTTTTCTTGACTTGGTCCCTGAAAAAAAATCATTTTGTATTTTCTCCATCTCAGTATGTTGGCTCTATTAGGTAGTTGGTGAAACAATTTCAGATTTATTTTGGTTCCTGATTTTCTTTTTTCTATCATGCTTAAAGGACTTAGTTATGTTAATATTATTATAGTATGATGAATGAAGTTATACCAAAAATAGTTCTAAGAGTGTTACACTTCATTCTTACCATTCATCTTGGTAAGATTTAGTGGTTAATATTAATGACTTATTACAATTATTAGATATTAAAAAATGAATAGTAAATATCAAGTGTAACTCTATAAGAGTTATTATTGGTGTAACTTAGTATCAACTAAAAGAGTTATTCTTGGTTAAAAGATTATATGCATTATTTTATTTTTATATTCACAATTTATTTTTTATTATTATAATCTATAAGTTTTGGGCCACCATCAAATTGGTGCATATATAATCTACAATTTAAATATATACAAATTATTATTATTTTTAATGTTAGTCATTTCATTCTTTTATGGCAGAATCACATTTTTTTTTTAAAGAAAAAGCTAATTATTCAAAGTGTAATGCAAAGTGTTTGTTAATAATATTTCTTATCGAAGTTATGTATATTTTGTGTGTTACAAAACTATGTCTGTATTTATAAAGATTAATATTATTTTAAAAGAAACGTTTATATAATTTAAAAGTTGTAAAATATATGAATATATAATTATTTGAATATATATTAATATTTTTAAATATTTATGTACATATATACTAATATATACTTATATAAAATTTAAAAGTAATTGAAAAATATTTTTAAAATCATAATAATTTAAAAATCTATAAGTTTTGATCCTCCTTACTTTCAAAATCAAGCAATTCTGCTCCCTTCGCTAATTTTGAGGTGTTAATTTTATAAATCACTCTCATTATTTAATTTTATTCTAATTATTAAATTCTTGTTAAGAATACAAGAATAAATAAATATATGATAATAAATAAAATTTATGTGAAAGATTTATATATATAAATGTTTCTTAATAATTATTAATTAAATTATTAGTTTAATGGTTATTCTAATATTTGAAAACTAAAAAAAGTTTGTAAAAATTCACTTGACTTTTTATTTAAATTAACTAATTAAATTAAAGGGTAAACTAAGAATAAAAAAAGGGTAATTAGGTTATTAGTAAATTAGGAATAAAAAAAGGATAATTATGTCATTAGTAAAAAAATTAACTAATTAATTTTATTTAAATAATTATTAATTACAATAAAAAAAAATTCAACATTAAAGATAACGATTGAAACTTCAAAATTAACAGAAGGACCAAAAGTTCTTGATTTTAAAAATAAAAGGATCAAAATTGTGAATTTTAAACGAGGATTAAAATTACAAATTTAAAAAAGTAAGTGATCAAAACTGTAATTAACTCTGAGTTATAAAGTTAGTGCACCACGAATGTTATTATATTCACTAATTCACATAAAAAAAAAAGTAAGATTCAAACAACTTTATAACGTAAAATATTTTTTTAAATTTGAGGATCAAATTATACCGAGAGTCATTAATCTTTAATTATTAAATATTGACAAAATGAATGATTAAATTGAAATTTAGCTATCTTAGAGCTACTATGGTGTAATTTGATACCTCCACTTTTTTTTCATTAATTAAAAGAATATGTTTAAAAAAATGCAAAATAAAAGAAAAAAGAAAATAAAATTCTTACACGTTTGAGTTTTGAGTTTTGAGACAAGAAAAATATCCTCTTTTTTTAATTTATTTATTTTCAGTTCAGAATTCAGATCTTTTGGACAAGTCCAACTCATAGTGTGGGGTTAACGGGACAACAGAGGCAGAGCAAGAGAGAGTGTTGTGTTGTTTCGAGAGAAAATGAAGACTCTCCTACTTTCACCTTCAGCAGCGTTTCCTACGTTGTCCAAAACCTATGTTTCCTCTTTATGTCCCTTTTCTTCTTCTTCTTCCAAATCCACGACGCACATTGAACTTCCCCGCCGCAAAAGGGGTTCTCAAAACATCACTGGACTTCTTCGCTGCAACTGTAGCCTCTGGCCCGGTGGCCCCGGCTCTGGTACTCTATTGCTTTTTTTTTTTTCTTTTCTTTTTACTTGTCTCTCTAATGATGTGAAATAGTTTTTGTTTTTATTTTTTATTTTCTAACATCAATCAAGTTCTGGGGTTTATGAGTTGCTGTTGTCTGAAACAATTTCACACCCTTAGTGCTGTTTTTGATACAGCTCGGGAATTTAGAAGTAAACTCGAGAGATAATAACTTGTAGTGTAGAATTAGGACATGTTTGGTATTTGGATAAATGTCTCTGGAATGGAAGGACGGACTTCTAGGAAAAGAAAATATCTAAGATTAAGGGCCAAGGGCCTGATTGGACACAGCACTCTAGAGTTACTTCTAAGAGAGGAAAATATGAAGAAAATGATGAAATTAACTTCTTTAGAAGTTAACATTGTATGAGACCTTCCACCAATTAATTTCATTTTTTTATCATATTTTCTTCTCTTAGAAGTTTGAGTAGTGTGTCCAAACAGGCACTATATGAAATTAGCTTCTGCATAGCTAATTTGTAAAAGTTTGTAAAAGTCTCGTATCTTTTAGGAGAAGCTATATGAGATAGCTTTTACAAATTAGCTGTTGGAGAAGTCAATTTTAACTTATTAAGAAGCTAATTTCATTTTTTCTCTTCTTTTTCTCTAAAAGTTCTTTTAGAGTAGTCTACCTAAACAGATCGTTAGCTAAGAAAAAAAACTAACTGAACAAGATGATGAGATGAACATCAGATAGAGAGAGATTAGAGTGAATCTGAAATTGATGATCTGAATGCCTCTAATTGTGGTTACATATGCTATTTATACTTCTATTAGATCTTACATGAAATGTAAATTTACAATGAATTGCAATTACAAATGTGACACCCTGTAACAGTTTTTCTCGTAGCATCTATTGTTACAGTTTTTTTTTTCTCTTATTTCACAAATGCTGAAGGCTTTTCAGATTGAAGATTGGATTCATGGGGACTAGGGAAGTACAAGAATGTTCATTATTTATGGTGTGTTTGTTTGTTTTTTACTTTTTGGCTAAATTGCAATTTTGGTTCCCTTGGTTTTTAATTATAACATTTGGTTCCCTTGTTTTACAAATTTGATTCTTCTGTAAGATTATAAATTAATAGTTGTGAGTAGAGTTATTAAGTTAATTATAAATGGATTAAAAACCATTAATTATAAATAACTCTACTAATCACAATCATTAGTTCATAATCTAGATACTTCTGTTGCTAGCATTTCTCCCTTTCTAGGACAATGCTCCACTTAGTAAATTGGGTTAATCATAATCCATTCTTAAGGATTTACTTTTTCAAATTTGTAGTTTAATGTTTATTTACCGGTAAACAAGTAGTTTGCAGGTGTTTTTATTATATTTTCTTTTTCAAGTAAATAAGTAACTGAATCTTGCAGGTGATGGTGATAGCAGCAACAAAAGTATTCTGGATGCATTTTTCTTGGGTAAAGCTGTAGCTGAAGCTCTAAATGAACGCATTGAATCCACAGTTGGTGAAATTTTGAGCACCGTTGGAAAATTGCAAGCTGAACAGCAAAAGCAAGTGCAGGACTTTCAGGTATGGAGCAGTTTAAAAAGGCTTATCTTGTTCTGGATAATAATAATAATAATATGTTGTCTCATGTTTTGCTTCATGACTACTTTCACAAACAATATTGTTGCCTATTATTTTGTATCCAAGTCTTATTAATTGGAAAGCTATAATCATCTTCGTAGAGATTTTATGTTGTAATAACATGATCCAGTGATACATTTTGGATGCTCTGACTATTAATGTTAGAAATTAACTCAACTTATAGAATATATTGTTGGAACTGCCAGAAAAACCTCGTTTTATTAATCTTGTGCTAAAAGATACATCTAGGAAATGAGCCTAGTCTCCCTAACCAACCACCAATGAATTACAAGAATGAGTTATTCTTCTAACTACTTCTATTTATATCTTTCTATAACTGTAACTGATCATAGTCAGTTACAGTTAGTACAACTGCGCTAACTCAACCCAAGTTCGGATTCTCGGTTTGTGTTAAGGCCCTCTGCTTCTATCTCCCCTGTGTTTCCCTAGTGACTGCCCTAATTCAACCCAAGCTCGGATCCTCAGTTTGGGTTAAGGCCCCCTCTGCCTATATCTCCCATGTGTTTGCCTAGTGTAGACCTTACTTATTGGTAGTCTAACAATACTCCCCCTCAAGAGAGACACCTTGTCCTCAAGGTGAAAGGTTGGGAATGGTTACTGAATGACTGTCACCGGCTCCCAAGTGGCCTCAAAATCTGGGAGATCTTTCCATTGGATTAAAACTTCAGCTGTGCCTGATGGGTGGTTTCTGATAGCCTTCACAGTAGCAGGATCTACCAGCAATTCCAGATCATCATTCAACATAGCAGGCAATGGCCGAGGTTGAACTTCAGGGCCAATGGCTTTCTTCAGCAGTGAAACATGAAAAACTGGATGTAGCTTACTGTCCTGAGGTTTGGTAATTTGGTATGGGCCATAAAATCTGGGGCTTAGCTTCTCATTTACATTTTTGGCCAAGGATTTCAATCTATATGGCTGCAGTTTCAAATAGACCCAATCACCAATTATAAAATTAATATCCCTTCTATGCTTATTGGTATAGGCTTTCATCTGATCTTGGGCTCGAACCAGATTATTCTTCAGCTGATGGGTAGTGGAATCTCTGTCCTGTGTCAGTCTATTGACCTCTTCAACAGAGGAAGGGATAGTAGTGCCTTTAAGCAGTTGAGGAGGATCTCTGCCATATAAGGCCTTGAAAGGAGTTAGCTAAGTAGAGCTGTTGTAGTTAGTATTGAACCAAAATTCAGCCCAACTTAGCCAATTAGGCCACTGTTTCAGTTTGACACCAGAAAAGCATCTTAGGTAGGTTTCTAATCCTCTGTTCACCACCTCTGTCTGGCCATCAGTTTGGGGGTGGTAAGCCGAGCTGCATTTCAGCTTAGTTCCAAAAGTGGCTCAGGAATATCTTATCCCTGTCAGAAATAATTGTGGAGGGAAACCCATATAATTTTACAACTTCCTTGACAAACAGCTCAGCTACATCCTTTGCAGTGAAAGGGTGGCTCAAGGGAAGGGAAGAAATGAGCATACTTGGTGAGCTGATCAACAACCACCAAAATGGCAATTTTTCCATGAGCTCGGGGAAGCCTCTCTATGAAGTCCATAGATATGTCTTACCAGAGCCTGATATTTATTTTGTTGACAGACTTCACAGGCAGCTACAAACCTGAGAATATCTTGTCTCATTCCTTCCCAAAACACCAGAGCAGATATCCTCTTGTAGGTTCTAAAGAAACCCGAATGTCCTCCTACAGCAGACCCATGATATTCTGTCATGAGGTTCTGAATTCTAGGTGAATTTTTAGGTACCACCAGTTTAGCTTTGTACCACAATTTCCTGTTCTGCAGGCTATAGCTTGAGTGCGCAGAAGCATCACTTACCAATTCCTGCATAATCTTCAATTTTTCATCAGCCTGCAATTCAGTTTGCCAAACCTCCTCATTCAGCCCTTATTAGACCTTAAGGTGGCATTTGGTTTCAGAAAATATTTTCTATTTTCATTTTCCATTTTCATGCTCTCAAATCAGTTTTCATCTTCAGATTTTGAAATATTAGAAAACTTGTTTATGAAAGTGAAAATGTTGAAAAACGAAGCTATTGAAGGATGAAAATGTTTGTAAAAGTGAAAAGGTTGAAAATGTCAAATCTTCGTTTTCAGTTTTCAGCCTCTCTTAGAGAATATTTTCTCAGAAAATGTTTTAAAAAATTAAAACAAACACATTTTCGACTGCATTTTCTATTTTCTATTTTCTATGAAAACAAAAAACAGCTAAATCTAACGCCATTAATTTGCCAATATTGGCAAATGTTCAATATTTGTATTTGTAATTTGAAAACGATATTACTAGTAATGGGGATTGTCAATAGCCTTCAATCAGTTTTGTACTCCAATGTGTGTTGGGCTGTCAAGTTTATATTACTGGGATAATTATACAGAAAGACAGGTTGTTGAGCTATTAAATTAGAGTGACGCCAGTGACCTAAAAGCTTAATGATAGCACGGGTCTCAGGACAGTTGATCAAATATATAGTGCTTACAAGGGTTGAGAAAATGAGTTGGTAAATGAAAGTGACAACCGATTGAGATGCTGATGAACAACATATTGTGATTTAGAATAACTAGATTGTTGTATTCTTCTTTCTACACTAATAGAATGTGCAGCTCTGCTATATTCTCTGAAACTTGATACAGAAAGAACACAGAATAACTCAATAAAATAGGAAAAGAAAGGGTATCCTCCTTTCTCTAATTGTGAAACAATGTTTAAGATAGTAAACTCTGGTTAAACAGGTCAATCTCTATTAGTTGTCTTAATTAGATTGTTAGTTTGAAAAGAGAGATGACTGCATAAATAATTAGAAGGATGGAGAGGAGTCTATGGTTTTAGAGTGGAAATTAGGAGGTGAGGTTCAAGGGCTTTTTTGTTTACTATTTTCAAAAACAAATTTCTGTTTTCGAAAATTCATTTGTCTCCTGAGCACATTTTGAAGTGTTAGTTTCCTCAGCACATTTTTGTTTTCTTAAAGTTTGTCTCCTGAGCAGAGAAATTGAAAAAAAAAGGATGAGAAAACACTTCCCACTTGTTTTTGTTTTTTGGTTTATAAACACTTTGTAAACAATTTTCAAAACTCTTTAATAGATTTTGGATGGGAAATTGAGTATTGTGAATTGTTTTAGAAAACAATTTTCAAAAAAAAGAAAAGCAAAAGAGATGAGAATCAAACACGCCACAAGTCTCACATGAGGCTTAGAGAAGAGATTCATTATTGTAAATCTGTGATCTCTGATGTTTTTTTAACACTGAAACTGGTCAGAAGGCATTCTTTTTGTAATGAAGATTAGCTGTTTACCACCATTCTGGATATGTATCTTTCAGTGCATTTCCATGTTTGGCTTCTAATTGTCTATTCTTGTAAAATTTAACAGTTGATTACAATGCATGTTTTCAGACAATGAAAAATGAAGGTTGGAATTTTTAAAGAGAAATTCTACTACTCTAGAGTTTAGGTGGCTTAATCATATTAACTTAGGAAATTATAGATATGGACTGGAGTAGCTTTATGAGAAACCAATGCCGAATTTTACTAACAAATTATCTGATACATTTTGATCAAGAACACGCATATATTTCTTCAATAGCTGCAGTTGCCTCTCTGTAAATTTGGAATTGAATAAAACATTGAATGCTTATATTAATCCATTTGAATGATTAATTGATCATAAAAAATATGATAGGGTCATAATTAAAAGGTAAGAAAGGAGAAGGACGAAGGGAGAGGAATAAGTAGTGAGTAGGGGTAATCGACCGCAAGAGCAATGATTGAAATGAGATGAGAACAGGGAGGGACATGTGGTTCCTATCTCTGCTAAAAGGAGACACTATCTTATTTTACTCTTTTTAATTAGATCATCCTGTAAGGAGCTAGTGTCCATGCATTAGATTGTTTTTCTGCTACTTTAGCATTTAGGTAATCCTTGTACTGAGGGCACTTCCTCAGGGTTCCTAAAGCATTTGAATACCATTTCAGTTCAGTATTTTAATTCCACTTCTAGTACTTATCAAATGTAACCTAAATATAGGCACATTCATAAATTTTATAAGAGAAATGCTATGGACACACTCTTTTAGACACAATCTTTGATTGGTTGAAATTTATTGGAAAACACAATTTTGTGGGTTCTACATCTTATTTAATGACTCTTTCTCCTGATTTTGTAGTTTTCAATGAATTTTAACCAATAAAGAAGAGTATATTAGAGAGTGTATTGCTAGCACTCCTCATTTTATAATCTGAAGTTGATCAATGCCTTTGCGTCCCACTTTCTAGCTTGTAGCATCTTCACTTTAGAAAATATAATGCTCATGCAGGAAGAAGTGTTGGAAAGGGCCAAAAAGTCAAAGGAAAAAGCAGCACGTGAAGCTATGGAGGCACAAGGACTCATTTCAAAGTCTGCAGTTGAGACAAAAGTCACAGATTCAGCTACTGATGCATCTGAAACAGATTCCGAATTTTGAAATCCGTCAAACTAGTGATGAATGATGCATCCTTGTGTATTTTGACTTCAACTTTATACTGAATTTGCTTAATGCCTTATTTTCTCCAATCTAAATATATCATGTTTAATGGATATATATATTATTTTTTTTTCAAGAGATCAATAAATTAAGGGGGGTGTATTCAATTAGGATTTCGTTCGATTTTAAAAGACTTTTTTTTTTCAACAAAAAATCTTATGGTATTCTAATGAATTTCTAATTGAATCAGTAGATAAATCTTCATTTTCAGTTAATGAAGATCATAATGTTCAAACCCAAGAACATGAACGAGAAAATGTTAATGCATTGAGGGCTAGTATAGATTTAGATATGTGGAGAAGTGCTATATAAGAAAAACCTTGAGTTTTTATAATTTATAACTATGAATAGAGTTTATAATCATGATTTTTTCATGTTCTTGAACTTTTTCATTTTATTATTTGATTGGACACTTGGATGACTTGTTATTAGTTTGTGTTTAATTTTTTTTTTTTTTTGAGACACTATTTTGGATTTGCGTTTAGTAATTTTGAATGTTTTTTTAAAAATCAATAGAGTCCTTTAAAATCTTATAAATCTGTAAAATTCTTTCAAATCTCATATTCATATGTTATAAATCTATTGAAATCAAAACTACAAAATTCTAATCACAAAAAGTCTTTTAAAAAAATCTTAAATGTCTTTACATTCTTACGTTTTAAAACTCGAACCAACCTGGTTGGATTGGTTCGACACAAATCGGTGGTCGGTTCGGGTTGGGTCACACATGCGATCGGTCACGTAATCAATCCAGTTGATGACTCACTGTACATGAAAATATTAGACTTTAATTAAAAAATGCAAAATTAATGAAAACTAGTGTTAGTTAATCACTAGAATACAATGTTTAATTGATTATGTTATTACAAATAATATATATAATATATAATCTTTATTTATATTTGAATATTAAATATTATAATAGTGTAATATACTATGCATATAAGTAAACATAAATACATAGTATTTTTTATTCTTATTATAATTTTATTATTCATATTTACTATTATTAAATTTTGAATAATTTTTATATAATTTTTTATTTAAAACTTTTTTATATCAATGAATTTAAATTTAAAGAATGAATTTGTAAAATTATGTTAATTTGTGATGTATTCTTTTTAATTTTTTCTAGTAAGGACCAGATCATGTGATTTAACCAGTAACCCATTGGTTCTACCATTGACCCAGTGCCTTTACCGGTTCAATTTTTAAAACCATACTTTAAACAAAAAAAAATGTAGGTTGTTTCTTCATTAAAAAAACAAGAAAACAATTTTTTTTTTACTTATATAAATAATTAAATTAATATGTTTTTCTATGAACACAACACATTTAATACAATACAAATCTACAATAACATGTGTAAACTAATTAAAAAAATAAAGATAATAAACAAACTTTATTAGTATTATAATTACATATAAATATATAATAATATTTGAAGTTTTCAACTAACAATTTGGAATTTTTTTCTTAATAACTTATAACAAAGAAGTTGAATAATAAATAAATTTAATAAAATAATATAAAATTAGTATACTATATACATATCTTTTTGTTGTTTTGTGCCTTTACTTATATCACGATCACGTATTCACATATTCACGTTCATATATTTATAAAATCCAGCTAGAATATAATGAACAACATTATCAAACAGTGAGCAACAAGCAACGACAACAACACCAAGAATAATTTTTTTTATTATTAAAAATAAATATAATGGTAGTACAATATTTAAAATAAAAAAAAGATTATCAATTTTTTTAATATATAAGATAATATTATAAAATTTTATCTATTGAATAAAAAATTATAAAAATATAATCTATTATTTAAAATATAAAGATAAATAAAATCTTTTTTATAAGATAAAATTATTATTAATATTTAAAATATTTATTATTTAAACTATATAAAAATAATATTATATCTTTTTCTAACACTAATAATATCTATTATTAAATTTTATTTATAAAAGTATAATTTAATAATTATAAAATTTTATATTTTTTAAAATTAATATATTATATATATAAAAAAAATTTGTAGAAAACCCTGGGGGCGTGGCCCTCCAACCTCTATATACATCCCTCCATCCTTGCACAAAACCTTTTTATTATTAAAATAATATTTTAAAATCTTAATCCAATATATTCTTGAATTCTAATTCTCAATTGGATTATCCTTATCTCTTTCATTAATGCAACAAGATTTTATTTGAATTTGTATGTTTTTTTTAGGTATCATTAACACTTACCATGAGCCCATGACTATTTATTTTAGTGACAAAGCTTCGTGAAATTGGAATATGACTATATTTCAATGAACTTGTAGCTAATATTTTAGCCAAAGGAGTTGTGATTAAGAGCTTGTTGTGGATGTGTTGATAGAGGACTGTCTAAGGCACATGAGGACCTAGGGGCACTTCAAGAATTAAAGGGACCAATGACAAGATCCAAGGCCAAGAGTCTTCAAGAAGAAATGACCAAGAGACTAAAGGAAGGGTTATTCATCAAAGGCCAAGAAGGAAGAAGCCCAAAGGAGTTAAATTGGAGCACTTGGAAATTTGTTGACAGCTCGCTTAGTGCAAGCTTGGGCTCAGCGAAGTTTTGCCTCGATCAATCATCTCGCTTAGCGGAAGGTCTGATGCAGGAATTTTTGAAAACCTTGTTTACTTGTGTAAGGGGTTCTTAATTGTGTAATTAGGCCTTAAAACGTTATGTTTAAGTAGAGATTAGTTACATAACCCTCTTCTAAGGCCTGACTTTATAAATAGTAGAGGAGAACCTCATTTGTAAAAATCATATAACTCATTTGTGAATGAAATAAGCTTTGGCTTAGTTTGAGAGCTTAGTCTCTTCTTGGTTCTTGAGTGGAACCAAATTGATTCTTATCAAGGAAGCTTTCCTTGTGGCGAATTCTCCTCGGCTTATCGTTGCATGCGGATCGTGGCGTCGTTCTAGATCATCTTCTTCTTCTTTTCGCTTTTCCTTTTTGTTTGAGTTCTTGATTTGGCTTCAATGGAGCTCTTTTGATTTACTTCCGGACGATCCAAACCAAGCTTGTGTGGCTTGGAACTGCATCATGCATGCATCAAGTGGTATCTAGAGCCTCAACTGGAGTGCAATTCACAGAGAATTAGGTGCAGTTTTCGTTTTCCCCAAATTTGCATTTTTGAGTTTTGTGTTCTTCTTCTTCTCCAATTTTCATTTTTCTCAGCCTCTTGATTCTTTTTTGTTTATGTTCAATTGTGTGTTTTGTGCTTGAATTTGAATTTATCTTGCATTTTCCTTCATTTCCCCTTTCGTTTTGTTGAATTTGATGTTGATTTGAGCATGGAGTGGTTGTTACATGTGTTCTTGATGTTCTTCATGTTCTTGATGAAACCCATAGCTTGCTAAAGAAGTTTTGAGTTTGATCCAAAAAAGTGCAGTTTGGAGTACGTTGGGCAGTTTTTGCAATTTTAAAAAGTTTCTGGTCCAAAAATAGAAAAATACATGGGGCCAAAGTGTAAAAATAAAAAAATTCTGGGGTCAAATTGCAAATATAAAAAATATGAGGACCCAAGTGTAAAAAAAATTTACAAAATTTTTCTACAGCCCTATCTCCTTAGTGTGTGCTTCTTATTGCTTTCTAATACATTTATTTTGCATAATTACAGTGGTTGCTACTTTGCCCAAATTTTTCTTTTTGTTACATCTTTAGAAAAGCTTGTTGAGCAATCTCGCTTAGCGACATATTTCGCTTAGCGCACGTTTGCTTCGATCAACGAATTCGCTTAGCGCGCCTTGCTCGCTTAGCGCACGTTTACTTCGATCAACGAGTTCGCTTAGTGCGCCTTGCTCGCTTAGCGCAAGTATTGTCATTATTAAATCTTCCTATTTGTCTTTTCTTTGGCATTCCTTTTGTGTTGTCCTTTCTTTTTGAGCTTTTATTGCTTGTCTTCTAAACTTCCATGGTTTTGTCTTAGAGTTTTCTTTTCCTTGACCTCTTAAGTTGAGCTTGGATTTGTTTCATCTTTCACTTGGAAACTCCTTGAATTAAAATCTTTGGTTGATCTCAATGGCTAAAGAAGAGTTAGAGAGTGGAAAAAGACAAGAGTGAACCTTATAGAAAAAGTCTTATAAGAGTGAAACACGAGTGTTATCGAGTGTAAACACTTAGTGAGTGGTAAGGTTCAATATTTTTTTTCACTAACCTTTTGCTTGTAGCCATGGTTTCCGGAAGTGATAATGATCCACCCTCACCTAGATCCGCTAAGCTAATGGTTTCATTGGCTAAGCAAATGGATAAGATGCATAGAAACTTTGAGAGGAGGATGGGAGAGAGATTTGATGATGTGCAAAGAAGTACTCAAGAGTTGAGTGGAAGAGTGGGAGACATTGAGAGAAGGAGGCATCATAGGTCACCTTATTCACCTCAAGGGAGTGATGATGGCTATGATGAAGGTAAAAGGCATAGGAATAGGAGGAATAGAGATGGCTTGGATGATGTGAAGGTCAAAATCCCCAAGTTCTTAGGTACTTATGACCCGGCGGGTTACCTTGATTGGGAGATGAAAGTAGATCAAATTTTTAGTTGTCACAATTATAGTGAAGAAAAGAAAATAAGGATGGCTAGCTTAGAATTTGAGAAATATGCCTTGGTGTGGTGGCAACAAGTTCAAGTGGATAGAGAATGACAAAGAAGACCTAGAGTGGAGACTTGGGAGGTAATGAAGAGTGTCTTGAGGGAGAGATTTGTTCCCATTCATTATATTAAGGACATGCATATCAAGTTACAAAGGTTCTATCAAGGTAGTAAAAGTGTTGATGACTATTACAAGGAGATGGAGATTACTTTGATAAGAGCTAACATTGAAGAAACTAATGAAGCTACAATGGCTAGATTTTTGAATGGCTTGAATAGGGACATTCAAGATGTTGTAAAGCTTCAAAGCTACAACAACATGGATGAACTTATACATAGGGCTGTGCAAGTGGAGCAACAATTGAGGAGGAAGCATTCCTACAAGAAGTCTTCCTATAATTATTCCTCTTGGAGGGATAAGGACACTTCCAAGAAGGAGGGTTCTTCTTCACAACATCTTGAAAGAAAGTCTTTAAGAGGTAACCCTACTTCTCCTCCTCAAACCCCTCTCCATAAATCTACTTCTCATACTCAACCTACTTCCAATAAATCTAGTTCTATTAAATGTTTTAATTGTTTGGGCAAGGGTCACATTGCATCCCAATGTCCTAACAAAAGAAACATGATTTTGTTGGAAAATGGAGAGGTGGATAGTGAGTCATCTAAGAGTTCTCTTAGTTCCTCTAGTGAAGGTGAGAATGATAGTTTTCTTCCACCAGAGGAGGGAGATCTTTTGATGGTTAGAAGACTCATGGGTAGTTTGTGCAAGGATAAAGATGATACACAAAGAGAAAACATTTTTCATTCTAGATGCTTGGTGAATGGAAAAGTTTGTTCTCTAATCATTGATGGTGGAAGTTGTACCAATGTTGCAAACACTAGATTAGTGGAGAAACTAGGCCTCAAAACCATCCCTCACCCTAAACCTTATAAGTTACAATGGTTGAGTGATAGTGGTGAGTTGGTTGTGAATAAGCAAGTGTTGCTTACATTCTCCATTGAAAGTTATGTTGATGAAGTATGGTTCCCATGGAAGCCAGACATGTGTTGTTTGGTAGACCTTGGCAATATGATAGAGATGTTGTCCACAATGGGGTCACCAATAGATTTTCTTTCTTGCATAAAGGTCAAAAGGTAGTTCTCTCACTTTTGTCTCCAAGTGAGGTGTGTGAGGATCAAATAAAAATGAGGTTGAAAAGAGAGAGAGAAAAGAAAATTCAAGAAGGAAAAAGTCCTTTGAGAGACAAAAGCCAAAAAGAAAAATATGGCAAAAGGATTGAAAAGAAAGACCAAAAGAAAAGAGAAAAAGAGAGTGCAAAAAAATTAGTGATAAAAGAGAGTTTGTTCATGAAACCTAAAGAGGTAAAAAGAGTGATGCTTGCTAAGCAACAAATGTATTTGATCATTCCAAATTACATGTGCTTGTCTTCTAGTGCTCTTGAATTACCTCAAGGTTTTGATACACTCTTGAAGGAGTTTGAGGATGTCTTTCTACAAGACCTTCCCCATGGCTTGCCTCCTTTAAGAGGAATTGAACATCAAATTGATCTTGTTCCGGGAGTTTCACTTCCTAATCAGGCTACCTATAGGAGTAATCTAGAAGAGACAAGGGAAATACAAAAGCAAGTTGAAGGGTTGATGCAAAAAGGGTGGGTGAAAGAAAGCTTGAACCCATGTGCAATGCTGGTCATCCTAGTCCCAAAGAAAGATGGCACTTGGAGGATGTGCACGGATTGTAGACCCATCAACAACATCACCGTGAGGTATAGACATCCTATCCCTAGACTTGATGATATGTTGGATGAACTTCATGGTTCTTGTGTTTTCTCCAAGATAGATTTGAAAAGTGGTTACCATCAAATTAGGATGAGAGAAGGTAATGAATGGAAAACCGCTTTCAAAACTAAGTTTGGGCTTTATGAGTGGTTGGTCATGCCTTTTGGCTTAACCAATGCACCAAGCACTTTTATGCGACTCATGAATCATGTTTTGAGGCATTTTATTGGTAAATTTGTGGTTGTTTACTTTGATGATATCTTGATTTATAACTTAACAACAAATGACCACTTATTCCATGTTAGAAGTGTCTTGGAAGTGCTTAGAAATGAGATCTTGTTTGCTAATAAGGATAAATGCACATTTTGCACTAGTCAAGTAGTGTTTCTAGGATTTGTTGTGAGTGCTAAAGGAGTCCAAGTGGATGATGAGAAAATTAGAGCTATTAGAGATTGACCCACACCCAAAAATGTGAGTGATGTGAGGAGTTTTCATGGGTTGGCTAGTTTCTATAGGAGATTTGTCAAGGAATTTAGCACAATAGCATCTCCATTGAATGAAATTGTTAAGAAAAATGTGGGATTTAAATGGGAGAGTAAACAAGAGAGAGCCTTCAATGAATTGAAGGAAAGGTTGACAAATGCACCCATTCATGCTTTACCAAAATTTTCAAAATCTTTTGCAAATGAATGTGATGCATCCCATGCCTATAATAAGGTAACCAACTCTACCATTTCTTTTTCTCCTTTTGAGGTTGTTTATGGCTTTAATCCTTTATCTCCTCTTGATCTAATTCCCTTACTTAATGATTCTTCTATTTTGAGTAAGAATGGGCTTTATAGAGCCACTTTTGTGAAGGATTTCCATGAGAAGGTAAGCCACCAAATTGAGCAAAAGATGGAGCAATATGCAAGAGAAGAAACCAAAGGGAGAGAGCCCATGGTATTTGATCCCAGTGCTTGGATTCGGGTATTTGATCTTGGTGTTTGGATTTGGGTACATCCTCAGGGTGATGGTCCTTTCAAGGTCCTTGAGCGGATTAATGGCAAAGTCTACAAGATTCACTTACCAAGTGAGTATAGGGTAAGTTCTAGCTTCAATATCACTGACCTTTCTTCTTGTGATGCAGGTATCTTAGATGCGAATCCGAGGTCGGATTCTTTTCAAGAAGGAGGGGATGATAGAGGACTGTCTAAGGCACATGAGGACCTAGGGGCACTTCAAGAATTAAAGGGACCAATGACAAGATCCAAGGCCAAGAGTCTTCAAGAAGAAATGACCAAGAGACTAAAGGAAGGGTTATTCATCAAAGGCCAAGAAGGAAGAAGCCCAAAGGAGTTAAATTGGAGCACTTGGAAATTTGTTGACAGCTCGCTCAACGCAAGCTTGGGCTCAGCGAAGTTTTGCCTCGATCAATCATCTCGCTTAGCGCAAGATGGAGCTTAGCGGAAGGTCTGACGCGGGAATTTTTGAAAACCTTGTTTACTTGTGTAAGGGGGTTTTTAATTGTATAATTAGGCCTTAAAACATTATGTTTAAGTAGAGATTAGTTACATAACTCTCTTCTAAGGCCTAGCTCTATAAATAGTAGAGGAGAACCTCATTTGTAAAAATCATATAACTCATTTATGAATGAAATAAGCTTTGGCTTAGTTTGAGAGCTTAGTCTCTTCTTGGTTCTTGAGTGGAACCAAATTGATTCTTATCAAGGAAGCTTTCCTTGTGGCGAATTCTCCTCGGCTTATCGTTCCGTGCGGATCGTAGCGTCGTTTTAGATCATCTTCTTCTTCTTTCCGCTTTTCCTTTTTGTTTGAGTTCTTGATTTGGTTTCAATGGAACTCTTTTGATTTGCTTCCAGACGATCCAAACCAAACTTGTGTGGCTTGGAACTACATCATGTGTACTTGGCCCTTACCATTGATAAAACAATAGAGCTTTGTTTCTTAGATACCAAGGTATTTTCATGAAGTTTTCACCATTTATTAGTTTTTTTTTTCTTACACTATATCTTTAACATGATCTGCATGATACAAATGTCTATTATTTCATAAGTTCAAATATTTTACATCAAGAACCGAAGTTATATACCAAGTAAAATGTCTAAAGCTTGGACATAACCCCCAAATGCAATATCAATTTTATAAATAGTAAGTAGAGAAGAGATCTTATTATACACCTATAGGCTATAAGGTCTGTTTGATACCTACTAACGTACTACACAAGAAGAATCCAGAACAATAGTTTAAGTTACATGACCACTTTTGTTCGGTAGATAATGGTCAACACAAGTAAAAGAATGTCAAATTCACTGTTATACATTTTTTACTATTAATTAGTTTAATATAATTCATAATAGTAAATAATAATAATAATAACATTATTATTGTTATAAAATAATATATAATATATTATATTATACACCATATCACAGCATAAAACAAAAGTTTATTTTTTTTATAAAAGAAAAATATATTAGTAACTATATAAAAATCTTTAGAAAAAGATAGAAACCATCAAATACAAGATATGATAAGAGCGGTTTTTTTTTGTAAGTTAATTAGGGAGAGAGAAAACAAGTCATGACAAAAAGTTGTCCCATGATTTAGTAGAAAATAAGATTTTACATTCTTGTTGTGTTGGTCCCATAAGCCTTTTTAAACTCAATTGTAGAACAAGTAGTTTTGTACTATCATGTTCCTTAAATTTATGCAATGAAACAGTCCCATAAAGTTTTTCACTTCCCTCATGTTTATCTTTCTCAATGATTTTGCATTTTCTTGATGGGTGAAGATATAAGATTTTTTTTTTGGCTTGATACTCATTTTAGCCACCAAATTATAATTAATTGTTCAATTGGATTTCTAAATTATTTAAATTACGTTAATTTAGTCTATTTTTGTCATATTTTGTTATTTACACCATCATTTTACTAAATACAATCTCCTAAAAATATTATAAAAAATGAGAGATGTACTTAATAAAAAAAGAATGTAAATAACAAAATGAGACAAAAAATGACTAAATTAACTTATTTTAAATAATTTAGATACCAAATTAGTTTTTTTTTTTAATTTAAGGACCAAATCGGACAATTAATTATAACTTGATGACTAAATTTATAAGATATTTAATCCAACACCTATCATTACTTTCTAGGAGTCGAATATTATACACGTGAAAGAACAAATTTTAAGTAGCTAGGTCATACTGAGGAAGCAACCAAAGAAAAGACATACTTGCAAAGAATGTCTTAAATGTTTAGGAAAACAAACACATCCTCTTGCTTTTCCTTGGTCGACAAATGGCATGGTGTGCCAAATTTTGTTTCATTTTTGGGCGACTTTAAGAAAACTAACCATTAGTAAAGGCAAAAATATTCATAGAGCATGCCAATGTATTTGTTTACTAAAATGAGACAGATCAGAAGATTCTTACTTCCACTAGGACCACAAGTTTATTAGCTTATTGAGAATAATCACCAAAATTTTAGAAGTTTAAACTGCAGAAAATTGCTCGTTTAGCAAATCAATGACAGAAAGGCAATCTGATATTTGACAGCAAAAAATTACACCAAAAACGGAAACAAAACAAGCACAATTCATATGGCATATCCTAGAAACCCCTCATCAACACCAACACATTATTGTAAATGCCTATATTCAAGTGCTCTTGCAGTTAAATGGTCATCATGTTGATTTGGTGTAGAAACGAATACCAATGGCCAAACCCAAGATAAACAAGGGAACTAGAAACTGGAGGATCCTGATGACGAACTCTGGCGTCTTGTCCTGGTTATAGTGAGGTTGTTTGGGAGGAGTGTACTTAACCTTGCTGGGGATGGTTGATGTATCAATGTCTCCAACATAGAACTCATCCATCATGGCTGCGGCACTAGTGCTGTGACCAATGTCCTCAAAATCATTGGTTGCATCTTTCCCTACAAACGTGTCATTTAGAATACAGTTAATGCATGTTTAGTTTGAAGTTGAAAATTCTGTGCACGCATTTTAATATAAATCCAACGAATAAAAGTAGAATGAAAGCAAAAAACAAGAATCCTGATCCATTGGCAAAAATACTTTTATCCCAAACATACTTTTGCAACTGATATCCAAACATGCACCAGAAATCTCACTATGCCAAGATCATGAGGTATGAATGAATAATCTGGACTTTCTTAGTTATTAATCTCACTATGCTTAGTTATTAAGTGCATCCAGAGACAATGTTTGATACCTGTGGAAGACAACAGGACGTCATCCCCGCCAGGGTGGTCCTCCAAGAACTTTGTCACATTATAAACCTGTTCCATAAAAGATATGGTGAGGTAGAGGAACAGAAGCCACCAACACAACATGATTCCTACCCAACTAGCATATCAAATACATATACTTTTATATTGAATTTCATCCACTAGTGACTAGTTTGGAATATAAACTTCTAATCAAACACTTAAACGAGAAGAAAGAAAAGAGATGAAATAAATCTAACTTCTCTCTTAAGTTACAATCAATTTATACACCTAAACTTTTTTTAGAAACCCTCTCATCTAACTTCTCCAAAATTTGAAGTGCATGGCTTGGTTTTAAGATATGAGAGAAATTTGATTTATTTTACCTCATTTCTCCTCTTCCAAGTACTTGTAGAAAAGTTCATCCAATTTGAACCTAAACCTCTAACTTATCTCAGAAGCTCAAGTCTACAAATGACACAATGGTATTTTGACTATTTTCTGAAACCTATCAGGCACATTATTCAGTACTCCCTAGCATTATAAAATTATCAGATATGATTATGATGTATGAAAATGTGGAATGAATCTCAACCATTCCAATATATTATGACTCTGTATTTCGATGGAGAAAGTCATTAAAAATGGTAAAAAAATGAGACAAGCACAAAGACAGCCAAGAATGAGTAAATTCCAGTCACAATTCCAAAGCTTTTTCTTCCTGTACAATAAACAGAATGCGCAGCCTGAAAGAGGTGAATTACAATACAAGCAATATAAATGGCAAAATGTTGAAAGAATTTTCTTATTTTCAGAGTTTACATGCCAACCCTGAAGGAAATAAACACAAACTAAAATTTAATATTTCATCCTAGCTTTTCAACACTACTCTTTACTCCTTCAAGACAATATGAAAGCATGTTTAACCAACATACATTCCTAATCATTCATGGTCACCACTTCATTTTTGTCCAATATCCCACCCAAATTCCAATTCATTTCAGTAATATGGTAATAACTAACTAAAAACCTTCAACTCTCCATCATTCATTCGTGATCCAAAACCTTCAGGCAATTAAAACCATCAATCAGTAACAGGGTCAGCTACAACTTATAGCCTTCTCTGAGCTAAAGAAGAAGAAAAAAAAAACATTGGAAGAAGCAATTTATATGCTTCAAATAAAACTGGTAGCTGCAAAACACAAAATAAAGCAGTAAAGAACTATAAATCTTTCTGTAATCTTCTGAAAAAAAAAGGATAAAATATATTTTTCATCCCTATAAAATGAAAAAATGTTTGTTCTGGGTCCCTGTGAAATTTTTGGCATGTCTGTAGTGCCCATAAAATTGAAATGTATCATTATTTGGCTTCGAGCTAGGTTCAGTTTATTTGGCTTGGACAGGCTAAATAATGATACATTTCAATTTTATGGGGACTAAAAACATACAACAAATTTTGAAGGGACATAGACCAAACATTTCAAATTTCACCTGAACAAACATTATATTTTAGCCTTATGAAAATGATAAAATTGACCTAGAATGGAACCCGCAGAGCAAATCAAAACAGATCCCAGCCCTTAAACAGATCTGGTCAATCCTAGTCCTCTAACTAAGTTAGTTTAGACAAAGAGAAAATAAAGTAATCAAAATAAAAACTTCAAATCTCAACAATCCAACAGAATGCATGTTTGGTTTGAAGTTGAAAATGCTGCGTGCGTTCCAATATAAATCCAACACATAAAAGCATAATAGAAGCAAAAGCAGATCCTAAAAGTACTACTTTGCAACTGATATCCAAACATACAATGAATCTCTAATGCTAATGGTTCTACTAAAATCAAAACACAAGAATTTCAGAAGCAAAGAAAAAGAAAAAAAACTGAAACCCCAAAAAGCAAGAGGCAAATAAGCAACAATACCTTGCCATGGATGACAAGCCAGCAGTCTTTGGCATGGTTGTGCTGAGAGACCTCAGCCAAAGTGAAGACATTGTTGCGCTCCCCACCCATTTCTCGTGAGCTAATTGTGAGGCAGAAGGGTAGAGAGTTGAGAGGATTTTGAAATAAGAGCGAAATGGCGGTGGTTGGTGAAAAATGAATGAATTGAAAAAATGGGGGTTGGTTGGTTGGTTGTTGGTCGATGATGAACCGATGGTAATGGGTTGGTAGGGGTGGGCAGGTTTGGGTTTTGTCTTACCAACCCCCCAGACACTTTTACTTTTCAATACTTAGTAATTGGTTTTTTGAACCGTGAGACCTAATAAAGAGAGAGTTTGTATATTTTTTATGAGAAAAGACTTATATACTGCATTCATAACTCTATATTTATGATAAGATTTTATAAGATTATTTTAAAAGTTATTATAATAATAGATTATGATGATAAATATTTTATTTTATTTTTATTGACGAATTTCAAATTAATATAAATAAAGAACTTTGACAATATATAGTTTATTTTTTTTTTATTTGTTCTTTTCCAAGTTTATCATTTTTCCTCCTCTCTTTCTCTTCTTTCCTTTTTCTTTTTCTTCTTCTATGTTGTGTTGACATTACCAAGAGACATCGTCAAAGGCAACCAACTACGACAACATCATCGAAGGAAGCCAACTATGTAATGATTACATCACTGTATCCTTGATTACTCAGTTTCTACTACCATCAAATCTTGTAACCACATACCAAATTGGAAATCATATTAACCTTCTCAATAAAGAAATAGGAAGAACCTTTAGTCAAAGAAGAAATTTGTTAGCTAATGTTGTCATCAACATCAAATGGTACTTTGAACATTTATTTGAATAAAATAACAATTTTTTGGCTAACTATTTTTAAATATTCACCTCTAGGATTTACTATTCCATTTCAAGAAGTAGAAGGTAATAAGTTAAGAAAACAAGTCTGAGTTAACTCATAAGCAAATGCAGGAAGAAGCATAAACAACATAATCACTTTATTTCATTATAATACCTTTTTTTTATACTATATCAAACTAATGCATTCCATACACAAGTTCAATATAAGCAAAGACCTATGTAATGTTAGATTTATATTTTTAATATATGCACACGAAAAATTCAAAACAAGCTTTTTATATATTCCCAAACACCACAAATGAAATAGAAAAAAAAAAAGTTATGAAGGAAAACAAAACTGAACACAATAGAAGATTGAACAAAACAGAGCACTAACAAAAACAAAACCCCAAAAAAAAATCTTACCATGAAATAGTAGAATAAATAAACAATAGAAAAGAGAAAGAGAATGAACTGTGAGCGTGGGAGCTTGGGAGGAGGACGAGCTGTGAGCACCACTACCAAAGGGAGAGGGAGAAGGAGAGGTATGTGCTGTCGCCAAAGAGATAGGGAGAGGGGGAGTTTGTGGAACACGGAAGGAGATTAAGGTTCCTTGGCTTGGATTTGTGATAATGTGACTTTGTGAGAGAAGGGCATAAGGCGAATAGCTGAGTGAGTGAGGGTCTCTAGAATAGAAATTAAAAATAGGATAATTTAGTAATTAGACTTAGTGGGGATGGGGACGGGGCGGGGAAGTGTGTTCCCATACCCGTCCCCATCCTTGATTAGAAAAGGTGTATTACCCGTATCCATACCCAATCAAAGTGGGGATTCCTGTCAAACTTGCGACAGGGCCAAGGCGGTACCTGTAGGTACAGGTATTTTTGCCATGCCTAGGTTTATTTTTGAAAGATGGAATTTGGATTTCAAATACCCAAAATGTGAATGAAGGTAAAACATTTTAGCAATATTGTTGTCATAACTTACATTTTTAAAAATATTAATCTGTATGGTTGTACAGGTTAAGAACATCAATAGGGGTACGAACTCAAAAACAATGTGTGTTGACATGAATTACACAAGATCACAACAAGCTGATGTATGATGTCATTGGAAGAAGCATTCTTTCAATGGTTAAAGAAGATGCAACAGTATCGGTATCAACTTTGATTGCACACATCAAACAACTTCACAAATTCACCCCCTCCTACGGAAAGGCATGGCTCACAAAACAATTGACAATTGAACATACATATGGTAACTAGGAGCAAGGGTATGTTGAGCTACCCAGATTTTTGCTAGCATTGCAAACATATGTTCTTGGCACCATTATAGAGAAACAGAAGATTCCTACAAAAGACGAAGAAGGAAAGTTACTTCTTGGTTGTGCAATATACAAATGAGTTTTTTAAACTTTTAAGACTTGCATTGATGGGTTTTCATATTATAAGCCATTTGTTTTGGTCAATGGTACTTGGCTTTATAGGAAGTACAAACACACGTTCTTAGTGGTAGTGGCACAAGATAGGAATAACCATGTAATGCCAATAGACTTTGCCCTTGTTAAGGGTGAGACTACGCATGCATGGTATTTTTTCCTATGTAACAAAACTTAAAGAGGCACGTGGCAACGAAAGGCAACTCATGTCCCATCTTGGACACGCATAAGTCAATAATAAGTGCATAACAACGAGAAAGTAGTGGGTGGACGGAAAATAACTTTGTGCATGTGTTATGCATTTGATACACAGCCTAAAATTCCACGAGACAGTTAAAAAACTCAACACTAAAGAAGGACATTATTAACATGGGTAGATCTAACAACTAAACAAGTTAATGTTTTTTACAATATTTTTTTATATTGACTAGCATTTTAAATGAGTTTTGTTGAGCACTTTTTAGGCTACACCATGACTATGCCAAAGTTTACTTATTACTACAATAATCTTAAAGCTAAGCATCCAATTGAGGCCGACTGACTTATCAAATTGCTAGAGATAAATAGACAATTGCATTTATCTTAGGGCAACACTGGGGATACATGACTACAAATCTGGTTGAGTGCATGAACAATGTGCTAAAAAGAGTAAGGAGTCTTCAAATTTTTTCGTTAGTCAATACTACGTATGAAAAGTGCAACAAATACTTTGTCACACGAGGGAAACAAGCAATAGCAATGATAGCTAGTGGCGTATCTAAGACCCTAAGTTAATGGGGGAAAATTATAAAAATAAAATTTAGTATAGGAAAATATATAAATATAGATGAAACAAAATACAAAAATTTTAATTTTATTAATAATTTTTTGTTAAAAAAATTTTTAGGTGACTTTTAAAATTTAAGGGGGTGCAAGTGCATCCCCTGGGGACAACTTAGGTTCACCATTGGTTATCAGTATACAATATTTTCATGTTCCTTAAGTTCGCCACTAGTTATCAGTAAACAATATTTTCATCTTCCAAATTAAACAATTGGCTGCAAAAATGCCATCAAACACACCACATACATATGCACATGGGAGAAGAAGTTATCTTTTATTTGATAAGCATGTCCATTTAAAAAAGTTTTGCAGAACCTGTTAGTATCAATTTTTTTTTTTTTTTAAATCAAGAAATATATAGTCCCTTTCATTTGTTATATTAAAAACCTATAAAATATTGATTTTTTTTATTTTATTATCTAAACTTTTTTTAATTTTAGTATTTAATAAATTTTTATGTTCCTTTTTACTTTTATTAACTATCCTTAGTCAACTAATTAATGATATAACAAATGGAATGTCACGTTATCAATGACGTAACGTAAGTCTTTACTTTTTCATCTCATTTTTTTATTCTAATTTTTTTTAAATCTTTTTTTTATTATGTATTTTAAAAAAAATCTTTAAAAATGAATAGTGATACACTGTGTTCAATTTTTAGGTTAATTAAATATTTTTTTAAAATACAGAAGTTGACTAACAACAAATAATAAAAAAGGACATAAAAAAATTTTAGATTCAAAAATCAGAAACCATTATTTTATATGTATGAAAAACAAATTTAAGTCTGGCTTATTATCAGAATCAATTTTTGTTTTGGAAGTTTGCTATAAAGTTTAAAAATAATTAATTTTGTATGATTATAACAAAAAATCAATTTTGATATAGTAAGAGTATAAAAACGGTAAAAGAAAAATAAGTTGTTAAAAAAAATCAAAAGTTATAATTTTTCAGATTATAAAAAACAACTTAAAAAAAAAAGGATTTTTCCAAATTTAAGTTGTGTTACCAAAAGAAAAGATTATTTTGTGAAAAGCTTTTTGGCTGAAAACAGCTTAAATGCTGAAATCCCAAACATGCTCTTAAGGCTTAATAATCATTTTTGTTCCCAAGTTATAATTAATCCAATTTGGTTTTTAAATTTAAAAAAAGTTTCAATATGATCCTGTATTATTAAAAATTATAAAAAGTCAATTTTGTCATTTTTTTGTCCATCTTTTTTTTTTAATTTTGGAGAGTGTATTTAGTAAAAAAAATATACAAATAACAAAACTTATGACATATTTAATCACATCAAATAAGAGATATAAAATGACCAGATTAACACTTTTTTTTTATAATTTGGGGATCAAAATGGAACTTTTTAAAATATGAAAATCAAATTAAATTATTAATTATAACTTAAAGACCAATGGTTGACATGGCTTTCATGGGCAATTTTGATAGAATAAACAATAATGATATTCCTTTTTTGTAAATGATACCTAAAAGAGTAGAGAAATAAAGTAATATCAATTTTACATTAAATCACACACTCTTGCAGATATTAGGGACTAAAAAGCATATCCCAAAAATATAGAGTATTGATATTTTTACATTCAATTTTTTCTACATCTCACTAACACTTCTTATTTCTTTTTATTTCCCTTTTCATATCTTATCATCTCAGTGTCATACCTATATTTTTTTTCTCTCATTAATTAGGTGTCAATTAGCATTTGTGTTAGAAATATCTTTATTCCTAAAACATATTCAAACTACATAATGTGTCAAAAAAAACCATAAGAAATTGAAAATACATAAAAAGAAAATTAAAAAGGAGGATTCGCCACCATCTTCTTGTAAGGATCTCTTAAGGCTTCAAAATCCGCATCATGTTTGGCTTTTATCATCTCAAGATCAACCACATGTTTGAAAGTCTCTCCTAAAGTATTCGAAACACATTTGGCCGATTCGATAAGTTCTGCCTTCTTCGAAGAACATTCAGTGTTCGCAGACTCGATTTTCGCCTTGTCTTTGCACAGCTCATCCAATTCCTCCCTGAGTTTCTTCATTCGCTTCTGGACGCCTTTGAGTTTCGGCTTATAGCGTCTCTCAATGGCCTCATCAAGCCGAAAGACTTCATCTTTGGTCCTTTGTAATTTCTCGAGAGCCGATTTCTTCTCTGCATCAGCTTGCTTAATCAGCTCAACGGTTGAACATTGCTCTTCGCAAACTTGTGCTGCTTTTCCGAAAAGCTCGACAAAGGATTTGATTCTGTTATCAAGTTCTTGGTCAATAATATTATTAGGAAACTCATCGAGTTTCCTAATAACAGCTTCAACCTTCTCCCTGTACTTGACGTCGCCAATGTTCTCCAGCATTGAGTGGTGGAATGCAAGTGCTCGAAGTTCATCCAATGCAGAGGCTAATGTTTCCGACGTCGTCGACTCTTTGGTTTTAGATAATTGCTTGGATGACACGGAAACCTCTCGCTGCATGAAGTCCAACAAAGCGAATGGATCATCATCAAGTTTTCTCAGGCAATCGTCAATGTCCGTAGTGGTGTACTTTGGAATTCCTTTGTTGTTGTTGATTTTGTTGGTTTCAGCTTCAATATGATACTTCTTAGGAGAGGAGTCACTAGTATTTTCAAGTGCTTCACTGAGTGTAGGGATTGAGGAGTTCGATCCTTTATTTCCTGGATTAAAATATATAGAAAGTATTCAGTAAAATATTATTTTGGAGGGTTAAGATATGTTTTAGGTAGCGGATAAATTATCAAATTATGTTTTAGGTTACTAATAAATATTTCTTTTTTTCTTTGGATTTTTTATATATGGAAAAATTTGTTTTTATTTATGATATTTTAGTTTAATTTTGGATAAATTAAAAAATTTTGTTTTAGATACCTAATATATGTTAATAATTTGTTATTAATCCATTTGAATTTTCAAATGGACTAAAATAAGATGAACATAATTTATTAGAAATCTAAGACAAAATTTATTAATTTATCATTGATTAAAACAAAATATCAAAGACTAAAACAAATATTTTGATATATCAGGGGTTGCAAAACAAAAAAAAATATTTATTAGAGATTTAAAATAAAATTCACTTATTTATAAAACTAAAACATATTTTAGCTATTTTTTGAGATAGTATAAGTATTTGAACATATGTTGAGATAATCTAAAGTTTTGAACTTTTGTACCTTGGACTTCATGTTCATCTTGGGATGAACTTGAAGATGAATCTTCATCTGCTGGATTAAACCCTGGCTGTTGAAGAAAGAAAACCACAAGTTTTAAAGTAGTATTTCATGTCTTGTAAAGTTTTTTTTCCTATTATGTACACAGTCTAAGGGTATGACATTATTTCAAGGAGGATTTATTCAAGAGATATCATTTTCTCCAAGGGGGTTGTTGGTTCAATAAACATACGCAACTCCTATAGTAAGAGCAAAACCATTTGTCTTTAGGCATGATCATTTCATCCAAATGAAGAGACCTTACACTTTGATATAAGTTTGGATGTGCATTGAACAAATTGATTCTAAATTGATTCTATATAAAATTGATTTTGAAGTGATATGATTTATGTTTTTACAAAAATTACTATTAATATGTTTGGTTACACGTTGCAAAATTGATAATGAATCCAGAATTGATTCTATGTTTATACGCTTGATTTCATGTTAAAAAGGAGTTTAATATATACCAAACATATGAACATACTTAAAAATGAAGAAGAGCTTGACATAAAACCAAACATACTAATTAAAATTTATTCTGGATCCAGAATTGATTCTGAGCTTAACCAATTTAACTTTTAGGTTAGATTCAAAATTTTATATTGAGATTTACTTTACATTCAATTCAATCTAACCAAAATCTTCAAAACATAAATCACATCGTTTCAAAATCAATTCTCACTCAAATCAATTTTGTAAAATTTTTAATTTTATTCAAGATCAATTTTGTGGAAGATGATCAAAATACACAATTAATTACTTCAGCTCATAAATCAATTTTAAACCTTTATCCAATGAAATCAAATATGTGAAAAATTATCTAAAATCATTTAATAAACACACTCAGAATGAATATGTTGGTGATATTGCTATTAATGATATCTCTAAACCAGGAACTTTTTCAACAAATTCAAGAAGCTCTACCTGTAATGTTTCTTTGGTTTGTGTCTCCACAAAAATGAACTCATTTGATTCAGTGCCATTTTCATGTTGGTTATATTCAGCTATGTTAGCATCACTAGATTGAATATTTGTATTAACCTGTAATGAACTCAACTCACTCCCTGATGATATTGCTTCAGAGTCTTCATAAAGAGCATCACGCCACTCCTGTAATTTGTCCTTCGTATAATTTGTTACATCAAACCCTATATACAATATAGGTTAACACCCCCTTCAAAAGTAACTCATAAGAATAAAAAATTATGCATGCTTTAATTATAAATCATATATATAATTTTCTAGTTAGAAAGTAAAAAAGTATGTGTTTGTCTTTTAATTGATAATTAAAATTCTTGCAATGTTTTTTTAAAGATTTTATCCTAAGATATTTTATTACTGAAAGGAAAAGCAAACCTTTAGTGGCTTTTAACATTTTAAAAATAAGTAATGTGAAAATTAACTTCAACATTAAAAGCTTCAATTGTTATATGCTTGAAAAAATATATTTTAATTTGGATAAAATGTTTAAAAAGTGAACATATGTAAATGATTTTATATTATATTCCTAACAATAAAATAATTATTTTAAATTCTTTAAGGGAAAAAATTGTATATTTATCTCTAAGTGCTATATAGGTTCTTATAGTGAAGTGAAAATAAAGAAACATAGAGTGAAGATTTGGGTGGGGGGTGGGGAAATCAACTATAAATGAAATAAGACAACTCGTTCAGGGACTACTTCTAGTTTGTCACATTATTATAGCTCAATTATCTATTTTCTAGAAAAATAAATAAATGAGAAATGCAATGAAATATAAAGGAAAAATTAAAGCATCTAAAGCAAAAATAAATAAACAAAAATAAAGGAAAAATACCTTTAAATGGCAATGAAAGATATGCTAGGAGAGGGACTAGATTTCAAAACTTGTATGCCATTATCATTAAAAGAAAAAAGAAAAGAAAGTTTGCCCATGGAAGCATCATAATTTAAAGAACAAAATCAAATGCATGAGATAATTATATAAGAAAATAAAATAGATGCAAGAGACTTAACCTGGACCATTAGTCTTAATCACAGATTTAGAAGTTTCTTGAAAGTCTCCATTACCAACACCTTTGGTGGTAGCAGGCTCTATATTAACATCTGAAAAAGAAGGTATGGCTATTTGTTCTTCACCATCCTCCTACATACATTCAAAAAAAAAAAAAAAGATAACATTATCTTCAAGGTCTTTGATATTTATAAGGTCATGCTTGCCATATTCATTAGTATATGTTTCAGTTTGTATAAACCTAATTTCGAAATAACTATGGGACAGGAAGAAAAGAAATAACTAAAAAAAAAAAATAGTTTCTAGTCTCAACAATATATACTAATCGACAATATTTTAACTACTCATTGCAACTTCAGGATCCACTTATGAGAGAGTTACTCTTTTTTTTTTTTTTACAAGATAAGAGAGTTACTCTTAATCTATATCATTCATTTTTATTTTTTTTTAACATTAATGGTTGTAATGATTAGTTAATATTAACCATTAAATTTTAAAAAAAAATGAATGATAAAAATTAAAAATATCTCTCTTATAGTTAATCTTGAAATAAGTGGATGCATTATGTATATCATGCAAATGTAAATAAGTTGAATATTATAGGAATTTTTTGAGAAAAAAATATGAAAAATAAAATAAAATTAGTTTATCTGAAATTTAAAATTATCTTTTTCAATAATTAATTCTAAAATATGTGAATTTTTTACAAATTAACTATTAAAGAAATCATCTTTTAACTTATGATGAAATTAATTTAATTTTTTTTCTCTCATAAAATAAAAGTCGTTCTACCTAGAAATATATATATATTCATTAAATTTTAGCTCTCCAGTTTGGGTATGAGTACCTCAATTTCTTCCTGTATTGGGAAAATTGGTTTAAAGCTAGCCTTTGATTATTTTAAATCCAATAGCACGACACTAATGAATAAAAAACATGCAAAATAACTTTAAGGTATAGGAAACTATTTGAAAGCTTGATTGCATAAAATAAACTTGCCTGTTGATCCATTTTACACTCAGAAGTAACTAATTGGCCTAATATTGAACCAATTTGCGATGATGTTGTTCCTTCTTCAACACTTTTCTTAATTTCCTACAAAAAATCAAAAGAGATATTAAGGTATGGAGTATACTTATATTCCTGTATCAACAATGAAAATAAGCATATATAAAAGCCTTTTGTGGTGGAGTAACTAATGGTCCCCGTGATATTTTTTCCTCAATTTTGGATGATTGGAAAGAGTTGCTACTAGAGTTTTCTTTGACATAGAACCCTCTTTGAGTACTTTTATCTTTCTATTTCTTTCAGGCATTGTACGTATATCATGCAAATGTAAATAAGTTGCATAATATTTCTAAAAGTTTTTTAAATAACTAATGATTTGGTATTATATTCATGATTAAAGTATGTTTTAGATCCCGAATAAATCAGTATATTTTGTGTTGGATCTTTAATAAACTTTTTCTTTAGTTTGGATCATAATATATTAAAATATTTATGTTTTATTCTTGATATTTTTTTTAGTCCACAATAAATTAAAATTTACTAGGGATCTAAAAATAAAAATAAAAATTTATCAGGGATGGAAACAAAATATTAAGGAGAAAAAATAAATATTTTCAAATATTAAGGATCTAAAACAAAAGTTTTTTTTTTATTAGGGGTCTAAAATAAATTCAATGATTTCTCAGGAACCTAAGCATATTTTAGCCTGTACTCATTCATTGCATTATTTCAATGAAGATTTATACAACGTATCATTTTCTTAGAGTGGTTGTTGTTCTTAATCAACTCCAATAATTAATAAGAAATACAAACATTAGTCTTTAGAAATTAATTTGTCCAATACTAAGAAGACGGTATATTTAGAATTATAAGTAGATTGAATGCATGGTTAAAAGGAAAAGGGAGAAATTATGGTTCAACTATCTTTCGCTAATAAAAAAAAAAAAAACATATTAATAACTAACATTTATAAATAATAATAATAAAAAACATCGATACTTACAAGTGAATGTGTTTTATTTAGAGAAATATCTGAGGTAGTTTGACTTGGAATTCCAATCAACTCTGAATCTGTTGATGATGCTGTTGATGGTATCTCTGAACCAGGAACTTTTTCAACAAATGCTTGTTGTTCTGCTTCTAATGTTTTTGTGGTTTGTGTTTCCACAGAAACAATCTCACTTGATTCAATACCTTCTTCATGTTGGTTGTGTTCTTCTATGTTATCATGAATATATTGAATTGAAAAGAATTCTGTGACATCGATATCATTTGCAGTTGAATTCTGATTCCTTATCTGTTGGGCTTTAGAGTCTTCATCAAGATCATCAAGCATAAAGTGTAACGTGCACTTGATAAACCTATTTGTGACATTAGAACCTATAATATAGATTAACACCCTCTTCAAAAAAAAAGCAACTCATAAGAAACAAATATATGTATACTTTAATTATAAATTGAGTTTAAAGGTATGTTAGGGTAACAGTTTTCTGTTAACTAAGATCATTTTTATAAAATTATTTAAAAAATCATATAAATGGTAGATTATGATTTCTGATAATATAAAATTATTTTATATTGTCAATATATTACCTTTAAATTCTTGTAAATTTATAATTTTCTAAGTTAGAAAATGTAAAATTATTTTTTTGCCTTTTAACTAGTAGTTAAAGTTAAAATTCATGCTTTTTTTTTTTTTATATGATCCTGTATATTTTACTAGTGAACGTAACTGTAAGTCTTTATTTAGGCTCGATCTTAACACTATAAAAATAAAAATGCTGCTGACATTCTTATTTAGATAATCTTTATGTAATTGATTAAAATTAATTTATTAAAAATTATCATTTTGGTGAGTCTCACGATTAAATCAAGAAATAATATATGAAATGCACCAAAACTATTAGAATAGTCATTTAGTTATTAGCTATATTGTTTAGATATTAGATTTAGTTTTAATTTGATTTCCTTTTGTTTATTTTTCTGTTTTTTTGCCTCCATTGGACCTTATTGTCTTTTTCTTCTGATGGGCTCTACACCTATATATGTAGGGCTCTCTTCATTATAACGTGAGTAACATTTTGAATTTTATGGAATAGCATTTTTTTTAACACAATGGTTTTGTTTAGTGCAATATGGTATCAGTGAAAACCAAACACCCCTCTTCTTCCTCAATCTAAACTTCCGTCTCCAACCCTATATTCCCAAATTCATGGCTGAGCAACCCCCTCCTCCTCCCATTACCGATCAATCTCAAATCATCACAAGTCTCTATTATGTTCATCCTGAAGAGAAACCAGGGACCATCCCCGTATCCTCTTCCCTAAATGGCGATAACTTTCATTCTTGGAGTTGCGCTATGCGAGGAGCCCTTTTCACCAAGAACAAACATAAACTCATTGATGGCACACTTCTTATGCCAACCGTGAACGATCCTCTCCACGATGTTTGGGAGCGCGGCAACATGCTTTTTTTTCTCATGGATCAACCGCAACTTGACGACGCATATCGCTTCGAGTACGATCTACATTGATAATTCTCTTAACCTTTGGATGGATCTTGAAGAATGATATTCCAAAGGTAATCATTTTCACATATCTAACATTCTTCAAGAAATCCATTCCATTAGACAAAGTGATAGATTGTTTCTATTTTCTTTGCCGATTTAAAAATTTTGTGGGAGGAATTAGAATCTTTAAGACCCCCCTGCCTATGCCTGTAACTCTATATGCACTTGCAATTTGATCACAAAAATGAAAAATTACAAAGAAAATGAATATGTTATCTGCTTCTTGAAAGGGCTTAATGACAACTTCAGTACTGCCAAAGCCCAAATCCTTCTCCTTAATCCTTTCCCTTCCATAAATAAAGATTTTTCCATGACTTCACAACAAGAATGTAAAGTTCTTGATCCTACCATTATTGATTTATCCACCCTTACTACTGCCAATATACCTCTTGGAACACCTCTAATCGCAATCCCAATTTTCCAAGTAAAGGTAATTTTCAAAGCACTAATGACAGAGGTCGTGATTGTGGTAATAACATCAAGCAATGTACCTTTTGTGGTCGTTCATACCATACCATAGATACATGTTACTTCAAACATGGTTTCCCTCTTGGAATTTACCCAAATTCCAACCTTAATTTGGGAACCTCCCTTCAACTCATATCTATGGACTTCCAACATCTCATTCACCTGTTACAAGAATCTAAAGCTCAAACCAAGAACAACATCACTTCCCAAAACAAATTTGAAAACAATTAGGGTCTCACGAAACACATGATCTCCAATGTAACACAATCATGTATCATATCTTTACCCTCTTTACATCATTGGATTTTAGACATGGGCTCCACTGTACATGTTTCACCTCACGAATTCCTTTTTTCTACTTATAATTTTGTATCTCATGTCTCTATAAAACTGCCTAATGGAAATGTACTCATTGTTCACAACTCTGGTGCTATAAGAACCTCTGAATTCATCACCCCTTTTAATGTTCTGCATATACCTAAGTTTCATTTCAATTTAATTTCCATTAATCATCTCTCAAAATCCTCAAACTACAAACTAACTTTCTCATCCACCAATTGTGTCATTCAGAAGAACCACCCGAAGAAGATGATTGGAACTTCTGAAGTTCACAACGGCTTGTACATAATCACTCACCCTTTCCCTCCTAATAATTGTGTTGTTGATACCTCTTTAAATATTGTTTCTAATTCTTTAGATCTTTGACATCTTAAATTAGGACACCCTTCATACAGAATCAACCAATAACTTTGTAAACGATTCCCTTACATCAAAATTAATAATATTGTGGTTTGTGATTGTTGTCATTTGGCTAAACAAGCTAAACTGTTAGTACATCTAAAACTCATCATGCTTTTGATTGAATACATATGGATATTTGGGGTCCTCTGAATGTTGTTTTTTTCCAAGGTTTTTTTTATATTTCCTTACTATTGTTGATGATTTTACTAGACATACATGGATATATCTTTTAAAATCTAAATCTGATACTAGATCTTGTATTCTCAGATTTATCAATTTCATTTCTAGCCATCATAGTTGCAAAATTAAAATCATACATTCTAATAATGGTCAAGAATTCAATATGCTTGCCTTTTTTGCTGAACATGGTATTTTTCACCAAACCACTTGTGTTGAAACACCTTAACAAAACTCCAAAGTCGAAAGAAAGCATAGGCACATTTTAGATGTCACTTGTGCTTTAATTTTTCACTCTAATCTTCCTAAAAAAGTTTGGCCTTATGTTGTATACCATGTTGTTTATATCATTAATAGATTATCTACTATAGTTCTCAATTATAAATCCCCTTTTGAATTGTTATATCAGCAACCCCCCACTTTTCTTGACCTTAAAAGTATTTGGATGCTTGCTTTTGCTTCCACTTTAAATCAAAACAGATCTAAACTGGATCCTAGGGCTAGAAAATGCATGTTCTTAGGGTACAAACCTAGCACCAAAGGTTATCTTCTGTTTGATTTAAAATCTAAATTTGTATTTCTTAGTAGGCACACTATTTTTCATGAATCTGTTTGTCCCTGCTAAATTTCTCAAAATACTACCACTGAACATCACACACACAATAATGATACATTATTTTTCTGATAAACCTATCCTTCCCTTACCCATTAACCCTGCACCCCCTGCTGTCTTACCCATTCCTTGTGAAAATACTGACCCCATCCCTACTTAAACTGAAATTAAAACTACCATTCCTCTTAGAAGATCTACCTGTGTCAAAACCAACCCACCTTATCTTTATAATTTTCATTGGAAAATTGCCAACCACACCACTATTGAAAACACACTTACTATTCCTTATCCATTATCATCACATCTTGATTAGCATAAATTGTCCCCTCCTCATAGACATTATGCATTGACTATATCTATCTTAATTAACTAAACCCAAAAACTACAAAAAGGCCATAAAATCTAATGATTGGATCAAGGCTAGGCAATTGAACTTTCTGCTTTAAATAAAATTGATACCTGGGAATTAATGACTTTACCTATAGGAAAGAAATCCATCAAATGCTGATGGGTTTATAAAGTTGAACTTAAGGCCAATGGCTCTCTTGAAAAACACAAGGCAAGACTTGTAGCACAAGGATTTACATAAACTAAAGGCATAGATTATTTTGCCACATTCTTACTTGTAGCTAAATTTAATAGCATACGTTTTCAATCCTCTTTTTATCATTCTTTGTTTTTAAAATATTTTAACACTTCCATTACAATTCTTTTAGTTTATGTTGATAATTTAATTCTTGCAATCAACAATCTTCAAGAAATTATCAAAACAAAACAGTTCCTCCATCAACAATTCCAAATAGAAGATCTTGGCAATCTCAAGTATTTTCTTGGCTTTGAGATTGCAAGATCACAACAAGGCATTCACATATGCCAAAGGAAGTATGCCTTGGACATCCTTTATGACATGAGCCTTCTTGATTCCAAACCCACCACTACACCTATGATTCACAACCTCAAGCTGCATAAACATGATGGCTCTCCTTATGAGGATCATGTTGCCTATAGAAGCTGATTGGGCGCCTCCTCTACCTCACAAATATCAGACTAGACCTCAGCTACTCTGTCCAGCAGCTGAGCCAATACATGAGTTGCCTCACAATCACTCATCATCAAGCTGATGTTCAGGTACTTCGCTATATCAAATAATATCCTACTCATGGGCTCTTCTACCCTGCAAAATCTATCCTCTAACTCAAAGCCTTTTCTGATTCAGACTAGGCTAGTTGTGCGGACACAAGAAAATCCACAATAGGCTATTGTATCTTCCTTGGTCAATCTCTTATCTCTTGGAAATCCAAAAAACAATCCACTGTTTCTTGTTCCTTTTCCAAGGTTGAGTACCATGCTTTAGCCTCCACTACATGCGAAATATAGTGACTCACCTATCTCCTACGTGAACTTCACATCCCATTTCTTACACCAGCTCTATTATATTGTGATAACCAATATACAACCCACATTGCTGCAAATCCCAGCTATCATGAAAAAATAAAACATATTGATATTGACTGTCATGTTATTAGAGAGAAACTTCTTTCCAAACTCTTTCACCTTCTTCCTATTTCCACACACGACCTTGAAGGCTCTTGATCCTGGTCCATTTCACCAACTTCTATCCAAGTTGCAAGTGCTCACTATGCACCTTTCAGCTTATGGGTGGTATTAGAATAGTTGTTTAGTTATTAGCTATATTGTTTAGTTATTAGATTTAGTTTTAATCTAATTTCCTTTTTACTACTTTGTTGTTTATTTTTATGATTTTTGCCTTTGTTGGACCTTATTGTCTTTTTCTTATGATGGGCTCGCTTCCTTGTAACCGTGAGTAATATTTCTAATTGAATGACAATAGCCTTTTTTTTTGTAATACAATGGTTTTGTTTACTGCAATAAAAACTACCTTATCACAAACTCAAAGTGAGAAGGTGGTTTTTATTTTAAAGTGAGAGAGAACAAGTCTTAACGATTCAGGTGAGATTTCTTAATATAAATTTGTTTTTCTCATAGTCAAATGAAAACAAATCTATCTCATATCTTGAATTATATACAATTATTCCAAGCCTATGTTAATTTGTAAAACCAACATTTAATGCTTTTAAAAAATATAATGCCAGGTATATAATGTGTACCTTCGATGCCATCGTTAGAAATTTGTTGCATTCTTTGACGAGATGTTGAAGTCAAAGAGAGCTTGGGACAATTCTGCACCAAACGATCTTTTATGGTCTCAAATCTATTAATTCCCTTGCAAAGACTTGGAAGTTCAACAAATATTGCAATTTTCAGATTTGGAATCTCAACACATTGATCACTTTCACATCCAAATACTTCCTCAAGCAAAGTCGCTTCTTTAATTACCAAAAGTTCCAGTTTAGGTAGCATTTTAGAAGTGGACATAGGAAAAATACATTTCAATTTTTTGCACTTTTTTATCACAAGTACTTTTAGCTCTGGAAAAAATGATATTTCATGATTCCTTGCATCCTCATCAATGATATGTTTTAACCCATTGCATTCAAATATGCTTAGACTATGCAACTGTGGTAAGCTTCTTAACATAGAAGCAGAAAATATTACTTTCACCTCTTCACAGTTCCCAATGGTTAACTCTGTGATGTTTTGTAATGTAAAATAAATCCCAGGGCCCCTCCATTGAATTCTCATTAAATCCACAATCATTTCTTCGTGTCCATATACTTTGGAGTCATGTACCTGCGAGAAACTTTCCAAAGTAAATGCTTCATGCTCCCACTCAAGCTCTTCAACAAACTAGATGTCAACCCGAGACATGAGTTTGTTTTGAAAATAATTGTAACAATTTTATTTTAAAATTTTGAGCAATTTTTAATTATTATTTAAAAAATGGTGATAAATATTAAGATTATGATAAAAATAATTTCAATTTTAAGACACGTATTATTGTATAAAAAAAAAAAAAAAGACTTCAATAACTTTTAAATTGTAGATAAATACTTAAATGTCTTTGGATCACTCCGTAAAGTGAGGACATGTCTCTTAAGTTTTTTTAAATGATTATTTTAAAACTGTCACAAATTATTTTTTAAAAATATTTAATGAATGCTTCATTATTTTACAAAAAGATCTTTAACGTGAAGATGTAAAATAAAAATAAAAATTTATCAGAAATTAAAAAAAAATGCAAAAATAATCAACAACTTAGAACAATAACTAAAATTACAAAGGACTTTATTTATCATATGTTAAAAGTTATTTAAGTCGGGAGTAAGAAAGTTACCGATGAGAGAGAACCGTCTTGCAATTGATCCTTGGTCAGAGTACTTTTCGTACTCCTCGTACTCCTCATTCTGTGTCTATATTTTCTTGTCCAAGGAAAAATATTACATTTGATGGAGTCTGATTCTTTTTGTGTCTCGGAGCCATCTTTGGAATATGACCTCGATTCTTTTTGTGCCCACCTCTTCACATATGAGCCCATGGATTGATCACATTTTGGAAAAATGTTAACAAAATTTGGCAAGCCTTCTAGAACCATTTGTTTTAGTGTAATAGATATGAAATCATCATGCTCTTCATGTTTATGTTGGCATGGGCCAAATATATATTTTAGCTCAACACAGTCACGTATTTCTATAACCTCCAATTTTGGAACATCTTGAATAGCAACTTCCCAAAGAATAAAATCTAACTGTGGACACCTACTGATACAAAGACTCTTTAAATTTGTGAACATTGAACCAATAGTCTTGTTATCATTGCCTCCATCAACTATTTCTTCTCCTAAATCCTCCCTTACTCGTTCCTCTGTTATTATACTTTTCAGTTTTTCACAATTGCTTATTGACAGATCCTCCAACATCACTAAGCTTTGTGCAGTCGATAATTGAAACAAAGATACCAACTTTGGGCAACTGGACAATTCTAAGGACTTAAGATTACAGAGGATTAGCTTGCTCTTGAACAATTTTCCTTGTAATTCCACACAGTTAATTACAAACAACGTCTCTAAACTTTTTAGAAGTTCAAAGGGTAGAGGACCACTGCATAGTTCTTTCAATTTTTTCATTTCTTTGAGTTCAAGTAATACCAACATGGAGAAGACATTTTGTATATGAGAAGAATCAATATGCTTAGTGTCAATAAGGCAATGTAGTTGTGAAATACATGTCAAACGAAGCACACATAGATTAAGTGCACCTTCATCCTTAGGCAGAATAATGGAAGGTATGAGATTTCTCCATTCCTCTTGAAGTTCAAATAGATTAAGATTTCTTGTTATTTGCAAGAGATGCTTGAATGTCTCACTACAAAAAAGATCATCAATCTTTGAAACATACAAGGAATTCATAACTGATTGAGTTGCCCTAAAATAGAAAGGAAGACCACTATCCACAATACGAAACCTTTTTAATTTTGGAAGCGTTACTTTTTTGTGCATTGGTAATCTTGGATTCGGATAATCACATATAAAATACAGCTCCTCCAATGAAGAGCAATTTTCAATCACTTTAAATGGATTATTCCTTTGAATTTTACACAAATGCAAGTGCAACAATTTAAGCTTCTGCAGTTCTGCAATCTCATGTGGCAATTCATCCATAACACATTGAACCAAATCAAGAGTCTCAAGTCCATGTAGATTTCGAAGAATTGAGATGTCACCTAAGACGAATCTTTCAAGGATTAAAGATCGAATGTTGGTCAATGACTGAATTGACTGTGGTAATGATAGAGTTGTGTTTTGATAGGTCTTATTTGAGAAATACAAAACTCGAAGCCCTATCATGTTTTCAAAGAATAAATTTGGGACTTCGACAAAAACATTTTCATTTTCATTTTCATACCAATCTCCATTCAAGTAGACAATAAGAATCTTGAGTTTAGATCCATCAAATTTGAAGGAAAACACATCAATGCCCTTGCCTTCACATAGCAAATATTTAAGATTCTTCGCCTTTTCAACCAATGACTTTTGATTTTTGTTACATATATTCATTGCTTGAATCTCTTTATTAGATATCCATAAAGCCATTTCACGAACCAAGTCATGCATTTTTACCCATCCTTTTGTAGTCTTCAACAACAAACATGAATCTATGAGTTTATTTTTTGCTACAGCTACTTCACTTCTACATGCATTGTAACTATAACTTTCGTTATCTTCATCAATTTTCTCAAGAAGGCCCACTCCAATGGAAAGTCTGGTTAAAATATTATCAAAAATTTCTTCATCTTCTCGAAAAACAGAACACAAAAGGAATAACTCCCTACTTGTTTTGTTCTTCATATTGTCATAACTATACCTCAAACATTTATAAATTTCCCCAAAAATTTCATCATTACCATGTTGGGATATAGACTTTTGCAAGGATTTTAAGGCTACACTCCATTCTTCTGAGCGTTCTTCACCCTTTAAACTACTAGCAATAATTGCAATTGCCATTGGTAATCCTTTGCATTCTTTGGTAATTTCATGACCATTATCAAGAATAATTTTAGGAGAACTATCACTTAAACCAGCATGATTTTTGAACAACATCCATGCATCTTCCTCGGGTAAGAGCTCAAGTTGAATTTTCTCATCACATCCCATTGAGTTGCATATCCTTAAATTACGTGTGGTTATAAGAATTTTGCAACCATTGTGATTGTCCTTTTTTGGAATACCTATTTCTTCAAAATTGATATCTCCCCACACATCATCTATTATTATAAGAATTTTCTCACCATTGGTCAATCTACTCCATAATCTTCTTGGCTTCTCAAATTCAGTACAATCCTTCAATGTCAATCCTAATGGTCCTGCAATATCATCTTGAATCTTTGTAATATTAGGAGTAGAAGATACTATAGTATCAATGACATGATCAAACTTTTCTGATTTCTTAAGCTCCTTACCCACTTCTTTTGCTAACGTTGTTTTACCTGTGCCCCCCATCCCATGCAATCCAATCATGTAGTTGTTGCCGTTTGTTAATGCATTCAAAAGCTCTTTGTATTTCAACTCTCTACTTTTGAAAGAAATGTAATCTTGAGAAGAATAATATTCAACGTCTGCAATCCCGTGAAGGATTCCAACACTTTCAAAATTACTATCCACAAGTCTTTTAATATCCTCAGTCCTATTTGCCAATTTCTTTCCCCTACTGTATTGCCATTTACAATTAGGGCAACACCCAAAAAAGCATGTCGCTTTTGTTTCAGTGCTCTCTTGAATAAGCTTATCAGCTTTCTCTTGCCAAAAAGTGACATCATTTCGTATGCTTTCACCTCTTCTATTTGCCTCTCTAACATATTCCCCCACAGTTGTTCTTTTTGCTTTTAAAGTTTCCTTTTCCTTTTCAAACTCCTCTACAATGCATGAGAAACAACAAATATAACGTGATTGTGCTATTGTTGCATCCATCAATTTCTCCAAAATTGGTTTTGCCAAATCAGTCGCCATCTAAACCAAGTTCAATACATGAAAATTAATAATTAATATTGCAAAATTTTAATAAATTAAAGAAAAGCTCTATATTTTTTATATTTATAACTTATTTTATTCTATTTTACTCCTTAAAAACTTCATCGGTATTAATCTTCACATATATTAAATTTTTAAAAGTGAGATTTATCACTAGATAACATGTATGTATTATGTTAAGTTAGCAAATAGCAATAGTTTTAAGATGACATGCGATACTGGCTAGATATCACATCATCACTAACGAGTAATAAGAGCTATTTACAAAAAAAAAATGTAAAAAAAAGGACCAAACGACATTATTTTTTCTTAAGAAAAAAATATTTTTATATTATAAGTTAGAGAGTGTACAACATAGAGAACATGCCCCTCCCTCTTCTCATTCTTTAAGATATTATTACGGGTAAAATATGCTTGGAGTACATGAAAAATATGAAGTGTATTAATTTCATCCTAATAAAAAAATTTGCATTATTTTCTTCCCTATAAAAATAAAATATATTTGTTATGGTACTCAGTAGTAACTCTATTTAAGAGTATTCACAATTGTAGTTATAATACTAAATTTAAAAGAACAAACTACACAATACATGTAAGACTCAGTTGATTTAGCTAGTACTTCCATTACAACTTAGGTTTAGATCATTCTATAGGTGTTTACATAGTTGTAAGAATCGTTTTTTTCGAGGATTGTCGACCCTTTTATTGGCAATGATGGTTGTCACTTGAAAATAACAAAGTATGAGTTCAAAAATATGTAAATGATTAAATACTTTTTGATATTTAATTATTTAATATATTTTATTTTTATAGAGATGAAACTAGTACCAAAATTTTTATGAGGATGAATTAATACTTTTCACATTTTTTGTTACCAAACACATTTTAACCTATTATTAATATCTTCTCTCTTCTCTCCTTTGAGTGTACATTTTTAGTATTACTTAATTTTATTTTTTCTTTAAACTATCTCAAACTACTCTCCTTTTATATATTTTTATATACTATTTTTTTTTTATTAATCACCTATACCTTCCAAACTACCTTTTATTTTATCTGTATCTATTAATTGTATTTTAATAGTTTCTAGTTTATTTAAATAATTTTTCAATAATTAAACATGGCCTTATATGACATAATATAAATTTTTATTTATATATTTAAATATATTTATTTATTATAATTTATATATTTAAATATATTTATTTATTATAATTTTAATTATTACAATATTCATATATTAAATTTTATTGTTATTATTTTTAATTATAAAAATAAATATTTAACTTGTATAATACACAAAATAAATACTAGTTATATTGGAAAAAAATTATTTAACACTTATTTTCTAAAAGTAATATATACCAAAGAATTTCCAATATTTAAAAAATGCATTTCATCCGAATCAAATTACTTATTTATCCCTTTTCACTCATTATTTAAGTTCAATTACTTATTTTTTGCTTCTTTTTTCTCATTATAATCTTAGGTTAAATTACAATTTTGATCCCTCTAACTTGATCAATCCACAATTTTTACTCCTGAAATTTAATTGGAACATTTGATCTCCTTGATTTTAAAAAATTGTAATTTTTGTTCCTCTAGTCAAATTGCTTTTGTTGACCATCAATTTGTAAACGTTGATCAACTAATTGTTGTGGTGACACACTTCTATTTTGTTTATTAACAATTAATTTTGATTAGTAGAGTTATTAAATTAATTTTGAATTTATTTTAAAAACCAAATTTATGAGACTCCTCCACCGTCATAGTTAACTGTGTTCGAGGTTTGGTTTTTTTAAAAAAGAAATTATACCACTAAACATAATTAATTGTTAATAAACAAAACAAAATATGTCACGTGAGTAATTAGTTGTTCAACGTTTACAAATTTACAGGCAACAAAAGAAGCAATTTGACAAGGGGGACTAACTGTCTCAATTAAATTTCTGGAAATCAAGATCTTGAATTCATCAAACTAACTAAAAAATCAAAATTACAATTTAGCTTTAATCGTACTGGATATACTCTAAACTTCTCTCAAATTTAGCTTACTCGCTTTTGTGTAATTAATATTTTTTTATTTAAATGTTCGCGTATTTCTTCAAGAGCAAAGCATTTAAGTTTGTTAATTTACACATCACAAGACTTAATTTTATAATAATATAAATTTCTCTAATATAATTTTTATAAATAAAAAAATTAATAGTAGGGGGTGAGAGCATGGTGGTTTTTCAAGGTGGATGATAAGATGGTGGAAGATGAATTTTCACCAAAAAAAAATAAAAATGGGAGAAGATGGTAGAGTTGAGAGTACAATTTCCAAGATTGTAGTCCTTGGCTTGGCTTGGCTTTTAGAAAGGATACAATTGTGACTGAGATAGGAATGGGTCAATAAAGATAGAGACTTCTCTAAATTAAGTGTGACAATTCTTAAGATATATATTGACAGTGAAATTTTATTTGAATAATTGAAAGTCGTAGGAGAGATTTTCACACTAGATTTATCACTCTTAAACTATTATGATATCGCGGAAGGAAGCAAATAGAAAACAAATATTTAAACAATGCATCTATTCAAAACTTACAAGAAAGTTATGCAGGGTTCAAATATTATAAAGGGTAGAGATAGAGGAGAGTTTAAGGTTCAGGAGAACTATGTCCCTCAACTATAAATTTATAAATTACAATTTTATTGAAATTCAATTTGAACACGGATTTCTAAAACAAATTCCAAACTATAATTCAAAATCATTTAAAATGGACATTGTCTTTATCGTTTTTTGAAGATAGAGGTGACCAAGTGGGCCCTTGATTTCTTTTAGAGGAGACCCTTAATAGGAAGTTATTCCAATCTGCCAACTGCCTTTAGGAAGGTAGCCGGAGTAAAACGGTCTTGGTATATGCCGTGGTATGGCCAAGAACTTCTTCCTTAGTAACTAGTTCTATTGATCCTATTATCTCCTTGGATCCTAGTCATGGCTGGTCCAAGTTTGCAATTTTTTGTATTCCAAAGCAGTCTTCTTCATTATTCAAATGCGGGTTACTACCTTGAGTTTCTTCTTTTAAAGCATCTTGCTCTTCATTTGAGTCTAAAGAGGACAAAGCTACCAACAGGTGTTACCTTTTTCTTCTCTAGTTTTTCCTACTAATTGAAGAGTCATAGTAGGTATTTTACTTACAAAGCTAATGCAATTTAAAGAAGTGCATGCGGAAGTCCCAAACGCCTTTTGGAAAAGAAATTCTTTCACGGTAAATTTACCCTATGAACAGGGTTTTCATGAGAGTAAAATACCCATTAAGGCCAGACTAGTTTAAATGAACAAAGAAACCCTTAATTATTGTAAAAAATAAATTCAAGATTTTCTTGATAAAGGGTTAATCAAGCCAAGTAAATTGCCTTGGAGTTGTGCAGCATTTTGCGTACAAAATACGTCTGGATTGGAAACAGGAGAACCCATAATGGTTATTAATTATAAGCCTCTTAATAATGCTTTAAAATGGATTAGGTATCCTCTACCTAATAAAAGATATTTAATGCTTCACCAAGCCACTATCTTTTCAAAATTTGATATGAAAGTTGGATACTATTAAATCAAGGTAAAAGAAAAAGATAAAACAAAACTGCATTTACAGTTCCATTTGGACATTACGTGTGGAATGTAATGCCCATGGGTCTTAAAAATGCACCCTCAGAATTTCAAAACATAATGAATTCCATAATAAACCCCTACTTAGAATTTGCTTTGGTTTATTTAGATGACGTGCTAATCTACTCCACTTCAGTAGAACAACACTTAAAACATCTAGCCACTTTTAAGAACATAATTAAAACAAATGGAATTGTGTTATTAGAAAAGAAAATGAAAATAGCCAAAACTAAAATAAGATTCATAGGGCATGAAATTCATTAGGAAACTATAACTCCAATAGCAAGAAGTATTGAATTTGTCAATAAATTCCAAGGTGAAATAAAAGATAAAACTTAGTTACAAAAGTTCTTAGGATGCCCTAATTAGGTAACTGACTTCATTCCCCACATAAGAATTATTTGTAAGCCCATGTTCATCAGACTTAGAAAGACCCTTAAGCCTTTGACTCCCAAGTTAACCCAAATTGTCATAAAAGTCAAAGCTTTAGTCAAAACACTTCCTTGTCTAGGAATACCACAACAAGACACCTTTATGATTGTAGAAACCGATGCCTTAGAGACAGGATTTGGTGGAATACTTAAACAGAAATACCCCCAATCTAGAAAACAAATAACTTGTTTCCATTCGAGGGCATGGAGTGATACCCAAAAGAAATATAGCACCGTTAAAAAGGAAATTTTATCTATAGTGCTATGTATCACAAAATTTCAAAGTGACTTAATAAATAAATAATTTTTACTAAGAATAGATTGTAAATTTGCAAAAGAAATTTTGGATAAAGATGTTTAGAACATTGTTTCAAAACAAATATTTTCTAGATGACAAAGTCTTTTATCCTGTTTTGATTTTAAAATTGAATTTATAAAAGGAAAAAATAATTACATCCTAGATTTTCTAACTTGAGAATTTTTATAGGGAAAGAACATCTCAAATGAGGCCTTCGGCCCCATCCCTAACACTATCCCTAGATGACCTGGCTCATTCCTTCTCGAATGCTACCTCCTCATCAAATAAGTTCTCTCTCCTAAATACTCGACCCCAAAAAAATATTATACCAGCAAAGGTAGAGACTCAAAAACCTTTAGAATTCCACATAAAAGAGTCATGCCAAAAAATAATATCCTTGGAGCCTGAATTTGACCGTTTGGATCCAACAGAAATCCTGGAAAAATTCTCACCTACTAGTTGGGGATGGATGCCTAGAGACTAAGACCTTAAGAAAAATAAGAAGTTCTATATGCTCATCTTGATAGATACTAAGTTAACAAAAATAATCTAAGAAAAGGACAAGTGTAACCCTTCAATCATTAATTACTCCAAATTAAAAGTTTGCAAGGTTCTGTCCTTAATAGACTGGAACCAGAATCCTAATACAGAAAAAAGGTTTTCTCAGCTGTTTGACCCTCCTTCATTTAATTACTTCGATTACTAAGAAGCTTGGCATAAGATTCTTCTTGAACCTAACCCTTGCCACTCTTGGTACATCTCTTTTAAATACGACTTGCCATCACAAATACCCCTTTGGTTTCAAGACTGGTTTCTCTTGGTAGGACCAGTAAAAGCCATCCTTCCCATTAAGGTGGTGTCAATTTATGATCACTTAAAAAAGTTAATTCCTAAGTTACATGTGCATGAAAAGTTAATTAGTTTTTGCTTAACTCTAGGCATAAGCTGGTTAATGCAACATTTGTATGAGTTCCACCAGCACAACGCAATTCCTTATCCAAAGGTTCTTTGCCGAAGAGTAAAGGTGTTTTAGTGGAAGAAATTTGAAGTAAAATTCTTGGAGGACAAGTTTTCTCATTGGAAGACTGGTAAATCCTTCCTACCACCAACCCCAGAAAAGAAGTCATTACCATCTCCTACTATGACTCTTCAATTAGTAGGAAAAACTAGAGAAGAAAAAGGCAACACCTATTGGCAGCTTTGTTCTCTTTAGACTCAGATGAAGAGCAAGATGCCTTAGAGGAAGAAACTCAAGGTAATAACCCACAATTGAATAATGAGAATGACTACTTTGGAATACAAGAAATTCCAGACTTGGACCAGCCATGACTAGGATCCAAGGAGATAATAGGATCAATAAAATTGGTTACTAAGGAAGAAGTTCTTGGCCATACCACGACGTATACCTAGACCGTTTTACTCCAGCTACCTTCTCAAAGGAAGCTGACAGATTGGAATAACTTCCTATTAAGGGTCTCCTCTGAAAGAAATCAAGGGCCCAATTGGTCACCTTTGTCTTCAAAAAATGACAAAGGCGGCGCCCACTTTAAATGCTTTTGAATTATAGTTTGGAATTCTTCCTAGAAATCCATGTTCCGATTGAATTTCAATAAAATTGTAATTTATAAATTTGGCATTCGCCTACGGTTGCCTTGCTATAAATAGGTGAGTTGGAGAAGTTGAGGGACACAGCTTTCTTAAGCCTTAAACTCTCTTCTCTCTCTACCCTTTGTAACATCTGAACCTACATAGCTTTCTTGTAAGTTTTGAATAAATGCACTGTTTAAATATTTTCTTTCTATTTGCTTCTTTCATATATATTCTAGAAAGACAATTCTAATAGTAATAAAGCATACCCTTAATGCATTTAAGACGCTGCAACCTCCAATTGTTAATGTTGTAGACCTATTAGAAAATGAACGCTTATTTGAATGCACTTAAAGAAGAGAAGTCATTGTCAAAACCAACTCACTTAAGATTTCTTGCAACCTGCACTCATTGACGTTGTAGAACCTAGATTAGAATATTTATTTGAACACATTTAAAGGACAGAAGTTACCATCAAAACATGCATGAAATATTAATGATCAGTGTACCTTGAAAAGTGTCATGTGAAAGAAAATGCACAATATTACATTAAATATTGATGGAAAATAAAGTATTATATAATGAATATGGGATGAAGATGAGTTCAAAATTAGGGGTTTAAAGAACAATAAAGATGAGATTTTAGATATGATTCAAAATTAGGGTTTAAAGGACAATAAAGATAGAATGAAAATAAGACTAACAAACATGGAGGGTGTAAATAATTTAAGAGTGTAAATATGGTACAACAATATAAAAAGGAAAAATGGGGTTGTATTTAGCAAAAATGAGGGTGTAATAGCACAAGCCTTAATAAATTAGGTTAAATGTTATTTTGTTCCTTTATATTTTAGTTTTTGTTTAGTTTGATCCTTTATGTTTGAGAAGCCTCAATTTTGTCTTTTATATTTCTAAAATGAATCAAAATGATCATTTTTAAACAATGTTTGATTTCAAAAATTTTGTAACGTGATTTTGAATTACTTTTTGAGGAATTTAAAATGTAAAAGTCATTTTATTAAATTCACTTATATGAAAACTGTAGAACTCAACTGATATACAAATCAAAAGAGAGTCAAACATAATGAAAACCGTGTAAAAAAATGAGTCTCATAAACACTTATAAAAAAAAAAAAACTTAATATTATAATTTTCATTAATTCGGTTGTTCGTTGAATACAATTTTTATGTAATTTTCATTATATTTATAATCTTTTTTTTATTCAAACATTAGTTGGGTTTCATAGTTCTCATGTAAATAAATCTAATGAAATAATTTTTATGTCTTAAATTAGTCAAAAAATTGTTCAAAATCGTGTCACAAAATTAAAAATCAACGTTTGTTTTTAGAATAACCATTTTAACTCATTTTTAAAACATAAAATACCAAATTGAGTCATTTTATAAACATAAAGAACTAAATTGAGGCTTTTAAAACATGAAAGAAAAAACTGAATAAAAACTAAACCATAAAAAAGTAAAAGTAACATTTAGCCACTAAATTATTTTGATCTAATTCATTATCATCCATTTGGAATCCCTACCTAATTTCCTACATGAATTGGGCTCATCCTTTATTATATGACAATTTTTATATTTACCTCCCCCCCTTTTTTTTTTTTTTTATATATACTTCCTTTTCAAAATTTATTCCTAAATTATCCTTATTTATATTTATTGCCTGTAATTTTCTCCATTTGTTTTTTTTTTTAAAAAAAAAAAAAAAACATACCCCTCATTTAAAGACGACGACGAATTATGCAGTGGTGGAACATCTCCTTTTCTAGCAAAATTCCATACGAAGATGACACTAATAGACAATTGAAAGTTCATCTCTGCAAAGCCATTAAGGCAGAGTTAAGAAAAAATATATCATTTCACATCTTTTTAGGTGAATATAACCTTGGTAGAGATACATTGATAACAATATAAGAGGAAAAAAAAAATATAATAGTGACATGATTGAGAAGAAAAAGAGAGATATTAGAAGAGTATACTAACGTTTTTGGCCGCATAACTCCAACACCAAGGCTTTAAACTCTTCTCAAACCAAATCAAGATTATTGATAGCCTTAGCACCTATCCTAATGCTGAAATGTATGATGAAACAGAAATAAATGAAAGATTGTGATTATTCAAGAAATAACTCTTCACTTGGGAAATTATAGAAATAACATAAATAAATTAAGTATGATTGTATGTGTGATAGCATCTAATATTCTAAGAATATCAATGAACCCTATTATTGAAATTGCTCGGGATGCACTTTTTCAACTCTTACCTTACTAACTGAAATAAAAAAATTAGTAAATCTGTTCTATCCAAAATGAGACTTGGCTAGGGTTATGAACTTGTAATAAAAAATCTTATGATTGAGTGGAGAGTGTAAACTTAAAAAGAAATCATCTGCATATCAAGATTTTAAAATACGGCTATAGTCACAATTTTAAATACCATCAATAACAATTACGATGATCAATAGTCAATACCGTTTCAAAAACTTCAAAAACCTCCACAATAGATGTAATTTTTGTTTACCTCAATTTAGGAACTTTGAGCCCATATATATATGTTGATCATTCTTTCTCCTTTCCCCAACCATAAAAGAGTAAGATAATGTTCACTCCAATTCGAATTTTGCAACTCAGAAACAAGCAAAAAAGAAGGGTAAAGATAAGAACAATTGAAAGTTCATCCTCTGCACAGTCACTAAAGTACTCAATTATTATTACTCAGTTTCTTTTTTTTGGGTTTTCTTTTCCAATTCTTCAAACTTATAAACGGATAACGACAAATTTAATTATTTAACAAGGGGCCCATTCACTTCATAATGCACGTATTGGTTCTTTCAAATGAAGTAAATGTCTTGATGGTTTTTATTTTATTTTAAAGCTGGCCATTTTTCATTTAAAGCTTTTGTTTTCATTCTCATCTTTATTTTTTTTAGTCAGCATCATTCTCATCTTTATAATAATTGAGTAGGGAACCATTTCTCAAGTGTCATACGTGTTACCCTTGTCGGCATGCTTTTTTATCCGTTTGATCTTTTTAATAGCTGATCTTCTTTAAAATAAGAGATTGTGTTACATGTGCGTTCGCACAGATCTTTTTAATTTCTGCCGATATTTTTTTATAGATGATTTACTATTATTTGCATATATCAAACACAAAGTCTATGTTTATTTTATTAGATACCAATCATTTTGTTATAATTTTAAATTCATAATATTGTTAGTTATTATTTTATTATCTTATTAGTTGTTAAACACATCAATAACTACATTTGAATTATTGTTATTAGTTGATATGCTTTATAAATTAGAACTCTCATTTAATAATAATATGAAACACTTTTAGTTCTTGGGCTTGACATGACTGAAAGTGAATGAAAGTAAATTTTATGTGGTGAATCGCTTGTCTAAATACTTTAATCTCAACTTGTCATTTACTTTACTCTCTTATTTTATTGAGAACTATGACTTGAAGTTGGAAATTCATAATTATATTATTTTATTTTTATTTATTCTTACTTACCTAACCATCTTACATTTTCATCTCTTTTCATTTCATTTATACCATACAACTATATTTTCATCTCTCTTTCATTCATTTTCATCTCTTTTCACATTCATGTTTTTTTTTCATCTCTTTTCATCCCTCTCCTTTAAACACATCATGGTAAGTAATGATTCAAAATTAAAGATAATAAGTATAGTGCATTGACTATTAGATAATCATAAACATCTATTTATGATAAGTCAATTAACTTTTATAAAATTATTTTAAAAGTTATATAAATAGGAGTGCAGACCCTTAGCAGTATTAGGAACAGTAATTACACTATTGGTCAATATAGAATTCTTATTATAGACCATATCACACAAGATTCTTTTTTACACACATTTTTATTTGTTCCACTGTTAAGAGGTTTATAATTAATAACCATCCTAGGTTCACCTCTTTCTATTTCAAACACGTTTTGCACATAAAATGCTGCACAATTTTAGGAAGGCTTGCTTGGCCTAATTAGCCCTTTATCAAGAAAATCTTGAATTTCTTTTTTACAATAATTAAGGATTTTTTTGTTCATTTGAACTGGCCTAGCTTTGGTAGGTATCTTGCTCTCATAAAAACCCTTTTCATAAGGCAAACTAATCGTGAATGAATTCCTTTTCCAGAAGGCGTTTGGAACTTCCGCACACACTTCTTTAGAAAAGATTTATGCTAAGTCTTTAAACTGTTTTTTAATCTTTTCCAATTTCAATTGATCTTTTGTTCTTTTATACCAAATTTCTTGTTTTAAAAAATTTATTTGATTTGATTTATTTTTTATTTTATTCAAAAATTCATGTTCGTTAATGCTAAGGATATCTCTTTTCTTAGGAGGTTGTATGAATTCAAAAAGTATTTCATTTGTTTTGATTCCTTCATTAGATAATTCAAAGGGGTAGATTTGTGTTAGGAATGGAATTCCTAAAATCATTTCCTCTATTATATCTTTAGATAAAATGAAGGTATTTTTGAAACATCTTCCTTTGTTACAAATCCTAGCTATTGGTAATTTAAACTGGACTTGTAAGTTTGAATTATTAGCAGTGAATAATTTTTGTTTTGTTTTTTCATAATATTTAGTAGAAATTAACCATTCTCTTATGCAATTTAAATCATCACCAGAATCAATTAGTGATGTAAAGGCTTTATGAAAGTTGTTTCCTATTTTTAAAGCAATTTTAACATGTCCTTTTTGTTGTAAAGTTTTAATAGTATTAACCGTAGTATTTTCCTCTTCTTCTTCCTCATCTTCCCGTTCAAGATTTTGGGTAGATTGGCTACTATTGGTCTCTATTTCCTCAAGTATCTTATTTTTCAACTCTTGAAGATCTAACTTTACAGTTTTCATCTCTTCTTTAAACCTTTTATCTCATTTTGCGTGTCTTGTATAGTAATCCTTTTATTTTGGTTTTCTGATTGTTTTAGGATTTTTGCAAAATCATACCTTTGAAAATTACTACTATTATTTTTGTTAGTTCCTTCTTCCTTTTGTTCTAGGATCATATTCTTTATTTTCATTAAATATTTCATTTTTTCTTCTTCATATGTGATTTTATATACCATTTCTAAAGCCAATCTAGTGTCACCTTTAATCATCTTTATTTGGAATTGACACTAACAGGTTTTAGAATCACAATTTTCACAGTTTTCATCTTCTTCAGAACTACTATTAGTATTTTCAATATCACTAAAATTCTAGACTTCTTTTGACTCGCTATCTAAGTCTTTCAAGAGAATTTTAGCAATTTGTTCTCTTAATTCTTCACTCATATTTAATTCATTAATTTTTTGCTTAACTCTACCATCCTTATTCATGTGTCCTATTCTTCCACATTTGTAGCAAATTATTTTTTATTTAGGTTGTTCCTTAGATTATTTTGCCAAATATTTAGGCTTGTTAGAAAATTTATTTTTTAAAATGGAGTTATTCTATCTGACCTATGATAATGTTGTTTCTTAATTTGTTTTCTTTTGATAGTGGAGGGAGGAGAAGGTTTTTCATACCCATATTAGGTACAGAAGTTACCTAGTTTTTTTAACTCCATTAGCTTAATTCTTTTTTTTATTCTATTTTCTATTTTAAAGTTATTACAGAGTTCTAGATGACGGGTGTGCGTCAAATACGCCGTCAAAAGCTACTAAATTTCCCAATAAATTTTGCAATATAAGGTTAGCTCAGGTCATTTTCTCAAAGATACAATTCATCAAACACCTTGCATTCAATTCAAAATAGGGAGGATTTTGTGTGATTTTTAGAAATTTAAAGCAAACAAAGCAACTTAAGTCAATAAACGAAAACAAAATTAGAGAGATACAACTCAAGAATTTATGCTTATGGAGAAATAATCACAGTTCCAATAAGGATAAGTCAAATTCATGTTCATGGAAATACGAAGTTTAAGGTAATCACTCACATTTATTCAAAAAAATTCAAATTACTATCGCATTTTTAATTTTTCCAAATTCACGCATATTTCGTATTAAATTACAATCAATCAATTACAATTGACCCAGATTCAGATTTCAATTCCCTAATCTAATCATTATCATACATTAAATAAGGAAATTGAAAATCAGAAAAAGGGGAAAATGGGGTTCATGAGCATAATTCGAAATTGAGAATAGAGGAACTCATATTTACCTACAAGCACATGATCATTGGGTTACAAACGAATTTAGCCCTCCATGAAGATCTTCATGGGAGCTCCAATGGGGCTGCATGAAAATGAAGAAGAAAGGGGAGAAAAGAGAAGAAAAGAGAGGAGATAAAAGAGAGCACTTTGAATTCTAAATGTGAAATTTTATAAAATAAAGTAGTGTGTCCTCTTTTTACAAAGGGAAAAAACTATATATATGATGAACTAAAAACATGGGCCTCCAAAGGAGGACTGAAACCCACTCAATAAAATACTACCTTAACTAATTAAAATTCCTAAAGGGTCCCTAATTACAAACTAAAACGTGGAATTATACAAGTGCAAGACCGAAACATTGAATCCTTAATTTGACTCCTAAAACATCCGAAATGGACAATCCTTGTGAAACAAAATTTCAGCTCTCCTCCTTAGCTTTCAAACAAGACAAAAATCATCAAAATCGGAGACTTGTGTCAAAAGTTATAGGTTGCATAAGGGACAATGTCAAAAGTATTAATAAAACGTGACAAATAACAATATTAGACACTTGGACCCAAAACGACCCAATCTCACAAAACTCAGCTAAAAGGGTCAAAATGAGGTATAAAAACATGTCTAGATATGTCAAATGCAATTTTAGATTATACTAAAATACACTCTATCAAATACCCCCACACTTGAACAATTGCACTCTTGGGCCAAACTAAATTATTGAAAGAGGAAAAAGATGCTCAAGAAACAAAAGCAAAACAAGATTACTTTCCAATGAATCCCAAAATTTCACAAAAGTGAGAAAGAAGACAAACACTCCAAGAATCAAGGGATCAAACAATTAATGAACACACTTCCAACACCCAAAGCAAACAAGAGACAAAGAAAAATAGAAAATGAACCAAAAGTGATAGAATCCTCTCAAGATACATACTCACAAGATATGATGATATGAAATGAACTCTCATGTGTATGGGCTTGTGTCTACCCTTAACACATCATGCAAACAGCACACCTAAATCTTGGCAAGTCCCTAATTTCCATACTTGAAGCACATACAATTAAAGATCAAGAGGACTTTATTATAGGATGTAATGGGGCAAAGGTGAATGGTGGATGAGAGAAGGATTTTTAGGTTAAAAACCAAAGAGAAAAAAAGGAGTAATGGGGAATGAATCAATAAGCATAAGTATCCCAAACCAAAGAATCAAAACCACTTCAATTCACTCCTTTTCTCCATTTTTTTTCTATGTTTCTATTTCTTCTTCTTCTTCTTCTTTTTTTCTTTTTTTATTTGCTGCATATGTGAGTACATGTATTTTTCTCACTTCCCAAGATCAAAATTGTCAACTTAACCAACAAATTACTCAGAAATCAAAATTCATGGTTTAGAGCACAAAAACTTGAGACATCCTTCCACACTTATTTATGAACCATTCCCAAAACAATTCCAAAGCTCCTTAAATCCCTAAGGAAAGGGGTGAATCATGGTTTTTTTAGGCCAAGGCTTGTAATGAGCTACAAAAAGAAACAAAGGGCAAATGGCACAAAGGGGGGAAACAAGTGGAAAGTAGGCAAGGTAGGTTTATTTGGCTAGTAGTTAAAAGAAAGAAGGCCTAAATCATCTCAATAATGCACGTGTAACAAGAAACATAAAAAAGAGACAAGACAAAATCTAGAGTAACTATCAACATGAGTGCAATCACACAAAGGTCAAACTCACAAAGGTAATCAATCCATCACAAATGAGTTCACAATCAAAATTTTCCAAGTCTACTCATAAAACTAAGATGCAAAAGTGTATCCAAATCAAGTCATGAAACCTCTCAACCAAGAATGATGCAACTTCTCACAATCAAGCAATTCAAGAATCTAATGGAAAGCATGCAAAAACCAAATGAAAGAAAATGCAAACACACCCACTAAACAACAAAAAACTCTAAAACTCAAAACCCACACCCTCACACTTAAATCACACATTGGCCTCAATGAAAGCAAATCAATCAAGAACAAAAGAACAAGTGTAAAGTAAGGGAAGAGGGCAAATCATGGTGTAAAGACTTTCACTTCTAGAAAGGTGGGCTTGACCAAAGAAAGGTTCCTCACACTCTCCTCCACTCTTGGATTCTCATGGAATTCCTTCACTTGGTGACCATTGACCTTCCAAATCTTGCTTGTAGCCTCATCCTTGATCTCCACAGTTCCATAGGGAAATACATTAGTAACAACATACGGTCCATCTCATTTAAAACGAAGCTTGCCGGGCTATGAGCTTCAGGCGAGAGTTAAACAAAAGCACCTTCTGGCCTACTTTGAACTCCTTCCTCAGAATCATGCTATCATGGAAACGCTTAACCTTTTCCTTGTAGTTCTTGGAGTTCTCATAGGCCTCCAAGTGGAGCTCCTCAAGCTATTGTAATTGAAGCTTTCTCCCAAGTCTCGCTTGGTCAAATGCTAGGTTGGTACTCTTCACAGCCTAATATGCACAGTGCTCAATCACTACAAGAAGAGGACAACCATTACCAAAGACAGTCCGATAAGGAGACATTCCAATCGGTGCCCAGTAAGCTGTCCTATGAGCCCATAGAGCATCCTTAAGAACCTTACTCCAATCCTTCCTGTTGGGGTGCACCAGCTTCTGCAAAATCTGCTTTATCTCTCTGTTGAAAACCTCGGCTTGCCCATTAGTTTGGGGATGATAAGCTGTGGCAACTCTATGCATAACCTCATACTTATGAAGCAAAGTCGTCATGGTCTTATTGCAAAAGTGGGTCCCCTAGTCACTGATGATGGCTTTAAGCACACCAAACTTGTAAAAGATGTTAGACCTCACAAAATCCACAACAACTTGAGAGTCATTAGTCTTAGTGGCCTTAGCCTCCACCCACTTGGAGACATAGTCCACAACAAGAAAGACATAAGAATAACTAAAAGGAGGGAAAGGTCCCATAAAATAAATACCCCAAACATCAAAAACCTTATAGAAGAGGATGGGTTGCTAAGGCATCTCATGCCTGCAGGTGATGGCTACTCTCACTCTTTGACACTATTCATAGGTCGAGGCGACCTCCTAGGCATCTTTGAAAATGGTGGACTAGTAGAACCTAGAGTCCAATACCTTCCTTGTGGTCCGGTGGGATCCATAGTGTCTTCCCATAGGGGAGGCATGACAAAAATACAAGACTAACTGGATGTCCTGATCTGGTATGCATCTGCGAATCACTTAATCACTACCAAATCTCCACAAACAAGGATCATCCCACACATAATATTTGGCATCATTATTCAACCTAGAAATCTAATTCCGAAATGCTTGTGGGAGTAAAACACCAACAATCAAGTAATTCACAATATCAGCAAACCATGGTGGAGGTCCATGTATCTCCATTGCCATTAAGTTCTCATCAAGGAAATCATCTCTAATAGGAAGAGACTCAAGGTCTCTCTCAATCCTGCTCAAATAATCAACCACCAGGTTTTCTACACCACTTTTGTCTCTAATCTCTATCTCAAACTCCCGAAGAAGAAGCATCCACCTGATCAATTTAGGTTTGGCATCAGGCTTCTTCAATAGGTATCTCAAAGTCGCATGGTCAAAGAAGATAGTGACCTAATTAGACGGCTTCACCAAGCCACTATCTTTTCAAAATTTAATATGCAATCTAGATACTATCAAATCAAGGTAAAAGAAGAAGATAAATACAAAATTGCATTTACAGTTCCATTTGGATATTACGAGTGGAATGTAATGCCCATGGGTCTTAAAAATGCACCCTCAGAATTTCAAAACATAATGAATTCCATAACAAACCCCTACTTAGAATTTGCTTTGGCTTATTTAGATGACGTGCTAATCTACTCTACTTCGGTAGAACAACACTTAAAACATCTATCCGCCTTTAAGAACATAATTAAAACAATTGGAATTGTGTTATCAGAAAAGAAAATGAAAATAGCCCAAACTAAGATAAGATTCCTAGGGCATGAAATTCATTAGGGAACTATAACCCCAATAGTAAGAAGTATTAAATTTGCTAATAAATTTCCAAATGAAATAAAGGATAAAACTCAAAAATTACCTAGTTCTCTAACTCCATTAGCTTGATTCTTTTTAATTCTATTTTCCATATTTAAGTTATTAAAAAGTTCTAGACCTGTGTTTTTAACTACAACAGCTATTCTTCCATATGTTAATTCATGGACCGGTAAATTAACATATTCTAATTCTAATCTTTCTTTTACTTTGGTTGCAAAGACTTGGGGAAGTCTTGTAATGAACTTTTCTTTCCAGAATGGTTCTTTACAATCTTCTCTAGTAAGAACCATTGCCATAAAATTATCTATATACCATTTGAAATCTCCTAAGGTAGGACATCTCAAATTATGTAATAGCATTGAAGTCCTTTCATTGAAAAGTTTAGTATCTCTAATGAAATTTTGAATTATTGCTACAATTAGGGTTTCTACCATTACAGGTATAGCCGTGTCTCCTTCTACTTTGACAATAGTGGAGATATATATATTTTATGTTCAAGGATTAGGTAGTTGTCCCACCAACCCTTAAGGATTCCTATAAAACCAACTATTATTAATTTTATGGTTTGTTCTTCATTATTTTTTACCTTATAGGCTAAGGCAGCCATGGTCATTTCATTGGTTTTTCATAGAATCTGATGGTTGGTCATGCCATCAATATTCCACTCAATGATGCCAGATCCAGGAGTATCTAGTACCCATTCTTCAAATTGAATGTCTGGGAGAGTAGGCCTTTTATAGAAATTTCTAGTTGTTGACACTGGGGTAAAGCATTGCGCCTGGTTTTTTTCCTTTTAATTTTAAAATTTTATCTAAAGGGGGTGTTAACTCGTGTTCATCATCTTTTACTATAGTTAGAATTTTATCTTCTTTTAGAGGTATCGTATTTTTATTTTCTTTTACCATTTTATTTTTTATATTTAACTTAGTTTTCTTGGTTACAGTATTAATTTTAGATAATTTTAATTGATCTAATTTTTTTATTTATTTCTTCTAGAGCTAGGTCGGTCTCTTTTCCTATTTTTAATTCTTTAAGCTTAGCTTCTAAGAATTTAAATGGTTTAGTTAATGGTTGCTCTAGTTTTAGGTGGATCCTATAAAATTAGAAGGGCTTTTATTAGGTTTTCTCGACCCACTTATTACTTCTGAGGCTACTTGATGAAATATTTGATTGGTATAATTTAACTATTGGTGCAAATTTTTAATTTCTTTCAAGGTTGGATTTGTTGTTTTTATTTTATCTACACTAATCATTTTAAAAGGCGAAGCAATTACTTCATTATTTTTGGAAAGAAAAATTTATTGCAAGACTTCCCCAAGTCTTTGCAACCAAAGTAAAAGAAAGATTGGATTTAGAATATCCTAATTTATCTGTCTATGACTTAACATATGGGAGAATAGCATCTGAATACAGGTTTAGAACTTTGTAATAACTTAAAATTAGAGAATAGAATAAAAAAGAATAAAGCTAATGGGGTTAAAGAACTAGGCAACTTCTGCACCCAATACGGGTATAAAAAACCTTCTCCTCCCTCCTCTACTAAAAGAAAACAATTTAAGAAACAACACTATTATAAGTCTGATAAAACAACCCTATTTAGAAGAAAATTCTCAAAAAACCCTAAACATTCAGTAGAAAAATATAAGGAACAATCTAAATAAAAAATAATTTGCTACAAATGTGGAAGAGTAGGACACATGAAAAAAGATTGTAGAGTTAAACAAAAAATTAATGAATTAAATATAAGTGAGGAATTAAGAGAACAAATTGTTAAAATTCTCTTAGAAGACTCTGATAGTGAGTTAGAAGAAGAAGTTCAAAATCTTAGCGATATCGAAAATACAAGTACCAGTTTTGAAGATGACGAAAATTGTGAAAATTATGATTCTGAAACTTGTCAGTGCCAGTTTCAAATAAATATGATTAAAAGTGACACTAGATTAGCTTTAGAAATGATTGATAAAATCCCAGATGAAGAAGAAAGAATGAAATACCTAATGAAAATAAAAAAATATGCTTTTAGAGTAAAAAGAAGAAGGAAGTAGTAAGAACCAGAGTAATTTTCAGGGTTATGACTTTGCAAAGATATTACAACAAGCTGAAATTCAAAATAAAAGGGTTACTATACAAGATCTACATAAAGAGATAAAAGATTTAAAAGAAGAAATTAAATCAATAAAATTAGACCTTCAAGAACTAAAAGGACAGGTACTTGAAGAAACTAGCAGTCAATCTACTTAAAATTCTGATAGAGAAGATGAATAAATTACAACGGTAAACATGATTAAAACACTACAACAGAAATGACATGTTAAAATTGCTTTAAAAATAGGAAATACATTTCATAAATATTTTACGGCATTAGTAAATTTTGGTGTTGATCTAAACTGCATTAGAGAAGGGTTAATTCCTACTAAATACTATGAAAAAACATAGCAAAAACTATTCACGGCTAATAACTCGAATCTACAAGTCTAGTTTAAATTACCAACAACAAGTATTTGTAATAAGGGAAGATGTTTTAAAAATACATTTATTATATCAAAGAATATATCAGATGATATGATTTTAGGAACTCCATTCCTTACACAAATTTACCCCTTTGAAGTATCTAAGGAAGGAATTAAAACAAATGAAATATTATTCGAATTCATAAAACCACCCAAGAGAAAAAGCATCTTAAAAAAAATGAAATTGATTTCCTCAATAAAATTGAAAGTAAATCAAATCAAATAACCTTCTTAAAGCAAGAAATTCTCTATAAACGAGTAGAGGAACAACTAAAAACAGAAAAGATAAAAAACCAATTCAAAGAATTAACTGAAATCTTTTCCAAAGAAGTCTCTGCGAAGGTCTCAACCGCCTTCTAGAAAAGAAACTCGTTTATAGTAAGTTCGCCTTATGAGGAAGACTTTCATGAAAGTAAGATTCCCACAAAAGCTCGTCCAATTCAAATGAATAGAGAAACCCTTGAATATTGTAAGAAAAAAATCCATGGTTTTCTAGATAAAGGTCTTATTAGGCCTAGTAAGTCTCCATGGAGTTGTGTGGCGTTTTATGTTCAAAACGCTTCCAAATTGGAAAGAGGCGAGCCTAGGATGGTTATCAACTATAAACCACTTAACAATGCTTTAAAATGGATTAGGTATCCCTTACCTAATAAAAGAGATTTAATTGGAAGGCTTCACCAAGCCACTATCTTCTCTAAATTTGATATGACATCAAGATATTATCAAATCAAGGTTAAAGAAGAATATAAATATAAAACAACGTTTATAGTTCCATTTGGTCACTACGAATGGAATGTGATGCCCATGGGACTTAAAAATGCCCCATCAGAATTTCAAAACATAATGAACTCAATCATAAATCCATATTTAAACTTTACTTTAGTCTATTTAGATGATGTGTTAATCTATTCCTCTTCGATAGAACAACACATAAAACACTTAAATACATTTTAAAATATAATTAAAGTAAATGGAATTGTGTTATCTGAAAAGAAAATGAAAATAGCTCAAACTAAGATAAGATTTCTAGGGCATGGAATAAATCAAGGCACCATAACTCCAATAGCTAGAAGCATTGAGTTTTCTAGTAAATTCCCAAATGAAATAAGAGATAAAACCCAATTACAAAGGTTCTTAGGATGCCTAAACTATGTAGCTTATTTTATTCCCCATATTAGAATTATTTGTAAACCCTTATTCAATAGGCTTAAGAAAAACCCCAAGCCTTGGACCTCTGAATTAACTAAGACAGTTATCAAGATAAAGTCTCTGATAAAAACTCTTCCTTGTCTAGGAATACCCCAGCCAGATGCCTTTATGATAGTCAAAACCGATGCCTCGGAGGTCGGATTCAGAGGAATCCTTAAACAGAAATACTCCAAATCTAAAGAACAAATAATTCGTTTCCATTCGGGGGCATGGAGTGAAACCCAGATTAAATATAGCACTGTAAAAAAGGAAATTTTATCTATAGTGCTATGTATCACAAAATTTCAAAGTGATTTAGTCAATAAAGATTTTTTTATTAAGGGTAGACTATAAGTCTGCAAAATAAATTTTGGAAAAAGATGTTCAAAACATTGTTTCAAAATAGATATTTGCTAAATGGCAAAGTCTTTTATCTTGTTTTGATTTCAAAATTGAATTTATAAAAGGAAAACATAATTATATCCTCGATTTTCTAACACGAGAATTTTTACAGGGTCAGACCCCCAAACATGAGGCCTTCGGCCCCTTCGTCCGCCCTGTCTCTTGATGATTTGGCCCCTTCCTTCTCCAAGGTGGCAGCCAATAAATCCTTAAATAACCTAAGAGTCCTTCCTAAATCCTTAAATGTTCCTTCCTCTTCCAATAGGTTTTCTCCATTAACTACTCCTCAGAAAAACCAAATTATTGATAATCCTCAAAAAACAAAAATTCACAAACTTTTAAATCAACATATAAAAGAGTTGTGTCAAAAGATAATTTCTCTAGAGCTTGAATTTGATCAAATGTCACCTACGGATATTCTGGTTGAATTCTCTCTTGAAGGATGGGAATGGATGCCGAAAGACCAAGATTTAAAAAAGAACAAAAAAATTTATCAGCTCATCTTGTTAGATACTGGATCCGCTGAAATAACTCCAAAGAAAGACAAAAGGGATTCTTCTGTCATTAATTATTTCAAGTTAAAAAGCTTAAAGGTTCTCACTTTGACAGATTGGAACCAAAACCCAATTACAAAAAAGAGGTTTTCCCAACCTTTTGACCCTCCCACCTTTAATTATTTTGATTATCAAGAAGCATGGCTCAAGGTTCTCCTTGAACTTAACCCTCGCCATTCTTGGTACATTACCTTTAAATATGCCCTTCCAGTCAAAATTTCAACTTGGTTTCAAGATTGGTTTCTACTAGTAAGGCCCTGTAAAAGCCATTCTACCTACTAAGGTAGTCTCAATATATGAAAACTATAAAAAGTTAACTCCCAAATTACCAGTGCATGAAAAGTTAATTAGTTTTTGCTTAATAATGGGGGTGAGTTGGTTGATGCAGCATCTTTATGAATTCCATCAGCATAATTCAGCTCCTTATCTGAAGGTTTTATGCCGTCGGGTAAAAGTTTTTTGGTGGAAGAAATTCGAAGTTAAATTTTTGGAAGATAAGTTTTCTCATTAGAAGACTAAAAAATCATTCCTTCCCCTTTACTCCTGAAAAGAAGGCAATCCAGCATCTTGCAATGTCTTTACAGTTAACAAGAAAATCCAAAGAAGAAAAATGGCAACACCTTTTGGCAACTTTGTCTTCTTTAGACTCGGATGAAGAGCAGGATGTCTTAGAAGGAGAAACCCAATGCAATAATTCGCATTTGAATAATGAGGATGATTGCTTCGGAATTCAAGAAATTGCAAACTTGGACCAGCCTTGACTAGGATCCAAGAAAACAATAGAAACATTAAAAATAATTGATGAAGAAGCTCCTGGCGAAACAATAAGAGCAATGGACATAGTTACTACAGAAGTTGATCAGCTTGGCTATACCACCGTATATACTAAGAAAATACTCATTCGGCTACCCACCCAGAGGCGGCTGGCAGAATTTTCCATCAAAGGTCTACTTTGAAGAAATAAAAGGGCCCACAACGTCACTTCTGTCTTCACGAAACAACAACGGCGACGCTCAGTTCAATGCTTTTGAATTATAATTTGAAATTTGTGTCCGAATTGGATTTCAATAATAATTCAAAAGCATGGAACTAAGCATCGCCGTTGTCATTTCGTGAAGACAGAAGTGACACTGTGGGCCCTTTTATTTCTTCAAAGTAGACCTTTGATGGAAAATTCTGCCAGCCGCCTCTAGGTGGGTAGCCGAATGAGTATTTTCTTGGTATATACGGTGGTATAGCCAAGCTGATCAACTTCTGTAGTAACTATGTCCATTGCTCTTATTGTTTCGCCAGGAGCTTCTTCATCAATTATTTTTAATGTTTCTATTGTTTTCTTGGATCCTAGTCAAGGCTGGTCCAAGTTTGCAATTTCTTGAATTCCGAAGCAATCATCCTCATTATTCAAATGCGAATTATTGCATTGGGTTTCTCCTTCTAAGACATCCTGCTCTTCATCCGAGTCTAAAGAAGACAAAGTTGCCAAAAGGTGTTGCCATTTTTCTTCTTTGGATTTTCCTGCTAACTGTAAAGACATTGCAAGATGCTGGATTGCCTTCTTTTCAGGAGTAAGGGGAAGGAATGATTTTCTAGTCTTCTAATGAGAAAACTTATCTTCCAAAAATTTAACTCCGAATTTCTTCCACCAAAAAACTTTTACCCGACGGCATAAAACCTTCAGATAAGGAGCTGAATTATGCTGATGGAATTCATAAAGATGCTGCATCAACCAACTCACCCCCATTATTAAGCAAAAACTAATTAACTTTTCATGCATTGGTAATTTGGGAGTTAACTTTTTATAGTTTTCATATATTGAGACTACCTTAGTAGGTAGAATGGCTTTTACAGGCCTTACTAGTAGAAACCAATCTTGAAACCAAGTTGAAATTTTGACTGGAAGGGCATATTTAAAGGTAATGTACCAAGAATGGCGAGGGTTAAGTTCAAGGAGAACCTTGAGCCATGCTTCTTGATAATCAAAATAATTAAAGGTGGGAGGGTTAAAAGGTCAGGAAAACCTCTTTTCAGTAATTGGGTTTTGGTTCCAATCAGTCAAAATGAGAACCTTTGAGATTTTTAACTTGGAATAATTAATGACAGAAGAATCCCTTTTGTCTTTCTTTAGAGTTATTTCAGCGGATCTAGTATCTAACAAGATGAGCTGATAAAAAATTTTGTTCTTTTTTAAATCTTGGTCTTTTGGCATCCATTCCCATCCTTCAGGAGAGAATTCAGCTAGAATATCCGTAGGTGACATTTGATCAAATTCAAGCTCTAGAGAAATTATCTTTTGACACAACTCTTTTATATGTTGATCTAAAGGTTTGTGAATTTCTGTTTTTTGAGGATTATCAATAATTTGATTTTTCTGAGAAGTAGTTAATGGAGAAAACCTATTGGAAGAGGAAGGAACATTTAGGGATTTAGGAAGGACTCTTAGGTTATTTAAAGATTTATTAGTTGCCACCTTGGAGAAGGAAAGGGCCAAATCATCAAGAGATAAGGTAGACGAAGGGGCTGAAGGCCTCATGTTTGGGGGTCTGACCCTGTAAAAATTCTCGTGTTAGAAAATCGAGGATATAATTATGTTTTCCTTTTATAAATTCAATTTTGAAATCAAAATAAGATAAAAGACTTTTCCATCTAGCAAATATCTATTTTGAAACAATGTTTTGAACATCTTTTTCCAAAATTTATTTTGCAGACTTATAGTCTACCCTTAATAAAAACTCTTTATTGACTAAATCACTTTGAAATTTTGTGATACATAGCACTATAGATAAAATTTCCTTTTTCATAGTGTTATATTTAATCTGGGTTTCATTCCATGCCCCCGAATGGAAACGAATTATTTGTTCTTTAGATTGAGGGTATTTCTGTTTAAGGATTCCTTCGAATTCGACCTCTGAGGCATCGATTTCGACTATCATAAAAGCATCTAGCTGGGGTATTCCTAGACAAGGAAGAGTTTTTATCAAAGACTTTACCTTGATAACTATCTTAGTTAATTCAGAGGTCCAAGGCTTGGGGTTTTTCTTAAGCCTATTGAATAAGGGTTTACAAATAATTCTAATATGGGGAATAAAATAAGCTACATAGTTTAGGCATCCTAAGAACCTTTGTAACTGGGTTTTATCTCTTATTTCATTTGGGAATTTAATAGCAAACTCAATGCTTCTAGTTATTGGAGTTATGGTGCCTTGATTTATTTCATGCCTTAGAAATCTTATCTTAGTTTGAGCTATTTTCATTTTCTTTTCAGATAACACAATTTCATTTACTTTAATTATATTTTTAAACGTATTTACTCACATTAAATGCTTTTGAATTATAATTTGAAATCCATCTAAGAAATTCATATTCAGATTGGATTTCAATAAAATTGTAATTTATAATTTTGGTATTCGTCCAAGGCTGCCTTGATATAAATAGGTGAGTTGGAGAATTTAAGGGACACAACCCTCTCTCTCTCTCTCTCTTAACGAACTTAAGACACTACAACCTCCAATTATTGACATTGTAGATCTATTAGAAAATGAACACTTATTTGAATGCACTTAAAGAAGAGAAGTTATTGTCAAAACTAACTCACTTAAGAATTGTTGCAATCTGCACTCATTGACATTATAGACCTGTATTAAAATGTTTATTTGAACACATTTAAAAGAGAGAAGCTACCATCAAAACATGTATGAAATATTAATGATCAATGTACTTTGAAATACATTGTCAAGTGAAAGAAAATGCACAATATTACATTAAATATTGATGGAAAATAAAGCATTATATAATGAATATGGGATGAAGATGAGTTCAAAATTAGGAGTTTAAAGAAAAATAAAGAGAGAGAGAGAATATAAAGAAGGGCAAAGATAAGAACAATTGAAAGTTCATCTTCTGCACGGCCACTAAAGTACTCAATTATTATTATACAGTTTTTTTTTTTTAGTTTTCTTTTCCAATTCTTCAAACTTATAAACGGATAACGACAAATTTAATTATTTAACAAGGTGGCCCATTCACTTCACAATGCACGTATTGGTTCTTTCAAATAAAGTAAAAGCATGTCTTGGTTTTGTTTGTTTTTTTTTTTGGTCAGCATCATTCTCATCTTTATAATAATTGAGTAGGGAACTGCCATTTCTCAAGTGTCGTACGTGTTACCCTTGTCGGCATGCTTTTTTATCCATTGATCTTTTTTAATAGCTGATCTTTAAAATAAGAGACTGTGTTCCATGTGCGCTCGCACGGATCTTTTTAATTTCTACCAATATTCTTTTAGATGATTTACTGTTATTTGAGAGAGAGAGTTTAAAGAAAATATGCTCTAGACAAGTATGAAATCAACAATGCTTATATGATATTAACAAAAGTTGAAGCCTTGAGTCTAAAGATAGACACGATGGATAAGGCTTAGGTAAATATTGTAAATACACCACCCCCTTTTGTGGCATTTGTGAGATGCTAGGACATTCTATTGTGAAATGTCTAACTGTAATGTCAATTAAGCAAGTTAAATAAGAAGAAAATGTGGCTTAAACCCACAATTTCTATGACAATCCCTAGAAACAAAAATTTGACCCTACTTAAACTCCTATAATGAGGGATGGAGAAATCATCTAACTTTTCCTACCACAATAGTCAAGGGTAAGAAAATCAAGTTGGTGATCAACAACAACAACCCTTAAACTTCAACAAAGGCCAAGGGAGTTAAGATCACCAACAACTCTCAAGCCTCCAATCATCAATGTCAAGAATGGAGAGCCTATTGGAGGGGTTTGTGACTAATGGTATGGTTGGTAACTCCATTTAGGAGTTGACAACTAGGATGAATGACATGACAGCTCCGCAACAAGAATATAGAGAATCAAATCTTCCAAATAACTTAATCCATTCTGAATCTTAACTGAATATAGATTAGTTCCCAAGTAAAACTGAAACTAACCATGTTGAACATATGAATGCTTTTACATTGAAGAAAGATAAGGAATTAGAAGACCTCATGCCTAAACATGTGTCTAAAAAGGACAAGGTGGGTAGTAAGAAAGTAGAAGATGAAGCCTTTCCTTTTCATAAAAAAAATTGAATTTTCTACCAACCTTCTATCCTTTTCCTCAAAGATTAGCCAGTACTAAATTGGATAAGCAGTTTGCAAGTTCCTTGACATTATTAAGCAATTGTATGTAAAAATTCATTTTGTTGAAACTTTGCAACAAATGTCTACTTGTGCAAAATTATTTAAATACATCTTGAATATTTAAAGGAAGGTGGATGAGAGAGAAATTGTGACCCTTGTCCAAACTAAATTACTTACCTCCTAAGCTTAAGAATCTAGGTAGTTTTTCCATGCCATGTATGATTGGTGACACTAGGTTTTAAAATGCCTTGTGCGATTTAGGAGCTAGTGTTAGAGAAGAGTGTGTTTTCTTTGGTAGACCCTTCTTAACTATGGTTGATGTGAACATAAGTGTAAAGAAGAATATGTTTTCTTTGACAATAGATGATGAGACTATTAAATTTGATATGTTTAAGGCTAATGATCTCTCTACGATTGAGAGTTCTATGTGCATAATGAACTCATTGGACCAAGTGGTGAAACAAGAGGCAACCAAGTGTCCTATTGAGGATCCACTTAAGTCACATCTAACCAAAGAGTAATAGTCCAAAGGTAACATGCACGCCAAAGAGAGAACATTACATTCCTCCTCATTGGTATATATTAGAAAATTTTAAGAGTGGTCAAAAGAAAAATGAGAAATTGACAAAGAAATTATCAACATATATTAGAAAACCTTAAGAGTGATCAAAAGAAAAATAAGGAATTGACAAAGAAACTGAATGAGAATGGACAAATCCTCTCTTCTCTTTATCCAATTATGGAAGATTTGATTTCATTTGTCGAGTTTAAAACGTTGTTAAATGAACGCTTGTTAAGAGGTAACCCATCGCATGCAAGATAATCATCGGGGCATGATTACGGGTTGTGTAAAAAAGAGGGTGAAAGTATTAAAAGTGGAGCTGCCACTAGTAAAAAGAGAAATTAAGAACCCTAATTCCCCTAACACCGCACAGCTCCTTCTTCTTCGCCATTCTTCTTCAACCTCCACTGCGCCGTGCAGCCACCGCACTGCGCGCCGCCGCCACCGTCGATCCTCCATAGCCGCCGCGATGCACTCAGCGCACGCCGTCCAGCACCGCAACCTCCTCCGCCATCCTCACGAGCCGAACACCACCACTGCGCGACCTCCGACCTCAACACCATCACGCTTGGTAAGAAGGAGTTCCTTTTATGGTGGGAGTTTGTCTATTACATTTGAAGGGAACATGTCCTTCATATATGTTCTTCATTAGTTTTCTGTTTGTGTGATTGAGACAGGGAGGGGATGCAAGTTTCTCCTTTAAACTCATCATAGGGTGGTAATATATCTGCACACTGCAAGATTTAAAATTAAAAAAAAAAATGGAGAAAAAATTAGTGAGCTCATTTTGACAGAGGCATTGCTAAGATGCTATTCCCTTAACATTAGATTCTTTATAATTCAATTATTCAAAATTTAGAGAATGATGGGTTTGAGCTTGGGATTGCCACTTATTCTGTTCTTGTGGACTAGTTGGGTAAGTTGCAGCTTATTGATGAGGCTGAGGAGATTTTTGGCAAAATAGCTATGCTGGGTGAGGCTCCTTCCTTTAAGCTTCAAGTGAGTCTTTGTGATATGTATTCAAACTCTAGGTGTTCTGGAAGCTAGGAAGGATGAATTTGTGGTGTGTTTGTCACTTTTGTTTGATTTGTTATGATTTTACCCTCAGTCTTTGTATGCTTAGGATCAATTGCATGTAGAGTGTCTGAAAACATTTTCTAATCTATATATCAGTCTATGGATTGCAAGTATACTATATGTTCAAACAAACTATACTAATGACTATGTTCAGCTTATTATTTAAGTGCATGCCATGTCAATTTACTAGTAGTAAGTTTTCTGTGCAATACATGTGCTGAGTTTTGTTACCCTTATTTTGGTATATGACCTGATCCTGATTCTCAAATGCCCTGTTGAATGACAAAATAAGAAAAAATATATAGCTGGGTTTCGTTACCATTATTTTGGTATATGACATGAATGTTGATTTGATTTTGGTATATGCTAGTGTTGTAGTTAGTGGTTGGTGCCTTTCACTCTTTTTTTCTCCCCATTCAAACTTGGACATCACCGATGACACTAGAGTCCGTGCTGCTGTTCCCACCATCAAGTACTTGACTGGTTTTGGATTCTGAAATAGAGTGAGGATGTGCCTTTTCCTCAAACGCTTTAACCCCTTCCTGCGACGTGTTTGGCTGTATCGTTGCTATGCTTCTTTGCCTGCCCTCGCACTTCACCCTCCATTTTCTCTCCATCCAAACACTGCCCTATTCTCAAGGAACCCTGACTCACCTCTCACTTATGCCTCTCCAGGTTAGTGTGTGTATGTTTTTCCCTTTTTTTACATACTTTTATTAAAATTGATAAATGAATCGTCTCATTTAATGTTTCAATATTCCTATAGTTTTGTCATGAACCAACTATTCCAAAAGCTTAAGCTATTAAATGAAGATGCATGAACAATGTGTTATATTTCCAACATTCCCCTTCATGTAAGATCTCTATGGGCTTGAAGTGTGGACAATGCACAGACTGTAAGACCCACTTGCCTTGTGCTGAATTTAAACTTTTTTGTTAGAAGAATGGGGGGTGGTAAGGATCAAACTCTAGATCACTTGATCATAGAGGCTCTGATATCAAGTCATGAACCAACTACACCAAAAGATTATGCTCTTAAATTAAGAGACATGAATGGTTTTATATTATATTTCTAACAGGTATATATGCAAGAACTGCCACTGAATGCAGAGAACTGATCCAGCAAGCAAAGCGTGAACAGCTACCTCCAACATATTCTGTTCATAATATGCTTGAACTTAATTCTGAACTGAAGCAATTAGTGAAACAGGGACAACTTTGTAAAGCTAGGAATATGTTTGTTAAAATGGCTCACCGAGATGAGATTTCATGGACTACATTAATAACTGGTTATGTCAATGCCTCAGATTCATATGAAGCATTGATCTTGTTCTCAAATATGTGGGTCCAGCCAGGACTTCAAAGGGACCAATTCATGATTAGTGTTGCACTCAAGGCTTGTGCACCTGGTGACAACATTTGTTTTGGAGAATTATTGCATGGATTTTCAGTGAAATCTGGTTTGATAAACTCAGTGTTTGTCAGCAGTTCCCTAATAGACATGTACATGAAAGTAGGAAAAATAGAACAAGGTTGCAGAGTCTTTGAAAAAATGATGACAAGAAATGTAGTATCATGGACTGCCCTTATTGCGGGGCTTGTACATGCTGGCTACAATATGGAGGGATTGTTGTACTTTTCTGAAATGTGGAGATCAAAAGTGGGCTATGATTCACATACATTTGCCATTGCTTTAAAAGCATCTGCTGATTCAACTTTGTTACATCATGGGAAAGCTATACACACACAAACAATAAAACAAGGATTTGATGGGAGCTCATTTGTGATTAATACTCTGGCTACCATGTATAATAAATGTCGGAAACCAGATTATGTCATGCGATTATTTGAAAAAATGAGGATGCCAGATGTAGTTTCATGGACAACCCTTATTACAACTTATGTACAGATGGGTGAAGAAGAACATGCGGTAGAAGCATTCAAAAGAATGAGAAAATCAGATGTCAGTCCTAATAAATACACTTTTGCAGCTGTAATTTCTGCCTGTGCAAATCTTGCTATTGCTAAATGGGGGGAACAGATACATGGCTATGTATTGCGTCTAGGTTTGGTAGATGCTTTGTCAGTGGCAAATTCCATCATTACTCTTTATTCAAAATGTGGGCTGCTAACGTCAGCTTCACTTGTGTTTCATGGTATAACTAGAAAAGATATTATCTCTTGGAGCACTATAATTGCTGTTTATTCTCAAGGAGGTTATGCAAAAGAAGCTTTTGACTATCTATCATGGATGAGAAGGGAAGGGCCAAAACCAAATGAATTTGCTCTTTCTAGCATGCTGAGTGTTTGTGGAAGTATGGCACTTCTTGAACAAGGAAAACAGGTGCATGCTCATGTACTGTGCATAGGCATAGATCATGAAGCAATGGTTCATAGTGCTCTTATTAGTATGTATTCAAAATGTGGAAGTGTACAAGAAGCTTCAAAAATCTTTAATTGGATGAAAACCAATGACATTATATCATGGACAGCCATGATTAATGGGTATGCTGAACATGGTTATAGCCAAGTGGCCATTAATTTGTTTGAGAAGATTTCTAGTGTTGGTTTAAAGCCAGACTATGTGACGTTCATCGGGGTTCTGACAGCATGTAGCCATGCTGGAATGGTTGATCTTGGTTTCTACTATTTTATGTTAATGACTAATGAGTACCAGATCAGTCCTTCAAAAGAACACTATGGTTGCCTCATTGATCTTCTGTGCAGAGCAGGGCGATTGAGTGAAGCTGAGCACATGATTCAAAGTATGCCATTCCATTCTGATGATGTTGTGTGGTCTACCTTACTCAGAGCATGTAGAGTGCATGGGGATGTTGACCGTGGAAGATGGACAGCAGAACAGTTACTTCGGTTAGATCCAAATTCTGCCGGAACTCATATTACTCTTGCTAACTTATATTCTGCCAATGGGAGATGGAAGGAAGCTGCACATATAAGAAAGTTAATGAAGTCAAAGGGAGTAATAAAGGAGCAAGGATGGTCTTGGATTAATGTCAATGATCAATTAAATGCATTTGTTGCTGGGGATCAGGCTCATCCACAAACTGAACATATCACAACCGTTCTGGAATTATTGAGTGCAAATATAGGAGATGCTTGGCAGGAAATAAGATCTCTTGATGAAGATCTTGAGGATTTAGTAGATAGCTACATTCTGTCTCATGGAAATGCTAGAAAATAGTTGTTTTTCTCCATGAGTTTCAATATTTGATAGATTTCAAATGATTATTGGAAATTGGTTTTCCTGCTCTAATTATTTTAAAACATCTTAGCTTGATGTGGGTTCTCCAAAAACTAAGTTAGATGTCATTCAGAAAATTGCAAGTTCTTTTTGACAAAGCAATTAATTAAAAGGTATTATTTTATTGAAAAACTCAGTATTTGTCTTTGTTTTTTTTTTTAACGTGGTTTCCTGCAGAATCTTAGTTATTGACTCTTGCAAGTTATCAGTGTATTCATTATTTCCCTTGATTTAGACCACTTATCATGAAGTTTATTGTTGAATAAGTTGTATAGCTATGTTTGAATTTATAGAAATATTGTTCTCCTTTGTTTATTTTGTTTCTATTTGAAAGTTATATTATTAGAGGTAAGTGAGCTATTTTATTGTTTTTCTTCTGCTATGCATGCCTTCCTCCACCATGTCACATCATTTCTTTTATGAAGTGTTTCCATTATCTCGGTGGCATCTGTTGATTCTGTTCTATGTATTTGTTGAGGGCCATAAACCTAGAATTTTTATGTCCGTTAAGAAGGGTTATTTTACAGTTGCTATATTTCAAAAAAAAAAAAATGCAGTAGTCTGTCAATTACTGATTATTTTTGCTGAATATGCACAATTCTTATGCAAATGCTTTTTTTGTTATCTGTTTAGCACTTTAGTTTGGACTATTTTTTTAAACATAAAAAAAAGAAATTTTAAATAAGCACTTTTTTAATAAGAAGATAGGATTTGTTTATTAAAATTAGCAGAAAACTGTTTTTTCTTTAAGCAGATGCAGTTTAAACAAATACACTAAGAAAACAGAAACTTGCTTATTTTATTATAATAAACACTTTTTTCAGCAAATAAGTTTAAACAAACTGATCCTTTATTCAACTCTTGACTTCTACAGGGCTGGTCATTATGAATTGTACAGATGAGTATAATATCTCTAGACTCTGGCCTAAGGATCAATCTCTTTCAAGAATTGCACTGGGGATAGCTGATCAATGGGCTTAAGACACTGCTTTTGAGATCACTCATAGTTGCTGAACATTGCTATGTCTCTGTGACCCTACAAAAATGGAGTAAATGTTAAAACCAAAATGCAGGTAATAGGATTTTATCATTATTGATTACTAATGTCTGCCAAAGGATTAGTTGACTATGAAATGGAGATACTGCTGAATGGAAAATGGATTGAATCTATGAATTATCAATTCTGTCACTTGGAAAGAGGGTATATCTATACCAGTCAATGGCCGCCTGAGAAGGGTTTGATTATTTAACTTATTTTAGCCTCTGCCCCTTTTTTTGCTGATTACACACAATCTTAATCAGTTCATAAAAGGGGGAGTAATGATCGTAGCACAATTGATTTCAAATGGCATTATTATATTAAATGGAATTTGATTTGACATTTTTTTGTGTTTTCAATATGCTCAAGAATTTGAATGAGTATTTGAACATTTTATACCTAAGTCGTGCAACCTGGGCACTTCACTTGTCATTGTTCATACATCTGAGTGAAAATCATACAAAATTATTGCAGTTATTTTATGGCAAAACAACATGCTTCCAATATATATATAGAGAGAGTAGCTTTATATATCAAATTTGGTAAATCTAACAGCTTTGAGCATCATGTTTTCTTGCATTCAACAATTCATTTCTGTGTGATCCTGCTATTAACTTCATTGCTCAAATGGTTGCCACTTTTTGATTCTCTCATATCCTACGACTACCTTCTCTTCGCCTGTTTATTTCTTACTTTTCTTACCTTTTCATTAGTAAATATACATGCAAAGATATAACTGCTGCTGGACCAATTGAGTCGATGATGACACGGGTGCTGTAATCTATCATGTCTCCTAAGTTTGAAAAGAGAAATGCTATGGAGATGTTGCCTATACTGAAGATAAAGTGTTTGCTTTTTAGCCAGTGCAGGTTTGAAATGCAATTTTTTTGTTGTCTTCCTGTTTCATATGTACTATTATTTACGGGGAGTATTTTATGAGATGTGACTTTAGAGAAGGAAGATGCACATGTTTAATTGTTGGGCTTAATGTTACTTTTAGTTCATTAAGTTTCACATTTTTTTGTGTCTTGGTACATAATGTTTTAAAAGTATCATTTTGGTACTTTAAACTATGTTTTAGTTATATTTTGGTACATAATGTTTTAGTCACAAACATGAATAAAAACAAATCAGCAACCTTGAAATGTACCAAAATATGACTAAAACATAATTTAAAGTATCAAAATGTAACTAAAACATAGTTTAAGTACCAAAATGAAACTTTTAAAACATTATGTACCAAAATATGACTAAAACATAACTTAAAAGTATCAAAATGAAATTTTTAAAACATTATATACCAAAATGCAAAAAATGTGAAACTTAATGAACTAAAAGTAACATTAAACCGTAATTGTTTGTAGGAGTGATTGTAAAAAAATCTCCTTTTATTCATTAAAAATAATTTTTCATGCAAAAGGGTCCTTAGTAGGGGTGGACAAACATGATGAACTGAACTATAAAAACAGTTTGAACGAACCGAACTGAATTGCATAATAGTCTAGGCGAATTGAACTGAAATGTGTAACAGTTTGGACGTGTTGAATTGAACCAAATTGTCATGAATTGTTCCCGAATTGCTTTGATCTGTTTGAATTTTTCAATAAACATTTATTTTGAAGCAATTTTAAAATATCATGGAACACCGTTTAAGCAATTTAGTTTTTAATGGAACAAGAGCAGTTCAATTAAATTTTCTATTCTAAAAAGTTCAATTTTTTTCAGTAGACTTCAGTACCAATTAAGTTTTTTTAACAGCCCTAGTCCTTAGCTTAGGCATAATTATTTCCTTCTCAAGAGCACACGCAAAATGGTAGACAACTATATAAATGAAAGAACATTATTGAAATGAAAGTAGTTGAAAGTACAGAACTATTTCACAGTTCATATAAAGGTAGACAACTCTAGATATGAAAGAACATTGTAAGTACAAAAAGCAGTTTAAAAAGTCATGGGGACAGAATCTCTGAAGAGGGAACTCACCCTTATCAAGCATTCAATGCTGCAAGATAAAACCTTCAAATCAATTCATCCTAGAAGCATAAGGTCATTAAGGATCTTGTCTAGTGTTGTTCAAACTCTGGCAAAAAGGGACAAAACAAAGTTGAAAGAAAGCTCTAGGTAAAGCCAACACTTTTTGTTCAATATTTAAATAAAAAGATTGTCTTAAAGAATTCTCTAAATTGATAGAGGGCATTCGTAGATATCTACATTTCAAGTTTATTGCCACATTTTCTTTTTAGAATTGAGGGAGAAACCTCCAAACCCCTGTGCATTTTGTTGAAGACCTTAACTTTTATTGGTTGAATTATTGTAAATTTTTTAGGGGTTTAGCATATCTAGAAACTCTAAATCCAAAAATGTAAAATTGTTCAAAATGGTGATTATAAAACGAGTGTTAACGATGATGAATTACAGCCACCTTGCAGATCTAAAGAATCTCAGTATTTTTCCATGACATTCTGTAGTTTTTTCTGAATTGTTGTAATTTTTTTCTTTATTGAAAAAAAAATGTTTAACTTTTTGTCTTTCATAAATTCAACTGAAAAATATATTGTACTTTCAGAATTTTTAGCAGGATTTTTTGTATCCTAAAATGAATTTGAACACCTTTCCAAATTTGTGAAAATATCATATCAAAATTATCATGATTTTATTAAAAAAGATATCTTTTAAATATTTTTAGAAAAATTAATTACTTACTAAACAAGTATAATTATTTTAATGTTTTTAATTGATAAGTAATAAAGTCAGCCCATTTGTTCAGTTTTTAAACATCGTTAATCTTAGGAAAACTCTTGTTGATTTTAATTTAAAAACATTTTATAGATATTATACATTTATACGATGATCTTTTCTGAGTAGATGTGAATGTTAAGGGTAATCTTTTTTTCGACGTATAATGTTAAGGGTAATTTTGATTCATTGACTATTCTAAATTTTAATGTATGATCTTTTACCAAATAGAAGAAAAGACTCTGACATCAACCGGTGCGAAAAAAATGAAGGAAAAGATGAATGTTTTTTTTTTCATAAAAAGAAAAATAATTGCTCTTTTTGTTTTGAAATATTATTAAAAAGATTATTCAAATATTAAAATTTAAGTCAAACAATATAATATTATATATAACTTTATTTTTATTTTTTTTTATAAGGAAGAAAACATTAAAATAAAATAAAAACTACCATCGTCCTTTATGATATAAAATCATAAGTTTTTATTATTTTTTATAACATAACATAGTTTTACATTATTAGAAAATTAAAATCCACTTTATATATGATGAAAGGTGTAAAACTATTTTACACTCATGCATCATTATTAAATTCTAAAGTTTAATAATTATCATCTTAATTAAATGTCTTTTATGTTCTTTTATAAGTATCAACTAGCAACTAGCTTATTAGATTATAATAGTAAAAAAAATCTAGTTAGCTAGTATTTACAGGTCTGTTTGGTAAGTCACTCTAGTAACTTATAAACTAGTTTAATCAGAATATTAAACTTACTTTCAAGAACCATTCCCTTTGAGTGACGCAAAAGGCATGTTTCACAATTGATGAACCACTGAAATAAAATCTAATGATAATCTTTATTCATCGTTCACATCTTTTTACAGTAACAATGTTCTCACCTAGTCACCTGAATTCATCTGTGTATATGCAAAGTTTAGGTGAATTCATCTTTCAACTTATTATTATATTTTATGAATATAAACATACACAACATCCTACTTTCCACTTAGATGCAACACAATTTGCAGGAAAAATTGAACACGAGTTCAATTCATGAAGATGGATGCAACAACTCATGCAAGCAAAATGTTCATAAATAGTAGTTCGACTCACATACAAGATCCAAACTATATCTAGTACTTATTATAAAATACTTGGACATCAATTACACAAACTAATAAGAATAATTAATGTAGTTGTTTTTAATGAATTTTTTTACTATTGAACCAACTATATTCTTATTAATAATCATTGGTATTATGCACGCTAATAGTATAAAAACACAAATACTTAAAACACTTAACAATGGAAACTAATGGAAAGAAACAATAAATGCTTGGTGGAAATTCTGAAATGACTTGTAAAAAGAACCAATATTTTTTTTCCAACACTATACCTTATCATAAGTAACATGGAGTAATAAAAAGTGAATTTCTGAATGATGATGATGACGATGTCTTTTATCTTCCATTAGGCTCAGAAATCCGGGGTGGTAGTATTCTACAACCTACTTGTTCCATACACTTCACTACTCTCATGTGTTTTGCATTCCATTGCTGAACCAGCTTCTGCTCCTTGCTTTCTGCCTCCCTCCTCAACCCTGCTAACTGTTCTCTACATTCCGCTTCAATTCTATCCAAAGCAGCATTCTGTTCTTCCCAAAGAGCCTTCATCTTTGCTTCAATCTCCTCCATCTTTTCCCTCCTTCGGCTCGCCTTCTCTGCCTCCAACTGCAGCTCCACCCTTCTCAACCGCCACGCCACCTCCTTCCTATGCCCCGTCCAGGCGTGGTGCCCTTCTTCCAACCACTTGCAGCACTCTATCAACTCCGACACCACCACCATGTTGCTATCACCATGTGGTGCTGCCATTACATTCCCTGGTCCTCCTCGTTCGTGTTGCAACCAAGTAGGAATTGCTGCTGAGGGCGAGAGACTTAGTGCCACAGAAGGGGAAGGTGGCCTAATTGCCGGTGAGGGATTGATGGTGCTTGAATTTGAAAGCCAAGGAGGAAACAATGGTGATGATGACGATGCAGATGTCGGTGCATCAGTGTGGAGAAAGGGTCCATTAGATGATGCAGCAGTCACAAGGTATGATGATGATGATTGTGAAGGGTGGTGCTCTTTCACTAGCTTCTCTGCAAAAGTCTCTAGTATATGATCATATTTGGTGTCATCAACAGGTCCCATAATCCCTTTGTGAATCTCATGCTTCTCCCTTTGTTGCTTCTCTTTGAACACTTCCCACCACTTGCCTAATCTCTTGGCTGTTCTCCCCGGAACTTCTGCAGCAATCTTCTTCCACTTGTTGCCGTGTTTCTCTTGAAGCCGGATAACAAGGCGCTGCTCTTCGTCGGTTAGAGACCCTTTCTTGATGCCAGGCTTCAGGTAGTTCTTCCACCTTTCTAAGCATGACTTTGCATCCCTGTGAAGAGGCTTGTTCATGCGCTGAGATACGAGGTTCCATTCCCGAGGACCATACTGTCTCACATAAGCACACAACAATGCATCCTCTTCAGCTTTCCAACGTTGCCTTTCCTTCATTTCCAAGTGCTGCAAATCCCACAGCCCATTTCTTGAAACTTGAACAACTCTTCATTATGTATCTGCATAATTCATCACAATAGTAAAGACACATGAGAGAATTCCTATCAAAGATTCTAATGTCTTTATGTGTATTTAGATAGGCGTTGACAAAATTGATTCCGAATAAAATTGATTCTAATTAGCATTGATTTTACAAAATTGATTTTGATTAGAATTGATTTTGAAGTGATGTGAGTTGTGTTTAGACGATTTTTTTAGAATTGATTTTGAAATAAAATTCAATGTAAATTTTTGGATACAACTTAGATATTAGTATTAGTTGGTTGTTTCAGCTCAGAATCAATTCTGAACTCATGATCAATTCCCAAACGTTAAACCAAGCACACACAAAGATGCTTTAGCTCGGAATCAATTATGTACCTAGAATCAATACTAAACTTTTCTCCAATGTGAAACCAAACATATACAAAACTGTCTAAAGTCAATTCTGCACTTGCAATCAACTATGTAACGGGCAACCAAACATGCACTTCATAAATAGTTCATACCATGTTCTACGTGAAGAAGCAAGATCACCTTCCATGAATGTACATCTACTCATGACAATTGACAAGCCTAGTCCAGAAAACAGGATTTACACTAAGAACAGAACATTTTAACTCATTTGGAATTCAGATTACCAAAGATAGAAATGATATTTGATCAAGCACATCATCCATCAACAACATATGGTATGCATATAAACATACATAATCTACCAACCAAAGAAAGATAATAGAAAAAGACAGCATCATTTTCTACTCCTGAAGATTTAGTATAAAAAGTTGAAGGAAGTTTAAATGGCTATTCAGCCAAGATCTTCCAGAGAATTTTTTTTTCTTCCATATGTCTTATTTACAGTTTCCAAAAGAAATTATATTATAAATTGCAGTATGCCAAAAAAAGTCACATCACTCAATAATACAAAATATTCTTCATTATCTTTTATTCCATACAGAATTTGAAGCATTGGCTTTGACTAGACAAAAATAGACTACTTAAGAATTTCAACTCAATAGAATTTGAAGGCTAAAATTTGCTTTAAATCACATGAATTTCAGGATATTACAAACTATAATTTGGAATTGAGTAGAGTCTCAATTGAAACAGAACACATCAATTAGAAGCACTGAACCAGTGGCCATAAGAGATTAAAAAAGTGGTCATTTCATCACATAAAACATCACAAATGTAAGAATCAGTTAATACCAACTCAAAAACAAAGCAAAAGAAACGCATAAATCGGCATTCTTCACAGAGCAAATAACACGTGAACCGAAAGGAAAAAAATGGTAGAATAAAAGAAAGTGTAATGTCCCACAAATCGTGCTACTAGTTTATTAAAAAAAATATTAAAATGAAAAAATAAACGCATTTAATATTTTAGAAATATAAAAGCATTCCATACTTGTAATATAAAGGAAGTACTGTATGAAGATTCATAAAAGGATAGCATTTAGAATTATTCTAAAAGAAAAAAAAAAATTGAATCAACAACAAACCTTAGATAACAAACGATGAAACATTACACTTCACACAACTTTCTTCACTACAAAACTTTCACGATCTAAAGCCCCTCAAAAGACAAAAACGAAAAAAACACAATAACCACATAACAAAACTTAAGAGAGATATGAGCTTAATTGAGTGTTTGAGAAAAAAAAAAAGTAAAAGAAAAATGGATAAATCGCGGATTCGAATAAAAACTAATATAGAAAAGAAAAAAAAAGAACAGAAGTTGAAACTTCAGAAAAACTCAACATAAACACACATACAAAGCATTATTTGAAAACCCACCATCCTAAAGCGTTGAGCATTAGGAAAAACTCATTCTTGCTTGCTCGGTTGTTTGTTGAGAGAGAACAAGAAAAAGTGGTAAAAAAGTGAAGAAGAAGAAAAGAAGATGTGGGAAACGAAAAGCTAGAAGTTGCTCCCTAACAACCTAGCAGCGTGGTTCATGAGGGAAGCATGTTGTGAGGGTCCATGTGGAAGAGAACAATTTTGGGGGCATTAAAACAAAGGGAAATGGGAAAGGGTGAAGCACCTTGCTAATTTAGGGTCAGTTTAGATACTCCAAAATTAGAAAAAAAAAATTAACTTCGTTGAAGTTAAAATTATTTTTTTAAATAGTAAATATACATTTTTCTTTTAACAAGATATGAAATTTTTATAAATTAATTATTAAAGTAAATAATTTTAATTTTTAAAAAATTATATTTTTTCTTTCTAAATTTTTTTATAAAATAGTATATCTAAACATATTCAAAATTAGTTATAAAAAATATAATTTTAATTTTTAAATAATTTTTTTTTCTTGTACCATGTATTTGACATTTTTGTCATGTCCATATTATTATTATTAGGATAAAATATATTTTTATTTTTGAAGTATTTAATATTTTTGTTTATTATTCTTTATTTTTTATTTAATTCATCTTGTTCTAAAATATTTTTTATTTATTTTTAATTTTTTTAATAAATTTCATTAATAAATAATTTTAATATAATAGATATCACATATTTTATTAATTAATTAACATAATATTAAATTTTTTTTAATTATCACATATCAATTAATTAATAAATTCAGGTAACATTAGAATCACATTATTCCCAATGAAACTCACGAACCTTAGGAAAAATATCAAACCAAAAAATCCTTTTGGATTTATTATTATTATTAGAAGAGAGAGAAAAAAAATATACCCTGGGTTTTGAGGATGGGGCTATAGGATGCAGAGTAAAGAGTAAAAGACAGAGAGGGTACTGTGTGTGAGAGATATAGAATTGGACAAGACAGAGGAAGAGAGACCCCACAGTGTCACAAGAGAGAAAAAAAAAAAAAAAGCATTAATGTTGGCAGCGTCGTACGTTGGTTTCAGCGCTACAAATGCGACACTCGACACTCGTTCACAACATTTACTTACTTGGTTCGTTGCAGTCTGCACTCACCGCCCCGATTAGTATTACTATTTCCATTTTTAATTCGTGTTTAGATCAAATTTCGTTAACTTAAATTTGAATTTTAGGCAAATATTAATTTATGTTTGAATGTTTCTTTCTTAAAAGCTTAAAAGTAAATGAAATTTGTTTGGATAATATTATTTATGGTATTTAATATAAGTAATATGAACACATCATTAATACTAAAGAAATGAATGATTATATTTAATTATTTTATAAATTATTTAATTTAGACAAAGTGAATATAAAATAAATAAAGTTAACAATAAAATAAATATATAAAAGATATTTTATTCAAAAAGTAGGCTTTGATTATGTTTTATAAAACTAATTTATAAATTAACTGAAAATTTATAAATTAACTAATTTAATTAAAAGTGTTTGGTAAAAGTAATTAATAAATTGGTCCATAAATATCAAATGAGGTAAAATTACATATTTAATATTTTAAATATTTAAATTTATTTTTAATAACTTATTATCATAAAAATTTGGATAATAATTAAAAAAAAATTGATGCATACGTGTCTCAGTGTTGAAAGAAGAGGGCCGAAAGTGTTGAATAGTGAAATATGTTGAAAAAAAGTGTAAGAGAGGCGAAAGAAGTTGAAAGTCCGTGGTCCCACACAGAAAACTTTCATCCCCTGATTGAGATGAAAAGGAACTCAACGAATAGTGAAAAATCAAAAAATGGAGCAATTACTTATTTCCTATATTACCCTTTAAGATGTTGCATTTTAATTGTACACATATTTGTTCCTTGATATGTGACGCATGTTTTTATTTTTTCCCACACCATAAAGAAATAAGATCCACCGAGTCTGGCATGGTATTTGCTAATGTTTTGAAATTTTTTACTATTAAAAATTATTATTTTAAAAATATTAATAAGAATTACCCAATGTAATTTAAAATTGGGGTAAATTTGGAATTTCACTATCATTTAATTTGTTAGTTTTTTATTATTATCCCACCTAACAACTTTAATTAAATCTCTTATCTCTTTTCATGTATGTTTCATTTATTTATATTAAACAACTTCATTTTTTATTTTCTTCCACTTCTTTTCATTTCTTTTTTTTATTTTTTGTTTTATAATCAAATCATGCAAAGAATTGAATTAGATGATACAATTTATTTTTAAAATAATAAATAATTTAGTTAATAATTATAAAGTTAATATAATTCAATGAATTCTTAATATTAAAGAATCGTGTAACAATAACAATAAACAATTTAACTTTCCTATGTGTGTAAAAATATTAAATTAGATGAGAATTTTTTTAAGTGAATAAAAGGATAAAATGAGATTTTAAATGAAATAATGAAGATAAAATTGAAAATACAAAAAATTAGTAGTTTAAAAGCTATTTTATTTTTTATAAACTACTTTAATTAACTTATAAAAATAAGCTACTCTAAATAGCTTTTTTTCATATTTACCTAGTAATAAAAATACTTTTAAATGTGCAATCACAATCACAAAAAGGATAAGAAGTTGATAATGTATTTTTTTTTTTCTTTGTAACCATGCTATTGGAGTTGATTATGTATTATTAAATATGAATTAGTGATATATCGTTAAAAATAATAAATAAATCATTAAAAAATATTAATATAATATTAAATATTTTCGAATTGTCCTTTCAAATTTAATTTAAGAAGCCGTCCAGTGGAGAGTTAATGTTGAGTGAAAAAGATAGGGTTAAAATTGGAAAATAATTATAAAAAAAAAAAACTGAATTAGGATTAGGAAGCATAAAAGCATCGCCTTACTTGCTTTGGATATAAAAGTAGGTTAAAGTCAAACAATTTAGTGTTTGAAACATACCTTTAAGGCAGCCCACGGAAGAACCAAACACGTTCTAAATGGGCAAAATATTCCTTTGATCCTTGAGTATGTTTTATTTTTAACAAGTTATATTTGAAAAAATTTGTTTTATTGTTATAGGAACAAAATCAATATCAAAAGTTTTATGAGGATAGAATTAAAAAAAAAAAAAAGGAACTCCAAACATATTCTATCCTTTTTAAATTGATTGTTTTTCTTTTAAAAATTAAATTAATTATTTTGTGTTCTAAAATTAGTTTTGAGTGTTTGATCACTAATTTGGATATGGTATGATACTAAAACACATCATCTAGCAATGGATTAAAGATATTGGTGTCCTATTCCAATTCACCATTTGGTCCCCACTTCTAGTATCAAAACACATCCTTGTATCTATTAATCACTTTCTTTCTTGCCTTAAACACTCACCTCCTAACAATCATAATCAATCATAATGCTTTAGTAGTTTTATCATATTCTTATCAATAAGACATCTTTAAATTTTCCTTATTCTTCCTTTTTCTTTGCTCAACTAGACTTGAAGCTTGAGAAAATGGATATAAGAACTACTTTTCTACATGGTAATTTAAAAGAAAAGATATAGATGCATCAACCTCAAGGTTTTGTTCCTAAAGGTCAAGAGCATAAGGTTTGTTTCTTGAAGAAGTCATTGTATGGGTTAAAACAATCACCAAGGCAATGGAACAAAAGGTTTAATGAGTTCATGATTAAATGCAAGTTTATCAAGAGTAGTCATGATAGTTGTGTGTATTTTAAATTGTTGTCTGAAAATCAATATCTCTACTTACTACTCTATGTAGATGATATGTTGATTTTCATTTATGATATTAAAGAGATCAACAAACTCAAGGCCCAACTTAATAAGGAATTTGAGATGAAGGACCTGGGTCAAGCAAAAAGGATCCTTGGTGTGGATATCACAAGGAATGAGTAGAAAAGGGAATTATTTTTGTCCCAAAAGTAGTATTTGGAGAAAGTACTTCACAAGTTTGCTATGTTCGATGCTAAGCCTGTCATTACCCCCTTAGCATCACATTTCAAACTATCTATCGCACAATCTCCAAGCACTAATGAAGATTGCAGCTATATGACGAAAGTTCCCTATGCTAATGTAGTTGGCAATCTCACGTATGCAATGATCTACACCAAGCTTGATTTGGCTTATGCAATCAACGTTGTTAGCAGGTTTATGGCTAACCTAAGCAAGGAGCATTGGCAGGCCCTTAAATGGATACTAAGGCACATTAAGGGAGCTACTGGATAGGGTTGAAATTTTGTGGTGTTATCCTGATTGGTTATGTTGATTCTGACTATGCTAGTAACATAGACACAAAAGGAAATCCTTAAGTGCTTTTGTGTTCACATCGTTTGGTGGAGTTATAAGTTGAAGAGCGAGCTTGCAAACTATAGTAGCATTGTCCACCATTGAAGTTGAGTTCATTGCAATCACAGAAGTTGTGAATGAGACATTATGGCTAAGGGGATTAGTTAATGAATACGCTTTGACCAGCAAACCATCTTGATTTATTGTGACAATCAAAGCACTATTCATCTAATTAAAAATCATGTTTTCCACAATAAATCCAAGCACATTAATGTGAAGTTGCATTTTATCAAAGACATGATTGCATTAGACACTATGAAGATGGAGAAAATTGTAACCGAAAAAAATCCTACAAACATGTTCTGTCAGGCACAAAGTTTTCTTATTGTTTAGATTTGATCTTAGTTGTAAACCAGGTTGTACAATAACTTGGTTAGGAAGTTTGCAATTGGGTGAGTTAATTATTTTGTTAAAATCCAACTACCTTAACCATTTTCTATTATAATTACTCTCTTCTTCCTTTTATGATTTATAAGATCAATTTAACACACAACGGGTTTGAGTGGTGTGAGATAAATCAATTTCTCTGTATCACATTCTTGTTTTCAATACTCCATAATTACAGAAATAGACTCACTATATTATCAGATTTTTTCGTTGTAGATAAAAAAAGGGGTTAATTTCCAACAAATATCAAGGACATGTTCCCTTTTGTACTTTTCAACGAAGTCTTCTGAGTTCTACCTCAACTTATTTATTTGATGAACAGTGCTTTGATTGTCACAATAAATAAAAACATAATTTTTAAATGAAAACATAATTTTTAATAACAAAGAATATATTTTTAAATTATCATTTATCTAATTAGTTACAAACACACTCACAACAATTAATTACAACATATAATCAAATAAATAGTGAGATATTATGCTTTTAATTTGATTTCGTATTTTATTTGTTTTGTTTATGGATTTGATTTCGGAAAATTAAGAGTTAATTTTTTTTAAAAATGTAATAAAATAAAATAATAATAAAAATAATATCATGTTCTCACTTAACCACTAAAATGAAAGAAAATGACAAAAATTGGAAGAAAAGTTCAAAGATGTTAATTAATCATAAAAAACCAAAATCATAAATATCAAAAAGTATTTGAGGAATAAAAATATGTTTTATCTTTAATTTTATTGATTAATAAATTTTATACGTTAAAAAACATATATATTTTTTTGTAATTTAATTAAATATGAGTGATAGATTTAATAATTTACTGTTTTTTAATCTTCAAACTTTTTAAAATTTCTATTTTTAGTCTTAAACTTTTTAAAAAATGTTCAAAAATTAAAATTAGAAATTTTAAAAAGTTTAAGGACTAAAAAATAATAAATCCTAAAATTAAGTACTATTGACAAAATAATAATATTTTTTAGCTAAATGCAAATAAACGTATTATAATAGTTTTATGGATTTAAGTGAAAATTAGCATACATTTTATGCTTTTGAAATTGTGAAAATAATTATTTATTTAAATATTATTTTTTAGGAGTTTTTGTGATTTTTTTTCTCTTATAACATTTTTATGACAAATTAAATCAAATCAAAATAATATACATTTATAAAAAAAATTTATTTTTATTTTCTCAATTAAAAACATAACAATTGACTATGATATAAAAATATATAGATGTAAAATAATATCAACCTTATGAAAATGTGGAGCACAAATATCTATTAATTGTTCAATTTTCTTTTCTTGTGTTATTCTAAAGATAGCCATGAAGAAAAACAACAATAGAATATTTTCATAGAAAAATGGTGATGTAATAGTGTAAAATAACACGATTAATCAATTACAACTCTTTATTTATGATAAGTCAATTGACTTTTATTAAGTTATTTCAAAAGTCATTTATTGTGATTGACTAAGAAAAGTTTTTTACTTGATAATTCAATTTTTTTTAAATACATAATTGACTTACTTATCATATTATTCATTAAACTGACTCATTTTCATATTATTCACTAAATTGACCCTCTTCAGAGTTCCCTCAACCCAAATTCTAAACCTTTATTTATTTATTTAATAAAAATAACTTAAAATAAAAAAATAAAATTTAATAATAAAATTAATAATTACTAATGCAAAACATTAACAAATAATATAACTAAAATTTTAACTTAATTTAATAACATTAAATTTTTTAACCAAGTTTTAGTTATTTGTTTTTTAAAAAAATAATATTTATTTACTCTTCAAATATTTTAGAAGTTAATATATCATTTTAAATAATAAAATTAGGCTAAAAATAATTATAGTCTCTTTAATTTTTTTAATATGCGATTTTGATTTTTATGATATTTAATTATAACATTTGGTTTTTATAATTTTATAAATTGTCAAATTTTAATTTATCTAATAGGTTATGAACTAATAATTGTTATTAATAAAATTTTTAATTTAATCATAAATTAATTAAAATCCATTAATAATTATGATTAATATAGTTATTTATAATTAAAAAATATTTAAATTTTCATAAATAATAATAAAAATAGTAATATAAAAAAATTAAAAATTAAAAAAATATAATTGTTATTATTAAAATTATAAAATAATTTATTAAAATTACAACAAATAAAATTAATTATAATAATATTATAAAAAAAATTGAGAATTCTTAACTATGTTAACAAAAGAAATTAGGTTGGTGAGATGTGAATTCGGTTAGTGACTAATATGAAAATGGATCAATTTAATGAATAATATAAGATGGGGGTTTAATTGTGCATTAAAAAAATTAAACTGTTAAGATAAAAAAAGTTAATAATAATATAAAATTGTTTTAGGATGGAAGAATATTAATCTTAATCTTGTAATGTCTTAAGAATATAGAAATCTTTTCAATGTCCCAAAAAATAATTACGTACTTTATCTCGTAGCCATTCATTTTTCTTTTTCATTCATACTTTTTGAAGCCACAGTTTTCATAAAGGGAAATTTAAATATTATATTTATTAAAAAAGTAAGACATATATATGATAAATAAACGAGGGAATTACGAAGTCGGTCGATATATAAAATTAAAATAACAAACTTTTAATAAAACAAATACATTCTTGTTACGTTTACTTCGAAGAGCACGGAATGTATTTATCGTTATCGTGCACCACAGAAATTGGAAAGACAAGTGATTGAAAATGACACCAATGTTGAAAAAGTCGTAGAATAGGATATGATTTTAGAGCATTTCTAATGGATGAAATTTAAAACATCAATTTGATTCTTTTAATTATATTATGTTCTCTTATGTTAATGGGTCCTATAATATCCCATCATACTTAATCAATCAATATCTTTAACGATATAATTTTAAGTAATAATTAGATTATTTTTTTTAATGATTCTTAAATAATAAGAAAATACTTTTATCTCTGGACCATAATTAGTTTAAGAGCATCTAAAAAATAAGGTAGTTAAAGTGAGTATTTATCTTATTTTGGTAGAATTTATCAATCCAACTAATTTTAAATACTCTATGCAATAATTCACTTTAATGATAATGTGTTTAAATAAAATATTTAATTTAATTTTATGGTCTTATTGTACTTAAAAAAAATATTATTTATAATATTAATTTTAAATAACCAAATTAAAAGTTAACCAACTTATTAAACACCTCTCCATAGATGCTATAAAAGTAAATGTTGCTTTTATAAACCATCGAGAATTTAATAATAAAATTAAAAAATATGTTTGGACACATTATTTAAAAAGGATTCAAAAAGGAATCGTAGAATAAAAAAAATATGAAAAAAAATAAAATTAACTTATCTAAAAGTTAAAATTATCTTATTTAATAATTAATTTGTAAAAATTTAAGAAATTTTAAAGAATATATAATAAGAAAATTTCTACTAATTAATTATTAATTATTAGAGAAAATAATTTCAAACTTTATATAGAAATGCATTTAAATATAACCATTTCCTCTTAAGTGAGAGATGCTCTTGGTAGATGGCAAAGGATTATTACACGCGGACGATCAAGATTTCACATAGTCTCAGCAACTGCTTATAAATTCGGGTGACGCTTAGTAGTTGAAACTCATTCCGTTGAGTGTAGTAAGCAATCATCTTTTCTTTGTTCTAAAAATTGTGATTCCATTCTTAGATTTTCTTCAGAATGTCTGGCTGTGGCAGTGGCTGTGGGTGCGGAAGTAGCTGCAACTGTGGCAGCAACTGCGGGTATGGAATCGTTTTTTTTTTTTTTTTTTCTAACTTACTTGATTATTTAACTTATAAACTATTTTATAAACTCACGAAGTAAGGTTTGTTTGAATAAATTTTTAAAAATATTTTTAGAAAAGAAAATATGAAAAATAATAAAATTAACATTTTTATAAATTAAATTAACCTTTTTAATAATTAATTTGTAGAAATCTTTGATCTTTTAAGAAAAAAATATATATTTTTCTTTTAAAAGTCTTTTTAGCAAAGTTTATTCAAACCTTGAATACAAAATTTATGTTTGAAATCAATTTAAACATGGATTTTCAATGTTTAATTTTTTTTATTTCTCAAAAATTGAATTTTAGGTTTCTTTTTATTTGTTTTTCACTTCTTGGGATACCTTTTGATTGAGTTTTGTGAATCTTGTTACTTAATTTTTCTTTGCAGATTTCTAAGGAATAGGGGATTAGCTATTTTATCTGAGATTTCTTACTTAGTTTTGCTTACAGTATCTTTGATCTTTCTCTTATATGTTTTGTTACTTTATTAGGGGGAACTTTCCTTAATATTTTGATTGGATTTTGTGTAAAAAATAAATAAATAATTTGATTGGATTTATGAGTATCCTTTTGGCTGGTTTTATATATGAACTAATTGGATGTAATAGTCAGCAAAAGAAAAAAAAAATGAACTAATTGGATGATTTTTTTCCTCCCTACATGGGTTTTTGCGGGTACAGTTTCTCTTTGGATAATTATTATACAATTAGGAACTACGATTTTGATCAATCTTCATAAATATATAATCATATTTTTTAATTTATGAAAAAATGATAATAAACGGATATTGTCTGAAATCACCGTGTAATTGGTGGTCGGAAATCACTTAATAATATCTCTTTTTTTTAAACTCTACTTTCTTTCATAATCGTTTTTCTTTCCAAGAAAAAAAATTCTGAGTGTTTTCTTGTTTTTGAAAAGAAAATTCTGAGTATTTTGATTGGCTTGTGAGTATCCTTTTTTGGCTGAAGTTTATGGAATTCGCTGCTTTATTATTCTTTCAACATCGGTCCTTTAAAATTCTGTTTTGCTTTCAGCAGCGTCGTCTTTTGTGTGTTAAAGAAAAATCTTCTGCGTATTTTAATTACCTTCCTTATGCATGGATCTTCTTCTTATATGATCTCTCTTTTCTTAACGTATTTTTTTAATTTATTTTATTTGGATAAATGATCATTTTAGTTCCTCTGACCGAGTAAACGAGTGATAATTTAGTTCTTGAAAGACAAAAATTCTGATTTAGTCACTTAATATGTAAAAAACACAAATTTTGTTCATTGTACAAATTTATCATTGATCATGATAGCTTAATATAAAATGTTCTCACAAATCCATTGTTTGAAAAAATATTTTCTATTTTTATTTTCTGAAAATAATTTTTATTTTAATATTTGTAAATATTAAAAAAATTATTTATAGAAGTGAAAACATTAAAAATAATAAAAATATTTATAAACGTTAAAAACGTCAACGCATTTCCATATATATTTTTTGTTCTTTTCAAAATGAAAATAAAAAATATTAAAATCAAAAGAAACCTTAGGATCGCAATGAAATTGTTGTACTCTTTACACATTTAGATACTAAATAAGAAATTTTCCTTCTTTCTTTCATTCCGGTTTACACATTTGAGACCAAAATGTTCTTATCCTTTCAATTTTGTTTTATTTTCCCACTATGTTATGACAAACCTTATGTTGTTGTTGATTTTCCTTTTTCTTGTATCGCAGTTGCAGTAAGTACTCTTACTCATTTGAGAAGACAAGCACAGAGACTCTAGTTTTGGGAGTTGCTCCAGTGAAGGCCCAATTCGAGGGTGCTGAAATGGGAACTGTTGAAGCTGAGAATGGTGGCTGCAAATGTGGTTCAAACTGCACTTGCGACCCATGCAACTGCAATTGAAGTCAAGAATATTTATGATGATTACTGAAGCAGAGATAGCTGCAATAAGAAGAAGTATGTGTTGTGTTTGGTTTGAATTTTTAGAATAAAGTGGTCATGGCTCGCCTTAATTAGCAAGTTCAAATGTTCTAGGTGGACTAGGATTTGTTGCGGGTGTTTTAAGCTATGGTTGCTTGGTGTTTGGTAGGTCTTATATAAATAAATATATGTAATTTGAATCATCAATCAAATCTCTGCTTATAAATTGAATATTATTGATTATGAAGCTTTGATTATCAAGTTGGACATTAATACCACTTAATTGTATTTTGTTCCTAAATTATAATTAATTGTTTAATTTTGTTTAAGTTAAAAAAAATCAATTTGATTTCTAAATTGTTAAAAGTATATCAATTTGATCGTTTTTTTTTTTTGTTAAATTTTGTTGTTTACGTCCAATTTTACTGAATATATTTTCCTAAAAATATAAAAATGAGAAATGTATTAATAAAAAGAGGTGTAAAAGTGATTTTAACCGATTTTCAAAAAGAAAGATTAATTATTGTAAATAATTAAATACTACAGAAAAATACTAATTGATGCATTATAAATAAGACAAATGATATACATGTCTCCCTTAATTAATAAAATATACCTGTATTTTTCTTTTCTTTTTTTATAAATTTCCTTAAATGTCATTTTTTATACTTGTATTAATAAAAATGGGTTGAGAGAATTCAGCTAAAGATGATTCTGATAGATTTTCCGTAGAAAATTAGTTATTAGTATACATAATACTCATAACATAAATAAAAAAAAGATGTAAATAACTATGATAGAAAAATACTAAATTGATGCATTATAAATAAGAAAAATGATATACATGCCTCCTTAATTAATAAAATATACCTGTATTTTTTCTTTTTCTTTTTTATAAATTTCCTTAAATGCCCTTCTTATATCTGGTTTTGCTTACCCCTCTCTACCTCCACCCTCTCTACCTCCATCACCCCTCCCTTCTTAATTCTGAAAAACTCATAGCATGAAAACATAACAGCTGTTAAAACCCTTTACAATCCAAATTTCTCTTTTGTATCTTATACAAGTTGTCCTCGTAGTATTAGTTATATGAGGGTTAACAACTTCTCCACTAATTCATTCTCTAAATTGCAATCCTTTTGATTAAATCAGAATTGGATTCAATTGTTTTTTTCTTTTATGATCATTGGAGAATATGTTGTTAATTTTGTCATGAATTTTATTTCAAGGATTTGACTTAAATTGGTTTCGATGATGCGATCTCGAAACCTATAGAATGATGAATCAAGCAAAACATTGGGCCATGACACCATAAGTCAAGTATTTGTGACTTCTTTCATAATTTACAGCAATAATAAACCGTGATGATTTCTTTCATTTTTTTTTTTATAGAGAAAGAGGGGAGAAATATATGTAAAAACAAGATTAAAGAATAATAAAGATGGAGTAATAGGATTTAAGAGAATAAACAAGTTGAGAAGGGGGTAAGGTTTATATTATATCATAATTATAAAGGATATTTTAATAATAAAAAATATAAAAAAAAGCAAAGGGAGGTATGATAATTAATTTAAGAACTAAATTAAAAAATTTTAAAACTATAACCATCAAACGTTTAATTATAATTTGGAAAAAAAATGTAATTAAGCATGCAATAGTTAGCTGCAATAATGATGAATTTAAATATATTATCACGGTCCGATAAGATTGGCACGTATTTCAATCCACTATTTCCTTTGGTACAGTTGAGAAACGAAGGAATGAGATTCGCTTTTTTTTTTGGTGGTACAATTGGGAAAAGAAAGAATGAGATTCACTTTTTTTTTTTTTTTTGATACAAATAGTTTTGATAAGAAGAAATTTATTACTCTTGGAAAAAAAAAAGAGTCATATCAACTAGAACAACATTTGATAGAAAACTAAGAATTACATAAAAAATTTCACATTCATCACTTAGTAAAAATTCAAATTTGGTAAACGTATTTTCTACCTGATTAGCCTCATGACATATGTACTTCCATATATATTCCACATTTGTTCACAAACTTCTTGATACATGCCACTACCAAAAAGCTTTCGTGTGACCATTATACCGCACGCTTCACCATCACTACTGATTGTGCCGAATCCTATTCCACTATCAATGTTGTGAACTCTCGATCCCATGCAATTTTGACTCCCATCGCAATGGCCCACAGTTCTGTCTGGATAACAGAGCATGACCCAAGGTTATGCGCAAAGGACACCATCACGTTTCCATTATGGTCACTGACTATACCCCACACGTCGTAGTCTTGTATCATTTAATGCACCGTCATAATTGAGTTTGAACGATGTAAAGCTTGGTGGTCTCCATACTGTGGCTTGTGCATCACTTTGTTCCACATTACACGTTTGGAGAACATCCTTCATCGCCCAAGTATGGTTCATGTTCATAACCATTTTTCTCACTCACGCCATAATGTCACTTTTTGTCGATGAGAACATTGAGAGTGCCACATTGTTTCTGTTTCTCTATAGGTAGTATAGTGTAATCCCAAACACTGCCGTCCACTCCTCGTCAAGAGATGCTTCTTGCAGCCAATTACCAATCTCATCTTCAAAGAACCCTTCCAGTCCATTAGCCTTTGATAAAGCCTTCCAAACCCTTCTAGCATTCCACTTCCATACTGTACGAAATAATGGGTCATTTTGCTTATCATCATGGGCGATGGCCTTATACGTTAAGGCAATTGTGAAGATACCATCATTTGTAAGTTTCCATGCTGGCTTATCATCTGATAATCCTAGCCCAGGAGGGTCCATCGCAATAATCGCTTGACATATATGATTTGGCACCATCAGACTAAGTTTGGCCACGTCCCACCCTCCATCCAATAAGGTGAAGTCACTAACCGTGGCCATACTATTGATCTCATCTAGGCCAACAAGAGCATACTCCTCCAACTTGTCATGCCTCGCACCCACAAGTCTTGCTAGAACATGATGGATGTTCCATTGCTTACTTTCCACACCGTGCACTTTCTCACGTCATTCCAGACCTGGCTCACACCTCGCATGAAATTTGAGCCATGTTGCTTCTTGGTAAACGTCGATGCCACCTTACTTCTACATTTATATTTGGCTCTAAAGACATTTGACCACAATGCAGGTTTGCGTGTGCACAATTTCCAACCTGCCTTCATAAATAAGGCTTTATTCATACACCTTGTCGACCTCAGTCCCAAACCACCAACCAACTTTGGTGAGCACACCTCATGCCATGATATTGTGTGCATTGTTTGATTCCGTATTGACTCGCCCCAAATGAAGCCATGACACTTTTTGTCAATCTCATTGCACACCGATACAAGAAGTAGAATTGATTGCATGATGTAGCTTGGAAGCGCTTGGATTATGGATTTTGCAAGAGTTATCCTCCCAGCCATAAAGAGCATCCTCCCTTGCCAATTACTCAGCCTTTTATTAATCTTCTCCAACAGAAAAGTAAAAGATTTTTTGTTTGGCCTCTCATGAAATATTAGGACCCCAAGGTACTTACCAAGATTATCTGTCGTTTGAAACCCACACTTCTCCGCAATCTTTTCCTTCACAATCCAATTAACATTTTTTGAGAAGAAAATTTTGGTCTTCTTTTTATTAACTTTTGACTTGAGTTCTCACAAAACAAACCCAATATGGAGCTAATAACCTTTGCTTGCTCCACATTTGCTTTTGCAACAAGAAGCAGATTGTCCACAAAAGCTAAATGCGATATCAATGACCCACCTCTACTAATCTGCACTAGCTTCCAGAACTTATTTTGCACGGGCAAGTTGATCAAGTGAAACAACCTCTCAATATATAGGACAAATAAGTATGGCGATATCGGATCTCCTTGTCTAACCCTTTTCCTTGGCCGAAACTCTGTAAGCGCCTCTCCATTCCACAACATCCTTATGTTGACTGTAGAGATGCAATGCTAGATGGTCACAATGAACTGATCAGGACAGCCAATATCCATTAATGTCTCTCTAATGAATTCCCACTTGAGTCAATCATATGCTTTCTCCAAGTCCACCTTAATTGCCACCCATCCCTTCTTCCCTTTCCTCCCTTGCATAGAGTGGAAAACTTCTTGTGTAATGATGATATTATCACTACTATGCCTATTTAGAATCAAGCTACATTGGCATAGGCTAACTAGCTTCTCCATTATTCGGCGCAACCATAGTGCTAGAATCTTCGTGATAGTCTTGTACGAGACGTTACATAAACTAATTGGCCTAAGATCCTTCATACGCATGACCGAATCCACTTTCAAAATTAATGTAATCAAGGTGGCATTTATACTCTCTACCATTGAAGGGTCCATAAAGATGGATAGGATAAGATTACAAAAATTTTCTCCTATAGTGGCCTACTGGGATTAGTAGAAAATTGCTTGTAGGCCATCTTGACCCGGTGCTTTGAATGCCCCCATACTCTTTATGGCCATGTGGATTTCTTCCCAAGTCACCTCTTTCCCCAACATTGCCATCTCCTCCTCACTCAACTTTGGGAATGACTTTGTAAGGCAGAAGGGTTCTCGTGCTTTGTTAGTTGAGAATATGTTCTTGAAATACACCGTAACATATGCCTCCAACACCTCCGAATCATCCACCCACTCACCATTTTCATCCTAAACCATGTCAATCTGATTCTGCTTCTGCCCCGGATGGTAGTCAGACTATGGAAGTACTTTGAGTTCCTATCCCCAAACTTAATCCACTTCGATCGTTATTTCTAGAACCATAGGACTTCCTCTTGCACTAGTACTTGTTCATATTCCTTCCATACTTTGTATTGTTCCTCTTCCAAACTCGCATTACACCCCTTCCTCATTCTCTTGGAGATGCTATGGAGCTTCCGTATCAGTGATTTTTTTTTAGTGAAGATGTGACCAAAAACTTCATCATTCCACTTCTTTAACTAATCGCGAAATAGGTCAATCTACGCGTTCTACCCATGTTCATTCGTCTTTCACTTTGCACCCATGAAACGTGGAAAATCCTCATGGAGCACCCATGTCGCTAGGAACCAGAAAGGGTGACGCTTCCTATTGCACCTTCCACTCTTCGTTAACGTCACTAAAAACGCTCTATGGTCAGATTTGACGCTTGGGATATGAAAGACTGTTGCATCAGGGAACATAATTTGCCAATCAACATTTATAAGCATTCTATCCAACCTCTCCTCTAACCCATTCCTACTCCAAGTGAACAGAAAACCTTGGAAGGATACATCAATAAGATCGCACCTTTCAACCGTTTTCCTTGGATAGATGATGTGGAATGCTCCTTGCTTCTTTCAAAACTATTTAAAAGTGCGTTGAAATCTCCAATCACTTCCCAAGGCCCCTAATTATCCTCAGTTATCTCGATAAGTGTCTACCACAATTCCTGCCGATGTGCAAACTTAGGATTCCCATACACCGCCGTCAAAGCCCAAGCTACGCCTCTCTTGAACCAAACTTTTATGTGAACATATTGCTCCCCATGTGCTTTAACCTCCACAGCCTAATCCTTTTCATCCCATAGGACCCAAATTCCACCAGCATGCCCATTGACATCAACGATAAAGTTGCAATCATAACCATACCGTGTCGCAATACTCCTCACCTTACTCCCACTCGCATGTGTTTCCATTAGACATAATAACGATGCTCTATACTCCTTCTTCATATCTTTTACGAGGTTAACAAAGCCTTTACCTACAGTTCCATGCAATCATATTCATTTGGAACTAGATGGAGTTTCAACCACTACTGGTCTAGGATTTTGGTGGGCCTCATGCCTCGCACTCGCCATTGTCATATCCATGTCTTAGAGGATTGTGCCATGTAGAGGGTTAGCATCCTCGTCCATAGCTATGGTTATGGATTTCCCAGATGTTTGGGTTCACCGTCATCGTCTAAACACCATCCCCAACTAACACTATGGGTTTCATCGTAGACGAGCCCTTGCCACCAAGAATCTTAATAGCTCGAATTTTTTCAACCAAATCTCTGATGTCCTCCATTCCTATCCGTTCCTCAAATCTCTTCAAAAGTCGAAACATTTCAGCATCATTTGTTTCCTTTTAGCCTTTGTTGTTTGCATGGTTGGTTTAGTCATTGATGCAACTTTCTTTTCCTTAGATGACGTGGTAGCCTTGGTGACAGTCTTTGGTGGACTCCTAGCTGGGGCCCCACCTTGCTTCACTTTTTGTACGCCACTTGATTGTGGATTTTTACCACCCGATGCATTCCTGATTTTTATTTGGGTCCTACCTGGTGTGTTGGCATCACTTCGAATGTTCCCTTTAAATATCATAATTGGGGCCACCTTATTTTTAATCAGAACTCTCTCATTAGTGTTTCCATGCATAACACTAGCGGTATTCTCTCTCTTGGTGGGATATGTTGCATGTTTACCTATGACTGATTTATACGCATCCCTAATCTCGCTTTTGCTTGCTTCTATTTTTATTCTTCCTATTAATAATCATCCAGGGCTCGTACATTGACTGATCATAACCGTTAACTTTAGTCAACTGCTCTCCTCCCACACTCCTCGTTGTGTCATTACATTCCACATTAGCCTTAGGCTGTTGCCTAACTATCTCACTCGTCTATGCACTTTCCTCCACACCATTTGCCGGCGGTGGAGCCTCCTCCCTCTGCTTGCTATCCTCTATTCTTGCTGTCGCATTTGCCACCCTTGGTCTATCAGGGCAGCCTTTAACCTTATGCCTATATCGACCGCATTGAAAGCATATTGCATGGAGCCCTTCATATTCAAGTTGTAAAACCTAACCCCATGCAATGATTTTTGGTACTAGCAGCTTTGAGAGATCAAGTTCAACACAAATCCTAGAAAAACACTCCCTAGAGTGGATTAAAGTTACTTTGTCGATTTTCAGCATAGTGCCTAGCGTGTTTCCCAGCCTCCATAGAAAAGCTCCATTGTAGAGTTCTATCGACAGATTAGGCACCTTAATCCATGCTACAACCTTCCTTTCTAAGTTTGCCCTTGCCATGAATCCTGGTCGCGTTGAGATATTTTGGTAAGCGTACCAAATATCGCACAAGTAGTATAAAAGAGAAGATCCCAATATCGAATCTACAGAGAATTGTCTATATTGGGTACGGGTAAAATGGTCAATTCTTAAACACTAGTTTGGTTTTAAAATTGGTTTGTGTGCAGAACATAAGTAACAAAAAATAAAAAAACTAAATACTAACAAATAACACTAAAGACAAATAATAAAACAAGAAATTCGATTCAGAACAATGATCGAACGGTTGGCGTGCGTGAATGTGAACGATGATTATGGATATGTTGAGGATTTGGTTCAACTGATTTGCTTCCATGTAAACATACAAAATATATTCTCTATTCAAAGTAATATTTCAGATTACCTTTGATCTAGAAGTGCTCAAAATGTGATGTCTCATCAAATCAAGCTTAAACTACTCAACCTCACTTTCGATGTCTCGGTAAGTTTAGTTGAGTGGTTTGGTGAAGCTCAGAGATCTTTACGAAGTTAATGGAGTCTATCCTATGTCTAGAGATACACTCTATTAGAGTACGAACTCATTTCCAAGTTCAAAAACATTTGTCAATGACATTTAAACTTTAAAACATGCATATACAACTGATCAAATCATATAACATGAGTAAAGATCGAGAAATGGACTTTAAGCTAAATATTCAATGAATAGATATGAAGGAAAGCATTTACATGTTAAGCACCTAGTTCCAAGTCCTCAACACAAATGGACTAGCCTCTCATTGTCATGAGAAGCTTACAAAAATGGGTTACAATGGAAGGGAAGAAGAGAAAATGGAAGAAACAACTGTATGAATGATAAAAGTCTGAATCTGTTATGAATTACAAAGTGAAGCTTATATACTATAAGTAGACTATCACTTAGCGCGCATGTCCATTAAGCGCAAGTTTGTGATTCTGTAGAATTCATCTCAGATACAGGGCTTCCGTTAAGCGCTCATGTCCGCTAAGCGAATCTTCAGTTTGAAACAACACTTCGCTTAGTGCAATCTTGCGCTTAGTGCTGCATAAACCGCCTGTCTCGCTCAGCACGATGTGGCGCTCAACGCGAACTTTCTCAATTCTTCTATCTTCCCTTGTTCTTGAACATAGGTCTGCAAACATGAATTTGAGTGTATTTCTTATAAATAACTTCCTATGGTTAGAATTAGCAAAACTATAAGAATCTATATTAAATGAATTCAAACTAAGCTAAAAATCTTGAGAACATTGGATAATTGCTATAGAATATGATGCAATATTTATGTATATAAAGTGATTATCAGTCACCATCGCTGTACCAAAATGTAATGATCAACAATCCTCCATGGATCCTCAAACATAGCATGCTTATAATCCTCTAGATCCTCACATTGCATCAAGAAAAAATCATTCGGCAAGTCCACGATCTTGATGCGTCCTTTTACTGCCCATTCTTGGTTTAGTTTATTTTCCATCACATGGAAGCTCACTCTTTTCCCCAAGACTTTAACCATCAACGCCCCTTTCCATTGCTTGCACCAACCCATGAATTCCTCATCTGATATCTCCACCTCAAGGTACTTTCTCCTCTCCTCCTCTGTCACGCACGATGCATTCACTATACAATGTTGCAGCCAGTTGTCGTCATTACCAATTCCCTTGCACCCACTAAAAGGAACATCTGCCTTGAGAAGGCTCTTTAAATATGAGTGATTTTTTTCACCAAGCACATCTTCACCCATGGAGCCTTAATCAATTGGGATGCCTCGCCTATCAACCTTCATTTGAACTTCTTAGTACTATGTTGCAAAAGATTAGCCTCTTGTGTAGTAGTACCCATAGTACCATTCTCAACGTGAGGTCCCGAGGTCGTTGGCCACTTTCCGCATAAACCCTAGTAGAGCCACTCATGCTGTCAATATATTAACTAAAATTGATAAAACACTTGACTTACAAAATAATACTATATGACTAAAGTTTATTATTATCACAAAATTTAAATTATTTTCACATATATTTGACGAATTGTCGATAAGAATAATTATTTGAAGGAAAAAATGAAATAGGCCGTAAACTTTAACATTAAAAAGCAAAATACAGAGATGGCGATAAATAATATGAGATAAAATGATATATTTACGGTGTAAAATTATTTTATAGATTATAACTTGGACTTTATAGATTACAATATATGTCCTTTAAAATAGAATTTTAAGAAAATATGTCTTATTTGATATCATTTGGAATTTTGGAAACATCAACATCAAGAAGTTTAAAAAATAAAATAAAATATTCCACAAAGACACATTTGTTTTCAAAGAGACGACATGGAAAGTTTCTTCATATTAGAGACTTAATAAATCTTCATTCCTTCTATTAAAGGTGAATATATGTGAATTCTTATAATTTATTGTATATTGTAGTCTAGTTTTCATGTAATTTTTCTTATTTTGAAATCGGACCGAGGAGATTAAGAGTTTGAATAAACTTAAATATTTAATTGCATTTTTTACACATAAAATTTAGTTTTGTTTCTATTCAACATCAAAATATGCGACCAGTGATGGATTCAAGACCCTAGACCAGTAAGGGCAATCTATTTAAAAAAAAAATACTACCATATATATGAAGATAAAGATATAAATCATAAAATAACAAAAATTCTAATATATAATCAAATAAATTACGTATAGTATAATTGTCCTCTACATGATTTCATGTTTTGAAATCGTTGAATGATTAACTCATTGTCAATATTATTAATAAACTTTGCCATGAACATGCAGTTGATGTCAACGAATTGATGAGTTGAAGTAACTGGAAGAAGGCGAAGTAGACCAAATTGTAGCTTGGAACGAATAATGTGGAAGTCAATTTTGATGTATAAAGCAAAACGGTTGTCGCAAAATAAGAGGGAAGGTTGAATGTAAGGTATGAGGAAATCTTCAAAGAGATAGGTCAGCCACTGGATTTTGCAAGTGGCACTTGCAAGGGCCTTATATTTTGCTTCAGAGGAACTTCTAGAGACAGTGACTTGTTTCTTGGATTTCCATGAAATAAGGGAGGAACCAGGATAAATGGAGAAACTAGTGACTATTTTTCTTATATCAAGGAACCTTGCCCAGTCATAATCGTTATATGCCTTCAACTGAGGACGATTATTGGCTGGAAAGAAGAGACCAGCTCTAGGAGCATTTTTAATATAACTTGAAATACGGTATGTTGATTGCTGATGTGCAGAGGTTGGATGAGACACACATTGACTTAGGTTTTGCACTATGTATGTGATGTCTAATCGTGTATTAGTGAGATAAATGAGACGGCCAATGAGACGACGATAGGAAGAGGAACAACTATCTGACAGTGGAATTCTTGAATCAGTGTGGAGTTTAGTTCCATAGTCCATAGGTGTGCTAATTGGATGAAAGCCGAGCATGCTTATATCATCTAGAATATTTGGAGCATATTTCCTTTGGCAAATATTGATACCAGTAGAATTACATGCTACTTCAGAACCAAGAAATAATTTCAGATTGCCTAAATCCTTGATTTTGAAGGTAGTGTCTAAGTGTTTGGTGATGGTAGTAATTTCAGAGGAGTCATTACCAGTGAGAACTATGTCATCAACATACACTAAAAGAGCTATGAAAGAACCAATTTTCTTTTTCAGAAACAAAGAATGATTAGATGGGGATTGAATGTAGTTGTGAGAGATTAAAAATAAAGAGTCTTTCATACCATTGTCTACTGGCTTGTCTAATCCTGTAGATAGACCTTTTTAAGTGACATACTTGGCTTGGTTTAGTAAGAGTGAGACTAAGTGGAGCTTCCATGTAGACTTCGTGGAGGTTACCATGTAGAAATGTGTTATTTACATCCAATTGAGTTAAATGCCAATTGTTCATGGCTATTAAAGCTAGGAGTAATCGAACAAAAGTTATCTTGGCAACAGGTGAGAAGGTATCAATGAAATCAAGGCCCTTTAATTGAGTGTATCCCTTTGCTACCAACCTAGTTTTGTATCTTTCTATGCTTCCATCAACCTTGTACTTGATTTTGTAAATCCATCGACAATCAATAGCGATTTTGGTGGGAGGGAGATTAGTGACAGTCCATGTGTTGTTTAGTTCTAAGGCACCAATCTTAGTGTACATAGTAGGGGTGGCAAAATGGGCTGGCCGGCCCAGTCCATCAGGCCAAACAGTCAAATCGAGTTGGCCTAGGCCTGGTCCATATTCTTGCGGGCCTCTATTTTTTAGGCCTAGCGCAGTCCTATACCGGGCCACCGAGCCAAAATGGACTATTTTAAAAATTAAAAATAAATAATAAAAAAATAAGTTTGTTAAAAAGATAAATATCAAAATACAAATTTATAATAGGATTAAATTCAAATTGTTGGCATATAATATTACGCATTTAAATTCAAGTTTCATGTTTCAAACCATCATTACAACTTATAAGATCCATCAAAATTAAAAATAACCTATAAAGCACACATAACCACAAATTGAAAATTGAAAATTGCAATTTTAAAGCATACATAACATAAATTGCACATTGCACGCAGTGCACAGAGACATTAGCATTATACACGTCATTTTTTTTAAAACATTGCATTTTTTATTATTAATTATGCTATATATTTTAATATTTAGTTATTATTTGTAGTTTAAACGGGCCAGCCTGGCCCAGGTCCATTTTGGCCATTGGGCTTGATGGGTCAGGCCAAAAAGGCTTGCTTCTATTTGTGCTGCAATTTTTAGGGTCCAACCTGGCCCTAATTGTGGGCCAATTGGACCGGCCCATTGAGCCAGACCCATTTTGCCATCCCTAGTGCATAACTTTAAGCCTACAATCTAGTTTAGAAGCATCAACATATGCCTTGGGTTCACAAGTGGAATTGGCAGATAGTATAGAACTACAATATGTAGGGGATAGTTTTTCATATGAAAGGACAGATGATAGGGGATAGAGAATACCTGAGAGATGAGAGGATGCAGTTGATGTAAAGTTGGGATGGAAGTCATTGTATCGAGCAGGACTTTACCTATTCCAATCAAATTTGTGAAGCTGGGGGTCAGAAGTACTATGTGTGGGAGAGGAAGGATTAGATGAATTTGTATTAGTGGTATGAGAGGTAGTGGTTGGTGAAATTGGTTGTGGGTTTGGTTGATTGTTGGGAAAGGTGAGATCAGTGGGATCATCACAGTAAGGTTGGGAATGTATGAAATGATGAGAATTGTCTTGTGGTGGAGTGGAGTTTGAAAAAGGAAAATGATCTTCATAAAAAATGATGTTGCAGGATGTTTCAATGGCTCTTGTGTTTAGATTTAGTGTGACATAGCCTTTGGTATTTAGTTTAAAACCAAGGAACATATTGATAGTGGCTCTTGGGTCAAGTTTTTTGCAATGTGAGGTAAGGGTGCTAATGTAGCATAAGCAACCAAAAACTTTTAAAACAAAATTATCAAAAGCTTTGTTGAATAATATATTATATGGGAGAATGTTATGCAAAAAAGGTGTAGGCATGCTATTTATGAGTAATGCAGCATGTGTGACAACAAATGACCAAAAAACAAGAGGTAGATGAGCTTGGAAAAGGAGTGCACGAGTGACATTTAAGTGGTGTTGGTGTTTTCTTTCGACAATGACATTTTGTTAGGGTGTTTCTATGCATGTGGTTTGATGTAAAATTCATTTGGATGAGTAAAATTGTTTCATGAGAAATTTTACACCATTATCACTTCTAATTGCTTTAATAGAAGTATCAAATTGCTTTTTTATGACTGTGACAAAATCTCTAAGATGTTGTTGAGTTTCACTTTTATTGCTCATAAGAATGAATCCATACAAATCTAGTATGATCATCTACAATTGTTAGGAAATATCTATGACCTTGCATTGAAGTTGAGGCACATGGTCCCCAAATGTCAACATGAATTAAAGAAAAGGGATGGGGAGTATGGGATACACTATTAGGGAATGGGAGTTTCGTTTGTTTGGCAAGGTGATAAGTGTCACAAACAAAGGATTTGTTGCTAAAAATGTTGGGATAGGATTGTTTCATGATAGCTATTCTATCTTGTGAAGGGTGTCCTAGGCTAAAGTGTCATAGATCAATGGGATTTTTATTATTGGATAATGCAGAAACTGTTTTGGTTGATCCTTCTTCATATGCAAAGGGTCTTATGAGTTTGTAGAGTCCATCAACTACATCAACTGTACCAATCATCTTCAGGTTGTTCTTTGCCTGTAAAAAGCATTTATCATCAGAAAAATTAGTTTGCAATTTAATGAAGAAGTGAGTTTGGATATGGAAACTAAATTGAAAGTGAAATCAGGAAGAAATAAAACATTAAAAAGGGAAAGAGATGTAGAGATTTTGATAGTTCCTGCATGTGCAATTAGCACTTGATGACCAGTAGGGAGCCTAACAATTATTGAAGTAGTTTGCTTATATGAATCAAAGTAATTAAGAGGAAACATGATTAGATGCACCAGAATCTAATATCGATGGTGTTGTGAATTTTTTACTACTATTACACATGGCAAGAAGAGAATTATTACCTATGACATTGGTGCTATTGATTTGATTAACATGAGATGAGGGAGGGGCTGAGTTCCTATTACCAAATTGTTGGATTAAAGTTAGCAGAGCCTGATATTGCTATGTAGTAAATTGAACATTGCCATGGCTGTCTTCATTTTGTGTAAGATCATTAACAGTTTTTGAAATTTCTCCTGTGGTGGTGCTATTGATTGCTGCTCCTTGATTGTTGCTATTTTCATTTCTGTTACCAGGATGACTAGGAGGAAATCCATGTTTTTTATAACACACTTCCATTGTATGTCCATACCTTCCATCGTGAGTGCAAATTTTGGTACCTCTACCTTGCATTCCTTTGCCAACACTATTGTTATAATTGAAATTAGATCCTCCTCCTCTGCCTGATCCAAAAGATGAAGGAAATTCGTGTTTTTTATAACATATGTCTACAATATGGCCAAGCTTACCACAATAGGAGCATGAATGAGATGAATTTGAACTTGTTGCATTCACCATAATATTTTTAGAATCATAATTTCCAGCTTGATTAATTCTTATAATTTGTCATTCTTGTTGCATAACATATGAGAAGACCTTAGCAATTGTAGGCAAAGGATCCATCATCAAGATGTTTGACCTGCTAAATTGCTCATTCAATCCTCTTAAAAACTACATAATTTGATCCTGAACTTTCCTTTCCATAACAATAGGAAGAGCATCACATTGACATCAAGTTACACATGTGCATGTAGAATCAGGTCTATAATTTTCAAGTTCATCCCAAATTATCCTCAATTTAGTGAAATAATCAGTTATGGATGAATCACCTTGTCTGATTGCAGAGGCTTGTTGCTGTAGATCTGAAATTCTCAGTAGATCTCCTCGTGAGTATATAGACTTCATATCTGTCCAAATATCTGTGGCTTTGTCCATCCATAGAATTCTCTATTGAATTGAACTAGAAACAAAATGAACAATCCATGATATCACCATGTTATTACATCTTTTCCATGCAAGGTGTAAAGAATGAGTGATATCTGGTTGTATGATACTTCCATCAACAAACTCAGCCTTGTTCTTCGCACTCAAAGCTGTCATCATCGAGCTACTCTAGGAATTATAATTAGTTGGATCAAGCAATGGAAGAGTGAAGTAGCACAGTAGAGCTCTTCAATGGAAGAGCTTTGATACCATAATAAACTATGCCATGAACATGTAGTGAAGGAGAAAAACTTTCTTGGAAGCAGAAAGAGAAGAGAGAATTTAGTGATAGAAAAGAAGAAAAACTTGTTATGATCTTATTAAATTGGAGAAGAAAATACAACATTTGTTTATATAGTTAGTTCACCTGAGTTCAACTAACTAATACAATCAATTAATTGAAGTTAAAATAATAAACTTAGTTAACTAATTGGAGGCTAATTAAACTAAAGGTTAATTAACTATTGCAGGTTTAATAGCAGAGCTCTTCAAGAATTATTGAATACATCCTTTTCAATATAAGTCACAAGACAAATCATTCATCTATGCATCTCCCATTTGATTGCGTAGCCTATTTTTCACAATTTTCATAGTAGAAAAAGCTCTCTCCACAGTCGCTGTAGCAACATGCAAAATTATTGCTAGCTTCAAAAGAAGATAAACCATTAGATAAACAATATGTCTTCCAGTTTCAACCAACTTCTTTGAAAGATTACCAATCCCTTTTAAAGATGCAAATTTAACATTGCTATACATATCAATGATGTAAGTCTCAAGTTGATTATCAAGCATCACCAAATCAGTTGAAGAAAATTCACGGGGATAGAACTTTGCAAACTCAATTAGCCTTGCCTTATTAAAAGTAGAGAATAAATTGATTGGATTCAAATAAGTCGTACAAAGGAGCAATTGATTACTTGTCTCAGTGAAATGATTGTTAACTTCCTGAAGCTGCATATCCACAATAGTATAAAATAATTTAACACGATAGTGATGTTCTATTATGATAGCTTGAGCTTTACTTCCACGTTAGGATCTCCCTTTAGAAAATATATCATCCATATTACGAATTCTAATGACATGCATATTGCAAAATAAAACTACTTCATGCAATAAAATCTCCCATCCATTATCCCTCATAGTTTGCAACCATTGCTTTGGGATGCTAACCAAGTTCATAGCATTGATGATGTCTTGATCTTTCCTTTGCAATGCTTGTGACAATTCATTTGAAATACCCAAGACATTTTTCATTAAATGCAATGTGAATGCAAAATCAAAATCCTCTAGCAAGTGTAAAAAACCATTAGCTTCAGCTATTTGATCTACATTTGATCCATCTTCTTTTATAATTTCAAGTACATCAATTATTGAAGAGTATATCCATATCAAATTGATCAAAGTTACATAATATGAACCCCAACGAGTATCTGTAGGTCATTTGATACTAGTTTCTTGATTCAAATATTGACTGCTAAATATTTCTCCCTTTTCCAATGCATTTCTAACATTGACTATTTTTTTTTCCATGAAGTATGTCATGTTGTTTGCAAGATCCCCAAACAACATTTAATAAAGTAGATAATAAATTAAAAAGAGAAGCAACTTGAATGTGATTTTTGGCAATAACAACTAATGTAAGTTGCAATTGATGAACAAAACAATGTACATAAAATGCAGATGAATTTTCTTTTAAGATCAAACTTTTGAGACTAGAAAATTCTCCTTGCATGTTACTAGCACCATCATAACCTTGACCACGTATTCTTGATATACTAAGTCCATGTTTGCAAAACAAGTTATCAATTGCCATTTTCAACGATAAAGACATAGTATCTTTCACATGAACCATATCAAGGAAGTGCTCAATAATACTTTCATTCTTGTTATACTAAAAAAAAAACTTATCAATAGTGACAAAATAATTTACACGTAATTTTTTAAAATTTGTCACTAAAACATTAGTGACATAAGTATTAGTGATAAAAATTGGTATTAGTGACGAAATAATTGTCACTAATACTTAATTTCTTGTAGTTAACATAACGCAAAGCAATAACCATTTGTTATTTATTTGATATGTCACGGGCTTCATCAACAATAATAACAAATAATTCATCTCCAATATCATAAATAATTGCATTAGTTGTTTCCAAGGCAATGACACTAACAATGTCCTTTTGAATTGTTGGTGCAATTAATTGATAATTTTTTAGAGCATTTTCTAAGACAATGCGATTTATTGATTCATTGTGTTGAGAAAGAAATTTAAGAAACTCAAGAAAATTACCTTAGTTAGCATAGTTCACTGATTCATCATGACCATGAAAAACTAATCCTTGCTTTAGTAAAAAGCAAATGTAATCAACTGATGTGGTTAAGTGCCTTTGATATAAATCACGAACTTGTTCTGATTGCTTTTATATTACAACTTCAATATGTTGATTTTGATTCATCAAATCTTCACACTTCTTCAAAGAAACATTATGAGCACTAATAGGACCTCCAACATGAGATGAAAACCTTTATTTTTTATTCCAATTTGTGAATCCTTCTATCACAAATGTATCACCACCAGATTGTTTTCCAAAATCAAGTCTAAAGAGATAACAACATAAACAAAATGCAACATCTTTTTCTATACTATACTTTAACTAGTTATGAAATTCACTAAAGCAAGAGGAACAAAATTTTCTTAATGATTTTCCAATTTCTCTTTGCAGAAAATTATGTTGAGTAGGTTGGCATGATCCTCTTTGTAAATATGCTTTTCGTATCTTATCTCGATCATTAGGATGATATGCTGAAATTTTAATGCGCTTTCCAAGATCCAATGACAAATCTCCTAAATTAATTTAAATTTGTTGTCGTTGGAGACTTGATTCATAAGATTTTGGTAAAGATTGTTGCTCATTTAATGGTAATTATCTCTTCAAAAATCTTTTCATGATCTCTTAAAAAAAACAATCCAGATGATATGGAAAAAATAACAATAATAAATTAAGCAATTTCTAATATAAAATATATATAAACATAAGAAAATAGAAACCAATAAACAATTTGTTTATTCACACTAATTAGTAAGAAATATATTCAAAGGTTTGGTAATTGATATTTATCGTAATAGCAATTCATATATTCATAATATACATAAACTAATCAAAACTTTATCGATACAAATTAAATTTGTTACTACATCTTTTACTATAAAAAGAAATCAAAGCTTTACCCACATTAAAAAATAATAACAGTAATCAAAGTTTTATGGTACATTTGAAAAAAAAATAAAAATCAAAGCTTTAAACTTTTATATTTCAAGGTGACTAAAAATTTAAAGCATCATGACTGTGAAAAAAAAAAAATCAAGTTTTCATCTTGTGCAACTCAGTCCATAATGTTTGGGATTCTTTAATAATAAAAAAAAATTACTTACCAAGATTAAAAGTTACGAAGTGCGAACAGTGCATTCTAAAAAAGCTTCGCATGTCTGCACCATGGCACTAGTACTCCACTTGTGTTGTAGAAAAATATGAAATTGGTGTAAAATAGTAATAAATTGAGGGGGTGCAAAACGTAAAATTTGATATATTTGATAACAATTTTTAAAATTGAAGGGTGCAGCTACCCACCCTCACTTCAACTTACCTCCACCCTTGCGACACTCTAGTTGAATATTATGTTGTTGTAAATCATTTAGCTAGCGATATAGACCCATAGGGCCTAGTTATTTTGTGATGTTATTTAAATTTCAAATGTAAAATGTAAATCTACAACTATCAAATACAAAAACAAAATTATCTTATCTTTTTGCCCTTATTTTCTTATTGCTTATTGTTTTTTTTTAGTATTGTTCTCCAATGTATTTTGTAAGCATTGGTTTGAGTTTTATTGCTTTCATCATCTTTAGATCACAATCTCTTACTAGCAAGTTGTATCTTTAATCACAAATTTCATTTGCGTTTTTTTTAATGGCTTGGGAACCCAAAAACAATCATAAACAACGAAATTGGCACGCCTGGTGAGACCAAGGTAGTTGATGCATAAAGTGTGTTCATTTATGGACAAACATACCCTACATGTAGTAATAATGGATCTAAGTTCGAATATCGTACCCCTAAGAACTAGTTGTGCTACTAATTAATTCAAAATGCAATAACTAAACAATTTGGTTTTTATCAATGGTTGAAAAGTGATTTTGAATTACTTTGTAAGAAGAACAAAAACTTAAAAGAACAAGGGAAAGCAGTGAAAGAAATTTATCAAATAAAGAAAACCTAGAGCTATAATTATAACATGTAATCAAATCCCCAATTAATTGAAATTTTAATTATTCTTCAAATAAGACTTCTCTTAAATTAGTTAATAGGTTATGGCCAAACTCTATTAACCATATCACTTGGTCAGATTGTGATTCAAATTAAGAGAAAGTATAAATGCATAGAGAATAATAAAAGTGTAAAAAAAAACCTCATATATGTTTGGTCACTAGATATCTTTAAGGGATTTATTCATTCTACAGGTTCTATCAATTTTACAAAGTTGACCAAAAACGCATAAAAGATTAGAATTTAGAGTGGTTAATTCTAATATAATTTAAGCATAATAGAATAAAACAATTGATGGAATAAAAAGAGGTCATTCAATTAAGATTTGATTGGGGTTCATCAAAGCTAGTTACATCATAACTCTAGAAAATAGGTCTAGCCAGCCATATGCATCGGCAGACAAACAAAATTTTTTGACATAAAGAATAAAATGAATAAAGAGATGTTACAAATAGAAACCCCAGATCTTCTTTACATTCTTTGTTTTGCTTCATTAATGCTTATCTCACAATGCCTTAGTCATTTCTCATGAGAATTATTTCTCACAAGGTAAAAGATTCCCTTTTTACAACCCCTTATTTGACTCCTAGTTATAATAATAAATCTATAAAAGGAGTTTGGCCCGCTCTGATTGGGTTGAACCCAAGTATTCTTCAAATTATCATTTTAAGGTATTTTTTTTCCTATTTATTTCTTTGAGACCTTCATACTTATCATAAAAACACGAGTTTTGCCAATAAAATATGCATAAACATGAACAAAATGGAAGAAAAAATAACTTCTCAATACGTACAAAATATGGTTTATCAGTAGTTGACCTAGTTGCATTGTTCGACACCATGATAGTGGCAATAGAGAGCCACAAATGGTAATGACAACCTCATTCATCTGGCAACAGATAGATCTTGGACTTCATGACATTATGTACCAAGTGTTTGTTGACATGAAAAATGAAAGCCTTTATTCTTCTTGTTTTGGTTTTTGTTTTGCATGCCAAACATGTAAAGAATGTGTCATTGTATTGATTATTTTATATTAGGCTTTGCTTGATATTTGCTTTTGTTTTAGCCTTAATCATTACCTCATTCACTTGACTATTCTTGCAAGTGTTATTGAATGTCAATTTGATGTATAAGAGATTGCATAGTTCTTGCAAACTTACATGTAAATTGAAATTCATTAACTTTTCTTTATTTTCCGATTTCTGATAAAAACAATTGATTACAACATTTTGTGCAATCGATTACAATTCTCTTAAAATATTAGAAATTGGCTCTGACTCGTTATAATTGATTACAGGAAATAATGTAATCAATTACAATTGAGAACAGATACAAGAACTGTCTTCTGAATGTTGATATAATCGATTACAACTAAAAATAATCGATTATATTTATTATAACTGTCATTTTAAAGATAAGATATCTTATTTGTTTTATTCTTACAACTAAATCTTTTATTTTCAAATCATATCTTGGTTGATAAGATAAATTTTAGATCTTCTAGGTCCTTATATAAGAAACATTGAAGAAGGTCTTTAAAGTATCAAGTTCCAAACTTTTAATTTTCATCTTTGTGCTGGACTTGAGCCTCTATGATATCTTACTACCATATCTTCACATAAGGTGATATTTTTCCTTATTCTTTTACAATTATTTATTGGGTATTTGTTGAATGGTGTTTTTAGTTTCTTGTATCACCCCGCCATTTATTTTATTTTATTTTACTATATGCCATTATAAATAATTACTATGAACATGTTTGAAACCAACTAGATAAAAGGTAATTTGGGAATATGGTTATAATTACTAAAAAGTGGGTTTTCCATTTAAAAATGATAAAAGAGAACTAGCATGTAGTTATAGCTGAGTAATAGGTTGAGGTGGGTAGTGCAAAATCCTTTTTTCTTTAAAATACTCTTTTATTGGGCCTTATGCTCACAACCCAAAGGTGTATATAAAGCTATCAAAGTCTCCTCCAAAACCTAAAAACACTACTCTTCTTTCTTTTCTTCTCTTGGCTGAAATGTGACGGTGGTGAAAGAATTCTAGCAAGAACAGTTGTTACGTTGCAAGGTTTGGAAGAGGATCGTCGCATCATCTCCTTCCCTTGTTGCATTTTCTACTTTTGAGGTAAGGAGGAGTGGGTCCATACTTATTGATTGGAATGACATTGGCCATGGGTAGAAGGGTTGTCTAAAACCCCAAAGTTGTTAGGTTTTAATGTTTCCTCTATTTTGGATGAACTATGAATGTCCTAAAATGCTTAGATTTTGCCATTGAGTGACTACAATGCTATAGTGAGTTATTCCTTTCTTGTGTTCTTGGTGATTTGGGAATGTTTGAGAGTTTCTCTGATGATATGAATTTGTGATCGTAGTGCGTTGTCTTTATCATATGAGAGTCTTATAAGTGTTAAATAATGTTCTCGAGCTTTTTGGAGATTGATTATAGTGTGAGAAATCTTTTGGGAGGCCTTAGATTCTGCAAAAAAGTCATTTTTGGCATTCTGCAAAATATCAGTTTCAAGACAGACAGTGTCTGCTTGGGACAGACGATGTCTGCTCGGAGCAGACAGTGTCTGCTCAGGACAGACAGTGTTGACCGTCTGGTCCAGTGTTGACCGTCAAGTCTAGTGTTGACCATCTATTGACTTTAGTCAACTCTAGTCAACTTTGACTTTTTCCTAGAAAGTGTCTAAAACTTATATTTTGATGTGCAAATGTTTAATAGTCATTTCTTATGTGGATGCTTACTTTAAATGCATGATTTACATTTTGCGGGGTATTGTATATAAATATTAAGATGTGAATATGTAGTGTTTGAGTATGTGATATGAGGAGTCGTTGAATGCAATTGAGATAGGTGACCTAGCCTATGAGTTGGTAAGAATGGGCATAGGTAGTATTCTAACTGCGAGTGACCTAACTTGCGAGAGGCGAGGATGGGCTCACTAGTGTATGATGTTAGGTTCATTGGAATCATTGTTTGTCTGAATGTCTGAACATGCATCATAACATTTGAGAGTTGTTGAATAGCCGTAAACCAAGAAGATGGGGGTCACGACAAGTTTAGCTTGGACCTTGGGGGTTACCTGGTGTGGAAACTCTATGAGCTCATGTTGATCCCATGAGTTGGAGTGTACTTGCAAAGCTGGGTAGCCCTGACAGCCACATGCGGATCATTCTAGGTGTTGTAGTCTATGCCGAAGGCATTGACGTTAGTGACGCTTCTAGGTAGACCGCACTCTTAGAATATTCTCCCGAGCTAGATATGGTACCACATGGCATATGAGATAGAGTCTAAGAGGCATTGAATTACATATGCATTATGATACTATGAAGAATTGTATTATTGTTGTGTGATCTACATGGGTGTACGTATCCTGAAAATATGCAAATCTTGTTTCCCATTTATATTGTATCTTACTTTTGATTGCAAGAATGATTCTCACCCCTTTCTTTGTGTGATTCTTGTTGTGTGTGTTTGAGTTAATTGCCAATTGTAGGTGAGGATCATCCAAGCATCAAATAGGATGTTGGAGAAGAGGCTTAGCCTATCCAGCTTAGTTTATATTTTTTTTGGGACTTGTGCTTTGATAGCTATGACATCGGGGCAAGGTTACTTGTTTACATCTAGTTCTTCTTGTTAGACATCGTACTCTTGTGTGGTCATTTGGATGCCAAACATTTTGAAATTTACATTATATACTTATAAGCGTGAATTATTTCGAGGATTTGAGAATGTGAACCTTTTACTCATGAAAATTCCATGGAAAGTCTATATCCTCTCGTATGATGTTTCATTATTTTCGTACTTTATTTTAAGACCTAACTTTTGGGGTAAAGGGTGTCACATAATGGGTTTCTATGAGTGGTTCTCTCTTTTATCCTATGGGTTTCAAGAAGAAAAGAGTTTTGTTTTCTTGCTTGTAGGGTTCAGGTTAGAAGATAATGTTATGAAATGTCTGTGGGTGCATGGTGCTTGTATATAAGAATTTCATAGTGAATGTTCTCATTGTGTTGAGAGGACTGATGTAGGTCGGGTTATGATCGAACCAAATTCATGTGTCATCTCTCTTTTTCCTACACTCTTTATCATTTAGTTTTTACATTATATATTTGGTAATTGAATCTATAATATGAATTGGGTAAAGTTTGTTAATCTAATTTTATACTTTGAATTTGATTCCTCTCTTGCCTCCTATATACAATACGTGTTAACATTTTTTTCAATAGTGTTGAAACAGTTGGTGGTCATAGTGAAACCCATGTTACAAAAAAGAGTATCTTTTTATGAAAGAGATGGTCAGTAAGTTGCACACATGGGGGAAAGTTTGAGTCATGTTGTCAATCAACAGTGGAACATACACCCAAATGTAACAACAAGTTTAGGATACAACGGATATCCATGATCCATTGTTGGTCTATCGACAAGGAGTAGTGTTTTTTTTTATTAGGGATATTACACCTTAACACAATGTCGTTTATTCCTCATAATGGAAATCAATCACAAGTGGTATTCTTCATCTTGGAATGGAAGGGTCGATAATGGAGCCAATTCATAATGTTCAAACGGTAACATTGATGGCAGGGTTGATTTCATTTGCCTCGCCGAGTCAAGGTGCCAATACTGGTACCATCAATATTTATGGGTCAACTGCAAACGACACCATTTCAGAATGTTATGATGAATAAACTTGTGGTGGAATTCACTCCAACAAATCGGTTACAATGGATACCCATACCCATATCATCTCCTAATTCGGTACCAATCCTTAGTAGTGCAATACATCTCGATGGTCCAAATATTCCCATGCCTGGGGGCACAAACCATTAGTTGATTCCACAAAAAATAATAATTCTTGTCATGGGTAGATTAACTTGGCGAGGATATTGATAAAGTGTATTTTAGCATAGTCTATAGTTGTATTTAGCATAGTCTAGACATGTTTTATACCCCATTTTGATCATTTTAGTTGAATTTTGTGAGATTGGGTCATTTTGGGCCCAAGTGTCAAAAAATTGCAAAAATTGTTATTTGTCACATTTTATTGATGCTTTTGACACTGTCCCTTGTGCAGTCCATAACTTTTGACATAGGTCTTAGATTTTTATGATTCATGTCTTTTTTGAAAGATAAGGAGGATATTTACAATTTCGTGTCTCACAAGGATTGACTAATTCTGACATTTCAGGGGTCAAATTTGGGATTTAATGTTACGGTCCTGCATTTGTAATAATTCTGCATTTTAGTTTGTAATTAAGGACCATTTGGTAATTGTAATTGGTCAAGGTAGCTTTTATTTAGTTGGTTCAGATCTTGTGGGTGGGACCACTATTTTGGCTTTTTGTTTTAAGCTTTTCCCCTTTTGCAAGACAAAATTAGACAACACAACACTACTCATTCAATAAAATTTCACCTTTGCTCTCTTCTCTCTCTTCTCTTCTCTTCTTTTCCCTTTCTCTTTTATAAATTTCGTGTAGCCCCTTGCAGCCACCATGAGAATCTTCATGGAGGGCTAAATCCCCTTTGTAACCCAAAAATCATGTGCTTGTGGGTAAATATGAGTCCCTCTATTCTCAATTTTGAATTTTGCTCACGAAAACTCTTTTTCCCCTTATTCTAATTTTCAATTTCCTTGTTTAATGTATGATAATGATTAGATTAGGGAATTGAAATCTAAATTTGGGTCAATTACAATCGATTGATTGTGATTTAATACGATATGTGCTTGAATTTGGAAAAACTATGAATGCGATAGTAATCCGGATTTTTCCGAATGAATGTAAGGTGATTGCCTTAAATTTCGTATTGTTGGAAATTTCATGAGTATGAATTTGACTTATCCTTGTTAAAATTGTGATTATTTCTCCATAAGCATAGGTTCTTGAGTTGCATCTCTTTGATTCTGTTTTCGTTTATTATTTAGAAAGTTGTTCTGTTGCTTTAATTTTTGAAAATCACACAAAATTCCCCTATTTTGAATTGAATGCAAGGTATTTGACGAATTGTATCTTTGAAAAAATACTTGAGTTAGCCTTATATTGCAAAATTTATTGGGAAACTTAGTTGCTTTTAATGGCGTGTTCGACGTGCTCTATCATATAGCACCTAATGTTGTTGGCCATATCGGTTTGCTTTAATTTTAAAAAATAAAATTCATAATTTAGGGTGACTTTTGACTACCATAAATTGTTTTTTTATTTAAATTTTAATGTACGATTTTCTATCAATTTAAAAAATTTAAAGTGAGTTATTGATTTTTTTTTTATTGACATGATTTTAATAATTTTTAACTACAAAAAATTATACATTAAAATATCAAATAGAAAATTAAATTTCCACAATTAGAAGTTTATTAGATATTGTGGATCTTGATTCTTGTGTTCGATTTGACTCACACGATACAAAAGAACTAAAAGAATATTTTACGGATTACATGTTATATATTTAAAAAACCAAAGATAAAATAATATATTTAAAACAAACTTTGGAGGATAAAAAATAAATAGTTTAATGATGTATCGAGTGTAAAATAGTTTTATATTATAATGTAATCACAACTTACTATTTGTATGACATTTTAAGATAATTTTATAAAAGTTAATAGATTTATCATAAATGAAAGGTTGTGATTATTTTACATTATTACTGTATTAAACTCAAACAAATTCATACATGAAATGAATATTTATGTGATTGATAAATGACTTAAATATGTTTTTTAAATCTAAAAAAAAAATACACGTTATTGAATTTATATACTTAAATTTTTTATTTTTTCGTTTGAGTAACTCATAAATTATGTTCCATTTTTTTACCCGTTCTTAATGAACTTTTTTCACCTACACCACATCATTTCCCCCTTTTTTTTTATCTTAAAAAATGTTTAAAATAAATATATTTTTTTATGCCTATAAAAATTTCTATTTTTAATTTTATTACCTAAATTTTTGATTTTTCAATTTTAGTACCACACATTTTTTTTTATGTCTAATTTTACTATCCAATGTTAGTGAGCTTGTGTGAGATATTAAAATTGGAAAATAAAAAATTTAGATAGTAAATTGAAAATAAATAAAACATATATTTTACGAGTATGAAAAATATACTTACCTTTGATCAATAATTATGAATAATTACTTCAATCATAACCTATACAATAGAGGGTGAGCTCTAACTTTGGTATTCGAAAGTGTAGTGTACTGTCACTTGTTCTCGAAAGAAAAAAAAATGTTATTTAGATCATTAAAAATGTAAATTTCATTTCAATTTAGTCATTTTGTTAAAAATAAATAATTAAAGTGAACGTTTGTGTTTAGATGACACGTTGTTTATTTACATGACAATTGGTAATGCATAAGTAAATCATACATGACAATCTTGTGCCCACATGATAATTAATATTTTAAAATAAAAATAATAAAACTATTAAAGTAACAAAAAAATTACATTTTCAGGACCAAAATGACAAAAATTACACTTTCAATATCTAAATGACATTGTTATTATTTTAGAGCCTAATTTGCTCTCTAGTTTATTAAATTGATTAATTTATTTAAACTTATTTAATGAAATAAATATATATTTTAATAAAATAAATGCTTACCTGTTTATGTAGTGTTTTTGTCGTTACGAAATGATACCTTATTTTATGCCTATTGCTGGTCACACTTCTTCCGATGTAAGTAACAAAACTGTGTATTCACTTTTGTCAAATAAAAAAAAAAACAAAACAGTGTATACTCTAGTGTAAGAGTCATGGATTGGCTTAGACGCAGCCTTTCTAGGAGTTCTTCAAGGAATAGCAAAACCCCGAATACCCAAACACAGTCCAACTCCTCCAAAGCACAGCCAGAAGAAGAAGAACAAGAAAGCATATACGGGATTACCGAGGAACTCATCAACCACGTCAAGTCCTTCACCCTTGACACCTTTAAGAATTTCCCTCTCCAAGGTTTTGCCCTTTAATATTGAACCAAAAGTTTAGTGCGATTTATGGGTCCCGTTTTTTAATTTCCAATTTTCGTAATTTTGATTGCCTATGTTTTCCCATTAACCCCAGATGATATGATATAAAATTTCTTTAATTCTTATACTAAGTAATCATGGATTGCTTGAAATTGGAAGCAGTGGCTTAGGAAACCCGCTGAGAGAAAGAAAAGAGGCCAGGAACACGCTCTCTAATACAGTGTTTCTTCTGCACACACTTTGATTAGTTGAAATTTATTGGAAATCACAAAATTGAGCGGGTTTCACATTTGGGGCATGTTTAGACGTACTGCTCTAGAAAAACTAGAAAATATGAAAAAAATGAAATTAACTTCTCTAAAAATTAAAATTGTCTTTTCCAATTTTAATTTTTAGAGAAGTTAATTTTCTTTTTTTTCTTCATATTTTCTTTTCTTGAAGTACTTTTGGAGTAGTGTCCAAATAGGCCCCTATTTAAGGACTCTTTCTTTTGATTTTGTAGTTTTTGATGAATTTTAACCGATTAGAGGAGTGTGTGCTGGTAGGAGTGTGTTAGAAAGTGTGTTGGTGACACTCCTCAACCTAGTAATTGAGAATGCTATGTTATTTTTCATTTATCTAATTTTTCTTACAATTTTTTAATTTTATTGTTATTTTACCTGTTTTTTTTTGGGTGCAGATGAAGATGGAGGAAGTTATGGGGAAGAAACTCAATCCTCTTCAACCAAAGTTCGAAATGATCTCTCACAGTGGCAAGAGAAACATGCAATCCTCGTACTCTCAAGAGTGAAGGTTTGTCTTCCATTATTCGTGTTTGTTTCTTATGTTGAACTATTAAACAGTAAATCTACATGTGCTCTTTTATAGAAATAGAGGACTTTACCTGCTTCATCTGTATTCGAAGTATTGCAAGGTTGATGACACTTCTTAATCTAAACTATATAATCATGTATGCTATTCTAGTTTGCTTGCATTACATTTACATTGCCCGGTGCCCATCCCATTGACTAGTAGTATTTTTTTTATTTTTCTTTTTTCCAACGATAGACCAATCACTTTGGGTTCCGATCCCAACTAATCTAAGTGGAGTCAAGTAGTGGACCGATTTAAAGGAGCAAAAACCTCCCACATCTTATTGTTTCTTTTGATAAGACTTGAACTTGAAATCTTACTTAAATCAAAACTATTTATACAAATAGGTACAACAACAACACCAAAAGTTTTATTCCACTAGGGGTGTGTGTGGCAAGTGATTCATGTGATGGATTTCGATAAGTTTTGCATAGACTGTTGAGTATCTAACATAACAGTCCTTTACCCAAGCCTGGGACTAGCTATGAGACCATAGTCTTTGTACAAATAGGTAATGCTTTTAAATTCCCTATTTTGGCTTTAAATGATTACGGTAGACTTAGATTCTAAATAAGTATCTCCCAATTGGGTTAATGCTAGCTAATGATTAATTTATAATTCATTTCTTGCTTGCCAATGTGTGGATAGCTAACTTTCCGGTGCTAACAAATTTTGTCCAGGTCAACAACTAACAAGAGAACTACATTTCATAACTTTGCCATTTGAAAAATTCATGATGAATTGGGTAGCAAAGAAGAACATTGAAAGGGTGAAATATGAGAAAAACTTAGGAATTCGTCATGCCTATAGTGATGTTTTCTTAAGAATACATGACAGTAGATATAATAAGAATGATGATGAGGAAGAATAGTTAAATGGGTTTATAGACTCAAATGCTGAAAAGTGCATATAAATTTGAATTATCAATTTTCCCCTAATGTGTCTAAAAGGCTGAGGCAGCAAATGAAGCAATCTTTTGCTTTGAGACAGTCTGGTGTGTGGTTTCCTGTTCTTATTATTTCTGCCTTTTTCGTGCCTGTTTTTCTTCTATTGTTGAAATTTTTTTAACCAGCAACAACAAAGAATGACCAAAGAAGAAGTGACACTTTTATCCTTATAGGTCTATGTTGGTTGGTGAATGCAGAGTAACAATTTCCCATTTCTAATTTGGTGACTGAGACCTTAGACTGAACTTCAATTGTCAACCAAAAGCATAACAGATTAACAGGATATGATAGGAAAGCACCCAGTTGTGTATTTGAGTGTAAAATAACTGATAATATTCTCTTTAAGATGCTGCTCATCTCTTCAAGGGGGTTTTTGTTTATCTGTTGTGAGGAGGGACTGGAAAGCTTCTTTTAACTGTGTCTACTTTTTTTCCACTTATTTCGCTTTTCATTTTTGCTTTCTTTTTATTAACTTTAAAAAGCATCCCTTATTTTTTCATCGAGTACCTCTTTTCTCTCCTATGAAATTCCTATATCCTTGTGTATCTGTACTTAGTGAAAGTCATCCCTTTGAATTCTGATACTATTTCATATTACCAAATACGTACTTTATTGAACTGTTTAAGCTGATAAACAAGGGTTATAACGTTTCTTAAAATTGAACTAATCTGTGATTAGAGTTAGTTAATCCAATGTGACATCACAAGAGAGACCTCAATGTCGCTACTCAAGACAACAACCCTTCTTCCCATACCTTCTCACACCACCACCTTTCTAATCCTTTTACCTAGGCACTGCTTCACCAAGACACTAGATCCAGAAGCTCTTCCCAATGGCTCTAGGTCCCATATTACTGCACCAAGATCCATGCTAAATTCCTCACTTGATCCACAAGCTATTCTGCTTGATGCTTCTAAGACATATGCTTTCCCTTGCCTTCATAGCAGGAGAACAGCTCCCCAATCCCACTTGACACATCTACCACCTGTCTAACTCGAACCCAAAATCTGATTAACCAAACCCCACGATGGGAAATAATTTAAAAATGAGACTGTTCAACTTAGGCCTGCCACCTGTGACATACTGATTTTGAATCTTTGATAATATTTTTCTACCTTAAAAAAAAAAGAAAGTTTTCATTGTAACTCCCTTTAATATATGTAACTAACTATCTGTATCACATTTCATTGACAGAACTAAGTCACCTTTCCTGTTACTGGGAAACTTTTGTTCATTATTTTGATCAATCCAGTTTTTATAATTTGACAAGAACCATGGATATGTGAAATATAAATTGAATAAATTTCTCACTTATGGCTGTTGATTGATGTTGAAATGCTGCAGTCACTAGTCAGTTAAGATGAGTATGTGTAAAACTGAGCACATTTAGATTCAGCAGCTGCAAGCATGACTTCCATTTCTTATCCTGGGATATAGTGCTTAAATTTGACCCCTCATTTGAGAACAAAGGAAAAGATTGTTTGATATTTTAAAACCTAACAAATAGCTTTTTGGAAGGATGTACATGTGACCATGAGCATGCCCATGCTCTTTTTTTATCCTGGAATATGATTATGAACCTTTTCAGAATGAATGATTTGTGAAATGAACTAGTTACTTGATATCTATGTTTTCCAACTTGTCTAACTAGCAATCTTCTGCCCTTTGCATAGATATTAAGAGTATGAGTAAGTGTAATCTGTTGAAATCTCCTATAAATACCCATACATGAAGTCATGAACAATAGAGGAAGATTTGCTAGCTCCCTTTTTTATACACATGAACAAGGGGACTAAGTCTTTGTGGATTTTCTATTCTAGCACCTGGTCCAAGGACCTCCCTTGTAACAAATAACAACAACAATAACAAGCAAGCCTTTTTTCTACTAGGTGGCATCGGCTAGATGGACTTCATGTAGCAAGTGTTAATAATAATTAAGGAAATTCTGCTATTTTCTATTTATCTTGTTTTGACATGATTTGCATAGTTTTGGAGTATGTCAATCGGAGGTTAAATGTTTTACCTCCATCTTGCCTTTCATTTATCTTCTTTCCATGTTAATGAAATATTTTATTTATTGGCAAAAATGGGAATTGTCTATCTCTATGCTTGATATGATACAATTGATGCATATTGCATAGTGACCAAAGAGTTATTGAGGGCATCAATAAGAATTTATGTGGGTATTCACCATCCCCAACTACACAGTCATCTTTGATTTGGTTACTGGCTTTACATTGATTGATGTTCTGAAGTCATTAAATTTTAGTGGTTATCAATATTTCTTGATAGTCATTACCTGCAATCTGTATGCATCAACAAAGGCTTGAAATTATTGCCACATATTCTATGCTTTTGATAAACTTCTCACAGTTATTAAAGATGTTTTCTGATAGTTTATATATCTCTGTTTATATGCATTTGGAATTATGTAACTCTGGCCAAATTAGTTTTTTAATGAGTGGTGTCCGTGTCACTCACTATTGTATGTTGGCTTACATGCATGTGCATTTGATATTTTTAGTGTGTTTTATTAGTAACTTTGTGATTTGACTTTATTCTAAACACTAGTAATAAATAATCTTATAGTTGAGGGGGGGTGGGGGGACAAAGCCATACAGTTAGTACCATAAATAATTCTGGTTTTGGTCATATTCCAGGAAATATCGCAACTGAGATATGTATCGTGTCCTCGCCATATGAAGGAAAGTCAATTCTGGAAAATTTACTTTAAGCTTGCCAGGAGCCATGTTCTCGAGTAAGTTTTAGAAATTCTTGCCAATTGTTGTATCATTTATAAATGAGTAAAACTGATTCTATGAAGAGTTTGCTAATTATTTTGTAGATAGTAGCTGCTTTGAGAATTTTGCTTTCTTTGTTTGTTCCTCCCCTCCCAATATTTTGTACATGCACGCACACACAATCACAAATTCACAATGCTTACACTGACACATGCATAGACACCAAATCAACAAAATAGAGGGGGAGGGGGGAAAATGTCCAAGGCATGCTTTGATGAAATATGACTCCCCTTCATTGATGCTAATCAGATACGAGCTTCGTGACATACAACGGGAGAAACTGAAACAGATGGCAATGGAAGATGAGAAATGTTCAGATAACAATCCGTATGAAGTTGAAGTTGAAATGGCAGAAGCAAAGCATGACAACTTTATTGAGCCTCTACCACCCTCAGAATAAAAGCACCAACGTTGGTTGGTGGCTTGAATAGAACAGGTATTAAACAAGTTTGAAATGCATTCCTTCAGTTGATAACATGATATTGTTCTGAAGTTAGTCACAAGAATTTGTTGTCATCTAAAAAAAAAATGGTTTAATATCCAATTTGGTCTTTAATTTATTTGAAGTGCTCAACTGGTCCTTTAGTTTTTTGTGTATGCAATTGGGTCATTTTGTTTTTAAAATATGTCCAAGATAATTTCTCATAGATAATTACTTCCTTCACCCCTATATTGCTATATACACTCCTTTATTGCTTCCCACATCCTCTTTTTGCTGTTTGTACCCCATAAAACCATGAATCTCTCCTTTTATGTGAATCATAATTTGGGTTTTATAGGGGTGCTGACAATAAAAACGAAGTGCAGGAAGGAAAAAGAAAATGTATGATGCAATAAAGGAGGTGTAAGAAGTAATTATTTAACACCATTTGTCTTTTGCTGGTTCTCGGTTGTAAAGGCAAGCTATTTCTTCAACTTAGAAGTTTGAGATGCCAGACAAATCAAATCTCGAATCCAAAAACTTCACAAATGAATCACTGATGCTTCTAAATTTGACTAATTAGTTTTGTTTCTGATATTTGTCCCTCCTTATCATTCTTATCATAGTCAACTAGAAACAATTGATAAATGTTTGTCTGTTTGGAATAGAGTTGGCTACAACAATTTTGGATGCTTATCAATTGGCTAGAACAATTAGGTCCCAAAGTTTTTAAAAGTTTCAATTTGATCTTTAAACCATTTAAAATGCTTCAATTTGATTTTTTTTTTCCACCAGGCTTCGCTAATTACAATCTCTTTATATAAATATACTCTTCTAAAAATATAAAAAAAAACTAAAGGTGTTCTTAGTAAAAAACAATTTAGAGACTGAATTAAAACTTTTAAAAATTTGGGGATCAAATTAAATGAATAATTATAGCACTTTAGTATTAAGCCTTATCAATTACCATAAATGTTGAGAACTGTTGTTTTAGAGCAACTTCAACGCAGATGTTTAAACTCAAGCACCTATACTTAATTGAAACTACCATTGGACCAATCCATCTAGCGTTGTTTAATCGAATTTCATTAAAGTTTCATCCTAGTTATGGTGCAAAATCATCGGAAACAGAAAGGGGAAAATATCAGACCATTGTTCAACCGGTACAAAATCCAAACTATCAATGCTCTTCGAAAACAAAAAAAATAACAGACAGAGAACCAAGAAATTAAAGAAAAAAAATAAAAAATAATATAACAAAATATTGTTTTCAGACTAATGTTTCCAATCCAAAAATAAACAATTTTGCAAACATTACATAGACCAAAGAGTGATTGTTTTGAAACTTACATGTAACCCAATCATCTTGATATGATGAAGTAGGGATGGCAATATGGACCCAGACCCTACGGGCACCCGCAAAAATATCCATACGCGGGTAGGGTAATTACCCGCATATTGGGGATGGGGATGGGGATGGGTCTTTACCCGCAAAATCTCATGGGGATGGGTGCGGGTATGGGTACTATAGTACCCACCCCGCCCCGCCCCGCACCTTTTATAATTATAATAATTAATTTATATATATATATATATATATATATATATATATATATATAATTTAAATATCATTTAACCATAAAATATTTAAAAGATCATAACTCTTATAATTATAATAATTAATATATATATATATATATACACTTTAAATTCAAATTTAAATATCATTTAATCATAAAATATTTAAAAGATCATAACCCTTATAATTATAATTATAATAATTAATATATATATATATATAGGGTGTGATTCGTGCATTTTATGTGAAAATGAGAATAAACATTTTTGTTCGTTGGATTAAATTAGACAATAAGAATTAACACAATCTTTTAAAAATTAACATACACCTATTTTATTTGATCTCTCTTCATCCAAAATTTAAAAAAAAAAAAAAAAAAAACTTCTCATTTCCCTCTTTAGTGCACCAAAATTAAATAATAATAATAATAAAATTCAAACTCACACCCTCATAAACCTTGTTTCATAGCCTCTCATAATCCTCGTTTCATAAAAAGCATGCATATTGTGTATGCACCTTTAAATCTTTTTAACAAATCATGCATATAACAAAAATACAAAAATAAAGTAATAGGACACTTTTTGAGAATTATAAGGGTTAGGATCTTTTAAATATTTTATATTTAAATGAGATTTGAATTTGAATTTAAAGTGATTTTAATATATATATATATATATATATATATATATATATACTAGGATCTTTTAAATATTTTATGGTTAAATGAGATTTGAATTTGAATTTAAAATGACTTTAATCTAACGGTTGAGATTAATAATTTATTTTTTATTAAAAATAATCATTTAATTTAACGGTTGAGATTTGGTGTCAATTGATCATAACCTTAATTATAATTATAATTTTATTATTTACTAAATAAATATTATAACCTAAGAAATAAAGTGAAACCCTAAAGTTGCTCATCACTTTCTATCTTTATTGTGTCCACCACGTTGCTTGAAGCCATGAGAGCCTCCGACAACCCTCCACCTGTCACAACCACCGTGCAACCAGCCTTTCCTTGCTACAACCACCACACAACCACCCTCCACCGCTACACCACCATGCATAACCCAAGTTAGTATTTGAACTAAAATTTGTTCCTAAATTGGTATTGTTTCAACTTAAAATTATTCCTAATTTGGTTTGGTTTGAATTGAAAATTGTTCCTAATTTTGTATAGTTTAAATTGAAAATTGTTCTTAATTAGATAGTATTTAAATTAAAATTTGTGTTTCTAATTGTTCATAAAGTGGTACTATTTGAATTGAAAATTGCTTATATATTTAGTCAATTTTTAGGAACTTTTAGTTTGATGTATTTTTTTTCTAACTTCATTCAAAAATATCTTATTGTTAATTTGTACAAAAATTTGGTGTACTAATAATTATGTTGCCTAATTTTTATTTTTATTGTAATATTTTTTATTTAATTATTTTTATTGAACTCTTCATTTGTGTTAATATTTCGATATTAATTATAGATGAAAACTTCAAATGATATGCCTCCTTCAAAGGAATCATAAGTAGTAATCCTCTTGATAGTTACTCGTGCTAAAGATCAATCTCCATCCGAATTTGGAACTCCTCCTATTAATGTAGATGTGGGTGAAGGTGATACTTTGAAATAATCGAAGATGGCAAAAGAAGGAAGATATCTCGTTGTTTGGAACCACTTTGAGAAAAAAACGGTCAACAATGAAGAGAAGGCACAATGTCGTTATTGCAAAAAGCTTTTAACAGGAAAGAGATCGGATGGAACAAATCATTTGCATAAACACTTGGGGACTTGTAAAAGAAAACCATATAGGGATATCAGGACAAGCACTTTTGTTGAGAGAACAAAAAGAAGGTAGACGGATCAAGTACTTTTATGAGTAACTATTGTTTTGATCCAGAGCAATCAAGAAAAGACCTTGCTTACATGGTCATAGTTCATGAGTATCCACTTTCAATGGTAGAACATTTGGGATTCGAATATATTCCCAAAATCTTCACCTTTATTTATTTAAGCTTCCAAGTCGGAACACACTAAAGAGTGATATTATGAAGATATATGAGCATGAAAAAGTGAATGTCATGAGACATTTAGAAAGCATTGGAAGTAGAATTGCTTTGACTACGGACATGTGGACAGCTAGCAATCAAAAGAAAGGATATATGGCCATCATACGGTCATTTCATTGATGATAATTGGGAAATGCAAAGTCGCATTTTAAGGTATAAATTTAATTATTATTTTTAAATTTCAATTACAAATGACATTTTGCATTGCATTGTTATTTAATTTATTATTTTGCATGATAGGTTTGTCTATGTACCATGTCCACATACTCTTCTGAAGTTCTTTCTACGATGTTGTATCGAGTGCATTATGGAATGGAATATTGATTTGAAGTTGTCCACTATTACCTTAGATAATTGCGAGTACTAATGACTCTCTTGTTGGATTTTTGTTAAATCAAATTGATTGTTCTTCTCTTATACTTGATGGTCAATTGTTTCACATGAGGTGTTGTGCACATATTCTCAATTTAGTTGCTCAAGATGGATTGAGTGTTCTTGGAGAGGGCATAGAGAAGGTTAGAAATAGTGTTGCATTTTGGACAGCTACACCTAAAAGAGAACAAACTTTTAAGGAAACCGCACGTCTCATAAAAGTTTCCATCACAAAGAAACTCATTCTTGATTGCAAAACTAGATGGAATTCTACTTATCGTATGCTTGTTATTGCATTGGCTTACAAAGATGTTTTTAATCGGTTGAAAACAAAAGAGCAATTATATACTGTTTTCCTTCATTAGATGAGTGGGAAATTGCAAAAGAGATTTGTAGTAGGTTGGAAGTGTTTAATCGTGTAATCTGAAATTTTTCTGAACACTATATCCAACTACTAATATATTCTTCCCTTTGATATGTGAAATTAAGCTCTCTTTACATCAATGGAAAAATTGTCCAATTGTGGCTATTAGAACTATGGCTTCAAAAATGGTTATCAAATTTGAGAAATATTGGTTTGTTATTCATGGAATTATGGGGATTGCTATTGTCTTAGATCCAAGATACAAATTGAAGTTGTTGGAGTACTTTTTTCCTAAGCTTTATGGAAGTTCATCATCAATTGAAATTCAGAATATCAAGAAATTGTGTTACTCATTGTTTGACGACTATCAAGCTAAAACTAAAGGAACAATGGAATATTCAACTTCATATGCAAATGCTAGTAACTCAAGCTTTGATAGTTTCAATGTTACCAATTTCCTTAGTGATTATGATTCATTTGTGAATGAAACAATTGAGATACAAAAAAAGACTGAATTGGATCTCTACTTGGAAGAGAGTGTTTTGCCTAGGAGTGCTACTTTTGACATTCTTGGTTGGTGGAAAACAAATGGGATCAAGTATCCAATTATGCGAGAAAATTGCTAAGGATATTTTGGCAATTCCAATTTCAACCTGTTGCATCGTAATCCGCTTTTAGCACAGGTGGTAGATTGTTGAGTCCTCATCGTTCTAGGCTTCATGAGTTTACTTTGGAGGCACTTATGTGTGCACAAAGTTGGTTGAAACATAAGCAACAAGGTAATATTTTATTATTTTAATTATTCAATTAGAGTTTTAATTATTGTATTATATATGCTAATCTTGGTCTTCTTGTCATGTTGTAGTTTCTATTGGTATTAGTGGACCAAAACAATATATAGACTTAGGAGATACACGTTTGCAAAGATATGGAGAAGTCGATTCGTAAGATGAGGTCAAAATATTATATTTATGTGTTTTATTTTTTTAATTTATAATATATAATTATAAACTAATTAGTTTAAATATATTATTTTTTTACGGGTTTTGGAGAGTACCATACCACTTTAATGTTCAAGTTTAATTAGAATTTTGGAAGTTTAATTCGAGTTTTTATTAAAATTAGAACAATTTGTAATCTTTATGTTGGATAATTATTTTCGTAATGTTATTTATTTATGACTTGTATTTGGATGGATCAATGTTTGTCAATTTTTAATATTATATATGAATGTTTTTAATGATTTTTAATCTTATATATAAGTAAAATGCGGGTTGCGGAGTGCGGGTATGGGTATATAGGTACCCGGAGGGTATGGGGATGGGGATCAAAGTTGCTACCCGCACGGGATGGGGGCTGAGGATGGGTACTTTTTTTAAACGCGGGTATGGGGACGGGTATTATACTACCCTACCCATACCCTACCCATTGCCATCCCTATGATGAAGTGTATAAAAAAGAAAATCATAGTTCTACAACAATAGATGGGGAAAATTATCTTGATTGAGTCAGAGAGATGCATGGGTTGATCTTCACCAATGAGAGGAGGAAGAGATTTGTACCATCAGAGAAACAGAAAACAGAGGAGTGGTTGATCTTTATCGGAGAGGAGGTGGAGATATGCACGGAGGGAGAAACAAAGGAAATAGAGGAGTGATGGTGGTGATGATTTCCTTAGGCGAAAACAAAGCATGGGTGGGAGGAGGCCGAATGGAAGCATATATTTTTTTTATATGCATATACCGCGTAAGAATCTTTCTAGAAAGTTCTTTTCTATTTTTATGTTGTTAATCCTTTAAATATAGAGTTTTTTTTTTTTAGTCTTTCAAATTAAAACTTGTTTTTTTAGTCTTTCAAATATGTTAAATATTGTTTTTAGTCTTTCTATCATAAATTATCAAACAATATATGCAATTTTTGTAATTTGTAATGGTTTTTGACATCCAAAATCAAATTATGATGATAAAAAATTATCACAAATTGTAAATTCATATACTTATTTGAAAATTTTAGTAGAAAGACTAAAAATAATGTCACATTTGAAAGGACTAAACAAATCAAACTTTAATTTTAGGGACTAAAAAAAATAAATATCCAATTTAAAGGATTAAAAATATATTTAAGTCTTTAAAGTAAAATTGGTTAAACAAAAACATTTTTGAAATTTGAAGTTTTCAAATAATGACGTTGACAAATATTATTTTGTTGAAAAACTTGTTTGATTTTTATTCAAAATATTATTTTGTTGAAGAAATGATTTTATTTTTATTCTTCTAGTAATTACTTAATAATATAAGTATTTGATTTGATTTTTTTTTGTTGAAGCTTTCGAATTTTAAAAATATTAACGTTAATTTTTCAATTTGAAATATTATGATTTTTTAAAAAATACCATTCGATTCAAAGTATGTGTTATGTGAGGCTGGAATTTTTCTATAAATTGATCCAAAGCTTTTAAAAAATGTATTGTTTTGCATTTTGTAATATTTTTGGTCATTATTTTAAATGGATAACAATCAATTTAACATGTAATTAGTGAAATTTGATGCAAAATTGTCCACCTTTAGGTGAATATTTTCAAAATCATCAACATTTTCCCATGCTCTCAACCCCCACCACTATACTAAAAGAAGCTCCTACAAGTGGTATCAACCCCACAAATTACAAATCTGAAATCTTGATTGACTCTACTCGAATTTCAAATTTCACAATTTTTTATTTAAGAAAGCATTACTCTCAATGAAGGGGAGACAATCTGAGTAAAAAAAAAAAACAAAGCAAAGAGTTAGAGTGTTTTCTTAAGAAGATACACTTAATACATCATGGTTCAACGAGTCAAAAGATTTAATTGTAGAAGTGGATCAAAGAGAATATAATTTCTAATCAAGGGTAAAAGATAATTATAACAATCATTGCAAGCAATTGCAAAGTAGGGAAGCAATGTAACTAAAATATACGTGGACTCAATGCGAATAAGTTTGTTCAAAATTCATCGGGTGTTACAAACAAGCTGTAAGAAGAAAGAAAAATGGGAGCTTAGAGAGTGATGTTATCCGTGAAGTATTTAATATTTACTTTTAAAAGATAACCATCACAAATTCATATTTGAGTATATATGACAGATGATGAAAGATGAACAAAATGGAATGCTGAATTAAAGGAAAAAGTTTTCCAAAAGAACAAAGATTTCTACTATTGTGGCATACTCCTCATCTTCGATGCCAACAAGTTTTGAATATGACCCAATATTAGCTAAAAATAAAAAGAGGATATCAAAATTATCTAAAACTTGTCATGCAGCAACTTTACGTACAGTTATGCAAGAGTCAATTAAGGAAAAAATGACACTCATTAAAAAAAAATTCAACCATTATGAATGAAGAAAATAAGATAAAGGAGGAAGAAAATAAGATAGAGAAAGAGAAGCTGGAGTTGAAGAAGATGAAGATTCTTTTCAAGGATACATATGAGACGACAGAGATACAACATCAAAACCATGAAAAATTATGTAGAAATATTAGAGAATCATTGGATTTTATCGAAAGATTATGTTGTTGTCTTATAATAAGTATTCAGTTTTATTTTAAATAAATTTTGAAGGATTTACGATTTCAATATGCACTTTTAATTAACTTATGTTATGTATTTCGTTTTTATTATTATTATTAATTTATGTTATGTATTTCGCATCCTTTTTAATATACACATCTCATTAAATATATTTAAAATTTTGTAAATAAGTGGTTATAAATTTTGTGCAAATTTAATTGGTGATTATTTTAAATAAATTTTATGGTTTGTAAGTTTCTTATTTGTAATTAATCATTTTTCATACAACTATATTTTTTTTTCTTTGTCGACTAGTCGTTAGTAATTATCCTTTGTAAATTAGACATTAAATTGTACTCTATAGAATCTAATTTGATTTTATTCAAGTCAATTTTATTTTAGTTAATGTATGATTTTTAATCCTTTTTAGTATAACTATATTTAAAAAAACAAACTAGCAGTTAAAAACTAATATTTATAGAATCTAATTTGATTATTATTCAAGTCAATTTTATTTTAATTAATGTATGATTTTTTAATACTTTTTTAATATAACTATATTTAAAAAAAAAAAAAAACTAAGCTGTTGAAAACCAATATTTATAGAATCTAATTTGATTTTTATTCAAGTCAATCTTATTTTAATTAAAGTGTAGTTTTTTAATCCTTTTTCATATAACTATATTAAAAAAAAAAATCAGCCGTTAAAAAACCAATATTTATAGAATCTAATTTGGTGATCTTATTTCATTGGCACATACAACTAATCATTGCCTCAAAATTGTTTACACTTTGAAACATCTTTCTAATGGATCCACACAATTCAAATGACTTCAACCAATTAAGGTGACAAATCATAGAAGATGAACTCTTTGATAAGAGGTTAATACTTGAGTCACTACTACAAGAAAAGTTATCATTTAGGATATCTTAATTGTCGTTGTAAAAATAACTTATGGTAGCGAAATATTTGTCACTGAAAGTTGCTAGTAAAAGTGTTGATGCGAAAAGTTTTGCAACGACATTTAATGTCGCTGTCATTATTTATATTTTTGTCAATGATAATTGTTGGTCATTTTTACACACTTACTATTATTATAAGTAATATGTAACAACCAATGAAATCGTTGACATACATTTATTCATCGCAACAACTATTGTTCATGTTATTACTTATGTCTCCATTAGAAAAAAATAGTTGTAATTAATAAATTGGTATTTTAAATTTAAAAATTTGGTAATTTTAATTAAAATTAATTGGTGGGTTTTTTTTTTTAAAAAATATTACTATTTTATTAACATCGAAAAATATTTATTTTTTGTTGGTGAAAAAATGAGTACAAATAAATAAAATTGAAATTAATTCTTATGAAAAAATAGAAATTAATTATCTTTTATAACTCTTTTTTTAATTTGTTGTTATTCATAGAAGCACTTTTAGAGTTTAGAAAGTGAGAGAAGATTAATGTAATTTTCATGACTTTGGAAATTTTCATAATCATGATGAGTGATTGAAGTGAAGGTATCCTAGGATGGAGAAAACCATTAGGTGGGTCAATGCAGTTCTAAAAATCGTGTTTGAAAGGAAGAAGCTTTCATCTGAGTAGGGAAAAAATGTTGGAGGTTTAGTGTTATGCCGTTACTTTTGGTGTGGTGTGTTTTATGGAAAGTGATTGTGTTAAAGTTGAGAATTTGAAAAGTGTCATAATTGAAGTGGTAGTACTTAGTACCATTATAACAAAACAACAACTTGCAACATGAAAGACAATTAAGTTAAATTTAATGAAAATTTAAAATCAACATAGAATAAAAAGAAATAGTGTAATAATTAATAAATATTCTATATATGTATAAATGGGTACATGCATGTTTGCCTAGTGTAATGGTTAAAAATAAAATTTTAATGCTGGTGTAGAAGAAGGAAGAAAAAAAAAGAAAGAAGCAAGACATAAAATTTTATGCTTGGACAATATTCAAAGAAGAAGAATCTTTGTTTTTGATAATCGATGTAGGATGTAGCTTTTTTTTTTTTTTAGAGACAAGGTTAGAGACATGAGTGAGAGAAAGAGAGTTACGACGTTCTTATAGATTTGAGTTTGTAGATTTGAGTGTGTGGAAGTTTGTTAAAAAAAAAAGTGTGTGGAAGTTATGTAAATTAAAAATTAACTATCCTACATTCTTCTCTTGCTTCTTAATGGATGGAGATAATTTATGAGAAGTTATATGCGATTACAATTTTATTTGTGAGTGAAGATAATTTAGGAAACACTAACGGGATAATCATGTATTTAATATTTATTTGAATAAATAATATTAATGAGATATATTTAAAATTTGTTAATATTATCTAAAAAAAAATTAATACTTTTATAATTTTTTTTTATCGCAACGACTTTGAATATTGTTAGCATTAAATAGTACATTTTATAATGATAATAAATGTTGTTGTCATTAATTAATAGTTTTTTTTTTGGACAATTAGTAATATGAAAAATACTTTTTGCAACGATAAAATAACATTGACACATTTTTTTTAACAATAACGATGAATGTTATAGGCATTAAGTAGTACTTTTTGCCGTAACAATTGAATGTTATCATTAATTATTACTTTTAACAGTGACAATCAACGTTGCTGACATAAGAAAACACTTTTTGTAACAACAAATTTGTTGCTGTGATAAATATACTTATTCCAGCGACAATAAAATTGTGTCACTAAATATCAATTTTTATCAACAATTTAATTGTCACTGCAAAAAAGTCGTTACGAATAATAACTTTTATTGTAGTGAGTGTAGATGTAAAAGAACAATAATAGATCGAAATTGTGAACAAAGACACAATCGATTGTTTAACAACTACTTCTCTTAAAATCTAGTATATACAAAGGTTCAATCTCTACGAAGGTTTCGAATGTGAAATCAAGTTTTCCTTCAAATTGTAAAAGCTCTTAGCAATCATGATGAGTATTTTCAAATGAGGGTTGATGCTGTTGGTAGAATGGATCTATTACCATTGTAGAAGTGCACTGCTGCTATTCATATATTGACATATGGATCACTTGCAGATAGTGTAGATGATTATATTAGGATTGGTGAAAGTTGTAAAATGGGTGAATAACATATTTGGAGATGGGTACTCAAGAAAGCTTAACAAAAATGACATTGATCGCTTATTACAAATGGGGGAGACACATGGCTTCCCAGATATGTTGGGCTATCTTGACTGTATGCATTGGAAATGAAAAAATTGTCCAATTGCATGGAAAAACCAATTTTGTCGAGGTGAACATGTCAAGCCTATGATTTTGCTTGAAGTAGTGTAATGACTTCACAGGTTCAAACAATGACATCAACGTGTTAAACCAATTAACTTTGTTTAATGACGTTTTGCAAGGAAAAACTCCTACAATGCAATATACACTAAACAAAACCCCACATAATATGAGGTATTATCTAACAGATGACATTTATCTAGAATGAGTTACATTTGTCAAGACCATTTTAATGCCGCAAGGAGAAAAAAAGAAAATTATTTGTCCCACGCTAAGAATCAATAAGGATGTAGAATAGATATTTGGAGTACTTCAGTCTCCATTCGCGATAATATGTGGTCCAATGTGTGGTTAATGCAAATACAATTAAACAAATAATACATGCTTGCATCCTACAACTATACACGGAAAATATGTTTATAAAAAATTTAGATTTTTTTTAATTTGATTGCTACATGTAAATATTATATTAATACCATTAAATGTGACATTCAATATATAGAGAGAGATTTAGATATTGATATAGATAGATAAATTAATTTTAATTGGTGATCTACAAGGTTTATAAGGAAAATCATTGCATTCATAATTAAAATTTAAAAATCTTTTGGTCTCTTTGTGATTTCATGGATTAAATAGGTTTCTAACTAGAGTTTAATGCTTATGCACTCACAACCCGTTGTTTCAATTACTTTTAAAATAATTTTATAAAAGTTAACTGACTTATCATAAATGGATGGTTATGATTAATTGATATTGTAAACTTATTTTACACGCATCACCCCTTTTTCTTTTAATTAGCCCACTTAAAAAAATTAATGAATAAAAGAAATATATTATCTCATACTTGATTTGTATGCATGCAAAGCTATATAATCTATAATTTAAAATCATTCTAAGCCACATTTTCATCTCATTAGCGAATATAAAGGAAAGCGTCAAAATATTTCCTAAAAATGGTACAAAACATAAACTACTAGCGTTATTCTTCTAAGAAATCCTATTATTACTTGGTAACAAAAGTGATTCAAATCAATCATCTTTCTCTATTCTTGAATTGAAACAAAAGTGATTCAAGTCAATCATCTTCCTCTATGTTCTTCAATTAAATCTACCAAAAAATGATACTTGCAAATTCCTCAACTTTCTTTCCTTTTTACTTGGCCACTTTATTAGTCCTATTCATCCCTCCAATTCAATCTATTCTCTCCCACACTAGTTTGCTAGAGCAAATATGTCGTCAATCACCTCATTATCACCATTGTGTCATGACTTTACGATCATCGATTCACCATAGATCTAAAGAAGACATTGCGGGTTTTGGTCATTTAACCCTTGAGATTGTCAATGCCAATGCCTCTAATACATTAGAACATTTACCTAAGGTTCATAAACGAACGAGGGATCCTAAGCTAAAGATGGCCTTAAAAGATTGTCTTGTTTCATACAACACAATAGTCAATGTACATTTGAGAGAGGCTTTAAATGCTATGAATGAAGGTGATTATAAGGTTGTACAACAAAAGACCTATGTTACTATAATTGAAGCTGAGTCATGCAATAATAAATTTAGGAATCTAGCTACTTCACCTTTAAGGGATACCAACCAATATGTGAAAAATTTATGTGCTATTACCATGTCAATTGTTGGCAAATTGGTTCAGTCGTACCAACCAATTTCAACCTATTAATTTCTTGGTGTTCATATTTTATGTATATATATCACTTGAGTCATATATCTATGTATACACTCATTAAGGAAGTGGATATAATTTCTTGGTGTTCATATTTTATGTATATATATCACTTGTGTCACATATCTATGTATACACTCATTGAGGAAGTAGATGTAATTTCTTGGTGTTCAAATTTTTTCCTTCAAAATGGTCTAAATATTAAAAGTGATTCAACAACCTAGGACTAAATGTAAGAATAAGGTTTGTCTCTCTAGTTTAATTTTTTACATTTCTCATCAATCACTTATGATTATAACATTTAAATTTCATATTTTATTTGTATGAAAAAAATTATACCATCAATTAATTAAAAAATATTTTATAAATGACATAACAATCCGAGATGGATGTGAATATAAAAATTATTTAGTCTGTCATTATGTTATAATTAAATCAAATTATAACTTTTATTATTACCTTATTTTAAAGAATCATTTCATCAATTACTAATCAAGCATAGTAATAGGTTGAAATTATAACTCTCATTATTTATATAAATCTGAAAATTTATAGTTTATAGTTATTTTTCAATAAATTATTTTTTCTCCCAGTTATTTTTATACTCTTTCCACTATGTAAAAGTTGATTTTCCATTGCATCAAAATGAAATTAGTTATTTTCTAACCATTTTTAAACAAACTTAAACAATAATATTTTAAATTATAATTATAATTAACTATAAGAATAAACAATAATTGAAATAATCTAATAATTGTCTAACTGTCCCAAACATTAATTACGAGATTATCACTCTAATTTGTTTCTTAATTTTAACAATTTATACAATCTATATCTATATATAATATATAAATCATAAATTACACAACCATACACTACCACATATTTGCTAATGTGTCATTCTCTAGCTTCAGTTCCTCACCTCTCCTCTCATCACCCCTTACCTTTTTTTTTTTTTTTTTTTAACTTTTGTAACTCCTACCCTACATTTAGTGTTATTACATTCTATGCTCATCTTCCTCATCTCTTAAGAAATTTCTAAAGTTGTTAAAACAACAATGAATATTTAACAACTACATCATATTTAATGTTTATTCAGTTACAAAAACTCTCCCCTTCATTTTTGATTCTAGCATAGAAATTAAGTACACACAATAGAATGAACATGATGAAAAAGAATTCTCTTGCAACCTACATTAATGGATCTTCATATTGTGACGAAGATAAGAAGGTACATTTTTTTTTTTGACAAATTAAATTAATGAATTTGCAGTTTTTAATTTTCTTTTTAAATAATAGGGCTAACATGTTAATTGGTGGGTTGTTGTAGATCAACGTGACCCTATCATGCAACTATTGAGAGGAATGTGCATGAAATGTTGAGGGTGGTAGTCATAATATGACATCAAAGGGTAGTTATCTCACTCCATCATCTAATAGTAATTATTTCTAAAGTTTCAATCATCTCTTTCCTTCTCCTTAGATTTTCTCTTTCTCTATTTTTTTTTTATACAGTTTCATTGTTTTTCTAGCTGAAGTTCACCATCTTTCTATAAAATGTTTTAAGAGCTTTAGGACTTGTGATGGTAACAATAAAATTGAAAAAATAGGCACTATTTTATTGATTTATATTGCATTTTTTTTTTTGGTGATGGATTTTAGGTGATACCAACAATAAATAATGGTGACGACTGACAAGTGGTTGTAGGATAGTGTAGGGTGGAACAAAGGTTGCTATGGACAAGCAATCTACAAGTGCCTAAGGATATCAAATTGGTACCCTATTGAAATTTTCTTAGCTCTTAATTCTAAATTTATCCATATAAGAATTTTAACTATTTCTTTAAATCATAGTCTTGTATATTAGATAACTTTTATTCATTTTGGTTATTGGGTAAACACCATATTATAATAGGGATGATAACTAATTATATATAGAATCCTTTTTTCTTTATTACCACATAATCTTCTTAAAATAGAATGTCACACGTGACATGACATAATTTTACCAAGGTTATCTAATTGTATGAATAAATTGAATTTTAGTATGACTATATAGAAATCTCAGTATCACTTTTGAAATGGGAGTAAACAGTAACACATACTTACAATATTTGAATAAAAAAAAAAATCATCAGTTATTATACCAACATGAATTAAAATTTAAAGAATTTCATCGATTACTAAAATGTTATTAATAAAAATTTAAGCTTATTATTATCTAAATTTAAAGTTTGAAACAAAAGCTATTTATCAGTTACTAAACTGTCATGAAAAATTTATATTATAAAAAGATAATATTCTCATTTATCACTCTCAAATCATCTCCTTCTTTCATATTTTCATCTTCTCTTTCTATCTTATATTCTTCTCCTTCATTTCAATATTTTGAAATTCATTAATTTCTCCTTTTATTTTATAACCCTTAAACCATATTCTTTTCCTTCTTCTCAATTCTCAAATCATACTTTTATAGTTGATTTTATTTTTGTTGAGTCTAACATCACCTCTTACTAGAGAAGATTGTAAAGAACCATTCTGGAAAGAAAAGTTCATTGTAGGACTTCCCCCGGTCTTTGCAACTAAAGTAAAAGAAAGGTTAGAATTAGAATATCCTAATTTATCTGTCCATGAATTAACATATGGAAGAATAGCTTCTGTTGTTAAAAACATAGGTCTAGAACTTTGCAATAACCTAAAATTAGAAAATAGAATAAAAAAAGAATAAAGTTAATGGAGTTAAAGAACTAGGTAACTTTTGCATCCAATACGAGTATGAAAAACCTTCTCCTCCTTCCACTACTGGAAGAAAACAAATTAAGAAACAACACTATCATAAGTCAAATAGAATAACCCCATTTAAAAGAAGAAAAATTTCTAAAAATCCTAAATATTTGGTAGAAAAATCTAAGGAATAACCTAAATAAAAAATAATCTGCTACAAATGTGGAAGAGTAGAACACATGAAAAATTATAGAGATAAACAAAAGATCAATGAATTAAATATGAGTGAGGAATTAAGAGAACAAATTGCTAAATTTCTCTTAGAAGACTCAGACAGTGAGTCAGAAGAAGAAGTTCAAAATTTTAGTGTTATTAACAATACTAGTACTAGTTTTGAAGAAGACGAAAATTGTGATTCTAAAACTTGTCAGTGCTAGTTTCAAATAAATATGATTAAAAGTGATACTAGATTAGCTTTAGAAATGATTGATAAAATCCCAGATGAAGAAGAAAGATTGAAATACCTAATGAAAAAAAAAATGCTTCTAGAGCAAAAAGAAGAAGGAAGTAGTAAAAACCAGAATAATTTTCAAGGCTGTGACTTTGCAAAGATATTAAAACAAGCTGAAAATCAAAGTAAAATGGTTATTATACAAGATTTACAGAAAGAAATAAAAGATTTAAAAGAAGAAATTAAATCAATAAAATTAGACCTTCAAGAACTAAGAGGTCAAGTACTTAAAGAAACTAGTAGTCAATCTACTCAAGATTCCGATAGGGAAGATGAAGAAATTACAACGGTAAATATGATTAAAACCTTGCAAGAAAAATGGCATGTTAAAATCACACTAAAGATAGGAAATACATTTTTTTTAGCATTAGTAGACTCTGGTGCTGATCTAAATTGCATAAGAGAAGGGTTAATTCCTACTAAATATTATGAAAAAACACAATAAAAATTATTCACTACTAATAACTCAAATTTGCAAGTCCAATTTAAATTATCTACAACAAGTATTTGTAATAAGGGAAGATGTTTTAAGAATACACGTATTCTATCCAAAAATATATAAGAGGAAATGATTTCAGGAACTCCATTCCTAACACAAATCTACCCCTTTGAAGTATCTAAGGAAGGAATTAAAACAAATAAAATACTGTTTGAATTCATAAAACCACCAAAGAGAAAAAAACATCTTAAAAATAAATGAAACCCATTTCTTGAATAAAATTGAAAGTAAATCAAATCAAATAACCTTCTTAAAGCAAGAAATTCTCTATAAATGAGTAGAGGAACAACTAAAAATAGAAAAGATAAAAAACCAATTTAAAGAATTAATTGAAATCTTTTCCAAAGAAATTTGTGCGGAGGTTCCAACCGCCTTTTAAAAAAGGAATTCGTTTATGGTAAGTTTGCCTTATGAGGAAGACTTTCATGAAAGTAAGATTCTCACAAAAGTTTGTCTAGTTCAAATGAACAGAGAAACCATTGACTATTGTAAGAAAGAAATCCAAGGTTTCCTCGATAAAGGACTTATTGGGCTTAGTAAGTCCCCATGGAGTTGTGCACCATTTTATGTTCAAAACGCATCAGAATTGGAAAGAGGCGAGCCTAGGATGGTTATAAATTACAAACCTCTCAATAATGCTCTAAAATGGATTAGGTATCCCTTACTTAATAAAAGAGATTTAATTGGAAGGCTTCACCAAGCCACTATCTTCTCTAAATTCGATATGAAATCTGGTTATTATCAAATCAAGGTTAAAGAAGAAGATAAATATAAAACAACGTTTATAGTTCCATTTGATCACTACGAATGGAATGTGATGCCTATGGGACTTAAAAATGCCCCATCAGAATTCCAAAATATAACGAACTCAATTATAAATCCCTATTTAGACTTTGCATTAGTCTATTTAGATGATGTGTTAATCTATTCCTTTTCAGTAGAACAACACATAAAACACTTAAATATGTTTAAAAACATAATTAAAGCAAATGGAATTGTGTTATTTGAAAAGAAAATGAAAATAGCTCAAACTAAGACAAGATTTCTAGGGCATGAAATAAATCAGGGAACCATAACTCCAATAGCTAGAAGCATAGAGTTTGCTAGTAAATTACCAAATAAAATATGAGATAAAACCCAATTACAAAGGTTCTTAGGATGCTTAAACTATGTAGCTAATTTCATTCCCTATATCAGAATTGTTTGTAAACCCTTATTCAACAAGCTTAAGAAAAACCCCAAGCTTTGGACCCCTGAATTAACTAAGACAGTTGTCAAGATAAAGTCTCTAGTAAAAACTCTTCCCTATCTAGGAATACCCCAGCCAGATACTTTTATGATAGTCAAAATCGATGCCTCAGAGGTCGGGTTCAGAGGAATCCTTAAGCAAAAATATCCCCAATCTAACGAACAAATAATTTGTTTCCATTTGGGGGCATGGAGTGAAACCTAGATTAAATATATCATTGTAAAAAAGAAAATTTTATTTATAGTGCTATGTATCACTAAATCTCAAAGTGATTTAGTTAATAAATAATTTTTATTAAGGGTGGACTGTAAGTCTGCAAAAGAAATTTTGGAAAGGATGTTCAGAACATTGTTTCAAAAAAAATATTTGCTAGATGGCAAAGTTTTTTTTTATCTTGTTTTGATTTCAAAATTGAATTTATAAAAGGGAAAAATAATTACATCCCTGATTTTCTAACACGAGAAGTTTTACAGGGACAGATCCCAAAACATGAGGCCTTCAGCCCCTTCATCCGCCCTATCTCTTAATGATTTAGCCCTTTCCTTCTCCAAGGTGGCAACCACTAAATCCTTAAATAACCTAAGAGTCCTCCCAAAATCCCTAAATACTCCTTCCTCTTCCAATAGATTTTCTCCTTTAATTACTCCTCCATAAAACTGAATTACTGATAATCCTAAAAAAACAAAACTTCACAAACCCTTAGACCAGCATATAAAAGAGTCGTGTTAGAGAATAATTTCTCTAGAACCTGAGTTTGAGCAAATGTCACCTATAGAAATATTGGTTGAATTCTCTCCTATAGGATGAGGATGGATGCCAAAGGATCAAGATTTGAAGAAAAATAAGAAATTTTACCAGTTAATTTTGATTGACACCAGATCAACAGAAATAATTCCTGAAAAGGATAAGCGATATCCTACCATTATTAATTACTCAAAACTAAAATTTTTAAAGGTTTTGTCTTTAATAGACTGGAACCAAAACCCCACTATAGAAAAGAGATTCTCTTAATCTTTTGATCCACCGTCATATAATTACTTTGATTACCAAGAGGCCTGGTTAAAAGTTCTTCTTGAACCCAATCCAAGACATTCTTGGTATATCACCTTTAAATATGCCCTTCCAGCTGAGATCCCAACCTAGTTTCAGGACTGGTTCTTGCTAATTGGACCAATAAAAGCCATTTTACCAGTTAAGGTGGTATCAATTTATGAACATTTTAAAAAATTAACTCCTAAAGTTCTAGTGCATGAAAAAATGGTTAGTTTTTGCTCAACCATGGGCATAAGCTAGTTAATGCAGCACGTATATGAGTTCCATCAACACAACCAAATACCTTATCTTAAGCTATTGTGTCGTAGGGTAAAGGTGTTCTGGTGGAAAAAATTTGAAGTGAAATTTCTTGAAGATAAGTATTTTTGCTAGAAGACAGGAAGACATTCCTTCCTCCTACTCTAGAAAAATAGATTGCACCCTCTCTAGCCATGTCATTACAACTGGAAGGGAAAACTAAAGAAGAAAAAAGGAGACATTTGTTGGCAACTTTGTCTTCACTAGATTCAGACGAAGAGCCAGAGGCCCTAGAAGCAGATGTTTAGAGTAGCCATCCATATTTAAATAATGAGGATGATTGCTTTGGCATTCAAGATATTGCAGACTTGGATCAAGCTTGACTAGGATCCAAGGAAGAAATAGGGTCAGAAAATATAATTACTAATGCAGATGCTCTTGGAGAAATAATAGGGGTAGTGGATATAATTGCTATAGCAGATGATCTTCTTGGCCATACCACAGTATATACCAAGAAAGTATTAATTTGACTACCCACTCAAAGGCAACTGGCAGATTGGGATAATTTTCTATCAAGGGTCTCCTTTGAAGAAATCAAGGGTCCATTAGGTTACCTTTGTCTTCAAAAACGACAAAGGCGACACTCATTTAAATAATTTTGAATTATAGGTTGAAATCTGTCTAAGAAATCCGTGTTTGGATTGGATTTCAATAAAATTGTAATTTATAATTTTGGCATTCGCTTGAGATTGTCATGCTATAAATAGGTGAGTTGAAGAGTTGAGAGACACAACTTTCTTGAGGTTTAAAATCTCTTCTCTCTTTCTATCCTCTTGTAATCTTTAAAGCTCTCTCTTTGTAAGTCTGTCTTTCGATAAATGCTTTGTGAATACAAATGAACTATTGAAATAACTACTTATTTACGCATAAATGCTCTTACAAGAAAAGAATCCTGTGCAATAGTAGTTCTTTTATTTTATTTTTTAAAGTTTGGTATGCTCTTTTTGTTTCTTAAATTACATTTTTCATATTCTATGGTTGATCATTTTAGTAAGATAAAATACAGTCTATTTCTTATAAATCTTTAGTTACTCAATATCAATCCTACCAATGTTAATTGAAGAAGAGAATTTTATAATTTGATGCCAATCTTTATGATAGTTGGTGTTGTATAAAATTCAATGTGATATCTTGATGTGCTTTGAATAGATTCTAGACTTTGCTCAAATGGAAAAAATAAAGTTGACTTTTCTATAGCAGTCAAAAAGGATTTAATAGTAAAAGAAGAGTATACTTATGCTTGATTAGTCCATTTTATTTTATTTTTGCTTACATAATTATATTGCATTGAAACGGATTTTTGTGTTTATGTCTAGCATCTTTAGTTTCTGATTCAGGCTAGGTCAATATCTAGATGTGTAGTTTAAACAACTGTCATCAAAATCTTGACATGGAAATTGTGAATTATAATTAATGACCATGGTCATACTAAAATAAAATTTAAAAAAAGATCTAAATATAATAAAATAAGAGCACACATGTGCCTAATTAATCCAAATTTCTTTGGCTTACTTTGAGTATTAAACCAGTTAAATATTGACAAAACAATCAAACGTGAGCACATGTCAATTCTATATGTGTAATCCTTGTAAAACTGGGTTTTCCCATCTCCTACATCAAAATGTGTGTTCTATATATCATAAGAAAATATGTTAATTGATAAGGAAAAGAAAGAAATGAAGATGTGACTCGTAAAATGGAATATTTAATACTTTGGTTTGTAAAGTAGAAAAATCATACATTTTCATTCATTGATCCTACTTTTAATGAATATGGGCATAAAGATATACACATTATGATAACCTATTGAGAAATCTATCATGATTCATAACTAAGGGGATACAAGTTAGAAAACAAAATTTTTGTAGTATTTTGTATAGAAAGTAAGAACACACAAAATTACAAATAAAAAAGGGAGATAAAATTAATAGAGATTGCTAATGCTAAACTCTCTTTTCTATCTTGTCTGGTTTGACCATTCCTATGCAGTACAAATTGTAAGAAACAACACACAAAAATAAAGAAAGGATTAAGAGAAATAGATTAAGTAAAAAACAAAACATCATTACAAAAATATTAAAGACAAAAGATATTTTAAAAGGTATATATATATATATATATAAAATGAAAACTCCTTAAATATATATTAGTCACATAATAGTGTAAAACTAAAAACATTGTGAAAAAAATCCAATAAAAAAAACTTTATATTGATATACTGATAGCATTATGAATCTAGATTCTCTTGAGTATAATAATGTCAAATTGATATTTTAAGTTTATTATTTATTGCTTTGTTTATTTATATCATTATTTTCATTTATCCTTTGAGAGTCTTACAAATTACATTACATTACAAGTGACTTGGATGTGCAGTAATAAATCCTAAAAAACACAACATTTCTTCTTTAATGTATAGCTAGAATATGAAAAATTAATAGTTGAAATTTACTTCATAAATCATGTAAATAGCTTATTTAACTTAGACAACTCAAATCAGAATAAACATTAATATATAGTGACATTTTCTCCTATTACCATATCCTCTTACTAGTAAGTGTAAATCTAATATATTTTATAAACCCTTATATAGGTTCATTTTTTTTTCCTAAAGGCTCAGTCATACTAAATCTTAAGAGAATGACCAAGGACATAACAAGAGTGGTACAATAGTAATGCAACTATCACAGAAAAGGCAGTTGTAATATTATTAGAAAAAAATAAAATAAAATGGTACAAAGAAGAAATGGGGGGATCGAGCCTAACCCATTAGAGTAAAATAGTACAATAGTAATGCAACCACTACAAAACAAGCAAGGCCTAAAGGTAGTTGCTGTATAAAGAGCTGCTACAAAGAGATCAGTTGCCTATCTAGATCAGTATGCAATCAAAATGTAGCTGCAAAATCAGCAGCATCCATTCACAAAGACACCAACAAAGATGTTTAGTTGCAGTAAAATTCTGCAGCTGCACCAAAAAAACCAGCAAAATGCAACTGCAGAATGCAGCAGCCACATCTCAAAAAGGCCAACAAAAATCGCAGCTGAGAGCACCATATTGCAGCAGCCTAACTGCAGCTGCAATCACACACCATGCAGCTGATCCAATAGTAGAGCAGCAACCAGAATTGGCTTAACCAAGTGCAATCCCAAGCTGCACAAAGTGCAGCCAATTATGCAACAAGACTAGCCACCATGAGGCCAACAAGCTGCAGCAAAATCAACCAGCCATCCCCATGGACAGCCTTGCAAAAACTGAGACAGCAGCTCCATTTTTATTGCTTGCTAGAGGCATTATTTCCTCTAGTATTATACTTTTTCCTACCCTCTGCATCCTGTTTACTTTTCTTCCTATTAGACTTAGAAACCACAGGAGTGAAACCATTTGCGGTCTCAAGAAATTCCTCATCTCCAATATCACCATCCATTTGACTCCAAAAATCAGAAAGATGTCTCATGTCTTGGATAGCTTGAGAATGCAACTGTTGAGGCTCAAAATCCATTGACCATCTATCTGAAGGAGAGACACCTTTAGGGGCAGGATCCACCACCAATTCAGCATTGCCAATGTTTGTGCGAATCAGAGTGCCTGCACCATGACTGCTGCCCTCTACAGCAGGGTTGGAAAAGGAATCCGCAGCCAGGATAGTATCATCATCAGATTTAGCCGATGAGTGAGGTTGGACAGGTGAGTGCATAACATAGACCCTATCACTGTTTTGATTATCCTAGAGTCTTCAACAACAGTTGAATTGATTGGTTCAGCTTCTTTGTGAGGCACCTTGCTAGCTGTTGCATTGCCCTCAACTTCACTAGATTTTGGAGCAGATTTGGAGGCATGAGTATTCCTGTTATTCACCTCTGATTGCTTGTGGCTGTTGCTGAGTCTGCAGTGTTCTGTAGGGTGACCAATTAATTTACATTGATTGCAAAAAACAGGTAACCTCTCATATGTGACCTCAACAAAGAAAGCAAAGCCCTCTCTTTGCACAAGAATTTGTTCTGGAAGAGTTGATTTCAGGTCAACCTCAACCAAGACCCTTGCATAGTGGCCAAACGCTTTGTTGGCTGTGGCATTATCAAGTGAAATAGGATCTCCAATAGCTCTAGCAATTGAAAACAAAATATTCGGTCTTCAATATTCTTGAGGGAGATTGAGGATTCTGGACCAGCACTGGGTGCTGGATTGCCTAACCAAATTGGGCTTGAAATCAGCAGCCCAAGAGAATAAGGATTGAGATTCCACATACCACTACCAAACATTCATCGCATGTCCTGCGAAGTAGCAAAAGAGAATTCGAAATAACCTTTCCCCAAGAGAGGTCATGCTCCATGCGCCAAGGAGCTGCCATAATTGATTGAGCTTCATCTTGATTTCGTGCAGCCTGGGAGGAGCATTTCCTTTAGACAAAATGAGTCTCCCATGAAGGTTGTTCTTGCAACTGTCAAGACCAGCCTTGTATTCTTCCTTATTGCTATGGCATTGCCTTTAATGCATGGTGTTGGGAGCTGATGGAGAGGAATGGAACAAGTGTTCTTCAGGATATCAGAGAAAGACCTCTTTCGTGCAGCAGCAACTGGCTGGGCTGAGGCTTGCTTCTCAAGACAGCTCCAAGGGAGAGAGCCTTTGTGTTGTTCATGAGATTTCAATCCTTGTGGCTGACCCATGCTGGCTGTTTCCCGTGAGTTTCCCCATGGAAGCACATTGGATCGTGCCTCCATGCAGCAGGATAAGTGATGGAAAGAAGAGAGGTGAGAAGAGGAGAGAACCTTCACATTTCTTGGAGCTTTCTTGTAGCTTTTCTTGGAACTTTTTTTATATAGGTCCATTACAATTTGCAAGTAATTGATAATCTTGACTTTTCATTGCCATTGTTCTTAAAATAATTGATTGCCTCGTTCTCAATGCATGTCCTAATTAATCATTTCATTCTCATTTGTGACAAATATATGAATTCTAAATATAAATATAAAGCAGCTTTGCTGTCTTGGGGATGAAGCAAAATGTTGCTATTTTTTTAATTTTTTTATTAGCCCAGTAAAAACTGTGTTACCGATCAAAGGGAAGAATTTAAATTGAGTTTCCTAACTTAATTGATGTGTGTCTTGGGTATTTTTATTCTGTCTTCTTTTTTCTTTAAGAAAAATACATTTCAAATGATCAAATGTGTCTTCTCTATGATTTTACTATTTCAAAAAGTCACGTTCACCAAATATAACAATTTAACATAATAATTATTTTTTTAACATCATTTTAATCTCTTCAAAGTTTATTATTTACATATTTTATATCGTAAATACTAAATACAAAGGACAAAAAATTTGTTTAATTTTGTAATGAATTTTCAAAGATGCTTTACAACTAAAGTAAAAACAGGTGAAACACAATTCCATTGCATAAAGCCTCATTTCATTCCTCAAGAAAATTAAAGAGAAGTAAAACCCAAACTCCACCTTGGCTTTTGTCTCTGCCCTCACCAGAATAGAATCGTGTCCCATTTCTCTTCTCCCCACATCATCGTCGCAACAACACAGAGAAGATAATCTCTTTAATTGCAAATGGACCTTGATAACAATTCAAGAGACACAAAACTCGACAGAGATATTTTCAAAAATGAAAATTGAATCCACTACTTAGGTCATGCCGCTGACTTCACGGGATTATGTCGTACTATGATTCTCACAAAGGATTAACCCTAACAATGTTTTTTTAATTTGAAATTTGAATCGTGAGTCTGAGATTTTTTTATATCCATTCTTTGGTTCCGTTTAGAAGGAAAAAGATGAAAAAAAAGGAGGAACTCAAAGAGAAGCAAGTTTCATAGTGAAGGATCTTTGTTTGGTTGTGGACCACCTAACTTCATAAGGAAACCTGCCATCATTATGGTTGTAGGAATGGCAGGTGAATTTACATTTATATTGGATATGTTAAGCATTGGAATTATTTTCTTTTAGACTATACATTACAAGAATTCTTAAAATTTGCAATGGAATTCTCTAGCAATGGACACCTCAAGGATTGCCACAACACAATGGAATCGAACCTTATTGGATATGGTGAGATTTATGATGGGGTTCATTGATCCTTTAGAAAACTTATGAGGATTGGCTTTAGAAGCAACAACTTACTTGATAAATAAAGTTCCAACAAAATCAATCTCTACAACTCCATATGAGATATGGAAATGACGTAAACCAAATCTCAAACATGTTAGGGTGTTTGGTTGTCATGCTTATGTTAAAAGGTTGTTAACCAATAAATTAGAGGCAAGGCCTGATAAGTGTAAATTCATTGGTTATCCTAAATAGGGGTGGAAAAATGGGCTTGGGCCCATGTGCCGACCCACCAACCTATAAAAAATTGGTGGGACAGGGGAGTGTCCAGAACTTGCCAACCCGCCAACCTAAAAAAATTTCAAAACAAAATTTAGCTATTGCTAAAAAATTTCCATAAATTTTTTTAAAAAAAATCATGCTCATGTTTAAAACATTTATAACAACTTACACATTCTATTTAACCAAATGAATTAAATTATCTAACAAGTAATTCTTGATTTGTAGTAAAAAAAAAAGAATTGGAAGTCACTAGATCGAATGTGCTTGACTCCAATATTTTCTAACTATTTTGTTTTCTATGAAAAAAAAATAAAACTTAAATATGTTTTTTTCATGCTGTATATTTCTAACTTGTTTTTCTTATCATATTTCAGTTCCTAATGGAATAATTTCTTTCTTAGCTTTTGGTCCTTTAGCAAAAAAATATTTTGTATTTACTATTTAGTCTCTATTTTTGTTATATTAACTTTGTTAACTTAGACATCATCAAATTTAATAATTGAGAATGGAGAAATATATAAATGCAAGTATTTTTTTTTTAAGAAAATAAATTTCATAATTGAATTGTGAATAAAAAAAAAATTAAAGTTGGTGGATGTGGGCCAACCCGCCAACCCTAGTGGCAAGGTGGGCTAAGTGGTCCAACCCACCCCATTTTTGGCGGGTTAGCCTGTTTTGCCACCCTTAATTCTAATGAAATAATGAGATATTATTTTTACCAACTCTCTGACTATAAAGTGTTTGTGGCAAGAGGAGGAACCTTTTTGGAAAGGGAATTCCTTGCAGGAGGAAATCATGGTAAAGAAATTGAACTTAATGAAACTCAATTTTCCAATGAAACTACTTAGGAATATGAGATGGAAATTGGGAGACCTTTCTTTGATGTTCTAAAGTTACCACGAAGGTCATCATAAAGAATTATGGTTCAAGAACCAATGTTAGGTCAAGAATAGGTTGTTGAACTAGTCCAAAGACTGGTTCAACAACCTATTGTTAGAACTAAGACATTGGTTGATGTCTGACCCCTAATCATTTGATGGGATTTAATGATAACAAATGTGATAATATTTGATCAACTAATGATTTGAAATTGAGTAATTTTAGGGATTAAAATGATCATAGACAATGGTATAATCTTCCCATCTCACTCTATTACTTTAACTGTCTAATAACGCTTTAACAATATATCAAGCATCCAAAGTGCTTTTAATAGGACTAAGTTAAGTATTAGAATAAACCATGTGAAGGTCATTAGAACAGACGGTACAAGTCTTGGAACAGACCATGCAGTAGTCTTGGAACAGATTACGCAAAGTCTTGGGCCAGACCATGCAATAGTCTCAGGACAAACTATGTAAAGTCTCAGACCAAATGATATAAGTCTTGGACCAAACTATGCATAAGTGATGGACTTGACCATGCATGGAACTAGGACTAGACTATGTGATAGTTGGACTAGACCATGCATAGTTGGACCAAACTATGTCTGTTAAGCCAGACCATGTCTGTGTTAGACTAGACCATATTTGTACTAGGCTAGACCAAGTTTGTGATAGACCACATCATGTGCCAGTTCATGTATTGAGGAATACGCATTTCATTATTATCTATTGACTTAAAGAATGCACTGTCTATTATAGAAAGAAAGGAAGATACTCTGAATAACTCCTATATTCCTCGTATGATTGCTTGCATGTCTCGAAATGTGTGAAGTGTTGTAGGTACATTGGAAAAGGCAATTAGCTTTGAGAAGCACACTTAAAGCTAAAAGCAAGCTGTGACAAGACAAGAACCTGCTCCTATCAAATCAAGCTCAGCTAAAAAAACTTTAGCACTCTACTATGAGACAATGAAAATTTTTCTTCTCCAATGTTCAAATCCTAGAAGCTCTACTATATAAATATGTTTCCATGCAACAAGAAGACTAACAATTCCAAGGCAATCTAATATGAACAATCTAGCACAAGCAAGAAAAGCATTTTGAGAAAAAGCTAGTACCAAGTGAGAAATAATAGTTGAGAGAAAGAAAAACCTTATCTTCTACAAAGCTCATAGAGATTCTATTCATATCCATATCCTCTCATTGAGAATTATTTGAATCATATTCTATAGTTGAATAGAAAGCCATGAGTGGCTTAGTGATAAAAGAATACTTAGGAAGTATAATCTCAAGGGGAGTTTATACTTGTAACCAGTAGTGGTTTAGAATACTAGTTGCCAGTAGTGGCATAGAGAATACTTATGGCTAGGAGAGATAGTGAAGAATACTTGTTTTGTAATCAGTTGATTATAGTGAAACCCTTTAACAGAATTGGGCGTAGCTCAGGTTGAGTGAACTAGTATAAAATAAACATTCTACTTTTGCTGTCTTGTAGAGATTATGACGAAACCTTTTCTCCTGTGGCAATGATAAAATCCATTCGAATTATACTTCCCATAGCAGCATACTTTGATTATATATAATATATGGCAAATAGATGTGAAAACGACTTTCCTTTATGGTGAGTTGAAAGAGGATGTGTATGACACAACCTGGCGCTTTCACATCCATATATGATAATAATAAGGTATGTAAATTGCAATGGTCCATCTATGGATTAAAACAAGCTTCTAGAAGTTGGAATATTCGTTTTAACAAAACAACCCAAAAGTTCGATTTTGTTTGATGTGAGGAAGAACCTAGTGTGTACAAAAAGGTTAGTGGGAGCCTAATCATTTTCTTAGTTTTATATGTAGATGACATATTACTCATTGAGAATGATGTACCAGTAATGCAAAGTACAAAGATTTGACTATTAGAATAGTTCTCCATGAAAGATGTAGGAGAGGCAGCCTATATTATAGGAATAGAGATTTATAAAGATAGATCTAAAAGGTAGCTTGGACTCTCCCAATCTATGTACATTAATACCATTCTAAAGAGGTATCACATGGAAAACTCCAAACGGGGCTCTTTTCCAATAAGAAGTGGAGTTACTCTTAGTAGGGAGGATTGTCCTAAGACTTACAAAGAGAGAGAACACATGACTAGAGTATCATATGCTAGTCTAGTGAGAGCTATCGTGTATACCATGACTTGTACACATCCTAATGTCTCTTATGCACTAGGTGTAACTAGTTGATATCAAGCAAACCATGGTGAGGAACATTGGAAAGTGGTTAAGACCATTCTTGAGTACTTGAGAAGAACTAAAGATCAATTCCATGTTTATGGAGATTCTGAATTGAATCTAAATTGTTATACCGATGCAAGTTTTGCATTAGATAAAGATGATAGCAAATTTGTTTCGAGATATGTTTTCACCTTGAATGGGGATGCAATAACTTGGAAAACTTCCAAGCAGACTACAATGGCAAATTTAGTAAGTGAGGTAGAGTATATAATGGCAAGTGAGACCGCTAAGGAAGAAGTTTGGATTAAAAAGTTCATCTCTAAACTTGGTGTTGTTCCTTCAATAGGAGAACCAGTTCCACTATTGTGTGACAATACTAGAGTTATTGCTCAAGCAAAAGAACCAAGATCACACCAAAAATCTAAACATGTTTTACGAAGATATCATTTGATAAGAGAGATCATTGAAAGTAGTGACATTAAGATTAAAAAGGTAGAAGGGAAGGATAATGCGGCAGATTCGTTCACCAAGGCACTTGGCATAAAGGGGTTTGATAAGCACAAGTGGGAAGTAGGAATGAAATACATGCGTAATTGGCTCTAGTGCAAGTGGGAGATTGTTGGGAATAAATGTGTATGCTAAAGTTCCAATTTATCAAGTCATAGTTTATAGTTTTAATAATAAAGTATTATTTCTTTCTTTATCATATTATATTGTTTTGATCAAATGGTTAATTTGATAAAATCCTTAATTAAAATTAAAGATTATTCGGATATTAATAATCTAGATATATGTGTGATAGTATTCATTGGATGAATATTAATAGATCTCATTTATTAGTTTACATATATAGATGATGTATATAGGAATGTGATCATTGAACTCACTTAAATTGAGATTCTCTAATGGTTAATATTACCTTAATTATTCAATAAAAAATTCTCAAAGAAGAAATATAAAATTTTCTTTGAATTGAGATTATCATAGTAATTATTAAGTCATTTGTTATATTTTAATTTTGGACACATAATGCTTTAGAGCACTAGTGTGAATGGATATTGGATATAATTAAATACTTGTATTATTTATGATTATTCAAGAAGGAATCCATCAACTCTAGGTAATGAGTTTATGCTCTATAAATTAAGACCTTGGCCAAAACAATTAAATGAATGAAAAATGAGTTTCTTAAATTCATTCACTGAATAAATTTATTGATTAACTTATTTGAATTTGATGATAATACTATATTCTAAAGTTAATCAAGGACGGTAAATGATGGAAAAAATATTATATTAATCTTCTATTGGTTCTTGAAAGTAAGAACAAATACTTTATGTTATTTAGACATTGAGGAGTGTTGCTAGACGCCTACCTCGATTGGTAAAATTAATTTACTACCAGCTTAGTATTAAACCTACATGGTCATACACAAATGAGTGTGTTTGCTAGAGAAAATTATTAATTTTTTATTTGATAAAGAATTTAATAAATAAATTCTCTATGTGGAATATTATTATATTGATTGAATTGCACTTTTGATTCCAAAAAAAATTATTTTTCGCAATTTTGGTCCCAAAATTTTTTTTCATCACTTTTGATCCCCAAAAATTAATTTTTAGTAGTTTTGGTACCTACATTAATTTTTTTTGCGTTAACTGTTAGTTTTGGACGTTAATTATGCTAATGTGTATTTGTTGATGGGTTAGGTGTGTAGGGGTGGTGGCGGCAATTGTGTAGGGGTGGCGGCGGCAATGGTGGTAGCAGGTGTGGTGGTGGTAGCAACGATGTGTTAATTAAGGTCCCGTTTGGGATGGTTGTCAGTTTTCGATTTATGGTCTTAAAATGCAATTTCAAAACAAAACGTGTTTGGAAAAAATAGAGTTGAGTTAACTTTTAACTCAATTTCGAAACAATTTTACATTATTTTGTTAATAGAAGTACCAAAACTGCTAAAAAATTAATTTTGGGGACCAAAAGTGATAAATTTTTTTTTGAGGAACTAAAATCGCAAAAAGTAAACTTTTGGGGACCAATAGTATAATTAAGCCTATTATATTCTACGCTAGCACCAAAAATATAATTAGTATGTATATATACTAAAGATATACATCTCTTTATTATTTTGGAATTCTTCCACAATAATATTTTGTAAATAATAGGAAAGGATAGAAATCACTTACGTGGGCAATAATATTTCAAAATTGAAAAAGAAAACTTTGTTTTTCAATTTGAATGATAACACATACAATTATCAATGTAGCAAACTAAATTCAAATTTGAAATAACTTATTACAAGAATATTCTTTTCTTTTGATAAGATACAAATTTGAATTAATTTGAAAAAGATTTGATATGCTTGTGGGCTAGGAGATAACATCCGTACTATTATAAATGTGGGTCTTCTCCTACAATTGAGGTTACACAGACTAAACAACATTTTCAGAGAGTTTTGGTAAAAATATAAGGTTCCATTCTCAAGAGTTTGAAGTAGAGATTAACTCTTGATGTGAATACACGTAGAGTCTTCACACTATTGAAGAACTTTTATGTTTCAAGAGCTAATATGTGTTAACTGCTGTTATTACTCAATTGATTCTTAATTCATAGTGATTATCTTAGAGCATCTCTAATGAGAGTTGCTTAACAAAAAAAATTACTTAATTATGGGAGTCACTTAATTTAGTGTGTTAAATGTATTTTCCTATTGTTGGGGGTTTGGTAAACTAGACGACTCTTCATGTAATTCATTCTTATATCTATTCAGTTTTTATTCCATTGTTTGTCTTCTTTCTACTCTTAATTCTTGTTTTATAGTTAGGCCTATTATAATTGCATGTTTTGTAGCTTTAATCATTTTTGGAAAATACTTTTAAATTACGAACTGAAAGAATTCCTATTAGACTCTATTGCTAGACATAGAGTAGTGTCTATTAGCTTTTTCATGAACCTCCGTTTTTAATCAAGTGGTTTAGCTTGACTTGCTAAGGAATTAGGAGTTGAGTTAAGCAACTTAGGCTTTTTCATGTGAGACATCACGGTTAAAGTATCATTATAGGTCGAGAAACAATGCATATGAATTTTGAATAGAGAAAATCCGTATAATTGCATTGATCAAAAGTCTAGTGAAATCAACCGCCAATGTTTTTTACTCTTGATTAAAAATCTTATATTTTATCTTTTTAAATTTAAATTATATCTTTCATCTTAATCTTATTTTATATTTAATTTTGCACATTATCTTTATCTTTATCTTCATCAAATCATTTAATTATTCACTTAAATATAATATTAGATTGATAGTTTAATATAAGCAAATCTATGTGGACACGATCCTTGGATTTTGTCTGTTGTATTACTTGAAAAATTTGGTACACTTGCCAAAAGTTTCTAACAAGTTTATGGTACTGTTGTCGGAGATTTGCTTTTGTATTATACCATTAGTTTAGTATTTTATTCTAAGCATTGCTTTTATTTTTATTTTTATTATAAAAAATTCACTACACTTTAATTTCTCTTCTTATTATTAATCACACTCTCTAGTTTCTGAGCTTGCATGAGAGATAAGGTTCATAAGGAAGACTTAATTTCTTTGAATCAGGAAATTGAAAGAACTTGCAGGAAAAATAACGCCTTGAAAAGGAAAGAGAAGAAAAAGGAAGGAAAGGTGCAACAAATTCAAAGGACATCAACGTCCTCATCACAAGATACTTTACAACCATCACTAAATGTAGTTCTTCACGACAAAGAAGAAGCACAGATGGGGGACAACCTACCATTAAAGGACTTCCATGCACACACCATTCTGACTCACTTCACTGCCATTAGGAGACCGAAGGTGCAGGCTACTAATGTGTCATATCCATCCTCATTAATCTAATTGATTCAAGCAAATCAATTCTTCAAAAAAGCACTTGAAGACTCGTACACTCATTTATCAACATACCTGGAAATCTGCAATATAGTCAAGATCGAAGGAGTACTAGACATTGTTATCCGGCTTAATTTGTTCTCATTCTCTTTGGCTGGAGAAGCAAAGGCATGGCTCAACTCTTTCAGAGGACATACATTTCAAACATGGGATGAGTTAGTGTCAAATTTTCTTAGCAAATACTTTCTTGTTTCTAAAATCACCTAAGGCAAGACAGAAATCTCCTTATTCACTCAACAAGTGGATGAACTCCTCAGTGAAGCCTGGGACATGTTCAGAGGATTATTGAGAAAGACCCCCACACATGGATTTGAGGAGCTTGTGCAACTCAACATATTCATTGATGGGTTAATACCACAAGCAAAGCAACTCCTTGATGCTGCAGTAGGAGGCAAGATCAAGTCTAAGATAGCCGAAGAAGCCATTATCCTCATTGAAAACATGGCTGCTAGTGACTATGCCTTCGCCACAGACAAAACACGTGTTCCACCCCAAAAGGGCATCCTAGAGCTACACGCTCAAGATGTAGTGCTTGCCTAAAGCAAGCTACTTACTCAGCAGATGGATGCACTCACCAAGCAAATCTTTAGACTACCACAACAATTACAATCTCTCAAGTTACACCCTCATGGGAACACACCTTTAGGTATAGGTTGTAATTTACGTGGTAGTGCTCATGAAAGTGGTGTTTGTATGATTCAGGGAGGAAAACAAGAAGGGTTGTACTATATGGGCAATCAGAATCGCCAAGGCTACAATTAAGGCGAGAACTAAGGTTATTACCAAGGTGGTAACTACAACCATAGTCAAGGAGGCTCTTCAAATAAACCTTCTCATCCAGGGCTTAATATTCACAAGAGGCAAAACAAGCTCAAAGACACATTGAATCATTTCATGGAGGTTTCTCTCTCCAATCACAAGAGCACCCAAGCCTCCACCAAGAATCTTGAGATACAAGTAGGACAGCTTGCAAACCAGATTGCTAAAAGACCCAAGGGGAAGTTTTTTGCGATCATAGAGACAAACCCCAAGGAACATTGCAATGCGGTGGTCACTCGCAATATGCATAAGGAGATTGAGTCCAATGGTGAGAAGGGGAGTATTAAAGAAAAAAAATGACATGATAGATGGAGTGGTGGAGGATGTAGAGTGATGAAGATGAAGAAGAAATTGAAGAAGGAGATATAAGTGCTACAAAAACAGAAAAAGAAAAAAAGAAGGAAGAGGTGATAGAATAAGTACTAGCCCAAAAAATGAAAAATCAGCTAATGAGAGATGAAAAGAAGATGGTGACAGTGGGACCACAAAGGAATTGCCTTATCCCGTGGTCCCATCCAAAAGACAAGGAGAGGTATCTTGCGAGATTCATGGATATATTCAAGAAGCTGAAATCACCATTCCATTTGGTGAAGCCTTGCACCAAATGCCTCTCTACGCCAAGTTCATGAAAGACTTAGTCACCAAGAAGAGAAAGTATATTAAGGAGGAGACAATCGAGGTGAAGGGGAATTGTAGTGCTATTATTCAGAAGACATTGCCTCTCAAGTACAAGGACCTTGGAAGCTTTACTATCCCTTGCACTATTGGGGAAGTATCCATTAGGAAGGCCCTCATTGACTTGGGGGCTAGCATTAAATGCCCCTTTCTATGCTCAAGCGGATTGGAAATTTAGAGCTTAAGCCTACATGAATGACCTTGTAGTTGTCGGATCATACCATCAAGTGCCCCCATGGTGTAGTTGAAGATGTCCTAGTGAAGGTGGGGGAATTCACATTTCGAGTGGATTTTGTCATCATGGACATGGAAGAAGATAAAAAGGTACCCCTTATCTTGGGAAGACCATTAAGGATGACTGCTAATGTGGTTGTAGATATGGGGAAGGGTCACTTGTAACTGAGTGTAGAAGATAAAAAAAAGCCACGCAAGGCATGCAACATCCAAGTGATCACAAGGCATGCTTTCACATCGACAACTACGAAGAGGAGGTAGAAGTCACCAAACAGCTCACTATGCATTCCCTTCTTCATAAGGCCTCAACAAACTCCATTGATTGCCTCACTAGTGATGAAAAGAAGAAAATCCAAGAATATATGTACAATACACATATTTTGAAGGAAATTTCATCAGAAGAAGAGGTTTTCAAGGAGCTAAAAAAGGACAAAACCATAGCCTCCTCAAGGAAAATTTGGATCCACAAGTTGGATGATGCTCTTTAGGCATACAAGATTGCAATGGAGGCTCTTATTGGTTTCACTCCTTTCCAAATTGTCTATAGCAAAGCTTGTCATTTACTTGTAAAAAAGAAGCAAAAGGAATTTCATGTTGTTCAACAAGCATTACAAGATCCATGATCTTGTCATCCATCAAGCGACGTTAAACATGTGCTTCTTGGAAGGCAACCCAAGGATTTATTTCATTTTACTTATCATTTTTCCCTTATGTTTATATCTTGCACTTGTTAGATAAATTTTTTTAAGACTTGGCTTCTGACATACTTTTGGTGACACGGCACCCTTCAGTGAGGAATCATTGTCACAAGGCGTCAGAAAGAGTCACCAAGGGTACCAATCAAATGTGGGATAAAGCTCCATTAGGTTCTTCTTCAAATCGCTCGGTGCGATTATGCTTACTCAATGAGTATGCCTTGAAATTACAGCTTTCTAAAAATTATGTAGACCTGCTTAGTGAGCATTAACTCGCTTAGCGAAAATCACCCTTTAAATTGCATAATCCAAAAACTTCCATGACTCGTTGAGCGTAAATGCTCGTTTAGCGAGCAATCCTCTCTGTCTTGATGGTAAAATTAATTGTTGAAATCTACTCAGCGAGCAATTTAATTCACTCAATGAGTTACAAAAAAAAGTCTTTGGAAATTTGTTGAGCGACCACTTAGTGGCTTGGTGAGCTCACTTTCCACATGTGCTTTTTTTGTTGCTCAAGTCATCTCTAACTTGATTTCTTACACTTTTTCTAACCTATCTGCTCCATGATAATCTTCTTTGAGTAGAGAGTACCTCTAAGGAATTCCTTGCCTATGTTCTATATGGCTTGAGGACAATCCTAATTTTTTTTATGTGGGTGGCTCATCCACCGCAAACATTGCAGTTGTTGCCATGGGAGAGAAAGGTGATGCACTCAATGAGGAAGAGCAAGCTCTCGAGGACACTAAAACTATCTAGCCATCTTGCCCATAAAGGCTATCTTTCTTAACCCTTCCTTTAATTGTTTTATGTTTTCTGTTATTTTTGTTTTGCACTCTATTTGGAGCTTCACATTATGTTATTGTTTTTTTTTTTCTCTAAACTAGCTATTACACTCTCATGTTTGAGATATGACTGAATTGTGACTTAACCATGATGATGATGCATGAAATTTTGTGAAAACAATGAATTTTGATGATAAACACAATGGATGAAAATAATTTCATGATTTGATTGCATGACAGGGTCTTGAATTATGTGTGACACACTATATGCATAACTTCTTGAATACTTTGCATTTTCCCATGTGAGTAGTGTGTACCCATACATATTGAGAGCTGACCATTGGTTGTGTGCATCTAATTTTGTATGATTCTCTTGTGTTGTGATATGCTTGTGCAATAGGGAAAGGATAAAGGTCTTGTTTGTTTACTTTTATTTAGCTAGTAGCCAAAAAGCCATCCCTTGATTAATAATGAATCCCTTGATACCTGATAAACTCCTTTTTAGTCTTTGTTTTCAAGGAATTTCTTGCACCGTTCTATTGATTTTTGCATACCATAATGAGATATTTGATTCAAATGTGTGTTGAGTTGCTGTAGTAGAGTTGAGACATTGGAAAAAGGGGAAAATAACTTCAACAAGCAAAGTTTTGAGTATGCACGGCCTCAAGCATTAGGCCGTGCATAACCAACAACGCTTTGTATGAGAAGCACGACCTCAAGCATGAGGTCATGCATAATAGTCTACGCTTCGTAAAGTATGTATGGCCTCAACCATGAGACCATGCATAACCCTATTATGTACAACCTCAGTCTTAACCCCCTTCATACCCAGTGAGACAACAACTTTATTTTCTATAAATAGTCTACTTTTAATCTTTTTACATACTTTCTTTGGAGCATTTGGAATTCCTAAGAGAACTAAAGAGCAAGGAACATTGCGGAGATTAATTTTTGTAAAATTCTTCTCCTTTAATGTCTTTATTGCTTTCTTTTATGAATTATTGCTTCCCCATGTGTATGGCTAGCTAAATTCCTAATCTAAGGTTGTGATGTGGGACCTATCATGTGAACCCTATTTCTCTATTTTCAATAAAGTTTCTCAATTGTTCTTTCAATTATATCCATGCGTTATTCTTATTGCTATTTGGGATCAGTCACCCCATAATCCAAATTGATTAATTATTATGATCAATACTAATAGGACAAAAACCACAAGTGTACAGTGTCGTCAAGTAATAAAAGTAATAAATCATTCTCTCCTCAAGGACTGTGCATTTGGCAGAGTAATTATTTCTAATTAAATAGAATTAAAAAGGCAAGAATCAGAATTGAAATATGAATTCAATTTTAAGAAACTCAATATTTGAAATTTAAATTAATAAAGGAAAGTAATTAAAATAGGATAAAAATCAATTTATAATAATTTCCAAGATTGGGGTTCACTCTATGACGATGAACAAAAATAAATTAATTACCCATGTGTTCTTGCAAGTTTCTGTTGAAGGCGAATAAATCTAAGGTGCTTTTCATTCCCTTTCAAGATACGAAAAGGTATCTAATCAAATTTACCCCTACTGTCGTGGTGGCTATGTTCAATTAGACCTATTTATGTTCTATGTTAATTCATTTGATCCTCTTAGGGTTCCACCTACTCTCGTGGTTTTACACCTAAGTCCCTTCTTATGGTTCAGAAATTATAAATTCACCTCTCAGTACATCCCAAAACTCCTATGAATACGTTAAATGCTAGCCAATTCATTTAACTCATAGAATGCAATAGGAAGAAATCAAAAGAGAACAAGAACAACATAAGGATTATAGAAATAAATTCATTCAAAGTTCATAGGGCTATGCCCAATCCTAGAAAAAAAAAGAGACTACTCGCAAGTAGCCATGAAATCCAAATTAGATATTAAAGAAGAAGAAGATGACCAACGGAAAGAGAAGAAGATGATCAAAACTCCCGCTCTCTTCGTAGCCATCAAACGTAAAAAATGCGAAAACCTATTCTAAAGTTTAGAAGGGTATTTAAAGACAGTGGGTTAAAAGGTTCAGGCCCAATTACAAATAAAAAAAATCATAAAGAAACACTAAAAAGTTAAGTCTGATCATGCGTCACGATTGTGATTTATATCTCATGGCCGTGACTTGTGCTGTCTCGCCCAAAATAAATCTTCTAGTGCTGGTCACGATCATGAGATATGGATCATGACCATGATTGTTGTTGTCTTGAGCACATTACTTGAATTTTTGGCGCCACAACATGGTCTTGAACTTTGTCTCACGGTTGTGATTAGGATAAATGCAAGTTCCAAAGGTGTAATTTAGGTAGTGAAAAGTGACATTGGACTCTCAAATTCATACCTGAAACATAACAACACCCAAAGTGCAACCAAATTCAAAAAACATACAGAAAAGAAAGGAAAATCATCTTGCTTGGAGCAACTCTACGTGAAGTGCCGCCCCTTTCACCAACCCATTGGCGTTGGTTTTTAGCTACCACTTCAATGATAGCTATTGCATCATCAAGCAATTTATCCATGAACGATCCACCAACTGCGGGTTGCAACAACATTTTGCTTGGATAATTTAATCCATTATGGAAAAGATGGATTGTCAAGGGTCTATCAAGCCCATGGTGAGGGCAAGCAAAAAGTAGATCTGCAAATCTTTCCCAAGAGTCAGCAAATGATTCAGTTTCGCCTTGGCAAAAGTTTGTTATCTGCCTACACATCTCATCTGTCTTTGAAGGTGGATAGTACTTTTCCAGAAATGTTTTTTCGCAAAGCTCCCATGTAGTGACAAAATTTCTAAGAATATTTCTCATCCATGCCCTTGCTTTTCCTGCTAAAGTAATGGGGAAATGGCATAATCGCAAAGCATCTTATGTGATCCCTTGAAAATTTTAGGTCTCACATATCTTTAGGACCCCCTCCAAGTGGTCAGCTGGGTCTTCAAGAAACAACCCGTGGAATTGACTTTGCTTAAGCATGTGTAAGAGGGCAGGAGGTAATTAGAAATTTGCATTTCCAATATCTGGACAAGCAATCCCTCTAGGCAATCCTCAGATTGTCAGGGTAGCATATTCCCTTAAAGTGTTAGATTGTTGTCTCAGTTCCAAAGTCCCACATCGCTTGGTTTGTAAAAACTTATGTCTCATTAGTGTTATATATAGAGACACCTTGTAAGCTTTAAGTAGTACGAAATAAAAAGTCTTTCTTAGTGTAGCCGTGGACGTAGGTACATACATTGTGTGCTAAACCACGTAAATACTTTGTGTCTTCTCTCTCCTCTCCTTATTTTTTTTTTCCTTTTATTGCTCTATACTAACAACTAGTATCAGAGCCTAGTTACTCCACGAGATTTCCTTAGTTTAGAGGAATTAGTGGGAGTCTTCTCAGCTTAGAGGAGGCAGTGGGAGCAATGGCATTGGAAGAGGGGAAGGTGAAGATCGAGAAGTTCGATGGCAAAGATTTTAGCTTTTGGAAGATGCAGATAGAGGATTATCTATATCAGAAGAAGTTGTATCAACCCTTATCAGGGGATAAGCCAAACGACATGAAGCAAGAAGAATGGAACTTGCTAGACCGGCAGGCTCTTGGCGTGATCAGATTGACATTAGCCAAGAACGTCGCGTTCAACATTGTAAACGAGAAGACTACTGCAGGCCTGATGAAGGCGTTATCAGATATGTACGAGAAGTCGTCTGCAGCCAACAAAGTATACTTGATGCGTCGCTTGTTCAACCTCAAAATGGGAGAAGGTATCTTTGTAACTGATCATATTAATGAATTTAATACTATTCTTGCCCAATTGGAGTCAGTGCAGATTAAATTTGAGGATGAGGTGAAGGCATTGATTCTATTGTCATCACTACCAGATAGCTGGGCTGCAACTGTTACTGCAGTTAGTAGTTCTGCAAGGGAGAACACATTAAAGCTTAGTGACATCCATGACTTGATCTTAAGCGAAGATGTTCGCAAGAGAGATTCAGGAGAATTTTCTAGCCATGTTCCCAATTCAGCATTGAATACTGAAGGCAGAGGAAGGACTACCCAGAAGGGTCAGAATGGTCGAGGCAGATCAAAGTCAAGAGTAAGAGGTCAGACAAAATTTCGAAGTGATATTATCTGTTGGAATTGTGACAAGAGAGGTCACTTTACCAATCAGTGCAAGGCACCAAAGAAGAACAAGACTTACAAAAATAAGAAGCACGATGATGATGAATCCACAAATGCAGCAACTAATGAACTTGATGATGCATTAATTTGTAGCTTGGACAGTCCTGTTGATTCATGGGTTATGGACTCAGGTGCGTCGTTCCACACTACTCCCCTCTAAAGATTTATTGTCTAACTATATTTCTGGAAGGTTTGGGAAAGTTTACCTTGCAGATGGAAAATCTCTTGACATTGTCGGAAGAGGTGATATTGACATCAAAACCTCCAGTGGAACCCTATGGACATTGCACAATGTTAGACATATTCCTGCCTTAAAGAGAAATTTAATATCTATAGGGCAGTTGGATGATGAAGGGCATTACACCACTTTTGGAGATGGAGCTTGGAAGGTAACAAAAGGCAATCTCGTTGTGGCTCGTGGAAAGAAGCGAGGATCTCTTTACATGATTGCAGATGAGGATATGGTAGCAGTTACTGAGGCAGTCAATAATTCAACCCTATGGCATCAAAGACTTGGACACATGAGTGGAAAAGGAATGAAGCTTATGGCGGCAAAGGGTAAGCTATCAAGCCTGAAGCATGTTGATGTTGGTGTTTGTGAACACTGTATCTTTGGAAAGCAGAAAAAGGTTAGCTTCTCAAGGGCAGGGAAGACTCCTAAAGTTGAAAAGCTAGAATTGGTGCATACAGATGTTTGGGGGCCAGCTCCAGTGAAATCTATTGGAAACTCACGCTATTATGTCACCTTTATCGACGACTCCACCAGAAAGGTATGGGTTTATTTTCTTAAAAATAAATCTGATGTGTTTATTGTGTTTAAAAGGTGGAAAACAGAAGTTGAAAATCAGACAGGTCTAAAGGTTAAAAGTCTGAAATCTGACAATGGCGGGGAGTATGATAGTCGGGAGTTTAAGGACTTCGTTCGAGAACATGGGATCGAATGATTAAGACAATACCAGGAACACCTGAGCAAAACGGTGTTGCAGAAAGGATGAATAGAACCTTGAACGAGAGAGCGAGGTGTATGCGGATCCAATCTGGCTTGCCTAAAGCATTCTGGCCAGAAGCAATAAGCACAGCAGCATATCTCATCAATAGAGGACCATCAGTTCCTTTGAATTATCAGTTGCCCGAAGAAGTATGGTCTGGAAAGGAGGTAAAACTCTCACATTTGAGAATTTTTGGTTGTGTTTCATATATACTGATAGACTCTAATAGTAGAGATAAATTGGATCCAAAGGCGAGGAAGTGTTATTTTATTGGTTATGGATCTGACATGTATGGCTACAGGTTTTGGGATGACCAAAACAAGAAAGTTATCAGAAGCAAGAACGTCACTTTTAATGAGAATTTATTTTATAAGGACAAATTTTCTACGTAGAATCTACATGTGCAGGTAAACTGTCAGAAATTCCTGAGAAAGCAACACTTGAAGAAATTTCAGAAAGTGATGTAGCCAATAGAAACCAGAGTACAGGCGTAGAGGTTGAGTCAGCACCAGAACCATCAACTCCTCCAAGAAGATCTAACAGAATTTCAGTACCACCAGATAGGTATTCCCCTTCATTGCATTATTTATTGTTAACTGATGCGGGTGAGCCAGAATGTTTCAATGAGGCTATGCAGGGGAATGACTCTATTGAGTGGGAGCTAGCAATGAAAGATGAGATGGCATCTCTTCAGAAGAATAAGATGTGGTCTTTAATTAAATTTCCAGAAGGAAAGAAAGCTCTGCAGAATAAGTGGGTCTATAGGCTAAAGGAAGAATCTGATGGTAGAAGAAGATACAAGGCGAGACTTGTGGTGAAAGGGTTTCAGCAAAAACAAGGAATTGATTTCACAGAGATTTTCTCTCCAGTTGTAAAGATGACTACCATCAGAGTTATTCTGAGTACTGTAGCTGCAGAGAATCTTCACTTGGAGCAGTTAGATGTTAAAACTGCATTCTTGCATGGGGATCTAGAGGAAGACATTTATATGACCCAACCAGAAGGTTTTGAAGTGCCAGGCAAGGAGAATCTTGTGTGCAAGCTTCATAAAAGTTTATATGGTTTGAAACAAGCACTGAGGCAGTGGTACAAGAAGTTTAATGAGTTTATGAGCAACTCAGGATTTAGCAGATGTAACATGGACCATTGTTGCTATGTTAAGAAATATACTAATAGCTATGTTATCCTTGCTGTGTATGTTGATGACATGTTGATTGTAGGGTCTAGTATGGCAGAAATTAACAAGTTGAAGCAGCAATTGGCAGAAAGCTTTGAAATGAAGGATCTTGGTCCAGCTAAACAAATCCTTGGTATGAGAATTCTTAGAAACAGATCAGAAGGAATTTTGAAGCTGTCTCAGGAGAAATACATACACAAGTTGCTTGACAGGTTTTACCTTGAAGATGCTAAAACCAGGAATACCCCTCTGGGATCTCATTTGAAGTTTTCAAATGAGCAATCTTTGCAGACAGATGAAGAAAAATGTTACATGTTAAGAGTACCATATGCATCAGCAGTTGGGAGTTTGATGTATGCTATGGTGTGTAGCAGACCTGACATAGCACATGCAGTGGGAGTTGTCAGTAGGTTCCTATCAAATCTAGCAAAGGAGCATTGGGAAGGCATAAAGTGGATACTCAGATATCTGAAGGGTACTTCAGGGATGTGTTTGTGCTTTAGAAAAAGCGATCTCACTTTACAGGGATTCTCAGATGCAGACTTGGGAGGAGATTTTGATACCAAGAAAAGCACCACAGGCTACATTTTTACTTTGGGAGGTACTGCTGTGAGTTGGAAGTCCAAACTTCAACATAGAGTTGCTCTCTCAACCACCGAAGCCGAGTACATAGCTATCTCAGAAGCAGCTAAGGAGATGATTTGGCTAAAGAATTTTCTCAATGAATTAGGGAAAGAACAAGATAATGCTTCAATGTTCAGTGACAGTCAAAGTGTTATAAGTCTTGCTAAGAATCCAGTCTTCCATTCTAGATGCAAGCATATTCAATTAAGATACCATTTTATCAGGGAGTTGATAAATGATGGAGACTTATCTTTGCTGAAGATCTTAGGATCGGAGAATCCAAATGATATGTTGATTAAAGCTCACTACAACCGACAAGCCGAGGCTTTGCATTGCCTCAGTTGGCCTTCGAGGATAGTTGAAGATGAAGGCGCTACACTAGGTGAAGAGTTGATGAACTCATTGCTTACAAGGAGCTGCTACAGTTTGGAACTTAGACCCTAAGTGGGAGAATTGTTAGATTGTTGTCTCAGTTCCAAAGTCCCACATCGCTTGATTTGTAAAAACTTATGTCTCATTAGTGTTATATATAGAGACACATTGTAAGTTTTAAGTAGTACGAAATAAAAAGTCTTTCTTAGTGTAGCCGTGGATGTAGGTACATACATTGTGTGCCGAACCACGTAAATACTTTGTGTCTTCTCTCTCCTCTCCTTATTTTTTTTTCCTTTTATTGCTCTATACTAACATAAAGGCCTATTTGCATTTGCATTAACCTCTTCTTCAGCCATCATTGATTTTGGAGTTTCAATAATGACAACCTTTTGCTTCTGCACTTTTCTTCTTCTCCAGAATGTTCTCTCGATTTCAGGGTCACCTTTTATGGGTTCTCCAAGATGAAGAGATCTTGGCATACACAAGATAACACCTGCAAAATAGAGAAAAGCATGAAGTCTGAAAAGGAAATCAAATAATAATAAAAAAAAGATATAAAAAAATAGCAAATTAATTCTAAATAAAAAGTAACTATTACCAAGCTAAGAGACACAATCCTCGACAACGACACTAAAAACTTGATAGGACTAAAAAAAGTTAAGTCTATCGCGCGTCATGGCCGTGATCCATATCTCACGACCATTACTCGTGCTATCTTGCCCAAAATAAATCTTTTAGCGCTGGTCACGGTCGGGAGATATGGATCACGACCGTGATTGCTGTTGTCTCGAGCACATCAGTTGAATTTTTTGGTGCCACAACATGGTCTTGAACTTTGCCTCATGGTTGTGATTCTCTAAAGGATAAATGCAAATTCCATAGGTGTAATTTAGGTAGTGAAAAGTGCCATTGGACTCTCAAATTCACACTTGAAACACAATAACACCTAAAGTGAAACCAAATCCAACAAAATGCAGAAGAGAAAGGAAAATTATCTTAAACTAAATCCTAAATGCGAAAATGTATAAACAAAACTAAATGAAATGCAATGCAAATGTAGTATGAAATGCAACACATCAAAAACACCTTTAATTGATAGATCTATGCATAGATCAAATTCTATGGATTTGCATGACCAAACGAATATCTAAATTCCCAATCTAATTAACATCGGCTGATCAACCTCTTTGCCGTTAAAACCTTCTCTCTAATTGAATCCTTCATGACCAATAAGGGAATAAATTAGGGAAAAGAGGATTTTCAATGAATGACCAGACTTTGATTATTATTTTAAGAGGCATGATTGGTAATTGAACAGATAATTGAGGTTTAATTGAAATAAAAAAATAGGTGGAATGTAAAGATAGGTCTGAATTCATGACCCTAGGTCTTTAAATTTGTTAGAACCTTCATTATTCTCAAGTGTTTTTTGCTTTATTTCTTTTTACAATTAAATTGTAACTCAAACTAATCTTTCGATCACTTGTCCTTTATAAATTTATTATTTGGGAACCACTTCTAATCTCTAAGGTACGATATATGGACTTAGGTCCACTATTATTGTTGCATACAGTACGCTTGCCCTTAAGCATCCATATTTTACGCATCAATACCCCTTTGGCTTGGAATTGAAAAATACTTTCCTTGGAACACCATAAGCCTTAATGAAATTATACCCACCTTATCACCTTAAGGGATAGGAGAGCAACACCTAAGTAAAGAAGCAATTTTTTTTCAAAATTTGGGGTTGTTTAAATCTATGGTGTACATGAACGAGAAGGTAAATGCAATAATAGCACACAATAGTAGCAAGGGCTAAGCAAAAAAAAAAAAAAAATTGAACCAAAGTTCAATGTGTGCCGTTGTTTTCTCACAAAGGAAATATTCAAAGATAAGAAATGTTGGAACTCCTTACAGGAGAAAGGAAATAGGAAATTCTCTCCTAAACCTTTAGGTACTTTGAATTTTGGAAAAACCAACTTTCTTTCACTACATTTCCATTATGGTCACGAATTATACCCCCACATGCTGCAATCCCTGTATCACTTACTGCACCGTCAACATTATGTTTGAACGATGCAAAACTTGGTGGTTTCCATATTGTAGCTTGTCCATCACTTCATTCCACATTACACATTTGGAGAACATCCTTCATTGCCCAAGTATGGTTTATACTCATAACCATTTTTCTCACTCATGCCATAACTGCACTTTCCATTGATGAGAACATTGAGAATGCCACATCGTTTCTATTTCTCCATAAGTAGTATAGTGTAATCCCAAACACTATCGTCCATTCCTCGTCAAGAGGTGCACTATACCTCGATAGATGTTTCTATAGCCAATTACCAATCTTGTCTTCAAAGAACCCTTCTAGTCTATCAGCCTTTAATAACTCCTTCCAAACCCTTCTAGCAAAGATGCAATCCCTAATTGCATGCGCAACTATTTCAAGTGCTATTTGACATACTGTACAAAGGTTTGACTCCGACATCCCTCTAGCTTACCTTAAAACATTTGTCACCAATGCCTGTCGTGCTATTTTCCATGCGTGAACACACATCCTCTCAGGTTCATTCCACTTCCATATTGTACGGAATAATGGGTCATTTTGCTTATCAACATGGGTGAGATGGCCTTATATGCTGAGGCGACCGTGAAGATACCATCATTTGTGGGTTTCCATGCTGGCTTGTCATCTGATAATCCTAGCCTAGGAGGGTCCATCGTGATAATCGCTTGACATATATGATTTGACACCATCAGACTAAGTTTAGTTACGTCCCACCCTCCATCCAATAAAGTGAAGTCACTGACTGTGGCCATAATATCGATCTCATCTAGTCCAACAAGAGCATACTCCTCCATCTTGTCATGCCTCGGCACCCACGAGTCTTGCTAAAACAAGATGGATGTTCCATTGATCACTTTCCACGCTGTGCACTTTCTCACATCATTCCAAACTTGGCTCACACCCCGCATGAAATTTGAGCCATGTTGCTTCTTGGTAAACATCGGGGCCACCATACTTTCACATTTATATTTTGCCGTAAAGACATTTGACCACAATGCAGGTTTGCGCATTGATAGAGTGTAATTTAGCATAGTCTAGACATGTTTTATACCTCATTTTGATCATTTTAGTTGAGTTTTGTGAGATTGGGTCGTTTGGGCCCAAGTGTCGAAAATTGCTATTTGTCATGTTTTATTAATGCTTTTGATACTGTCTCTTGTGTAACCCATAACTTTTGGTAAAGGTATCCGATTTTGATGATTCTTGTCATGTTTGAAAGATAAGGAGGAGATATGAAATTTCATGTCTCACAAGGATTTTCTAATTCTGACGTTTCAGGGGTCGAATTTTCGATTTAATGTTACGGTCCTGCACTTGTAATAATTCCACGTTTTAGTTTGTAACTAGGTAGGTTTTATTTAGTGGGTTCATACCTTGTGGGGGTGGGGGGAGCACGATTTTGGCCTTTTGTTTTTAGCTTTTCCTTTGGCCTTTTGTTTTTAGCTTTTCCCCTTTTACAAGACAACAATAACACTACACAACGCTTCTACATTGAATAAAAATCTCACCTTTGCTCTCTTCTCTCTCTTCTCTTCTTTTATGTTTCTCCCTCATCAATTTCATGCAGCCCCTTTGCAGCCACCATGAAGATCTTCATGGAGGGCTTGCAACCCAAGAATCATGTGCTTGTGGGTAAATATGAGTTCCTCTATTCTCAATTTCGAATTTTGCTCATGAAAACTCTCTTCCCCCTTATTCTAATTTTGAATTTCCTTGTTTAATGTATGATAATGATTAGAATAGGGAATTGAAATATGAATTTGGGTCAATTACAATTGATTGATTGTGATTTAATATGATACGTGTTTGAATTTGGGAAAACTTTGAATTTTTCCTATTAGAATGATGTATTTATTGAATGTTAAGCTTTGGCACTTGATCTAGTGTGATTGTGCCAAGAAAAAGATTGGTCAACGGTGGTGAACAACAGCTTCACAGAGATGTGGTATCGTTCAACTTCGGCACTTGATTTGGTGTGATTGCATCGGGAAAAAGATTGGTCGGCAATGGTGAACAGAAGCTTCGCAAAGGTGCGATACTGTTCACACACTATTCACGATGTTTTGAAAAAAAAAATTTGAAGAAAAAGATTGGTCGGCAATGGTGAACAACAGCTTTGCAGAGGTGCAGTACTGTTCACACACTATTCATGACGCTTTGAAAAAAAAATTGAAGAAAAAGATTGGTCAGCAATGGTAAATAGCAGCTTCGCAGAGGTGCGGTACTATTCACAATGCTTTAAAAAAATAAAAATTTGAAGAAAAAGATTGGTCGGTAATGGTGAATAGCAGCTTCACAGAGGTGCGGTACTGTTCACGCACTATTAATGACACTTTGAAAAAAACATTGAAGAAAAATATTGGTCGACAATGGTGAACAACAACTTTGCAAAGGTGCAGTACTATTCACACACTATTCATGACGCTTTGAAAAAAAGATTTGAAGAAAAAGATTGGTCGGCAATGGTGAACAGCACTTCGCAGAGGTGCGGTACTATTCACAATGCTTTGAAAAAAATAAAAATTTGAAGAAAAAGATTGGTCGGCAATGATGAATAGCAGCTTCACAGAGGTGCGGTACTGTTCACGCACTATTCATGACGCTTTGAAAAAAACATTGAAGAAAAAGATTGGTCGGCAATGGTGAACAGTAGCTTCGTAGAGGTGTGGTACTGTTCATTCACTATTCGCGACACTTTGAAAAAAAATATTGGTCGTCAATGGTGAATAGCAGCTTTGTAGAGGTGTACCGTTCACGCACTATTCATGACGTTTTGAAAAAAAAAATTTAAGACAAAGATTGGTCGGCAATGGTGAACAGTAGCTTCGCTGAGGTGCAATATTGTTCATGCACTATTCACGACACTTTGAAAAAAAAATTGAAGAAAAAAAAAATTAACCTAGGGAGGAAGAGAGGATCACCTATCATGGGAGGAAGTGAGGATCATTGGGAAGCAAAGAGACAAAGAGAGGTCGTGGAAAGAAGATCCACCGAAGATGTCCACTAGGGAAAAATTGTCTTCGGTGAAGCACAATTTCCCTGATTCCCTCAACCAGGCTCTGATACCATATTAGAATGATGTATTTACTAAATGTATGTTTGTGAAAACCACACCTCATCTCTATTTATATTAAGGAAATCCTCAATAATTGATTACATCATATAAACATAAAGATAAATAATAACTAACAAGATAATATAAAGATAATAACTACCAAGATAATATAAAGATAATATATATTTTAACATTTTCGAATGAATGTAAGATGATTGCCTTAAATTTCGTATTGTTGGAAATTTCATAAGTATGAATTTGACTTATCCTTGTTGCAACTGTGATTATTTCTTCATAAGCATAGGTTCTTGAGTTGTATCTCTTTGATTCTGTTTTTGTTTATTGTTTAGAAAGTTGTTTTGTTGCTTTAATTTTTGAAAATCACACAAAATCCCCCCTATTTTGAATTGAATGCAAGGTGTTTGATGAATTGTATCTTTGAGAAAATGACCTGAGTTAGCCTTATATTGCAAACTTAGTTTCTTTTGACGGCGTGTTCGACGCACTTCGTCACGCATGCACAATCTCCAACTTGCCTTCATAAGTAAGGCTTTATTCATACACCTTGTCGACCTCAGCCCCAAACCACCAACCATCTTTGGTGAGCACACCTCATGCCATGATACCATGTGCACCGTTTGATTTCCTACCGACTCACCCCAGATGAAGCCATGACACTTTTTTGATCTCATTGCAAACCGATATAGGAAGTAGAACCGATTGCATGATGTAGTTTTGAAGTGCTTGAATTACGAATTTTGCAATAGTTATCCTCCCAGCCATAGAGAGCATCCTCCCTTGCTACTTACTCTGCTTTTTATTAACCTTCTCCAACAAAAAAGTAAAAGACTGTTTATTTGGCCTCTCATGAAAAATCGGAACCCCAAGGTACTTATCAAGATTATCCGTCATTTGGAACCCACACTTTTCCGTTCCTTCACAGCCCAATTAACGTTTTTCGAGAAGAAAATTATGGTCTTCTCTTTATTAACTTTTTGACCCAAGCTCTCACAAAACAAACCCAATATGGTACTAATAGCTTTTGCTTGCTCTACATTTGCTTCCGCAAAAAGTAGCAGATCGTCTGCAAAAGCTAAATGCAATATCAATGACCCACCTCTATTAATCTGCACTGGCTTCCAGAACTTCTTTTGCACAGCCAAGTTGATCAGGTGAAACAACCTCTAAATACATAGGACAAATAATTATGGCGATATTGGATCTCCTTGTCTAACCCCTCTCCTTGGCCAAAACTCCTCAAGCGCCTCCCCATTCCACAACATCCTCATGTTGATCGTAGAGATGTAATGCCAGATGGTCTCAACAAACTGATCAGGACAACCAATATCCATTAATGTCTCTTTAATGAACTCCCAGTTGAGGTGATCATACGCTTTCTCCAAATCCACCTTAATTGCCATCCATCCCTTCTTCCCTTTCTTCCCTCGCATAGAGTGGAAAACTTTTTGCGCAATAATGATATTATCACTATTGTGCCTATTTGGAATGAAGCTACATTGGCATGGGTTGACCAACTTTTCCATTATCTGGCGCAACTACAGTGCCAGAATCTTCGTGACAGTCTTGTATGAGACGTTACATAAACTAATTGACCTAAGATCCTTCATCCGCACGACCAAATCCACTTTCAGAATTAATGTAATCAAGGTGGCATTTATACTCTCTACCATTGCAAGGTCCCTAAAGATGGATAGGATAAGATTACATAAATCTTCACCTATAATGGCTCATTAAGATTGGTAGAAAATTGCTTGTAGGCCATCTTAACTCGGTGCTTTGAACACTCCCATACTCTTTATGGCTGTGTGGATTTCTTCTTGAATCACCTCTTTCCCCAACATCGCCATCTCCTCACTCAACATTGGGAATGACTTTGTAAGGAAAAAGGGTTCTCATGCTTCATTAGTTGAGAATATGTTCTTGAAATACTCCATAACATATGCCTCCAACGCCTCCGAATCACCCACCCACTCACCATTTTCATCCTAAACCATGTTAATCCAATTTCACTTCTACTGGATGGTAGTCAAATTGTGGAAGTACTTTGAGTTCCTATCTTCAAACTCAATCCACTTCGACCGTGATTTTTGGAACCATAGAAACTTCCTCTTGCACTAGTACTTGTTCATATTCCTTCCATACTTTGTATTGTTCCTCTTCCATACTCGCATTACACCCCTTTCTCATTCCTAGAGATGCTATTGAGCTTTTGCATCAATGATTTCTTTTTGGTGAAGATGTGGCAAAAACTTCATCATTCCACTTCTTTAACTCATCGCGAAACAGGTCAATCTGCATGTTCCACCCATGTTCATTTGTCTTCCACTTCACACTCATGAAATGTGAAAAATCCTCATGGAGCACCCATGTCGCTAGGAATCAGAAAGGGCGACGCTTCCTATTACACCCTCCACTCTTTGTTAACGTCACTAATAACAATCTATAGTTAGATTTGGAGCTTGGAATATGAAAGACTGTCACATTAGGGAACATAATCCGCCAATCAACATTTATAAGCATTCTATCCAACCTCTCCAATCCATTCCTACTCTAAGTGAACAGAAAACCTTGAAAGGACGCATCAATAAGATTGCACCTTTCAACTGTTTCCCTAAAATTAACCATACTATGGATAAATGATGTGATATGTTCCTTGCTCCTCTCAAGACCATTTAAAAGCGCATTGAAATCTCTAATCACTGCCCAAGGCCCCTGATTATCCTCAACTATCTTGTTAAGAGCTTGCCACAATTCTTGCTAACGCGTAAACTTAGGATTCCCATACACCGCTGTCAAAGCCCAAGGTACGCCTCTCCTGAACCAAACCTCCATGTGCACAAATTGCACCCCATGTGTTTCGACCTCCACAGCCCAATCCTTTTCATCCCACAAGACCCAAATTCCACCAACATGCCCATTGGCATCAACGATAAAGTTGTAATCATAACCACACCATGTCACAATACTCCTCGTCTTACTCCCACTCGCATGTGTTTCCATTATACATAATGACGATGCCATATACTTCTTCATATCTTTTATGAGGCTAACAAAACCTCTATCTGCAATTCCTTTACAGTTCCATGCGATCATATTCATTTGGAACTAGATGGATTTTTGACCACTACTGGTCTGGGATTCTGGTAAGCTTCATGCCCCACACTTGCCATTGTCATATCTACGTCCTAGAGGGTTGTGCCATGCAGAGGGTTAGCATCCTCGTTCATAAATATGGTTGTGGATTTCCCAGGTGTCTGGTTCGTTGTCATCGAATGAACACCATCCCCGGCTGACACTATGGGTTTCACCGCAGATGAGCCCTTGCCGCCAAGAATCTCAACAGCTTGGATTTTTTCAACAAAATCTCTAATGTCCTCCATTTCCATCCGTTCCTCCATTCTCTTCAGAAGTCAAAACATTTGAACATCATTTGTTTCCTTTTGGCCCTTGTTGCCTACAGGTTGGTTTTAGTCATTGAGGTAACTTCCTTTTCCTTACACGATGTGGTAGCCTTGGTGACAATCTTTGGTGGGCCTTTAATTGGGACCCCACCTTGTTTCACTTTTTGTACCCCACTTGATTGTGGATTTTTACCACTTGATGCATTCTTGATTTTTATTTTGGTCCCACCCAGTGTGCTAGCATCACTTCGAGTGTTCCCTTTAAATATCATAGTTGGGGCTGCCTTATTTTTAACTAGACCTCTATCATGAGTGTTTCCATGCACAACCCTAGCATTGTTCTCTCTCTTGTTGGGGTATGTTGCATGTATACCCTTGACCAATTTATACACATCCCCAATCCCGCTTTGCTTGCTTCTATTTTTTTTTCTTCCTGTTAACAATCATCCAAGGCTCGTACATTGACTGATCATACTTGTCATCTTCAATCAACTTCTCTCTTGCACTTCTTGTTGTGTCGTTACATACCACATTAGCCTTAGGCTGCTACCTAACTATCCCACTTGTTTGTGCGCTTTCCTCCACGCCATTTGCCGATGGTGGAGCCTCCTCCCCTTGCCTACCATCCTCTATTCTTGCCATCGCATTCACCACCCTTGGTCTGTGAAGGCACGTCTTCAGCCTTATGCCCATATCGACTGCATTGAAAGCAAATTGCATGGAGCCCTTCATATTTAAGTTGTAAAACATGACCTCTTGTGATGATTTTTGGTACTAGTAGCCTTGAGAGATCTAGTTCAACACAAATCCTAGCAAAACGCCCCTAGAGTGGACCGATGCCACTTTGTCAATATTTAGCAAAGTGCAACATATATATTAAAATATTTTATACCAAGGGAATGAATCCATTTACAATTCAAACCTTTCTTTTTATTGATAAATTAAAGTTTAAAATACAATGATATTATATCCTTTAAATGGAGTATGCTATATTAATATATAAGATTTATCAACCAAATTTTTATTTTAGTTTTTATTTTAAATAAAACATTTTTATTATAAAAATTAATTATCTGAAATAGAAAGTTGTAGAAAATTATTAAAGTAACTTTTAATTTGGTGATGACACGTGTAAAACTTTCCTTTAAATGGAGTTTGCTATATTAATATATAAGAGATGGAGAGAGAAAGGGAAAGGTGGAAGCAAGGTGAGGAAACGAAGGGCTCGTGTGCACAAGGAATAGAGCCAATTTGGAAGGGGGGGGGGGGGGGGGAGATCTTCTGATGTAGCTAGGAGTAGCACTTCAGTGCCACGCGAGGGTGATGGCCAAACGTCTTTCTTCTTCACAAACTTTCCCCCACATTTTTGAGTGAAAGACCTTTGGAGTATCTTTCGTGGCTACGGATCCGTGTCGGAGGTCTTCATTCCAGTGAAGTCGGATAGAAGGGGCAACAAGTTTGGCTTTGTTCACTTCACAGGTGTGCAGGATGCTCAAATCTTAGGACTAAGGCTCGACAAGATCTTCATTGGCAGCCACAAACTTAGGGTAAATGCTCTGAAGTTCTTGTGAGGAACGCTTAGATTTATCAGCCTCAATCATGCTAAGTTTGGAAGGGGTTACAAGGCGGGGGAGGATCAGGAAAACGTGGGGGGTTGTCCAACATGCCAAGATTGCTCTTATGCTAGTGTCTTGAAAAACAATATCCCAAAGGTTTTTATAAACCACAAAGGAGGTCGTCACAGAGGAGTTCCTTCATTCAATTTGTCCTTTAAGGCTAACATTGACATTATCAAAAAACTGGACAAGGCTTACGTTGGTTGTGTGGCTAAAAAGGGCGATGCATACATTACTCAACAAAAGCTTTATTTAGAAGGTGTTTTTGGCATCAAAGCTACACTGATGGGCGCATCCTTAGTCTTGTTGGAGACTAATGAAGAAAAGGTTGTCGTAGACTACATCAACGACTCTATTGTTTGGGTAAGTGAGTGGTTGGAGGAGATCTCGAGGTGGAGACTGTAATGCATTGATAACGAACGTATAGTGTGGTTAAAATACTATGGTGCATCAGTTCATGTGTGATTAGAGGAGTTCCTTAGGATGATAGACTCATGCTATGGCAAATTCATGTATATTGATGACTCGACCAAGGAGCAGGTCAGGTTTGATGTGGCAAGCATCCTTATTCATACCAGCATTCGTAACGTGGTAGACTATAAGGTGAAGGTTCAGATCAATGCAGACCTATTCGATATCAAAGTTATGGAGATGGACTTGGAGGATTGCTCTAAATGCCTTCTTTGCGAACTAAGCCTTTTCATGCGTTGGCTGGGTCAAATGATTCTAATAAGGTGAATTCTTCGATCCTGCCGGATAGTGAAGACTTGGAGAACTTAGGTTTCGAGGAGTTTGGAGATGGGAAGGTGGACTAGGAGGAAGTGTGTGGCGGGGAAATCAACCATGATTTGGATTTGAATTTTGAAAATTTAAATTGGGAGGGAAATTTGGAGGTGGACTCTTTGGAGGGGGAGTGCGAGAATATAAATGTGCATGGCCCAATTGTTTCTAGGCTCGTTTGGGACGACAACGGATTGAGGCCTACCCTAGACTAAGATTCGTTGGTTTGGGGGGTGGCAGTGAGTGTCAATAAGGCCCAATTATCATGGGGCAGTGTGGATGCTTCAAAGGAACCTCTACCATCTCTCATTAAAGAAACTCAACAAGGAGTAGAGAACAACTTCTCTCTATCATTAGGTCATGAGCCTATACAAGGCTTAGGTGAAGTTGTGGGGCTACAATAGTGTGAAGGCACTATATCTCCAGATGATGCTAATATAGGGGTGGTGCACCCTATAGGCGAGGTACTCTTGTAGAGCTCAAGTTTAAATGACACATCAAATTCAAACATTCTACCTTGCAATAGACGCATTAAAGCTAAGTCAGAAGGCATCATAACTAGTAAAGTGTGGAGTTTATCTAAGTACATTGGGGTGAAAAGGAAGTGAGATGATGATTTCTTCATACAACAAATCAATCTATTAAAAGATAGGGACAGACTGAGATGGATCAACACAAGGAGGAAGCACGGTGGAGTATGAGGTTCTCATCTCTAAACGCGAGGGGGGTGAAGGATTGTGCGAAAAGACATCGCATCCGGTCTTTAGTTGAGGAAAGCAAATTCAATTTTTGCATGCTACAAGAAACAAAATGTGATCTAGTGGAGGAATGCATGATTAGAGATTTGTGGAGTGGTAAGGGAGGGAATTGTGACTGGAAATTTACACCTTTTGTCAGGTCTTCAAGTGGTTTGTTGAGCATTTGGAGAAGAGACTTGTTTCAGGTAAAATTCTCTTTCCAAGGTGATGGTTTTTTGGGTATGTGTATTGATTGGAAATGTGAAGGGAAGCTTGTGTATGTGGTGAATGTTTATTTTGCCTACTCCATGTCTGACAAAAGAAAGCTACGAGTGGACTGACTCATGTTTAAAAGGGGCTCTAGTAGATCTTAGTGGTGTATAGCTGGTGATTTCAATGCCATAAGATCACGAGAGGAATGGAGAGGGAGATTTGTTGCGCACAACATCGCTAAAATTGCTAAATTCAACTTGTTCAAACAACAAATGAAGCTAACAGATGTCCCCTATTCAGGTAAGAAATTTACATGGTTTATCAATGAGTAGAATTGACCACTTCTTAGTCTCAGAAGATTTATTGGATCTTTGGGGAATCTCAATTCAATAGGTGGGGCAGAGAGACATTTCAGATCACTATGGTATTATTCTAAAGAATGAGATTAAGGATTGGGGACCGAAGCCATTCAAATTCTACAACTTTTGGTTGGAACACCCAAACTGCAAGAAAGTAATTAATGAGTACTGGGAACAACACTAGGTGTAGGGTTGGAAATTGTTCTCTGTCATGGAAAAACTTAAGGCTCTAAAATTGAAATTGAGAAGTTGGAGTAAGGTGTCGTTTAAGGAAATGGAAGGTAATATGTAGGATGTGGTAAAAGAGATGAATATTCTCAACGAGTAGGTTATGGAGGGTCAGGGTTGGTCTCATGAGATCAGGAAACGATTGCTTGTTGATTTTTGGAAACTTGTTAAGCAGAAAGAGAGCATGCTTTTCCAGAAATCTCTAGCAAGATGGGTCAAGCATGGAGATTCTAATATTAGATATTTCCACTCTTATATGCACCATAGGCAGAGACAAAACCATCTACTTGATATTAACACTCCTTTAGGATGGGTGGATGATGTGGATGGCGTGAAGAGGGAGGTGAATAATCATTTCTAAAAGTTGTTTGAGGAGGCAGAAAATAGTAGACCAAATTTGGATGGTATCAACTTCCAACAATTGTCTCTAGAAGATAGGGATTCACTCTCAACTCCTTTTTCCAACATTGAAATTAAGGCAGCTGTATGGTGTTGTAGGAATGATAAAAGTCTAGGGCCAGATGGTTTTAATTTCCACTTCTTTAAGTCATGTTGGGACATAATGGTGATGACATCTGTAGCATTGTTCATGAATTCTATACCAACTCCTCATTGCCCAAAGCTATTACTACATCTTTCATTGCCCTCATTCCCTAAACTTCAAACTTGGTTGGTCTGTCGGATTTTTGTCCTATATCATTGATTGGTAGTATGCATAAAATTATCTCTAAATTGATGGTGTGCAGGATTAAAAAGGTTCTCCCCTCTATAATTTCTAAGTGTCAAACAACTTGCATTAAAGATAGGCAGATCCTCGATGGTGTCTTTGTGATTAATGAGCTGGTGGATTGGGCAAAAAGATTGAAGAAGAAGCTTTTTATATTCAAAGTTGACTTTCAAAAAGCGTATGATTCAATCAACTGGGCCTATTTGGATTATATGCTTCAGCGTCTAGGCTTTGACGATAAATGGCGCTTATGGGTTAGTGATGCGTAAAATACAAACGCTTAAGGGCAAGCGTACCTTACACAGTAATAATAGTGAACCTAAGTCCGAATATCGTATCCTAAAGATTAGAAGTGGTTCCTAAATAATAAATTTATAAAGGACAAGTGATCAAAAGATTGGTTTGAGTTGCAATTTAATTGTAAAAAGAAATAAAGCAAAAAACACTTGAGAATAATGAAGATTCCAACAGATTAAAAGACCTAGGGTCGTGAATTCAGACCTATCTTTACGTTCCCCCTATTTTCCTATTTTAATTAAACCTCCAATTATCTGTTCAATTACCAATCATGCCTCTTAAAATAATAATCGAAGTTTGGTCATTCATTGACAATCCTCTTCTCCCTAATTTATTCCCTTATTGATCATGAAAGAATAAATTATAGAGAAGGTTTTAAGTGTAGAGAGGTTGATTAACCAATGTTAATCAGATTTGGAATTTAGGTATTAGTTTGGTCATGAAAATCCCTAGAATTCAATCTATGCGTAGATCTATCAATTAAAAGTGTTGATCATGATAATTAATCAATTTGGATTATGGGGTGATTGATCCCAAATAGTAGTAAGAATAACGCAAAGATATAATTGAAAGAACAATTGAGAAACTTTATTGAAAATAGAGAAATAGGGTTCACATAATAGGTCCTACATCACAACCTTAGATTATGAATTTAGACATAGATATAAGGAAGCAAAAATCCACAAAAGAAAGCAATAGAGACATTAAAGGAGAAGAACTTTACAAAAATTAATCCCCGCGATGTTCCTTTCTTTGTAGTTCCCTCAAGAATTCTCAATGCTCCAAAGAAAGTATGTAAAAAGATAAAAAGATTCATCCTAAAAAAGATGAAAACTAAGGTATTTATAGAAAATAAAGTACAACTGTCTCGTGGAGGTATGCACAGCCTCAAGCACAAGGCTGTGCATATTTTACGAAGTGAAGACTGTTATGCATGGCCTATTGTGTGAGGCTATGCATACTTTACAAAGACATTGTTGGTTATGCACACATAGTGGTTGAGGCCATGCTTCATCAGCATATGCACGACCTGGTGCTTAAGGCCATGCATACTCAAAATAATGCCAAATTTTTCTTTTTGAAGTTATTTCCCCCTTTTTCCAATGTCTTAACTGTCTTGCAGCAACTCAACACACATTTGAATCAAATATCTCATTATGGCACACAAAAATCAATAGAATGGTGCAAGAAATTCCTTAAACACAAAGACTAAAATGGGATTTATCAAACATTTCTACACTTCAGCATTGCTTGTCCTCAAGCAATTATTCTGGCTCACAGGTGAAAATAAAAATTTCAAATTAAGAAACATATGAGATCCCCTATTGCCTTAGAAGATGGTAACCAATGAGAAACAAAACATAAACAACCCCACTAAGTCCATTATTACCTAGGTGCCCAGTTAGACTTAAAGTGCTTTAAAATCAATTTTTGCTAAGAACATAGTTACTCACATCTCACATCTCTTAATGTTTACAAGTAAATGTTAGAACCAAGACATTTGATGATGTATAACCCCTAATACCTTGATAGGTTTTGATGATAACAAATGTGATAATATTTGACCAACTAATGATTTCAGATTAAGTGATTTCAGGAAATAAAGTAAGAACAGACAATGGTATAATCTCTATAACTCTTACCTTTGTCTGAACTGTCTGATAACTGATGATAATTAAGTCACACACTATAATTACTTATAAACATACTAAAATAAGCTCTTAATGGATCATGCAAAGTCTCAAGGCCAAATGATGTCTGAATGCCAAGCCAGACAATGTCTGATGCCAAGCCAGACAATGTCTAAGGCTAGAATAGACCATGTCTTTTAATTAAGAATGTGTTTGTTAAGCCAGACGATGTTTGAAGCTGAGCTAGACGATGTGTAAGGCTAGAACAAACCGTGTTTTTTAATTCAAAATGTGTTTGTTAAGCCAGACACTATCTATGCACGAACAAACCATACTTAATCAAGACCAGACTATGTTTGTTAAGCCAAACTTTGTCTGTGCAGGAACAAAACATAATCTGTCATATGTGATGAGGAATATGTGTTGTATAATTAATTCTTTACTCAAATAAAGGCACTGCTGCAACAGAAAGAAAGGGTGACTCTCTTTAACGTTACTTTATTTGATTCCCCATATTGCTTGTATGTCTTGTATTATGTGATGTGTGTAGGTATAGCCAAAAGAACCAATCAGCATTGGGATGCACACTTTTAGCTAAAAGACAACTATAATAGAGACAAAAGCCTGCTTTTGTAACATCAAGCACAGTTAAAGCTACTTCAACACTCTACTGTGTGAGACAACGAAAACAAGTCTTTTACAACGTTCAAATTCATGAAGCTCACTTTATAAGAATGCCTCCATGAAATGAGAAGACTAATGAATGAACAAAAACAAAATAACAAAAATCAATCTAGACAGTGAGAGAAAGCATTCTGAGACAACGTCTTGAACACGAGCTGAGAGAAAAAGAATATCCATCCTCTACAAGCTCACATAGATTCAACATTTGTTTATATCCTCTCTTTGAGAGTTATCTGAATCTAATACATATTTGTATAGAAAGCCAAGAGTGGCTTAGTGATAAAAGAATACTTGGGAAGTATAATCTCATAGGGAGATTCATACTTGTAACTAGAAGTGGTTTAGAATACTTGTAGCCAGGAGTGGCATAGAGAATACTTGTAACCAGAGGTGGCAGTGAAGAATACTTGTTTTGTAATCAATTGATTATAGTGGAACCCTTTAACAGTTGTTAAAGGAGAACTAGACGTAGCTTAGGTTGAGTGAACTAGTATAAAAACAAGTTCTCATTTGCTGTCTTGTGATTACATATATTTATCTTGCTCACTGTGCTCTTTTGAAAAGACTTTCAAAGCTTTTCCTTGCAAGGATATATTTGCTTATTTAAACTAACATATATCTAAGAAGGAAATTTGTGAAACTAATAGTATTTATGAAAAAGTTCTAAACCTACTATTCACACCCCCCCCCCCCCCCTCTAGTGTGTTCTTGTGTATTTCAGTAAAGAATCCATACACTCAAGTATATCAGAAAATGTGTTACCATAAACTTGTATTTCAATCAAAATCAAATCACAAAATTAGCAAACATGCACAAATGGGTGAAGATTGACGCCTTGCCTCTTCATTTAGATTTTTGGTATCTTCATACCTTAAGTCTTCTCCGTCCTCTTAGTCTAGAGTTTTCTATTTTATGCCATAACATGTATGGATGATGGCATTGTATTGTTTGTTATAGACTAAGCCATATCATTCTTGCTTGATGTTTTGATTTGCCCTGTTTTCTATTATCTCTAGCATCATTAGATATTTTACTTCTTAGGAACTAATTCTGAGTGATTGCAATCGATTACAAGTTGTAGGAATCGATTACTAGATGGCCTAATCAGTTTTGAAACCATCTCTGGTATTGGGTTAATCGATTACCAACCATTGCAATCGATTACAATGTTAATTTCAGAGTTCAGATATTGCCCTGTATCCATTGCAATCGATTACAAGACAATCTCTGATATTCAGAAACTGCTCTATTTCATTTGCAATCGATTACCATCTTGTGGCAATCAATTACAAGATGATCTCTGATATTTAGAATTGGCTCTGTCTTGTTTGCAATCGATTACAATAGCTGACAGCAAGTGTAAATCATATTCTGATACATGGGATAATCGATTACACCTTGTTGCAATTGATTATATCTAGTATAACGGTCATTTTTAAAGATCTCCAAGACTCATTCTTTGTCTAACTAACTCCGAATCTTTTTGACCCATGCCATATATTTGAATCCATATCATTCTGTGTAGAACACAACAGTCACAATATCTTTTCATTCCTTCAATTGTCAAAATTCAAATCTTTGATTTGATTTTCAGATTTGATATTACTTTGAACACTCTCTTCTTTCTTCTGCACATTCTCTAATCTCTTGAGTTTCAGAAAAACTTAATATTGCTTTTACTGCTATACCCATTTGAGATTAAACCTTTGAGCCTATACAACTATATCCCTCTCTTGTTCTTTCATGAACTGAGGTGATTCAACATTTGTTCTTGACTGCTAAATTTGCTCATATTGGAGTTTCTTGAATTGATCTCATATCTGCTACATTAGCACATCAAGGTGTTTTTGTTCTTTAATCTTTTTATTGATCTTGTTTGATTAGCATTGTGGGAATTTCGTTCCTAAATGCTATGTTGAAATTAGATGGTATTTCTAATTTTGTTTGTAGTATTGTGTTTAGAAATTGGATGGTGAATGGTGTTTTCGCATTCAATCTTCTAGGTTCCTGTTTCAGGTTGTGAAATCAAGATTTGCTATGAATTGTGTGTGCATGGTGTATGTAATCAAATTCATAGTGGAACCCCTTGGTGAAAGAGAGAACTGGATGTAGATCGGTGGTTGATCGAACCAGTATAAATCAACAGGCTCAATCTCTCTATCCCTTGATCTATTTCAATTTAGCATTTGATCTTTATCAAGATAATTTGTTCTAAATCATTTCTATCTTAAGTTGAGGTTATTTTTCTGGTTTATTTAATCAATATAACATTCTCTGAAAATGCTTTTATTAAAACCTCAAGAGCGGTGGTGAAACTCACTCATGGGATGTAATGGGGCCAAGGTTCAGTAGGGTATGTTCTCAAAAGAAAAGGATACATAAGAGGTTTTACAAATTATGTTAAGGTGATCTCTTAAGTCACAAAATATTCCTCTTTGTTGCTACCTCATCAACTCATCCCCTTTCTTTTCTCTTTTTTTTTTTTTGAATTGAGCACCTTGTCTCTTTTCTTGTCTCTCTGTTTTTCTTCTTCTTCTTCTTTTTATTTGAAAAAGATAGAAAATCATCAAGATTGCCTTTGGTTGGTATTCCAAACAAAAAGAAAATCATTCAGGCTCAAAGGGGGAAACTAGTGGGACAATGAATTGCAAGCTTTGGAGGTTAAGAAAACGAAAGCCTAAATATCCCCACATTTGTCACATGCAAAATTAAGTAATATGAAAATCATACACATCAAATCCACGGGATTCTCTAAGTTCCTACCCCGTTATGGCTTTGCCTTAAAATTTAGAATGTTAGTCTTAATAGGAAATTTTCAATCTAAACAGCAATGCTAACTATCAGCTTCCCCCAACAGAATTTCCCAAGGTGTAGTTGCTCACTTTGCCTCTACCCATTTTTTTTTTATCTCATTTATTTCCCAAACACAAGTATAAACTAAAAGGAAATCAAAATAGCCAAAATAAATGCAAGAGGACCACAAGTCATGTATCACTCAAAATAAGTGTAGAGTACATTAGTTTGAATCAACCCTCCCCACACTAAAATAGAGCATGGTTCCCATGCAAAAAGAGAAATAAGAGAAAACAAGAGAAAATAAAATGAAAATGTTGAAACAAAAGTTTAAGAAATAAAAAAGACAAAGAAAGAAAACTGAAAGTGATAGTAAAAGAAAAGCTTCCCCATATGAAATGACTATGATGGGGGAAGGCCAAAATGCTGAGATAATCGGCGCACCCAAGCAGTAGACATGGTGACATGAGCATCAAAGCATTGGGAGAGGTCATCCAATGTCTGTTGCTAATGGTTCAACTGCTCTAAGATAAGTTGATACTCCTCGGAAGGTGGTAGAGGATCGTGTGGGACAAGTGATGCTTGTTGTGCGGCTGCACCAATCTCGTCTTCCTTATTTGGTTGCTCCTTGGCTGCCGCTGCTACTGCAACTACTAAGGGTTGCAGACTATAGGAGCCATCACTGTGTTTCTTGAACAAACCCATGCCGATCATTGTCTGCTAATGAATGATTTCCATTGGAATATGATCCTGAAAGTCAGATACTACAAGTTGGTACCCATAGTGTTGTGCTAGGTGTGTGATGAAGGACCTTAGAGTCTTGCTCTTCTTCTACCCCACCGCCATACAATGTCGGAGAAAGAACATGCCCGGATTAACAACCCCTTCACTATGTGCTCATCCATTGATAGATTGGGCCATCTAATGATGTAGAATGCGAAGAGCCGAATGGGTGTTGTTGCTGGCCTTTGCCATATGAGGCTCATAAGTAGTAGCCCAATTTGTGAGGGATCTCCATGCGAGTCCCTCCAAGTATCCAGATGGTGGATCCCACTCGGCATTGAGATACTTATCTGTCAAAACCTCCTAGGTGTGAAAGTCAAGTGCCACATTGAACACTAAGAGTGACACCAAATGTTGGGCTCCACCAACTTGAAAGAATATCAATTCCTCTATATCACAAAGGCGCTTACAATGACCACAAGTTGTTAGAAACTCTAATGTAGGTCCCTTAAAGGTGGGGGTTTAGATGGTCATGACACACTCCTAGCCAATCCGTTGAATAAAGTGTGTGATATCATAAGATATTGTTGGATGAGAGGCACCTCCTCTACCAAATGTCACGTCGTTACCCACTGAAATGTTTGCAAGTTGCCTGTAGTGTGCATGATATTGATCTTGCACTGGTGGGGGTACCGCTTGGGCCTCGTTAGAAGAAATATTTGTTGCCGTCGATGCTACTTCCTGTTGGGGTTGTAAAGGAGGTTGGACAAACTTTGCAGTGGGCAGATCGTAGACACTTTTGAGAGGTTGACATGAATCTTGTAGAAGAGAGTAAATAATATATGGAGAATAAAAGAGGTTAACAGATAAGAAACAAATAAAAGAAAAAGAAATTGCATATTATTATTATTATTTTCAATCTAAGATATCAAAATAAAATGCTCATGCAAAAAGGAACAAAAACAAAGCCACGTGAATCAATAAGTCATGCCTATTTGATGGGTCCATAGTATAAGTATGGGGGACATGCATATGAGGAGTAGTGGGAGGTAGAAGAGACTGCACAATCCTAAATGAAAAATCAACATTGAATTTGGGTAATCTTTCAAAAATTGTAAATTCAAATTTGAGACAGAAGCACAACCCTATGAATGACCGTGCAAGGGGTCGTGCATATGGGAAACCTAAAAAACTCATGAAGCACGGTCCTATACATGACCGTGCAAGGGGGTTGTGCATACAATAATCAATAGAAACTCATGAAGCACAGCCCTATGCACAACTGTGCAAGGGCCTTTGCATTTACAAATACAAGAGAGAGAAGAGAGAAACCTGGAGCAAAAAGGGGAGCTAGAGAGAGAGGATGAAGCTAGAGTGAGGGGCAACGAGAGAGTTTGGGGATGCGCGAGGCATACAAATGTGCACGACGTCGTGTACCCCTTGGGTTTTTATAGTCCTGGCCCATGTAAGCATGCAGACGTGCTTATTAGCATTGGGTCATGCATAATTATATGCACAAATTCTTTCACTTTTTTTTTTAGAAATAAAATAAAATGAACAAATATTCAAAAATGATATATTTTTTGCAAGTTGCCTCTCAAAAGCGCTTGTTTAACGTCTTGTGCCTGATGTGACCTTCATTTATGGGTTACTCGTCTGAAAAGGGGTCACATATTCCAGTTCTTCCATCCCATCCTCATAATGTTTCACCCTGTGACCATTGATTTTGAAGACATTACCATCTCCTTTTTATAGTTCGAGTACTCCATAAGGGAATACCTGAGTCACAGTGAAGGGTCCATGCCATCTCAATTGTAGTTTTCCTACACATAAATGTAGGCCGGAAATGTACATAAGTACCTTCTCGCCCACATGAGATTCCCTATGCTGAATGCGAGCATCATGCCATCTCTTGGTCTTTCTTTTTACAATTTGGCATTTTCATGGGCTCCCAGATGGAGCTTATCAAGTTCATTCAGTTGCCATAACCTATTTTTTCCTACAAGCTTAGAGTCAAAGTTAAGGAACTTAAGAGCCCACATGGCTCTATGTTCGAGTTCAATAGGAAAATGACAATTTTTACCAAAAACAAGTCTATAAAGGGACATGCCAATGGGAGTTTTGTATGCAGTTCTATAATCCCAAAGTGCGTCATCTAACTTAGTTGACCAATCCTTTCTAGAAGTGCTTACAGTTTTTTCAAAAATTCTTTTCAACTCCCTATTGGAGAGTTCCACTTGGCCACTAGTTTAGGGGTGGTAAAGAGTGGTGACCTTATGGGTTACCCCATACTTAGCCAAAAGGCTATCAAACATTGTTACAAAAATGGGTACCACCATCACTAATGATTGTTCTAGGAGTGCCAAAGCGAATAAAAATATTTTTCTTTAAAAATTTCACAACCCTCCGAGAATCATTAGTGGGTAATGCCACAGCTTCCACCCACTTAGAGACATAATCAACCGCGACCAATATGTACTCATTAGCAAAAGACTTGGGGAAAGGACCCACGAAATCTATTCCCCAGACATCAAATAATTCAACCACTAACATATTATTTTGAGGCATTTCAAGTCGCCTTGGCAAAGCACCAATGCGCTATCATCTATCATAGTCCTCACAAATGCATGTGCATCTTTGTGGATGGAAGGCCAATAAAAACCACATTGAAGGACTTTATAGGTCGTCCTAGTAGGACCCAAGTGGCCTCCAACTCCCATAAAATGATAGTGGGCAAGAATAGAATGTACCTCATTTTGATTCACACAACATCTCACCAACCCAACACCATATACCTTGTAAAGGTAAGGGTCATCCAAAAAGTAGTGATCATTAGAAAACAGCTTCTTCTTCCTTTGATAGGTGCAATTGGTAAGGAAGACCTTGCAAGCTAGGTAGGGCAATGTTTGCAAACTAAGGAGCTAGGGAGACTGAGCAAATTGTGAAGAGGTGTTCATCAAGAAAAGTCTCTTTAATCTCCCCCTCTCCAGGTGGTTGTCTCACAGAGGAGTCAAGGCAAGATAAATGATCCACCACTAGATTATCTGATCCTCTCTTATCTTGTATGTCCAAATCAAACTCCTGAAGGAGTAAAATCCACTTGATAAGCCTTAGCTTCACATCCTACTTATTTACAAAAACTTAATGGTAGAGTCGTCAATGAAAAAAACAACTTTAAACAAAACAAGGTAATGCCTAAATTTATCAAAAGCAAATACTACAGCCAACAGTTCCTTCTTAGTTTCTCCTTTGGCCCAAAACTACCCCTACATTTGAGTCACTAGCATCACACATCAATTCAAAAGGGAGTGACCAGTTAAAGGAAACCACCATAGAAGAACTAATGAGTTGCTCCTTCAACAATTGGAAAGCTTTCAAGCACCCTTCAAAGAAGTCAAAAAGAGCTTCTTTGGTCATGAGTTCATTCATGGGTTTTGCTATTTTTGAGTAGTCCTTGACAAACTTTTTATAAAATCTAGCATGTCTTAAGAAGCTCCTGACAGCCTTTACAGAGTTAGGTGGAGGCAATTTTGAAATCACCTTTACCTTGACAAGATCTATTTCAATGCCTTTCATAGACACCTTGTGCCCCAACAAGATGTATTCTTGCACCATGATTTGACATTTCTCCTAATTTAAGACCAATTTTGTCTCCCTGCATCTTTTTAAAACCAAATTCAAATTATGCAGGCATGTGTCAAAAGAACATCCAAATACTGAAAAGTCATCCATAAATATTTCAATGCAATGTTCAATTAAGTCAGAAAATATAGCCATCATGCATCTCTGAAAAGTAGCAGGGGCCTTGCAAAGGCCAAAAGGCATTCGCCTATATGCAAAAGTTCCATAGGGGCATGTGAAAGTAGTTTTTTCTTTATCCTTATTTGCCACTAGAATTTGCATATAGCTTGAATAGCCATCTAGACAACAATAATATTTTAGCAAATTACAACATTACCCCCTAAAATTTACTTCAATTACACATGTACCCCCTCCTTTTTTTACCATTACTTTGGCACCCCTTGCTTGAACAGTGTTAAGTTGTTGTTAGTTTTTTAAATGAATTTATATTTAATTTTAATTGATTTATTTAAAATCCCATAATTACCTTTATACTTAAGTGACTCAAAAAGAGAATGGTTCCTCTTCCTTTGTTTCATGATACTATTGTTCTAAATGGGAGAGAATGGTTGTTCTTCCTCTGTTTCATGCTAGTGTTCTTCCAAAGGGAAGACAACTGTTCCTTTTCCTCTGTTTCTTGCTATTGTTCATCCAAATGATGGATGTTTTTCTTGTACGTGAGTTCTCTATTTCATGCTCGACGACCATGTTTACGGAGACTTCCAATCCCAATGATGACTTTGTTCATGGCGACGACGACGACCCCATCTACGACTCATAACTCTACGATGATGTCGACCTTGATGACCACAACTCTTTTTCTGACCCTACTACTATGTAATTCCAACCCACAATTGTTGCAATTTTTGACCCTCTGATTCAATTGTTGTGGGTTGAGTTAGTGCTCCTGTTTTAGAAGGTATGTCCTTTATTTTAAATATTGTGCTCCATTATTCTATTGGTGCTCCTTTGTTCATATATTGTATTTCTATCAAGAATTTGTAGGTTTCTCTATATTATAAATAAAAGGGTCGAATTAAAAATACATATAATGGGGTTTAGTGTTTGTTTGTAATTTTTAATTTAAATTTTTTATTTGTTGAGTTTTCTATGGGGACCAATGCATGTGGGCATGCGGAGGACAGGACATTTGATTGTGGGGGACCATTGATGTTTATAGTCTTTCCTACTTTGTTATTTGGTTTCACAATTTAAGTTGGTTCTATAGTAACATACTTGGGTTTGTGTCTGTAAGAGGATGTTAGTCATGATCAAAACAAGGTTAAAATCAACAATTTTGAAGCAGTTTCCAATTAAGCATATGAAGTTTTTAGTTTGATGACAGTGAATGATAACATGTGTCTTTTTAAGCATGTTCACAAAAAAATCAGTTATCAATTCCATGATCCTGAGTTTTTTTTAGACTTGTGGAACTTCTTTTCCAAAAGCAATGGGGCAATGCATGAATGTATGCTAGATATTGGGCATTAAATTCTTGTACTGTGGAAATAGGAGCATGTGCCTTTGTTTATTTTAAATTTCTTTTATTACATCTTCTGATATGCTTGTTTGACTTCTTGTAAAAGTGGGTCATTTATCTTTGGCAATCTCTATCATTATGGTGTTGTTTGATTTTATTGGAGAAAGGTACTTTATATGACAACATTTTTCTAATCTTATTAGTTTGTATAAGAACTATTTTTAAAGTTTGTTAACTATAATGGCTCACAAATGCATCAACTAAGGTTGCTCAACATAGGCTAGATGGTAGATTTTTAAAAGTCGCATATGCTAGTGAACAACAATATAAGGTTCAAGATGGTTTTACTCATTTTGTTGTGGACCTAAAATTAAAAGAATGTGGATATAAGTTTTGACAAATAACTGAGTTGCCTTGCAAACATGTTTGTGCATGCATATCTCATAATAGATTAAATCCTACTTTGTTTTTGTGATGAAGCACATTCCATGACTAAGTTAAGGACAGCATATGCTATGCTGATTCGTCCCATGGGTGAGATTGACCCCAACAATAAGGGTGGGTGGCCTGATATTGTCCATCCTCCCTTAAAAAGGCAAGTTGGAAGGCCTAGAAAGGCTAGAAAGAAAAGTGTTGTTGAGGAACCAACAAGAAATCAATGAGCAAAAAGGTTCAACACCATAAAGTACTCAACTTGTAATTATTTTGAACATAATAGTAGAACTTGTCAAATGGCCCCGGTGAAAAAGAAAAAATAGGTAAGCCTATGTGGATAGTATATATGAATTTTTTTTGCAATTGGTGTTATGTATATATATTATTGTTGAAACATCTTTGTTTGTGCCTTTTTTTTTTATAGAAAAATACTACTAAAACCATCTTCTACCAAGTCATGTGCTAGTTTTGAAAGCTCTCAAGTTGTGAAAACACAAGAAACATTCAAACTGCCACTGATGAAGAACCAACAGCCAACAACCAAGAGCCTACCACATCAACAACCATAAAAAAAAAAAAAAAGAAACCTAGAGCCAAGCCTAAGAAAATAGTTGACAACTAGGGAGCTTATAATTTAGGAAATTCAATGTGGTAGAATTATTTTTTGAATGTGCTGGTTACATATGGAATATTTTTTAAATGTATACGTGTTATTGGTTTGTAGACAGCTTATAGTGAATTTATATGCATTCCAGTGCATGGTATATTTTTTTAGAACAAACTATATATGTAGTAACTTTAGATAGACTGGATATTTTGGGTATATTTAAGGTGTTCTTATTTTGTTAGTATAACAATTATGTCATAGATATCAAAGCACATAGACTTATTAATGAAATTTGGTATTTTATGTTCTTATTTCTTGTTGTGTAATGTTTCTTTTTCCTACTTTTTCTATTTGTAATTTGTAAAATAAAAAATAGGGAATATCATGTCTTTTTCTCTTTTCCCAAATGCATTTATATTTAAAAGTTCATATATATCAACTAATAGTCATTTGATAAATGGTGGTAAGGATGGAAAACTGTCTTGCCAATAGTCTCAGTAACTAATAGGCTTGAGAAATTATGGAAATGATGCTTTTAACATTCTAACACATGTATCCCCCGACCTTTTAAACTCACTACTCATGTATCTCTTGACTTTTTAAACTCATCACATATATACCCCTTAAATTTTAAATGCATCACACATGTACCCCTTAATTTTTAAACGCATCACACATGTATCCCCTTAACTTTTAAAATCATTACATGTACCCCCTGAACTTTTTAATACATTACACACGCAAAGGGCATTTTTGAGAAAAAAATATTATAAAAGTCATGTGTCAATCACATAACATAAAAAGTTAATAGAGTTAACTCTGTTTTCAGTGGATGGGGTGCAAGTATAATGGGATACCAAAATTTAGGAGGTTGTGTAGGGGTTAAAAAAAGAGGGGTGCATGTGTAATTAAAGCAAACCTCAAGGGGTGTAGCTATAATTTATTCATAATATTTTTTTTCCTGCTAACTTTTCAGGCATTTGGTCAATAAAAGGAAGAGGGAAATGGTCTTTCCGAGTGGCCTCATTTAATTTTCTATAATCTATACACATTCGCCACCTAGTGATTTTCCTAACTACAATGAGCTCTTTCTGCTAATTTTCCATGATAGTGATACCCCTCTTCTTAAAGACACATTTGATAAGGCTAACCCAAGGGCTATCAGAAATTGCGTAAATAATACTCGCATCTAATAATTTTAATACTTCACCCTTGAAAACCTCCATCATGTTTGGGTTGAGCCTCCTTTGGGGTAACCGCTTGGGCACAACCCCCTTATCCACATTAATCTTGTAGGTACAGACTGTAGGGCAAATGCCTTTTATATCATGAATAGACCACCCAAATGCCTCCTTATTATCCCTCAAAACTTGCATAAGTCTTTCTTCTTCAATATTACTTAACCCAGCAACAATGATAACAGGTAAAGATGTGGGTGGGTGAAGAAAGACATATTTTGAGTTAGAGGGTAGGGGCTTCAATTCTAACAATGGGGGTTCATCAATGGAGGGCTTAGGCTTTGCACCCTTGCTCCATTCTAATGGCTTAAACCTTTGATTTCTCTCTGGTTTAGCATCATTTTGAGCTTGGAGGAATATTAGTACTTCATCCTCATCCTTGCTCAATTCCTAGTGCAAATCCTCAGAACTGAAAACTTTTTCTAGAGGGTCCTTCATCCCCACACTTAGAAAGGATGACTCCACTAGTCCTTCAGTATCATCTTTTGCATGCAAAATATTACAAGCTTTAAAGGATGTAGGCATTTTCATAAAGTCTAACACTCTAAATATTACTTCATCATCGCCCATTCTTAGGGTCAACTTGCCTTTCCTAACCTCCACAACAGCATCACAAGTGTACAAGAATGGATGTCCAAATATGATCGAGACATTCGCATTCTCCTCCATATCTAACACAATAAAATCAATTGGGAAGGTGAACTTTTTCACCTTTACTAACACATCCTCTAATACCCCATTGGGGTATGCAATGGACCTATCTGCCAGGTGTGGGATCACATTAGTGGGTTGGGGTTCTTGCATCCCCAACCGCTTAAAGACAAAGTAAGGCATTAAATTTATGCTTGCCCCTAGATCACACAAAGCTTTATCCAAATAGGAATTTCCTATTGTACATGGGATAGTGAAACTCCCCGAATCTTTGAGATTAGCGAGTAGCTTTTTCCAAATCACAGTAGAGCACTCTTCGTTGAGACCAATGGTGGCAAAGTTTGCTAATTTCTTTTTGCTTGAAAGAATTTCTTTTAGAAATTTAGCATACATTGGCATTTGTGCAATGGCCTCATCAAAGGGAATGTTGATATGCAATTTTTTTTAACATGAAAACAAATTTTTTAAATTGCTTATATTTATTCTTATTTTTTATCCTTTAAGGGAATGGAACACTTAGCTCAAGAGGTGTCAGCACCTCCTTTTCACCCTCATTTTCCTTTTCTTGACACCATTTAGTAGAGGTCTCATTTTGGGGTGGTGGTGTGACTTTCTCCTTCTTTTTTAGCTCTGTCAATTGTCTTTCACTCCTGGTGCTTACAGCATTCACATCTTTAGGGTCTCCCTTGGGGTTAGGTTCTGTCTAAGTAGAAAGGGAACCATGGATTCTCTAAAATAACAGAGTTGTCAAATTGGCCAAGTATGTCTCTAAGGACTTCATCCGGTCATCATTTTTGGCGAAGTATTGTAACACTATGTTTTTAGTAATTGTCCTAAAAAGTGATTTAATTAAGTTACAAGAGAAATTAAATTTAATTTGGAGTGTTTAGAATGAATAAATCAGTGTTGGTTATAGTTTAATTATGTGTTTATATGTAGTTTTGTTTTAGGCTAGTATATGGTATGAGAGCAAAATGGGGGGTGTCTAGTAAAGAGCTTGAGTGCAAATAGGAAAGCTTAAGTCTAGAAATCCTCCATATATAATTCCAGGAATAAAACCCTCTCCTCTTGTTTCACTCTCCCTCACTTTCTCTTTTCTCCTCCATAGACGAACCCTCACTTTCTCTTTTCTCAAAGTGGTCAAGATTAACACTGTTGGCAAGGACCCATCCCTTCCCCTTGACTTGGTGAGTTCCTCTAAGCCCTAGAGCCTTAAGTTTCATTTCTTCCTCTCCTTAGAGAAACCTAGAGGGATTTCGTGAGAAACCCTAGGTTAGGGTTCAAAATTCTGAAATTGGAAATGTTTGGGTTGTTTGTTATTTCCTATGACGTATAGCAAAGCTAGCAGAGTAGAGGAGAGCTTTCACATTTGAATATCAAGCTTGTTCCGTTTTCGTTTTCCTCCAAAAAGATGATTCTTGAACTTTTTAAGTAAGGGAAGCTCTAATTCTTTTCTCTTCTTATTTTCCACAGGTTACATGCGTTTGGGAGTGGATATTGGTTGAGTAATTGGATTTTAATTTGTTGTCTTGTCTTTACATGAGTGATTTGTGAATTTGATAATCGCCTTATATACGTAAATATTGCATCATATTCTATAACTATTATCTAATGTTCTCAGGATTTTTAGCTTAGTTTGGATTCATTTAATCTAGATTTATATAATTTTGTTAATTCCAACCATAGGAAGCTAGTTATATAAAATATACTCAATTTCATGTTTTGTAGGCTTATGTTCATCATCAAGGGAAGATAGAAGAATTGTGACCTAGAGAGCGCTGAGTGCCAACTTGCGCTGAGTGCGCAAAGTGGAACTTTATGAAGCGTTAAGCTCAAGTTTGTGCTAAGCAAATTATTTTCTCTAACTTGAAGAATTTGCTAAGCGCTTAAGTGCGCTAAGCGAGAGCCCTGCATCTGAAGTGAAGATCTACAAAATCGCGATATTACACTGCTTGGTTAGAAATTGTTGCCAAGTGCACCAAGTCATATCAAGTACCAAGTATTGTTTTCCACAGGGACTAGAGCAACATAAATAACCAAGTATTTCTACTATTTTAAACTATAATTAAAGGAACAAAAAACAGTAAAAACATGAACCAGTTGTGTGTAATAGAGGCTGATGTTCTCAGCCAAGAACAGGATTAAAAATGCTATCTGTAATGTAGAATTAAACCAATAACAACAGCAATAATAAGCAGCAGTAGCAGCAATAATAGTTATAACAGATTATAAAATGATGCTGTAAGGGGGTTTGAATTTCACCAAAGCTAACACTCTTGTGGCATGAACATTCTGCATAAATTCCTTCTATATTTATTAGTCAAAATCAGCCAACTACTCTATTCTCTGTGTCGATCCCTCGCACTCAGAAAAACTAAGTTTCTTTCCTAAGGCCCTCACCTCTTAACAAAGAAACCAGCAGTAACAACAGTGGCTATGTGATTCGAACAAACCAAGTTTCGATCCCTCGCACCCCCGGTTTATTCTCTCACGTGATTACCAATAAACCAAGTTTTGATTCCTCGCACCCTTGGTCTATTGGATATCTATTTTCAGTTCAAAAAAATAATCCCTGTTTTCCAACCAAGGTTACTATCCTAAAATCATGCTATAAGTGATAAATTTACAGCAAGCATTAAGCAAGGAAAAAGATGCTAACCCAAAATATAGAAAGTGGAATTCATGCATTAAAAATATCAAAGATGCAAATAGAGTGTAGCAGTGGTTACATTCATCCCCTTACAGCAATGAAGAGCTTAGCTGCTTTGTTCCATGGACAGCAGCAACTTAGGTTCTCAGGATAGAGAATGGGAAGTGAGTACAATGGTAGATGATTTCTAATGTTACAATGGGGTTTCTTTTTTAATCCTAAAATTACATAGGAAAATGCTTCTACTTAGCCCAATGCAACAATGCTCTGTCCCATCATCCTCAAAAAGTAGAGAAAAATAATCTGTAGTAGTAGACTTCTTTTCAGAGCGAGAAAAAGGCATTGTTCCATTGTTAGTCGATTTTTGCTCCGAGCCAAATTTGTAGTTCAAATTTTAGCTTCAAGCCAAAATCGTACTTGACTTTTAAACAACTGTTGACCCTCTGCTCACTCTTGGGGCAGTGCACTCACAGATTCCTCGATTCTCTCTCTTTTATCATCATTATCCTGCAAAAAAGGTGAAAAGGGGTAAAAGAAAACCAAAAGTTCACTTAAGTTGTCCATCAAAGGAAGATTTGATGAAATGACAGCAATCATGAGGTAAACAACTCTTTATTTAGTCTAAAGGATAGAAAACAGGTCCATATTTTACTTATAAAATAAGTAAATTAGAAGTTTATCAAACTCCCCCAAACTTAGAGATTTGCTTGTCGTCAAGCAAAAAAAAGGAAAATGAAACACAAACACATTGATTTTTAAAACAAACAAATAATACATTAAACAAAGAATATGGGTTGAGATCAGTCACATTCTAACAAATCCAAAGCATGAGGCCTCCATATCCAGAATTCCACAAGATTGAATCAATGCCTTAACTTGTAGCCATGGTGTTCTTCTATGGAAATCATAACAAGGATGCAAATAACACACTTTTTAAGGGAACAAGCATGACAATCCTTTGTTGACAAAATCAAAGAATGCCGAATCCTCACAATTAAGTGTTTCTCTCAATCACACACATTGGAAACTCCACACTTTAGCTTTGCTCTTCTTCTCAAATGTCATACAAGTTGTGCATACCTACATATATCACAAGGACTTTCATTGGCTTGTAATGGGGCTGGGCTTTGAAAGAATTTTGGTTTTTCTAGATAATAAAAAGACACCAAGAGATATAGAGAGCAATTATTCAAGACTCACCCAAATTCATCTCCTTCTCTTCACAAATTTATAGAAATTCCCAAAACTCTTACTTTACCCAACTCTGTTAGCTCAAATGCCACATGCTTTAATCCAAGTATCACAATTTAATTTGCCTTCTTTTTTTTTTTTTTTAGAATTGCATTGTTGAAGACATGTACTGTGTGATACCTTGGTTCATTCTAAAAGTTGCTCACAATAGATCTTAATTCATTCCTAAAAGCATTCCCCCACTTTTACTTGAAACCCTTTATGTACAATTGCTCTCCTATCCCAAAGGTGTGGAAAGTAAATTGTTTTTCTTTTGGGCTATGGGTATCAAGAAAGAATTAAATTCTAATAAGGCTCAAAGGGGTTTGCAAGTGGTAAGATGATGGGTTGGCTTTTTGGTTTAGTGGCTCACAATAAAAGAACAAAATTGCCTTGGTCATCTCTAAACAAGTATGCTAACTGAAAACACAGAGAATGAAGCAAAACCAAGTGTAACATCCCAATGGTGGCACTCAAGATTTTAATCAAAGAAACACAATCTCACTTAGTGTATCACTCAATGCATTCAGAAATTTGTAGCAAATTCCTGCCAACGCATTGCTCAATTAAAAAGTGTAGATTGCATCCAAGTTATGAAAGCTATATGTACAACCACATGCATTTCATCAAGACAATGGTTCCCAAATTGAAGAGCATGGTAGGGAGCATGCAAGGATACTGTTACAACGAGATTTTTCTCAACCCATATTAACACAACTACCAAAATAATGCAAAGCTAATTAGGCTATAATTACCACTATTCACTAATTGAAATTAAAAACAAACAATCAACCAAACAGAAATAACTAAGAGGATGAATTAAGGTCAGAACATGCTTCCCTTGGAGGTTTGCCAATAATCTCCACACACTTTGCTCCTAAGCTGTCATTGGTAATCTTCCTCTTCAAAACCACCATCTTCTTGGTTCTGAAAATTGTCGTTAGCTTCTCCCATATTGCCCACCCCTCCTGAAGGACCAGGACTGTCCCCAGGAAAATCTACCAGAGTCAAGAAGGCGTTCGAAGCAGTCCAATGAAATGGAGGCGCACCGAGTGCTGGGTGTAAGTAGTGGTACATGTCTCGATTTTGGCGTAGCTGGCCCAAATGGACAAAGCGAAGCTGTCGAGAGAGTAGCTGAATGGCGCCCATCAATTGGGTAGCATTGGACAGATGATCAGGCCTTGGAGGCTAGCTGGTAGGGTGCGAGACTTCTACAGCATTCGTACAATGCTGGCGAATGCAGGCTTCAGTGAGAGGTTCCCGCAGATGCACAATGGAGGGGCGGTCAACAATGACCCCATAAGAAGCACAGAGTGCTGTGATGAAAGCGGGGAAGGCCAAGGGAGTGGTGGGTGAGGCAGATCGAATGAATTTGGTCAGTTCACGGGTGAGGAGCCGACCAACATTGATGCTTTCCTGAGTGATGAGGTAGAAGAGGATTTGAGCCTAAGGGACATTGAGCTCAGAAACATGTAGTGTGGGGGAGATATTGGAAAATAGAACAGTGACCCAAGCTTGAGCCACGGTGGTGAGGGATGAGCACTTGAAGCGGCGGGGCGGTCTAGTGCTGTTATCCTCATAGGACTTTCCAGAAATGCAAATGGTACATGCAATACGATCAATGTCAAAACCATTGCGTTGGCCAAGTCAAGTGAAATACACACATTGCTGGTGAGCAGGGTCCACAAAGGTGGTGCCAAGGAATTTGTTGAGTGATAACTGGTCAAAGGGCACCAACTTGCTGCGAACACAGGCTATGTGAGGAGGGGCATCGGGTGGACCAGGTTGGGCATTAGCATAAAATTCTCTAACAATCGATTCCTGGATTTGCAAGGGGAACCGAAAGAGGCGAGTCCATTCACACTCTTGCAAGTTGTGCTCAATGGCTTGGAAAGATTCACAAAGCCAAAATGCACATAATCAAGCGAAAGATTCAATCTTAGTAATGAAAATTTAATGCAGCACCAGTCAAAATAGTTATTCTCACAAAGCAGTTTTTTTTTTTAAAGAAGAAAAAAAAACTTATCTTTTGAAAGAGAACAGAAACAAACAAATGAAACCCATGAACGAAAGACTAAAGGGGAAGAACGAAAAGGGAAGCTTACACGAAAATGGAGTTCAGAGAAGGAAGGGTTGGAAGGGATGGGGGTGGGGAGGTCAAGGCTGATGGCGAAAGGGAAAAGAAGCTATGGTAGGCGTTGCAGTAGGGGTAGTAGGAGGCAGTCTCAGCGCGATGGAGAACGAGTTGGGTGATGAGAAAAGAGACAAGATTGAAAATGTGAAAGATGGGAACTGGAAAGGCAGAAGGTTAGGGGCAGTTTGCAGAGGGATGGGAACTAAAAAGGTGAAAAGAAACTAAAACAGGGGAAAAAGGAAACTGAAAAGTGGGGATTAATTTAAATTAAAAAGGGGTGAGAGAGAGAGGGAATGAGATTAAGATGGAGAAACGTGATGAAAGTGGGGGCTGAGAATTGACAAAAAAAAATAAAAAACAAAAATAAATTAGAAAACGTGGGGAAACAAAAAGAAACAAAAAAAATTAAAAAGGGAAAGTTTTAAAACTACACGTGTGAGAAATAGAATAAGTAGGTTTTGGCTCCAAGCCAAATTCGTAGTTCAAATTTTGGCTTGAAGCCAAAACTAACTTATCCAAAAGTTGACTTAGGCTACAGAATTTCTATCACTTGATCAAATAATGCTACTAAGGTAAAGACACAAATCACAGTGGACTAATTACAGACAATTCAAATCACGTGAAACAAGTTTAAACTAGAGAAATTTAAATTGCTAAGACAATTAAAAAAAAAAAGGGTTAGAAAAAATGGGTTGCCTCCCATTCAGCACTTCTTTAACGTCATTAGCTTGACATGTGGGACCTCAAAGGTCATCAAGGCACACTGCGAAGGTTACTCTTGCTATCTCACCCCCGTTGTAGATTTTAATCCTTTGTCCATTTGTAGTCCAAGTGCAGCCTGAAGAGGGGTCTTCTAGTGTCACAACTCCATAAGGTTTGACCTCCTTAATTAAAAATGGGCCAGACCATTTAGATTTTAGCTTTCCTGGAAAAAGTCATAGTCTGTAGTTGAAGAGCAGAGCTTGTTGTCTTGGTTTGAACTCCTTCTTGACAAGTTTGTTGTCATGATAGGCTTTGACACGTTGTTTGTAAATGTTGGCTGACTCATAGGCATTGAGTCTCAACTCAGCCAGTTCATTCAATTGGATCTTCCTTTCCTCTGCTGATGCAGAGTGATCAACAAAATTAAGGAATTTCAATGCCCATAATGCCTTGTGTTCCAATTCTACTGGGAGGTGGCAGGCCTTACCATAGACCATTTGATAAGGAGTCGGCCCGATAGGAGTTTTGAATGCAATCCTGTAGGCCCATAAGGCATCATCCAACTTGTAGGACCAATCCTTTCTTGAAGTTGACACTGTTTTTTCCAAGATGCGCTTAATTTCTCTGTTTGACACCTCTGCCTAACCATTGGTCTGAGGATGGTAGGGAGATGCAATTTTATGCTTCACTCCATAATGTTGCAACACCTTGTTAAGTTGTGTATTGCATAAATGTGTTCCCCCATCGCTGATAAGAATTCGAGGAACTCCAAAACGAGCAAAAATGTTTTTCTTTAAAAAATTTATAACTGTCTTGGAGTCATTCTTTGGGGCTGCAATGGCTTCAACCCATTTTGAAACATAATCAACAGCCACCAGAATGTATTCATTAGCTTGTGAGGATGGCAAAGGTTCCATGAAGTTTATTCCCCAACAATCAAAAACTTCTACTTCCATCATGATTTGGAGTGGCATTTCATTTCTCTTTGTAATTCCTCCAGATCGCTGGCAGCTATCACATTCTTTGACATAAGCATGAACATCCTTAAATAAAGTTGGCCAAAAGAATCTTGCTTGAAGGATCTTGGCAGCTGTTCTCTGTCCACTGAAATGTCCACCATATGGAGAATTATGACAGTGCCACATGATGCTTTGAGCTTCAGATTTTCCCACACATCTTCTCAATAGATTATCAACTCCAATTCTGAACAGATATGGATCTTCCCAGACATATCTTTTAGCTTCTTTGAGGAACCACTTCTTTTGATGCCAATTGAGGTCAGGAGGGAGTTGGCCTCCAGCTTTGAAATTTGCTAGATCAGCAAACCATGGGCGATCTTCCAATAGGAGTAGCTTCTCGTTAGGGAATTTCTTTCTCACCAACCGTTACCTCATCATTGATCAGTCTAGACAGATGGTCAGCCACCTGATTTTCAGTTCCCCTCTTGTCTTTAATTTCTAAATCAAATTCCTGCAACAATAACACCCAACGAATCAATCTCGATTTTGAATCTGGTTTGCTCAACAAGTATTTAATTTTAGCATGATCAGTGTAAACTATGATTTTAAAGCCAATTAGATAGGAACGAAATTTCTCAAGAGCAAACTAGTGCCAACAACTCTTTTTCAGTTGTTGCATAATTAATTTGATGCTCAATGAGCAATTTGCTGGCATAGTGAATGGAATGGAAAATTTTGTTCCTTCTTTGGCCAAGAACAGCCCCCACTGCATAATCACTAGCATCACACATTAATTCAAAAGCAAGAGTCCAGTCAGGAGCAGAAATCAAACTAGCTTTCAGTGAATTAAAAGTAAGGAGACAAGAGTTATCAAAATTGAATGGAGCATCTTTGTTGAGGAAATTGTTGAGTGGTTTAGCTATTTTTGAGAAGTCTTTAATGAACTGTCGATAGAAGCCAGCATGACCCAAAAAACTCCGGATTCCCTTGACGTTCGTTGGTGGAGGTAATTTTGCAATAACTTCAATTTTTGCTTGGTCCACTTCAATTCCTTTGGCAGATATTTTGTGTCCTAAAACAATCCCCTCACTCACCATGAAATGGCATTTTTCCCAGTTCAGTGTGAGATTAGTTTCAATACACCTCTACAACACAGTTTCCAGATTTGCTAGGCAAGAATTAAAAGAGTTCCCAAATACTGAAAAATCATCCATGAAGACCTCAATGCATTTTTCCATCAAGTCTGAAAAGATTGCCAACATGCAACGTTGGAAGGTAGCTGGAGCATTACATAATCCGAAAGGCATTTTTCTATATGCAAAAATGCCAAAAGGACATGTAAAAGTTGTCTTCTCTTGGTCTTGTGGGTCTACAATTATTTGATTATAGCCAGAATAGCCATCCAAGAAGTAGTAGAATTCCTGACCAGCTAGCCTCTCAAGCATCTGGTCCATGAAAGGCAGAGGAAAATGATCTTTCCTGGTTGCTTTGTTTAATTTCCTGTAATGCACATGCGCTAGCCCGAGACAGTTCTAGTGGGAATTAATTCATTCTTTTCATTTGTCACCACAATTATGCCTCCTTTCTTAGGGACAACTTGTACTGGACCAACCCAAGTGTTATTCGAAATTGGATAGATCATTCCTACTTCAAGCAATTTCAGCACCTCTTTTCTCACTTCTTCTTTCATAATTGGGTTCAGTCTTCCTTGCGGTTGGGCAACTGGTTTGAACTCTTCCTCCATGAAAATCTTGTGCATACAGTATGAGGGACTAATTCCTTTTAAATCAGATATGGACCAACCAATTGCTTGCTTATTAGCTTTCAGCACTTCAATTAATTTGGTTTCTTCAGACTCTGATAGCGAACTGCTAATAATGACAAGTTTGCAATTGTGATTTTTCAGAAAAACATACTTCAAGTGTGTGGGAAGAGTTTTTAGTTCAGTTTGAGCCTCTTTAAAATTTTCTCTGCCATCCTCTTCCTGCAAAATTTGATTTTTGTCCAGGCTACTCTTTATATCATCAAGTAACCGCAAGCAGTCCTCAATTTGTCTTTCCTCTTCTTCTCCCAATGCTTCAACTTCATTGATTAATACCTTCTCAAGAGGGGTGTTATTTCTGAATTCCCTTTGGGAATAGAGTTTGTCCAGGATATTTACGCGAAAACATGAGTTGTTGTTACTAGGATGCTGCATGGCTTCAAAAACATTGAAGGTTATCTCTTCATCTTGTACTCTAATTTTTAACTTGTCATCGCTGACGTCTATCAAGGCTCTAGTTGTCATCAAGAACGGTTGTCTGAGAATGAGAGGTACTTCCGCATCTTCCTCCATGTCAATTATAACAAAATCCGCTGGAAAAATGAATTTGTCAACTTTGACCAGCACATCTTCAACTACTCCATGAAGGCGTTTAATTGATCTGTCAGTAATTGGAGAGTCATTCTTGTGGGCTTGACTTCAACCTCCCCCACTCTGCTCAACATGGATAGGGGCATGAGGTTAATACTTGATCCTAAGTCCAACAATGCTTTTCCAACAGTAAGATTCCCAATAGAGCATGGAATGGTGAAACTGCCTGGGTCCTTATGTTTGAAAGGAAGTGGTTTTTGAATGATACCACTGCAACCAGCCTCCAACTCAATGGTTTCCTCTTCTGTGAATTTTCTTTTCTTGTTGAGGAGTTCCTTCATGAACCTTGCATAGGTAGGCATTTACTCTAGAGCTTCTGAAAAAGGAATATTTATTTGCAGCCTTTTAAAGATGTCTAAGAAGCAAATGAACTACCTTTCTTTGTCTTTCTTTGTTGGCACTAAGGGGTAAGGTAATTTTACTTGGGGAATTATTTCAGCTAGGTTCTCTCCTCCCTCTTTGTGTTTCTTCATTTTTTTCTCATCTCTTGGCTACTCTTGTTCTTGTGATTTTTCACTCATGTTCTTTTCCTCACATGGCTGTGTTGGTGTCTCACTCAGCTTATTTTTCCTCTATTTTTCTATTTCTTCTTCTATCACACTCTCTGATTTTTCTCCTCTCAAATCTCCCACTACTGTCCCTTTTCTAGTTGTGATTGCTTTGCAATTTTCTTTTAGGTTTGGTTCAATATTGGCTGTGAAAGTTCCTGTTCTCAGATCTGCAATTTGCCTCTCTATGTCCTTTGCCATTTGACCCATCTACACATGTAAGTTTTTTATAGAAGCATCATGGCTTTTGAGGACTGTCTTTGTATTTTTTTTATTAACAGCTTAAGCTTGAATAAAGTCTTGCAGCATCTCTTGTAAAGTATGGTTTTGATGGAGTGATTTGTACTCATGTAGCTGCCCTTGATATGGTCTGCTGGAAGAGGCTGCATAATTGTTTCTGTAAGGATGATTTGGATAGGAGTTGCTGTTCTGATTTCCCATGTAATTGGCTGCCACTTGAGAGCTGATCATAGAGCATTGGTCTGTAGGATGACTGCCTCCACAAATCTCACATTTAAATGAAGGTTGGTTGTCTACTTGATTGTTCTGAATTTTCTGCACTTGTTACATCTGTGATAGCTGCTTGGTGAGAGTTTCCACCTTTGCTTCCAGCAACTTGTGATTAGCTCTCCATGCATCATTTTCATTCAGCTCTAGGACTCCTTTTCTTGGTGCAGGGGCAACAATTTGACCATGATGAACATCATAATCATTCATTGCCATGTTCTCAATTATTTCTCTAGCTTCCTCAGGTGTTTTGTCCATGATTCTACTACCTGTAGAAGCATCAAGCATTAGTTTTGTTTGAGGTCATAAACTTACAAGGAAAGTGTTAATTTTCGCTGCCTCATCCAAACCATGAGCTAGATAACTCTTTAACAAACTTTCAAAGCGTTCCCATGCTTCACATAGTGCCTCATCAACTATTTGATTGAAGTTAGAGATTGCTGTCTTTTTTCTATTGATTTTTTATTAGGGAAAAAATCTATTTAGAAACTTGTCACACAAAGTGTCCCATGTGAGAGGAACATTTGGTGGAAGTGCTTTATACCAATGTTTGGCTTTGTCTTCAAGAGAGAATGCGAAAAGAGAGGCTCGGATATACTCATCATCTACTTGATGAAGCTTAACAGTGTTGCAAATTCGCACAAAAGTGACTAGATGAGCATATGGATCTTCTCTGTCCAATCCATGAAATTGGTTCTGCTGGATGAGTTGAATCAGAGAGGCTCTCATTTCGACATTGTTTGCCATAACATCAAGACGAGTGATGGTGTTGAAGTATCGGGGTCCTATGTTGACCAGATAGTCATTTAGTGTTCTTCTTTGTGGCTGAATGTTTTCAACATCTCCTTCCATGACTAAATCTTCCTCTTGAATTGCTGGAAGAGGGAGATTTGGTGATACTGGAGTGTGTGGCTCTTGTGCAACAAGTATGTGTAATGCTTTTCTTTTCTTTGTTGTGATGTTATTGCGCCTAGCTGATCTTTCAATTTCAGGATCAAAGTATAATGCATCAGCTGACCTCCTAGTGTGCATAAACAAAGACAACAAAGCACTAGAATAGATTGTTAGCACAAAACCAATGCACACTCCAAGTGTTATCAATAAAAATAAAAATAAAAAATCAGAAACTAAAACTGAAAATAAAGGAAAGCAAGTTTAAAATAACAAAAAACTTTGGTTGTTTTATATTTAGACGCTAGTCCCCGGCAACGGCGCCAATTTGCTTGAATAGAAATTGTTGGCAAGTGCACCAAGTCGTATCAAGTAGTAAAATGGACAAGTCCAAGTATTGTTTTCCACAGGGACTAGAGCAACATAAATAACCAAGTATTTCTACTATTTTAAACTATAATTAAAGGAACAGAAAAGCAGTAAAAACTTGAACCAGTTGTGTGTAATAGAGGCTGATGTTCTCAGCCAAGAACAGGATTAAAAATGCTATCTGTAATGCAGAATTAAACCAGTAACAGTAGCAATAATAAGCAGCAGTAGTAGCAACAATAATAGTTATAACAGATTATAAAATGATGTTGTAAGGGGGTTTGAATTTCACCAAAGCTAACACTCTTGTGGCATGAACGTTCTGCATAAATTCCTTCTATATTTATCAGTCAAAATCAGCCAACTACTCTATTCTCTATGTCAATCCCTCGCACTCAAAAAAACTAAGTTTCTTTCATAAGGCTCTCACCTCTTAACAAAGAAACCAACAATAACAACAATGGCTATGTGATTCAAACAAACCAAGTTTCGATCCCTCGCACCCCTGGTCTATTGGACATCTATTTTCAGTTCAAGAAAATAATCCCCGTTTTCCAACCAAGGTTACTATCCTAAAATCATGCTATAAGTGATCAGTTTACAGCAAGCATTAAGCAAGGAAAAAGATGCTAACCCAAAATATAGAAAGTGGAATTCATGCATTAAAAATATCAAAGATACAAATAAAGTGTAGCAGTGGTTACATTCATCCCCTTACAGCAATGAAGAGCTTAGCTGCTTTGTTCCATGGACAACAACAACTTAGGTTCTCAGGATAGAGAATGGGAAGTGAGTACAATGATAGATGATTTCTAATGTTACAATAGAGTTTCTTTTTTAATCCTAAAATTACATAGGAAAACACTTCTACTCAGCCCAATACAACAATGCTCTGTCCCATCATCCTCAAAAAGTAGAGAAAAATAATCTACAGCAGTAGACTTCTTTTTAGAGCAGAAAAAGGTAGTTATGATAGTATAACAACCTCACTTTGTAATTTAAATCATATGCAATTTTAGGGCACTATTCTATGCAACTTCTTCATCCATTTCTCTTCTCCCTCCATTGTAACTCATTTTGTATGCTTCTCATGTTTATGAGATGCTAGTCCTTTTGTGTTGAGGGCTTGGGAACTAGGTGCTAACATGTAAACTCTTTCCTTCATATCTATTCAATGAATATTCAGTTTAAAGTCCACTTCTCTATCTTTATGTCTTGTTATATGATTGGATCAATTGTATATGCATGTTTTAGAGTTTGAATGTTGTTGACAAATGCTTTTGAACTTAGAATTGAGTTTGGACTCTAATGGAGTGTATTTCTAGACATAGGATAGACTCCATTAGCTTTGTAAAGACCTCCGAGATTCACCAAACCACTCAACTGAACTTGTTGAGACATCAGAAGTGAGGTTGAGCAGTTTAGGCTTGATTTGATGAGATATCACGTTTTGAGCACTCTTAGGTCAAGGTAATCTAAAATATTGCTTTGAATGAAGAATATGTTTGTATGTTTACATGGGAAGCAACCTAGTTGAACCTAACCCTCAACATATCCATCATCATTGTTTCACATTCACGCACTCCAACTGTTCGATCATTGTTCTTGAATCAAGTTTCTTGTTTTATTATTTACCTTTACTTGTTATCTTTGTAGTGTTTAGCTTACTTTCTGTTGTTACTTATGTTCTGCAACACAAAACAACTTTTAAAACCAAACTAGTGTTTAAGAATTGATAACTTTACTAGTAGCCAATACAAACAAATCCATGTGGATTCGATACTGGGATCTTCCTTTTTATATTACTTGTGCGATAATTGGTACGCTTGCCAAAACACCAACAAGTTATTTGGCGCCGTTGCCGGGGATTTGTTTATAGTATTTGAAAATTAGCATTTTCTTCAAATCTTAAGCATTAGTCCAATTTTGTTCTATTGTATAAAATTCTACTTTGCTTAAATTCTATTTTACATTTTCCTGTTGTGCATAGTTTACGCATAATTGTTTGTTTTGCATAATTCTTAGTTTTCTTTTTCTGCATAGTTCTGCTGCACATTTTTTGCATGATTTAGCTTAGTTCTCTATTATCCTAGTCTACACTACACTGCATAATTTTTTGTTCTACATAACTACTTAGTTTTCCTTTTCTACATAGTTCTACTACACATTTTCTACATAATTTAGCTTAGTTCTCTATTATCCTAGTCTGCACTGCACTGCATAATTTTTTTATTCTGCATAGCTACTTAATTATCTTTTTCTACATAATTTTGCTGCATAATTTATTTTCTGCATAATTTGCTTTGCATTTTGTTTCTTTACTTTCTGCATAACCAAATTTCTTGGGTGCTTGCTAACCTACTCTTCAGTATTTGAAGTGTATGCGAGGTAGAATCCCACAAGCTAATCTAATCCCATTGGACTTGGAGATAGAAAGCACTTGTCGGAGGAACAACGTAGCACGAAGAAACCAGGAAAGGCAAGTTGCTCAAGAAGCCTCTTCTTCTTCATAACCACCTACTAATAATCGCTTTATATACATAAATATTGCATCCTATTTTGTAGCGAATATCCAATGTTCTCAAGAATTTTAGCTTCGTATGAAATCATTTAATATAGATTTGTATAGTTTGATAATTCTAACTATACAAATCTATATTATGAAGCGAACTCTTTGTTCGAACTGAAGATTCGCTTAGCTTGAAATCTCACTTAGCAAAATACTCTTTCGAATTGAAGATGCGCTTAGCGGAAGTCTCTTTCGAACCAAAGATGTGTTTAGCAGAAGATTGCATTTAGCGGAAACCCTGTTTCTGAGATGCATTCTACAATATCCTGCGCTTAGCGGAATGTTGTGCTAGGCGAAGGTCCACTATATAAGCTGCACTTATAATATTTTTAGAGTCATTCAGACCTTGATTGGATTTTCAGCTGCTTCTTCCTCTGTTTTCTCTATTCCTCCCTCTCCCATTTTGTAACCTTTTCAAAGCTTCTCATGACAATGAGAGGCTAGTCCATTAGTGTTGAGGACTTGGAACTAGGTGTTGAACATGTAAACGCTTTCCTTCATATCTATTCAATGAAATATTCAGTTTAATGTTCATTTCTCTATCTTTATTCTTGTTATATGATTTGATCAGTTATATGTTCATGTTTTAGAGTTTAACTGCCATTGATAAATGCTTTTGAACTTGGAACTGAGTTTTAACTCTAATGGAGTGTATTTCTAGACATACGATAGATTTCATTAGCTTCATAAAGATCTCTAAACTTCATCAAACCACTCAACTGAACTTACCGAGACATCGGAAGTGAGGATGAGCAGTTTAGGCTTGATTTGATGAGACATCACGTTTTGAGCACTTTTAGATCGAAGTTAATCTAAACTATCACTTTGAATGGAGAATATATCTTGTATGTTTACATGGAAAGCAAACCGGTTGAACCAAATCCTCAACATATCCATCATTCCCTTCTCACATTCAAGCACGCCAATTGTTCGATCATAGTCATGAATCACCATTATCGTTTTTATTGTTTATCTTTAGTGTTAATCGTTAGTGTTTAGTTTATTTTCTGCTGTTACTATGTTCTATAACACAAACAACTTCTAAAAACCAAACTAGTGTTTAGGAATTGATTATTTTACTAATATTCAAATACGGACAATTCCTTGTGGATTCGATGCTAGGATCTTCCCTTTTAAACTACTTATGCGATATTTGGTACACTTGCCAAAATATTTCATCACCTACTAAGGTCCCTTCCGCTTTTGAAAAACCAATCATGGAAGACAATCAACCAAAACCCACTTTGGAGGATTATGTGGCTCATGCCATTCCAACTTACTTCACGAGCATAATAAGGCCGAAGGTACAAGTTGCGAGTGTCTCATATCCATCCTCACTCATCCAGCCCATACAAGCCAACGTGTTCCATGGTTTGCCTGAGGACTCATGCTCATTTGGCCACTTATATGGAGATTTTCAACATGGTGAAATTGGCCGAGGTTCCTGACCATGCAATTTGCCTTAACTCGTTCTCATTCTCTCTAGCCGATAATGTCAAGTAGTGGCTCAATTCTTTCAAAGGTCACACCTTCTAGACTTAGAATGATATTGTAGCCAAATTCCTCAATAAGTATTTTCGAGAGTCTAAGACCGCTCAAGGGAAAACAAAGATTTCCTCTTTCATTCAAAGGATCGAGGAATCTCTAAGTGAAGCATGGGATCGCTTTAGAGGACTACTAAGGAAAACGCCAACACATGGCTTTGAGGAGCCAATTTAGATTAATATGTTCATTGATGGGTTAAGGGCACATGCCAAGCAACTATTGGATGCTTCAACTAGAGAAAAGGTCAAAATGAAGACTGTGGAGGAAGCCATGAAGCTGATTGAAAATATGGTTACAAGTGATCATGCTATCACTCATGATAAGACCCATATTCCTCCACGAAAAGGTGTTTTGGAGCTGCATTCTCAAGATGTCGTTCTAGCTCAGAATAAGATCTTAACTCAATAGATTGAGGCCCTGACCAAGCAATTGAACAACCTTCCACAACAACTTAAGAGTCTTCACACCTAAACCCATCCTCCAAGGAATTTGTGTTGTCAAGTATGTGGAGGAGATCATGAAAATGGTGTGTGTATGACCTCAGAAGGGTCACATGAAGAAATGAACTACATGACCAACAACAACAATAATTGTGAAGGTAATTATGGTGGGTACAATCATGGCTACGGGGGAAATCGAGAGTGGCAACACATCCTGGGAACAACTACAATAAGGATCATGGAGGTTCGTTGAATGGACCTCAACATCAATGACCCACATTGTATGAGAGGCAATCCAAGTTGGAAGATACTCTCACTCGATTCATGGAGGTGGCTATCTCCAACCACAAGAGCATTGAAGCCTCCATCAAGAACTTAAAAGTCCAAATGGGACAGTTGGCCAACCAAGTGGCTAAAAAATTCAATAGGAAATTCATTGCCAATACGGAAGTGAACCCAAAATAGCATTGCATGGCCATCATGACTAGAAGTAGATGCAAGGAAGACACTACCCTTGAAGCACCAAAACCAATAGCAACTAAAAGTAATGTTCAAGATGGGGTGGTAGAAGATGTATTGAGTGAGGAGGAAGTTGACAAAGGTCAAGAAGAAGAAGTAGCAGCTGAGAAGGGAGATAATTTATGCAAAGGTGGTTGAATTTTGAATGAAGAGGCACCACCAATTCACGAGCCCAAGCACCAATTGGTAAGGGAAGCCAAGAAAGCCCTAGAGAAAGAGTTCACAAAGAATTTGCCTTATCTTCTTGTTCCTTCAAGGAAGGACAAGGAGAGGTATTTTACTAGATTCTTTGAAGTCTTCAAGAAGTTGAAAATCACCATCCCTTTTAGTGAAGTGCTGCAACAGATGCCATTGTATGCAAAGTTCATGAAGGATTTGGTCACTAAGAAGTAGAAGTACATCAAGGAAGAAACAATAAATGTCAATGGAAATTGCAGTGCTATAATTCAGAAAATTCTTCCTCCTAAATTTAGATATATGAGGAGTTTCACCACACCTTGCACCATAGGTGATCTTCCTATTCCAAAGGCATTGATTGACTTAGGAGCAAGCATCAATTTGATGCCCCTCTCCTTACTGAAAAGGATTGGGAGTTTGGAGGTCAAGCCCACTAGGATGACGTTGCAACTAGCTGACCGTTCAGTCAAATGCCCATACGGGGTGGTGGAAGATGTCCTAATCAATGTGGGCATTTCACTTTCTTGGTCGACTTCGTGATCATGGACATGGAGGAGGACCGAGAAGTTCTGGGGATTTTAGGAAGGTTATTTATGATGTCTGCCAAAATAGTTGTAGACATGGGAGAAGACCGCCTTCAGCTGAAAGTCAAAGATGAGGTGTTGACATTCAACATATTTGAAGCCATGCAACATCTGAAAGATCTAAAACAATGCTTCAAATTTGATGCCAATGATGATTTAGAGGTACCGAAACAAGTCCCACCTGAGGAAAAACTTGTGGAGGAATTGCACCAACATGAAGAAATCTTAAAGACAAAAATTAAACTAAAGCTGCCCCCTTCTAATTTGAAATACTTATCTCTTGTGGATAATGAAGGGGATCCAGCCATTATCAGCAGCAAGTTGTCCCCAATGAAAGAAGGGAAGCTCTTGGGAATTCCCCAGCACTACAAGAAGGGAATAGGATGGATTAACTCTTATCTTAAGGAAACAAGTCCACCCTATTAGATGCACTCCATCAAGAATGACTTTAAGCCCATCTGCCAACCTTAGAAGTTGAATGCTTATGAATCCTCAAGGATTTTTGCACAACAAGCTAAAACTTGGCTCAAGAAGAAGATTCTGAAAAGAAAGTTCAAGTCGGGTCAGCAAGAGGTCAGACTTTATGGAGCTATAAGGATTGAGGACCCTAAATCCCAAAGGAGATGGGTGGTCCCACCACTCTAATTCATCTGGTGGATCCACCTTGATGATCCTTGGGGTTATCAACCATCAAGCTAGTGATGTTAAAGAAGCGTTTGCTAGGAGGCAACCTATATTTTTTCTCTTTTATTTTATTATTTTAGTTAGGATTGAGCCTTAGTTTGAAAGAATTGGAGAGTGTCAAGTTTCTTTTGAGGTGTAGTTTTTCTGCATCTCTCGCTAAGTGCCAACTCTTACTTAGTGAGATTATGGCCCTGACTTGGAATTCTCCAATAATTTCAAAGCATTCACTAAGCGCATGTTTATGCTTAGCAAATTTCTAACTCTGACTTGTAATTGGTGTTTTATTCACTAAGCACAAGAAGGTGCTAAGCGCCTTCATGTGTCTGGGTCTTTTTTGTTCATAATGTTCTTATGATGTTGTTGTGTTCATGAATTTGGAAAATTTCCAGATCCAAGCGTCGCTAAGTGCGTATTCACATTCTCAGGCTCGCTAAGCATGGGTGCGCACTGAGTGAATTGTTTCCACTAACTCCATTAATTTGGGGAATTCGCTAAGCGCGCAATGGCCCTTAGCACACTTGCTCTGTTTTTTTTTTTTCTTTCTTTCTTTGTTTTGTTTTATGTATTTCTTTGGTTGTTTGCTTAGCGCGATCTAGCCCTTAGCAAACACCTCTATTTCTCACTTATTTTCTTTGTTGTTCTTATTTGCTTCTTTTGAGTACAAATGGCACCTAAATCTCACCCCACCCACATCACATCTTCCTCCTGTGCTGCACAACAAGATACCCACATCCATGTCACCTACCAATATGACACCGAACACTTCTCCTCCTATGAGGCCCAAGAAAGATTGGATAATGAACTCATGGGTCGAGGACTCATTCCAAAACGTCCTGTCAAAGTTGCTTCGAGTGATTATGTTGTCTTCCGTCACGAGTTGGACCGCTGCGGCTGGCTGGAAAAGCTGTGTGTTCTCCTTGACAACTCTATTGATGAACCCATTGTCAAGGAGTTTTATGTGAATATATATGACAAAGAGGGTCACTATATAATGGGCGACTGACATTGCAAGATTTGGGGGAAGACCATCCACTAGGATGGTGCCACTATTAACGGCTATCTTCAAACCCCTCCAATCCTTGTGGGCAACATTGGGATGGCCTAATTTGACATCTTCCTCAACCACCACAAAGACTACAAGGCTATCACAAAGCTACTATGCATACCAAGCAAGGGATTTGTTAAAAACCAAGATGGAGTCAACACAAAGATTGTGCACCCAAATATGACAACCTTGACTCAGGCGTGGTGTGCACTCTCCTACTTCACCTTGGCACCCACCTCACACACTTCAGATGTTATAGTGGAGCGAGATAAATGGATATACGCCCTGATTATGAAAATGAATATGAATGTGGGTAGTTTCATATCCAACCAGATTGCCTCCATTGCCCACTCCAACTTTAGCCGATTGGGCTTTCCAGCCCTTATCTCTGCATTGTGCAAGGCCAAAGGGGCCAGCTCCAATGCATAGGTCCTTCAAAAGCTCAACACCCCCATCACCTTCAAATACATATGTACTTTCTACTACAGTGAAGCCGATCCTAACAAACCCGATCTTCCTCTTATGACCAAAAAGCAACCCCACATCAAGACTATTTCTAGGAGTTCTTCATCTATTGATTCAGCTGTCACTAAAGACATGCTTCAGACTGCTATCAATGGTCTCCAACTTACACTCACTTAGCAGATGGAAGAGTGGACCAATGCTCTGTATTGTGGTCAGTGCACTATCATTGAAAATATGCACCACCTCTCCCTTCAACAACCAATTATATCTTTGGATGACTTCCAAGCCCATATGCAATGGCCTGCAGATAGGCCCTCTGTTTCACAGAGGGGTGGTGGTGGTCACCAAGGAGTAAAGGAAGAGGGAAATCAAGAAGGTAATGAAAAGGAGAACCAAGTGGTGGATTCTTCAAGAAAGGACAACCTGGAGGACCTGGATGAAGACTAGCCAAGATGGGCATCATGACCGTCTACACGAGGCCAAGTGTTTTAAAACTTTTGCCATCTGAACAATCTTTACTACTTTTGTTTTTATATTACTTTACATATTTGGCAGTATTATAATTTAGCATACTATAGTAGTTAATCTCTTTGTGCAGCGTTGAATGTCCTTGAACATTTGGTTTAGTTTCATTGTTTGAACCATTGTTTTGTTTTGAACCTTTAGCACAAATCTTTTGTTTTCAAACTGAGTGAGAGTGTGTTTTTAGGTTGCTTAGTCTTGATGTCGATGCATGCATGTGAGTTTGGTGAATTAATAATTGCGAGCATTTGAGTTTTAAAGGACTTGTGAACATTGTGAAAATTAACTGATAAGTATGAGAATCATATTGTGAGAGAACCATTGAGTTATTGCACTAATTTTTGAATGATTCTCTGAATTGTTGTGTGCATGATTAATGTGGAAATGATCAAGGCCTTGTTTGCTTAGAGTGATTCCTAGAGCTAAAAAGCCAACCTAGTAAGGTTGAGAGAATCCTCTACCAAACCCTTGAGCCTAATAGATAACTTTTTTGTCTTGAGAACCTAGAACCTAAACAATTAAGAATTTCCCACCTTACCAAAGGGAATAGGAGAGCATATCTTTATGGTTTGAAGCAAATTTGTTCCAAATTTGGGGGAGTCGGGTGAAGATCCACACTAAAGAGAAGAAATGACAACAACACACCTATTGCAATGTGAATCACATGAGGCAAAGCCTCCACTAAAAGAAAAAAAATTGAAAATTCAATCAAAATTGTAATTCAAGCAGAATGTTGTTGCTGTCCAGTTGTGGTAATGACTATGAGGCATATGAAGAAGATTGGTAATCAAGAAGGGAGATAAAGATATGCTTTCTTAAACCCTTGGGAATTTTAATTCAAGAAAAACCAATGTTCTTTGTTTTATTATTTACCTTTACTTGTTATCTTTGTAGTGTTTAGCTTACTTTCTATTGTTACTTATGTTCCAGAACACAGACCAACTTTTAAAACCAAACTAGTGTTTAAGAATTAATAACTTTACTAGTGGTCAATATGAACAAATCCCTGTGGATTCGATACTAGGATCTTCCCTTTTATATTATTTGTGTGATGATTGGTACGCTTGCAAAAACACCAACAGAATTAAATCATTTATGCTTGATGTGGGTGTGCTCACTTGATGATCTGTTCTCTATTTTGCTACAGTAAAGTGGTAGTTGTTGTTCTATTATAGATTTCAATAAAATAAATAAATAAATAAAGTCTTAAATGATGTTTTAATGTTGTTATACACTTCCTAAAGTTGCCTTGTGATTATATTGTTAGAACCAAGACATTTGATGATGTCTGACTCCTAATACCTTGATGGGTTTTGATGATAACAAATGTAATAATATTTGATCAACTAATGATTTCAGACTAAGTGATTTCAGGAAATCAAAGTAAGAACAGACAATGGTAAAATCTCTCAACTCAATTCCTACACTCTAACTGTCTGAGAACTTATAATGGTTAAATTTAGCATTGAAATTGGCTATAAACAAATTTAAATAAGTTCTTAACTGATCATGCTAAGCCCAGGCCAAACGATGTCTGATGTCCAGGCCAGACGATGTCTGATGCCAAGCGCCAGACAATATCTGATGCCAAGTGCCAGACGATGTCTGATGCAAGGCTAGACGATGTCTAATGCCAAGTGTCAGACGATGTCTGAAGCCAAAGCCAGACGATGTTTAATGTAAGGCCAGATGATGTCTGATGTCTAAGACTAGAACAGACCATGTCTTTTAATTAAGAATGTGTTTGTTAAGCCAGACGTTGTCTGTGCACAAACAGACCAGACTATGTTTAAACCATATTCGAAGGTAATTTCTCCACACTTCTTCACTTGTAGTGACAATGTTGGTTTTTGCATTCCATCCCCAAATCCAGTATGTTACACAAGTAAAGAGAAATCATGATATAAATCCTACAACCTAAGCATCTTTTCCTTTAGTTAATCCATTTTATAGGAACGTTTAGTTTTGGAATTCAACCCATTGGTCATTAAGGTCCATGTTCTAGAGTGAAACATGCCATTTGACATGTTTCCTTTTATGCTTTCTTCAACCATGATATCAATGAAAGCTTTCACTATAGTCTTAGGCCAAAGTTTTGATTTTATGTTGTCAACATTAGCTGCCATCATTTCCTATAATGTAGTCAGTATATATAGTAAAACAATCATATATAACAAAGTTGAAGACACATGTTCTAAGATACTTTTTTAGGTAGATTCCATGAGAGCTTTTACATAATAATCTAGAAAATATCAATTACAATTGTGAAATGTACAGTAGAACATGAAAATTTAAAAAGCCCCAACTCCAAACCATTTAGGTGACATTTTATCAAACATATTGAGTGTGTAACTCAACTTTCCACATTTGGGAATCTTTCCTTTTTCTTCACTCTCACTTTCAACTTTCAAACAATACTAACATCAACAATTCAAAATGCACAACTATTAACCCCATCAAAAAACACACTTCCCACCAACTCAAAATTCAAATCAAAGTACGTACTCATTTAGAAAATGAAGAATTACAATTAACACAACATAAACCAATGTCAATAGATGACCAAGCACAACAAAAAAACAATTAGGAGAAAAAAGCTACCTGAAGAGGGGATTCAATTGGACACTGAGATTGGGGATTGTAGTGAAACAAGTGACTCGCAATCTCATCCTCGTACGAGCCTAATGTCGTTGTCACTCACCATTCGAACTTCACAGTTGAGAACTCATGGATTCCGTTGATAGTAGCGATGCTTGAACAATGCTTCACAAAACAGAGACCAAACAATGCTTCACGTTCATTGCAACTAATAATTTTTTACAAAATATTACCATTTTACCATTAATGAAAACTAAAAACACCTCTTCTCCGCATCTTTTCAAATTTGGTTAATTATTTTTTAAAAGAGAAACAGAAAACAAAATCTACTCAAATCTCTTTTTGTATTTTAGTTTTACAAAACTAACCCATTAAACAAGTTTTTAATGATGCATGCATGATGCAGTTCCAAACCACAAAAGCTTGGTTTGGATCGTCCGGAAGCAAATCAAAGGAGCTCCATTGAAGCCAAATCAAGACCTCAAACCAAAAAGGGAAAAGCGGAAGGAAGAAGAAGATGAATTAGAACGACGCCACAATCCGCACAGAACGATAAGCCGAGGAGAATTCGCCACAAGGAAAGCTTCCTTGATAAGAATCAATTTGGTTCCACTCAAGAACCAAGAAGAGACTATGCTCTCAAACTAAGCCAAAGCTTTTCATTCACAAATAAGTTATATGAAGTTGATTGTTACAAATGAGGTTCTCTTCTACTATTTATAGAGCCAGGCCTTATGCAACTAATCTCCACTTAAACACAATGTTTTAAGGCCTAATTACACAATTAAGAAACCCCTTACACAAGTAAACAAAGTTTTCAAAAATTCCCGCGCCAGACCTTCCGCTAAGCTCAACCTTGAGCTTAGCGCAAATTGCGCTGAGCTCAACGTTGAGCTGAGCAAGATGCTTGATCGAAGCAAATCTCCGCTACGCCCAAGCTTGCGCTGAGCGAGCTATCAACAAGTTTCCAAGTGCTCCAATTTAGCTCCTTTGGGCTTCTTCCTTCTTGGCCTTTGATGAATAATCCTTCCTTTAGTCTCTTGGTCATTTCTTCTTGGAGAATCTTGGCCTTGGATCTTGTCATTGGTCCCTTTAATTCTTGAAGTGCCCTTAGGTCCTCATGTTCATTGACTAGCCCTCTATCATTTAATTTTTTTAATTTTTAAAATCTAAATAACGTTTTGGAAACAGTAATTCATAAAAATCTCATTTATACGTAATAATTAAGTTATACATAACATATCATTTAAGTAACTAAATATTTATAAACATATTTATTTAGTAATAATATGTAATAATTATGATTAAAATATAAGTCATAAAAAATTATAAATATTATATAATTATCATTAATGATAAGGAACATAAAAAAACTATTTTTAATTTGGCTGAAACTATAATGTGCCACAATTTGTATTGAGTGGCTAATTAGATTTTTTTTTTTTTTATCCGTGGGACTGTGGCTAATTAGATTAAAAATGCATTTAATTAGTATTTATATATTATTAATTTGTAGTTAATAAAGACCAAATGTAAAATTTGGTCATTTATCAAATAACAAACATATAAGCCTACAAAATATTATACTTTTAAAAAAATTGTACAAGTTTCATATTTATTATTTTTATTTTTTGGCTTAATTGTACTTTTGATTCCCAAAATTAATTTTTTCACAATTTTGATCCCCAATTTTTTTTTATTACTTTTGGTCCTCCAAAATTATGTTTTTGCATTTTTTGTACCTCTTTTAATTTTGGATGTTGACCATTTAATTGTGTTTACTTATAATTAATTAGTTATAATCATTAAAAAAAATGGAATTAAGGATAGTTTAATTTCTTCTTCTTCTTCTCCCTGTCTCGTAAGCCCCCTCCTTCTTCTTCCTCCTAAGCTTAAATTTCAAACCTTAACCCCTCTTCAAGTTCTCATTTTCCATATATAGAGCACAAATGCATAAAACTGTATAGAGCATAAAATATCCCATGTACAAAGCATAATAGAGGAAGAAGGAACTCCCTCAACCTCAAACTTTGTAAAAAGGAAGACTCCATGCAAAATGATGCTCTCCACCCTCATGTTACTTCCCACCCTTGCGTTGCACTACTATCCACCCTCATGTAATTGAGGATTTTGGGATCTAAGGTTTCTTGTATCTACCCTCTTCAATTTGGGGATTAGGGTTTTTTGTTTCTAATTTTTAACCACCAACACTCATTCACAAACATGAGTTGTAAGTCCTGTTGTATGCTTGTATAATTAATTACTTAATTAGTAAATTAGTGATAATGTTAATTAGTTAATAATTAATTAGTGTTGATAACATAATTATTAAAAAAAACTAGCATAGTTAACATCCAAACTAACGGTCAACGTCAATAAATTAACAAGATACTAAAAGTGAAAAAAATTAATTTTGGAGGATCAAAAGTGATGGAAAAAAATTAGGAATCCAAAATTGTGAAATTTTTTATTTTTGGGATCAAAACTGCAATAAGGCCTATTTTTTGGAAAAAATTTAATATGTAATATCAATGTAAGTTTAATTTACTAATCAAACTTATCAAATTAAATTTTTGCCCAAAAGCTTTTTTATTTTAAGATTCTACTAGAATTTTTTTGGTCATTTTTTTTTAGACAAAAATTCCTTTTATAACTTTAAATTATAATTGTATTAAATATTTTTTTTAAGACTTAAATATGTTTTTAATATCTTAAATTTGAGTCATTTTATCTATTTATTTTGGTCCATTAAATTTAAATTTGTATTTTTTAGTCAATTTTTTAAAATGTTATTTTTAGTTTTCTTGATTAATTGTTATCAATTTGGATGTACAATTATGGTGATTTTTTTATTAGATGAAAGATGAGAAAAAATATTTTTATAAATTAAGAGATTAAAAAAAAAGGGGGCACAGAAAAAAAAAATTACCTAAATTACATGAATCAAAAATATACTCAAGTCAATTCTCAATTTCTAAATTTCGAAACAAATATTTTGCATCTATTTTATTTCATAACTTAATATGATATTTATTGATATATTTATTTTAATTTCTCATATATATATATATATATATATATATATATATATATATATATATTTTCTTTCGTAAATTAAAATCTAGTTTATTATAGTGGCCATGGCGGCTCTTTTCCATTTTCTTATTTTACAAAGTTTTCTTTAAGCGTATGTATTATCAAGGTGACGCTTTTTATTTATCACGGTATGCTCAACTATTTGTACGCGAATAAATGATTATTTAAAAGTTATAAATTTTCAATCTATGCTTTCTTATCATTTATTTTTGGTCTTGAATAAGTTTTTTTAATTTTATTTTTTGTTCCTCATAGAAAAAAACTTTTTGGTCCTTAATAAAAAAGTTTGTTTTGTTTTTGGTATCTAAATCACTTTACTCGACTTTTCATAACGCTATTTAATTAAATTTAGGGACAAAAAATGAAGTTAAAAATGACTAGGACAAAATATTTTAAAAAAATATTAGAAATCAAAAACAAAATACAAATATTTATCCAAAATAAAAACATTTAAATCTAATATATTATTCACAAATTGTTGTGGAAAGTGAATAACTACAGAACTTGAATATCATCATCATTCTTCAAATAAGCAGCAATTAGGAAAGTAAAATAGTTCAAATAGAGATGAGGCGGAAAATTTTGGTAACATATTTGACTACACTTCGTGTCAACATTTTATACGTATATAGTCAAACAAAGCTAATGCAGCAATCCCTGTGTAACTGAAGGCAAAAAAGGGAACAAAACTAAACAAAATTAACATAATATGTCACCATGAGCATAACTTACACTTGAGTGAGAACTAAAACAAATTATAAAAGAAGAAATTTACTTTAAACAAGATAATTATATAGTAGGCATTTTTTTGTCAATGTACTTAGACTTTTTGTTGATATCCTAGACCTACAGCGAAGACTTCAGTTGTTTTACCCTTGGATCGACCTTGATGAGGACAGTGACAGATAAACAAGACAAAAGGAGAGATATAAGGTGAGTTGAGTGGTAAAAATAAAAGTAAAGGGAGAAGGGCAAGGAATAGGCCGCGGTTCAAATTCCTCCACTAACATTTTTAACAAAAACTAATAAACTAATATTTGCCAATCAAAACAAGAAAAAAGGCATAGCTACATAGTTGCCTACTCTGTGCTAGCACAGGTTCTCTCAATCACCTTTGAATTTGTTCTTTGAGAGTTCCTGGATGGAGGAGAACTTGATCCTCTTGAAGAACTATGTCCAAAAAGACTAAGCTTGCCAATTTTTTTGGAGAAAGAACTCATAAATTTGCGCGATCCGGACTTGGCCATATCCCTTTTCATGCAAACATGCTCCCTCTCCAGATCATTTAGTCTCATTCTCAGTCGAGCCAGTTCGAGTTTAAGTTCTCGGTTTTCACGTCTCAATGATGCATAGTTGTCTCGTGGAGACATTGCTGCACTCAGTGCACCACTGCTTATGCGCCATGATTGATGTATTATTGGCTTGGGGTCATCTTCTTCCCCTCCATATGAGGAGCAGGACAAAGAATTTCTGAGTCTTAGTTGTTCAAAATATAGAACTTGCACTATTGATTGGAGAGGAAGACGCTCGTTTTGTGCAGCATGTGCTCCAGCTTCTTGAGTAAGCTTTTGAAAATCAATCAATTTGCATAGTTTCTTCTTGTCCAAGTCTGTCAGACCTTGATGAGCCTGAAATTTGCATAAAGCATCAGCTTAAAATTACAGAGACAATTTTATAAGCCACATAATCAACCTAAGATTAGTAGTTTGCCTTAGGGAAGACTTAAGAATAAGAGACATTAAGCCTCATATTTAGAACAGTAGTTTTTAAATCAAGAAAAGTTTTATAAATGATATGTGAATGCAGTATAATTAATTAGCTGTTTTATGGATACAATTTTACATGAGGGCTAGCGACTCTCTCAATGGCGGACTGACTCTTTTAGAAACTCTATGTGATTAATTGAAATTTATTGAAAATCACCCATTTTGATAGATTTTATATATAATTTAGTGATTCACTTGTCTGATTTAACTTGATTTAATTGAATCCAACCAAAATTGATGATTTCCAATGAATTTCAATCAATGAGAGAGATTCTATAGAAGGGAGTGTCAGAAGGAATGTAGCTAGCACTCATCATTTTATTAACTACTATAATAAGAGAGTGGTTAGGTAGATAATCCCTTTGTGAAAATCTAGAGAAAGTGTATGTATGCATGGCATGAAATTGGAATTTTCTTTAGATTAGATTCAACAATTTAACAGATTTAATTAGTCCATTTCCTTGTTAACTGCGAGAGTAGCAAAATGTTGTAGACACACAAACACAATCTAGCAAAGATGATAAAAACATACTTTTAAGTAAATATCAATTGCTCGATATAGCCCATCATGAACCGTGCGCGCATGTGCAGGTAAGGTTTCTGCAATGACCATAAACTTGGAGAGTTTAAGGTTTGCATCAGGGGCAATTTCAGCAAGGTAGTTGTCCACTAGTTTCGACACTTTAACCAGTGCAGTCTGGGATGGCGAATGAGGGCTGTCGGATTCGAAAACAGAACCATCTTCTGCTGCTGCTGGATCCTCTTCTTCTTCACTATCATCCTGCTGACAGAAGTTCACCAAAATCCTATGAACTGTGTCAACATCAAACAAGGTATCACCAGCATGCCTGAAAGACGGAATCAAAACGTCGTCAAGAGTGGCGACATCTAGCTGCGATCCAATTCTTCTTTCCAAGTCAAGCCTAGAAGCAACTGTGCAATCAAGCATCACTGCACTTCGAAGAAGTCCAAAGAGGAAATTGATTGGAACGGCTAGTTTTTCAACGGGTAGAAGGCTAACGATGGCCTCGACAACGAGCTTTTCGTGCAAAGTTGAATTTGAATCAACCTTAGTAGTCTGGCTAGATGGATTGCTCCACAAGCTAGATGATTTCTTTGTCAATTCTTTCTGTGCATAGTTCACAAGGGAAGCACCAATGCTCTCAGGCCGAACCCCGCGACATTTCATGGCTGTTATGACTCTTTGGTACATATCAATCCTCAGAACAGAAAGATCTTCTATCCACCAGTCACCACCATCATCACATTTGGCTTGCCTACTCATGTGCAACCTTCCTGAGCTGCTATACTCTAATCTCGAAAAACTGGAAGCTATTTGCTCTGCACAGGCTTTCGAAGCGATTGCATCAATGCAGCGGCTAACTACTCTCAGCTCATCAGCAAGAGGAAGAAGGCTCTCACACTGTTGCAAGACCTCAACACACATCTCAAGATTCTTGCAAACTATGCTGTCAAGATACTCCTCGGCACGCGAGCCAAGGTTGTCCTTTGAGAAGTCTTCGGTCATTTCTAGGTAATCAGAGACACAACATAGCTGAGCAACATTTGTGGATATGATCTCAAAGTTAATGCCATAACAAAATTTTGCTGCCAACTCAAAGCATTCAGCACCTCCTGGTAGATTAAGAAGCTCAACTCTTGAGATATCAGAATCCCTGTGTTCTGCAACTAATCTCCTTATTCTCCCACTTCTGGAGACAAGAGGAAACTTCATGCAAAACAAATAACAGTTAGAACAATCATAGAGGAACTTCTGCATATTGTCATGTCAATATTAAAAATTGTCAATCATAGCAGGAGTACATGATGTTTGGATTATGAGATGAAGCCAAATGGTGTGAGCATATTTTCTAACACATTACTTTTGCTTTTGCTGCAAAAGTGTCACATTGCACTTGGGTTTGGAGGTGAAAGACAGTTTTTTTAAGGATACACACTTTTTACATTTACATTTTGAGAAAAAGGTAGTATATGTGTGACGACATACTCTATTGATCTGATGTTTGTACCTTTGTTTATCACAGAAGAGACACAACTTGTGTTCTTATCTAAGTTTTATTGATAAACTTCACTTGGCTTTTCAAATAAAATAAAATGAAATAATATTAAAAAATTATCACAGCCGGAATTAACTGAGATGAGTACTTACCTTGTGCAATGAAAATGTTCCTCCATTCACTTCTATAGTTATATCACTTGGTACATCACGAAAAATCCTACAAAAGGTCAATGGGTAAATCATGCAGAAGATACAGACAACTTATTATACACAGGGCCCTTTACTCATTCATGATCTTTAAAACAACATAAAAGCATGTAAGAAAAAATGATCTTTCCTTTGCTTCTAAGGATAAAAACACTCAACCAATTAGAATAAAAAAAAAGGCAACAATACCAATTACTTTTATTTTGAAGTTAATGAGGCTTTGTTGATCATTCACAAGAACACTGACTTAATAAGAAAGGAAGGTGATCCACTTGTTTTACTAGAGAATAGAGATAAAATAATAACAATTGCTAGAGATACCATTGTACAACAAAATCAGAATCACAAACAGAAAACACAGTTCACGACAATAATTCTGATCAATGAATTGTCATAGCAGAAGGCATGACAATTCATTGATCACATAGAAGAAGATAATAATCAGTTGAAAAAGATGAGATACAAATTATATCATCATCTCATAACAATATTAGAACAGATCTTTGATTATTTCTTTCAAGCAACAAGTTCAGAGGAACAGTCTCTAGAAGAGAATCCAAGTCAATTAACACAATTACAAGAAAACATGACAAGCCATACACCACTTGGTTCAATAGATCATCACCTACAGACAACACTAGAAAAAGATTTAACATAGGAAAGAAACACTACTAAATGCAAATGATCATAGTAACAAAAATGCCACAACAATATGCACAAACAGAAACTCACCCTTCAAGCAAGCATGGGAATTTTTTACAGCAAAAAAAGGACTCTGAGAAAGCATGAAACAAACCATTCATTGTATCTTTGCCCTGTACCCTTGGCCAAGGATAACTGCTGCTGATGCTTGTCAGTAGTACGGTCCATAGGGAGTGAGAAAAAACAAGAAAGATAGTAAAACAGAACAGAATGTGAAAGGAAAGATAAAGTGTAATAGTAGTGAGTTTAAGGTAGTAGTGAAGTGGGGAAAGAGACAGAGACCCAGTTGGAGATGTTGCTGTTGGGGGAGTTCTTTGGCCATTTTCGTTGAACAGGTGGTGCTCATTGCATAGATTGCAATTGTCCAAAGCAATGGGCCTATGATGTGGGTCACACCTTGCTTTACGTAACTTATTATGTATACTTTATACTGGATAATAATATATATTTATAAATGAGCAGATTACACTTTTTCTTTTATATTTATACGAAAATTGTAATTCAGAAAATTTGAAGAAAAGACAGGGAGATCCCAACTAAATTGGCATCATCTAGAGTTTCAATCCTAAATTATTGAGTTGTGTATTATTTATAAAGTAAAGAAAAAAAATAAACAAAAGATTACACTTGTACATATTGAAATTTTATCAAATTATATATAATTTTACATTTTTTTTCTACTCACTCTTTGTTATTTCTCAACTCTTTTAAGTTTGAAATAATTTCATTCCAAATATAATTTCAAAACATTAAATTCACGTCTTCTTAAAATTCCTTTAATATTTCACGGACAGTTCATCTATGACAATAGACAAAAATAATGATTAAAAAAATACTTATATAATTATATTATATGAAACTTCATATGGATATTATGGTAATTTTTTGTTTATAAATTAAAAAATATAAAAATAAACATATTATCTTGTATATTATCTGGTACAGTGTATAATGTACACGATGATCCGATGAATTTAAAATAGACATGTTTTATCATGTATAGTGCGTTGGTACACTATAAATCATTATTTTAGCATAATTTAGGTATGTCTTGAGTTTATTACATTTATTGATTTAATTCTGGTATATAATTTCAGTTAATTCAATTTAATCTTCAAAATCAATTACAGTTTAATTCTTTTTTTTAAAATGTTGCTTTATCTGTGACACAACTATTTAACTGTTTTTCTTTTTTCTTTTCTTTTTTTTTTTTGCTATTGGTATGACCCTCAATAGTTTGAAAACAATCTTCAAGTTAGGTGCAAGGAAAAAAGTCAGTGTCATCGAGTGTGAGTGAGACAATTATTTTTTATTCGTTCGGTGCTTTTTTCATTTTATTTTTCTTGGTTTCTTTAAGGGGTTAAAGAGGCGCAAAAAGGAAAGAGAGGTGCTAGTAGTTGTTCCTTTAACAAAGTCAAAAATATTGCTCAGAGGAACAGCAATGAAAGTGGGAACAAAAGTTGTTAAACAGGTCTTGACAATTTTGTCATGTTACTCTTTTTGTCCCCTTTACACCAAATTTCATCATTTTCTTCTCTGAAAAAATTATTATTGTCACAAGGTTTGAATATATTTTAGGAAGTTTAAATGTATTTTTAATTCTTTATGATTTTTTTGCTTTATTCCTTAATTTAAAGTTAATTTGTTTAGTCATTTAAATATGATAAAAGTTATTTTTAATTTTTTTTCAAAAAATTTTAAATAAAATATATAGATTTTATGGCAATTTTTTTATTATCAAAGTCAAATTATAGCAACAAAAAATCGTCCAAATTACAAAATTTGTATATTTGGTTTGAAAATTTTGGTAAAAGATTAAAAATAACATTGGTAAAATTTGAAAGATTAAAAAAATTAAACTTTATTTTCAAGGATTAGAAAAAATAAATATTTTATTTGACGAACTAAAAATATAATTAGGTTTTTTTTATATTTGAATCTTCTCGTTAAATAATTCAAAAAGGAGTGTTAATGACACTTTTTTTTTATCATTTTCTTTTTAATTTCAGATATATAATTGGTTAAAAATTATTAAAAATTAATAATTTTAAATAATCGCACAAATAAATCAAGAAATAATTATTAAATCATACGTGAGACTCACCGAAATAAATGTTTTTTTAATAATTTTAACCAATAAGTATAGTAAACTTTATATGATACTGGACTACATATAAAAGAAAAACAAATATTATGCTAACATTTCACTTTTTCTTATTCAAATCGTTCAGATGCAGATTTTGTGGACTCCTTTGATAACGGTGAGATTTGTATAAATCTTTGTCTTGTTTTTATTTTCACGGCATAGTATAATATTCAAAAGGAAAGATTACAAAATATTCATTCTCTCCATGAATATAATATGTTGCCTCCACTTTCATATAAGTTTCTTTTAAAATGATAGTCTATTAGTATCTTATTCAACAGTAAAATGAGTCAACATGTTAAAAATAGATTTGACCTGTCAAAAGTCTGTCAAAATGAAGCAAGGTGGATTGATCCTTCTAGCTTATCCCACTAATAGACAAGTTGGCCCGTAAATTTTAATTTTTTTTTTTTAATTATTCAATTTGATCTTTTGTAAAAAAAAAATTGTATTTACATATTTTTAATTCTCAATTATTCAATTTTCAATTATTATAATAATAAAAGAGATTAAATAGTAAATAAAAATTAATTTTTTTGTAAATGACCATATCATTTTTTGCTTCATTTTAATTAATTATTTTTACTTTTTACAAGATAGATTATTAATACATTTATTTCTTTTGATACTTTTAATTAAATAATTATGAAGATTATGTAATTAACAAGAATTATGTAATGATTTATTTATTATCTATTGATACTTTTAATTAAATAATTATGAAGACTATGTAATTAACAAGAATCAAGGTCATAAGGTAACAAGTTTGAGAAAACTTCTCATCAACCACCTATAAAACATAAATTATGTGGATTAAATGTTATCTCTCGTAGCATTTTCTCAAACCAAAAGAAAGTTGCAATGGTTGCTTTCACATTAGTGGGAGAATTAGAAGTTAGCTTTCAAAATATAATAAAACAAGAGTCAAAAGTTCTAAAAAATTCTTCCTCAAATACTAAGTTACAAAAAAGAAATGAATTCATATCCTTCAACTTACATCTTAAATCACAATACCAAATTACAAATTAGTTTTAAATCATAATATCAAATCACAAATATTAAGGGGGTGTATTGAATTAGAATTTTAAAAGATTATTTTGGCATAAAAAAGTCTTATGAATTTTTAAGACTTTGTAAGAATATGAAAACTTTTAAGATTTTTTTAAAAGACTTTTGTAATTAAGATTTTATAGTTTGGATTTCAATAGATTTATAACATAAAATTTGAAAGAACTTCACAAATTTATAAGAATTTAAATGATTCTATGGATTTTTAAGGAAAAAAATTCAAAACTATAGATTAGTCACAAGTCATGAGTCGAATATTCCTACTTGCTATGGAAGTACATGAATTCCAAATCAAAGCTACAAGTTGCTAATACATTTTGAAATATCTTTTTCTCGACGACGATTAATAATGCAATCAAAATATAAACCAAATAATTCAACAAAAAAGACAAAAAACATAGTTAAATAGAATCAAAAAGTTTATTAAAAAATTATCAAAACATTAACTATCTGCCTAACTTGAAGAATATTCAAGATAAACGTTATTCTGGTGGTGACATATGAACGAATAAGTCTAAATCTGAGATTTCTTTTATAACATCTCAAACATTGTTTTCTGTTTTCTCTATTGAGTTGTGTATCTTTTAAAAATTGACTGCAATAGTTTAAAAAAGTCTTTTAAAACTTTGATTTGATTGTTTGCCTCTACTGAGTTAGAATTTTCTCCATGTTCATATCTACTTCTCTTATGACAACTTTCTTTTCAATAGGAATTTATGAACCTAAAGGGGAATGAGATGGTGGACTACATTGATCAAGTGATGTAGGCTTGTAAGGTGATTTGGGGGTATAAAGAAGAAAAATGTGAGAGATTGGGTGGGAGATTATGTTATCACTTCCAAATGAGAGATAATGAAATAAAAAGAGTTTGTGATGAGAAGGAAGAGTCTTGAGGTTGGATGAGATTGTTTGCTAGGTTTGGTATTTATATAATCAACTAAAAAGTCCATAAAATCTAATCAAGAAGACAATCCTTCAAAATCTTTATGATTTTGAATAACATAAGATTTTTTTTAAATTATCCAAAATCACAATTAAATATCATATGATTTCGTTGTCTTCTAAAAAAAATCTTGATAATCTTAATTGAATACTATGAGATTTTTTTTTATCATTTAACAATCTTGATTGAATATCCCAAGACATTTTCACAAAAAAAAACTCTTTTAAAATTATAAATAATCCTAATCTAATACACCCCCCCTAAATCACAAAAAAAGTGAACTCATATCCTTCAAGTTATGTCTTAAACCATAATATAAAAAATTACAAATCAATAATCAATTTCAACTACATTATCAAGTTAGCTTTCAAAACATAATACAACTTAGGGAAGGGAAGATTTCTATTTTTTGTTTTGTTTGTATTGTGTAGTTGTGTTAGGGTTAATAAGAGAAGCCAAATAGAAGCTAACTTAAGTAGGTTGGTGGGCAGGGAATACTCCCCTACCTTGCCATTTTTTGGTATGTTGATGGGTCGGCCTGTGGGCCTAAGCCCGTTTTACCATCTCTAATCATGTGCAATATAAGGATAAATTTGAAGGGTCAAATTTTTTCAATTATACAAAATTTATAATAATTTATTATTATATTTTTTTGGAAAACTTGATGAATGTTCTAATAAGAAGGAAGAAGTAAATGATTTGGTTTATTATTATATTTACTGTCATAAAATATATGGTTTTTTTTTTAATATTAAACTAGATAATTATTAAATGGATTCGCCATAATATACTTATCCTTGCATTTCACAAATATAAATATGGATTAACTAAATATACATGATTTTTTAAAATATATATATTTTTTATATCTTCCAATTAAAAAAATGAAAAATGTTTTGATATAAAAAAATTATGTATATCATTCGTATAAAAGTTATGTATATGTTTAATTTACTAATGTTGTTATTCAGAACGAATTATAGGCACTGCACGAATAGCACGAAAACTATCATTTAACAGTTTTTTTTTTCTTTTTCTAAAACAGGTATTAGTTAAGAAATAATAAATAATAAATGGAATTAATATAAGAGTTAAATGTTTAGGCACCAAAGTCTCAAATAATACAAGGGTCGTGTGATTTCTACGAAAATTCTTTCTACCTTTTAGCATTTTCCTTAATTTATATATATCATATAAGAGTATGTAATATAATTGATGTCATAATGTTCATCATACATGTGTGTTTTTTTTTTTTACAACATCATACATGTGTTTGTTACTCATTGAATATTGTTTCATCATACAATCTCACATTTTAAAATTACAATGTGATTTCTATTGTTTTTTCATAAAAAAAAAATGTAATATCTATTGTTACCATGTTAATATATTTAAAATACAATGAATTGATTTAAAATACAAATTTATATTTCATATTTAAAATTTGCTTAGACTTGGATTTGCAAACATAGGTTAGCCACATTAATTAACATTTGAATGTTAATGTTTTTATTAAAATTGAAATTATATTTTTTTTATAATATTTAGTACCATCAAAATATAATGTTGCATGAATAGTGCAATTTAACTGAAAATACATAAAAAAATAAATAAAATTTCTTCAAATAAATCATTACTGTGAAATGTCAAAACTATGATTTTTATATATAAAATAAATAAATGTTTTGTAATTCTAAGTTAATAATAACAGTATTATTATTTTTTACACTTTTAAAATTTATTCTCTTTAAGAAATTATAAAAAATATTGAACATAACATATATACGTGGATCTGGACTTATTTTGAACTTATAAAATAATTTTAATTTATACTTGAAAAAAAGAAGCTAAAAGTTGGTTGTCAATTTTTTTTAAAGTTGTTTGGTGAAACATTTTAAAAGTTTTAGTTTTAATTAAAACTATTTTGTTCAATGAAATTTCTTTTAATAAAATAAAGTAATATTATATAAAATATCTTATTGTTTCATGATTTTGGTTATTATCATAAATAATTACAAAATAATTTTTTTATTTATTATTTTATTTTAAAATATTTATATAAAATAAATATTTTTTTAAGTTAATTAATTATTTTCTGTATGAAATTTTTAGCATAAAGATAATATGATATATTTATAATTATTTGTAAAAGTAAGAAATAATAATAAAAATATACTAAAATTAAACAAACCTTTAATTAATACAATATATTATTATTAATTAGAGAAAAAATGGTAGTGTGCATGATAACATAATTTTACACACTGTTTAACAATCACAATCTTATATTTATGATAAGTCAACCTTGTATCTTATATTTATGATAACTTAATTAATTTTCATAAAAATATTTTAAAAATTATATAAATAAAATATTTTGATGATGTGAATTTGAGTATACTATCATTTTTTTCTATTAATAATATATGTTTGTTTAATAAAAAAAAAATTCAACAGTTTCAATAAAGGAAGTAGAAGAGCGTGAGATAAGGCTGATAGAGTGCTTGGCATTATTATAAGGTTTGCTTTTGTACTGAAACATTATTATAAGGTAACAATGATATATGATTACCATTATAACAGTGTATTAAACTTAAAAAAAATAAAATAATAAATTATAGCGTACCAAAGTTGCTGCGGAGGCTCCAACAATGACTCTTGAAAAAGTTTGACAAAAGCTTCACATAAGCTATATTTTAGTTTGTTTTTTTTTTTCCCTAACTATTCACATAACGTGAGTATTATTAATTTATTTCTTACACAAGTTTAATAGGATTCAAAATATTGTATTATTTGATTAAGAGGTATAAATGGTTACCACTTATGTCAACTATCGTTGATATTTTAACTTTTGAGCATAAAGAAAATATGATATATTTATAATTATTTGTAAAAATAAGAAATAATAATAAAAAGTATACTAAAATTAAAATTTTAAAATATTATATATTAAAATATGACTAAAATATAATTTAATGTATAAAAATAAAACTTTTAAAATATTATGTTTCAAAATATAAAAATTATGAAACTTAATGAATTAAAAGTGATATCAAACTTTCATAAAATTATTTTAAAAGTTATATAAATAAAATATCATAATTATCTTATAAAAATTATAAAACTTAATGGATTAAAGTAATATCAAACTTCCGTAAAATCATTTTAAAAGTTATATAAATAAAATGTTATAATTGTCTTATCATGAAAATAATATAATAAATATTTGTTTGATAAAAAAAACTTAACATTTTCAATAAATTAAGTAAAAGAGCGTGAAATTGACTGATAGAGTGCTTGAGCATTATTATGAGGCAATAATGATATATGATTACCATTGTAGTGTATTAAACTTAACAATAAATATATTATAGAGCACCCAAGCTGCTGCGGAGGTTCTAATAATGATTATTGGAAAAGTTTGAGAATTTTTTTTTTTTATTCGTAGAACATAATATTATATGGATTTACAATACTCATGCATTCTACTCAATCAACCAAGCTAGACTCCCTTGGTATTTGACAAAAGCTCTACATAAGCTAGATTTTAATATATATATTTTTTTTAAAATTGGTATCAATTGTTTGTTTGGACACATTACTCTGAAAGTACTACGGAGAGAAAAGTATGAATAAAATAATAAAATTAAGTTAATATTATCTTTTTCAATAGTTAATTTACAAAGGTCTCACATCATTTAAATGAAGTTCATGAGAGAGTTTTCACTAAGTGACTATTTAAAAAATGATTTTGGGTCAGTTTGTTTAAAATTATAGTAAGTGTTTATAAAATAAGTGATTATCAAATAATTGATTATTTTATAAGTAGATAGGATTTGCTTATTTAAATAAACAAAAAATAATTTATTTTAAGCAGAAACATTTTAAACATATTAAAAACACAGATAATTGCTTATTTTATTAAAATAAATGATTATTTCACCAAATAAGTTTAAACAAACTAACCATTTAACTTCAAGAGAAGCTAATTTTATTTTATTTTCATATTTCTTTCTCTTAGAAGTACTTTTAGAATAGTGTGTTCAAACAGGCCCAAGTAATTATCGTGGAAAGTAAATGATTAATTTTTGTCGATCGTGACCACGCACAATGTGGGTAAAAAAAGAATAATTAAAATTAAAAAAATGTATAAAAAAATAGATTTTTGAGTTAAAATTTTGTTTAAATATTTTTTTAGTAATAGATCATATATTTAATTTTATACATAAAATTAATAATAAATATTTTATGAAAAAGTTTTGAAAGATACATATTTACACACTATTCACCCACCCTCCCCCAGTACATTCCTTGTATTTCAAAAAGGTCTACCACATGGTGTTTGATAGAGGTCTACTTTACTTATTTTATAAGTAAAATACCTAGCTTTTACCTACCCTTTGAACTATATTGAATGTTGTTTTTCCCATGATTGTCATTTCATCAAGTCTTTCCTTGATGGATAACTTAAGTGACCTTTTGGGATTTGTTCACCCTTTTTGTCTTTTTTGCAGGATAATGATGAAATTTGAGAAATACAAGGAATCTATCATTACATAGTCCCAAGAGGATAAGGTGGAAGCACTAGCTATTCAGGCACTTCAACCATCAAATTTTGGCTGCAAGCCAAAATTCTTGGCTTGAAGCCAAAATCCACTTACAAATGGAACAGTTGCTTTTGCTGATCTGAAGAAAAGTCTACCTCAGAGAATATATTCTCTAATTTTGGAGGTTGAAGGGACATGCACTATTACATTGGGCTAAGAAGGAATATTTCCTATGTAATCTTAGTATAGAAACCCATTGCAACACATCATCTTGTAACCATTGCATCCATTATCCATTCTTGAAACCTCAGTTGTTGTTCATGGAGAGGAGCAGTTAAGTTCTCCATTGATGTAAAAGGATGAATGTAACCATTGCTACACTCTTAATGTATCTTTTATATTTTAATGTATGAATTCCGCATTCTATATTTTGGTTAACATCTTATTCTTTGTTTAATGCTTGTTGTAAAGTAGCTAACTACAACATGATCTTAGGATAGTACATTGGTTGGAAAACAGGGTTATTATCTTGAACTGAATATAAATGTCCAATAACTGGGGGTGTGAGGGATTGGAACTTAGTTTATTGGTAATCATGTGAACGAATAAACCAGGGGAGCATGGTGTTTAAACTTGGTTCGTTTAGATCACATAAGTCATAAATCTTACAGCTGGTTTCATTGTTAAGAAGTGAGAGATTTAGGAATGAGACTTAGTTTCTATAGGTGCGAGGGATCGACGTAAATGATAGTTTAGTTGGCTAATTTTAACTGATAAATGTAGATGGAATTCATAGAGGACGTTCATGCATAAGAGTGTTAGCTTTGGTGAACTTCAACCCTCTTATAGAATCACTTTACGATTTATCACAACCATCTCATTACTACTTGTTACTATTTTACTCTATAATTCTAAAATTACTAATATTCAAGTCTGTCATTGGCTGAAGACATTAGCCCTCATCACATACAAATTGGTTTTTGTTTTAATTTGTTTTCTGTTCCTTTTATTTATAGTTTAGAACAATAAAAAAGCTTAGTTATTTATATTGCGCTAGTCGCTATGAAAAACGATACTTGGACTTATTCATTTTACTACTTGTTACGACTTAGTGCACTTGCCAATGTTCATACTCAAGTAGTGTTGCATAACTTCATGAAGAAATAAATGATTTAAAGAATAAACTAGCAAAATTTGTTGGAGGTTTTGAAAAACTAGATAAAATTCTAAGGTACAATAGAAATTCTCATGACAAATATGGTCATGGTCACAAGGGTAAGAAGTATATTCATGATAAGTCTATAAATTTTTGTTACTTTGTGCTAAAGTTGGAAATATAACATCCAAGTGTAGACAACTACCTAAAATAGGATCATGCGAGAACTCTAATCCTAACAAGAAAGGACCCAAGTCTATTTAAGGAAGGATAAAATTATACTTCTTGTAAAAGTGCTTGACAATAGAAGGACACACCACTCATGATACTTGGACAGTAGTTGCTCATGTCTCATAGTAGGAGAAAGGTCATTGTACTAATGTCTAATTCCCAAATATGGTGGGATAGTCAATTTTAGAGGGAATCAAAAGGGAAGTATTGCAGAAATGGACAAGATAAGTATACCTCCATACCTTTTCATTGATAATGTGCTGTTTGTTGAAGGATTGAAATACAATTAATTGAGCATAAATCAATTATCTGCCAGTGGATATGATGTATCCTTCAACAAAAATGAATGTATGGTAAAATAGTGTGATGGTTCTTCATTCTTTTTTTCAAAGAGATAAGGTAATCTGTATAATATTAAACTTATTGAATTGGCAGATTAAAATGTATCATGCCTAATGTTTATCTTGCGCATGACATAAATAGCTTAGTCATGCAAGTTTGAGTTTGATCTCAAAATTGAAGAAATATTACCTTATAAAAGAATTACCAAGCATGTCACATATAAATGATTTGCTTTATGAGTCATGTCAAAGAGAGAAGCAAGTGAAAAGTTCTTTTCAAGTAAGATTATTGTTTCCACCTCAAGGTCACTTGAGCTTTTAAATATTGATTTGTTTGGCCCAACTAGAACTACCTCAGTAAGTGGAAAGATATGGACTAGTCATAGTAGATGATTATTCTAGATGGACGTGGGTTATGTTCCTAGTTCACAAGGATACATCCTTCAAGAAGTTTTATAACTTATGTAAAAGAGTTGAAAAAAAAAAAATGAGCATGCATTACTTAAATCATAAGTGATCATAGGAGAGAATTTGAAAATGAGAGTTTTTAGAGGCTATGAAGAAAATGGAATTCTTCATAACTTCTCCACACCTCAGCAAAATGGTGTTGTTGAGAGGGAAAATGTGCATTACAAGAAATAGTTAGAACTATATTTAATTATAATGAAACCTTTAAACACTTTTGAGTTGAAATAGTGAATAGTGCATTTTATTTACATAACAAAATTTGTATACATCCTTTAATAAAAAAGACTACTTATGAATTGTGGAAGGGACAAGAATCCAACATTTCATACTTTCATCCCTTTGAACATCAATGTTTCATTATCAACACAAAAGATAACCTTGGTAAGTTTGAGTCCAAGTGTGACAATAAAATATTGCTTGGATACTCTGAAACCTCAAAGGCATATAGAGTTTATAACTCAATAACCTTAGATGTTGAAGAAGTTATTCATGTGAAGTTTAATGACTATAAGCCTATTAAGGAATTATAAGAGGTGGATGATTCTTTTGCAGATCTCAAACTAAATGATGGTCTATCCAAAACAAGCCCATCAACGTCCAATACTAAGAACACAATAGTAACATCCACTGCACCTTTGGACAATTTAGTTGAACATAATAGTCTATTCTCTCAAGATATATATAGTATTTTGAAAGCAATTTGAATTCTTAAGGGTATATTCAATTAGTATTTGAAGGGATTTTAAAAGACTTTTTTTAAGAAAAGTCTTGTGGTATTCAATCAAAATTGTTAAATAATAAAAAAATCTAATGGTATTCAATCAAGATTATTAATATTTTTTTTAGAGGGCAACGAAATCTTATAGCATTTGATTAAGATTTTGAATAACTTAAAAAAAGTCATTTGTTATTTTATGATTTTGAAGGATTATCTTCTTGATTGGATTTTGATGGATTTTCATGTGAATTTTTAGTTTGGATTTTGATGGATTTTCATGTGAGTTTTTAGTTGATTATATAAATATCAAACCCATTAAACAATCCCACCCAACCTCTAAAGATTTTTCCTTTCCATCAAAGACTTTTTTATTTATTTATTTCATTCTCTCTTCCTTGGAAGTGGTAACATAATCTCTCTCCTAATCTTTCACATTTCTCTTTCAAGGTAAGAGAATCTTTCTAAATGAAAACAATTTCATTGCATTAGGTGCCGATGATACTGATGCAACAAATTTAGAAGAAGAAATTATAGATTTTGGGATAAGAGACTTTCTATATGATCCTAATAGTAACAAGTTTAAATCATTACAAATTGCCTCACCAGCCTACATCACCTGACTAATGTAGTCCACCATCTCATTCTCCTTTAGGCTTAGAAATTCCCACTAAAAAACCAAGTCATTATAAGAGAAATAGATCTGAGCATCAAGGAAGTTCTAAGTCAACCAAAACAAATAATTAAGCCAAAGTTTTAAAAGACTTTTTTACTAACATTGAAATTATTGCAATCAATTTTGAAAATATACATAACTTAATAGAGAAAAGAGTGCTTGGATCACAAATCTAGATGATACAACTCATTACACAACTTAAAGCATAAAAGGACTTGTTCGTGTAGATGTCACTGAACCGGTAGACATTTATCTTGGATATACTTCAAGTTAGGCTAATAATTAATGTTTTGATCATCTTGTAATAAACTTTTTGGTTTTACTTAACTATGTTTTTTGGGATGTCTTTTTTGTTGAATTATTTGATTTATATTTTGATGACATTATTATGGTTTAATTTTAGATATATTTGATTGATTTTACGAGTTAAATGAAGTATTTTATATTTACGCTAATGCATGTAGGGCTAGTATAGCTTTAGATATGTGGAAAAATGTTATATAGGAAGAACCTTGAGTTTTTATACTTTATAATTATGCATAGAGTTTATAATCATGAATTTTTCATGCTTTTAATTTTTTTTTCATTTTATTATTTGATTGGGCACTTGAATGACTTGTGATTAGTTTGTGTTTATATTTTTTTTCGAAGCATACTATTTTTGGTTTGTTTCAGTAGTTTTGAATTTTTTTTTAAAATCCATAGTCTTTTAAAATTTTATAAATCTATAAAGTTTTTTCAAATCGCATGAATTCATATGTTATGAATCTATTGAAATTCAAACTACAAAATCCTACTCATAAAAGTTTTTTAAATTTTCTTTAAAAAATTTTACATTCCTACGAAGTCTTTTAAAATCCACAAGACATTTTTATACTAAAATAATTTTCTAAAATTCTAATTAGTACAACCCCCATTATAATACTTTTTACTAAAGAAGAATGAATGTTTGGAAATATTGGAAACAATTCATAACTTCAAACTTCATTTCTTCTCGTATTTATAGAGGCCTTTAAAAGATGACCATTGTGAGACACTAGCTTTAAAACCTCCACTTGTCACTATTAGCTATGACTACGAACTATACATAGCAGGTTAGACGCGCCTTTTAACTATATGATTTTGCCACTACTTTCTTCAAACTGTTCGACGAAGAATGTTGGATATTTCTTACAAAATGAGCAAAATATTAATTGTCTTAAATGATTTTAGAGTGATAAAGTCTGTTCTGTATTGTCTAATGAAGTAGATGTAGAAATTAAGACAAAAAACGTGGACGAACGAAATGTTTTGTTTACACCTAATCAAATTTCATTATGGTCATGATTCGTCTTAGGACATAACACTTTTCATATTAGATATCAATGACTCAGTATTTTTTTATTGATTCTTTGATTTTTGTTTGGGAAATTATTCTATGTTTGATAGTGTTTGATTTTTGTTTTAGATCATATGAACTATGTAGCAAAGCACAATGTGCAAGAACATGTATATATTTGGGTGAATGCATATTATTTTTATTGTAACTATGAATTTCACTTTTTTTGGTGTGGGGACCTGGTAATTGGTTGCATCACAAAATATGACAAAAAAAAGAAGTAGAAATTCTATACAAATGTGAAGAAATTCTTAGTGGTAGATGCCATATGCTTGAGAAGGAGTAATTGAGCATACTAATGCCAATAATTATTAATACCTCATCATAAATTATGCTTGTGCTTTGTCATTTTGCACTGTGGTTAATGTCGGGTTATTAAGGGCCGTTCCTATTGAACACCCAAAGTATGATGAACATCTACATACACAACTCATTTAGAACCCAAACTACTTTGCGCGCACACACCTCTGTCGATTGTATTTATGGTGTATTTGTCTAGATTCTTCTAAATGATTTTTGTGGCCAAATTTAGATAGGTGATTTTTTTTTTTTGTAGAATCCATATTTTTGTTATGGAGTTTGGATGTGTTGGTGAGGGAATGAGGATGTGGTGCTTGAAGATGGTAGACCTTAGTCGTATGCGACAATGTGATGAAGAAGGAGAAACAAAAAAATAAATAGGATAAAGGATAAATGGGTAAAGAAGAATAAAAAATAATAAAAAGAAACTCTTAAACATCTAATTTAAAAGGTTTAGATATGATTTTAATCCTTTAAATATGAGTTATATTTTTTTTAGTCCTCCAAATCAAAAGTAATTATTTTTAGTCTTTTAAAATTGAAAAATATTTTTTTAGTTTTTCTCACAAAAGATGCAAAACAAGAAATAAGATATTTACAATTTGTGCCGGGTTTTTAGCCGTCACAATTTGATTTTATGACATTTTTGTATATTTATGACAGCTAAAACATCATCACAAATTGCAAATCTTTTGTAAGAAAGACTAACAAAAAATATTTTTTGATTTTGAATCATTAAAAAAAATGACTTTTCATTTAGAGGATAAAAAAATATGATACATATTTAAAATACTAAAAATATATTTAAACCAATTTAAAACTAATCTATATATCATATAATTTCTTAGCAACACAACCATACATTGCCACATCAGCCTCTCAATGTTTGTCATTTCAACCTCTCAATTTCTTATGAAAATAACATTAAATTGAAATAAAATAATTGTCACACCCACCCACCCACCGTCTTATTAACACATAAAAATTGATAACATCTCATTAACACTTTTTAATATAAGTTTCAAAAGGATTTTATGAGTTACAAATGTTATTTTTGAGTTACAAAACTGTCACTGTTTTTTTTTTCCCCTAAAACTCATTAAAACCTTTTCATATCACTCTTCTCAAGAGTTAAAATCTAAAACAAACAATTGCAAAAGCTTATGCACATGTTACAATTAGACTATCTATTCACACACACACACTAAAAAAATGGTATTTCGAGAGAATTTATAAAAACAAATGGTGTTTTTCAACGCCATGGCTTTTTCTAGTGCCATATCATGTAGAGAATTGACTTGTGCATATGTGGGTTTTTAGCAGTGGTAGTCTGATCTCTTCCAATAGTCACTTAATCGACAGAATTTAACTATGCACATTGTGGGATCTCAAACATGAGATAATGCATGCACATGTACACAAGTGAGATTAGTGATCTTTATCCCCTTTTGAAATAAAATAATATTATGTTTATTATTTATGTATCATTCAAAATAATTGTTGTACTTGTTTTAAAAGTATATGACAATGTGGAAGAAATTGCAATATTCAATGTTGCACAAATTTCATACTTGAAAGAACCTAAAATACTGTTGGGCACTCTTCTTTTTAATGGATACTTTTTCTTTTCTTTTTTTTGTTGAATGACAATCTTGAAGTTGATCTACTACAAGTAACAAAGGTAAACAAGGATTAAAGATGCAATACATGTGATTGGTGATATTGGAATTGATGATGCAATTCTAGCATCCAGTTCTGAGAGACTACAAAACCCATGGATTTGTGGCATGGTAAGAACCAATGGATTAAATGTGGTATCTCTGTCCTTCCCCATCTCCATCATCTCTAATGTTGGTATTTCTTCTTTCTTTCTTATTTTGTTTATTCTCATTCATTTTATTTTTATTTCACCAAAACTCAACCATATTCATTATTAATCATTTTTGTCGCATACTAAAATTTTACCTTTGGACACTTCATGTTCTAAAATAATTAAAATAATTTTATTCTCCTAAATACATATTGAAAGACCAAGTTTCGCTTCTTATTCTCAATAAACAAGTTGGAGATGACTATATATACTATAATTTCTAAGCAACACACAACCATACATCGCCACATCAACCTCTTAATGTTTGCTATTTAAGTCTCTCAATCATTGCAATTTCAGCATAATTGCTTACATGTCATCATTCTATAATTTTACAATTTCAGCCTCTCAATTTCTTATGAAAACAACATTAAATTGAAACAAAGTAATAATTACAAAAGCTTATGCACATGTTACAATTAGACTATTTATTCTCACACACACACACCAAAAAAGTGGTATTTCGAGAGAATTTATAAAAAGAAATGGTGTTTTTCAATGTCATGGCTTTTTCCAATGCCATATTATGTAGAGAATTGATGTGTGCATATGTGGGTTTTCAACAATGGCAGTCTAATCTCTTCCAATAGTCATTTAATCGAGAGAATTTAACTATGCACATTGTGGGATTTCAGACATGAGATAATTCATGCACATGTACGCAAGTAGGATTAGTGATCTTTATCCCCTTTTGAAATAAAATAATATTATGTTTATTATTTATGTATCATTCAAAATAATTATTGTACTTGTTTTAAAGTATATGACAATGTAGAAGAAATTGTAATATTCAATGTTGCACAAATTTCATACTTAAAAGAATCAAAAATACGGTTGGACACTCTTTTTTTTAATGGATACTTTTTTTTTTTTAAATGACATTCTTGAAGTTGATCTGCTACAAGTTGGAGATGATTGAGTATCATATGGAGTATCTTTACTGAAAGTATTGTTTGGAATTGATACTTAAACTTTTGCTTTTTTTCTTTATGAATACTACATGAACTTATTACAATTATATAATTAGGATGGAGAAAAAAATACAAAATCAAAATATCTCCAAAATCACATTTGATGGAAGTCACGGATTTGTAATATTAAGTTAAACTTGCCTATTAAGAACTGGTAGAAAAAATAAAAGAGAAACAAATTAAGTTATTTTTTACTTTACAAATCAAGCACAATAAATAATGTTTTTTTTTTTCAATTAACGTTTCAATAATTATAAATTATAAATTAATTATTACTGATGTATTAATCAAATTGTCTTTTTTAATTATAAATTAATTATTACTATATAATTGATAATTAAAATTTTAAATTATTATTTATTGATTGTAGTTGTACCAACATTAACATGTATTATTAAAAATTAAAATATCAGTTATTAAATTAAAATTAAAAATAATTCTAATAAATATATAATATTTCATGATGACATAATTTGTTTGAAATAAATAATATTTATTACATTTTAATTATCATTCTATGATAACTTGAACATATATATTTTTTTTTTTACTCTAAACATATATTTCTTTCCTTTTTTTTTTTTGGAATAAAAAGATATATTCCTTTTAATCATCTTTAAACATATATTTTTTTATTATTCTCCTTAACATATATTTAAATTAATGTAAAAATATATGTTAAATTTATTCTCTAAACAAAACATATGTTAAATTTGATTAATACATCAGTTAATAGATAGTTTAGTAATTGAAATGTTATATAAATAAAACTATTTTACAATACTTAAAAGTATACCATCATATTTATTTAAAAAAAACACATTTAAAATTAACATATTAATTAATAAAATAATATATTTTATTATATTTTTGAATCATTATTAATTAAAATATATAATCCAATTATTTAATAACTCATTTTGCATGTTAATACCTAGTATATCTAATTATACTTTGGCACGGTGCCAACATCTTCCCCGACCATTGTTCAGTTCCTCTTCTCCATCTCCGGTATCGCCACCAAGGCACCAATGCAAAGGTTGCAACTTTACAAAAAAAAAAACTCCTAAAACGGTGGTGCGGTGACGCCAAATCTGTTTGATGGATTTGAGTTTTTGCATTCAGATTTGGTTTTTGTGATGAGTTTGAACAAGAAGCACTCTATAATTTTTTCATTCTCTGTAATCTTATACGAATCTATGGAAGGTATTTATTTTCTTTTTGTTGTTATCTAAAAAAAAATCTTCGTAATAATATATTATTGCATGTTCCTTTGTTGTTTTCTTTTTGGAATCGAACAACCATATCTGGATTTTAATCGTTTTCTTTTTTAGAATTGAAAGAGTAAATATGAACGTATCGTGGATCCCTAGTAAGGTATCCCACGCGGGTAGGAGTACGGAATTTAGTTAACAACTTATAAGTAATTATTCGATTTGTTTCCTAAATTTTAAAAAATATTAATTTAATTTTTAAATTATTTAAAATACATCAATTTAATTATTTTTTTGTCCAAATTTTCTATTTATATCATTTTTTTTATTAAGTATATCTCTCATTTTATATATTTTAGGAGAGTGTATTTAGTAAAAATGAAGTATAAAGAACAAGATGTTATAAAAAAAAAAATTAAGTTGAGGTATTTTAAATAATTTATAAAGCAAATTAAAAAATTTAAAATTTAAGGATTAAATCAAACAATTAATTATAATTTGAAAACTAAAATATATATCAAGACCAACAAAACGAGAAAACAAGAAAAATAGGTGCTGATCGACTGATCGAGGGGAAGGATTTTAAATTTGTATTGCTTCGGATTTACAAAAGCGGTAATCGAGTAGTAACTGTTCTGAAGGAATATAAGAAAAGAAAAGCTAGTTAGTTTTGCACTTGCAAATGATTTCCCTTTCCATGTGAAAGAAAGCAGCACATAAAGGTCAAAAAAAGAGAAATAACACTCATAATTTGGATAGAGATAGATACGGGTATGGCAACTTTGAAAATTTTCTAATTTATAATTTCCCACCACATAATTTGTGGGACACTAGCTAGTATAGTAGAGTTAATGAAGTGGGTGTGTCATGGTCCTGTTTCACATAATGATAATGGTATTCATCTGATATGATATGATATCATTTCTTCCACTATAGTGGTTCCATTTGTTTAGTGTAGATGGAAACAAAAAAAAGTTTAGGGTCCAAGTCAAAGAGATCAATTAGAGCCATGTGTTGTGTGACAAAATATGGTGATTGACATGACTATATGCATGGTGGGCAGGATCCCTAAAGTCATGGACATGAGCATTTGTAGTTACGTTTGTAACAAAAAAATAAATATTGAATGATAAATTTTAGTCTTCATACACGGAGTAGGACAAATTTTAGAGTCTTTTCACATCGTAATGCTATTTTTAGTTTGGTTTATGCATAAGTATTTTTAGTTTTATTTCTTCAAATTAAACTTTTTTTTTTATGTTATTTTAAGATCGTTAAAGTCAAATTGTAACATTAAAAAAATCATAAATTATAAAATTTATATATTTTATTTAAAAATTTAAATAAAATAATTAAAAACGTTTATTACCTTAAAAGTACTAAAAAAATAAATTTCATTTTCACGTACTACAAAAATTAAACACCTTATTTAAAAAATTAAAAATATATTTAATCATTTTAGTTTTTACACGTTATTTGTTTTTAAATATATTAACTTAATAATATATATAGTATTACTTTATACATAAATTTAAACACACTACTTCTATAAAATATTCATATTTATCTCATAAAAAATACTCTAAAATGATTAAAATGAGTATTTAACTTAATCTTGCAAGTCCTATAATATTTTAAAAATATTTTATGTATTTATGATATAATTTTATTAAATAAAAATTATTTATATAAGCAATAATGTTTATTTAAAAAGTTAGACAAAGTTATTTAAAATTAAATAACTCAATGAAGATTTTTTAGATATAATTTCTACTGTGGATCATCATTTAAGTGGTCCACTAAGGAACTACTATTGACAATATTTATATATTTTTTTGGCGAAATCTATTGACAGCCATTTGATAGATTATTAAAAAAATCAAAGACTGGAATTGAAGACCAGATACTCAAAGGTACTTTATTAGTTAGGATTTTGCAATTCAGTTCCTGAATTCCTACTAGAAAGATAGGATACAAGAAGAAGACACCGGAGAGTGTCACCGGAAGAATTGTGAAAATGGTCAGAATTTACTAGTTGGCTTGGCTCACCAAAGATTTAATTTGAGCTAGAAAATTAACATATTTTTCAGTAAGTTTGGAAATTGAATCGGCCCACTAAGAACTCGGATCATTACGGGTTGACCCATGGTGAGTTAGGCTGACCTGCAGATTCATCGATGATTGTTTTTCTATTATTTTTTAGTATTTTGTAACGTGATTTCATTTTAAAAAAAAAAAATTGAATGTGTTTCATATAAAAAAAATATATAATATGTTTTTTTTTAAAGAAAATATATAATGTGTTCAAATTTATTTATTTTCTATTTTTTAAATCACCAATCCATGATGCCCAATTTATTTTTTAGAATTTCCAAAGAAATGAAGTTGGTTGGCCGATCCACCAACAAAGTGGATGAAGGTGAAATGGTAGCTAAATCAGTGGAAAGAAATAAAGTGTTTATTTATTTTCTGGCATGCAAATATATCCGTATTTCTATTATTTTGATATTTGTAATATTTTTTTCTTATTATATGTTGATGTGTATAGTGATTGTAGTTCAATATATTTTTTGAATATATGTTTATTTATACAAATTTTCTTCTTATATTATTTTTGGTAACATACACGCAATTTGTCATATCTTAATTATATAAGAAAATATCTAAGTTTAATAATTAGTGAAGTTAGTGAAATAAAGAGTAAACTTTAATTTATTTGATTTTCATTTTAAGTGGTTAATTTGTATTAGAAATTAATGAAAATGATTTTTTTTAGCTTGAACTATTTGAGTGCAAAAATTTCAAAAGTAAGAAATAAATTTAAAATAAAATAATTAACATTTTCATAATTAAAAATAAACAATTATCGAATCAAATTGATTTAGTCCTTTATTTATGACTAATTTGTACAGACATATACTTTGGAAAATAGTATATTATTTTGTCATGTAAAAAAATTGAACATTGTTAGTTAAATCATAAAAAAATTAAGGAAAATGACAAATTTGAATTTTATTATGTTATTGTAAAAAATAATGTAGTTCAAATACGTGAACATAAAAATACTAATAAATAAAATAATACATTTTAAATTCATTAAAAATAATTTGAATTTTTTTTAAAATAATATTTTGTTTATTACTGAAAAGATAGTTTTGTGTGGTGTGCATGATTTGTTTGTTGATAATAACAAAAAAGTTAAATTGATATTAACATCTTGGATAAAATATTAAGGAGGTTTTTGGGTAACCTAAAACAGTTAATTTAAAAATTAAAAAACAACCTTTGTCCTATTGAAAAAAAATTCGTTAAGAATCAAAAAATTTGGAATAAAAAATATAATTTAACCTTTTAAAAAAATTTATAAATTTAAGAGATTTTATTATTACCAACTAAATTTACTTTGTTTTAATCTTGATAAATTAGATAAGTGAGTCTTACAAATAGGCCGAAGGGAATACAAATTGGTAAATTCCATTTTGAGGAGCGTTATCGAAATTTTTGCTAACGCTTTATTTTATATATATTTTATTTTTATTAAAAATCACTAATTTTAGATATCTTTTAACCATTCTATTTCTTAATTAATTTAATTGATTTTAATTAAAATTGATAAATTCTAATAAATTTTAACCATTTACAAAAAGAGTTTCTCAAATAAAGTATCGTTAGTACTACTCATCCATGTTTATCTTCGATTATTTTTAAATTTTTTTTTTTTATGAATATGAATAGAACTTAATACTAAGAAAGTTTATTACAGTTACATACACCTGACTTAACAAACTGAATACCCATGCTATCATTTCAATATATTAACGGCTGGTACTAAGATGTTGTTACTTTGTCAAATTAGGATTCTATTGAGTAATGGAGATATTACTTAGTGTACGTTAAGTTTTAAGGTTTTCTTGTAATAATTCTCTTGTCTTTAAGTTTTATTCTTGTCTCTTTAAAATTTTAAAAATAAAAAATGAAAAAAAAAGTTTTATGCTTGTTATATTACAATTAGCATCAATGACAATTCTAAGTTTCAGTAGTAGGAAAACATACAAATAAGAAGATTCTTGGAATTCGTAGTAACATAGAAATCTAATTAATTAAGTTTCAGTTTGGATTTGGGTTATCTTTAAAACTAAGATCGAATTTAATTATTACAATGTTGCATTAATAGTTGAGAGCATATCTAATGGGTAGTTAATCGGTTGTTAGTCTTTAAATTACTTTGTTTAACTTTTTCTTTTCACCAGAGTAAATGATGTGAAGTTATTTATATGATTAACATTGTTTATATAAATAACTTGCTTAAAAAATTAGTATCATAAATAATATTTTGTTAAATATAAAACACACAAAATTAAATAAAAGCATTCTCTTTTAACAATTTTATAATTGGAATCAATTGTTGTTTAAAGTGTTTATATCTATGTGGGACTATAATATTCACCAAAATAAGATAAACATTCATTTTAACAACTTTATTATTATACATACTCTTATTATACATGAAAAGTTACTGCATATTAATGAAGTTGATGTATATTACAAGGGTTAGAATAATTTACTTTTATTTATAAAAATCGAAGCATTAGTAGAAAAAAGTTTTCAATAAACGCATCTTGTTTAATCAAGTAAACTAATCTCTCTTAATGGTTAGAATACTCTATATGTATTTATGATAAAGTATTTCTTCTCTGCTAATAAAATTTAAAAAACAAAAAATATTATCAACTTATTTATGACAATGGCTTCTAAGCAAAGTTTTTTACTTTCGCCGTGAAATGAAGCAACTATTATATAAAAATGTCACAGAATTTCCAAGACCAATTTCTAATTGTTGTATAATAGTTCTCAAAGTGACCAGCATGCGCACTCAATGCACTAGCCACTAAACAAAGCGCCACGACTCGTTATCACAAGGATAAGGAATCATGAATTTTTTTTTTTTTTTTGGATGTCTAATGAGAGATAGGATCATTTGACACAACATTAAATGTGAATCGTGAGATTAAATGACTCTTTTATTAAAAATAAGAATTGTCAATCTCAACTACTAGATTAAAAATAGTTAAAATTAAAATTAAAATCATGTTTAATCATAAAATATCTAAAAGATGTATCAAAATTTTAAAATATTTAATTTATCACCTTCTATTATATTTCAAATTTATCATCACATCACTATCATGTTAACCGTTGACATGAGTCTTGTTATGATTATTGTCACTGCCATCAATATGATTGTCATCATAGTTGTTGTCGTTACCACCAACATAATCGTCATTGTTGTTGTTGTCAACGGTGGGACAGTAGCAATGACAATGGTGATTATGTTAATGGCGATAATGGTAGTCATGATGGCACTTATAGTGGTGATCGATTATCATGGTGATGGTTGGAATGACAATTTTTAAAATTGTACCGTTCGATCATTTTGTCAATCGGATGGTTGTTGATCTACTTACTACCAAATGAGATCCTAACCGCCCCCCTAGTCGAGAGATAATATTATGAAGATAATTAAGAGAATAGTTATAGGATAATTGTAAAAAGATAAAGATATTATCTTTATCTTTGTGATTAATTTGTTGTTTTATGTATAATAAAGATAATATCTTTATCTCTAAATAAAGAGATAAAGATAATATTTATTTCTAAACCTCTTATATAAACAAAGCCTGACCATGGAGTCAGGCGAATTCCACTCTCACATACTTAGCTAGTCTTTTTATCACCAAAGAATTTTTAAACCAGAATATTGGCGCCCACCGTGGGGCTCGATAAACTTCGATCCTTACACCACTCACTCAAAAAGAAAACAATGGAGAACTCAAGCTCAACCGACACTCCCCTCAAGGGAACAATGCAAAGCAACTCCTCCATGTGCAGGAGCTAATGGAGACAGTGCGACAACTGAAACAAGCAACGAAAAATGCCCAGAGAAGGGCCGACGAAGTCGAAGCAGAGCGAAGTGCTTTGAAACAACAGCTAGAAAGCATAAAGTGCGTTGAGGAAGTGGTGACTGATATCTCGAAAGATTTCTAGCCTTTCTCAGAGGTAATAGAGAGGACATTCATCTCGCCACACTTTATAATTCCCAAGATCACAGCCTTTGACGGCTCAAGAGATCCGATTTGCCACCTAAAGACGTTTAGGACTTAAATGCTAATCATCGAAGGTTCTGATGTCGTCAAATGCAAAATGTTTGTTGGAACTCTATCTACAATAGTGCTGGATTGGTTTAACGGACTTCCCAACCGTAGCATTACCTCTTTCGAATCCTTTTCTCGGGTTTTTGTAGAGCAGTTTGCAACCAACAAATCAAAGCCACCCAATGTGGTCGACGTTTTCGATCTCAAATAGCGACCTCAAGAATCGTTGAAAGAATACTTGAATCGCTTCAACGGAGTCATCGTCCAAATAGCTGACCCGGATGAAAGACTCTTCATCGCCACCTTCATAAAAGGCCTAAATGTGGGGAAATTTGCAGAATCCCTCGTGCATTGGAATGCACACACCATGGGAGAAATTCAATCTCGAGCTACTTACCACATAGAAGCTAAAGCGATCATGGCAGAGAAAAGGGAGAGAGAAAGAATAGAAAGCACAACTCACCAAATTGCATAATAAACTCTCAGCTAAGTGGACCGGACCTTTTAGAATCAAAGAAGCTCTAGGAAAGGGAGCCTATAGGTTGGAATGCCTCGATAGTAGAGAACTCCCTTGAACATGGAATTCTGAAAGCTTACGATTCTACTACAGCTAAGTTTTCCTTTTCTTAGTATTTACACCTTTCCATGTTTTTTGCATCTTAGTCCATCTATAGAGTAGAAGGGGGCCGGTCCTGCACTTAGGTTTTTATTCCCGCATGCATTCATCATGTACCATTTGTTTTTCATCAATAAAATGAGTTTACCTTCGCCAAAATACTTAATTGCATTAAAAAGTACCTAAAATCGTAAACACATAATAAATTAAAAGTATAAGTAAATCAGAGACGACTTGGATATCACCAGATTCAACTCGGTACAGAGACGACTCGAATACCACCACATTTGACTTGGAAAAATATGACTTTACGACTCAGAAAAATATGGTTTACGGATAGGGAAAACATGCATATCAAAAATCCTTTTGAGAACATTTAAAGTTTTCGTTAAGTTAACACACTCAGATTACAAACCCCTTCTGACAGTTATATTATTTTGAAATAGGTATCTATTATAGCTAACATGCAGGGCACTCGGAACATATCCAAATAGAAACTTGAAAAGGAAAAGGAATGAAAAGGGAACATGAATACAACATTTACAAAAGATATGATGAAAGGAAAAGTACTTGAATCAAGTCGACAACAGAATTGCACTTTATAAAAGCTAAGCACGTGGCCCACATACATGAGATAGGAAGACCAACCAACATGCGACATGTGGCACCATAGAATACGGGAAGAAACTTCTTGAGGAGCCTAAACAATGCATGAGCACCTCGCTTAGTAGAAAGTCGATCATGCAATAGTTGAATGATCGATCAACCAAACACCAACGACAAGTCAACGAGGGACTGAAATCAACCGATTAAAGGCAAGCCAATCCAGCATCTTTGCGCTTCACGCTCAAGACTGAAAGAGTTGTGTATCATCCGACCACCTTGTTGATTGGACGACCTGTCAATCAACTAGACATTGTAGACAAAGGAAGAAAGATTAATCACCTCAATAGAACAAGACTTAGCCTCTTCATGCTACGTGCTTAAGGATGATGGGCTGTGTGCTGTCCGATCATTTTGCTGATCGAATGATTGTTATCCAAACAAACGCTGAAGATAAAGAATCAAAGGTCGACTACTTGGATGAGACTAACCTTAGCCTCTTTGTGCTACGTGCTCAAGGCTAAGAGGCTGTATACTATCCGATCATTTTGCCAATCAGATGGTTGCTGATCTACTTACTATCGAATGAGATCCTAACCGCCCCCCTAGCTGAGAGATAATATCATGAAGATAATTAAGAGAATAGTTATAAGATAATTGTAAAAAGATAAAAATATTATCTTTATCTTTGAGATTAATTTGTTGTTTTATGTATAATAAAGATAATATCTTTATCTCTAAACCTCTTATATAAACAAGGCCTGACCATGGAGTCAGGCAGATTCCACTCTCACATACTTTGGCTAGTCTTTCTATCACCCCATAATTTCTAGACCAGAACAAAAATGATGATGAGTTTGAAATATTTTATAACATAATAAATTATATTTTTTAGAGATTTTATTATTAAATATATATTGTAGCATCCAAACATGGGACTCTGTTCAAATCATTGACAAGAGCACCAAGTCTTTAAGGAATAAGACAATCTCATTGGTGAAAGTGGTTTCGGAAGGATTGACTCCACACAAGGCTACATGGGAATTGGAGGAGGAGGTTAGATGAGAATATCCTAGCCTTATATTATTGACTCTAAAGTTGTTAGCAACACAATTCGTTAACATGTTTAACATTTATTATTAATTTTGAGGATGAAATTCTTTAAGGAGGGGAGAAAATGTAACATCCAAAAATCAGATATAATTATTTAGGTTTCATTCGGGATGGTTAATTTATTGTGTTTAGTTTTAAAAACTTTTAAAATATAAATCAATTTTGAGTTTGAATTTTGAATTTTTTAAAAGTTGTTGAAAAATGGGGATGAATAGAATTCACAAAAAATAAATAAATTATAGAAGATTAAAATATGTTTAAATGAATACGGGGACGTTGGCGGTGGTTAAATAGTGGTCGCAAAGACAATGACAATGATAGTGGTGGTGACGATAATAGTGTGGTGGTGGAGGTGGTGGCAACAATGACGATGACGTTGGTGGTGGAATGGTAGTTAAGGTGACAACAGTGGTTGAAAGGTGGTGGCGAAGACAACCACAATGGAAGTGGTGGCAATATCGGTGGTGTGGTGGTGATCATAGCAATGATGGTGGTGTTGGTGGAAACAACAATGGAAGTGTGGTGATGGAATGGTGGTTGCAAAGATAATGATGGTGGTGGCGTTGGAGACAATGGTGGTGGTAGTAGTGATGATGTGATAGTGGTGACAATGAGGCGGTGGCGGTGGAAATAGTGGGGTAAGAGTGGTAATAGTGATGAAAATATATTTTTTAAAATTAAAAATCAAATTCACAACATTTTTTTTATTGTTTTGAAAATAATGTCAAAATATTTCAAAATTAAGTTAAAAATCACTTTAGCTCAACTTTTTACCGAACACATTTTGTTTTAAAATTATATTTCAAAATAATAAATAGAAAACTAGCAATAACCTCGAACAAAGCTTTAGTAAAGGACTAAAATCAACTCGCTCACAATTGAACTCCAATTCATGCTACACCAATTAAAAGAGCCACATCATTTAAGTGGAATAGTATAGATTTTCTTCAATTTAAAAAATATCTCATCTAAATCTTACACCCTAACCCATTTTTATTAATCAATTTAAAAAATACCCCTCACAAATTTTATACTCCTAACTTTGTCTATGCCAAAGATAAAAAAAATAGAGAAATTGAGGAAAACCTTCTTCTTCAACCATTTCATTGTCTCTTTGTGGTGAAGTGTCTCTCATTGCTCGTCACTCATCTTGGTTCTTTCCTCGCATCCTTCTTTGGCAACGCATGTGTTGATTCCGTAATCATTGTATCTGTGAAGCTGCCTCACTTCTTGTTATGCATTTCCATTCTATCCCTTATGTTCTTCCCTGACAACTTCATATTGTTTCACACATTTGGGTTCTTGTTTTGCCCTTGTGTTCTTCCCAACAACTTGCCCATGCTATTTTTCATATAAAATAAAATTGGATTCATTAAGTTAATCATCAAGGTATTTGGTTTTCATTCTCTAATTATATTTAATTTCATTCTAAGGTTCTATTTTATGTTAGTGATGAACTTGATTTTATTTTTTTGCTCAATCCCATTATCAAAGATTGTTGTATGCTTTGGATGTTAATATTGGATGACAATAGCTATTTTTGTGTGATTTATTGTTACTTAAAAGACAATAAATGTGCTTATAATTTAGCACCCAATGTTGTCTCATGCATTTTATGTATCAAGTTAATCATTCCCTGACATCTAGTCATTTGGTATTATTGATGAATGTCAATTTGATTGACTTTTGTTCTCTCTAAAAACGAATAATTCTATAACAACACATGGCGCATGAATAATTAATAATTAATAAAGAATATTAGTACAAGAAGAATTCTTGATTAAATTTGACCTAGATTAATATTATTTGCCTTTTACCTTGTTTAATTTCAATCGTGATTAATGGGGAATTGTAAGCATTTATGTTATGTTATATTACTTATCTTTTAAATATATATTTCTCTAAAATCGTGTTGAGTTTTATTGAAGTTGATTAAATTTATTTAACTTAATTAAGGGTGATGGCCGAGACAACAATGATTGAAAGAGAGCACAACATTGATAATAATGATGACCTTACAAGAAAGAAAATTGACAAGATACGTGATAAGATTCCTAGTGAACTTATACTTAAAGTTGGGATGAAGTTTGACACAGATAGTGAAGCTTATGCCTTTTACAATTCTCATGCTTATAGAGTGGGATTTAGCATAAAGAAACATAAGGGACATACAAGTACAAATGGTAAGATACTTGATGGAATATATTGTTGTTCATGTGAGGGTTATTGTGGGAAAATAAACAAGAAGTTACTTATAAGAATCCTTGACCACAATCATGATTGGGTTGTTTAGCAAGATTGAAGGTTAATAGTCATTTCATTGGGAAATCTTATTACTGAATTTATTGATGATCATTCACATGAGATTACGATTCCTAGTAAGAATCATTTGCTAAGATCTTAAAGAATAATAACTCTTTCTCAAGTCATTGAAGTTGAGTTAGCTAATAGTTCTAGAATCACTCCAAAAAAGCAAGTTGTGAATTAATGGTTAAGAGGGTTGGCAATTGTGAGAATCTTGGATTCATCCTAGAAGACTACAAAAATTATTTGCATTCCAAGAGAATGATACAAATGCAAATTGGAGATACAATTGGTGTGCTACAATATTTGCAAAAAATGCAAGTAGAAGATCCTAATTTTTTATATGCATTAGATGAGGATGATTTGATAACTAGCATATTTTGAACAGATGCAAACGTGATGATTGATTATTTATATTTTGGTGATGTAGCGTGTTTTGATACTACTTATAGAAAAATAAAGAGGGTCGCCCATTTGCAATGTTTGTCGAAGTGAATCATCACAAACAAAGTATTATTTTTTTGGTGTTGTGTTGCTATATGATGAAACTTTTATTTGGTTGTTTAATACTTTTTTTTAAGGCTATGTCGGGAAAGAAACCTCAGACTATTCTCATTGACCAAGATGTATCAATGGCAAAAACATTAGCTTTGATGTGGCTAGAAACATGTCATTATCTTTGTATTTGGCACTTGCATCAGAATGTCGTGAAAAAACTTAGTGTTGTATTTTGGAAGTTTCATGATTTTAATAAAGATTTTAACAATTGCATCTGAGTATGAAGAAGAAGAATAATTTCTCGTAGCTTGGAATAAGATGCTTGAGAAGTATGATCTTCAAGACAATAGTTGGTTGAAACAAACATTTGCTTTGAAGGAAAAGTGGGCATTAGTGTATGGCCAAGACAAATTTTGTGCAGATATGACAACAACACAACGTAGTGAAAGCTTAAATAGTGTCATAAAAAAAACATGAGTTACCAACATGATTTACTTAGATTTTTTAATCATTTTCATAAATTAGTTGACGACCGTCAATATCAGGAATCAAAAGTTGATTTTAAGGCAACTCAAAGAAATTTGACTTTGTCATTTGATGTGGGAATTATAAGGCATGCAACAACAATTTACACTCCTACAGTATATAAGGTGGTTCAAAATGTGGTATCAATTAACATACTTTTTCTTTCTCAAGATGGGGTATTATTGAATATAAAGTTATCCCTTACAAGAAACAAGTTCCAAGTACTATTTATTATGACTTATCTATTAATGCGGTAAAGTGTAGCCATAAGAATTTTGAGTTCTTCGAAATTTTATGTTCTCATGCTCTCAAAGATCTCTCATCAAGAAATATTGTGAAAATTCCTAAAATGTATATTGAAGAGATGGACAAAGAAAATAAAAATTGGAAGTGACATTGTAATTGACCATTCCATAATCAATGAGGATCCTAAGATAAGAATGGGAGACAGATATATGGCCATTTGTAGGATGCAAGCTCAATTGACAGTAAAAGGTGCACTAATGAAAGAGACATATAACATAGTTGTTAGTGCTATGATTAAAGTCATGAGTGATATAGATGCTTGTCTTCAAGGTAATGATCGTCTATTAGGCCAAAAGGTGGCATTGAGAATATAAGAAAAAAAAAAGCTACACAGGAAGATGAACTTTAATTCATTACAAGAAAATGTATTATTCGCAACGACTTTTGTAACGATAATTAAATTATTGACAAAAATTAATATTTGGCAACACAATTTTATTATCGTTGAAATAAGTATATTTATCACAGCAACAATTTTGTTGTTATGAAAAGTGTTTTCTTATGTCAGTGACATTGATTGTTGTTGTTAAAAGTAATAATTAATGACAACAAAATTCAATTGTCGTTGTAAAAAGTACTACTTAATGCCTACAACATTTATTGTCACTGTTAAAAACATGTGTCAATGCTATTTTGTTGTTGCAAAAAGTATTTTTCATATTATTAGCATGTTTGTTGTCATGAAAAAAAATACTAATTAATGACAACAACATTTATTATTGCTATAAAATGTACTACTTAGTGCTAACAATATTTAGGGGGGTGTATTGGATTAGGATTTTAAAAGACTTTGGTATAAAAAAGTCTTGAAGATTTTAAAGATTTTGTAGGAAAATAAAAGCTTTTAAGATTTTTTTAAAAGACTTTTATGATTAGGATTTTGTAATTTGGATTTAATGGATTTAGAATATAGGATTTGAAAAGACTCACGGATTTATAAGATTTGAAAACACTCTATGGATTTCAAGAAAAAAAACATTCAAGACTATTGAACACAAACCAACAAGAGTGTGCTTGAAAATATCATTGAATTCCAAATCAAAGTTACAAGCTGCTAATACATTTTGAGATATCTTTTTCACAAATTTTCATAAAGTGAGTGAAAAATAATAACAAAACATTAATAAAAAATATAAAATGTTTCATTTAACCCATAAAATCAATAATGTCATCAAAATATAAACCAAATAATTCAATAAAAAAAACATGATGATCAAAACATTAATCATCTGCCTAACTTGAAGAATATCCAAAATAAACATTCTTCCAGTGACATATGAATAGATTTGAGATTACTTTTTGTTTTCTCTATTAAGTTTTGTATTTTTTCAAAATTGACTGCAATAATTTAGAAAAGTCTTTTAAAACTTTAACTTGTTTGCCCCGGCTAAGTTAAGAACTTCCTCCAGGCTAAAATCTACTTCTCTTACAAAGATTTTCATTTCATTAGGAATTTATGAAAGGGGAATGAGATGGTGGACTACATTGATCAGGTGATGTAGGCTTGTAAGATGATTCGTAGTGATTTGGAGGTATGAACACATCATTATACTATTAGGATCATATGAAAAGTCTCACCTTGAAACAGAAAAACGTGTGGGTGGGAGATTATGCCACTGCCTCCAAAGCAGAGAGAATGAAATAAAAAAAGTTTGTGATGAGAAATAAAAGTCTCTCAAGGTTGGATGGGATTGTTTGCTAGATTTGGTATTTATATGATCAACTAAAAAGTCCATAAAATCCATCAAAAGCCAATTAAAAAAACAATCCTTTGAAATCTTTATGATTTTGAATAACAAATGATTTTTTTTAAGTTATTCAAAATCCCAATCGAATACCACAAGATTTCATTGCCCTCTAAATTTTTTTTTGATAATCTTGATTGAATACCATCATATTATTTTTTATCATTTAACAATCTTGATTGAATATCCCAAGACATTTTTACCAAAAAAAAAGTCTTTAAAATCCTAAACAATCCTAATCCAATACACCCCCCCTTAGAATTGTTGTGATAAATTGTTTTTTTTTATAAGAGTATTAATTATTATTTTTAGATAATATTAACAAATTTTAAATATATTTCATTAATATTATTTATTCAAATAAATATTAAATATATTATTAATCAGTTAGTGTTTCCTAAATTATCTCCACCCATAAATAATTGTAACTGTATGTAACTTCTCATAAATTATCTCCATCTTCAAAGAATGTGGGGATAATTAGTTTTTAATTTACATAATTTCCACACATACATAAAAATCTTCACATTATATTTTCCTTCTCTCTCACACACTCAAAAATCTACAAACTACTCAAATCTACAAGAATGTAACTCTCTCTCTCATGTCTCTAACCTTCACTCTCTTAAAAAAGCTACATCCTACATTGATTATCAAAAACAAAGATTTTTCTTCTTCGAATATTGTCCATGTATAAAACTTTATGTTTGGTTTCTTTCTTTTTTTTCTTCCTTCTTCTACACCAACATTAAAATTTTATTTTTAACCATTACACTAGACAAACATGCATGTACCCATTTATACATATATAGAATATTTATTAATTATTGCACAATTTCTTTCTATTATATGTTGGTTTTAAATTTTCATTAAATTGAACTTAATTGCCTTTCATGTTGCAGGTTGTTGTTTTGTTATAATGGTACTAAGTACCACTACTTCAATTATGACACTTTTCAAATTCCAAACTTTGACACAATCACTTTCCATGAAACCACACCACACCAGAAGTAGTGGCATAGCACCAAACCTCCAACACTTTTTCCCTACTTAGATGAAAGCTTCTTTCTTTCAAACCCGATTTTTGAGAATTACATTGACCCACCTAATGGTTTTACCGGTCCTAGGATACCTTCACTTCACTTCACTCATCATGATTATAAAAATTTCCAAAGTCATGAAAATTACATTAATCTTCTCCCATGTTCTAAACTCCAAAAATATTTCTATGAACAACAACAAATTAAAAAAAAGAGTTATAAAATATAATTAATTTCTATTTTTCAATTTTATTTATTTGTACTCATTTTTTCACCAACAAAAAATAAAGATTTTTCGATGTTAATAAAATAGTAATAATTTAAGAAAAAAACCACCAATTAATTTTAATTAAAATTACCAAATTTTTAAATTTAAAATACCAATTTATTAATTACAAACTAATAACAGCGACAATAGTCGTTGCTATAAGTAAATGTATGCCAACGATTTCATTGGTTGCTACAAATTATTTATAACAACAGGAAGCGTGTAAAAATGACAACGATAATTATCGTTGGAAAAAATATAAGTAATGATAGCGACATTAAATGTCGTTGCAAAACTTTTCGCGTTGACACTTTTGTCAGCAAGCTTCAACAACAAATATTTTGTTACCATAAGTTGTTTTTGCAATGACAATTAAGATATCCCAACAATAAATGTCACTGCGAATAACAATTTTTCTTGTAGTGATTTCACAACTTAAATTCTGAATTGTCTTCATTTCATTTCTAGCCAGATTTTTTTTTCTCTTTTAATTAGCATTTACTTGATATAAATTATTTAATTAACTAAGACATTTTATTAATGTACTAATCTTACATTTTTTTTTTTTTATCAATTTTATATTAGTTAGATGCCCACAGATGTTTCAAGGCCTAAAGAATCCAGTTGCCATGTAAGCATGATGTCATTGTCACAGGTGATATATAACTTGAATGTATTATTTTTTAAAATTATTTTATCTTAGTTTAAAAGCTAAAATATTAACTTTTAGAGGTAGTCTTTTCTATTTATATTGGTATCCAATCAACCTTTCATTCAAAGCTTGTAGCAATCATCTGTGCCATTGAACAGACAAGCAATCTTGGTTGGAGAAATCTTTGGATTGAGTTGTGATTTGTAGCTGGCCTTAGAAGCCTTTAATAATGTATCACTCATCCTTGGAACTTGCACAGTAGATGGAATAAGTCTCGTCTTTTATCCGAAGACATGATCATTGTCACATCTCACATTTTTAGAAAGGATAATTAGTGTGCTCATCACCTAGCCAACTATGGTGTTGATGAGCGAGTTGATTTTACTTGGTGGTTTAGTGTACTTAGTTTCCTTTCAATTAGCTATGCTCGTAATTGTTGTAGGCTTCCTAACTTCAAATTTTGTTAATTCCTTGTGGGTCCGATCTAGGCCCCCATTTTTCTTTGTACTATTTTCTCATATTTTGTAATAATACACAACTTGGCCTCGAGGATTGATGGAGACAAGGGGTGCCAACATAGTTGAGATGTCTTGTTCCTTTTTTGAGGTGTTCCAGGACTGAAATTTTAGAAAAAAAAGTTAAAATATTAACATGAAAAAATAATATTATTTCTTGTTTAGGCACAATTACTCACTATTAGCCCTGGAGCAAATGATGACATTGATTTCCAAAGTAAAAATCAAGAAGGCAATCCATAAAGCAACTTGTTATATCGCTTTCAATGTCCTTGATAGTTTATAGTTGGATGAATTTTAGTTTGTGTACACATTTTTTATATGTGCTACTAAGGTTTTAACATTTTTTTTCTTTTTTTCCTTTTTAGTGAATGTTAGCTAGTTATAGTTTTAGATGAATTTCATTTAATTTTTCATGGGTTTTGGTTTAATGTTCCCCATGAATTTTATGTTTTTTATTTTTCTGCTTTATGTTAATAAATTTGTGGTATGCTGAAAATGATTAATGAGTTTTGTGGTGTTAATATAGTTGGGATGACAATTCTCATTTTGATAATTTTGCATGCTACTTCATTTCATTATGTGACTAATGTTCATTTTAGATCAACAATTTATATTTTATGCATATGTTATTCTAATGGGGTTTGTCAATTTAACACCCTAAATTGCTTTAACAGAATTTAAACAAATCGGTTAACTCACATATGTGCAAAGTGAAATGGTTGAAAAGCAATAAAAACTACTTAATTTTGTTTGTATTATAAATATATATTTCTTTGTTGTGCAAAAATAAATAAATAAATATTCAAAAACAATAAATACAATAATAGAAGTAAATAATGTATTTGGTTTATAGTTGCCTTTAACAAATGACAAACAAATGTTATGACAAAGATTACCTACTACTTGAAAAGGACTACTAGCTCGTTTTCAATGCCCTATCATCCCTTTCTCTGCCACTCAACACTCTATATATGTTTCCAGCAAACCATCAATCAGCGAGGCAAAACCATATTTGGAATACATCAAACATCTTCTAAGTATTACCATTTTTTTTTCAACAAAGTATTACTTATGTACCTTGTCCCAATTGCCTTTGGCTTGTCATAAATAAAAATAAAATATAATTAGATTGTTAACTTGAGGAAGGTTCATAAAAAGGGCAAAATATGTTTTTGTGAAATACACAAGAACACACTAGAAAGGGGGAGGGGGGGGGGGGGTTGAATAGTGGGTTAAAAACCACTTCTGGTTACAAGTATGAATCTCCCCTTGAGACTATACTTCCCAAGTATTCTTTTATCACTAAGCCACTCATGGCTTTCTATACAAATAGTATAAGATTCAAATAACTCTCAAAGAGAGGATATGAACAAGTGTTGAATCTACGTGAGCTTGTAGAGGATGGGTATTCTCTTTTCTCTCAGCTCATGTTTCTTGGCTTTTTCTCAAAGTGCTTTTCTTGCTTTATAGATAGATTTGAATAATTTCGTGTTCATTCATTAGTCTTCTCGTTGCATGTAAGCATTCTTACATAGGTCGTTTCATGGATTTGAACGTTGGAGAAGATATGTTTCTGTTGTCTCACAAAAGAGTGTTGAAGTAGCTTTGACTGTGCTTGATGTGACTAAAGCAAGTTTTTGTCTCTGTCACAGTTGGCTTTTAGCTTAAGGTGTGCATCCCAATGCTGATTAGTCTTTTGGTTGTACCTACACACTTCACACAATTCAAGACATGCAAGCAATACGAGGAATAGAGGAAAGTAAGATTAGATAGTATCTCCCTTTCTTTCTATAACAATAGTGCTTTTATTGGTGTAAAGAATTAATTATAAAGCATATATGACAGATCAGGTTTTGTTCCAGCACGGACAACGTCAGACACAGTTTGGACTGACTAAGCTTGGTTTGTTCTTGCACAGACAACGTCTGGCTTAACAAACATAGTCTGAACTAACTAAGCTTGGTCTGGAATGAAAGACATGGTTTGGCCTAGCTTCAGGCATCGTTTGGCTCAGCTTCAGACATCGTCTAACTTAACTTAATCATTATCTTTCTTGACTATGCGTTGTCTGGTTGTGTTCCATACATGGTCTGGTCCAATACGTATGCATAGTCTGGTTTAACACTTATGTTGTCTGTCCTAATGCTTCACATAGTCCGTCCACTGTTGTATGGTTTTGTCTTAGACTTTGCATGAGTCTTTCCAAGACTTAGCATGGTCTGTTGTAGAGCTTATTATTGTCTAATTATAATGCTTTATTATTTGTTACGAGTTATCACACATTGAAGACGTAAGTGAGAGTTTGAGTGATTATACCATTGTCTGTTCTCACATTGATTTCTTGAAATCACTTAGTTTGAAATCATCACTTGATCAAATACCATCACATTTGTTATCATCAACACTTATCAGAGTATTGGGGGTCAAACATCATTAAATGTCTTGGTTCTAACATTTTGGTCCCTGAAGTATTGAACATTTTTGTTTATAGTCCTTAATGTTTCGTTTGACTAATTTTGGTCCTTAAAGTATTTTTTCGTTTGGCTTTTAGTCCCTCCGTTACTAACACTAATGGATGCCACGTGTCTCATTAATAAAGTGACACATGACACCATTTTTTAAAAAAATTATTTAAAAAAAAGTATTTTTTTAAATTATTTTTAAAAAAAAGTATTTTTTTTTAAAAATAAAATATATTTTTTAGTTTTTTTAATGCCACATATCACTTAACTAATGAGACACGTGGCATTAGTTTTTTTTTTTTTTAAAAATATTTTAGGGTAACTTTTCTGAACCTTTGTATTTTATTGGGTATTGATACCTTATTGAAGTGAACCAATGTAAGATAGACACATCATTTAATAAGCCACATTACACTTTTTTAAAAATATTTTCAAATTATAATTTAGTCTTTTTTTTAAAATTAATTTTTGACCTAGTTTTGCAGTTGGGTCCTCCTAAGCCCTAACACCAGCAGGTTCCTTTGGAAGCCATTGATAGGAACACGACGTTATCGGTGGGTTTTGACATTTTTGTTCTGCGTTGGCCAAGTGAGTATGCGATTTGACGCCAAGATGATGATCTTGTTTTCTTTGTGAGAAGAGAAGAAACAAGAAGTAGAGGAACCAGAACAAATTGTTAACCCATAGGAGGTTTTCGCCAAAGGAAAAATTGATTACAACAAACTCATCGACCGTTTCGGCTGCCAAAAGCTCGACGAGCCTCTCATTTCCCGCCTCAAGTGTCTCACCTCTCACCCCTCACATTTTTCTACGATGTGGCATTTTCTTCGCTCACCGATACCATTATTTTCGTCACTGCCATTTACTCCAATTCTTCACTTATAAACAACGATTTGATTGTGTCGTTTTTGTGTTGTAGTGATTTCGTAGAGATTTTGGATGCGTATGAGAGAGGCGATAAGTTCTACTTGTACACTGGACGCTGTTAGAACCAAGACATTTGATGATGTCTGACTCTTAATACCTTGATAGGTTTTGATGATAACAAATGTAATAATATTTGATCAACTAATGATTTCAGACTAAGTGATTTCAGGGAATCAAAGTAAGAACAAACAATGGTAAAAATCTCTCAACTCAAATCCTACGCTCTAATTGTCTGAGAACTTATAATGGTTAAATTTAGCACTGAAATTGGCTATAAACAGATTTAAATAAGTTCTTAACTGATTATGCTATATCCCCAAGCCAGACGATGTTTGAAGCCCAGGCTAGACAATGTTTGATGCCCAGGTCAGACGATGTCTGATGCCAAGCGCTAAACGATGTCTGATGCAAGGCCAGACAATGTCTGATGCCTAGCGCCAGACGATGTCTAAGGACTAGAACAGACCATGTCTTTTAATTAAGAATGTGTTTGTTAAAGCCAAACTCTGTCTGTGCATGAACAGACCATACTTAATCTAGACCAGACTATGTTTGTTAAGCCAGACTTTGTTTGTGTAGGAACAGAATGTAAACTGTCATAAATATTGAGGAATATGTGCTTTATAATTAATTCTTTACTTAAATAAAGGCATTGCTGCAATTGAAACAAAGGGAGATACCCTTTGACATTACTTTCTTCGATTCCTCATATTACTTGCATGTCTCGTACTATGTAAAGTGTGTAGGTATAGCCAAAAGAACCAATCAGCATTGGGATGCACACTTTTAGCTAAAAGACAAACTGTAATAGAGACAGAAACTTGCTCCCGTCAGATAAAGCACAGTTAAAGCTACTTCAACACTCTACTGTGTGAGACAACGGAAAGAAGTCTTCTCCAACGTTCAAATTCATGAAGCCCACTTTATAAGAAAGCCTCTATGAAACAAGAAGAAGAGGGAATGAGCTAGAAAGAGAATGAACGATTGAACGTGAACAATATAACAAAATCTAGACAGCAAGAGAAAGTATTCTGAGAGCAAGTCTTGAACACGAGCTGAGAGAAACAAAACACCCATCCTCTACAAGCTCACGTAGATTCAACATTTGATCATATCCTCTCCTTGAGAGTTATCTGAATCTTATACATTTTTGTATAGAAATCCAGGAGTGGCTTAGTGATAAAAGAATACTTGGGTAGTATAATCTTAGGGGGAGATTCATACTTGTAACCAGAAGTGGTTTAGAATACTTGTAGCTAGTAGTGACATAGAGAATACTTGTAGCCAAAAGTGGCAGTGAAGAATACTTGTATCAGTTGATTATAGTGGAACCCTTTAACAATTGTTAAAGGAGAACTGGACGTAGCTCAGGTTGAGTGAACTAGTATAAAAACAAGCTCTCATTTGTTGTCTTCTGTTTACAAATATTTATCTTGCTCACTGTACTATTTTGAAAAGATTTTATAAGCTTTGCCTTGCAAGGATATATTTGCTGTTTTAAACTAACATATATCCAAGAGGGCAATTTGTGAACTAATAGTATTTGCGAAAAAGTTTTAAATCCACTATTCAACCCCCCATTCTAGTGTGTTCTTGTGTATTTCAGTTGGTATCAGAGCTTGGTTTCTGATAACTATCTTCACAGATACAAAGCTAAAGATCCTACACAAAGATGGAGAAGGGTCTACACAAACCTCCAATCTTCAAGGGTGAAAACTTTACATATTGGAGACATACTTTGAATCGTGCCATATAGACATGCTGGATGTCGTAGAAAATGGAGATTATATTTCAGTTGATAATAATGAAGCTGAGATCCCAAAAGAACAATGGACTGAGGCACAGAAGAACAGATTTATCCTTAACTCTAGAGCAAGAAATGCAATACATGCATGCATCTCAGAAACTGAGCACAGAAAGATAAGCCAGTTCAAATATGCCAAAGACATATGGGACACATTCATAATAACCTATGAAGGGTCCTCTATGAAGGGTCCTCACAGGTAAAAAGGAACAAGGTAAGTGTTCTTACCAGAGAATATGAACTCTTTGCTATGGAAGAAGATGAAACCATAGCTAATATGTTGTCTAGATTCCAAATTATTTTAAATGAGCTTCAAAACCTTGGTAAAAGTTTCGAAAATTTGAGCATGTTGACAAAATTCTTCGCAGCTTGCCTAGACAATGGAGACCTTAGGTCATAGCCATTAGAGCTTCCAAAAATCTAGATTATATGTCTCTCGAAGAGCTAGTGGGAATTCTAATGCTGCATGAGCAAGAACTGCAAGGAGATGCCAAACTGAAAAAGGGCAAGTCTCTAGCTCTGAAAGCTCACAAGCCAAATCAGACAACACCTAAAGAGCAATCTTCATCAAAAAGTCAGTTCTCTAGACCATCCAAAAGACACACCACCAAGGCTCTAAAGGTAGAAGAGTCAGAAGTAGAGTCCACTTCCTCAAGTGAAGAAGAATCAGAAGATGATGATGAGCTATCCTTCATCTCAAGAAAAATCCACAAGATGTGGAAAAAGAAAGGTGGAATAAGATGGAAAAGCTATAATAAGAAATACTCAGCAGATCGTGAGAAGAAAGAGAAATATCCCATCGTTTGCTACGAGTGTAAGAAGCCTGGACACTTCAAGTCAGAATGTACTAAGCTCAGCAAGGGTAAAGAAAAGGTCAATAGAAGATTTCCCAAGAAAAAGAAAGGATTGATGTCCACATGGGAAGATCTAGATGACTCAACAGATGAAGAAATTCTAAAGCATCATACAAAGAAGCTAATCTTTGTCTGATGGCAGACGCAACCTCCACATCGTTTGCGTTTGATGATGAGAACACACCAGACAACACCCACTCTATGTCTGCGTCTAAATCTTCAGATGATGAAGAACAAGAGGTAGACCTCAATGATCTTATTTCTCTTCAAGAAGCTTATCAAGAACTTCTCTCTAATTCATCTATTCTTTCAAAAACCTATTTATCTATGAAAAAGAAATTAAGAAAACTTTCAAAAGAGCATGAAGAACTTGGGTCTTCTTTCATTGAGCTATCTGATAAATGTTCTACATTAGTCACAACTAGTAATGCTCTAACAAATGATTTTCAAAAACTAACCATTGATCACCAATGCTTAATTAAAAGCAAAAGTGAACTCTGGATAGAAAAGGAAAACATAGAAGGCAATTGAATGAATTAATTAAGGAAAATGATGAATTAAACAAGGTAAGAGCCTTGAGCAAAGATGAAGCTGAAATTGCTCAATTACGCAAAGAAGTTGCATCTCTCAAGAGTACTCTAATCAAATTTGTCAGTGGGTCTGAAAATTTAAAGAAAATTCTTTCATACAACAGACATCCAAATGACAAATCTGGCATTGGATTCACAAGAAAGAAAGAAGCAACCAAGAAGAAAGCTTCCTCTAATGGACCACACTTTGAAAATGGACATGTAAAGTCCAAAAGTAAGAAATTGCCTACAAGAAGCAAGTCATCTGCTTCTAAGACTAACACCAAAGGACCCAAAAGAATATGGATACCTAAAAATAAAATAATTCATGTTGTAGATGTCCTTGATGGCAGGAAAGAAACACCAATCATGGTACCTAAACAGTGGCTACTCACATAACATGACGAGCGCAAGGTCTATGTTCCTAGACCTAACACCAATGCATGGTGGTACAGTCACTTTCGGAGGTAATCAGAAAGGGAGAATCAGGGGTACTGGTAAGATAGGTATTCCTCCTAGTCTCTCTATTGAGAATGTGTTATTTGTTGAAGGGCTAAAACACAATCTACTAAGCATAAGTCAATTTTGTGACAGTGTGGATATGATGTTTCCTTTAACAAGGAATCATGCATAGTTAGAGACTCTAAAGGTTCACATCTCTTCTCTGCAAAGAGACAAGACAATCTTTATAAGATCAATCTTGGTGAACTAAAGGATCAAAATGTATCATGTTTACTGTCTGTCAAAGAAAGTCACTGGTTATGGCATAAGAAGCTTGGCTATGCAAGTTTGAGATTAATCTCAAAATTGCAAAGATATAGCCTCGTAAGAGGATTGCCAACAATGTCATATAAGGATAACTTACTTTGTGAGGCATGTCAGAAAGGGAAACAATTTAAAAGTAAAAACATTGTTTCCACTTCCAGACCATTAGAACTGTTATATATTGATTTCTTTGGCCCAACAAGGACAACCTCTCTTAGAGGGAAGAGATATGGACTAGTAATAGTTGATGACTATTCTAGATGGACATGGGTTACATTCCTCACTCACAAGGTTGAGGCTTTTAAGGAATTCTATAAATTCTATAAACATGTTCAAAATGAAAAAGGAATATGTATAACTTCTATCAGAAGTGACCATGGAGGAGAGTTCAAAAATGAAAGTTTTCAGAGGTTCAGTGAAGAGAATGAAATTCTTCACAACTTCTCAACACCTAGAACACCCCAGCAAAATGGTGTTGTTGAGAGGAAGAATAGGTCATTACAAGAAATGGCCAGAACCATGTTGAATGATAACTTGATTCCTAAGCACTTTTGAGTAGAAGCTATAAATACTTCCTATTATTTGCAAAACAGAATTTATATTAGGCCTATTATTAAAAAGACTCCATATGAACTGTGGAAAGAAAAGAAACCCAACATACCATACTTCCATCCCTTTAGATGTCAATGTTTCATTCTTAACATAAAAGACAACTTGGGTAAGTTTGATTCAAAGTGTGATATAGGCATCTTACTTGGATATTCTGAAACATCCAAGGCATATAGAGTGTTTAACTCTAGAATCAAAGTTGTTGAATAAGCCATTCATGTAAGATTTAATGACACTCAACTTGATAGGAAACTATTAGAGTTAAATGACTCATTTGCAGATATCAGACTATAAGATGTGATAACAAAGACCAGACCATCGTCTGCTCCCACATCCTTTGCTACCAGATCGTCTATTCGCTATCAGACCATCTCAAATGATGATGAAAAAGTTAGAGAACCACAAAACAACAACAAAATGATGATCAAGAACCACCCTCCGTCTCAGATCATTGGAGAAGTTCAAGCTCCAGTGAAAACAAGATCATCTTTCCAACAAACAGCTCTACTGTCTAAGATAGAACCCAAGCACATTGATGATACCATGGAAGATGAAAGCTGGGTCCAATCAATGCAAGAAGAGCTGGATCAATTTTAAAAGAATGATGTCTGGAAACTTATGAAGCTGCCAGACAACAAGGAAGTTGTTGGTGCTAAGTGGGTCATCAGAAACAAACTAGATTAGTGGCCAAAGGTTACTCACAACAGGAAGGTATTGATTATACGGAGACATACGCTTCAGTAGCTAGACTTGAAGCAATTAGAATTTTGCTTTCATTTACTGCTCATAGAAATATGAGACTTTATCAAATGGATGTAAAATGTGCATTCCTCAATAGTGTAATCAAAGAGGAAGTTTATGTAGAACAACCCCCTAGGTTTGAGAGTACTATCTTTCCAGACCATGTATTTAAACTAAACAAAGCTCTGTATGGTCTTAAACAAGCTCCCAAAGCATGGTATGAAAAACTTAGTTCATTTTTAATATAACACAATTTTACAAGAGGAAAGATAGATACTACATTGTTCCGCAAAAACTACTCTTCTGATTTTATTATTGTTCAAATCTATGTAGATGATATTATCTTTGGTGCCACTAATGAAAAACTCTATGAAGAGTTCTCAAAGTTGATGCAGACTGAGTTTGAAATGAGCATGATGGGAGAACTAAAATTCTTCCTAGGATTGCAGACCAACAAAGGAATCTTCATACATCAGACCAAGTATGTGAAGAACTCTTGAAAAAGTTCAAAATGGATGATGCTAACATTATGAAGACTCCAATGCATCCAACAACATCACTTGGACCTGATGAAGATTCAAAGAAAGTAGATGTCACTCAGTTCAAAGGAATGATTGGGTCACTACTCTACTTGACTGCATCTAGACCAGATATAATATTCAGTGTCTGCCTTTACTCCAAATTTCAGTTTGACCTAAAGGAAGTGCATCTATCTGCTGTTAAAAGAATTTTTAGATATTTAATTAGAACTTCTAATCTTGATCTTTGCTTTAAAAGATAGAAAGAGTATAAGTTGACAGGCTATTGTGATGCTGACTATGCTGGAGATAAATTTAAAGAAAAAACACTAGTGGAGGCTGCCACTTCATTGGAGGCAACATGGTGTCATGTCTCGGTAAGAAGCAAGGAACAATAGCACTATCAACAGCAGAAGCAAAATACATCTCAGCTGCAAGTTGCTGCTCTCAAATATTGTGGATCAAGAATCAACTTGAAGACTACAACATATTTGAGAGTAACATTCCTATCTTCTGTGATAATACAGTTGCTATATCTCTTTCGAAAAATCCTACCATGCACTCTAGAGCCAAGCATATGGAAATAAAACATCATTTCATGAGAGACCATGTTTAGAAGGGGACCATTAAATTGGAATTTGTCAAGATAGACAATCAGCTTGCTGATATTTTTACAAAACCCCTTATTGAAGATAGACTGATCTTTCTGAGAGAAAAGATTGGGATGGTTTGGGTGAATTAATGTTTTATCACTGTCTGCTATTCACTAGTAGAACTAAGGACACATCGTCTAGTGTGATACTTAAGTGAGGCATGTGCATGTCACGTGTTTCATGCTCAAAATATGAGCCAAACCATGTGAATTTTTTAAAACCGTTTTGTAACTTAAGAATTCGTTTGGTTTTGAGTCATAAAAACCCAAAACACACATTCAAGTCTGTCATAAATGTGTCGTTTCAATCATTCCCTAATTGTACCATCATATTTAATGCACACTCATTACCTATTTTAACCTATTGTTGCCAAACGTATTCCCCAAGCTTTCAAAACCTCTCATCTCTCTCATCCATTTTCTCTGCAACCAAGAACCTCTAGAAACCTTAAACACAAACCCTCGCCATGGCCAAATGTAATCTGATAAAGGGTTCTTCCTCCTCTCAACTACCTACCTCACCCTCAACCTCTCAAGCTTTTGATGAGCGTCTTGTAGACGTAATGCCCGAGTCTACCACAAACACCAACAGTTCGGCGTCCAACATTGACCTCGAGGTCGCGAAAGAACGAAGACTCCTTGACATAAAGAACATTCTAATCAAGCCACGAGGTTCCTACACTAGGAACATTCACGTGAAGTACTACATTGACACACCTTACCTTAAGGAATGTGGTCTTAACATCTTAAGGTACTTCGAGTTCACTAGGATCAGGGGTTACTTCAATGATTGCCAGAAGATCGCCCCTGGACTCATTAGAGAGTTCTGGGCAAATGCTACAATCAAAGGAAACGAGATTGTCAACAACGTCTTCGAGTGTGAAGTTACGATCTCTCCCTCCTCCATTGCTTACGCAATAGGGTGCGAATTGCACTCAAACTACTTCACAGAGGCATGGGACAAAGACCTTGAAAAAGGTACAATAGAAAAGTTCATTCTTGGACCCAACTACGAGGTGGCCAAGGACGTCAAGAAGTTGCACCCCAGCCAACTTCCTACCTCTGACCAAGTTGATGCTGAACATTGTCAACAAGACCATCTTGCACAAGATAAGGTCAAGAGATCATGCATCAGCTCTACATAGGTTCATCCTCTACCACATCATTAGAGGGATTCCATTCAACCTTCCACACATGCTATTCTACAACCTGATTAGCCATATTCAATGCCTATCAACCTTTGTGGCAACATACTACATAGCTCTGATTAAACAAGATCCTTTGGGATGCTCTTTGCTACAACAAACTGTACATAGAAATCCAATCAGGAAATCTGGATGAGTTGGAGTATGTGAGAGTAGAGGGCCCATTTGTTCAATAGAGGATATTGACCTCCTCAAGTCTGCTTAAGTTGAACATTGGATTTGAAATAACCAAGGGATCACCTGCAAGGTTCCCTGTACTGACTGATGATGATGAAAATGAAGGTTAAAAGAAGAAAAATATTCAGAAAAAGAAGGGTGGAAAAGGAAAAAACTTGGTGATTTATGATAAGGCCGCATCCATCCAACCCTTAGCAAGTAAGATGAAAAAACTTGTTGTCTTAGCCCAAACACAAGCCACAACAGACACACTGTTTGTTGAACCTCTATCGTCTATGTCACCTACACAAACCATAGTAAACCAAATAGTAGCTGCACAGTCTGATGCCCAAGCACAGGCTATGCAAGAGCCACTATCTGAACCCACTGTTCATACAACAGATCAACCTGTGTCTACCTCCACTGGATAGACGATCACCCAATAGACTGAACCCATTGTTCAATTTGAGACACAGTTTGATCCCTCAACTCAGACTGTTGTACCAACAATATTCCCACAAACTCCACCAGACACTACCGTTCCTCCCTACAAATCTCCCTCTCTAGTGACAATCCTGGAGATGTCAGACGCAGTGGTTTCCTACCACTACACTGAGTTTGTAATCATCTCGTCTGTGTCAGATGAAGAGATAGTTGCTCTATCTCCTGAAGCGTCTGCTGTTCCCTCATGGGACAATAGACCATTTAGTTTGGACAATAACACTCCTCCTCCTCCTCCCTCTGGCTCCTAGCATCAGAAGATGATGCAACACTTCTCCTTGTGCTATGTGGGAGAAAATGTTAAGTTCGCAGCGTACAGAGAAGAGACTTTAGCTGGAGCCAGCTGCAGAGGACTCAATTGTTGTTGTTGTCAAGGAAGCACCACTGAAGAAGCTTCCTCCTCTGTAGATCGATCAAGGAATCATCCCTTACCAGAGGCCAATTCACAACTCTCACCTTCTGGAAACTGCTGAAGATGATGCACATCTAGCTAGAAGGCTACAATAGGAAGAATACGCCTTTGCCATCCCTCTAATGCATCAATTAGTGCATGAGATTGCACACTGGTACAACTGCATGAGAGAGGGATTGGATTACTTTACAGTGGAACCAGCCCTACTAGTTGAGCTAACAAAAGATAAGAAGAAGCAACTGGAGGCCACTGTTAGAATAATGCATCGTGATGCATTATACTATCTGTCAAGACCAAGGGTCTCTATTCGACCTCCTCGGCTAATTACACAAGGAGTTGCTCCAACAATCCAACCTTCCAAGCCACGTGTGCTGAATATAGGGCTCAGTGCCACTTGAAGTTTCAAGGCATAACCCATAGACAGTTGTATCCACCTAACCTACATATCTCTAAAGACACTAATATACGTGTTGCTCCAAATCGTATAGTCACCAGGCTCCCAACTGTGAACCCCAACAAGTTGAAGGGGAAGAAGATTGCACGAGCAGACAATCTTCCATAACACATACCAGACATTGAGCCATTGCCTCAACAAGAGCATATTCTGCCACCGGAAAACAATGAAGTAGATGTTGGCATCTACTGCCAGACTGTGATGAGTAATGTGCTTCACACCATAGAGTCATCCAATCTTTCAAATGAAGAGAAGCAAAAGATTGACACTATAGGTGAGAGCTCCTCCTCCTCTAGTAGTTTCATTCACGTGTCAGACACAGTGGTTGTACCCACTCTGCTGACCCCTCACACCCCTGGAGACGAAGAGGAAGCTAAAAGGATGCTTGCTGAATACTATGCTAAGTACAAAGCTGCTCAAGCACTGATAGCTGCAACTAAGGCAGTAGAAGAAGCAAGAATCCTAGAAGAGGTTGCCAAACTGAGAGCTATGCTAGCTGCTCAAGAAAAGGAGCAACGACTTCATAATCCGGCTCAAGAAAAGAAGGCCAAGGAAGAAAATGAGAAAAAGCTCAGGGAGTTGGCCCTAAAGCAAGAGGCTGAGGCAGTTCAGGTTGTTGCACTTGCTGCTAAGCAAGTTGTAGACTTGGCTGAAAAGTTTGTAGAATTAACACTAGCCCAAGAGTGCACTTATCTAGTGTCCACTCAGTCCAGGTCTAGAACTCCAATTGCAGCTCTGCCATTAAATGCTACAGCACAGTCAAACCTTCTACTTGACTTGGTTGCCCTTGCATCTGCATTGGAAACTAAACTGGGATCAAGACTTTCTGTTGAGGTTGCTGCTCAAGTCAAAGCTCAACTGAATACCAAATTAGAAGCGTAAAGAGCTAGTATCATCAAGGAGGTAACCCTTGCCTTCAATGCCTCCATAGTAGCTATTCTCACTCCCAGACCTGTGACGACTCAAGCTCCACCACCGTCGTCAGACGATCCTCCGGGAACAAAAGCTCCATCAAAAGCTGGAGAATCCTCAACCAAACAGTCAACCCCATCTTCCAAACCATGACTGTGATGACATTTTCTACTCCACACTCCACCTTTTTGATTATGACAAAGGGGGAGAGAATTTTTGGATGTATAGAATTTATAGACAATGCTTAATAAATAGTGATTGGTTCACTAATTTTTATATACCTCAATTCACTGTTTATTTTTATCCGCTTTAACTATTTCATACTTTAATCAGTCATATGCATCTGCATGATAGACTCAGGGAGAGTTCATCATGTTAATAACTGCGTATACTTAACTACCATGAAATAATTCACACTCTGATACATACATGTCTATGACTCATTGTCTGTTAAGTCAAAACTATAACATGTGTTGTCATCATAAAAAAGGGGGGAGATTGTTAGAACCAAGACATTTGATGATGTTTGACCCCTAATACCTTGATAGGTTTTGATGATAACAAATGTAATAATATTTGATCAACTAATGATTTCAAGCTAAGTGATTTCAAGGAATCAAAGTAAGAACAGACAATGGTAAAAATCTCTCAACTCAAATCCTATGCTCTAACTGTCTGAGAACTTATAATGGTTAAATTTAGCACTGAAATTGGCTATAAACATATTTAAATAAGTTCCTAACTGATTATGCTATGTCCCCAGGCCAGACGATGTCTGATGCCCAGGCTAGACGATGTTTGAAGCCCAGGACAGACGATGTCTGATGCCTAGCGCTAGACAATGTCTAAGGACTAGACAGACCATGTCTTTTAATTAAAAATGTGGTTGTTAAAGCCAGACTTTGTATGTGCACGAACAAACCATACTTAATCTAGACCAGACTATGTTTGTTAAGCCAGACTTTGTCTGTGTAGGAACAGAATGTAAACTATCATAAATACTAAGGAATACGTGCTTTATAATTAATTCTTTACTTAAATAAAGGCATTGCTGCAATTGAAACAAAGGGAGATACCCTTTGACATTACTTTCTTCGATTCCTCGTATTACTTGCATGTTTCGTACTATGTAAAGTGTATAGGTACATCCAAAAGAACCAATCAGCATTGGGATGCACACTTTTAGCTAAAAGACAAACTATAACAGAGACAAAAACCTGCTCTCGTCAGATAAAGCACAGTCAATGCTACTTCAACACTCTACTGTGTGAGACAACGGAAAAAAGTCTTCTCCAACGTTCAAATTCATGAAGCCCACTTTATAAGGAAGCCTCTATGAAACAAGAAGAAGAGGGAATGAGCTAGAAAGAGAATGAACAATTGAGCGTGAACAATATAACAAAATCTAGACAGCAAGAGAAAGTATCCTGAGAGCAAGTCTTGAACACGAGCTGAGAGAAACAGAATACCTATCCTCTACAAACTCACATAGATTCAACATTTGATTATATCCTTTCCTTGAGAGTTATCTGAATCTTATACATTTTTGTATAGAAATCCAGGAGTGGCTTAGTGATAAAAGAATACTTGGGTAGTATAATCTCAGGGAGAGATTCATACTTGTAACCAGAGGTGGTTTAGAATACTTGTAGCTTGTAGTGACATAGAGAATACTTGTAGCCAGAAGTGGCAGTTAAGAATACTTGTTTTGTAATCAATTGATTATAGTGGAATCCTTTGACATTTGTTAAAGGAGAAATGGACGTAGCTCAGGTTGAGTGAACTAGTATAAAAACAAGCTCTCATTTACTGTCTTGTGTTTACAAATATTTGTCTTACTCATTGTGCTCTTTTGAAAAGATTTTTTAAGCTTTGCCTTGCAAGGATATATTTGTTGTTTTAAACTAACATATATCCAAGAGGACAATTTGTGAATTAATAGTATTTGTGAAAAGTTTTAAACCCACAATTCAACCCCCCCTTCTAATGTGTTCTTGTGTATTTCAGACGCGAACCTTCCTTCGAAGCGTTGCATTTAGGACATTTGATTATGTTCAAGTTCACTAAGTGAGTGAGTTCTTCGCTTTTTCGCTTTTTTATTTTTGGAATTTGATTAAATTTGTGAATCTAGTATGTTGTTTTTGTAATTACAAGTGGATTTTGAAGAGCGAGTTCACAATCATGGTAGTTGAATTGGTTAATAGTAACTAAGGACTTGTTTCTAGTGCTGAATTGTGTAGGTTTAATCCGTTTCAATTTAGCGATCATGTTTCTCTTCTTCTCTCTCTTTTTCATTTATATCAATGGTGGAAGCTTAATGCAATTGCACATGATGTTGCATCTTGCATTCTTCTTTTTATTGACTTTCTTCTTAATAATTATGTTTTGGTTTGTGTTCCCTAAGGTATGAATTGTTGACCATGGTGAAGAAGCACTCCAACTTAATAGGCAAAACAGTAGTTGAGGAGCAAGATTCTCCTGATATCAAAATGGATATGAAGTTTTGGCAAGATGTCTTTGATTTGTATTTTGTCTGTGGCAAGGAGTCAAGGGGACACCAAGATGATGATCTTGTTTTCTTTGTTAGAAAATTGGTATATCTTTTTTAACTACAATTTTGTTAGGTTGATATGTTCTTAATATTTGTTCACAAGGGGTAATAATGATTTAGAATTACTACCTATAAGCTATCTTCTTTGGTTGTAAAGTTTGATTTTAAGCTATCTTTTAGTTATGTTACAAGGTTCCTATGGTTCTAGTTCAACAATAAAATAGAGTGTTGATCCTTATTTTGTACGCAGGTGGGCACTTAAGGTAAATTCAGCTTTAAAATCTAGTTTAGCTCCCTTATACATGTGTGCTAAAGTTGAAATTGTATCTAGTGCTTGTTGTCAATGTTCTCCACACTAAGTACTAAATACTAAATTATTTTCTTCCATCCTTAGTCCTTTATGCACATGATACTAGTATTCTAACTTGTATTTTTGTCTGAATTATTTACATATCCAAAGAAGAGCAAAAACATTGTAAATGTTTATTACAGATTGATCCTTTACCCCTTATCATGTAATCAAGATTGAAAACTGTTGATATAGGTGTTTGAGACTTCGAGTGTGGTGGAATTTATGGATATTTAGTTGTTAAACACATCGAAGTTGCTTATAACAAACTAGTATGTTAATGTAATGTCACTTTTTAAATTTGACTTTGATACAATATTAGAATTTGGATTTGGGCCTAACTCAAACTCGAAGATGGTACTAGCGTCTATCCCATATCTAGATGGTATAAGAGCCTAACCAAAATCTAGGGATGCCTTAAAATAACAACCAATGTTTTAGGTTCCACTTTGTGTTTTTTAGAGAAATGTGCTTAGCATAACATCTTCCCTTAGAGTGGTTGGCCTTGGGATTCTATGAGTTGAATAGTGACAAGTATTGATAGCATGAAGGTGTTTACTTATGATGTACCATGACATTATTTACTGTATGAACCAATTCTAGTTTAAAATCTTTTTGGCTTATTGGATACTCTTTTGACATAGGAATTGGTACTCCATCCATTGTGATGCCAAACAATTTTGTTAACTTTTTCTCAAACAGTTGAACGACTTAATTGATGAAACTTCTATAGATTTGAACTAGAGGTGTTCATTTTACTTGAATTTAATTGCTCCCACATCATTCAATGTAACTGTTGCAATTTGCAAGTAATGGTTTTCTTTCCTTAATTTCACATCTACCTTTGTGTTTCACCATTCCTAATCTTTTAGATGGTTTCAAAACCATTCTGGTTGCCTTTAAGATTTATTTCATTTGTATCATGGTCATATGCATGCATCAGTTGACTTTTCCAGAGTTTGGATCTCTAGTTTGTTTTCTTAAATGTTATAAGATAGATGAGTTGTATGATTGTATCATTATGTGGCCATTTTTTCATCAGCAAGATTTCTTTTATGGCAAATACTTGAGTTCATTTCAGTTTCATCAATTGTCTATCATATTTTTTGTTGGATCATTATATTTTTTTGTTGTTAATAGATTAACTTTGCAAATTCTGATGGAAATATTATGTGACTTTAAAAAAGAAAATAAGGCCTTTTGAACAACTGTCTCCCAGTTCTTAAATGCCTTTTAAACAACTTCACTCTTGATTTGATTATAAGGATCTAAGACCAAATCAAGGGCGAGACGCATCCTTGTATTTCCAATGACTTGCAAATATGCAAATAGGAATATAAGTAATGAATTCATTTTTGTAGTTAAATTAATTATTGTTATTATTACTTGAAAGAAAAATTTTACAAAAATTAATTATTAGTGTCTTTAACAAAAATAACATTGATTCTTACTTTAATCTTGTTATAATTAGTGGTCCATATGCAATCGGACATCCATTTTGCTAGCCAAATGCCACAATCATTCCTAACATGTTAGATATAATTATTAGCATAAATTATATTACAAGATAAAATAAATATGATGTCTACAAAATAAAAAAATTTCATCTTACGATCGATTCAATTGTTGCCCAAGTCCTTCAGGTATTTCCCATTTAAAGTAAAAAATGATAAGCCTAGAGCTAACAATGCTATAAAATGAAGGGTCTTGTAATATTTCTTTAACAAACATAACCTCCACATAATTAAAATTGTCAAATATAACTAAATATTAAGCATAACAAATTAATAATTATTTTATTATTAATTGAAATTACTTACAACTTTTTTAGCTTTCCTCTTCCTACATTCTTTTTTTGTCTCATTTGGTAGTGAATCTAGTAAGATGAGTTTTTTTTCAATGGTGTCAACAACAATAAAGTACCAATGTTTATCATCATTCATTGGAATCAAGATCTATAATACATAACAATGAATATGAGTTTTTCTTATTTAAATATAAAACCCATCAGTTTACTAGTATTCCCAGTTGGAGAAACAAATACCTTATGTAACAAATCAACATCACCCATAAAATCATTCTTATAATATCCAATAACCGTTTCTACTAGTGTCTTTTTGTGCAATGCATATTGTTGCCAATTGTATATTAAGAATAAAATTTACTTTATATTATTGACATATTTGAATAGCAACATTGTTAATGTAATGAATTGAAAAATTATTATACCATAAAAGTTGTAGGCAAGAACCAATGTGACATGTATTCAGGCTAATTTTTTTCTTCCCAAGTTAACTTGCATTATAAAAGTTACCGTGGCCTCCATCTTATTAAATATCATATCGAGGGTCTAAAGGAGATAGACATCCATTAAAAATACAAAAAAGTAATACAATTGTTCAATTATATAAATAGTATCAATTCTTTGAAATTTAAAACCAAATTATTAAACTTACATTTGGTATTTCAATTCCAGATGTTCTGCCTTTACATTTACCAATAACAATTGACTTGTAAGGAATATTATTGTATGCAACTTCTTTTTTTGCTTTCTACTTTATGAAAAAACTTCCTTGGCTTTATTACAGTTTCAGACCTATTATCATCTTCAACAATGTTTATCTTTCTCATTAATTTCTCTGTTGAAGCTGCCAACTTTTCAATTAGTGTGTCCACTATTGCTTTAGACTTTGTTGATGATGTTGTAGGTATTGGAGTGGTTAATATGGTTTTAAGTAGTGGGGCTGCAGTAGTTGGGGTGGTTTGTATTGGACTCTGAGATGACAGCTATTTACAACAATTAGTGCTAAATTGTTGACAACCTTTTTAAGATCTTCAACAGATAATTTTACACTTACAACTTTTTGCATGACAATACTACTCTCCCTACAGCTATTAACATTGCAAAGTTATATTTCTAAAAATATGAAAGATGGTCATTTTTAAGAATTAACATGATAATCAATATGAACATATTTTACCTTGAAGAATTTTCAATTACTTCTTTAGTCAATAACTCTCTTTTTTGACCACTTTTTCTCATGTTTTCTTATGGTTTGGGGGATATTGGTGAAGATTTCTTGCTATCACGCTTACCAAAGGTTCTTTCAGATCTTGTCATGGGCTGAAATAGTATGGAGATAGATTGAGTAGTATGGTTGTTGACCACTTGCATAAATTGGATATGGTTAAATTCTTATTGTTATTGCCTCAAATTCCTAATTAGAAAAATGGAAATATGTAATGTTATAGTGTATTTTTGGATTTAAAATCATAAATTGTTGAACATTTATTTGTTGTGATCAAAATAGCATATTATGGATTTAAAATCACAAATTACTTGCATTGTAATATTGTGGCGAAAATAGCAGATTTTGACATTTAAAATCACAAATGTCATATTCTTATTGTTTCTGAATTTAAAATCACAAATTGTTGACATTTATTTGGATTTCAAATCACAAATTACAAATGGAAATATGTCATATGCACATCGCAAAGTGCTCAGATCAATTATTTCTTGTGTATGTTTATTTGAATTTCAAATCTGCAAATTAATGGCATACTCTTACCATAAAAATTTCCATTCAAGATCATTAATGATGTAATCTTACCATAATTACAAATCCCAAATTACTATTCCAATTCAATCAGCATAAAATTTAAAAATAAAATATAACATAATCTTACCATTCATGGAATTAGTACCCGTTAAAGCTATTAATTAAGAAATTAATGATAATCAATTTTTTTTACCATATTCTTACTATAAATCAATAAAGAATAAGTTTGCTCTATTTATCAATAAGTTGTTATTGAACAACTTATTTTCAATTATTTTTAAATTGATAGTATATTTTAAATAAATAATATTAAATTTAATATATGTATTTTTATTTTATAATAAGTGAGTACCCTACATTTAAAATAAACTTATCAATTATAATAATTATAGTCATCGATGCTTCAAACAGTATTTTTTTTTTAGTTTCAAAACTTTATAATAATCTTTATAATATGTTACGAATTAACTTTTTTTTGTCCTATTCCTCATTTACATGTTACATTATTAAATTTGTAACGGTCACTAATATTAAATATATTTCCAAGGTAAGATATTTTAACATTGCTCTTTTTATTTAATGTTTAAAATCTTGGTTTGTAGTTTAAAATCTAAGTAATATCTTTATCTGTTTAAATTTGTTAAAAAAAATTAATTTTTAAAATATGATAAAAATTACTTTCTAATAAAAATTATTATTTTTTTAGTTTTTTTTTATTTACAAAAATATGTTCAAATAATATACTATTGTCCAAAGCATATTAGATTCATCTTTTAATCCAAAGACTATAATAGATTAATTCGAAATCAACAAATAATATTTATTTTGAATTTTAATCCCATAGTAATATCAAGCTTCCAATGATTCTAGAAGGGTTAAGAAAGGTGAAAGAGAGAAATGTAAGAGAATGTACATGAGAAAAAAGAAAAGAAAAAAAAGAGTCCTTTAAACAAAAGATACAGAAGAAAAGAAACTTAAATCTTAAATCTTGCTCAATTTAGGATATTATTAATAAAATAATTCAAAATTACTTTCTAATAAAAAAAATATGTTGAATAAATTAATTTTAATATAAATCTTAATATTAATATACAATATATTAACTAATTAAATTTAAATTAATATTTGATTAAAAAATTTCAATTTCATAATATAATTATTATTAAAAAAAATATAAAAATAAACATAAAAATAATCAAACAAAAAAAATACTTAACATGAAATAAATATGTATCAAGATCATGCAAACTTAATATGAAATAAACTTAACATTTTGTTGATTGTTGTGCTTAAATCGAATAAAATTCAAAGTAAGCGGCATCTAAGAATAAATCTTCATCCAATTGTTTATTTCTTGTTGATTGTTGTGCTTATTTCTTTGGATCAACACTTGGATGACCATGCAAACCACCTAACAACATTAATAAATAAAATCAACTTAACATAGAAAAATAAACATTAATAAATAAGCCCACTCTCTCCCATCTTTAATTAGTATTTTTATTCAAAGAAACAATAAATTGATTGATTCACCTATTATTTAAGAATTCTCTTTCCTAATTTAACTAATATTTACAAAATTTGATAATTTCATATAAATTTCAATAAATCATCTAAATGAGTATAAAAAATAGATCATTGAAAGAATTTCAACCAATCGCATAAAAGAGTATCAGAAATTTATAATTCTCTTTTGTTTTTATCTAAATATAATTAATATCATATTCATTCTTTATTAAGTTTGTTATCTAGTGCACACCAAACATCAAATATAATTAAATTTTATCATGTAATTACCATATATTGTTCTTATCATATTCTATCATGCTTACATATCTTATCATATTTTGTCCACCAAACTGACCCTTTGAGTAACTAAATCCCTTCTTAGATTTAATATCCAATTTTATATTTTTAATTTTTTAAGTGCTCAATTGGGTCATTTAATTTTTTGGGTATGAAATTAGGTAATTTTATTATTATAATTTGCTCAATTGGATCCTTTAATTTGTTGGGTATACCATTGGATCCTTTTATTTTTAAAATTTTTCCTAGTGGGTCTTTTCCGTTAGATGATTTCAACAATGTTAAAGGACCCAATTGAGCAAATTTTAAAAATTAAAGGACGAAACAAAAAATTTAAATGCCATAATTACATATCTAAAAAATTAAAGGATTCAATTGAGTACTTAAAGTAAATTAAATGACTAAATTGGATACTAAGCCTATAAAATATTAGAATACATGAAAACATTTAATAATATTTTTAATTGTTTTAGGGAAAAATATGTTTTTATTCCTAAAGTATTAAACATTTTCGTTTATAGTCTCTAATATTTTATTTAACTGGTATTGGTCCTAAAGTATTTTTTCGTTTGACTTTTGGTCCCTATCCCATACCTGTGTCTTCCTAGTGCTACACTTATGGCACAACTGATCATAATAAATCTGGAGTTGGACGATGATGAAGCGGACCTAGAGATCCCAATCGAAAATATTGAAGCCAATGCGGTCAAATTTTCCCTATGCCTTGTAAGGCGCTTCTAGACAGATAAGTCAATCCGAGTGCACATGATGAAAGAGCACTTAGCTAGCGTATAGCGGACACTGAAAGGAGTCAATCTATGAGATTGGAGGGGACCTCTTCCTCTTCCGTTTCTTCCATTCGGTGGACATTCAACGATTGTCAATGTGATCAAACCAGGCAAAAACCCAAATATAGTTCCTCTCTTTTTTGTCCCATTTTGGGTCCAAGTTCATAACCTGCCCATTGGTTTCATGTCTCAAGCCATTGGACAAGGCATAGAAAACTATATGGGGAGTTTTCTAGAGTATGATGAGAAGAACAGTAGTAGTTTCTGGAGACCCTATATGAGAATTAGAGTTCTACTTGATGTTTGAAAGCCTCTAAAAAAGGCAAAGAAGATAAAGAAGCCTGGTGGAGGATCAATTGCCATAAATGCAAATCATAAAGAGCTAGCAAAACATGCGGAATTTATGGCAGATGTTTTCAAAAATCCAAAACTACACACAATCAATTCGGCAACGGAATCAACTATTCCTTCTAAAGCGAATCTGCCTCATCATGAAGTAATGATTGTGGACAATAATGGGGAAGATAATGACCTAGAAATTAGTGACAAAAAAGGCGGCTAGAAGAACCTACCCCTTCTAAGCAGCTATCCAATGACAGCGTAACATTTGAGTCATCCTCCAACCCTATGAATGCAACTTTGTTCAGCAAAACAAAACCTTTTTTATTGGCAGCCCCTAGCGAAGAGGTCTACTAGGGTCAATGAGTATCTAAGTTGGAACTATCGAGGCTTAATCCCTATTTTGCATGATCTAGTCCAAACCCACCATCTGGATATTATTTTTCTTTGTGAAACCCTAGTCCTTTCCCGTCGCATTGAGGAAATAAAAAAGCAACTTGGTTTTGATGAATGTTTCACGGTTGATGCTAACAGTTGTAGTTGAGGGCTCGCTCTCGTCTGGAAGAAACCATACGTATGTCATATCAAGAACTACACCACCAATTTCATTAACATAAAAGTCCACAAAGTAGGTGAACCTATCTGGCAACCACTGGCTATTATGACCATCCTGAACAAAGCAAAAGGCGTGAATCATGGGATCTCCTATGAGCATCCTAGGTGACTCCAATGATCTTTTATCCCAGGAAGAAAAGGCTAGAAATTGTGAGCATCCCAAATGGCTCATCCAAGGTTTTTGTGACACCATAGCTGATTGCAACGTCCATGACCTCCCCATGGAAGATTACAAATACACATGGGCCCATCGAAAAGGGAAGCATGATGCCATAAAATAAAAGATTGACCGAGCAACGACAAACGTGGAGTGGACAACTCAGTACCCCAACTTCAGACTCAAGAATTTTGTGGCCTCGAAATCTAATCATTCACCTATCCTCCTTAATCTGCATGCACCGTACAATAGAGGCTTTCATAGAAAATTCTAGTTTGAAAATGCATGGCTCCTCCACTCGGACCTGAACGACATAGTCGAGAAAGCATAGGAGTCTACAACTCAATCAAGTCTTGTTCCTAAACTAAATAACTGAACTACAGATATGAACTCTTAGGGGCACCAAATTCGAAATGACTATTGTTCGCAAATAGAAGCTTGTTGGAAACAGCTAGAGGCCCTCCAGGAGCTACAAGATGAACTTTTCGCTGAATGCTACACCGCATGTAGTAATAAGCTAAGTCAATTGATTGCACAGGAAAAGGCTTTTTGGAAGCAGCGCGCAAAAGTCCATGGGCTACGAGATGGAGATATAAACTCACGTTATTTTCATTCTTTCGCTTCGACTAGGAAGAAAGTGAACAACATTCCCTCCATATCTTGTGAGCAGGGTAATCTCCACACCACCCACCTTGAAATTAGCAAGTTGTTGTAAACTACTTTGCGAAACTCTATTGTAGCAACTTTGTTGATTTACATCCGGTGATAAATAAAATTGAGCCATGCATTTCGCATTATGGAAATGTCTCTTTAACAACTGCTTTTACTATTGATGAGTTTAAAACCGCACTATTTGAAATGGATTCTAATAAAGCCCCGAGACCTGATAGCCTCATTCCCGCCTTCTACAAAAAGTTTTGGCACCTTTGTGGCCATGAGATCTCTATCACGACATCCTTTTGGCTTTCCACTAGTCACTTCCCTTACCAAATAAATTCTACCTCCATAGCCTTGATCCCAAAAATAACCAACCTAAAAACCATGAAAGATTCGCTTATCCAAAATCATATCATATCCAAAACACTTGCCAACCGCCTCAAGGCCCTTCTCAAGAAGTGTGTTTCTAGTGACCAATCTGCTTTTGTTGAGGTCCAATCTATCCTCGACAATTTCATGATCGCTTCTAAAATCACCCATCACATGAGATGCAAAACTAGGGGTTAAAAGGGAGAGCTTGCTCTTAAAATTGACATTAGTAAGGCATTTGACAGAATGCAATATTTGTTGAGTGTGATGTCTAAAATGGATTTTCATGAAAAATGAATTAGTTGGATGCAACTTTGCTTGGAAATTGTTCACTACTCTATTCTGATAAATGGAGATTCAGTTGGATCTATTTCTTTAGGGAGAGGACTTACACAAAGTGACCCACTATCACCTTATTTGTTTATCATTTGCACTAAATGATTATATGCACTTATTAAACACTATGAGAAAATGGGAGGTATTCATGGCATTAAGGTGTGTAGAGGGGCCCCATCCCTCACACACCTATTATTCATTGATGATTTTTTTTATTTTGCAGGATAGAGGTGAACACCCTAAAAAACATCATTGATATCTATGGCAAGGCATTGGGACAGTTGATAAACTTTCAAAAATCAGAAGTTTTCTTTAGCATTAACATAAGTCAAGTTGTTCTGTAGAATGTCACCAGCACACTAGGTGTTACCATACTACTAGGTAGAGACCGCTACCTTGGCCTCCCGTCGATTATAAGGCATAGCAAAAAGGCGATTTTTAGCTTCATAAAGGACCAAGTGTGGTAGCGATTGAATCATTGGTCCAGCAAGCATCTCTCAAAAGTAGGAAAGGAGACTTTGATTAAAACTTATGCCCAAGCTATTCCTTCATACTGCATGAGTGTATTCCATTTGTCAGCATCTCTAGAGGACCAACTATAGAAGGTGATAAATAGTTTTTGATGGGGTTCTTCCTCTAGTACATCAAAAGAAATCAACTGGCTCAACTAAGACAAGATGACAATGAAGAAATGATTTGGTGAAATGGGTATCACAACCTTCATGGCTTCAACCTTGCAATGTTAAGGAAGTAGGCATGGAAATTTATCATTGATAATGATGCTATAGTTACAAAAAATTTCAAAGCTACATACTGATGAGGTCCAAGCCATGCATGTTTGGTTCGGATCGTTCCGGAAGCAAAACTCAAGAACTCCATTGAAGTAAATTCAAGAACTCAAAAATGGAAAAATATGGAAAAGGTGAAGAAGATGACAAGAATTTAACACCACGATCCATGAGAATCGATAAGTTGGAGGTGGATTCGCCACAAGGAGAAGCTTCATTGATAAGAACCAATGGTTTCACTCAAGAACCAAAGAGAGAACTAAACTCTCACAAATAAGCAATGCTTATTTCATTCAACAAATGAGTTATATGATTACAACTGAAAGGTTTCTTCTATTTATAGTGTTCTAGGATCCTATTACAAGCTTATATGAAGTCCTATTGCACCAAAATATGAAGAAACGCATTTTCAAACATTTCCAGCGCGAGGCTTGCGCTAAGCCAGAAATCGTGCTAAGCAAATTTATCCCTCTGTCTCGTAAATTCACTAAGCGAGATTTGGCGCTGAGTGAGATTCTTCAGCAAATTTCCAAGTGCTCCAATTAAACTCCTTTTGGCTTCTTCCTTCTTGGCCTTTGATGAGTAACCCTTCCTTTAGTCTCTTGGTCATTTCTTCATGAGGAATCTTGGCCTTGGATCTTGTAATTGGTCCCTTTAATTCTTGAAGTACTCTTAGGTCCTCATGTTCCTTAAACAATCCTCTATCACATACTTCCCATTCATGGGATTTTTGAAAGCTCAACTCAGACACAATCCAAGTTATGTTTGGCGTAGCATCCATGTTTCACATATCTTGATCAAGGAAGGATTGACATAAATAGTTAGAAATGGGGAGAGTATAAATGTCTGGTCACAACCATGGCTTAGGGACTTGCAAAATTCATATGTCACAACTACATCACCTTTTGAAGCCTAACATCTCATTGTAAGCTCTAATGGACAATAACAACTCTTCATGGCGCACAAATTTAATTCAACATTTATTCAATCAACAAGACACTAGCCTTATCCATGTTATGCCTCTCCTGAATAGCGAAGCACTAGATGCTCATATATGGAAATTTAGCAAGGATGGAAGCTACATGGTCAAGACTGCCTACTACCATATCATGTAGGGGTGTTCACGGGTATGGGTAACCTGCGGACCCAACCCAACCCAATCTCAACTCGATGACTTACGGGTTGGGTAACGGGTTTTGTTGTATGAATCCATAACTTGTCCAACCCAACCTGAACTACATATAATAATAATAATAATAATGATAATGATAATGATAACAAAACAAAAAGCCTACTCTCACTCACTCAACACTTTCACCCTCTATATATACCTCCTCACTTTCAAAAAACCATCAAAATAAAATCCTTCTCTATGTGAGTCACTGCCACCCTCCGTTGTTGCATCACTGCAAGTCACTGTCGCTCTCTGTTGTTGCATCACTGCAAGTCATTACATCCACTATTGCATCATCGTGGCCATCCATGCATCACTACAGCTCTTTGCATGACCCTCCATTGCTCTTGCCCTCCGTTGTGCGTCGCCCTTTGCTATTGTTTGTTACATGACAAATAACTTTTAAAACACAACAGTAAGCATTAGTAATCTTTTTATTGGATTTTATTTGGTAATTTCTTCCACAATCTTTGTAAAGTCAAATCAATATGGTTCATCTTGATATAGTCTACATTAGTTCCTGCTATTATTTGTGATTTGACAAGGACTTTTTGAAAATAAATCTGCGATTGCCATTTTTTTTTAAAATTTTCATTTTGTTTCTTTAGAAAGTTAAGTCCATATGGTTCACCTTGATATAGTCTGCATTAGTTTTTGCTATTGTTTATTTGTTTGTGGATTTGACAAGGTCTTTCTAAAAAGTTGATATTGTTGTTATTTTTTAATTTTGTAGAAGAAATTAGAAATATACTTATAGAATGTGTGTTCTGTTTTGTAGAATGACAAAAAAACAACTCAATCTACAACAAATGGAAATCACAAATTTCACTGGAAGTGAAAGTTTTATTACTTCAAGTCCACTATCACCGCCAATTACTCCTTCTCAACATGATACTCAACCTATGCCAACTCAAACACCATCAAAACTAGAGCAAGAGGGTCCATCACAACAACAAGAAGCTCCAACTGAACAAGCAAAGGTACCTAATCCTTTGAAAAGAAAACCTTCTAGAACCCCTTCTTCTGTTTGGATTCATTTTGATAAGGTAGATGATGATGTTTTTTGTAAGTATTGTAAAAAATCTTATAAGGAAATTAGTTCCTATGGAACCTCTACCTTGAAAAAACATGTGATTATATGTGAAAAAAACCCAAATAGGTAGGTTGATAAAAAAACAAAAGACAATTGCTCTTGGAAAGGGATGTGAGAATGACGCTAATGCTATAAGCATGAAGCTTGTTCAATTCAATCAAGAGCGAGCTCTTTTAGCACTTGCAAAGATGATAATTATTGATGAACTTGCTTTTAAGTTTGTTGAAAATGAAGGGTTTAGGAAGTTTATGGAAGAAGCTCAACCTTATTTTAAAATTCCTTCTCGTGTCATTATTGCTAGATATTGCATACTTGTATTTAATGATGAAAAGGAGAAGTTGAAATGCTTGTTGTCTGCAAATAAACAAATGGTTTCACTTATAACTGATACATGGACGTCAATACAAAATGTGAACTACATGTGTGTGACAACTCATTATATTGATGAGACAATTAGGTTACATAAGAAAATATTGAAATTTTGTTTGATTACTGATCATAAAGGTGAAACCATAAGAATAACCTTAGATAATTGCTTACAAGAATGGGGGATTCAAAAAATTTGTTGTGTAACTGTGGATAATGTCAATGCTAACAATGTGGCCATTCCATATTTAAATAGAGGTCTTAGTGTTTGGAATGGTCAAACTTTATTGAATGGAGAGTGCATGCATATACGATGTTCTGCTCACATCTTGAATTTGATTGTTAGTGATGGGTTGAAGGAAATTGACTCTTCAATTTGTAAAATAAGGATTGCATGTAAGTTTGTGAGGTCTTCTCCAAGTAGATTGACAACTTTTAAGAGGTGTGCAAATGAAGTTAGTGTAAATGCTAAGGCAATGTTAACACTTGATATACCTACTAGGTGGAACTCCACTTATTTGATGTTAGATGTTGCTGAAAAATATGAACAAGCTTTTTATCGCTTTGAGTATGTTGATCCTGCATATGCATTCACTCTTCTTACTAGTGAAGGAGGATGTCCTAAAGCGGAAGATTGGAAACGTGCTCCTACTTTTGTTAGTTTTTTGAAGGTTTTCTATGATGCAACTCTTTCTTTTTCTGGGTCATTGCATGTTACAACTAACATTTTCTTTAAGAAATTGGTTAGTATTCAGAAATCCCTAAATACGTGGAGGGAAAATGATGATACAGTGTTGCAAAAAATGACAGCAAATATGCAAATGAAGTTTAACAAGTATTGGGAAAGTAGTGGGATCAACTATCTTTTGTTTGTTGTTGTTTTTCTTGATCCTCGTTGTAAGTTTGATTATGTTGAATTTTTTTTTAAGAAAATGTATGGTATTGAGAAATGTAGAGAGATGATAAAAAAATTGGAAGATCTCATCAAAAAATTATTTGAGGATTATGCAACAAAACATCCTGCTTCCATTGATAGTAATGAGACTAATACTTTAGCTTCAAACATTGCCTCTCAATCTAATATGAACATGGGTGATAAGGATGAGGATTGGGATGGTCATTTTAGAAAGAAAATGAAGGAAAAACAAGGTGAGGTGCAAAAGAATGAGTTAGATAGGTATATGGGTGATGATGTTGAAGATAATAGTCCTGGATTTGACATTTTGAATTGGTGGAAAATGAAAGCAAGCAAATATCACGTTCTTTCTTTCATGGCTAGAGATATATTGGCCATTCCTGTGTCTACTTGTCATCTGAGTCTGCATTTAGCACTGGAGGTCGAGTACTTGATCCATTTCGTAGTTCATTAAGTTTCATTACAGTTGAAGCTTTGATTTGTGGCCAAAATTGGCTCAAATCTCAAAATCAAGATGTCAATGATTTGCAAGTTGAACTAAATGAAGCAAAAAAGATTGAATCAGGTATAAAGTTTGATTTTTTTTCACATTTGTTTACTATATGAATATGAATTGATTTTGTGTTCTAATGAGATTTTATTTAAATTTTTAGAGTTGTTTGAGTTGGCTTTAAATACTGCTAATATTGGGACTACTAGTGCTATTGGGACTACTAGTGTTGCAAATTGGGGTCATTGCTAATATGGTAATATATTAATATTTACAAATTAGTTTATGATGTAATTTTGGGTTCACCTCTTTAGCGACTTTAAACATATTTCTTCTTTCTACATTATTTATAATAGACTAATGGATCTTATCATTTGGCTTGTAGTGCTTCGACAATGGAGCTTATAATTGTTCAACAATGAAGCTTATAACTAGTCAACTATCCAAGAAAATGCAAATTTATTTTCAAATTATTTTGTATCAGTGTTACAATGTTATTTTAATTTTCTCAATTATATTAAGTTAAGTGAACTTTGCTATTTGGGTTGATAACCATTTTATTTTGAATTTTTCGGATTAGGTGAATTAAGTTCAAATGGTCAATAATTAAGTTTAAAAGTGTTATTATATCTAGCTTATTTTGTGCATTAATATATGATTATGTTCATTTGTGATTGAAAATTATTTTTGTTCTAAAAAAATGAGCAAAATTTGAAAATCTATTCTAATTTTTTTTAAAAAATTATTTTTATTTTTAAAAATACATTACTGACCCGATGACCTAGCCCAACCCAACTCATTCATGATTGAGTTGGGTTTGAAAATAAAATCATACAAACCCAACCCATTAAAAATTGATTGAGTCGAGTGAAGAATTTATACAAACCTAACCTAACCCAACTCGCAAATACCCATAATATCATCGAAAATATTTTTCAAAGAGATGATCTTAAGACACCCAACAATTGGATACTTTTGTGGAAGCTTAATATTCCATCAAAAATCAAGCATTTCTTATGGCGTTTACTCCACAACTGTCTACCAATAAGGTATCTCCTGCAATCACGAGCTTGGACGGATCCATGAGGCAAGCAAGGCTTTAGCCCCCTCCTCCTCTCCTACCTTTTTGTATATATATATATATATATATAAAAGAAAAATAATTAAAATATTAATAATGAAAAAAATTATTAAAAAAAATAGGTTTTTAAGTTAGTATTTATTTTTATTTTTATTTTCATTAATAGATCATATATTAGTTTTAAATATAATTAGTAATAAATGTTTGCCCTAATTGCATTTTTTATTTCATTTTTTTTAAATTTCTCACAAGTTTTATTCTTAACAAATTAATTTAAAAATTTTTATTTTCAACTTTTTTAAAATCTTGCAAATATTACTTTATCATTTTACACTTACATTACATGATTACACATTTTATTCAATTTTTAAAAAATTGGCAAATTTTGCACCCATTTTTTTTGTTTTTTTTTTGTTATAAATTTTACATTAAACTTTTAGCAACAAGAATATGGGATAATTTAGCAACAAGAATGCCACATGCAAGAGATGCTAACCACCTCACTTTTGAGCTGTTTTCAAATCAGGTTCATTATGTCCTTATGTAGTATTTGGCAAACTAGAAATGATAAAATCTAGGAGGACCATGCAACACAACCTTGTTGGAAATTAAAGAAATTGCATAAGACACTAAAAATGAAGGTTGAAACTCTTATGTTTATTTCATACTGTGTCAATCTTTAAATACAAATAATTCATAAATGGAAAATAATTACTAATAAAGCTACTCATTAACAGCATGTAGTGGCCCATAAACTCCAATAAAAACCCAATAAAACATAAATTTGTAACAACAAATAGTAGAAATTCTACCATAAACTCTAATAAAGTATAATAAAATAGATATTGATTCAATTTCTCAACACTCCTCCTTACATCAATAGCTATTAACTCCAATTCCCTCTCTCAAATTCTTGGCTTTGTAAAGATGTCTACCAATGGGTCTTGTATCTTCCCAATATTTATAAAAGTATCAACAATGAATTACGCTTCTGCCAAACTTTCAAGTTCTAACATAGCAACATTAGATCTTTCATAAATATGAGAAAGCAATCTAGTTCTCCTAATAGGAAGATCATCAACATTTTCATCTTTTATAAAAGGAAAGTCAAAAACTTGCTTCCATTCATCTTTCTTTCGCTCACTTCATTTTTTTGTGGAGTGTAAGGAGTAGTAAGCTAGTTCTCAATCCTAGTTTCTTCACAGAAAAAATTAAATTAATTTCCCTTTAAAGATAATTTAGGCAACGATCCTCCAAGGTCTGTATGAATCAGTTGTAGCTTCTTAGTGACATTAACTGAACTTGACATAGTAGTCTGCACCTCTTCCATAAGATCCAAAGAAAAAAAATTTCCGTTCATTTTGACCTTAAACAGATCATGTTTTTTTTCATCTTGAATTAAACACATTTTGCCCTCAAATAGTACTTTGTAGCCCTTCTCAAATAGCTGGCCAACACTCAACAAATTTTGATTAATTTCAAGATAAAGCACATCAGTTATGATTTTAGTACCTGAGAAACTTTCAACTGCAACAATGCCTTTTCCTTTAACAGTTATGCACTCTCCATTGCCTATTCTAACTTTTGAAGTGATTGTCCTGTCTAGTTCCTTGAACAACTCCTCATCATAGGTAATATGATTTGTACATCCACTATCAATCAACCAACTCTCACCATTATTATTGTTGATGGCAAAATAGGTTGCTGCAAATAAATGCTCTTCCTCCTCCTCTTCTTGTTGATCAACAACTTGAGCTTTAGTTTGAGGCTGCCAATTGTTGTTGCAAAATTTTGCAATATGATCATACTAGTTGCATTTGTAGCAACGTATATCAAGCCTTTTCCAGTATTTGAAGTGAGGATGATTCCTCTTTCCACAGTGTTAGCATGGAGGATATCCTGCCTTCTCATTTCTAATTGTACTCCCTTTATTGGAACTCTCTCCTTTGTGAAAGTTGTTCCATTGTGTATTTTTATTTTTTATTTTTTGACCATTGAGTTTCAGTTTGGCTTGTAAAACTCCTTTAATCATGCCTTCCTCCCTCATCAATCTTCTTTGTTCCTGGGCTTGTAAAGCATACACCAATTCTGCCAACATAATTTGTGATAAATCTTTGAAATTTTTTAGAGATGATATAATGAATTCAAACCTCTCAAGAATAGTTACAAGAATTTTTTGAACTATCCTTGTATCAAGAAAATCAGTTCCAAGCAACCTCACCTTGTTAACAAGGCTTAGAAGTCTGTCAGAATACTCATTGATTGTTTCTAACTCCTTCATCCACTACATCTCAAACTCCCGGATCAAATTCAGCACTTGCATCCCTTTGATTTTTTCATTTCCTTCATACTCCTGTTTGAGAAAATCCCAAATGGCTTTTGCTGACTTCAAAGTCACAATTATGGCAAAGATTGCTTCAAAAACAACAGAAAATAGAAGGGACTTTTGCCTTCGATTTTCGTTGCTTTCTTTCCTTATGAGTCCTCATTTGTATAATCCTTGGATTATCCGGTGATGGATCAATCTCATAATCCTCTTCAATAGCCTCCCAAAGATCACCAGTGTCAAGATAAGCCTCCATTCTGATTGCCCATAAGTGATAATTCTCACCCTAAAAAATTGGTAATGTAATGGCTAAGTTATCATACTACATTTTCTACTCTCAGGGTAGGTGTTTAGTGAACTCTCTTCTTACCAATTCCCTCAAGAACAATTTAGCTCTCATTACCATTGTTGGAAATTAAAGAAATTGCATAAGACATACTAAAAATGAAGGCTGAAACTCTTATGTTTATTTCATACTGTACCAATCTTTAAATACAAATAATTCTTAAACGAAAAATAATTGCTAATAAAGTCACTCATTAACAGCATGTAGTAGCCCATAAACTCCAATAAAAACCCCAATAAAACCTAAACTTGTAACAATAAACAGTAGAAATTTTACCATAAACTCTAATAAAGTATAATAAAATAGATATTGATTCAATTTCTCAACAAACCTTAACTATCATTCCATATTTCCATGCAATTTTATCATGATTGGTACAAAGCCTACCACACTCCTCATCAAAGGCAAAACAACGTAAACCTTGTGCAATCACTTGCTAGAAAAAGCCAAGAACTGGAACCTTAAAATGCAACATTGAAATGGAGCTAGACTGCAAAAACGTTGTTGATGAAATTCATCATCTATCTACAGGCTCCTCACATTTTTCACTATATTCTTGCAAAATGTAAATCTATCCTTCCAATTTTACAAAATTCAGTGGTGAGTTTCATTAGGAGACAAGTCAATCATACAACTCATAGCTTAGCTAGAGATGCATGATCCTATGAAATGTAACACCTTTTATTTACTCAATTATTTTGAATGAAATGAAGTAAGTTTATCCCATTCAATATATTTATTTTTGCTATTATTAGTAGCAATATTGATAAATTCACGTGGCGAATGTAAATGACAACAGAAAAACGTAATTGCAACTACAATTTATAGTATTTTTTTAAGAAAACATATTAGGAAGAAACCATTGTTCTAATTTGAAAAATTGACTGGGTCTTGATGGAATAATTATAGATTTGATCAAGAATAAGTTTGATTGGGTTGTTGAAAAAAAATGAATTTAGTGTGATCAAGTCTAGAGTTTCAAATTTATAAGGACCAATCATTGAGATACTACTTCAAATACTACATCATTTTAGTGTTGAGGATATGCACTCTTCACTTAAATACATTTTTGATTCGCTTAAATTATGTTTCCTCTTCGTTCCTTCAAATATTGTTAATTATGTATTTAGTCCTTCTGTAAGTTTTTACATGATGCTGTTAGTAGTGTTGAATTAGCATGGTTATGCTTCAAATTAGCACGGTCATGCTACAAATTAACATTCTCTTCCTTCGTCTTCTTCTTCCTCTTCACTTTCCTTGTCGCAACCACACTCATCCATCGTTATGGAACACGCTTTCCATGCTCCGTGGTGGCGGAGCATGAACCAAGCCTTCTTCTCCTCCAACAACAACAACCATTACAATGGCAATCGTGACAGGTTGGGGTCAGATTCCCAAAAGCAGCAGCAGATCGACTATGGTGCGGCGGAGGAGGCTGACTCGGTGGTGAGGACAAAGACATCAGCGGACAGCGGTGAAGCAGTTGTGGCTGGTGTGAGGGGAGTAGAAGTGACTTGGTTGTAAAAGATGAAGAGTCGGAGGTGAAGAGGAAGAAGACGAAGGGAGGGGATAGTAATTTGAAGCACAGCCATACTAATCCAACACTACTAACGGTGTCATATAAAAACTCACGAAATGACTTAAAACATATTTGATAATATTTAAAAGACCTAAAAAAGCCAAAAAAAAAAAATTGAAGGACTAAAAAAATTTTGGATCACATTTAAAAGATTAAAAACATATTTAAACCTTCTGGATTTGTCTTTTGTGACTTTCACCAACAAATTTCTAGCATAGTGTAGAGGAGAATAGTAGCTTCAAGTAGAACCCGTCATATTGCATTTTAAAGATTTAAAATAGTGTGTTTGTGAATTTAGTAACTGTTATATGGTTTAATCTGTTATATTATTGAGTTGTATGATTGAAAAACTTTGATTTGATGAAAAACACATGTTTTGCTCATATTGGGCTGTTGCTGAGTTTTCTTTTAAAAAATATAATTTTGTGCTGGTTTTTGGGTTGAAAGACCATATTTCATTATTTTGTACTTCACGATACCTCTGAAAGCTCCAATGAAGTTTTTCTGAATTTTCTGAGTTGAGGAACTATTTTTACTAAAATAATCTTTAAAAGGTAAAAAGCTGAGTTGGTGATTGTTTCGGTTTCAGGAAATGTTTTGAGGAAATCTAGAAGCACTCTAGTAACATACCCTGCGGGTTCAACAAATTTAATTACATTTTCATGATGTAATTTGTGATTTAAGGCTTTTATAATTGAGGTTATTAGTTGTTCATGTTGTAGAATTAATTAGGTGGACATGTGTCAGGGTTCGTGATGGCTAAATCATGATTTGGAGGCTAGAATAGAAGGAAAATGCTAAAGATGTATTTTGATGCTAGAATTTGAGACAAGTGGTGATTAAATTGGTAGTAGTGAATTAGAGTGGCAGGGCATGGTTGACCAAAATGTACAGTACCATCTTGTAGTTGCTTCTAATTTCTAAATGGCATTTAAAATTCACCCTTAAAATTGCAGATTGAAAGGATACTTGTAAAGGCATCACAAATGCTGTTTGTTTCTAATAACAAACAACAAACCAAAACATGAATTTTGTCCTGGTTGATAATAGTAATACATTAAAAAAAAATACCAAATCAATATTTTTCAACAAGTTACTTTGTCCCCAATGATAATAGAAACTGAAATCTGGGATGCTAGGGTCCTTAATTATACAGCAACAAAGTGCAAAGGAAACACCATTCACTCTGAACATTTATTACATTATATATAAAACCCAAATTTAATTAACACACTCTTGAACTAGGAATGTTCAATCCACTACTCAAACACATCAATTGAGATGCTACTAATCCTTAATGGCAGGCCTGTGGATTTCCATGTAATCAACAAACTCATCAACATATTTTTGGTGCAGTTCTTTGTCCCCAAATATCTTACTCATCTTCTCTGCTTGATCTCTACAAGTTTTTCCCAATTCCTCTTCCAACATCACTGATCTCAATGCCTTGGCCACTGAGTCCCTTGTGAACTTTCCAACATCACCATGCTCATTTTTTGTTACTTTGACTCCTACCCTTTTCTCCTCCATAAGCCTAGCAACTAAAAATTGCTCATTATGGAATGGCAGCATAACAAGTGGACACCCAACTTGAAGAGCCTCTATGACTGAACTCCAACCACAGTGAGTGAGGAATCCCCCAACAGATTTATGTGCTAAAATCCTCAACTGTGGGGCCCATTTTCCCCACACCATTCCCCTTTTTGACACAACAGCAGCAGAGGTATTGTTGTTTTGCTTCTTTAGAACCCAAAAAAAGGGAAAACCAGACAATTCTAATCCCACAGCAATCTCAGTAAACTCTTCATCACTTAGTGTCACCTCACTTCCAAATGCTACATAAATCACTGACTTCTTTTCCTGTTTATCTAACCAATTAAGGATAGTGTCCCAGTTGTCATCAATATTGCTATCTTCACTAAACTGCAGTGAAGGTGGCAACAACCCAACTGGAATCACTGGTTTCCCAGATACACTTCCTAACAATTTGAGAGACTCACCTGTTGGGGAAATCACACACAACAAATCTCTTAAGCACACTCATAATATTAATTATGAGAAAAATACATCATAATATAAAATAGATCATCATCACATTTTTCCCGCGAAACGTGAAAATCCTTCCTTTACATGACCCCTATCTCTCACTTAGATTTAGACCTCTCTCCTGTCTAGAGTAATTTTTCTCATCTCAACAACTCTCTGATTATAGAGCTAGCATCATAATCTAAAATGAGTAAACAAATCCCGGATTTACTTTAAATCTAAACCATCCTAGAAATAATATAATAACTTTAAAAATCTAAACAAAATCCTGTAGATTTGAAATTACAAATTTGAATTGTTTGTTAACATCACCTTCAATCTCGATGCAGCTTCTTGATGCAATGACTTGAGCACCATTCACGATTTCTAGGAGCCGAAACACATCTGAAACCCCGGAATCATTTGCCTTTGAATGCACTTCATCAAAAGCCTTCTCCTCAGGAGTTGTTTTATTACTACTACTACTACTTTTCTTCCTTGCATAATCCAAAATAAAAGACTGGCCAGAAGAACTAAAAATAGCGAAGAAGATGCACAAAATGCCTAGCTTAGAACACATTGGTGGCAACCAAAATGGTGCAAAGTCGTGTATGATCCAATCAGGTTTAAATCTCTCAAGAAACTTGGCCAAAGGTTCTTGAAGACCATCATGAGCCTTCTTAAGGTATTGAACAATGTGGTCAGGAATGTCCACTGTGGCCTCAGCATTTTCTGAGAGTTTATCAACATGGGGCAGTGGGAGCTCTATCAGATCCACCAATGGTTTTAAATTTTCAGGAACTTTGGGTAGGCGATGGATGTTTCTAGGCGTGGAAATGAATGAAATTTTGTGACCCTTTTGAGCTATGAGCTTTGCAAGCTCGAAAAATGGGGCTATGTGACCAAAGGCTAGCCATGGAAACACAGCAATGTGAAGCTTCTTCGCCATGGATATTTGCTACTGTTTAAGTATATGCTATGATTCTCTTTGGATTATTTATCTGTGGTTATGTGTATGGACGTACAACATCAATTTTTAATTGGGTTTGTGTCTCATTTCTCACCTAAACATGATCACGTCAGAAGATCAAATTTTAGATATCGTATCTTATAAGAAAAATAAAAAATAACATCACTTGTTTTCTGAGTAAGTTATACAATTCGCGTAACAATAAATAAATATATATGGGGATATTGCTAACTTCATCCTACTAATTTTTACGAGGAAGGAAGTTAGCAAGTAAAGCACACATTTTTATTTGGTTAAAATGATCATTCTTCCTATAGTTAATAATAATGATAAGATTACAGAGTAACTCTAGGGACAATAATGATAATTTTGGATATTTTAAATCATCTTAAAATAAATCTTTTAAATATTTATTAATTAAATTATATCAATATTATCAATGATAACAATAAAAATGACAATGATAGCTCTCATGATAATAATGACAATCATAATAATCATGTTAGTGGTTGAAGTCATGATGTGTTTAAAATATTTTAAAACCTAATAAAATAGATGTTTAATTTTTTATTTGAAGAATCTTTCAAAAAATTTATGAAAAAAATAATATTATGATATTGCAATGAAAATATATGATTTGAATTAAAATACTTATTTAAGAATTAATTAAGATTCTTCTTACATAATGTATATCATTAAATCTCTAAAGATTTAACAAATAAAAATCAAATATTTAAAATATATCAATTATTTCATAAACTTTTTTTTATCAATTATTAAATCCTAAACATCTCAATTATTGGGTATCGTGATAAAACACGATTCTGACTTTGGAGAAATGGTATCGTGCCAAAGAGAAAGCAAGAATAATAAGATTATTTTTTTCTTTTAATTTTATTGTGCGTGGACAAAAAGTTGTACCTCCTAATCAGAGAAAAAAAAAACAAAAGTTATTATTTTTCACATTTTATCCTGTTTGTTATGGCCCACAATCATTTTGAAATCAAACATGTAATAATATATTTCGTGTCCTGCTGTCCTTTGATTTTTAGCAAATCAAGCATATCCTAAGTTGTTAATATTGAAGTTTAATGTTCATCCATAATTGTAAAACAATGTTTACACCGTCAATGATTTTAATATTTATAATAATTAAAAATTTAATAAATAATAAATTAAAAAAAATAGTTTGAAAAGTAAAATTAAAATAATTTTTATTTTAAATAATACAAAATAAAAACACATAATGTAATTTGTTTGAAAATATTGTTGCTAATTTTTTTATATATTATAACTCATGTTAAAATTTTATTTTAAGTTATGAAAGTATTTTGATTTTACAAATATAATATTCACTAAACATGACTTAAAAATAGTTTCACAATCAAGAAGAGAACAAAATTTACAAGTTAAAATAATTACTAAAAATAACTAAATTTTATAAAAATTATATATAATATAGGAATATATTTAAAATATAATATTAATAATAATTATTATTATTATAATTATTTACATAAATAGATAAATAAAGACTTATACTAATATACAAACTATAAAGTAATAACAGTTAATGAAAAATTATATAAATATTTTCTTATTAATTAATATATATTTTTTTTTGAATTAGATTACAATAGCAAAACAAATATTATTAGATCTATTAATATATAATAAGTAATAAGTAATATATTATTAGATTTGTTAATTCATATATATATATAAATTCGTTACAATCACACTACACAGTCAATCATAATTCATTATTTAAATGATTTTTGAAATAATTTTATAAAAGTCAATGTTTTTTTATCATAAATAAAAGGTTGTGTTAACTAACCATGTAAAATTATTTTACACCGTCTGTGTATCAACATTTTTCTCTTAATATTGTGATGGCAAAGTTTAGGTTATTTATTGAGAATGATGTAAATATTTTTTATTTGATATAATTTCACCTCACTACTAGAAAAAGACTTTTAATATCCATTCTTTAACATGTAAATAAGGTACCAAAAGAAATATATGATAGTTTGGAAAAACAAAACATGATCCTATTCAATAAGAAACATGTTGCTCTGTTGCAAATAAAATACTAATAAAATACTAGTTATAGTAAAACAAACTATAACATGTGGTAACAAAGGCAAAACAAATGGCCAAAAAAATGAATACCACTATACCACCAAAAAGCCTTACCCCAAAGCTAAATTCTACAAACAAAACTCACAAAATATTCACTTAACACCCAGTAATATATACCACCCTATACCTACCAAAAGTTGTACATGAAAAAGATTCACCAACTGTCATCCCAATTGTCCCTTCCTTGAAACAGAGTTTGTTCCCTAACAATAACAACAAAAGCAAATAGAAAAATTAACTCTCCACATAGTGTAAGATTCAGTGAAGTCATCCAAAGAAGATTTCATTCATGCCCATGAGTGAAATAACATTTCTTGGACAAGATTTATGATAGAATCTTATACATACACCCCACAAGTGATATTGGTCAGAACTCCTTCAAAAAAATAGGATCCGGACACTTTTTAATGAAATAAAGGAGGAGTTGGTCCCTCTAGGTAATACACTATTATCATGAAATTCATTGAAAAACCCAATAATATCATTTTTCAGCAGATCCCAAAATGTTTTAATAAACCTAAAGTTGATACCATCTAGGCCTAGGCTCTTCAAGTTCCCACAATCTCACACCGCCGCTTTGATCTCCACCTCCTCAAACTTTACCCTAAGACCATCCCTCAGTGGCCGAGCTCAGGGATTTGAATTTGGCACCGTCTAATATGGGCTTGGTCATAGTTTGTTTAGAAAACCTATCAAGAAAAAATCTTGACCTCTTCTTTCACTCTACCAGGGTCTCCACTCAATTTCCATCAACATTCAATCCCTTCAACATATTTTTTCTCCTTCTCCAATTCACATTATTATGAAAGTAACCTGAATTCCTGTCCGTCACAAATCCACTTTGCTCTAGATTTCTGTCTAGCAAGGGACTCATTACAATTTACAACTCTCCAAAATTCTTCTTGCAATTCCATCTTGTGTAACCTCTCAACCTCGCTAAGTTCCCCCAAGTCTTCTTTCTTTTCGATTATATTCATCTCCATTCTACTTATTTCTATCTTTTTTTCAAATGGCTAAATTGGACTTGGTTCCATACCTTCAGACCCCTTCAACACTTTTAATTTCTCTTTTAATACTAATGCGCCCCACCCTTCAATATTTAGTCCGTTCCAAATCCATGTGACCTCCTTAATGAATTTGTTATCCGAGAACCAGCAATCCAAGATTCTGAATGGTTTAGGACCTCAATCCACCAATGAGCATTTGACAAGAATTTGATAATGATCAGATACATTCTTATCAAGAATATGTTGAAAACTCTCCAGCCAGGGATCAAATCAATCTTTATTGACAAGAACACGATCAATTCTGCTTCATGCCTTCCCATTTAGTATATACCATGTAAATTTTCTTCCCAGCACCGGCAAATCCTCCACCTTTATATTTCTGATGAAACTATTAAACATAGTACACTCACTGCTATCACTTCCAAACAGGGCCAATACCAACTCTTTCTGAATTTACTCTAATACTGTTAAAATCTCCCATTTTGCACAACCTAGTAGCATGACATGTAGCTTTATACTCTAGTAATTCACACCATAACCTCCTTTTCTCAACAAGTACACTTGGAGCATATACATTTACCATTACCACCTGACCACCATCCTATATCCAAATACCTTCCAGAGCAATGAATCTCGATCCAATGACCTGCCTATGTAACTGAAAAACTTTAGTATCCCAAATACTCAAACCCACTTGTGGCCCCAATTGCGGGACAAACAGCCCACCCACATGCATCGTCACCCTAAATAGCCAGACAGTAATCTTTCTCAATCGAACCCAGTTTTGTTTTCTATAAACACAAGAACTACACACCCTCCTTCCTTATGAGATGTTTAATAAACTTGACCTTCACCTAGTTCCCCAACCCCCTAATATTAAATGACAACAACATCATAACAAACCATTATGTTTATGTTTACCAACTAGGGAACCACGCTGAGCATGACCTCGACCACCAGTCTCTCGATCTTCACATTCTCTGATGATATTCACCAATGGGGCTTCCTCACCATCATGTGATACCCCCACCCTCTTGCCGTTTTCCCATATCCTCCTAGCCTCCAAAACATCATTCCCTCTCCACAACAGCCTATTGCACTTCTAAATATCCTCATCGTTGGTGAGATTACTAACTAAAATTGAAGTTCCTCATTCTTTCTTCTTTCTGCTTAAGCTTTGTACCACATGTTGAAGAGGACGATCCAAGCAATGAACTACTGCAAATCAAACCCCTAGAGGCTCTCCCATCTTCATATTGGTTTTCCTTAGTATCCCCCTCCCACCTTAGTTGTAGCACCGAGAATTTGTTGGAAGTGAAAATTGATTCCTCCATCAACTCAGATTGATTTAGATCTTGATCCCCCTGAAGTTTGCTCCTCGACCCACCTTCAGGTTTATCTTTGGTCTTACTATCTACACCCCCCTCTTTAACTAGCATATCACTACCATTGGCCTCTTTTGGACCTAAACATACTTCTGTCTTATTATCTCCAACAGCTTCCTTCACAAGCCCCTCCCGTCTTTTGCAATGGGCCTCCTCTCCCATAAGGCCCACATCTGCCTCTCCAATAATATCACCCTAGTCCAACTCTTCTACTTTGTGAATCATGTCGCAAGACAAAATTTCCTTGTGTTCCACGGGTACATCGCTATCGAACCCTGTCATATTCGCCCCCTCCAATTTTCCAGCTCCCTTAGCGGTTATGTTAGAGAAAAATCCACGTATTCCTTTTGTCTTCTTCGTATGTAGTTGTTGATCCACTACACAAATTCCATCATTACATTTTTTTTACCTTTTGAGTAATAATCATTGGACATAATTTTGATTTTTCATCTGTTACCATCTCTGATGTGTTGTCCTACTGTCCCTCACCACCGTTAACCTCCCTTAATTCATCCCTACCCACCTTTTCCATTTCCCCATCAAATTCATAACACAAAGAGACAATATCCATCCCCATTTCACTTCCCAGAGTCCTCCCTTGTACAGCTCCCTTTCCATCTTTAGCAGTTGCATTCATGGCTCTTAAACTGTACTTCCTCCACCACCTTAATGTTACATACCACATTGTTAATTTTTATTCTTTCTACGAACATGACATGCTATGGGGAAGCCACTTGTACCAAAAGCCTGGCAACGTCTAACTTCTCTAGAGATGAAGTCATATTATCCGCATATATATAAGTAACGATTCCACTTAGCACCTTGGCAAAACATTCATTCCCCTAAACTTGCAGTGGGATTCTGTAGCACAATACCCATGTGATGGACTATTTTGGCAAGCGTACCAAATATCGCACAAGTAGTTTAAAAGGGAAGATCCCAGTATTGAATCCACAGGGAATTGTCCGTATTTGACTATCAGTAAAGTAATCAATTCCTAAACATTAGTTTGGTTTTTTAAAGTTGGTTGTTCTCGAAACATCAATAATAACAAAAATTTAACTAAACATTACAGCTAACACTAACTATAAACAATAAAAACGACAATGTTGATTTAGGACTATGATCGAATAGTTGGCATGCTTGAGTTTTAGAATGGAATAATGGATATGTTGAGGATTTGGTTCAACCGGTTTGCTTCCCATGTAAACATATAAGATATATTCTCCATTCACATTAATAATTCAGATTAACTTCGATCTAAAAATGCTCAAAACGTGATCTCTCATCAAATCAAGCCTAAATTGCTCAACCTCACTTCCGATGTCTCGGTAAGTTCAGTTGAGTGGTTTGATGAAGCTTAGAGATCTTTGCGAAGCTAATGGAGTCTATCCTATGTCTAGAAATACACTCCATTAGAGTTCAAACTCGGTTCCAAGTTCAACAAAGATCTGTCAATGGCAGGTAAACTCTAAAACATGCATATATAATTGATCCAATCATATAACAAGAATAAAGATAGAGAAATGAACATTAAACTGAATATTTCAATGAATAGATATGAAGAATAGCGTTTACATGATCAGCACCTAGTTCCAACTCCTCAACACTAATAGATTAGCCTCTCATTGTCATGAGAAGCCTTGAAAAGGTTACAAAAGGGGATGAAGAGAATAGAGGAAAACAGAGAAAACAAAGGAAGCAGCTCAACCAAATCCACCAAAGTCTGAATGCTTCAAAATTCTTCAAGTGCAGCTTATATAGTCGAAGCCTCGCTTAGTGCAACCTTCCACTAAGCGCAAAACACTACATAATGCATCTCAGAACAGGTGTTCCACTTAGCGCAATCTTCCGCTCAGCGCATATTCAGTTCGAAAGCAACTTCCGCTAAACTCGATGTCCCACTAAGCGAGTCTTCTGTTCGAATGAAAATTTCGCTTAGCGCAATGTGGCGCTCAGCGCGTCATAGACCGCCTAGCTCGCGTAGCTTGATGTTGCGCTCAGCGAGTGAAGCGTTGAGCGAGATGGGTTGCTTAGCGAGATCTGCTTTCTTCTTGTATTCTCCCTTTACTTTGAATCTAGGCCTGCACACATAAATTAGAGTATATTTCTCACAAAATAACTTCCTAGGGTTAGAATTATCAAACTATACAAATCTATATTAGATGATTTCAAACTAAGCTAAAATTCCTGAGAAAGTTGGATAATCACTACAAAATCTGATGCAATATTTATGTATATAAAGCGATTATCAAACTCCCCCAAATTAAAGCTTTGCTTGTCCTCAAGCAAAAGAATATCTACATAACAACAAAGTGGATGCAGAGGAACAATTGGCAGGATCAGAATCAAGTTTTAGACCAATGACACTTGCAAAAAGTGTTCTCAATTGAGATTAAACGCATTAAGGTCACAACGAGAGTTTTCAACATGCACACAAATTCAGCAAACCAACAAAGGAGCATTCAGTAATTCGAAGTTCAAGCTCTCACAAGGCCAATGTTTCACTCAGCACTTAGTGTATAAAGTATAAGATGGTTAAAACATTCCAATTGAAATTGTGCACTTAACTTTTGAATTTCTTCTCAATTTATTGCAGATGTACAAACAATGTGGATCATTAAGGTCTTAGTCAGGGTTGAATCACGGCTAGGCTATAAAGAACATTGGTTTTTCTTGAATTACAATTCCTAAGGATTGAAGAAAACATATCTTTATCTCCCTTCTTGATTATCAATTTCCTCTATATGCCTCAATACTTTCCACAATTGGACAACAACTACTTCCTGCTTGAATCACAATTGATTGAATTTTCAATTATTCATTTTTTTTTTTGGAGGCTTTGCCTCTTATGATTCATATTGCAGTAGTTGTGTTGCTATCATTTCTTCTTTTTAATGTGGATCTTCACCTGACTCCCCAAAATTTGGAACAATTTTGTCTCAAACCATAAAAGATATGCTTTCCTATTCCCTAAGGCAAGGTAGGCAATTCTTGTTTAGGTTCTAGGTTCACAAGACAAAATAGTTGTCTATTTGGCTCAATGGTTTAGCAGAGGATTCTCTCAACCTTACTGGATTGACTTTTTGGCTCTGGGAATCGCTCTAAGCAAACAAGGTCTTAATCATTTCCACATTAATTATGCACACAGCAATTCAGAGAATCATTCAAAAATTAGTGGAACAACTCAATTGTTCTCTCACAGTATAATTCTCACACTTATCGGTTAATTTTCACAATGTTCACAAGTCCTTCAAAAGTCAAATGCTCACAGTTATTAATTCCCCAAACTCACATGCATGCATCGTCCTCAAAACTAAGCAACCTAACAACACGCTCTCACCCAGTTAGAAAACAATTGTGTCAAAGGTTCAAAACAAACAATAATTCAAACATAGACTGAACCAAATGTTCACAAGACATCCAACGTTGCACAAAAATAATTACCACACAAATGCTAAACTATATAAAACTGTTAAATATGTAAAGTAAAATAAATAGAAACAATAAAATAGTTCAGATGACAAAACATTTAAAACACTTGGCTTCTTGTAGACGGCCATGATTCACATCTGCTAATCCTCCTCCAGGTCGGCCTCCATGTTGTCATCTCTTGTGGCCTCATGTTGTCATCTCCTGTGGCCTCTATGTTGTCCCCTCCTTCAGTATCCTCCTGGTTCCCTTCTTCCTTAGCTACTTCGTCACCACCACCATCACCCCCTTGAGAAAAGGAAGGTCTGTCCGCAGGCCATTGCATTTGGGCCTGGAAGGCCTTCAAAGACATGACTGGCTGTTGGAGGGAGAGGTGGTGTAGATTGTCAATGATTGTACATTGACCCTGGTATAGTGCATTGGTTCGTTCTTCTATCTGCTGACTAAGTGACAGTTGCAAACCATTGAGAGCGGTCTGTAGCATGTCTTTAGTGACAGTTGCAGCGGTAGATGAAGAACTCCCAGAAACTGTCTTCGTGCGAGGTCGCTTCCGAGTGTTGGGAGGGAGCTCAGGTCTGTTAGGATCGGCCTCATTGTAGCAGAAGGTGTAGATGTACTTGAAAGTGATTGGAGGGCTCAGCTTAAACAAGACTGGAGTGTTGGAGCTAGCCCCTTTTGCGTTGCACAATGCCGAAATGAGAGCCGGAAAACCCAATCGGCTGACGCTGGAGTGAGCCATGACAGAAATCTGATTGGATATGAAACTACCCACATTCATATCCATCTTCATAATAAGAGCATATATCCATTCGGCTCTCTTCACTGTAATGTCAGAGGTGTGCAAGGTGGGCGCCAATGTGTAGTAGGAGAAAGCGGACCATGCTTGAGTCAGGGTGGTCATATCTAGCCGCACAATCTTCGTAATGGCTCCCTCTTTGTTCTTGACATATCCCTTGCCTAGTATGCACAACAACGCTGTGATAACCTTGGGGTCTTTGTATTGGCTGAGGAAAATGTCAAATTGAGTTTTCCCAGTGTCGCCTAGAGGATCGGAGGGGTTTGCAGAATGCGGTTGATAGCTACACCATCCCAGCGAATGGTCTTCCCCCAAACCTTGCATTGCCGGTTGGCCACCTTGTATTCTCCCTTCGGTTCATAAATGTTGGCGTAGAATTCCTTGACCAGAGGCTCATCAATGGACTTATCTGGCAGAGAGCATAGCTTTTTGAGCCAGCCACGGCGATGCAGCTCATTGTAGAAGACATCATAGTCACCCGGAGCAATCTTTACAGGCCGCTCTGCAATGAGTCCCTGACCCATGAGTTCATTCTCAAATCTCTCTTGGGCTTCAAAGGAAGAGAAACGGTCGGTGTCATAGGGATAGATAACCCTTTCGTGCGTGGCAGTAGGTGCAGGAGATGTAGGTGGCAAAGGTGGTGTAGGTGGTGTTCTAGAAGAAGACGCGCTGCGGTTGTTGCGAAATTTAGGAGCCATCTGTACTCAAAATGAAAATTACAACAACAAAGCAAATCAATTAGAAACAAAGGTGTTTGCTAAGCGCTGTGTCGCACTCAGTAAACACCTGTCACTACATGGAAATTGAAAGCAAAAAGGAAAGCATACATAATAATACAGAGCAGAGGTGAAAAGGAAAACAGAGTAAAAATAGAGCAAAAATTGAAAGGAAAACAGAGCAAAACAGGGCTCAAGCGCTAAGCGCAAGCTTGCACTTAGCGAGCCTCTAGTTTGAGGCAAACTTTCACTAAGCACAAGTGTGCGCTTAGCGAGCCTCCTAGATCGAGGCAAACTTTCGCTAAGCGCAAGTGTGCGCTTAGCGAACCTCCTAGATGCTTCAGTTCGAAGCAAATGTTCGCGCAGCGAGACTTCCCGCTAAGCAAATTACAAAAACAATGGTCCTGCTAAGCGAGAGAAGACTCGCTTAGCAGCGCATGAATCTGGAAAATTCCCAGATCCATGAACACAGAAACAGCAAGATGAACATCCAATGAATTTGCACTGAGCTCTAGTTAGCGCTAAGCGCGGATCAAGCAACTAAAGAACAAAAACCCAGGATGCATGTTCTCGCTTAGCACACAGACGCGCTTAGCGCAAAAAATCAAAAATCCCATCAAGGAAACCTCAAAAATGCTAGACCCACAACGTAAATCAAACGGAGAGAAAGCGAAAACGAAACCTAATCTACTCAGCACACAACCCAGACTCAATAACACTAAACACACAACAATGTTACAATTAAAACAGAAAAACGAAATTAAAAAGGAGTTGGAGTGCTTACCTGGCGTGGAGAGTGAAGAAGAATGGGATCAAAGAAGATGCAGATGCAGTGAGTGAGTGAGTGAATGAAAGTGAAAAGTGAGAGTGAAGAAACAGAGGGGATGGCGTGAGAAAGAGGAAGGGAATTAGGTTTTGAGTGAGAGAGAAAATTTAATTTGGGAAAGAGGGAGAGTGGGCGGTTTCAAAACTGCTCAGCAGTTACGATAGCCGCGCTTAGTGCATGGTTGCGCTTAGCGCATGGTTGCGCTTAGCGCAACATCTTGACCTCTTTATTTCATTTTGAACTTAAAATTATTTTTTTTAACTCTGCTGAGCGAAGATACACGCTCAGCGAGTAATGTGTTCGAGCCAAAGAACTGCTGAGCGTTGCCCTGCACTTAGCGAAATTCTAAGTCGAGCCAAAACTGCACTGAGCTGCATAGTGCGCTGAGCGACCTCACAAGTCGAAATGAAGTTGCGCTAAGCGCGGGTTCCAGCTTAGCGAAAATTTCATTCGATCTAATGGTGCGCTAAGCTCGTGTAAGCGCTTAGCGAAAGTTCACCTCGAATTGAGTTTTCGCTAAGCGTGAGCATGAGCTTAGCGCAAAAACAGTTCGAGCCAATGTTGCGCTCAGCAAACAGAAGCGCTAAGCGAACTATGCAGAGATTTATTATTGATGCCAAAAATTGAAAAAAATGAAGTGACAAACCTGGGGTTGCCTCCCAGCTAGCGCTTCTTTAACGTCAATAGCTTGACGGTTGACAAGATCAAGGATCTTGTAGATGTATGATTGTTGTAAACCTCTCAATTTCTCTACCATGATAGCCTTTGAGTCTTTGGCCATTCACCACCCAGCTTGTTTATGGGTTTTTCGTTGATGGATCCATTATCAAACTATACAAATCTATATTAAATGATTTCAAACTAAGCTAAAATTCCTGAAAAAGTTGGATAATCACTACAAAATCTGATACAATATTTACGTATATAAACCGATTATCACCATGCTAGTCTATTCCCATAGTATACATCCTTATCCCACCTCTGAATAGAATGGAAAATAGACATTATTCCCTCTTTTTCGTTCTTCAATTCTTCTAGCATCCTATCATCGTTGATACCCTCCATCACCACGATGTCACCCCCCCTATATTTTAGCTTCACGCTTCCCACTTTCTCAAATATGAAGACATCATTCGCAAGGGACATGTCTCGGAGTCTCCCTATCCAACATGTTTTAAGCCACTCCACGTAACACTCTAGGGTACTTATCTCTTTCCCCCACCAAGTTTCAGTATCGCTTGGGTTTCGACCCTACTGTTTTTCTTCCACTTGTTGGCTATCATATTCAAGCAAGTAACCGCCTAAGCATAAGAGTGTTTTCCTATGATATCTCCACCGTTGTAGTGCTTGTAGGTACTTCTAGATTGTTGTGTTGCCTGATTTAACTCCAAGTCCTTATCTTTTGTATTTCCCTTTCCTCTATTGTTTTCAATCCCCCAACATACTCTTTCTGGATATTTAGGCAAATTAGCATTAAGTTTGACCCTCCCAATCCAAATTTGGTCCAATTTATATTCTAGTTCTTTTACATCCACTACATCCTTGAATCTAACAAACCCATATCTATTACCTCTCTTATCCCTCCTTCTTGCAATATACACACCCCACACCTTGCCCCACTTCAAGAAAACCTTCCAGAGATCAACCTCATTCACATAATTTGGAAAGCATGATGGAATTGATTTTTGAATTGTTGAATATGATTGGGAAATGTATCTAAATTAATTTGATCGGCACATATTTAGATTATTGAAACATGTATTTTTTATTAAAAAAATACGAGAATTAATACTTTTCTAACTCTAAGGACACTTCAACTTGTGATATTGATATTTCAAAGTAACCGAAAAAAACAATGTAAAGCAGCATCTGCCATTCTGCATTACCTAGTTGATGAACAAAGCAAAATATGTTTAGTTTTTAAAATATTTAGCATTTTTATTTTTAATCTCTAATATTTTATTTGATTGGTCTTGATTCCTAAAGTATTTTTCCGTGTCATTTTTAGTCCCTCCGTCAATTAACTCTATTAGTGAATGATCTGGTTCTGATAGATACACGTGTCTCACTAATTAATTGACACGTGGCAATAAAAAAATTAAAATAAATATATATATATATATATATATATATATATATATATATATTTAAAAAAATATTTTTTTAATGCTATGTGTAGTTATTTAATGAGACGCATAACATCTATGAATGTAGAGCTAGGGATTAAAAACGATACGAAAAAATACTTTACTTTAGAAACTAAAACCAAAAATGCTAAATATTTTAGAAATAAAAACATATTTTACCCTTTAATTATTATTACAAACAAAGTAATTTCCAACAAACTACATGAATAAATAACTTTAGAGTCATCAGCATGCATTATTCTAATTAATTAACTCTTCTTGTATGAAAGTATAGGGATGCTTTGTTCGTTCCTAAAGAAATTATGAGGATCAACCTTTGTCTTTATTTGAACCAATTAACTTGTCGAAGTTATCCTTAAAATACTCAACTCCATAAACCCTCCCTTCAGCGTAACTGTTCCTATCAAAAGTGATGAAGATTAAAATCACAAAAAATAAAATTTTGGAAGATTAAAAATATAATTAAGTCTTCTTTTATCGATAAAAATTTAACTTGTATAACTTGATATCAAATGAAGTTATAACACTCACAAATGCAATTCAACCAAACTGGGCCAGGCTCACTCAATACATTTTGTAGGTCTTATGTTGTATTTAATGTCTTTTTTTCATTTTTTTAATTTTTAATAAATTTTAACCAAAAAAAAATGTATGATAGGAGTGTGTTAAGAAATGTAACGTGGAACGTACGTTATATACTCTAATATCAAAATCTCAAGTACATAATCTTAACCTATACTTTCATAAAATTTTGAATAAAAATACTATTATGTATTATTATAATACTTTTTTTTTTTTAATCTTAGTGTTACAACATTTATTTTACTTTATATTTTTTTTTCTTTTTTCTTCTAATATTTTTTTTTTTTTGCCATTAATTATCTCTCTCTCAATTATAAGAAAATTATAAAATATGAATAATATTAGGTGAACTCTACCTTTATATTACTAAATAAAAAGAAGAATCCACATAATCTAATTACAAGTCCCAAATGAATTCGATCTAATTGCATTAGTGTACTTACAAGATTAGTGTTCTTACAAAGAGTATAATGATATGAAAAGAATTAGTTTACCACAAAATAAAAAACTATTCAATGTATATATTATGATTGCGTATCTCATAGTATCCTGGGAACAAATTCTTGTCATTTAGAATTAGGCCTTGAATGATGTTTTGGATTTTTCTTTTTTGTACAGTGATGTTTTGGATTAATTTAATATTCGTATATATGCACACAAATACAACACTAATTTTGCACCTAGTTCTACAATGAATGCAAAATGAATAGGAAAACGTAATGAAGAATATACCATTAGGTATTATGGAATTGGTATATAATATAAGTACATAGATTTTATTTCACGTAAAGATTTCATGCAATATTAGTTTTTAAAAAATAGATTTAATGTAACTTTAATTTTAATCTCTTTATTGTATAATCGTTCTAAAAAGTTAGATACCAATTGATAACGCCCATGCATGCTTAATTAAAAGAAATATTTTCTTAAGAATTTAAATATAAATATGATCAGTAAAGTTTTACATAGACTAAATATAAGTAGTACTGCGGAAGAACCAACGATATCCTGTTGCAAAGATTTTGTTCGAAATTCACCAGTAGTAATTATTCCTCCTCTAAAGTTCATTGAATCAATTATTTGGTAGGTCTTACATTTAAATGTGATCGAGATGTATAATATATGATTTTTAATAAATTTTAACAAATTTTGAAGACGTATTTGTGAAAATCGTATATTTAAAGATAATTTTAATTTTTTTAGTTTTTTTTTTTAATTATCATGCTCTCAAAATGACTTCTTATATATTACAATATTTTACAATATTCATAATAAAAAAAGATTATTTATGGAAGGATGTCTCACATGAAGTGTTTTGTAATATTTTATTTTATTTTTATGTTTAATTAAATTTATAATTTTAACTTTCTATAAAATTATTTATTTATAACTTTATTATTAATCCTTTATAACTTTACTATTAATTAAGTTTAATTTATTATGATTTAGTTGTATTAAAATAATATATTTTTATTAATTTATAAATAATTTCAATTACATAATAGAAATAAAAATATAAAATCGTGCGTGTTTTATTTTTATCATAACTTTAAAAAAAATTCAAATAATCAGTTAATAAAAACATAATTTTCATTTTTTTTAATAAAAAAAACTTAAAATTGTACTTCAAAGTATTACTTTAATAGAATTAAAAAAAATCAAAAATAAAATAAAAAATTATGTTTGAGTGCATGATTTTTACATTTAAAAAAAAAGTAAAATTATATTTTAAAATACGACTTCTTACGTATAAAATCGTATTCAAAAGTATAATTTATTCATTTTTATAATTTAGTTAAAAATTATCCATTTCGATAATTTTAAAAAAAAATTACACCATTTCAATAAAAAAAAAATCCATCATTTCTCTAGAGAGAATAACAGAGACATCAAATACGGATTTCTATTTTTTCAATTTTTATATATTTGTCAATTTGTATGCTAAAACTGTTTTTCTTTTTTACATTGCATATCAATAAAATAAAAATAAAAAGGTAAATAAATCCTATCCATGCAAATAGATATTTAGTCATCTCAATTATTTGTATTATATATGGATTAAATCAGAGTTTTATTCACAACAAGAAATGCAAATAATCAGATTTTTTTTTTTCATAATTAATCTCTTTTATATGGAGAAACTCACAAATTAATCTCATGACTACCCTCTCTTGTCAACTTTTACACAGTAAGAAGAGAGAGCTCGGTGACATCATTTTCAGTTAATCTTGTCTTAACTCTCATGCTATGATTGGATGTGATGTGATGTGGTATTCCAAATTCCAATTGAAACCAATTTCAATTTCGTGCACTCAATGTTACACTTGGCTTCTGGTCTTAGCTTCAATTTTTTAACATTTTCTATCTGATTAGCTAACCGGGGCAAATCCAATCTTCATAATTAAGATTTAAGGTTACAATAATACAATTAGGTGTGAATAATAATAATAATCAATCTAATCAATTTGTTGAGAACAATGAAACGTCAGTATGTGATAGGATAGGTTTAATTTGGGATTTTACGATAAAGAAAAACAAAATTAGGCTTGTTAATTAATATAAATGTTTTGAATGGAATGTTACTCATACCAAACAAATATTTCTTATCAAATGAAGACTTTTTGTACATGTATATTTTCTTTTCAAAATTTGAAGAACTGCTTTATTACTCTATAGTACGCGTGAGATAATGATGTATAAATATGTTTCATTTGTCACATACATTATTAACCACTTTTAGATAATTATGTATAAATACGTTCATTTACTCTTAACAACTTAAAAGATAAAGTAAATCATATTTATAAGCATAGCTTGCGTAAATTTTTATAAACTACCAATTCTTATATATAACAAATTTCTAAAAGTTAAAATTAGAAATAAAAAATTAATAATTAATAATAAAGCAAATGTCGTTTGATAGTTTCTTAAACATAAGAGAAAGAGTAAGAGAAAAGCCTTGAGTCCTCTTAAATGGATAATATTAAAATCTTTTCAATTAAAATTAAATTAGATAGCTAATCACAAATTAAATCTTAGTGGTCTTTTATGTCTATTGAATGGATAATTTGTTTTAAAATCAGAAAAAGGGAAAAGGGAAAATCATGAGTATAGATTAAAATTGGGAATAGAGAAACTCATATTACTTGCACGTATATTGATCCTTGAGTTGCAAATGGATTTAGTCCTCCACGAAGATCTTCATGGAAACTCCAATGAGTATGAAGAAAATGAAGAAAGGGAGAAAAGAGAAAAAAGAATGGAGAGAGAAGAAACACTTTAAATTCTGAATCTGAAAATTTATAAAATAAAGTAGTGTCTCTTTTTACAAAGGAAAAAAATTATATATATGATGGACTAAAAACGTGAGCCCCAAAGGAGGATTAAAACTAACTAATTAAAATACTACCTTAACTAATTAAAATTACCAAAAAGTCCCTAATTATAAACTAAAACAAAATTATACAAGGGTAGGGTCGAAACATTGAAGTCTTGATTTGACTTCTGGAATTCGAATTGTTCAATCCTTGTGAGATATGAAATTTCAACACTCCTTCTTAGCTTTCAAACAATATATGAATCATCAAAATCAGAGACCTATGTCAAAAGTTATGAGCTATACAAGGGACAGTGTCAAAACACCAATAAAACGTGACAAATAGCAATATTAGACACTTAAATCCAAAATAACTCAATCTCAAAAAATTTAACTGAAAGGGTTAAAATGAAGTATAAAAACATCTCTAAATATGCCAAATGCAACTCTAAATTATGTTAAAATACACTTTATGAGGAAATATTTTACCATAAATTTTTATTCTGTCAATTTATCTCTCTGTAATTCTAATTGAAATATATATACTCTTTAGAAATAGTGCGAGGTAGATGAATTTAAAACAAATTATCCATTTATTAGACATAGTAGACCACTAAGATTTTGTGATTAGCTATCAAATTTAATTTTAATTGAAATTTTTTTAATATTATGCATTTAAGAGGACTCAAGCCTTTCTTCTTTTACTCTTTCTCTTATGTTTAAGAAACTATCAAACAACATTTGCTTTATTATTAATTATTAATTTTAACTTTTAGAAATTGGTTGTTGATAAAAATTTACGTAAGCTATGCTTATAAATATGATTTACTTTATATTTCAAGTGATTATATTTACCTCACACATACTATAAAGTAATAAAGCATTTCTTCAATTTTGAAAAAAAAAATCTACATGTATAAAGTGTCATCATTTGATAAGGAATATTTGTTTGATATGAGTAGGGGTAGCAAAACGGGTTGCACCTCGCAGGTCAACCCACCAAAAAAAGGTGGGACAGGAAAGTATCCTCAACCCGCCAACCCGGCGGGTTAACCTGCCAACCTAAACCCAACCCCAAGTTCCCACCCTTTGCCTTCATGAGTTGTGACTTCGATAACCCAAAATAGAAACCAAGAACGAGCGATCTCTCCAAGCTTTTGTCTGATCGTTTGATCTCACCTTGCCTTCGTCTGATTGTCTCTCCAAGCCTCACCGAACCACCCTCCCCTTCGTCGTCGGCCTTCGCACCTCGTCGAAATCACCATACTAGGTCTCATCTCACGGACCTTGATTTGATCTGTTGTGTAGTTCTCAACATTCGATCTATTAGTTTTGTTATTATGTTATGTTATTGTGTTCTGTTGTTGCTATGTTATCTTGAATAACTCTGTATCAAAAATGTCTAAGCCATTGTTATAGTTGTCATTGTGAGGAGGCTTTGAAGGTTTAGAAGATTTATGATAATGTGAATGCTTGTGTTTTGTATGATGAGAATGATGATGCCTAGCTTGGATGAGAATAACTAAACTAGTTGAAGCAAGGAAAAATATGCAGAATGCTAGTGGTAAAATTTGAGAATGCTTTATTCTGAACAAACTAATTGAAGCAAAAGAAACCAAGAAGAGAAGAAATCTATTACTACTGTCTAGTCTCTAAGACTTAGAAAACTTGAGTGAGACCAATTTCACTTAGTAATTGCTATAGGAGAATATAACAAGTACTTTCTCATTGTTCACTAATTAGACCTTGAGTTTTGGGAAGTAGAAAGAAAAGAAAGTTCTTTTAGTAGTACAAGTGAGAGCACTATGAGCACTAGCTAGAACACAAGTTGCAATAAGTTTAAGTGAGTTTGGCCCTTGGAGTTCAGATGTTGTCTGTTATCTTTCTATTAATGTTTCAAATCATGTTGTCTTTGAAATCTATGCCATATTGGATAAGGATGCTTATTTTGTTTTTATTTTATTTTTTAAACAGGATTTTAAAATAAATTGAAATGAATGAGTCGATTAGTAAACCATCTTTTGATGTTAATGTTACTGATGATGTAATTGAGAATGAGGATGACGATACTAAATGTGAGGAGGGGAATGGTGATGATCTTGAATCTGTTGAACCATCAAGTAAAAAGACCAAAAGTTTAACATCAAATTATTGGAAATATTTCACTAAAATTGGTGTGTGTAAGGATGGAAAAGAAAGGGCAATGTGTAATGCATGTAACTAAAAGTATGTAATTGGTGGTAAAAAAAAATATGGAACTTCATCTTTAAATCGTCATATTTTGCAATGTAAGAAAATAAAAAATGAAGATGTGGGTCAAATGATATTAGACATGCAAGGAAAGTTAAAGCCAAAAAAGATAGATCAAATGGTTGTGTGTGAGTTGTTGGCTGATCTAGTTCTTGTGCGTGGGTTGCCCTATAAATTTGTTGAGTACCTAGAGTTTAGGGCTTTTGTTGCTTATTTGAATCCTGATTCTACTCTGATTTCTAGAAATACATCTAAGAGTGATATTGGGAGAGTTTATGGGAAAGAAAAGATCATACTTAAAGGGATGTTGGCTAGCATTCCTAGTAGAATTTGCTTAACTTCTGATTTGTGGACATCTTGTAACACTGAAGGATATATTTGTTTAACTGCACATTATGTTTATCTAAATTGGAAGTTAACTACTAAGATCCTTAACTTTCGTCGTATGCCTCCCCCTCACACTGGTTTTAAGTTGTCTAAGAAAATTAATGAATGTTTGCATGAATGGACAATTGAGAAAAAAGTTTTTTCTATCACTTTAGATCATGCTTCTACTAATGATATTATGCAAAACACTTTAAAAAGTCAACTTGTTTTGCAAAATGGACTGGTATGTGATGGTGAATTCTTTCATGTGCGTTGTTGTGCTCATTTTTTAAATTTGATTGTTCAAGAAGGATTAAAAGTACTTAGTTCTGCTTTGGATCAAATTAGGGATAACATCAAATATGTGAAAGGTTCGGAGAGTAGAATGATAAAATTTAAACAATGTCTTGAAAAATTTAGTGATATTGATTCATCAAGTGGGTTATGTTTAGATGTGCCTACCAGATGGAACTCAACTTATCTGATGCTTTATACTGTAATTAAATATCAACATGTTTTTACAAGTTTGCCCTTGATGGATGAAAAATAAAAGTACTGTCTTTCTACAGAAAAATGGGAAAGAGCTGAAAAAATTTGTAAATTCTTGATACTATTTTATGATATAACAACCTTGATTTTTGCCACAAGTTATCCCACTTCCAACTTGTATTTTTTACAAATTTGGAAAATTGATTGTCTTTTAATTGAAAATATGAAAGATGAAGATCAAGTTGTAAAGAATATGGCTGAAGTCATGAATGAGAAATTTGAAAAATATTGAGATAAGTATAGCATTGTGCTTGCATTTGGTATTGTTTTAGATCCAAGGATGAAGTTGGAAACATTGGATTTTTGTTTTGAAAAAATTGATCCACTTACTTAGAAAATGAAATTGCAAAAGATAAATGACAAATTGTACATGTTTTTCTCTCAATATTCTAGCAATGATTCAACATCAAATGATCGTAAGTGGAAGCATGTTTATACCTTTGATTCTAAACCTAACCTCTTTGATGTAAGTTACTTTGTTTTATTTGAATTATTATTTATTTTTTCTTGTTGTATATTTCTAACTTTTACCTTTTCTTATCATATTAGGAATTAAAAATGCGTAAGCTTCAAGTTTCTAGTAGAACGAGACAGACTCAACTTGATATATATCTAGATGAACCATCTCTAAATTTTAATTTTACAGAGCAACTGGATGTCCTACAATGGTGGAAGAATAATAGCCAACATTTTCTAGATCTTTCCTTGATGGCCAAAGACTTGTTATCGATTCCTATTACCACAATTGCATCTGAGTTTGCATTTAACATTGGTTCTTGGATTCTTAACAAGTATAGAAATTATCTCTTACCTGAAAACGTGGAAGCAATCATTTGTACCTAAAGTTGGAAGCGTGGATTTGTTAATGGTATTTAATTTAAATTTATTTTAATTATTTGTTATATTTATGTTATTTTGATAACCATTTTAGTATTGTAACTTTAAATTGTTTTTTTTTTCAATCTAATGTGATATAGAATATGAGCTGGAAGGTGACAAAGAAAGACAAGTAGTGGAGGGGAGTTCTTCCAAGGTCAGATCTAATGTAGTTGAAATTGATGACTGAATTATAATTTTTAATTTGATATTGTGGTTTAAGATACTACTTGAAAGATATGAGTTTTTTTATTTATTTAGTATTTTGATTTAAGACTAATTTGTAATTTGGTATTGTGGTTTAAAACATAAGTTTATGACACTATGAGTTTACTTTTTTTTTTTCGTATATACAATTCTTAATTATTTAATTAAGAGTGTCAACAGATAATAAACAAATCATCACTCATGAATGATAAACTAAATAATAACATGGTAAAAAATCGTTTAAAGAAATAAATGGATTAATATTCTTTATTGTAAAAAGAAAAAAATAATTAATTATAATGAAGAAAATATCAAAAAATCACATAATTTTTTAACAAAAAAAATTACTTTATATTTACTATCTAATATTTCTTGTTGTTATAATAATTTAGAATATAATAATTGAAAATAAAAATATATATATAAAAATAAATATTTTTTTTTAAAAAAAATTGAAAATTGGCGGGCCAACCCACCTGGTGGTGGGGCGAGTTGGCCCGTCTAGCCCGTGTCGACCACCCTCGTCTCGCCTCGTTTTGAGCAATTTGACCCACTTTGTTACCCCTAGATTTGTTACCCCTAGATATGAGTAAAATTCCATTCAAAATATTTAAACCGATGTTATGGTCACATTATGATAGTCATTAAATAGGAGGTGGAGTCCATCCAATTTGATGTGGAAACTATCAAATTTTTAATAAATTTTACGTAACTACCTAATGTATTCCTAATATTTCTCAAACATTTATATTAATTAACAAGCCTAATTTTGTTTTTCTTTATTGCAAAATCCCAAATTAAACGTATCTCATCAAGCACTCACGTTTCGTTGGTCTCATTGATTAACTTGATTGTACATAGTGTTATGGTTACTTCCAATTGCTGTGCTGCTTTCAATTGTTTGCAAATGCGCAGCTTCTTCTGCTACAAATCATACACCTTTAATTTCTCTACTAATATTTAATTTTCTTTGGAAGAGGAGGTCAAAGCAGCTTGGTGTATTATGAGATAGAACAAATACAAAAATGTCTACCCATTATTACTCTAATATTATTTTTTATTCTTGCAGGTAACTTAATTAACCCTTCATACATTTCTAGTAGTAGAAAACTAATCAGTTTTAATAGTGTCTATAAGTTGCTACTCTAATAATTTCTTATATGAAAGCGTAGGAATGCTCTGTTCGTTCCTAAAGAAATTACAAGGATCAACCTTGACCTTTATTTGAACTAACCTGTTGAAGTTTTCTTTGAAATACTTCACTCCATAAACTCTCCCTTCAACGTAGCTGTTCTTACCATTGTGGTTAATCCCCAAGTCAATGTCCCTATAATTGAAGAAAGCCCCTCTAGGGTTCTTGGAGACAAAAGGAGTCATGAACTTGTGAAGTTTTCTCGTCAATTTTATGTAGTCATCGGCTGCATCTTTCCCTGCTTGTTTCCAATTCGCTAGGTATAGAATCTTCCATAGGTTCCCAGCTCAATGAGGGAAAGGAGATGCACTTGATGGAATCTCAGCCATTCTTCCACCATAAGGGTTGAACTGAAACAATGTATCTTCCAACTCAATCATCTTCTTCCAAATCCCTTCAAAACCCTCTTTGGAAATTGGTATCTTTACATAGTCAGATTTTCTTTCAAAGTAGCTGAGTGACCGTGGTTCTCTGTCAAGCAAAACCTCAACGGGTTGTGTGATGTTCATGTTTGTCCAAAACATCACTGAACGGAGCCAGGTTGTTTCGGTGCAGTCAGATTTCTTCAAACCCAATTGAGGAAAGTTTTCATTCAAGAGAGAAACAAGGGTTTTGGAGTCACCAAGGAATAGAGCTATGAACCTTGCTCTAACAGTCTTTTTTTTTCCATTATTTTGTGTAGTACTGTTTACAACGTCCAAGATAACCCTAATGAAAAGGTTGTTGTCGATGGTTGGTGCAACATGTTGCCAATTATAAACTATGTTTGTTGCGTTTTGCTCTAAGGTTCTCCCAATTTGGAAAACAGTGACAGTTTCAGGAACTTTAACTAGCTTTATTTTGTAGGAAAGAACCACACCAAAGCTAGCTCCGCCACCACCTGTGATGGCCCAAAAGAGATCTTCACCCATTGATTTTCTATCAAGCAATCTTCCCTTAACATCAACCATTTGTGCATCAATAACATGATCTACCGAGAGACCATATTTTCTCATCATATTACCATAGCCACCACCACTTATGTGTCCACCAACCCCAACACTGGGACAAACCCCAGCTGGGAAAGCATGGATTTTACTCTTCTCAGCAATTCTGTGATAAACTTCACCAAGAGTTGCACCAGCTTGGACCCAAGCGATTTCATTTTCTATGTCAACCTCAATGGTTCGGAGATTGAACATGTCAAGGATGAAGAATGGTTGTGAAGCCACATAAGACAACCCTTCGTAGTCATGGCCTCCACTACGGATTTTCATCAAAAAGTTGTGATTTTTGGCACAAACAACGGTTGCTTGAACATGAGAGACATGAAATGGGGTCACTATGAGGAATGGCTTTCGGGTTGTGGAGGTGTTGAAACGAAGGTTTCTGATGTAGGCTTGCAACACTGAAGAGAATAAAGTGTTGTTTGGTGTAAAAATTGCTGAAGCTATGGGGTGATCAGATGAATTGTTTACAAGGCATTGAACGAAAGTGTTGTGAGCTGAATTTGAAGTTGAATTTGCATTTGCAGCTAAAGCTGACCATGCAATAAGAGAAAACAACACGACAATTAATGAAAACACTGAGAGTTGTTGTATTCTATAAGGAAAAAGGACCCCCATTTTTTGTTTTTGACTGAAATTAAGGAACAAAAGGCCAAAACAAGAAAACAAAGAACAACCAGAAAAAACTAACTCCCAACAAGAGCAATCATGTCAGAAATTAGACATGTTTCGCGAACAAATCTGCTCCATGGTTGTAATCTCTCATTGAAAGACCATTTTTTGTTATCGTAATGATGGTGTTTAGAATAACAAAGAAAAATGATATTTTAATTAATTATTTGGGAGTGTATTTGACTTGGTGGCTTGGTCTATATATATTGGATTTTATAAGGATGCAGGCTGAATGTCAAAGATAATTAAATTAAAAGGCGTTTTTAGGTTACCCTTGGAGAAAAGGAAAAACAAGTAACGTAACTCAATTTTCTTTGACCTTAATTATAAATTAATGCACATTTTTTAGGGTCTAGATACATCCCGAGACTTGAGTAACAGTCAAAATAACAGTAATAATAAAAAATATATATAGAGAGAGAAGATTATTAATCACCAAAAATACAAGAAATAAAATACCAAAAATACGTGTATCAATTGTTATGTTAATCACTCAACATCATTGTGATCTCTATAGACGAAGGAAGTAGTTTAGACTAAGAGTAAAATAAAAATAAAACTTCCAATCTATATGGCTTTAATTAACTTCAACATTTTTCAAATGAAGTTAGGATTTCAATTGATTTGAGGTGTGCTATTTAGTGAATTATTTTTCATTGCAAAGCCGCCTAAGAAAGACCATTTAATTACAGTCTATTTACGACTACAGGACAGACTCTCTCATTAGAAGTATATTAATTAAAATAATATTCAAAGTGATGGTCTAATGTTAAGAAGGGTGTAGGCATTAATTATCTCTTCTTAACAATTTGTATTTCTCGCTGAAACCATTTTTATGTGAAGTTTTGGTCATCAACAAAGTTGTCGATCAATATGGGCATATGATGGCAAAAAAAAATCAAGGGTTTGTTTGAAATGCTTTTTAGTTTTTATTTTTAAAAATTATTTTTTAGAATAATTTTTAAAAAGAGAAAAAAAATTTAGTATTTAAAAATTACTATCAAAGAAAATAAATTTAGAAGATGTGGTGGGACTTGTGTGAGAAAGATATGATAGTTATTTGAGAAAGATAAAATAAAAAATGTGAGAATTGTGTATAAAATTATTAATAAAAGATGTGAGATTATATAAAAAGAGAAACTAAAATATGTAGGACTTTATGAAAATAGAAAATAAAAAAGCAAAACACAAAAAAAAAACTATTTTGATTTTTTAGTTTTAAAAACTAAAATAAAAAATAATTTTTAAAAATTGATTAATCATACAAGTTTTATAATTTTATAATTCTATAATTTTTAAAAATTAAAAACTATTTTTAAAAACTGAAAACAAACCAAACTTAAAAAAATCTAAGAATGATTCTTTGATTTAAAATATTGTGTGTGTAAACTTACATATGTACAAATACTGAAATACATGTGTTTGTATATATATATATATATATATAATCAATATATATTTTGAAATTGATATAACCAGTTAAAAACCAATCCTATGGAAATAAAAGTCAGATGGCTTTAATTTTAACCTTTCAAAGTAGTAGGGTTCTCACTAAGTACACAATTTGGCAAAGGTTAGTATTTGTTAGGATCTTGCTAATCAATGCTCTTATTATTAAGGAATTAAAATGAAAAATTATTTATTGGGTAAATCATAAGATAGCGCAAACAAATCATGGACATTGTAATTTTCTGTCTTCCAATAAAAAAAAAAATTTACTATAAATTTCTTAACCAAAACCCTAAAAAGCACGGTTAACATTGACCTATTTCTTAATGCAAACTTGTCTAAGGGTGTTTCTTCACAATCTCTCTGTAACTGTAGTCTTGCCTCTCTTGTTAGAAGTCTTTATAAAATTATATCTAAATTGTTGGCCTTAATTAGTTCTCTCTCTTCATGGCAATTTGTCTGACTTTTTAATAAGTAAATTTTAGAGGGAGTATTGGTAATTAGTGACGGCGTTGCAAGAAAACTTAAGAATGATTGTTTGATTTTAAAGGTCAACTTTAAAAAAAAAAAAAAAATACAATTTGTGAGTTGAGATTTCTTAGTTTTTGTCAAAAAAGAAGGGTATGGTTGTTTTTGTTTCGTTAAAGGCAACTCATCTAATGAATTATGAAATACAAATTTTCAGAAGGTCTAAGATAGTGTGATCGATCCAGCTGCCCCTTTTGTTTTTTTAATTGTGATCGGAAATAAGTGGTGGCACTCATGAGAAAAAAGTAATTAATGTAAGTAGATAAAATGTGTGTGTGTGTGATTTTTAATCAATGAATAATTTAATTCTTAAGTATCAGTGTGTTAAATAGTAAAAAAAGAATTATTTTTATTCATATACGGTTGTTATCTACCTATGACTATAAATCGTTGATCCATATGATAATTGAACTCATTCCCTTCGAAGTTTTCAAGTTCGAAATGTGTTTTCTACAATATTTGATGATACGTATTTGGGATGCGAATAACTTGGGGTCATTAATTAAAGGTTTTTTATTATTATTATTATTATTTACAGTTAAAGGTTGTTTTTAGAAGTATTGAGTTTGTGCTAGTTTTGTTATGATAAAAAATACATTAACAGTATATATTCCACCTTATTAATATAAAACAGTTTTACAAATATTATACATTCATTTACAAATTATATATTATCTACATAAGTTTATTAACATTTATACTAATTATTTTAAGAATTATATTAAAAATAATTTTAATTGATTAATTAACAATATAAAATTATTTTATAATAACACTGCATAATTAAACTTAAAAATTAAAATCATATCATTGATTTTCATAATATTTGACGAAGAAAAATTTACCAAAACTGTATATAGTTCATAAAACTAATTAAACATGACACAAAATGTAAAGGATCAAAATAATAGTTCATTCCCTCGTTTAATAGCAAACCAAACAGATTAGCAGCCGAGCTTACAGTTTTGCATGCATGAGGCTTGCTAGCTATTGAACTTACATATATCTAACAAGGTTTTAAACCCCAACTTATTATATCCACAATCCAATTTAATTATGGAAAAAATATGTTTTTTTAAGGATCGAGCATTTTTATTTTTAATTTATAATATTTCATTTGATTGATATCTAAAATATTTTTTCATTTTATTAAAAAATAATATTTTTTATTTTTTTTAATATAATGTATCAATTAATTAATAATTTAATAAGACAAGTGACATCTATTAATATTAACAAAATACTTTATCAAAATTGGTTAAATGAACATTAAGAATTAAAAACAAAAATTCTTAATATTTGCGAATCAAAAACATTTTTTATATTTTGTCTGTAGAAAAATTCACCCCTCTCAAGAGATTGAGATTTCCAAAGTGAAATTTTGCTTATCCCTACAAAGTCTTTCCCATTGCAGCTAGAAAATTCACTCCCATCAGCAAGTTTAAAGGACCATTGTGATGAACTTTGTGGTCCCATATTACACTTTTATCCGGGATTTAAGAAGGCTAAAATATAGTTTAGGTAGCTTATAAATCAACGAATTTTATTTTAGGTTTTTAATAAAATAAAATAAAAACTTTTGTTCTAGAACCTGATATATCAAAACAATTTTTTTTTTTTTTATCTTTGATGTTTTGGTTTAGTCCTTGACAAATTAGAAAATTTTGTTTTAGGTTCCTAATAAATTTTGTTTTAGTCCATTTGAAAAATATTTGATAGAACTAATAATAAAGTATTTATATATATCAGGGACCTAAAACAAAATTTGTTAATTTATCATGGATTAAAAAAAAAATCAAAGACCAAAAACAAATATTTTAATATATTAAAGATTCAAAACAAAACAAAAAAAAATTATTGAGAACCTAAAACTATTTTTTTTGATTTACCGTGAATCTAAAACATATTTTAGCCCTTCAAGAATAACAAAAACCTTAAGGATCCGGATTAGATGGCACTATGTTAACAATTAGGATTACAATGACAAAATGTCGGCCAAAATACAACAAAGAAAAATGAAAGGGAACTAACTATACATTGCTTAATAAGTATGGTTCATACCAAACCTAAGAACTGCTAGCAATTACATAACAACTCCTCTCACCTCATCACAAAAATCCTTCACTTAAGCATAAAGGAGAGAGGCAGTGGGCCTTGGATAAGCAAACATTTTAGGAGCATCTGTACTTCCTTTGCTAGTAGATGCATGGAGTCCATTGGAAAGGCCAAGGCCGGAGCCACTTACTCTGCGTTTTTTATGATCATTTTTCACCTGATCGTTTGATTCACGCAGCTGCTCCAATGCTCTAACAACCTCGTCCATGTTCGGCCGGTATTTCGGCTCTACAGAAAGACACTGAAAAGCAAGGGTGGCTGCCCTTTGAGCTTGGTTAAGGGAATACTGACCTTCAAGACGGCTATCCATTACGCGAAAAACTCTGCGTTTGTTAGAAAGGTAAGGCTTTGCCCATTCAACAAGGCATTGCTCTCCGGATGGCCGGTTCTTGTCTATGGAACGTCTTCCTGATAACATTTCCAGAAGAACTACTCCAAAGCTATAGACATCGCTCTTGGGAGTTAGGTGACCTGGTAATAAAAATAGACAAAGAATTGGTTAGTTATACTCATTGTTTGTATATTATGCTAAAAACTAAGTGTGGAAGGATTTACTTGTTTCACAAATCTATAAATTAAGATTGAAACATAATAGTTTTGTGCAGTAGTGTAAAGATATATTACATGAAATCCATGAAAAGTGGTGCCAGCAAAACTAAGTGGCATTCTGCAAAAGCTTGAAGAAAGTAGTAAATGGAACTTAATGGTACTATTATTTTACATGTAAGAGTGTATGACATTGAAACCATATGCAATGATGTCTAAACAGCCCTTCAGAGAAAGTGTCCTAGACAAAGACAGAGAATGACCGGGAATTCATCTATTAAGAATGCTAAGATGAAACTCTCTTTGGCATACTCTCTTTGCGATTGGTCCAAATTTATAGGAAATCTCAAATTTAGGTGGACTCTATATTGCATATAATGACTTTTTCACCCGAATCTATGATTTCCAATAAATTTGGACCAATCACGAAGAACGAAGAGAGTATGTGAAAGAGTCATTGACAGACTATCTTAGCATTCCTCATAGATGAGTTCCAGGTCATTCTCTTTGTCTAGGACACTTTTTCTGAAGTTCTCTCACCTGAATTTGTAATTTCCAATAAATTTAGATTAATCACACAGAGAGTATGTGAAATAGAGTCTTTGAGAGACTCATCTTAACATTCCTCGTTCATCTATATAGTTCATCAACAAAAACAGTATATTTTGATACGGAAAACCGTTGCATGGAAAGGTAAAGAGCAAGTCAGGAACCCCATTTGACCAACACCAGAATATTGTACCTGTTGCTAGATACTCTGGTGCTGCATATCCATGGGTTCCCATGACCCTTGTAGACACATGGCTCTTATCACCAATTGGTCCATCTCTGGCCAGCCCAAAATCAGAAAGTTTTGCATTGTAGTTCTGCAAAACATGATTCAATTAAGCAGCTTAGTGATTGCAATATTGCATGCTAAATCCATCATCATATTCAAACCAAATCAAGACATGGCCAGTTTTCCAATACATACCGTATCAAGCAGGATATTGGAAGTCTTGAAATCGCGATATATGACTTTAGTTTCAGTGCTATGGAGAAATGCAAGACCCCTTGCTGCCCCAAGGGATATTTTCAATCTCAAAGTCCAAGAAAGTTGCTGAAAATGAGATCCTCCTGCATTAATGATGATTTCATTCAACATTAGTGTAAGAACTTTGTGGGATCAAGAAAATGTTGCAATCTCTTTGAAGGAGGACTAGCAGTACTACTTGTGCAAAGCCTAAGCATAAGGAAATAAATTGGGAAATATAATGAAAAGCAATATATTGAGATATTCTAATATGAGGAGGGATTAAGTTACACCAAGCGTAACTCTTCCAGAGTTGCATTCCATCCTCACCATTCATTTTGTAAGATCTAATGGTTGTAATGAGTTATTAATCTTAAAAATTGGATCTTAAGAAAATGAATGATCAGGATGAAGTGTAACTGTTTTGGAGTTACCTTTGATGTAACTTGATCCCTTGTCTTGTAAGATACCATAAATGTTCTCTAATCGGAAGGAACCAAAAGTGGAAAAATAGTATTCATATAAACTAGAAGGTACTGACTTCTGAACAGATGATTCTCCACACTGCCTTTGGGCATATATTCATAAACTAGAAGCCGGTGTTGATCCTCAAAGCAGTAGCCTATCAACTTGACAAGATTAGGGTGCTGCAGTTGCCCAAGATAGTTGATTTCAGCCTGCAAGTACAATATAAAACAAGAAGAAAATTAACCACTAAATTAAGCTATCAGTTGTCGACATGTTGCTGTTGAACTTTAGTATCCTAATCTAGTCATCCAAAAAGTGCTTTATTTAATTCATGATTAGAAGTTAGAACAGTAATGCCAATTAAATCAAAAGAACTCAGTTGAAGTTCACAAATATTGAGCTTAACAAAAATCCCTGAAACAGATATTAACTAGAAAAGAATTGAGAGGAGTGCTAGCGACACTCTCTAGCACTCTTTTTCTGATACTCTCTACATGATTGGTTAAAATTTATAAAAAAAACTATCAATTTTGATAGATATTAACTAAATCAGAAAATAGTATTCTTAAATGATACGTGGAATCCATCAAAATTAATGATTTTGATTAAATTTCAACCAATTACAAGGAGAATATCTAAAAGAGAGTGAGAGAGAATGTCACTAGCATTTATCAAGAATTGATACTTACCAACCATTCCTTGTGGCCCTGGAAACTCTCTTGGTTGAGTCTCTTCACAGCAACAACCATGCCTGTTCCGGGTCGTGTAACAGCAAGTGAATGTTCATCAATCCAGCCCTTGAAAACGGAACCGAAACCACCCTCTCCTAAGACACTGTCTGGGCAGAAATTTTTTGTGGCTGTTTTTAGCTCGTTGTAGCTGTAGGTTTTCATATTAGAAGATTGTAAGATCTCGCCCTCACTCCGAGGAGTCATAGGTATGGATGCTGATGAGCTCCTGCTACTTGAGTGGATGTCATAGCCATCTCTGCTCACACTTCTAGATGTGAACCCTGAATACATACCAAGACAGGTTCACAAAAATTCAATCACCAGAGTGCCTTACAACAAACAAAATAAACAAGGTCATCAATGATCATCACTCATTACCAAATTTGCATGAAATCCAACTAAACCCACAAATTATTATACCTATGATGCTAACTCTATTTTCTCTCAAATTCAAATTGTACTTTTTTTTCCCACCAGGAATCATCAGAGTGAAAACCCAACTTCTGAATGTGGGGCTTCTCAGTTCTCAAAGGGATTAGAAATATTGAAAATTTACCCTAAGGGCTAAAATTTAGGCATCCAATTAATGAACCTCCAAGACCAAACTCAATAGAAACACAGATCACACAAAAAGATAAGACATATTCTAGGAAAAAAAATTACGAAGAAACAATTTTAAAGAGAACTAATTTCATTTTTTTTTATAATTTTTTTTTCCTAGAAAGTTTTTTTAGAGTAGTATATTCAAACAAGTCCACAAAATCTTAAATTGCATGGATCTCAAAGATGTCATAGAGACTAGCGTGCATCATTACGATAACAAATTTAAGTTTGTGAAAATCATCAGCCCCCATATATACTTCACCCCAACTCCAAAAATCAAATGTTGACAAGTGATTTTATTTAGCTCATTCAGATATTAAGAGGAAACAAAATGATGAAAACATACAAATCAAGAAGTGGCTTATACCTGTACTGGAAGGACTCACAGCCTTAATCCTAATGCTCCAGCAAGCACCCATCAAGAAAACCACTCCAAAACTAAAAGGTTTCGGGTTATGTCTTTCAGATAAGACCAACATGCAAGCAAACAAACAAACTCAAAAAAACTAAGAGTAAGCCAAAGTTTGCAGACCCAAATGCGAAAATTCAAACAGGAGAAAGATAATAAGATAACAACACACTATGCTTTTTGGCTGGTGCTAGTGATTGAGCACTGAGTACAAGAGATTTCAGAAACTTTTCAGCTTAAAAAAATGATTATGGTTAGGAATAGAAGAATATCATAAAGCAAAAAGTACAAGAAAAAAAGTGGAACTTCGTTCACTTTGTTAATGGAGCCACCTTGTTCAGAGAATTAGTTGGTTGACTTTACTCTTTCCATCTACTTGATTTGTCTTGTTGCATTGCACTAACACAGTAAAGCAAACGAACATGAGAATTTATTAACCAATTTATTCCTCTCACAAAGAAAAATGACGGGTTAGGTGAATATTAAATGCGGATATCAAACTTCTCTTGGACTCATTTTATTAATCAATGACAGGTTTCAACTTTGTATTTATATATAATATAATAAATCTGATACAAGTTTAGAAGATTTTTCGGCATAATTTCTCAAATGCCAAATTTTGTATAATACTATTTGTATGTAATGCGTTTTTCTCTCATTTTTCTAATATCTTGTTATAACAAAAAAGTTATAAACATAATCAATGTTTATCATTTCACTTTTAATAAAAAAAAATTTAACATTTATACATCTCATAATAAATTCTTCCCTCCTTATAGTTTTTAAGAAATCACATGAATAATCATTGTATACATTTGAATTACATTCAAAAATTATAGTCCTCATTTAAAATTACAAGAAATATAACTTTATTTTCTTATTATGTTCAGATAATTTAAGTGTTATTTATTCAATTTCACTTTTTATAATTATTTTTTCATCTATAATTTGAAGATTTTTTTTTCTTTAAACGTCATACAGGTTACAACAAGATTTTTTTCCATTGTGATATCAAGTTTTTTATATTTTGACTACGAATTATATATTAATTATTATTTTTCCTCTTTTTTATTTTTCTTAATTTTTTTTCTTAGGCAGAATCACAAATAAAAAGAACACATACTATTCTTCCATTGTAAGATGAAGTTTTTAGCATATTTTTTGGGAGTTTCATGACTTCAACATACAAAAAGGGAGAAGCAAATAAAGTTCATTGTAATTTTTCAGCACACTTTGATTTTTTTCATTATTTAATCATTTCTTTTGGTTTCTATTTTCTTCTCCAATCACTCATTTTTATTTTTTTTCCTCTTCAAAGTTAAAATATACATTTTATTATATATATTTTTCAATTATTTGAGGTAACTAAATACATCAAATCCATGGTAACTAAATACATCAAGTTTTTGATATTTTGACTACGAATTATATATTAATTATTATTTTTCCTCTTTTTCATTTTTCTTAATTTTTTTCTTAAGTAGAATCATCACAAATAAGAAGAACACCTACTATTCTTCCACGAGAGAAGTTGAATTCTTATTCTTAGTATCTTATTCTCTTCTTTCTTAGAGCTTCTTTGACCATCATGGAGTTCATAAACTCTTCTCCCTCCTCCTTTGACCTCATATGCACAATCTAAAATTTTTTTAAAATATGAAAAATAAGATTAATATCTTGAAAATTGAAAAAAAAATGAAAATTTCAAAAATATTAAAAAAATAAAAGTAATGCCTTGAAATTGGAAAAGATATAAACAATTTTAAAATATGAAAAAATAAGACTAAGGTCTTGAAAACTTTAAAAAAAAATAATTTTTTTTAAAAAACAAGAGGAATGTCTTGAAAATTGGAAAAAATATTAAAAGACTTGAAAACTTTTAAAAATTAAAATATTAAAAAAACCAAGTGGAATGTTTTGAAAATTTGAAACCAACTGAAAATTTTAAAAATAAGAAAAAACAAAAGTAATGTATTGAAAATATGAAAAAAAAAATATATTAAAAAAACCAAGAGGAATGTCTTGAAAATTTTAAAAAATAAATTAATCTCTAAATGATTAAGGATTTGAAAAATGAAATCCTAAATGATTCAGGATTTTCCAAATGAAACCCAAATTGGTTTAGGATTTCACGTATGAAACCTCAATAGTTCATGATTTCACATATAAAACCCTAAATGATTTAGGGTTTCACAAATGAAATATTTAAGATTTTAATAAATGAAATCCTAAATATGTAAGTTTCTTAAATAAAACCTCAATTATTTAGGCTTTCATTAATGACAGTTTAAATTGAAAACCTAAATAATTGGGGTTTCATAAATAAAACCCTAAATTTTTTGGGATTTATAAATAAACCATTAATAATTTATATTTCATAAATGAAACACAAAATCAAAATTCTAATTATTTAGAATTTCTTTAATGAAACCTTAAATTTATGATTTCATTGAAGAAATCCTAAAATTCACTATAAATTGAAACCTTGAATATTTAAGATTTCGTAAATAAAATCCTAAATATTTAGGATTTCATAAATGTAATCCTAAATTCAAAACATAAATATTTAGGATTTCATTGATTAGATCCTAAATTTCATCCTAAATTGAAACCTTAAATATTTAGGATTTCATAAATAATATCTTAAATATTTAGGGTTTCATAAATAATATCCTAAATATTTAGGGATTCATAAATGAAATATTAAATTAAAACCTTAAATATTCAAGGTTTCATTATTAGAACCATAAATTGAAACCCAAAATATTTTTGGTTTCATAAAGAAACCCCTAAATATATAGGTTTTTAATAAATGAAACTTTAAATTACAACCACAAATATTTAGAATTTCAAAAATGAAACCTCAATTATTTAGGGTTTTATGAATAACATCCTAAATTGAAACCCTAAATAATTAAACATTCATTAATGACAGTCTAAATTAAATTCCTAAATAATTATGGTTTCATAAAAAAAACATAAATTTAAACTCTAAATGTTTAAGGATTCATAAATAAAACTCTTAAGTGAAACCATGAATAATTGTGTTTCATAAATGAAACACTTAATTGAAACACTAATTATTTAGGGTTTCTTTAATGAAACCCTTAATTTAGGGTTATATTAAAAAAACCCTAAAACTCGCTCTAAATTGAAACCTTGGATATTTAGATTTTCATTTATAAAACCCTAAATTCAAAACATAAATATTTAGGATTTCATTGATTAAATCCTAAATTTCATCCTAGATTAAGACCCAAAATATTTAAAGTTTCATAAATAATACTAAATAATACTGTAAGTATTTAGGATTTTATAAATGAAACATTAAATCATTACCCAAAATATTTAGGGTTTCATTATTGGAATCATAAAATGAAACCCAACATATTTAGGGTTTCATAAAGAAACCCCTAAATATTTACAGTTTTGATAAATGAAACTCTAAATTGAAATCATAAATATTGAGGGTTTTATAAACTAAACCTTAATTATTTTGGGTTTCATTAATGTCATCCTAAATTAAAACTTAATAATTAAAGTTTCATTCATGACAGCCTAAATTGAAACCTTAAATAATTAGGGTTTCATAAATAAAAGACTAAATTTAAACCGTAAATATTTAAGGATTCATAAATAAAACCCTTGATTGAAACCATTAATAATTTGTGTTTCACAAATGAAACAGTAAATCAAAACCCTAATTATATAAGATTTCTTTAATAAAACCTTAAATTTAGGGTTTCATTAAAGAAATCGTAAACTCACTAACGAAGCGCGTCAAACACGCCATAAAAAACAACTAAGTTCTCCAATAAATTTTGCAATATAGGGTTAACTCATGTCATTTTCTCAAAGATACAATTCATCAAACACCTTGCATTCAATTCAAAATAGGGGAGATTTTGTGTGATTTTCAAAAATTAAAACAACAAAACAACTTTTTAAACAATAAACGAAAACAGAATCAAAGAGATGCAACTCAAGAACCTATGCTTATGGAGAAATAGTCACAATTCCAACAAGGATAAGTCAAATTCACACTCATGAAATTTCCAACAGGATACGAAATTTAAGGCAATCACCTTACATTCATTTGGAAAAAATCTGAATTACTATCGTATTCCTAGTTTTCCCAAATTCAAACACGTATCGTATTAAATCACAATCAATCAATTGTAATTGACTCAAATTCAAATTCCAATTCCCTAATCTAATCATTATCATACATTAAACAAGGAAATTGAAAATTAGAATAAGGGGGGAAAGGGTTTTCATAAGCAAAATTCAAAATTGAGAATAGAGGGACTCATATTTACCCACAAGCACATGATTCTTGGGTTGCAAAGGGGATTTAGCCCTCCATGAAGATCCTCATGGTGGCTACAAGGGGTTGCATGAAATTTATGAAGGATAAAGGGAAAAGAAGAGAAGAGAGCAAAGGTGTAATTTTTATTCAATGTAATGTTGTGTTGTCTAAAATTGTTGTCTTGCAAAAGGGGAAAAGCTTAAAACAAAAAGTCAAAATAGTGGTCCCCCCCACAAGGTTTGAACCAACTAAATAAAAGCTACCTTGACCAATTACAATTACCAAATGGTCCCTAGTTACAAACTAAAACGCGGAATTATTACAAGTATAGGACCGTAACATTAAATCCCAAATTTGACCTCTTAAACGTCCGAATTAGAAAATTCTTGTGAGACACGAAATTGTAGATCTCTTCCTTAGCTTTCAAACAAGATAAGAATCATAAAAATCATAGATCTATATCAAACGTTATGGGCTTCACAAGGGACAGTGTCAAAAGCATCAATAAAACGTGATAAATAACAATTTTTGACACTTGGGTCCAAAACAACCTAATCTCACAAAACTTAGCTAAAATGTTCAAAATGAGGTATAAAACATGTCTAGACTATGCTAAATACAACTCTAGACTATGTTAAATTTCACTCTATCACTCACCCTAAATTGAAACGTTAAATATTTATAGTTTCATAAACAAAATATTAAATATTTAGGGTTTCATAAAATGAAACACTAAATTCAAAACATAACTATAAAGGGTTTTATTGATTAAATCTTAAATTTTATCCTAAATTGAAAACCAAAATATTTAAGGGTTAAAAAATAATACCTTAAATATTTAGAATTTCATAAATAAAACATTAAATCAAAACCCTAAATATTTAGGATTTTATTAATAAAACTCGAATTATTTTGGGTTTCATCATTGGAACCCTAAATTGAAACTCAAAATATCTAAGGTTTCATAAAGAAACTATTAAATATTTAACATTTTAATAAATAAAACTCTAAATTTCAACCATAAATATTAATGGTTTCATAAATGAAACTTCAATTATTTATGGTTTAATTAATAACAACCTAAATTGAACCACTAAACAATTAAAATTTCATTAATGACAACCTAAATTAAAACCTCAATATTTATCATTTTATTTACAAAACCCTAAATATTCAAGGTTTCAATTTAGGGGGAGTTTTTATTAATGAAACCCTAAATAATTTAATATTTACAATTTCATTAATTAAATTCTAAATTTCATCCTAAATATTTAAGGTTTCATAAATGAAATGTTAAATTGAAATCCTAAATATTTAAGATTTCATAAATGTAACATTAAATTGAAACCCTAAATATTTAGGGTTTCAGAAAAAAAAAAACCCTTAAATATTTAAGGTTTCGATAAATGAAATCTTAAATTGAAACCATAAATATTTAAGGTTACAATAGTTAAACCCTAAATTTCAACATAAATTGAAACATTAAATATTTAGGGTTTCATAAATTAAACATTAAATTGAAATACTAAATATTTATAGTTTCATTAATGAAACACATATTATTTACGGTTTCATTAATGAAAGCATAAATTGAAACCTTAAATATTTACAGTTTCATAAATAAATCCTTAAATATTTAGGGTTTTCATAAATGAAACCCCAAATTTAAACCATAAATATTTTGGATTTCATAAACCAAACATCAATTATTTTGGATTTCATTAATGCCAACCTAAACTAAAACTCTAAATAATTAAGGTTTCATAAATAGAATTTTAAATTTAAACTTTAAATATTTAAGGTTTCATAAATAAAACATTTAATTGAAACCATTAATAACTTGTCGTTCATAAATGAATCACTAAATTGAAACCCTAATTATTTAGGGTTTCATTAATGAAACATTAATTATTTAGGATTTCATTAATAAAATCCTAAAACTCATCATAAATTGAAACCATCAATATTTAAGGTTTTGTAAATAAAATCCTAAATATTTATGTTTTCATAAATAATACCTTAAATATTTAGGATTTCATAAATGAAACATTAAATTAAAACCCTAAATATTTATGGTTGTAATTTAGGGTTTCATTTATCAAGACCCTAAATATTTAGGGATTTATTTATAAACCCTAAATATTTTGGTTTTGATTTACGGTTCCATTAATAAAACCTTAAATAACTAGGTTTTTGATTTAATGTTACATTTATGAAACCCTAAATATTTAGGGTTTCAATTTAATGTTTCATTTATGAGTTCCTAAATATTTAGGGTTTCATAAATAAAACCCTAAATATATATGTTTTCAATTAAGGATTTTATTTATAAAATCCTAAATAATAAAAGTTTCAATTTAGGGTGAGTTTTAGAGTTTCATTAATGAGACCCTGAATAATTAATGATTCATTAAAGAAATCATAAATAATTATGGTTTTGTATGAAATATTAAATAGTTGGGTTTTATTTATGAAATTCTAACTATTTAGGGTTTCAATTTAGGTTATCATTAATAAAACCCTAAATAATTGAGGTTTTGCATATAAAATTCTAACTATTTATGCTTGTAATTTAGGGTTTCAATTTTGAAAGCCCTAAATATTTTGGGATTTCTTTATGAAACCATAAATATTTAAGGTTACTTTAATTAAACTTTAAATTTCATCCTAAATTGAGATGCTAAATATTCAAAGATTCATAAATAATATGAAATCTTAATTATTTAAGATTTCATTAATGGAACAAAAAATTATAACCATAAATATTTAGAGTTTCATAAATAAACCCCCAAATATTTAGGATTTTGATAAATAAAACCGTAAATTGAAATCATAAATATTTAAGATTTTATAAACAAACTCTCAATTATTTAAGATTTCATTAATCTCAACCTAAATTTAAACCTTAAATAATTTATAGGAACTAAATTTGAACATTTGAGATTTTAAAGGAACAACAAACATATTTTAGCCATTTTTTTTTATTATTATTAGTAAATTAAATAAAAGGATGATAAAAACATAGTACAACTAATAAAATAGGAAAAATATTTTTAACTTCACTATTATTATTTGATAAAAATAATGGTATATTTTTAATTAGAAAATAATGTACCATTATTTTTATTATAAATAATTAGAATGAATTGATAGTATAAAATATTCTTCTATTACCATGCATTTATAATAACTACTTTAAAAGTCATACTTAGAATATTTATTTTGGTTGAAAGAGTAAAATTATGAAAATTAAAATCTTATTTATAAAGAAAAGATTTTTTTTTATGAACTAATATTTTTTTCATTATTCTTTTTATAACTAAAGGTGACTTTATTTTATATAATTTAAACATCAATCTTCCTATGCGGTAATTTGTGTTTAATGTTTGATAAAAATAATTAAAATCAGGAATATAAAAAGACACTTATTAAACACTTAAAATGACTATCTCATATATTTAGACAAAGTTATATCTCATATTCTGCAAGACTATTTTAAATCGAAATATTTTAAAAATATAAAATCAAAATATATCTTAAAATTAATATTTTGCAATATTTGTTTTCCAGTTTTTTTACACTTCTTATCATGTAAATTTTTTTTTTATTTTTTTATTGTATCCAAACGAAATTAATTATCATCAAATTACTCAAACAAAAATTCTTTCATATTCTAATTATACATATAATGGATTAGTTGTATTACACATTTTACTTATAAAAAAAGAAATCATTTCAGATTATGTTCATGTTTCTCGATAACAAAAGTAAAGTAGACATAACATGTAGAAAGGAACTAACACAAAAGTCGATTAACACATGATGTGTCAAGATTGAAGGCTCAACAGCAGATAAGTAGCTCAGACATGACGACTTTGTTTCTGTTTTCACCACTGACCAGTGTGTTCGATGCTCTGTTTTGTTTTCCTTCCTCTGGCCATCTTCTTCTCCGGCTGCCAATTCCGGTGACTGCTATTGATTTCTGATTTGTATTTTTCCGTGTTCATATTTACTATTTTTTTTTTTTATATTTACTGTTATATTCACTGTTGGTTAGTTTTTAATTTATATGTACTCTTTCATTAGATTTTATAAGTATATAACTTTTTTTTCCGCCATGGCACTTGTCATTTTCCAATAAGTCATCTGTTATAAATTTATGGCAAAATTTTGACTGAGTGCCATGCTCTGTTATTTATTACAAATAACATTAATTTTTAGTCTTTCAAATATAAGATTTTTTTTGTTTTATTCCTTCAAATTAAAGTTTGTTTTATTGAATTCTTCAAATAAATGTTTGTTCATCTGCCCAAAATTTTCAAACAAAGAATAGAGATTTTATAATTTGTGTCGATTTTTTTACTGTAAAATTATAACAATAAAAAATTGATACAAATTGTAAAATCTATATATCTCATTTGATAATTTGGACAGAATGGTTAAAAATAATATTTAATATATTCGAAGGAAAAAAAAATTTAATTATAAGAAACTAAAAACATATTTAAGCATTTTAAAACTTGTTTTAAACCATAAGATCTAGAGAAAGTATAATTCTTGTTTACCTTGTTGTTGTGTTAGTAGATGGATATGTGAAATATGTTTTGCTTAACTGAGACATGATTTATGGTAGAAGAAAAAAAAGGTACAATTGACTTATTTTGTGTTTCCATACCTACAAGTTTTTACCTCTAGTTTAAAAAATAAACTTTTGAGCACTTACCTCTAGTTTCCAGATCTACAAGTTTCTTTTTCATTTTTATGGTGTGAGATGCAGTAGCATCGAACCCAAAGTTGTTGGTGTTCTTGAAGTCGTATTAGAATATTGCACCTGTTCCAAGCCATTGGTGTAGAAAAGAAAAATTTACTTGTTAGTCTGCATTCTAGGTAATTATGAGTTAAGGATGCAAGCATGTCTGATAGTGGTGACCTAGGGATGTAGTGAGAAGGTGAGGAACTTACCTTATGAGAACTCACATTCAGATATTAGGAGAAAACGATTAATTAGCATCTTACTATAAAACATGACAAGGTAGATGAATAATAAAGGAATAACTAAATCTATGAAACATATCTATTGATTTTATTACTAAATGACAGCTTTGATCTTATCATTTTAAGCCAACCCAGTGATCCTTCAATTCTTCTCAATTATTTGATTGATGTTATTATGTTCAACAATCAAGACCTTTCATGTTACTAACTTCACACGCATAATGATCAGATGATTCATTTGATTAAATAGTTGCTCTAGACATCTAAATTCTAAACTCTCCTCTAATGGTTATGGTATCAATATGTACATTGAATAGCTAGTAACTTCAGTTCAGTCTTCAGTAATGAATAAAACAGAAACTAAGAGCATAAAGATGCTAATGTCCTTATACATTGATCATATCAGTAAACAATTGCTTGTGACAGGAAATAAAAAATATAGGATACATGACCAGAAATAAGCAATTAATAAACATGGGAGTGTAATTCAATAATGGGGCTGAAAACTATAAGCACATCCCACCTTAAAACAGGACATAGAGTAGATTCTATGTGTTCTTATAGTATCCACATTGATGTAATAAATTTTTGTTGCTTTACACGTAGAATTCACATGTACACATCACTCATTTTTATTCTAACCAACACAAGTATTATTAATCCTTAAATCTCTCCGGTACAACTTTTTAAAAGTTGTTTATAAAAACAAACTTAAATCATTATTTTTTTTTTTAGAAGAAACATTATAATTTTTTAACAATTTATTTTTGCAAACTAGAAATATGCAAAATATTTTTTGGCACAATAAAAAAAAATATACACATAACTAAAATATATTTATTTAAAATAATAAAATATATTTAATCTCACGTAAATAAAAAATATATACATAACTAAATTACATATATTTTTACAAATATTACCTAATTAAAAATAAAATAAAATAAAACATAATCAAAATAATTAACAAATATTTCATAATTAAAAACTAATACATGATGACAATTATATAATTAAAACCTATTTAATTATCTAAAGTTCATATTTTTCTATTATTTTCTTACACAACCTCTCATGAATTTATAATTGAATATTAGTCATACCATTAGTTTTCTTGTAAAAAATCAATTTATTGCATTCATCTTTGGAACATGCAATGTCTTGTAGTGTTTCTGCTTTGGTCTTCAAAACCTCTTTCATACGTGTGAGATCAATAATGAAAGATTTTTCCTTACCTTTTAATTGTATTGTACTCTTTGCTGCTTTTGTCCCAATTGGACATTCTATGGTAACTTATGATGGCTTGTAATCTTATTGCATATCTAGATTAGAAGAGGATGTGTAAGCTTTAGAAGCAAAAGTCTTTGATTTCTTACTAGATTCTTCAAATTGTACCAACCATTTAGATTGTTTCCTTACTATGTGCCATACACTTTCTAATTTAAAACTTGTTGATTTACCTTCGAAATAAATATGATGTGCATCACTCATGATGTCAAACTTAGAACTACCACTCTTCTTTCTTTGACAAACTAATTTTCATTTATCTTTTGACATCTATATCTTAACTATGACGTTTATTTCGGCTTCATATGTTGCTTATGAGAATTATTATAGTTTTTTGTAATTTTTTTACCAAAAGTTGCCTTTTTTTGGTTGGTTCCCATGATTGCATTCTTTGATACATTCAACCATGAATTAATGAGAATTTCATCTTCCTTGGTAGAGAAATATGATTTTTGTTGTGTTCCGGATGCTTCTTCTTGTTCTTCTTCTCCTTGTTCTTCATTGACTTGGGTGAAAAATAGTGAAATTTCAGATTCTGACGCAAACTTGATGGTTTGTCAGCTCCTCTTTCATTTCATTGTCACTACTAGTACCCATTGAAGACCTTTGATCCATGACAAGATTAATTGGTGGTGATTGGAGTGTAGCATATTGATAATTTGTCATATTAGAATTATTTTGTGGATTGGATGAATCTAAAAAATTTTGAAAATTTGAATTTATGGAAGGTTGAAAATTTGACATATAATTAAACCATAGATTTATATTGAATGAATTTTGATTTGAATCCATTGAATGAAAACAAATGAAAAAGGCTGAGAATTTTTTAGAGTGAAAATGAGAAAAATTTGAAAATTTCTAATTGTGTAAACAAAATTATTGAAATATATCTTATTTATAAAAAAAAAAAAGTTAAATGGCTAGTAAATATTTTAGTTCAACTAAAACTAATTATAGCAACAACTTTCATAATAATAAAAAAAAATAGTTCAACGGGCTTAAAAAGAAAATATAAAAATGACAAGTGTAAAAAAGCTTAACAAGTTAGCCTAATTGTGTAAAAAAAAAAGTTTTATTAAAAAACAAAACATAATATATTTTTTTATTATTTTTATGTAAGAAAAAAAAAAAAGAAGCAGTAAATATCTTGCTTCACAAGTAACAAATATTTATTATCCCACAAAGGCAAGTGCTTGGCAAGCATGATGCTTCCCCACACCAATGCTTGACAAGCAATCCATTGTAGATGCTCTTACCTAGTTCCTGTAAATCTGAGCCTTTAGTCTCCTTCCTTCCTTCTTAGAGTCCGATCTCCTTGCCCAAGCGTAGTGGTCGGTGCCTGTGATTGCACTCCAATGCCTAAGTCAGTATTAGTTTCAAGTGAATAATTGAATTAGAAGTTCAAATTAGAAGCCCCCTTTTACTAGTAGTGTACCCCTTTATTCATAGTAGTAGAGTTTGATAGTTAGTTTAATGGGAGGTTACCAAGTAGTAGATGGATAGGTGGTTGAGTGGTTATTATCCACTAATATATCAAATAACTGAATTGTAGGATTGGCTAGTACACTATGTAATTAACATAAAATGGTTAGGAATGACAATCAGCAAATACAGACAAGTTGCTAGTAATTATATATTATATATGTGATGGAAGCTTACCTGAAGTCGGAGATCCTGGGAGTTAAACTGTTAAATTAAAGTCAAACTCCAAACATCATAATCAGTCAATAGATCAATGAATAAAGGGGAATTCATAACTGAAACAAATTACAATGATCTGAAGCTTCCATCCCAAAATAAAACTAAACTACCAAAGTGGAAGGAAGAGTAGGAGAGTATGCAAAGAAGAAGAGGAGCTCTTTCTAGAAGAATCAGACTTAACAAAAAAGTATAATGTATAAGAAAAATAATCTATTAAGATGACAAGGTTAACAAAATGCAGAAAAAAAAATAAAGTTTAAATAGAAGGCAAAGAAAGTTTAGTGAGGCATTCATTTGCAGAAAAGTAAAATCAAGAAAAAGTTTGCATTAGTAACAATGTATACACTTGCCCCTGAAGGCCAATTGATCAAGAGCATCACAACAATAACAAGAACAACAAAGCCCTATCCCGATAAAGAGCATTATACAATGACAGGAAATAAATCAAAAGTGTAAGAAGCATCAAAGTTGCATCAAATTATGGTTTATTCATTGCCTATCAAAAAATAGATTGTATATTATTCATGTAATGTTGACAACAATTACGGTTCAACTACTTGCATAGTTTTGTTTTTTTTTCATGGAGAAATCCTACCTAACTAAAACTTTGGCTATCCTTTGGGTTGGGTCACAAAACAGCAATGGCTCCAGCAGAATGAGAACTTTCCCACACTTCAATACCCTCAACATCTTCTCTACTAATAAACAACCTATCCCCACCACCTTCAATCTTCTTTATAACCCCTCTCTCTGAATCTTCTCTCTTATCAACAAAATTCCTCCTATAAAACCCCTCAGCAGCAGCAACACTCTCCCTTTGTTCCACCTTTGACCAAACCTCCAATGCTCCTTCTCTAGCCACAAACACTTGCTCCCTATAACAATGCATCACACTATTCATCACTTCACCACAACTCACCAAACTAGGGTTCTTCTCTTTCAAATAAACCCATGGATCATCCTTCAAATACCGCATATCCGCCATTGCCAAATCCCCGGACTTAGAACACAGCTTGAACAGCAACAACCCTTCCATATCGGCCTCCACTTCGGCAAACGAATCCCCGAACCTGCTGCTCCGTCCCGAACCACCAGGCTCGTTTGTCTCCCAAACCACCACCCCGGACCTCCGGTCCCATAGCCTAACGTAACCGGAGTAACCGAACGCGCCTCCGGTCACCGCGCTTCCGACGAGAACTCCGGTCGCCGGAATCCACGTCAGCTTCGCGGGAACCATGTTCTTCGCCTGGTTCCCCGATTGCCGAGCGAATTGATTCGAGATCTGAAGCTTCTCTTTATCGACTTCGACTATGCAATTCTCTTTGTGCGGACAATTGAAGGATGCGAAAACTGAGTCATCGGAAGCGGTTATGGCGTTGACGCGGGCTTTGTAGATTCGAGGATCGAGCGGATCGGTCCAGTGGACCGATCCGACGTGGCGGCTGCCGGAGAAGTTGTAGAAGTGGAGGCCGGCGTCGGATTTGGAGCCAATGGCGGCGATCTCGGGCCAGACGCGGCAGATGGAGTCGATTTCGTCGAGGTGCGTGCGGACGGTGGCGGCGTGGGTGAGCATGGGATCGTAGCCAGAGATCTGGCCGCCGTGGGCGATCCAGACGGCGCCGGAGGGGGCGGCGGCGAAGGAGGAGGGGAGGCCCTCGGAGGCGGGGCGGATGGAGCATGCGAGGGAGGCGTCGATGCCGAAGAAGGGAGGGGGAGCGGCGGCGGCGCGGAGGTGGGCGTCGATGCCGTAGAATATAGCTTCGTCGGCGAGCTCGTGCTTGGAGAAGCGGCGCGCGGCGGAGGGGAGGTGGGAGGTGCGGAGGAGTGAGAGGAGGACCGAGAAGATCTCCGGGTCGCGGTCGATGAAGACGGGGCTCGGGTCGGACGAGCGGCGGTTCGAGAGGGCGTAGAGGAGCGAGTCAGGGCCGCCGGAGCGGAGAGTGGAGAGCGTCGTCTCGAAGAGCTTACCGCCCACGTTTAGTTTTACGCGCTCGCTCGAAGAAGTAGGGTTGGTGGATTCCGCTGAAGTGCCTTCTTCCTCCATAATGGAACAAGAACAAGGGATTGAGGTAAGCCTTTTCTTGCTTTCAAGTTTCAACGCTTCTGTTATGTATGTTATTGGAGTGTGTGCTTGCTAACAAATACGATTAGTACAATAATTTGAGTATTTGTTTTTTTTTATATTGGGTTTAACTGTTGCCATACTGGAACGGTACTTGGTCGTGTGTTTTGACATGTCTAGAGGTGGAACAACAGTGTTGGAAACACAAATCTAAAAAATGATTGGAATAATAAAGGATTTTTTATATTTTATTTTAGAAAAAAATTTGTATTTTGATTGGACTAAAATATAAGAAAAAAATAATTAAATTTTTTTATTATTAATGATACTATCTCTAAAATATCTTTTATTTAATTAAAGTTTTATTTTTAATCACTCATTTTATTTTATCTTATGCAATTAAATGTCTATAGTATTTTTGGAATTAAATCATTTATTTTATTAAAATTATCAAAATTAAATGAGCTTCACTACTTTTCTTAAAGATAGATAAAAAATTTTTTTATAATTATCATTTATTTTAACAATGTTTTTTTTTTTCCATGAGTAACAATATCGTATATGCATTAGTGTTTGGTATTAATTCGTCCAACCTATTCTTACTTCTAACTATAAAAAATCACTCTTCCTTAACAACTTTATTAATTTTTTATTATTGAAAAAAATAATTTAAATGTACGTGATATGAAATTTATTTATTAATAAAAAATAACATAGATAATTGAATATAATTAATTTGTTTTAGTTGAAAGTTTAAGTAAGTTAGTTTCAGTAAATTACAAAATCAAAATATATCTAAAAACTCACTAAACGCTTATAAAAATACATACCAATTTCATCTATCAACATTGGACCAACCTTTACTTTATTTTATTGGCTAATGTAATTAGTTTTAAATAAAACTATAAAATTAATTTTGACAATATGGTTCTTCTGAAGTAAAAAAAAATTATATAAATAAACAAAACTACGTAACAAAATTAAAATATTAATAATAATAATAATAATAATAATAATAATAAAATAACTCAGATTATTCTATTGGAATCATTTTTATGGTGATCATTAATTTAACAATTGTAAAAAACGTAATGAAAACAAGATTAAGTGAATAAATAAATAAATAAACAATATAAATTTAATAACACATATTTAACTGATTAAAGGTTAGTAAAATATTATATTTATGTTAATTTGTGTTAAACTTTATTAGATATCATATTTATTATCTGATAATTCAATTATCAAGAAAAATATTTTTAACATTTTCTACACAATGAAAGTTAGTAAATAAGAATATAAATAATTTTAAATATTCTCAATTTAAATAGTTAAAATTATTTAATTTGAAATTACTAATTCATATCCCACTATTCTTAATTTTAAAAAGTATTTATAATTATTTAAGATAATTAATAATATTAATTTGATTATAATTATTTAATCCTAATTATTCTTGATTTCAAGAAAAGATTCATAATATTGTTTTTAAGTTTAAATTTTAGGGAAAAAAACATTTATGATCAGTATAAATAAATAATTAAAATAAATAAATTTAACATTATTAATTTAAAAAATATATGTATATAAATTCAAAATAATTAAAATTGGTAAATTTAATTTAATTATTTAATCTAAATTAATTTTACTTTCAAGAGTTTTTCATTTTCCCTTTTGTTGAATCCAAAATAACATACTTTTCAACCCGATTGGTAGAAGGGAGGATAATGCTTTAAGCTATTTATTGATGGACGGTCAAATGGGTGAAGGATCCTATGGAGCTAAAAGTGAGGGTAAAACAGATGTTTGAAAAGAGGTCTCAATAGACAAATTTGATTAAGCCAAAGTTGGATGGGGTGCCTTTTTGATACGAAACCCCTTGATGAAATTTTGAAACAAGCTGTTTTAGGGCACAATATCAGACTGCGCTTAGGATAATATCGTAACTCGCAGCCCAAAATTCCGATTGTGGCGATTCTAAAACGAGGTGAACACTCACGTTCTGAACTACGAAAAAGACTCAAGAAACGCTAAAATTGGACACGTAAAACGTGAGATATGGGCCAGAGAAAAATCGAACAAAAAATACCAAATTGAAATTAGAACATGAATTCAAAGATGAACAATGAAAAGGAACAAGAGGGTTCTTGGTTTTTAGGCGCCACAAACCTGGGTTTGATAAGCCAACAAGGAAGATTGCCACAAGAATGTGAATTCTTGATAAGATCAAAGGTTCAACCAAGAACCCTAGCAGAGAGATTTTCTCACAAGTCTGAACAAAAATATCATTCTGATTTCTTATTGATCTCTAATTGTTTTAATACATTTCAGCTTAGGAGTTTATGCACTAGACTTAAGCAAACAAAAGAAAAAACAAAACTCTTAAGGACAAGTGTTTTTGACATGTAGTAGTGATTAAGAATAACAAATCCTTATAAAAAGACTTGGGTTCTAATCCTACTGTAGCCAATATATATATTATTATTTTTTATTATTTTATTTTATATACAGCCACACACTAAAAAGAAAATAACCCCAAAAGCAAATTAAAAGTCTTGTTATTCAGATTGGCTCTTCTCACTCCAAGTGAGCTATGCATGTCAAAACTTTATTCTCCAAGTGTTGGGTTTCAGGATTGTTGGGCCTCTCAATAGATTAGTCACCACTTGTTCAAGAGCTTCCTTCGCTTTCCTAGCTCTTGCCCTTGTCATGGGTCCCCCAAGTCCTCCAAGTGCCTCATTTTCTTTGTCCCTATCTCGTGTTCCCATCATCCCCTCCCTCTTGAAGAGGATTTGTCCTCAAATCCAAGGCCTCATCACCTGCATCAAAAAGAGACAAATCGAAACATTAAAAGTGGCACTTATATTATACTCACCAAGCAAATCAATCTTGTAAGCATTGTCATTTATCCTCTCCAACACTTGAAATGGACCATCCCCTCTAGGTTGGAGTTTCGACTTCCTTTGTTCAGGGAACCTTTCTTTTCTCATGTGTACCCAAACCCAATCACCAGTTCGAATACAACTCTCCGTCTTCCCTTATTGGCTTGCTTGGCATAACTCTCAATCTTCTTTTCAATTTGAGCTTTCACACGCTCATGCAGTTTCCTCACATAATCAGCCTTAGCTTTGTGCATCCTTATGCTTAAAAACAGAAATATTAGGCATAGGCAATAAATCAAGTGGTGTCATAGGATTAAATCCATACACAATTTCAAATGGTGAACAATTAGTTGTACTATGGACAGCCCTATTATATGCAAATTCTACATGAGGTAAACATTCTTCCCAAGATTTAAGATTTTTCTTTAAAATAGTTCTCAAAGCAAAGTGCCTAAAGTTCTATTTACTACCTCGGTTTGCCCATCGGTTTGTGGGTGACAAGTAGTAGAGAAAAGTAACTTAGTACCAAGCTTACCCCACAACGTTTTCCAAAAATGACTTAGGAACTTGGTGTCCCTATCACTCACAATGCTTCTAGGCAGTCCATGGAGTCTCACCACTTCCCCTGAAAAATAGGTCAGCTACATGGCAAGCATCATCAACCCTTTTACAAGGTATAAAATGTGCCATTTTTGAGAACCTGTCAACAACCACAAAAATAGAATCCTTGCCATTCTTTGTTCTAGGCAACCCCAAAACAAAGTTCATAGATATATCAATCCAAGGAAAATCAGGAACAGGCAAAGGAGTATATAAACCATGTGGCATCACCTTTGATTTTGCCCTTTTACAAACAATGCAATGCTCACAATATTTATGCACATCACGTTTCATATGGGGCCAATAGAAGTGCTCATGCAATGTTTCTAAAGTCTTTTGTACCCCAAAATGCCCCATCAAACCACCTTCATGTGCCTCTTTCACCAACAAATTCCTTATGGAACACTTAGGCACACACAATCTTTTCTCCTTAAACAGATAATCATTATGCCTATAGTAACCATTTTGAGACACTTTTTCACAAGCAGCATATATCTCGTAAAAATTCAGCATCCTGCAAATACATTTCTCTCAATGGCTCAAGTCCAAAAATTTTAGTTTCAAGAGTAGAAAGTAATGCATGCCTTCTAGATAATGCATCAGCAACAATATTCCCTTTCCCCTTTTTATGTTTTATGACATATGGGAATTGTTCTAGGAACTCAACCCATTTTGCATGCCGCTTGTTCAGCTTGCCTTGTCCTTTCAAATATTTAAGGGATTCATGATCACTATGAATGACAAATTCTTTGGGCAATAGATAATGCTGTCAACTTCTCAAAGCACGCACTAAGGCATACAACTCCTTATCATAAGTGGAATAGTTTAGGGCAGCCCCATTTAACTTCTCACTAAAATAAGCAATTGGATGCCCCTCTTGCATCAAAACAACCCCAATACCCACATTAGATGCATCACATTCAATTTCAAAGGATTTTGCAAAATTTGGTAATGCAAGAATGGGGGCATTAGTTAATTGATGCTTAAGTGCAGCAAACGCTTGTTCTTGTTTTTCACCCCACTTGAAGCCAACATGCTTTTTAACTATTTCATTAAGAGGTGCAGCCAAGGTACTAAAGTCCCTAACAAACCTCCTATAGAAACTAGCTAAACCATGAAAGCTCCTAACTTCACTCACGGTTTTTAGTGTAGGCCATTCTTGGATGGCCTTAACCTTTCCGCATCTACCCGTACTCCCTTAGCACTCACCACAAATCCTAGAAATACAACATGATCAGTGCAAAAAAATGCATTTTTCAAGATTTGCAAATAATTTTTCTTTTCTAAGCACATTCAAGACAAAGCACTCACATGTTCAATATGCAAATTAAGACTAGTGCTATAAATCAGAATATCATCAAAATACACCACAACAAACTTGCCTAAAAATTCCTTTAAGACATGGTTCATTAATCTCATAAAAGTGCTTGGGGCATTAGTTAGCCCAAAGGGCATCACCAGCCACTCATATAAACCATACTTAGTTTTAAAGGCAGTTTTCCATTCATCCCCTTCCCTTATCCTAATTTGATGATACCCACTTTTTAAATCAATTTTAGAAAATATGCAAGCACCATGTAGCTCATCAAGAAGATCATCTAACCTGGGAATAAGATGTCTGTACTTGATCGTGATGTTATTAATAGCCCTGCAGTCAATGCACATCCTCTAAGTACCATCCTTCTTAGGTACTAAAATCACTGGAACAAAGACATGACTCATGCTCTCTTGCACCCATCCTTTGTTCATCAATTCTTCAACTTGCCTTTGAATTTCTTTGGCCTCTTGAGGGTTGCTTCTATATGCAGGCCGATTGGACAATGAAGCTCTGGGGACAAGGTCAATGTGATGCTCAATTCCCCTCAAAGGTGGTAATCCCATTAGAACCTCCTTTGGAAACACATCCTTGTATTCCTGCAAAAGAAATTCAACACTAGCAGGGACAGCAATTTCATTAGAGTTATTAGCAACATGCATATTATTTTTGCAATACAACAAGTACAATGGCTTGTTGGTGAGTAGCATCCTCTTCACCTCACTCTCTTTTGCTAGACAACTCATTTTGCTCTCAAGTGTTTCACTCCTTCCCACAAGTGTTTCACTCTTTTTCTTTCCACTCTTTTTATGTGTTTCACTCATTTCTCTTTTCTCTTGCACTCTCTTTTCTCTCAATTTTACCTGGTGCTCACACACCTCTCTAGGAGATAATGGTTTGAGAGTAATTTTCTTCTCATTGTGCATGAAAGAGATTTTATTTGTGAACCCATCATGAATTGCCTTGGTATCATATTGCCATGGCCTCCCTAAGAGGATATGGGTTGCCTCCATTGGGACCACATCACACAGCACCTTTTCACTATATTGTCTTATGGAAAGGCACACCTCCACTTGCTTGCTGACGATCATCTCCCTATCTTCACTCAGCCATTGAAGTTTGTATGGCCTAGGATGCGGTTTAGTCTCCAAATTTAATTTGGACACTAATCTAGAGCTAGCCACATTAGTACAGCTTCCACCATCAACTATCAACGAACAAAGTTTCCCATTGATTGAACATCTAGTGTGAAAAATGTTCTCTCTTTGGGAATGATCTAGGGCTTGCATCCGACTTCCCATCAACCTCCTAACCATCAACAAGTCACCCCCCATTGCTTCGACTTCTATTTCTTCCTCTTCCTCTTCCTCTTCTTCACCGGTCAAGACTCACTAGTGATTTCTCCATTCTCCTTCAGGACCATTGTTCTCTTAGTTGGACACTCGGAGGCATAGTGCCCTCTTCCCAAACACCGAAGCATTTTACATCTCTAGACTTGGTTTTTGGAGGTGATGCACGAGACCTCATTGGTGACTTTCTGTGTGAGGAAGCCATTGCTTTGGACTAGATGAAGAAGATCCTTTATCACTCTTGTACCTATCCCTCCAATGGTTGTTGTTGAAATTGGAAGAACTTTTTTTCATGGCCCCTTTTCTTTTGAGTTGTTGTTCTACCAAGACAGCCTTTGTGAAATAAATCTTCCAACTCAATATACTCTTGCAGCTCAACAACATCTCTAATTTCATTGTTCAACCCACCCAAAAACCGAGCCATAGTTACTTCATTGTCTTCATTAATTTTGGCCCGAATCATAGTCACTTCCATGTCTTTGAAATACTCTTCAACACTCTTGTTGCCTTGATTTAATTTCTGAAGTTTCAGCTGCAAATCCCTATTGTAACTAGCTAGTACATATCTCTTCCTCATGATGCTCCTCATCTCAGCCCAAGTGTCTACCACTAGTTCTTCATTTCTCAGCCTCTCCCTTTGATACTTGTTCCACCAAATAAGCACATAATAAAAAAATTCAGCTGCTGCCATCTTAACCTTTTGCTCCTCGGTGTAATTGTTACAAGAAAACACATGCTCAATCTTCAACTCCCACTCCAAATATGCCTTTGGGTCTCCTTTTCCTCTGAAAGGTGGGATGTTTAGCTTGATCCCTTCAAGTCTGTTTTGTCTTTGCTCACCGTCATTATCTCTTCTTCTATAATTTCTCCTTCCATCTCCAACAGGCCAACCTTCATTACAAGGACCTTGATTCTCCAACAACTCTATTCTTGCATACATCTCCTCAGAGTGCTCTCTCAAGCATTCTTTGCATTTGAGCAAAGTGAGAGCTTCAATTAGCAGTCTATTTGCTCCATCATGAGGAGGAGGAGAGCCATTACCACCTGTTCTCGACATATTCAAAATAACAAGAACAAACAGATAATATGAAAATAGGACCTCACCACTCTTCTCACGTGTTTACACTCTTAAGATGAACACTCATGTATATCACTCTTGATGGCTTTTTTTTTTTTTATGATGTATCTCTCTTGCCTTTTACCACTCTCTCCCTCACTTAAGGTTCTTACTTGAATCAGCCAATCTATTTAAAGAATCACTTTCACATGGCGAACAGAGTTTTAACACAAGTGGTAAAGAACAATTTTACCACTAACACTCACAAGAATGACAAAACAAGAGATACTATGAAGAAAACAGAATAACCAAGACACTTTTGAGTTTAGGACAGCAAATTAACAAAAACAAAAACCCACAAATTAAGCTGAAGCAACTGGAACTGATTATATATAAGTCCTCTATGTCCAAAATTCAACAAGGCAACAATTCACATATACTAACCACCAATTCACAATTACTCCATCTTCACTTCCTTTTTTTTTTTTTTTCAAACCTTGCTGCAGAATTTTTTTTTTTTTTTTGTGTTGATGCAAAAAATAGTGAAACAAAATAATTCAACACCAGTTGCTTGCAGAACTAGGGCACAACAAAAACAAGTAATTTGGAAACAAGTGCACAAAAACAGGAAAAAGGAAATTGATGCACTAAATCGGGATTAACGAAGGCATAACACACAACTTACTAGAATTAACGCAATCAAACTAGAATCCAAACATTAATATGAAATTGATTCTAAATCAAGCTCCGATTACCAAATGATACGAAAACCCTTGATGAAATTTTGAAACAAGTCTGTTTTAGGGCACAATATCGATCACGCTTAGGATAATGTCGTAACTCGCAGCCTAGAAGTCCGATTGCGGCGATTCCAAAACGAGGTGAACACTCACGTTCAAACTACGAAAAAGACTCAAGAAACGCTAAAATTGAACACATAAAACGTGAGATATGGGCCAGAGAAAAATCGAACGTAAAATACCAAATTGAAATTAGAACGTGAATTCAGAGATGAACAGTGAAAAGGAACAAGAGGGTTACTGGTTTTTAGGGCGCCACAAACCTAGGTTTGATAAGCCAACAAGGAAGATCGCCACAAGAATGTGAATTCTTGATAAGATCAAAGGTTCAACCAAGAACCCTAGTAGAGAGATTTTCTCAAAAGTCTGAACAAAAATATCATTTTGATTTCTTATTGATCTCCAATTGTTTTAATACATTTCAGTTTAGGAGTTTATGCACTAGACTTAAGCAAACAAAAGAAAAAACAAAACTTTTAAGGACAAGCATTTCTGACATGTAGTAGCGGTTAAGAATAACAAATCTTTATAAAAAGACTTGGGTTCTAATCCTACTGCAGATTGTTGGGCCTCTAATAGATTAGTCACCACTTGTTCAAGAGCTTCCTTCGCTTTCCTAGCTCTTGCCCTTGTCATGGGTCCTCCAAGTGCCTCATTTTCTTTGTCCCTATCTGTGTTCCCATCACTTTTGAAAAGATCAAGGTGGAGAAGAATGTGATCCTAGTTTCCAAGTTTGAGGAAAATCAATTCTGGAATATTTAGGGGAGTGTGATGGTTACAAGAGCCCTATGATGGGACAGCTTGACTTTTGTGTAAAGTCAATTAGTCTCTATTTTAGTTAATGAACCCAACCTTAGAATTCAAACCACAATTCTGAGACAAGTGATCCATTGATTCCCTTCTTATTTCTTATTGTGGCAGAAGGATTGAGTAACCTCATGCGACAAACAACGGTAAAGAATATGTTTATATAAAGTTGGAGCAGCTAATGTGGAGGTTAATCTATTAAAATTTGTGTATGATACATTGTTCATAGGGGGAAAGCTTCCTTGCATAAGGTCAGTGGTAAAGGGGATCTTGAGGTGTTTTGAACTAGCTTCAAACTTAAAAAAAGTTAACATTCATAAGACAAAGGTGGGTGCTATAAGCAAGGATATTGAGAGGCTAAGGAGGTTTGCCTCATTGCTTAACTATAGTATTACGTCGGTACCATTCCAATACCTTGGACTCATGGTGGGTGGGAATCCTACAAGAGAAGCACTGTAGGAACCACTTCTAAATAAGGTAATCCTCAAGTTATCTAAGTGGAGGAATAAGTCTTTGTCTCTGGGGGTGAGTTTGCCTCGTCAAATTGGTTCTAAGTTCTTTAGGATGCTTGAATAGGTTGTTTGAATGTGGTGTACCTTCCTAGGAAGAAAAGTGGCTTGGGTATTCAAAATATCTCTCTTTTTAATGATGCATGGTGAGGGGAATTTGTGGTATGAGGTGATTAAGTCTAAGTATGGTGGGTGGTGTAACTTGAGGGCGAGTGGCATGGTGTGTAAACAATCCAATTGTTTTTGGTTTTCAAATCTGTTTTCTAAAACAATTTTACAGTATTCACTAGTTAATTTCTCTTATAAGATGTATCAAACCTGAAAGTTATTTTAAAAAATGTTTAAAAAAAAAAAAAACTCATGCTTTCCGATTGTCATTTTTTGTTTTTCCTGTTCAGTAGCTGACTAAAGCCTATTTCTGTCTATTATGTTGAAACACAAGAATGAGTAAAACATAAAAACAACCAAGCACTAAGGGATGAGATAGTGGAGCTAAAGAAAACAGCATTACATTGCATTGTATCATGTTTGAATAACGTTGAAAAATAACAGCCATTCTTCTTCGATAATAAAGTACCTTTGGAGGTGCTAGTGAGGCAGACTTTTAACATTTTATAAGGAGTTTGAAGAAAAAAACATCAGATCAAGGAAGCATAGACCACAAGCCGGTGAACTTGAAGCTACAGTTGCAGAATCTAAACGATGAAGTGAGGGAGAAAAGAGAAAAAGAAGCAAACAAGTTTTTGATTTTTTAATTTTAAAAAACTAAAAAACTTCTTTTAAGAAGGGAAACACTACAAAAAAAAGGGAAACAAAAAATGTTTTAAAACTGTATATTTTGTTTTGTTCCATTCACTCATCCCCAGTTTTAACCAAAATGATCTAAAATCAAACTCTAATCTAAATACAGACCTAGAAATTGTTAGTAGTATGAAGAACAACTGTCTCCAAATATTCTTAACATAATGCAATGACCATTTGAGATAACATCGCTTGTATTCTGCAATTTTAGTCCCTTAAGAATGTGATATTACAATGAAAACTCACTTAGATCATCATATGAAGTTGTAAAGCCAACCATATACTGGGAAAAATTAAATTACTTAACCATGACTTCTGAAGAGAAGAGAAAACAGTGAAGCTGCTTTTGGTGATATACTACTGCTTCGACACCGAATCAACAGAATGGGCAAAACTAATTGCTTAAGAGGAACAAAACCTGATAAACTTTATGTGCCTATCTTGGTTGGAGAAAATGTTTGAAGACTGTATGTACACTAGCAGCATGAGGAAGGCTGGATATGTTTTGGCCATAACAACTTCCATGACTTTTTCTGCCAGAAATGATGCTTCAAGATTTGATTTGAACCAATCGACGAAGTTCCAAATGATGAAATTTTCCCAGGGAAAGTGTGATCTCTGTTCCATGCAATAGACAAGGAAGGTGGCTGTATCCTACCAGCTTTTGAATAAATCATTGAACAATCATAAAGCCTATTCAGAATCCTATCTAAGCTCACTCTTTTACAGCCTCCTTTAGAAAAAGAATATCATCACGTGGATGTGCTTCTTCCACCTTAACTTCTACTTCATCTCCTATCTGCGTTCCTAAAGGGACCCAGGCAGAAGCTTGAAATCCAACCTGCAAACGAAAATCACATTATGAATTCAAAAAAATAAAATATCACAATTTTTTGCATTTTTTCACTGAAAGATGGGGCGAGACACTGGTAAAAGCAATCCTCTTAGGACTAAACATAGCCATGTGAAACAAGAAACTGACAATATTACAACACCATTTGTAATATCTGTATTATTTGGATAATGAGTCATCTACCAGTTCTTAGAGCCATTTTACATGGGAATTTTTTTTATCAACTATGGAAATCACCTCCAAACAAAACACCTTGTTAAAATTGTGTACTGGCATAAGTAATGAATTCTAAGAACAGCCAAATTTAATAAAAAAATATCATGTCCATCCAAGCATAATGATTAAGCAATAGTACAATTTGATCACCAAAGTGGCCCTATAATTATTATGTTGTACTCCAGTATATCTGGAGAAGGTAACGATTAATGAAGAAATTAATTCATCATTCCTTCCAGATTAATAACATAATTGAGATTGCATCTCACCACTAATCACAAAAAGTGTAGTCATACATAACTAATCACAGATGCAGCAAATTTTAGGCAGCTAGCCCATCTTGGCATCTTGGATGTTTTATACAGAGATTTTGTACCGAGACAATCAACAAATGGAATGGACTGCCAAACAGATTATATAACAGGAACTCAGATGCCTAGTGCTTACCTCAAGCAACAATAGAGCTGCAATTCGATCTTTCAAAAATCTAAGGACCAATGCACGATATGTTTTCTCTTTTCGTTGTCTTCGCAAATATTCTAGTATCCAGTATCGGAGACTACTGTTGCAAAGTTTCCTCACTGTTCTAACATTCTCATTTGCAACAGTTGCAATCCCTTCAAGCTTACCAGCTGTAAAGGGCAGAGGCTCACCTCTAAGGAATGCCTTCACCTAAACAAAACAAACATTCCAGACAACCAAAACAGAGACAGCAAAATGTCTTAGAAAAAAAATACCAAATGTAGTAGTATACTAATATAAGCATACCAATTATACTTTATTGAAACACTTCCACAAGGTGGTTAGGAAGCAAAGCCCACAAAAAAAACAATAAATATACATTTCAGTGACTTCAAATCCAAACATATTCTTAAAATGTGGGTTTGGGCCTAACTCAACCCCAAGGGTGCCCTCTACTTATATATTGTATTTTGGTCATATCTCTAGCCGATGTGGGACTTGAATTCTTTCCAATACACCCTCTCACACCCCAACACTTTTGGGGATTTGGTGCGTGGATAATATGGTAATATATTGGGTGGCCCGTTAATAGATCTAGGATAGGCTCTGATACCATCTTAGAATATGAGTTTGAGCCTAACTCAACCTCAAAAGTTAGCTCATGGGGTGGGGGTTGTCTCCCACTTATATATTGTATTTTGGCCTTATATCTAGCCGACGTGGGACTTGGATTCTTTCCAATACATATAAAAGCTAATACATGAATTATTAAAATCAAGTCTTCTAGGTTGTATGCTTTGCATAAATAAATACAATCAATACTTATATTACATGCATATAAATGTCAAATGGCATTTTTTCCCAACTATAAGTGGCTCATCTAAGGAAGCCCAAATGGGGTATCAGTAAATAGTTAATTCAAAAAAGGAAAATAAATGAGATAAAAAGTTACAAGTGCTATGATTATGACTATGGAATGGAGGCACTCTCATACAGAGTATAAAGGTCAAAAGCAAAGAACAGAGTATTACTTCCATTCCTTTTTATAAGACCAAAATTAAAAGTGGTATTTGTTCCTTTTTATAAGACTTTAGATGTAATCATTGCCTAATTAGATAAAAAGATCCCTTATAAGATTTTTATATATCAGTGAAAGGTTTTGTATATCTATATTCTTCCAAATATTTGTAGAACATGTATCATGATATTTTCATTTCGTTTCACTTTCCTGATTCTCGCTGATTTTAAAAATAAAAGTTTCCTAGCAAGCATCTAGAAGCATCAACTTCTGCAGTCTATTATAACTGCAAATTTTAAAATTTAAAACGACTTACCTGATAATGAGCAAGAAGATCCAAATATCTACGGATGGGAGATGTAAACTGAACGTAACCAGGAATCCCCAAAACACCATGGCGTGCTGGCTTCCTGAAATCGATTTCAGCAGCACGCATTACTTTGACCAGTGCAAAGCTCCTAACGGGTCCTTCTGGAAGGTGGGAAAATTCAGAAACATTCATATCTGATTGCGGCTGTCCCCTGTATGGTAAAGGAATGTCATTCCGAGATCCAAATGTTGCAATAGCTTCACCACAGAGTATCATCATCTCAGAGACTAATCGCATAGCAGGGTCTGCCTGGTTTTCCACATAAAGTTTTATTGATGGCTCTGGATCCTCTGGATTAGACACTTTAATGCGGGTATCTAATGTCGTTGTCTCAATAGCACCCTGAACAAAGGCAGGGAAAGGAAATGTTTGCATATGAGAAGCTATTAATCCTTAATATATATACGTATATATTAAATTCCACAAGCCTTTATGAATTCACATCCATGGTTTCGATCATTAAGCCATATTGAGAAAAATCTATTTTTTAATTAGAGTCAATATAGAGTATAGACTTTCAGAATATTTCTAACTATGCATGTTGGGTACAAAATTTTATTTAAAAAAAAAAAACTTAAGCCTCTTAGTACATTAGATCAAAGAAGCTTTCTGCAGCATAGAAAACAAACAGACAAAAATGACAACCACAATATCTGTGGTTGCTTTGCTAAATAACAAAATATAAAATACTAAAACAAGGTTTCATCACTTATCATAGGGTAATGAACTTCTAAGTTACATGAGATGGACCAAAGCTCTAAAAGAAACTACAAACATAGTTGATGGACAATTTAATACTAGGTTCCATGGGATGGACCCATGGACCAAAGAGCCTGGACAAAATATAAATATGACTTGAGAATGAAGTTTTGGATAATAGTCCTTGAGTGTAAAAGTTTCACTCAGCACCAGCAACACTTACATTTATATATATATGTGTGAAACAGAGTACAAAAAAAAGATAAGGTAACTTCTAGAGTATACTACTAGAGACATATCTAGAGTATACTAGAAAGATAAACAAACAACTATTCTAACATGTCTCAGGTTACGATTTATTTACAGTTTTGAAACCTGCAAAGTCATAACTTGTGAATCATTGATGAAGTTAAATGGGAAACTTCCCTCAATGTATACAAGATGTGATTTTTCAAACATAGCTAATTATGTGAGACCTAAGCTAAGAATAAAATTGTTTGATCATGTTAAAGATATGATTTGATCTCTTAAATAAGTACATGTGTGATAATTCGGGATTATCCACATTATTAGCCATTATATTGTTTCCGTGTATTGTACTGTTATCTATAAGTAAGAATTACATGTGTGATACAACACACAATACAGTAAATCATTCTCTTCTATATGGTATCAGTTTTTTAGGTTTCGATTCTTTTCCTTATTTCTTTTTTTTCCTCTGCCGCAGCCCCCTTTATTGCGTAAACAGTACCATAACCGCTTCGAGCCATATTACACTACACTACCTTTTTGCTGGTGTGACCACACAACAGGAACTTCTGGCAAACCCATCCCCATCAACCCGACTGTCATCCACTACCACATGCACCTCCATGTGCCACACTCCAAAGCATGAAACTCACACTTCTGCACCAGAACAGTGCATGACACTGTTTCCAGCTACTGTCCCGATGCACTCCTCTCCTTCCGACAACACTGTTCGGCTCTGTTTGACCACATTTTCCTTTTTTGGCACTTTTCTCATGGTGTCTACTCCCATTGTTTTCATTGTGATTTTTACAACTGTTCCACTACTCTTGTGCGAAAAATTAACCATAACAGCGAACTATAGTACTTGGGCTGCCATTGTTCAGTTATGGTTCCAAGGTCAAGGTCGCGCTGCTCACTTGACCACAACGACAAAGTCCATTCCCACCGCAGAGCAACCTCATTGGAAGCAAATTGACACCTGCTTATGATGTGTTGACCAAGACCAATAAAGTTTATTTTCTAATGATGTTCATCGCTTCTATATTGTACTCATTGTGTGTGATACAACACACAATACAATAAATCATTCTCATCAATACATCAAAAGGAAGAAAGGAAAAACCCAAATACCTCGAAACACAATTTTATATGTCCAAGTTAAAAGAACAAACTACAACCTACCTGCTGACGGCGCCAATTTGAACGAAGGTTTGCAGCCTCAGACAAAATTCTGAGTTCACCCTCCTCCTGTAGGTTCAAATGGAGTAGCTCAGATGCACTCTCATATGTCAGCATGTATGTTGGTTTAATCACTGAGTTAAACACTGAATATTCTGCAATGCTGTTACACCCACATAGAATATCAACAAGAGAAGGTTATTTAGTTATTATTATTACTACAATTACTTTGGACAGAAGAATTCATTGATAGAAAGAATAAAGCAGGGGTTGAGGACTAGGAATCACACAGGAAAAGAAAAAAAAAAGAACAGAAAAGGAAATTAACGATCCAGGACATGAGTATAAAGTTAAAAGGAAAACATAAAGACTTTAGTTGTTAGGTGAGCAAAATTTAAACAGTTAATGTTGAATGAAGATTCAATGTCTTAGTTATAGTTTTGATTTTGATGTAGATTTTATGACAAACACATTCATAGGTGTGGCATTGTTTTTAGTCTAAGCTTGTATGATATTAGATTAAGTTTTGTTAGCCTAGTTTTTTTTTTAAATGATAACCATATTGGATTCCCATAGTCTTGATCTTTATTTTTTATTCAAAGTGAATTTGTAACACTTTGAAAACGATTACACCTCGGGTTAATCAATTACACAAGCTGTTTTGGATTCAAGATGTTTGTTTCTGATAGGATCAAATGCTACTGTTTCAATCGATTACAAGTTCACTCAGAAAGAAGTGATCTTATTGAATTAATCGATTACACCTGTTTGGTAATCGATTACATAAAACTTTGAAACAGAAAGAAAGTCTCTGAATTCGATTTAATCAATTACATTGTTCTTCAGGTGAAACCCATTGCTGCAAGAACACTTGAATTATTTCATTTGGATCAATGGCTTAGGCAAATTGGTTGGTTGTCTTTGGGCAACAAAGTTTACATAACACATCGGGTGGATTCATTCCTTAATTCTCTATACATATTTTTGTTGTTTAATTACTGAAATAGGGTTTTTCAGTTTATCTTGTAATAGGGTTACATGAGGGTTGTTTCTTTTCTTCTTGAAGGGTTTGTGATAGAGAAGATTTTTTGAATCTGTGTGTATAGTGTTGTAACAAGATATTCATAGTGGAATTCTCAACTAAGATTGTTGAGAAAAACTGGATGTAGATCTGAGTTGATCGAGCCAATATAAATCTTTTGTCTCATTGATCTTTCTTTCCTTGAACCTTTATTTCAGCATTTCAATTCTTTAATTTGAATCTTGGTTTAATTTGACTTTAATTCAATAATTGAATAAAAGTGTTTCAACTTTCTATCCATTACTTTGATTTAAAAAATTAGTCTTTAAAAGAGAAAGGGCATGAACAAAAGAAGGATTTTTCAAAAGATCTGAAAAAGTTAAAAGAAATACATTTACCCCCCTCTGATTTCCCTGCCTGGTTCAACATTTAGAAGTTTTATATCTTTAACACAGCCCTAATGCAGCAGGAGCCTTTAGGCTTTAAACATGAACAATGTCCTGGTAGGCTAGTACTGAAATGCAACTTGGCTATGAAAAAATAAAACAAAACCCTTACTCCTCTAACCTAACAAATATGGAGTTCTACTTTTACCTCCAACAATTTGTACCCCCATTTGGCCATTTCACACTTCATCACAAGTCCTAAGAGGTTATCTCCCTACAATGTGATGTTATACTCCTAGTAAATCAGGTGAATTTCTACCACACAAGGCAAACAAGTGCATTTAAATTTACCTGCCATCATTATGCAGCACAACTGATACAGTAACTGCATTACAAAGCTCTGCTTGTCTCAAACTCATGCCCCCCATGGCAAGATTTTCTGGAAACATAGAATATGTAGCAGTGGGCAAGAAAACAGAAGTTCCTCTTCTCATAGCCTCCCTGCAAGCCATGAAGTACATTATAGAGGAACACGCAACACCAAATATTCAATTAAATATTTTATTGAATCTCAGCTAGATACTTGTCCACAATACTTCCTGGTTGAACATATCTAGTTGGGTCTGCAACATGTATCCACACTTTAATCCGGCCATCTTGCAACTTGGTTGCACTCAAAGCATCATCAAGCTACATATTATGGATCATCATTTAATAAAATAACAAGCTTCCTAACGATAAAATAAATGGAGAAACAGTTGATAGAATCTCAACCAAACCAATAATAGAAAGGATTGATTGTTCACCTCATCAGCCTCATCAACATCAATGGCATAGACCTTTAAATCAGTAAGATTCTTCCTATCAATCTGAACATAGTAAAACAAAATGAACAACAAAAACTATTAAGATCTGATCAATACTAATTATATTTGTTTATTACAAATAAAGACTAAGTGTGGTCATCCAAGAGACCAACACACACAACACAATAAAGTAAACCCTTTCAACATCAAGCAAATGAAACCCACCTCATCTGGATCAAATGAATCCAATAAAAGACTTTGAGCAGCTGATATGATTTCTTCTGAATGATCAGTGGGAATTCCCAACTTCAACAGATCAAGATTGATATGTACAGGAAAATATCCAATATCTATCAGAAGTTTAACAGCTGAAGATGCTGTTTTTGCCAGACCCATTTCCTTAAGTATCTGCTAGTAACACAGAAGATGAATTTATTAGAAGATCAAGAAAGTCAACTGTAGTGACATAAACAACAAACATTCTAGAGATGCATTATTATTCAATGATTTTATACTAAACTTCCAAGCAAGGAGAGTGCTGAATCCACCAAGATCATCCTTTTCCATTGTTAGTAAGTGCTACTTTAGTTATTGCCAAGTAATACTAGGATAGGCTTTGTACTAGACTTGAATATGATCCTATTCATAAGTATACAAGTATATACAAGGAGTCTAATTAACATAAGTTCGATAATCTCATGCAAAGATTTTCCACTTCACTATTTCCTTATCTTTTCATATTATTTGCATACCTGAAGAGAAGACCCAGTTGCTATAAAACTACATGCCTACATTAAATTAAAACAATGTTTTGAGAGAAAAAGTTACCATCCCAGCTGTTTTCCTTTGTTCGTCATTTTTACATGCATCAATAACATATGCTTCAAGTGACTCAATTCTACTCCAAATTTTCTCATCCTTCGTCCATGAAGATTTTGGAGGTTTATCTTGTGAAGACAATGACTTTGCAGAGGTCAGTAATTCAATAAACTCCTGAAGTTCTTTCTCAGCAGCCTCCTTTGCAAGCTTCCTACGAATAAGCTCCTCAACCTGGCTTTCAATAAATAATTATTTGGACATTTATTTCCATTTATCGCAACATAACTAGAAAACCAAATCCAAAGAATAAACACAGCCTCGTACATTAAATAGTTATCAGAGTTTTATGGCTATGGGATGGGAACTATTATCCATGTTAGTTCCATTAATGGATTGAAGTTAGTTAATTATTAAGAGAATGTGATAGAAAATAACTGGTTTTGTAAGAGCAAGTCTATCAGAAAGCATATATGTATTAGAAACAGCATGATAATTGCTATACATAAAAAATAGTTGCTGGAAGTTATGCAGTAGGATTTAGGAGTATATATCTAGTAAACAATCTATTAGAAAGTGGTTACGTATAAGAAACTGCATGGTGACAGTTATGCATATAAAATAACTACTGGTAGTTATGCATTAGGAGTATATATTTGAAAGTAGGTACTAAGTTATGTAATTAAGCAGGGTGTAATTATTTGCAATTTGTCAATGGAGAATACTCTCTCTAGAGGACTTTTGTCTCTAGGACAAGTGCATTGCTTTATTGTGTTATTTCAGTGTTCAATATTATATTTTAGGCGAAAATATGTTTTAGGTCCCTGATAAGTCAATGAATTTTGTTTTAGGTCCCTGATAAATCAGTGAATTTTGTTTTAGATCCTTACTAATTTTTTTCTTTACTTTGGATCTCTAATATATCAAAATATTAGTTTTTGATCCTTGATATTTTGTTTTAGTCCTGGATAAATTAGCAAATTTTGTCTTGGATCCCTAATAGCGGTCATCTCACTGTCTCACTATCTCACTTTAAGTCCGCTCCGCGACAACGGTATTGACAACTATGTTTTAAACTACTATTCTCTCATCCCAGTTTATACAAGTAATATGTAACAAGTAAAAGAAAAACACCTAAAGAAACATATGAGTAGTGAAACATCCATAATTTTTAAAGCTACTCTACATGTGAAAGTAATATATTTACCTGCCCACTTGGTCGAGGTCCATAAATGGAACGAGATCCTTTAATCTCCAGTACAGTAAAGTATACTTCATCTTTTGATAGCAAGAGATGAGCAGAATAGCTCTCAAGGGCCTCAGTGCTGCCAAAAATTATCTACAGAACAAACATCTCAAGTAAGGACAAAGAAAGCATGCTTTGACATCTAGTCAAGAAATCATATTACCTCAGCCAACTCTTCAACTGTAACAGACTTATTCTTTTCAAGGAGCTCAACCCAAGCAAATTCAAGTAGTGATGGGTCCTGTATTATATGATCCAGAATTTAGTTATTGACATATGCAACAAGTTGTAAATTTGGCTTATCTGTTACCATCCCCATTGTGGAACACTGGAACTGACCATGTTATCCTGAGCCTTCTGAGCAAAATCTGCGATATCTGCTTGGTCAAAATTGTCAATACCAGGGACAATATATGTCACTTGTTGCGGTTTGATAGAAGAAGTGGCACCATTCTTCAGCCCAACAAAACCAATGAAAAGTTAGACTATACAAAATCCAGTAATATTTAGCATTTATAAAAATGCAAGAAGTTCCAACACCTAGCAACCTATTAAACATGCCGCACTATGTTGTTTCTACTTGAACCTGATCAGAAACCATCCAGTTCTTCTTTCCATCAGGTCTTTGAGCAACTGCTAGCAATACTCTATCAGAATCCTTCCTGAATTCCAAAAGCAACCCTTTTTGCAATGAACGGTTCACAAGTCTATCTTCAGCAAGCTCTTCATTCAATAATCCCATGCTGCTATATCAATAAAAAAATATTAATAACTGAAGCAATGGAAAAGCTATGAAATACCAGATCAAGCTTTATAGTTTATACAAAAATTTACAAGCCTTTCTTTTCATAGCAGTTGTTTAAAAATCAACTGTGACATTTGGTGATTGTAGAAAATAGTTTTTCAGGTTACTAAAAATTTTGAAACCACCAGATCTTAGTAACTTGTTTTTCATGTAAACAGAACAAAAACATAAGTAGCAAAAATAAAATGGAAAAAAAAAGCCTTTTTTCCAATTTTGGATATAACTACTTTTTCCTCCAGAAAACTTTCTTGATAGAAATTTTCAGAAAATTGTTCATCTGTTAACCATGGAATTGTGTAAGATACTAAACCTAGTTGATCTGTATATCACCATCATATAAAACAGTCATTTTATTTTACAGAACTTAGCATGCTTAATTATCCTAATAAACAAGTTACTAATCCTACAGTTAGATATTGCATAAACCCAGACACAATACAAAGAAGCTCATATAATTATACATTTATACTACGTAGTAAATAGAGTACATTACACTCACTCTATGGTTTCGTCCAATTTCTCCTGGTACTTTATTTTTTTTCTTTTACCGCCACTATAACCTCTTAGCTGTTTAGATACATATAAAAAAAAAAATCTATATTTCCAATAAAAGCACTAATGGCTTGCATCCAAACAGATCATAATTGTTTAATAAAGTAGATAGAGTAAATTACACTGGCACTCTGGTTTCGTCATACTTCTCCTGGTACCTTTTTTTCTTTTAGGGCCACTATAACCTCTTGGCTATTTAGTTACATAGCTAGAAGTGCTTCTAGGAGCTTTTCTATTGAAAAAAAAAAACTCTATATTTCTAGTAGAGAAGCAATCAAAAACACTTATGGCTTGCATCGAAACAGATCATAATTCTTTAATAAACCTTGCATAGACGCCCCTTATGCATAGGCGGATCCATGTGGGAGTGAGGGTAGGCAGTGCACCCCCTCATTTTTTAAAAATCACAAGTAAAACTTCTTTTTGATAAAAAAAATTACAAATAAAATCCTATATTTTTGTAATTATCTCTTCTAATTTTATGTATTTGCACCCATTAAATTCAGATTGTATAATTTGCATCCATTGACCAGGTACTAGATACGCCACTGCCCTTATGCTACTTTAATGCCTTAATTGTTTGAAAAACGTTTAGCAGGTGTAGGTACAATCTCGAAATACACCAGTGTAACAATGTAATGCACTCTAAGAGCTATTGCACAATTGAGTCAAGGTTTCGATTCGAGTCTGCAATTTCAAGGCACACACGACGCAGCTGTTCGCACGATTTCAAATTAAAGACAGAGCAGAAAGCATAGTTCGGGAGAGAAGAGGGTCAAAAGGGTACTTGGAAGCGGTGGCGGCGGCGGAGACGCGCTTGTGGCGGCGCTTGCGGGCGGCGCGGAGCTCCTCCATGACGCCGTCGAAGAGGCTTTGGATGGAGCGCGTCTGGGTGTGGGCTCCATGGCGGAGGGAAAGAGAGCGAGAGCGGCGGCGGGAGAAGTGGCGGAGGGCGGAGGAGAAGAGGGGCGGCGGCGAGGAAGGGCGGAAGAGGGAGTAAGTGGTCACTGCTCGAACGGCCATAATGAAAGAAAGAAAGTAAGTGAATTCAGAGAAGCATTGGTGGAGTGGTGCGGTGAGGGTGGTTTTGTTTTCTGCCGGTGAGTGGTGCAGAGTGGAGCTTCGGGTTTACGGTACCATTTCAAAGGGAAGAAGCTTGTTCTGGGACAACCAACAGATATTTCATACTGGATAGCGGTTAGTAGATAGGTAAGTGCAATTCACCGAATGTTATATTACTATTTTATTTTATTTTAAAGAATATTATTTTGTTAAAAAAAATAAAATAAAATATATATATATACATATATATATATATATATATATATATATATATATATTATGATGATCAAAATTATTTTACACCCGCTGTATGAGCATTAAACTCTTATAGAGAAAAAATGATGATACATCGACGGTATTAAATAGTTTTACACTGTATCATAAAATTATTTCAAAAGTCATTTAAATGGTGTGTTGTAATTGACTGGTACATGAACATTAAACTTTTTTTTTATACTTTATTTAATCATTTTTAAAATATATTTTATAAATAAGATGATTATTATTTTTTTTATATATTTAATATTATTTATATTAAAATTAAAAAAATACGATTAATTATTTTTAATTCAACAAGTGTGTGTTTTAAAAATATGAACTTCAAATAATGCAAAGAGATTATTAAAGAAGACTAGCAATCAAGTTAGATCAAGTGTAACTCCAAGAGAATTATACTTTATTGGATCATTTATTTTCCTAAGATCTAATTGTTACTATGAGCCTCTATTGATAGAAGGCTATAAGTGTTTTTAAGGATTTCTCATGTTAGAAAATGCTCTATATTTTTAATAGAGAAACTCTCAAAAATACTCTAACTTGTATTCAATCTAACTTGTATTCAAACAGGTTCTTTGAGATACTAAAAGAAATGTTTTAGTGTAATTCTCTTAAAATTGTCCTCTTGGTGTGTAACTTGATCCTTCATGTAAAAGAAATGCTTTAATCATTTTAGTTCATTATGTTTCTTATATTTATAATGAAATAAGGTGACTTTTAAGTCTTAAGAGGAACTTTTTTTTTTTATATTTTTCATAATTAAAAGTGTGTTTATAAAATTTTAAAGCTCAATTGAACTTTTGGTCCCTTATTTTTTCAAAACCACAATTTTAGTCTCCATAGTTTCTAATTCATACATTTAATCCCCTATTTTCAAAATCAAACAATGTTGGTTCAACTGGTAATTTAAAGTGGTTGACTGTACTTTTTTTATGATTGACTATTAAGTAGTTGACGTGACAACATTAGTGTGTGATTAATTAACTAAAATGAGATTAGTATTTGTTTAATTAATTAACTAAAAAATAAAAATAAATGAATTGTTTATTTTCCCAAACGTTTCTTCTTCTCCAACGAAGCCATCTTCAAACCTGTCTTGAGCTTTCCAACAAAGTCATCTTTGATCCCATCTTTGTGAGCTTTCGAACCCATCTTCCTTCTCAAACTCATCTCCAACCCATCTTCCTTCATCTCAAACTCTTTCTCAAACCCATCTTCCTCTTGTTCGCCTTTTAAAAACCCTAGCCATTGTGACTCAACAACACATCATCGAAAGCAAGGTCATGTCTTCTGGCTCTAGTTCTGAACCCTATAAGCATCGTGTCTTGTGTCATTGTGATTGCAATTGTAATCTTTTTTATATATTATTTTGTAGTAGTGCATGAGCTAAAGAATGCAAAATTATTTTGTAGTAATAATGGGTTTTTGTAATGTTGTTGATGGTTGTAGGTCTAAGTAAGGTTTTTTGATTTGGTGGGTGTTTTCCTTGTAAATTGATAGTAGTTGTTGCATTGTATGAAGTTAATTATGAATGAGAAAAGAGATTGTTACTCTGAGTGAATTTAGTTTATTTGGACATATTTTCAGATATTTGTGGTATTTATGTTAACTTGAAATGGTAGTTTTTTTTTTTTTCAATTTTAGATTTTGTTTTCTTAGTTTTTATTTTGTTTTTTTCAATTTTTTATTTTGTTTGTAAAATGATAGTAGTTTCAGATTTCTTGTAAAATGATAGTAGTTTATTTTTGGCTCTTTTATGACAAATTTGTATTGATCAAACTAGCCATGTATAACAACGGAATCAAAAAAGAGTAAAGAATAAAAAGAGCAAGTAATAGCTAAATTGAATTAATCAAATCAACCATGTATAACAACTGAATCCAAACATTTGATGATATTTAAACTCAAATGATATTAATTGTTGCAACCATGTAAAAGAAATTACATGACATTGGATAAACATAAAAGCTATTATCTTAGTGGTCCATGATAAAAAAAAAAAAAAAAACAAAAACAAAAGACATATATAATAACTACCATAACAATTTGATAGAACAAAAAATATAACATCCTAGAATCGAATCATTGTATCTCCACATCCAAAAAAAGCATAAAAGGATCCAATTATTAGCTAATCACGGGTCTAGTTGTAGTTGATTGCTAGCTTAATGGTAGTGTTCCTAATACTACGACAATGCTTTATGGCGGAACAAATGGTGCTCTTGAATTTACAGTTGGTGCCTTGGCTCATTGATGCATGAAATGTGTTGGCTTAAGAGAAAGTGTACCCTGCACATGGTAACAATGGACCTAAGTCTAGATATCATACCCTAGGGACTAGTTGTGTTCCCAATTAACTCAATATGCAATAACTAAACAATTTGGTTTTTATCAATGAGTTCAAAAGTGATTGTCAATTACTTTGTAAAAAGAATAAAACTTAAACGATTAAGCAAGAGCAGTGTAAGAATTTATCAAATAAATAAAGCATAAAGTTATGATTATAACATGCAATCGAATCCCCCCAATTTCCACTTAATTGAAATTCTAATTATTCTTCAATGAGGATTCAAATTAAGAGAAAGTACAAACACAGAGAATATATAAATGTCAGAAACCCCCAAGATACGTTTGGTCAATCACTATCTTTAAGAAATTCATTTGTTCTACAAGTTCTATCAATTTTACGAAGTTGACCACAAATGCATAAAAAAATGGAATTTAGAGTGATCAGTTCTAATATAATTTAAAATATAGTAACAAAAAAATTGAAAAAATAAAAAGAGGACATTCAATTAAGCTTTAATTGAGGTTCATTAAAGGCAATTACATCATAACTCTATAAAATTAAAATGGGTCTAGCTCGCCATAGGCACAAGTAGACAAACAGATAAATTTGACATAAAAAAGACGAGGGATAAAGAGATGCTACAAATAGAAAACCCCAAATCTCCTTCATGTTCTTCACTTCCCTTCACTGATGCTTCTCTTACAATGCCTTAGCCCTTTCTCAAAAGAATTATATCTAACAAAGCAAAAGATGACCTATTACAACTCAATAGATTACAATTTATATACAAAATCCGAGAAAAGGGCATGGTTGTGCTCAAATGGAGCACGATCGCTCTGAATGGGCCTACACTATAATCTTCAACATGAATGTTGTGCTTAGCATGACCATGCTAAGGTGAGCATGGCCATGCTCAGATGTGACATTGTTGCTCTAACACGGGTTGTTCCTTGAGCACGGTTTCATGCTAAGGTGAGCATGACCGTGCTCAGATGTGACGATGTTGTTCTCTCAAAGAAGCTTGTAGCACGGCCTAGGTAAGGCTGTTTTAGTCAGGACGGTCATGCTTTTCTCTAAAGCCTACTTATGAGCACTTTTTGGTGTCTCTTGGTTGGATTTCCATAATTTCTTGCCTTTGCCTAACTATCATTTCTTTACATAGATCTCATGAGTTTTGTCAAGAAAGTTAGTAGAAATAATAAAAAATGAGACAAAAACTAATGTAAAAACTCATGCAAAAAGTGATTTCTCACTCGTGCAACTGACTGAGCAGTTGAAGTCAGTGCTTGAACAAATTGGCTAGACTAAATATTTGTAGAATCAACTGAAGCAATGGTTGGAGCATGTGCAATAGCAGTAGAAGAGGAAGATTCACCTGGACCTAATTTTATTTTATGCAAAAAAATGGGTTAATACTTATTATATTTTTGTAAAATATACCACAAATTTAAATGTTCTTTTAGATACCTTTGGTTGAGAATTGTGCTTGGGGGTTGGTTTCCTTTCCAAATTATGCGACAAAACCAAAATTGTAAGCTGAAATTATATGAAATTTCAAAATCAAATATCAATGTATATGGGTATAAATTACCTTATTTTCACCTTTTAAAATGTCCCTGTTCACCCCTATTTTACCTTTGCATGTTATAATATTATGATCAACTTTTCCATTACCATTACAAGTAAAACATGTTGCTTGTCTTGGTAATTTGTACTTGTTTTTTTTTTTTTTTGCTTTTCATTGGCCTTGTTCCTGGCCTTCTTAGGTCTCTCAGGTGCTCTCTCTTTCTCAAGTGGATCAATTGAATCACCCTTTTAGGCCACAATAATGTACCACAACATGGTTTAATATAATACGAGTAAGTGGTCATATATGTGAATTTCCTACATATCGGAAGTCAATAAAATGAGCATTTTAGTAGTAAATTTACATCACATTTTAGAGCATTATAACTATATATTTCAGACCATATCAACATTATATTTTCATTCAATTTTAGAGCATTTTAGAAGTCAATTTTCATCACATTTCAAAAATAAATTCAAAACATTAAAACTATATATTTCAGACCAACATAAACAGTAAATTTTAATTCAATTTTAGAGCATTTCAATAGTTAATTTTCATTTAATTTCAAACCATTTCAACGGTAAATTCAAAGCATTACAATTAGGGGTGGATATACAAACTAGTCCATTTAAGTTCGATCTGCGAAATCTACCTTTTATATGGACCAGACTAATCCGGTTCGTGAAAATAAATGGATTTTTTTATGAAGTCCGTATTCGGTCTGCAAAGTTCGTGGACTAAATGGACTGTTCGCGAATTTGTTTAAGTATTTTTAAAAAAATGTAAAATTAAGAAAAGTTTATTTTTTTTCATTTTCATTTAATTTTTTAAACTATGAAACTAATCAAACTATAAATATCATGTACCAATATTTTTAACAAATATTCAAGTATTAACATAGAAAATTAACAACAAATATTTAAACATAACATAAATTTTAATGTCTTACACACTAACTAAAACATTAAATGTCTTAACATTAGTACATTGCACAACCAAATATTAAAGTGTCAATATCTTAAAAACAAACATAATACATTCTTAAATTCAAATACACCAAATAAAATAAACATTCAAGCATCTCTTCCTCCATTTGACTGCACATTTGATGTAGCTTGATCATCATTCACATCATAAGTAAAAAATAAGGTAGTTCAAAAGATAAATAATTTACTACATCTAGTAAAGCAATATAACATGTACCTTGTATATCATATCTTAATCTCCAATCTTGCACAATGTTATATTTACCCCAAAATTTATCAAATTTATTTTTCATTTCAGTTTTCATGGCTTGAATTGTTTGATCTTCATTTCTCACATTATTAATCAACAAGCATTCAATTTTCTATACTTGCATGAAATACAAATTAGATGTGGGATAAGAAGAACTAGATATTAACTCAGTGATTTGATAAAATGGATGCAAAACCTCACATTTTTTCTCTCATATCTCACTCTTCACTAGTAGGACAATTGACATTGCCCATGTCTTCAAATTCAAGACTACTAAAAGCATGTTGATACAAAAGTGCACTCTCAAGTATAAAAAGGTAGAATTCCACCTAGTGCAAACATCCAAACACAAACCTAGTTTGGTATTAATACCACCCACTTTAATGACACAAGCTCTGAAAACCCTCATTTTTCCCTCTAACCCCTTGACATACTTGATGCTTTCTCTAATTCTATGAATAGCACCCCAACAACTTTCAAGCCCTCTTGAAATATCAAATTTAAAATATGAGCAACACAATGAATATGAAAATATTCACCACCACATAATAAATCATTATTTTGCAAAAGAAGTCTTTTTTTCAAATAGTCTTGCATTTTATCATTAGAAGATGCATTATCCAAAGTCAATTAAAAGATTTTTTCAACTCCCCAATCTTCCAAGAAACCATATAAGATTTTGGTGATTTCACACCCATAATGTGGAGGAGGAAAATGCTAAAAATTAAGAATCTTGCTCTCCAACTTCCAGTTTTGATCAACATAATGTGCAATCAATGCAATATAATCCTCTGTAGTACAAGAAGTCCACAAATCTACAATCAAATTATTCTACCATGAACTTTAGACAAAACATTTTTCAATTTCAACTTATTTTTTTCATACAATTTGTTAACATTTTCAAAAGCAACATGCCTAGAGGGCATCTTAGCACTAGGATGCCAATATCAACTCTTTAAACCTCCTATGTTCAATAAAAGAGTATGGGAGATCATGTTCAATTATCATTATAGAAATAAACTCACTTATCACCTCTTGATAAATTATTCTACTTCTTAATTTTCCAATTTAATCAAGCATAATGTTAAAAACTTTTGGCAAGTATACCAAATTTGTTAGGTAATACAACAGACAAAGTCCGAGATCATATACATAGAAATTTGCTAAAATTAAACTATCAATCTAGTATTATATATAAGTGAATAATTAATTGATTGGATAAAGATAAAGATAATATGCAGAATTAAAATACTTAATATAAAATAAGCAAAAGATAAATATATTATTGTAATTGTAAAAGATAAAGATATGATTGAAATTTTAAAAGATAAGATTTGTAATCAAGAGTAAAAAACATGGGGGTTAGTTTCACTAAATTGCCGATCAATGTAATTATATAGATTTTCTCTACTTATAATTCATACGCATTGTTTCCTAACCTATAATGATACTTGAACCGTAATGTCATTGTCTCACATGAAAAAGCCTAAGTTGCTTAACTCAACTCCTAATTCCTTAACAAATTAACCTAAACCACTTGATCAAGAATAAAGGTTCATAAAAAGAGGTTAATAGACGCTACTCTATGTCTAGCAATATAATCTATTAGGAACTTCTTTCATATAGTAGTTTAAAAGTATTTTCCAATAACAAATAAACATATAACACATGCAATTATGGTAGGTCTAACTATAAAACAAGAATTAAGAGTAGAAAGAAGAACAAACAATGGAATAAAAACTGAATAGATAATAAGAATAAATTACATGAAGAGTCGTTCAATTCACCAAACCCCTAACAATAGGAAAACTAGCTCATCATAGAAATGAGGAACCTAAAATAAAAATATAAAAGTGTTTGAAATTTGAAAGAATGAAACACTTGATCACGATTGCACCCTTGAGCTCCTGTTTTCAACCGCGTAGAACTCCTCTCCAAAAAATGTTTCATCCTTTAAATAGATGTGTTCCTTTATTTTGAGCCAACTGCATAAAGCCTAACTCACTCTATGAGTTAAGAAAGTGGTACCACTTCAAATTTGTTTCAATGTATTCATTTCCTACAAAAATTTCACAAAAAGTAATAAAATCCTAGCAAGATAAAGATATGAAATTAAATCCTAATTAATCAAGGTCAAACAAAATATCAAATAAGAGAAAAGTAAGATAACCACTATAAATTAAGAATCAATTATGAGTAATAACAACGGCTATCACATAAGTTCTCCAATATCAAACTCCACAATTGAATGTGGCCAATTCTCACATCTTCTATAGTGACAACTTAAAGTTGAAGTTTCATTGTCACTCCCACCGCCCACAAGGTCTTTCTTACAAAACTTGCATTTGGACCTCACTCTCTGATCAAGATGTTAAATAGATTTCTCAAAATAATTCCATACAGTAGATGAAAGAGTCCTACACATTTTAGCTGACTTTTCACCATCATTAAGTTCATCTTCTCCAACTTCATTATCATTGATGACATTTTTATCTATTTCAACATCAATCTCAATCTCAACATTTTCATCTAACATAACCTCAAAAGAATCCATAGTTTCATTTTTTTCTATTAGCCTATTACAAACTAATTAACAAAGGGAAAAACACAAAAAAGGCAAAATGAATATAGTGAATCAGTGATAGTGTGATACAAAACAGAAACACAAAACACAATAGAAATAAAATGCAACAACAAACAAATAGAAACACCAAATGCAATAGAGACAAAGTTCACATATACAAACCAAGGGACCGGATGAGGTGTAGCGGTGGTGCGACAATGCAAACCAGGGGACAGGAGGAGTTGTAGCGTGGCGGAGTTGCAGTTCAAGGAGGGGCGATGTCGACAACCTGAGTTGCAAGGAAGGGTGATGCCAACAACCTACGACTTTACGGTGCGAGGAGGGGCAACGAATTAGGGGAGTAGCACGAAGGGTGGCGTGAAGGAGCGATGACGGAGGAACTATGAACATAGTGCAAAGTGAACCAAAGATGGAAGGAAGAAGAGAACTACAACGATTGCATTGTTTTTAGGTTTACTTTTTATTTTGTTAGGGCCTGGGGTATTCCTTTTTTTAGGGTTTACTTTAGGCGAGTTAAACGGGTAATTCACAAGTCTGCAGGTTAAAAGGACCGATCCATAAGTCCATATACCCACCCTTAATTATAACTATATATTTAAAACCACCATAAGCAATAAATTTTCATTCAATTTCAAAGCATTTTAGCAGTCAATTTTCACCACATTTCAGACCCTTTTAGCAAACCACTATAAGTAGTAAATTTTCATTCAATTTCAGAGCATATCAATGGTAAATTTTCATCATATTTCAGACCATTTCAACATTAAATTTAAAGCATTATAACTATATATTTCAAACCACCACGAGCAATAAATTTTCATTCAATTTCAGAGCATTTTGAGTAAATTCATAGCATCACTATAAGAAAAATGGCATATTGCAACGATTAGTGTGTAATCGTTGCCGCTTGAATATCAGAATAGTTATCACGATGATTTTTTTGGACTATAGCTATTTCATGAAATATTGCGACAGTTACTTAAATAATCGTCGTGATATAAAAATAGCGATAGTTACTAAGCTAATTGTTGCAAAGTTTTTATAAAAAAAAAAAGAAGAAGAAGATAGAACCCTCAGTCTTAACGGAGGCATGTGAAGATGGCACAGAAGTCATGATTCAAATTAATGCGGTTCTTTTATAAGCAATCTACAAATTTTGTGCGTTTGTTATTTGTTTTATCTAATCTAATGGGACTATGAAGTGTTATAAAACGAAGAAAATCGAAAATTAAAGAGTTTGATACACTCAATTGGGAAGTGGAATGTGAATTAGGATGTTGATAAAGCAAATAAATAAATGAGAAGTTAAGAAATAAATGGGTTGCTGATCGAGGCCGTACCCAAACCAAATAAAAACAATTAAATGCAGTACTAGGAAGTGATCCTAGGTCGTCTCCCAGTGAGCAATGATCAAACAAACGTTCATAACACTAAACAACAATAAAACAAAGTAGCAAATTGGGGGTTTTCTTTGCTTTAATAATTTAAACAAAGCAAGCAACTTGAATTAAAAATAACAGAACTAAAACGTGTTGTTTCCCCTTGATTCAAAAGCAAGCCTCTTATCCTAGGTTACGAGAATCTATCCCTAATCAATTCAGCCACTTAGTCCAACCCGAATTAATTTACTAAGCGAAAATTAATACAAGGTTTTCATTATGTGATTAAGCAACACATACACCAATTAATTCCTCTCACAGGTCCATCACGAATAATTGGTAAAGGGGAAAACTGATCGAAATTAACATTAATAACAAAACCTCAAAGAGAACTAGTGCTTAGTCCTCAAGAGAAAACAATACTGAAAATTTAACCTTCCATTCAAATTAAACAAAGAATCGAAACGTAAATAGCAAAATGCAAAACAGAAAACGAAAACAAGAATAGAAGACAAAAACGAAACTGGGAATGGAAACTCAAAACGAACCAACAATGAAGAGCGAAAATGGAAATAGAAGCAGAGAATGAACAAAAACGCTGCTCTACATGAACAGTAGCATGCTGGGGACGTGAAACCCTTTTCTCAATAGTGAAAAAAATGAACTAAACCTAACAGCCCCCTTTTCTCTGACAGCTGTACCTGGGGCTTAAATTCTGTCTCTCTCGAAAGTCACTTACACAAAACCCTAGGTTACTAATCTGATTTTGGGCCCATAAAAATCTGATGTGGCCCAATTACAAAATACAGCAATAAAATAAAATAAAACTGGACGACACATAAAACTAAAACAGTCTCCTCTCTTCAAGCCCAAAATGGTTCAGCCCAATTCTAGATCCAAGCCCAATTGCTTATAATTCTCCTGAAATCAAATTAAAATACAGAATTAGTCAAAACGGCCCAAATGATAAAACTGCATAATTAATTTGACAATTAAGGCTAATCAGTAATTAAAATGATGACAGAAAGGGGTAAGAAATAGGAGAAAATAATGACACATCAGTTGCTATAGTGGATTTTGAAGGGACAACGGAAGCCATTGGTGGGGGAGGAGAGAGAAATAATCAAACAGAGAAATAAGTGGGAGTGAGAAGTGGAATTAGTTTTTTTTTAAAATAAAAATAAATTACAATAACATCCCTTAAATAAATTTACTAAAATACATAAGTTAAATGATTATTTAGTCCAAAATTTTTGGTATAGGTTGCTAATGCGCACTAATTGAAAAAGTGGTGTATGCATATTAACAAATCCTTATATATATAGCATTTCAAGTGAGAGGACATGTTTATTATGAGAGGTGAGAAGTTTAAATAATAGTTATTGATTAAATCTTAATGGTCCAGATGTAATTTTGAATTAAAATTAAATATGATATTCACCCTATACAATCATATCTTTCATTCACATTTACACGCAGTTGTCCTCAACACCATCACCACCATCACCACTATCACCATCACTAGCATGGTCACCATCATTGTTTTTGTCGCCACCACCAATAGGGCCATCATCATGATTGTTGTCCCCATTGTTGCTGCCACCACTATCATGGTGACGGTGGTTGTTGTGATGGTGGTGGTGGTGGTGGTGGCAACAACAATGGGGACGACAACCATGATGGTGGCTCTATTGGTGGTAGCGGCGGTTATAATGGTGGTGGTGGCGGCCCACCACCAACAGGGCCACTGTCACCGCCACTAACATCATAGTCATCATTTTGGTTGTTATCGCCACCACCACTGCTACGGTGGCAGCGGCGACAACAATAGGGATGACGACCATAATGGTGGTGGTGATGGTGATGACAAAATAATTAAGGGAGATATGGTTGTATATAATGAAGATCACATTTAATTATCATTTAAAATTACATCTGAACCATTAATATTTAATCAATGGTTATTATTTAAACTTCTCATCTCTCATAATAAATATGCGCTCTCACTTGAAACGCCGTATGTATATAGGGGATGACTCGTATGAGAAACTGCATTTTTATGTGAGAATGAGAATAGACATTCTCATCCATTGGATTAATTTAGACAGTAAGGATTAACGCAATCTTTTAAAAATTAACATACAACTACTTCATTTGATTTCTCTGCATCCAAAATTTAAAAAAAAAAAAAAAAAAACCTTCTCCTTCCCTTCTTTATTCCAAGTATAAATGGCCGTTATGCTTTAAAACCTCTACTAAACAATTTTACAACTCATGTTTTTAAGCAACATGCTAAAAAAACATTATTGGTTCAACTAGTGATATGAGATGCTCTTTCAAAGAATATGGGACACATGCTATAATCAAACACTTTTTTTATAGGCTAAGATAAAATATTATTAATAATATTCTATGACTTACAAGAAGTGATAAAGTAATATAATAACTCTCCCTTTAATCATAATTCTTATTAGCATAATACCACAGTAGTGATTGCAAGTGACATATTATCCTATCTTTATATGCTTAATCACTTATATCTAATTAAAGCAAACTATTGTTTCTCAATACATATAACCTGTATTTTTTCTTTTTACTAAAATGCATTTTTTATCCCTTTAGTTTTTGAAATTTGCCATTCTGGTCCCATCTTTTTTAATTAGTTATTTTATCCCTCCATTTTGTAAGACTTAATACTCATTTTAGATACTGTTATTTCTTTTTTTATTCAATTGAATCTTGATATTATTTGTCTAATTAATTAAATTTTCTTATTTTTTTTCAATTAAATCATAATATTTGTTAAAAATATTTAATTGAGTATTTTATGTTTTTTAATATCGTCTCCTTAAAGGAGTTGATAGAAATCCTAATTGAATATTTTTAACAAATATTATGATTTAATTGAGCATAAAAAAAATAATAGGACTTAGTTGATTACACAAATAATATTAGGAATTAATTGAGTATAAAAAATAAATAACAAAATTTAATTAACTAGGCAAATAATATCAAGAGTCAATTAAAAAAAAAAATATATCACCTAAATGAATATTAATTCATTTTTAAAATTTTGGAATTTTCGTCCCATCATCCACACAAAAGGACTTTGAGTGTTACTTCCCTTACTTTGTTCCATCTTGTGTAATAATCTTAGCAATTAATCTAAACTAATGATAACATAGACTTGATGCCAGCCTCCCATTTAGCATAATTTTACATTTCATTTCTTAAGTTCAAACGATCATTATTTCACATCGTCATTTGGGCTCCAAAGATAAAACATGTTAATTTCAATTTGATGATTCTTTTCTCACGAAGACAAAATTAATAAGGCAGCGGTGTAAAATGTTGATGTAGCTGCATTGACATGTTCTGTTTTGGTGTATAAAACAACAAAACAAATTAACATAAATAACAAATCATGAGGGACGAAAATTTGTATTTCTAGACTGAAGGACAAAAATTGCAAATTTTAAAAAATAGAGGGATTAAAAATGTATTTTAGCCTTTTTTTTCTGTTAAAAAAAATTAACAAATAAATCACTAATATTTTTTTATAAAAAAAATATTAATTATTTCAAAATTTAGTTGGGATTCGAAGAAAGAACATAAAAATAAACTTCGCATAAATAGTTTTGAGTAGCTTATTATAAATTTTTTTATTTCTAATTTTTCTTCAATAAAAATAAATAACTTTTATTTTAAATAATTTTTACTGAATATTTGGTCCCATTTTTACTTAAAATTAATTTATAAGTTAAATGGAATTGAAGAGAATTTTCCACTTGATATTGAAAAACCTGACCCAATGTACAGAGCCATTGGGAGCATTCAATGGTGATAAATTTTGGACCATGAGATCAAACGTGAGTGGAATAGGGACATCTCCTTCCTTTTTCTTTGGCTAAAATCAATTTTTGATTTTAGGATTTTTTTGTTTTAAAAAATTATTTTTGTCATTTATGTTTTTGAAAGTTTCATTTTTTATTTTCTCTCTCTTTTTTTTTTTGTTAGAAACGCTAGTGTTTCTATTAACTTTTAAATTTATAATGACTAAATGTCATTTTTTATCATTTATGTTCTAATGTTTATTTTTTATTTTTTTGGTATTTTAAGTTTTAAAATTTTTATTTTAATCTTTTATCCTTTTTTATCCTTTCAAAAGTATCATTCTAGTCTTTTCTTTCATTTTTGGTTAGAAACATTAGTATTTTTCTTAATTTTTAAAATTTTAAATAATTAAATTAAAATATTAGCTTCTAAAAATCGTCGCTATTTATATTTTATCTCAAATTATAAACCACTCAAAAATTGCATTCCTTCCAATTTAGAGCGCAACGAATTGCGAATTTAGAAAACCCAGAACAAAAGAGAAGAAAGAGCCATGTGAACTTCAAAGACGTTAAGGTTAAGAGAACTGTTTCCAAATTGCATGGTGGACGAATCTGCCTTCCACTTTCTCGAGGGTCCTCTACGACACATCAAGGACGCACATTTTTGTTAACTAATAAATTTTAAAATAATTAATTTATAAAAGTAACCCTAAAATCCCTTGAGTTAATGATTTTAAAGTTAACAAAAAAATACTAGCATTTTTAACGAAAAATAAGACTTTTGAAAACATAGATGACAAAAATAAAAACTTCTTAAAACTTAATGTATCAAAACGAAAAAAAATAAAAATAAAACATAAAGAACAAAATATAGTATTTAACTATTTATAAAAGTTTTTAAAACATCAAATATTCCAATAAACTTTAAAAATTTAACGTATCAAAATGGAAAAAAAATACTAAAACAAACTAACAAAAGTTACATTTAGGATTTATCCATAAATGCTTTTAGGAGAATAAAAAATAAAATGAATTTCTTCTTAAATTAAAATTAATTTATGTACAAGTTAATTTGTAGAAATTTCTCTCTAAAATATGTTATGAGACTTTTACAAATTAATTAATATAAAATATAATTATAACTTATGAGTAAATTCATTTTATTTTTTTTCTTATTTTATTGTTGTTAGAAGCATTTCTGGATAAACTTACCCAAAGATATCCTTAATCTTTTTCCGTCATGTGTCACCAACTTAAAATAAAAGTCTTCTCTATTTCATTTTTTTAACGTACCAAAGAAGCAGAAGAAAAAGAGCTTCATCTTCCACCCTCACTGATGCAACAAGAGCCTGCATCTGAATCCTTTCTTCTTCTTTTTCTCTTTCATCTAATCCATTCAATAAAACTAAGCACAAAACGTGAAGGGAAGTGCATCAATGCTCAAAGTTTCGTTTCCAGCTTGTTAAATTTGCTTCGTATGGAACTTTTCTCACTTTTCTGTTTTTATTGATAATTGATGAGTACTGAAATTTTGTTGTGTATTTTGGTAATAATTGTTTGAATCTTAAGTTTTTTTTTTTTTTTAAATTCTATGCTTCTCACTTACTTTGAGATGAATGAAAATTTCTTTTGGAACCTTGTTTCTTCCCTGTGTGAGAGAGATACAGAACATTTGAGCAATTTGTAATGCAATCACAAAGACAACTTTTTAGCAAACAGAAGTTAGGGTGATACATTAATCATCTGTGACTATAAGTGTAACTTTGATCTCAGACAAAGTGAGAAAGATACCTAAAAACAACGAAAATCAACCAATATTTATATACACATGAAAATGAACAAATCTACAGAGGCAAAATGTATTTTCTTTTTAATCATATGGTAAAAACGAAAGAGCACTGCAGTTTTTTTGTGAGAACCTGAATGAAACACTATTATGAACAAATGAACAAATCTCATTCCAACTATCACACTTTTGTCAAAACTCAACTAACTACAAAGTTGAGTACACAATTGCTGGATCTGGGAGCTGGTTGGATTTTGCATGAAGTATGTACTGGATTTACCATTGCTTGAGCATGTTACGTTCAGCTGGTTGCCAAGCTGGTTTGACTGCATTTGTGGTATTTTAACAACATTGATATATCAATATTTGAGAACCAGAAAACAATTAACAAAAAATACATTTTGAAATGGTTAACTTTAAGTACAAGTCATCTTTGATAATAAAAAGTAAAGTTTAATGCATTGGCAGTATATTTTACATTATCACTCAATCACAATTAATTATTTGCATGACTTTTAAGATAATTTTATAAAAGTCAACTAGTTTATCATACAGGAGGTTTGTGTTTGAGTGAAAGTGGAAAATTATTAAACATTGTCTGTGTATAATCATTAAACTCTACAACTTAATGTATTAAATGTTTTTAATCCCTACAAATAGGGTAACAATTGCATTTAGTTCCTTACAAATAAATCATCTTTTTTTGTCAATCATTTATTGGCAAGTGTCCTTATTTCCATAAACGAGTGACCAAAAGGAAACAATTTATATTTAATGGACTAAAACCAAACATTGTCCTATGTGTAGGGACTAGAAACATATTTAGCCTCAGAGCATTTTGTCTAATTGATGGTAACATGTTATAAGAACCAATCCATAATGTTCATTGCATTAATTATTTTTAGACTACGAATACTCCTAACTAAAAAAGAGAGAGAAGTATTAATGACAATGGTAGTTTTGGAAAAAGTTATAAATTTAAGACAAACTTATTGTTATCGACTGAATTAACCACTTTTCTTAATCTTATTCTTGACGAATTAGGTCATTAGGTCTTACAAATAGGAACGAGGAGAGTATTAGTTTTGGAGATCACCAAATTGTTTAGAGATATTATAATAGAAGACAAAATAGTAACAATAAATGAAAAAGGGGTTAACTGTTAAGGATAATAACCCATTCATAAAAATGTAAGTGAAAAATAAGTAATTTCAGAGGATCTGATAATTATTATTCATATGAAGAGGCTTTCAGGTCAAAATGCTTACCTCACAATATGCTGCCTCAGTGTGGCAGCTCCATTTTGAAGTTGGAACACAAGACAGATAATGGCACCAGGAGCAGTGATCATTTGCATCAACACCACGGAGAAGGGCAACTAGCCCTACAGAAAGCCTGTTACATTAGACAATTAGCTTTAGACAGAACAAGTGACCAAAATGAAAGATGAATAAAAAAGGAAAAGCAAGAATAGGCAGAAGTCACAAAGCAATCATGCACAAAATTGATTTTCATATATACAAGCATATTTCCATTAAGAGGAGTGCTAGTGATACTCTCTATGTGATTAATTGAGTGTTGTTAGCATTTCTCTTCCATTAATGAAGGATAGATTTATTTCTTCATCAATCTTGGGTTGGTTTGCTTGATGAAAAAACAAAAAACAAAGAAACAAAATGTTTTGAGAAATCCTAGCTACCCAGTGGTCTGCAACATCCAGCATGAACTAGGAGATCTCCTCAGTAGTAATTAACAATTATAGTAGCTAGCTAGACTTTCTGTAGCATGATTGTCAGAGGCACCAAAATAAAAACACAAATAAGGAGATAACTCCAACAACACCTGAGCATTTTACTAAGTAATTAGAATCATGAAACAGTTTTAATCTGTTAAAAAAAATGAAAGAGTTTTAATATACAGTAAATGTAACACAGAACTTTGATATGTTTTCAGATTCCTCCTAAAGCAAATAACTTGGTATTGCATGTTATATGTATTTTTTGTTTAGTATAGTAGAAACTGAATTTCAAAACCTTTAACTACCTGAGGTAAACCAAAACTGCATCTACCCCAATTAAGGAAAGTCCAGGTTTCATGTTACATAGTTAATTATGCTTAAGTCTCTCCTTATATCATACATTACACAGAGCAACTTGATCTCAGAAAAAAAAATGACAGTTCAAAAATGCTTACCCAACAACTAGAATGACCAGGGAGAAGACCCATAAGATGCACTGATATTTCTTGAATTTAGGCTTGGCTCGTCCTGGAGAATAATTTAGGGGAGCATATCGCTGGTTAACCCATCCGAACTGGGGGCGTATCAAAAACACAAATCCAAGAAGAAATCCTGTAAGAAAGCCTCCGATATGAGCGAAATTGTCCACATGAGGGAGAATTCCAACTGCTAGATTGATAACAATGATGATCACAAGGGTGAGGAGTGCTGCTAGCTTCACATGGAAAGAAAAATCTTGATTTGTCAGTAGGTTGCTTTCAAGAGCATGATCTTTTTTTCCTTTTAAAACACTCAACAGTTACAAATGAGAAATTAATAAGCACCTTGTTATCATATATAGACCAGTTAGTAATGAGTTCTGAAAGCATGCCTCCCAGCAAGCCGAAAAGTGCACCGGAAGCACCGACAGAAATGTTTGCTTGGATGAAAAGGGCAGAAAGCAAGCTCCCCCCAAATCCAGATATGACAAATAGCAATCCAATAAGCACTGTTGTACAAGTACACAAGAAAGAATCAGTGAAGAATTTAGAGCTAAACCAGGCAAACAATAACATGACAGAAAAAAATTATACCTCTCAAAAGAGAAACTAGGCTAAAAGGGATAATCTTTGGTGTCATTTTTATCTATTTACCAAACAATAAGCATGTTTTTAAGTCTATAAGAGGCTACCATGTTTTTAACCTTAACCAACTATCAATTACTAGTTGTAGAATGTAAACTACCTTCAGTTGTGTTGGTTGATATATTTTCCTTTTTCAGAACAAAGTAGCAATTTACTACCGTCCAGTTGTTTATCTATCTACTTTCCAACTCAAAACCATAGAGAGTATACACAAGTTTGAGTAATACAGAACAGAAGAACTCTTAGCAGAAAAACCATCCTATAATTTGGTTCTGTCACTGGCATATGTTATTTACAGCAACATTTAAACAAATGTTTGGCCATCCTATAATAATTAATACCAAAATTTGGTTCTAGTCCCTTAATATCAGATTTGGCTTGTGTTCCTTATTTTTAAAAAGCGGTATTTTCTGGTTCTGGAGTTCTTGTCATTAGTAGCACTTAATGGATCTATGATAACGGCAAAAGACCAAAAGTGCTCACTTTAGCTAAGAGACAAAAGTCAACACTCAAATTTAGAGATACTAAAGGCCTGTTTGGGAATTTTTCTGCAGAAGTGCTTCTAGGAGAATAAAATACGAATAAAAAATGAAATTAGTTTCTCCATAAGTTAAAATTAGTTTCTTCAACAGCTAATTTGTAGAAGTCACACATTTTTAGAGAAGATATATGAGAGAGTTTTTACAAATTAGTTGTTAGAGAAGCTAATTTTAGCTTATGGAGAAACTCATTTCATTTTTTCTTCATATTTTCTTCTAGTAGGAATGCTTATAGAGAAGTTTATCCAAACAAACCATAAGTCCAAAACCAAAATCTGGTATATTTGCAGGACCAAAAATATATTTGATACTATGAAAGACTAAAGTCCTATAGAAGCTTAAAATTGCAAGCTACTACATAAGAAACAAGCCTTAATCTTGAAAATGTCACACATACCAAACCCAAATTCTTGCTCAAGCCGAATTCCAATGACTAGAATACCCAACATATTTGCCAACAGATGGAAAACCCCAGCATGTAGCCACATACAAGTAATGAGGCGCCACCCTTGGTGTCTATGAACCACTCTTCCCACATCAAGAGCCCCCATCTTTTGCAACCTGAACAACAAACAAACCCCACTTGTTCAATCCCAGTAACAGTTAATCTCATAATCAAATTTCCCATCAGATAAATAAAACCACTCATGTAAGAAACATTCATAAATTTCAGCCTCAACTATCACATAAATACTATTACCATTTCAACATCACCGTCACTGTCACCACTACTAATAGGTAATAATAAATTTATAAACACAGCCTATGGTATTGTAGCCGGTCTCAAATTCGGGTAAAGAAAGAGAGTTGTGTTATGCCCTCAACAGCCAAAATAAAACATATACCTAACATGGATCACTGTCTTTAACTGAGTTGAATGACTTTGTGTGATCCATGTAGTTGACCTCACCTAGCGATTTAAACTTTTTTGCTGCTGTTGTCATCTATATTCTGTAATCAATAACAATTATAATGGGAATATCCCATTTGTTGGAACTTTTATCCTTGATTCTTTTTAAGTAACTACCATATTTGTCCACATTGCATTTTCTATTTAACTTCCCCTCTCCTGTGTAGTTAACGGCTAACTTTCATTTCCTATTTAACCTTCCTCATCTCTCTCCCTCTTTTAAGTTAAGATTGACTTATAAGTTAAGATTGCCTTCTTCAATAGTCAATTAGTAGAAACCTTGTTGATACGACAATTCAATCAATTCGCGAGGAAGACAATTCTAACTATTATATAAGTTAATTTTATTTTTTTTTCATATTTTCTTCTGCTAAAAGTCACAGTATACTCACATTGGAGCCTTAAACAAACTAACAACAACCAAGGGGTCTATCTATGGTGCGGAGTTCGATTCCTATGATAAGAAAAACAAACTAACAACAACAATAACAACAGAAGAAGTGACTCACGTCAACGACGAAGGGCCTAAGAGGGGGTTTTCTTTGAATGGCTGGAACGAGAAGCGACCCAAGAAGGAAGCAATGCAGGAAACAGAGTTATGGGGGCAGTTATTGACATACATAGTGATGACAAACAAAGCGATGTTGGCAACCACAAAGAGAGGTATCAACCAAGTGAACCATTTTCTGTAATGCTTCACTTCGCCCTCCGCCACCGCCGCCGCCGCCGTCTCCACCGCGTTGGTGGCGGTGGCGCTTCTCTTGGAGGAGTTGACCCTCAGGTGGATCTCCAGCGGGCGTGGCTCTCCGGACATAATGTGGATTTGGTAAGAGCTCGGAATGGATTGAGTGAGTCAGAGGTGGGTGATGTAATAAGTATGAACATAGGGGTATTGTTAATGGAGGTTTAGCTCAACTACTTTGGGTGGACTTTTTGGACATTGTTTGGTATTTGGGTTTGTTTTGTTGAATAAGGAGTTTTAATATATAGTTTTAATGAGTTTCTATTCTGAGAAGGAATTTTGTTGGGAAAATGGGATAGCGTGTGGATTCTCCTCACCTCACCTCGAAAAATTCAAAAGACATATACGAGTCTCCTGTTTGATTTTAGACTAGTGTAAAATAATAGAATAAAGGTAATGGATTGCTTAACAAAATTAACCTAGAAAAGAACAAGGGTGGAGTAATCATCGGGTAATCATTATCTTTTATTTTATATAATTTTTAAAATAATTTTATAAAAGATAATTAACTTATCATAGAGAATTATAATTATTTAGTCGAATAAAACTTTACTACATTATTATTATTATTAATATATTGTCTTTATTCTCTTATATTAATATACTATATGTCTAATCCTAAATACAAATAACATATGACAAATTATCAATATTAAAGAAATGAATTATTTCATAAATTTAAATTTTATTTCAAAAAAAGTCATTTAATTTTAAATTAAGTGAGGGTAAAGTAGATAAAGTAAGGGTATAAAAATCATTTTATTAAAAAAAGTCTTTAATGCCTATAAATAAGACAAAAAAAGAAGTAAAAGTATTGTTTATATATAGGATCAAATTCAAAGGTTTTTTTTTTTTTTTGGTAAAATATGTTTTTGGTCTTAAATTTTTTGAAATATATGATTTTGGATTTTAAACTTATGACTGATTATGATTATGGTTCTCAAACTTTTTTCTACACAGAAATTTTTTTTATTGATAGGTCCTGGTAATCAGGATTGCTAAAGACAATGAATGTAGTTTTATCCTTAGAGATTTCGTCCGAACGTACCATCACCTTAACGTTATTTTCTTATGTGAGATTATGGTAAATTCAAAGCATATAGAGGAAATCGAATCACTTCTTTATTTGATTCTTGTTTTTCAGTTGACCTTATTGTTGGAAGAGAAAATTACCTTGATCTTATGTAAAAAGAAACCGTTTGATTACAAATATTTAAACTTCTCATCTAATTTAATTAATATTCAAATTCATGCGTCTAATAAGCAAGTGTGGAGGCTCATTAGTTTTTATGATCATTCAAAGCGTGACACAGGAATTGACTCGTGAAATCTTCTAAGCATATTTTCAAATGATTCATCTTTACCCCTAGTGCGTTTATGACAATTTCAATAACTTTTCTTAAAATGATGAAAAAGTTGAACTCTTCATGGCTCCTAAATCCAAGATGTAGCCCAGGAATGACTTAAGGAGGCCATGATCACCCCAAACTTTTGAATTTTCTTTAAAATTTTTATACAAAATTCATTTATAACCCCCTTAATAAAATTGAAATATAGCATTAACAAAGACCTTTTATCTTGGCCCCCTTCAAACAAAGTTTCTACCAATGCCACTGTCTTAAATAGTTTTTTATTCAAATCTTCAGTATCTTCCAATAAGGATATTGGTACACTTGGGCTCAAAGGCGTGGTAATTGAGGAAATTGGCAACTCTTGACCAGATTGATCTTTTTCCAAATTTTAAAGTTGACGAATAAGGTGGCTGCAAAGTCTGATTAGACTAAATGGTGCCGATAGTAGAAATTATACACGATTGTGCTTAGTTACATGGATGATCAAGTTGCAACAAGATTTGAGGAAATCACAAATAATTTGAAAAGCCTTGTTAGTCAAAAGGAAGTAGAGTTGTCAAAATGGATCAATCTAGTTCGTTGGATCCAGCCCACCTTGTTGATGGGCCAGGCCAACCCAATTCATTCCCTAGGGAGTTCTAAAAAATGAACTCGGACTAGTCTACCATGGGTTGGTGAATTAAATAGGCCAACTCATCAACTCATTTAAAAGTTAAAAAAAAAAACAATTTAAACACATTATATATTTTTTTATACGAAAAACATTTAATTAAAAAAAAAGTGAAATCACATTACAAAATATTAAAAAACAATGGAAAAGCAACTCTTGATGGGTTCATGAGTTAGCTCATGGTGGGTCGGGTTCAGTTTTCGAACTTACAAAAAAAATTGTTAATTTTCTAGTCTAGACCTGTGGTGGACTAAGCCAACCTGTGGGTTCTGACTCATTTTGACAACTTTAAGAGGAAGCATATTGGCAACAAGAGCGAAAACTTTTGGCTCAAAAGGATGGTGATTTGGGATTTGTTTAGACACATTACTCTAGAAATATTACTAGGATATGAAAATATGAAGAAAAAAAATAAAATTAACTTATCTAGAAGTTAAAATTGTTTTTTTCAATAACTAATTTGTAGAAATCTCACTGTTGAGATACTAGGTTATTGGGTCAATGGTCGAATCAGTGGATTGCTTATTGACTCGCATAACCCAGTCTCTATTAAAAAAAATTAAATATTTATTCTATTCAAATTTCATACTTGTACAATTTATTAAAATTTCATACCATATTTATAAAGACAAAATAATAATAATAATAATACATTAAAATATTTTCCACGAACTCATTTTTGAAATTCAAATTCATTGATATCCATGATTTATTTGATTATTTTTTATTAATAGTAATTTATTAGAATATTTATTTAATTATTTTACATTTTAATAATATACAATATATTAAATAAAATATAATTTAGTTAATGAATAATAAAAAAAATATAAATACTTTAGTTAGGCTAAAATAAAAAGGTATATATTTATATGTTTACAATTTAATACACAAATATCACCTTGGTGAAGTGGTTAATGCATTGTAAATAATCCAAATGACTTCGATAAAAGAGCTGTAAAAACAATTGAAAGAAAAAATTAGTGATTGAAAAATAATTATAAACTATAAATTTTCAACTTTATCAAAAACAACTTATTTTTTCAAATTTAATCTTGATACCCAAATATGTTAGATTTTTTTATAAACAACTTAAATTTTTCAAAAATAGCTTAAATATAAATCTCAAATATGCTCTAATTATTATTAATTATTATACTTACAGAAATTTAATATGCATTGCTCCACGTACAAATAGAGAAATTAGGTGGATTCATTACGTGAATGTGAATCGGGCTTGCCTTCAATATTGCTAAACCCCAATCAATATTAGAAAAGGCCAACATACCCTGCTGCAGTACATAGAGGCTTGGCAGATGATATGTTTACTTCCTCTATCAAATTATACACCTGCCTTTTAAAATAAAATTCCTAATTTATCCTCATCCCTATTTCATTCTAATTGTTCTCTTTATCCATTTTCTTCAGCAAAACATACCCCTCTTTCACTTTTCACTATGCCCATAAATGATGGCTATTTCTTTGCAAAATTAATAGAAGAGCTCAATTTAATCTACTCCCATTCCACACTTACCTATGTGACAATTTTATATATTTTTTAATTAATTATAAGAAACTAAAATATTAAAGGGTTCTAACCTAATGCTGTCTTTCTATTCATTTTCTTCTTCATTGTGTCGTGCGTTCTTCCCTTCTTCATTGCGTCGTGTGTGCAGCAATGATACCACCGCACCATCCACTGCCACCATTGTCGCTCCTTTATAGCCACCACACTGCCCTAAAACCAAACACCTCTATCGTTGCAAATCACACATTGGCCTGCCAACACCTCCGTTGTGCATCCTTTCTCCAAACCAAACACCGTCGTCCAGCCCCACCACGAACCATCATCACATGCCGCTACCACCGTGCATGCGTTCTTTTTCAACCACGCCGCCAGTGACGTCGTCCACCACCACCACTAAGCGATCTTCTCATTTTTTTTGAACCAAACATCTCCGTTACAACTCAACTATCTCCCTCTCCACCTTAGTAAAACAGGTTCATCATCTTTTACTTTGCATTTTAGGATTGATATTTACATTTGTTGTATTGCATTTAAATTTAGCATTTGCATTGTTATAATTTCAAATGACATATTACAAGGAATGCTTGCTGGTTTTGGAATAAATGACACATATTTGTGAAGTTTAAATTTGTTTTCTATTATCTATTGTAGTGTTTGGATTAATGTCATTGTTGATAGATAATGAGAGATTGGATAGTTTTAAAATTCAATTAATGAAACTTTCAAAGTGAGAACCATACTTGGGTTGCCAATAATTTCTATTGTTCTACTTCCATTATGCATAGTGTTTATGTGTGAATAACATAATATGTAATAAAATCTTGGGGTTTCCAATCTAGTATGTTTGGTGTCTATTCTTATATTTAACTTTGACATATGAAAGGAAATGTAATTGTGAAAACTTTCTTAATTACAAAGATACTTAATGTATAACAGGACTTTAATGTTCCTGACTTGTGAATCACAATTCACGACCATTAAAGTTGTGATCAAGAATTTACTTAGTTCATATAATGGTTATGAAATACCTTTTTTCTAATGATAGGTTGTACTATATAAAGCTGAATACAGTTATGTCTCTTATATACATTAAGGTTGGATTTGAGTAAATAACTCAATTAAGCACTTATTGAATAAGTATTTATCATATAAGTGCTTAAATGTAAGTTATTTTTCTAATTGAAGAAGAATTCAATTTAAACTATTTTCACACAAGATATAAGTTTTTATTAGTTATCCTAGTAAGCTTATTCAAATAAGTTGCAAACAACTTATGGACATATCATAAGTTATTTAAGTTATTTTCATAAGTTTTTTCAAACACATATCATAAGTTATTTTTGTAATGTCTCTAAGCAAGCATTAGTTATTTTGATTTCTAAACTTGAAGATTGGTTTTATTGAACTGTTGCATAAGGGACAGCCTGCCTACTGTTAATTTTTTGCTACAACAACAACTTTTGTAAGGGGCTACTGCCTTAGCTCTTTAATGTATTTTGGTTCAGCAATTCTACTTTGTCGGGTAGTAGGAATTTGGTAAGAATTGATTTTATTGAGTTGCTACACAAGTGGTAGTTTATTAATTTTTTGCTGCAGCAACAATTTTTGTAAGGGACTGTTGCCTCAATTCTTTATTGGTAAAAATGGTTCTTTTACTAGCAGTAAACAAGCTAGACATCAATTTGTAAAATTATGTTTTACAGGGCTGTAATTGGCTTGTCTAAATTGTGGTAAGCTTTGTAATTCAATTTTTGAACTTGGTTGTAGGTATTTCGACTTTATAGTTGGTTGTTTTTGCTTACTAGTTTTTCTAGCTGTATGAACTTGATGGGTTCGGTTTGCCCCCATCTTTCCTTGTATTTCTTCTTTTCTTTATTAATTGAATTGCAGTTGCCTTGATCATATGATAGGGAGCCTTGGGGGCAATCCCCTTGGTCCTTTCTCTTAAGGTTTGGGTGGTTTGAACCTTTAGATAAAAAAAACATAAAAAAAGATAAGCCCAAATAAACTTTAAATAAGCTATTTGAAAAACACCTTAATTTGATGATGGCTTAGGCATGTGAATGCATGGCTTAAACATCAATGTTATCTATAAACCCCTTCTTTCTTTGTTTTTTGTTTGTTTTTCCACTATAGTTTGTGAAAATATAGTGATCTAAATTCATGGAGTTTACACTTAATTCTTGTTATCTATGTTTTTAATTAAATATGCATAATTAAAAGTTTATAATATACTTTTTTAATTTTTTTTTTAGGTTGACCAATGGCGCATTTGAATGCATCCAAAAAGAGGACACTTGAACCAAATGAAGAAAGTTGTAATGTAAAATTTGCTAAATTTTATACTAGTTTAATATATAATTGGTCAAAAAAATATTTTTAATTTGTTTATTGATTTATTTTTAGGTATGTTTAAGGCATAGGATGGATATTGTTAGTTTGGCTAAAAATGCCAATCTAACAGATCTACATAGAACAATGCTTTAGGAGACACCTTTTAAATATCTTATTGACATTAACAAAAAATTGAAAATATCAACTATAGTTTTTCCTGAACTAGTTAGTAGGTGGGTTGAGGGTCCTAGTTCGTTTAGGATAAGGCACAATTTTGTTCCTTTCACATTAGTTGATGTATGTTTTGCATTAGGATTGAAAATTTCAGGGCAACTCGTGTCCTTAGTAGATGATTGAGATTGTAAAGTCAAACATTTGTTTGAAGGAGGGGAAATAATAGTGTTAAAAATAGTTTCTTTACTTGAGAAAAAAGAAATGAAACATGATAAAAATGTGCTTAATTATTGTAGGCTTTATATTCTTCTTGCATTTGTAGTTTTTTATTTCCCTCGTGCTAGTGCCATTATAAGCAATGTTCCTTTTAGTCTTTTAGATGATTTAGATACACTTTATGATTACAATTGGGGAGGTGTTGTATATTAATTGTTACGTGAAAGCTTGTGTTGTGTAAGTTGTAATTTTCATGAGAGCAAAAATGTATTTGAATTGCACATTGTAGGTTGTGCAATTGAATTATAGGTAATTAGACTTAATTATAATTGTGGTTCACATACTTGAGTTATTTGTTTGCTTTTGTCTTTTTGTTTGACATAAAAATTTGTTGACTTGTATGATTTTGGTTTGTGTTAGATTGGGGCAGTTGAACATTTAGGGTTGACTAAGGTTGGGGGTAGCCATTGTTTTCCACGATTAATTGATTGACCAAACGTTATCATAAGAACTTGAAGAGTAAATGATGAATTTCAAGTAAACTAGGTGAGCTTTAGTGTCTAATGTATGTTAATTTGTTTGCTCATTCTTTTTCTTACACTATTCTTTTATGTTTAACATACAAATTGTCATTGTTTGTTTATTGTGTTAGATCATTTGAGATTGGGCAGCCACTAAAGAATAAAAGACTTATGCTCATGTTTGTGAAGCTTTGACTATGACAAGACTTTGGGTATTCTAATATTTCCCCATTTGACATACAAGAAATATTGAAGGAGCATCGCATGTTGAGAGCTAAAAATGAAGAGAATGAAATGAGAATTTATGCACTTGAGTGTGAATTCAAATTATTTGAAGAACAAATTGGGGGACAAGCAACAAGGATTGTTGAAGGAGGGGAGGGGATAACGACAAAGATACTAGGTGATGCAAGGTCTTATCATGCTTTGTATGTGTTTTGCATAACTACTGTTAAAACTGACATGACATGGTATGTGTATAAAAATTTTCATATTCTTTATGATATTTATTCATCTCCTAATGTAGTTCACTTGTAATCGATATTCCTTAGAACTTTAGTGGATGTGCATCACCAAATTTTGACTTTTGAAAATCTTCAATCCATGAAGGTAAGGGGTTGGATGAACAACATGGTTAGTAATATAGTAATATGTGATGGACAACGTCACTGGTGACGCAGTTGAAGAAGAATGCACGCACAGTGGAATTGGCGCGTGATGGTGCTTCGTGGTGAGGTTGGATGACAGTGTTTGGTTCGGAGAAAGGATGCACAACAGAGATGTGGTGGGACAATGTGTGGTTTACAGCGATAGAAATGTTTGGTTTTAAAGTAGCGCAGTGGTTATAGAGGAGTAACGGTGGTGGCAACATAGGCAGGTGTTAGGTTAGAACCTTCAATATTTTAGTTTTTTTAATATAATTAATTAAAAAATATATATAAAATTGCCACATAGGCAAGTGTAGGATGAGGGTAGATTAAATTGGGGTGTGGGAATATCAGAACTTTTAGTAAAATCTATGCAATTCAAATCTTTGAACATGATTGCACTCTAATATTAAATCATTCTCTTGTTCATTTGCTGAATGGTTAATTGTTCTTGATTCATGCCTTTAACAATTTGTTGGGTTTATGACTAGGAGAATCAATTATGGAGGGTCGGAAGCTATTTTATTTGTTTATTTATAAGACAAACAAATTATATTAAAAAACTAGGAGGATTATTATAAATGACCCACCTTGCAATATACATCATACAATAGAACAAAAGATAAATTACAAGATTGAATGCATATGCAATAAAGAATTAAAACAACGGAGATCCATTGAAAATTATCAATCCAATGAGACATATGTATTAGCATATTACATTATGCATAATTGCTATCCCGCATAGCCACAATATGATGTCAAATTGCATATACAAATTAGATCCAATCTACATAATTGGACACAAGCCCTCAAAATGAAGTTGCAAATTTGGATTTTTGGATGTGTGTTGCATAGGTACCTCTATCATTGTATGATTGGTTGGCTTTGTTGCTTGAAGGGTATAATTATTTTGGTTGGGAAATTAATTTATGCTCCTTTAGGATTAACCATTTTTAAAGCAACATCACTGAAAGGGGGTATGTTCAAGGTTTGAAAGAAAGATGAATGAAGAGAAATAAAGTTAAGGATAAATTATGAAAAGGAAATAAAAAAGGAGGTATATAATTATATAGGGGAGGTAAAAATAACAATCTCCAGGAATCTTTCACAAAGAATAGGTATGTTGCTACTTAGGCTGTTCATGGATTAGATATTTTAACATTCAATCCATATCCAAATCGTATTTGTTTAAATGTTTGGATTTCAAATCCAAATCATTTTAAATGGATATGAATTTTAAAATCTAGTTTCAATATTTTAAAAAAATGATTTGAATATTTTAAGAATTGGATTAAAATTGGATTTAAACTATAAAATCTATTTTTTTTAAAAAATGATTTATGGTTTAAAACCAATTTTAGAATCGAATTATGATTTAAAATCAATAGAAAGCAGAAATTATAAGGCCCAGGGGGGTTATAGGGGAGAAAATTGAATAAGAACATAATTCTTTGGATTTAACACCATTGAATAATTAGAAGCCATGAAAATTGAATAATAAAAAATGGTCTTCAAATTCATTATTGGGGGAAATTTTTAATTTATTAAACATATTTTATTATAAAGTAATTTTTAATTATTTCATTAATAATATCCTATATTGAGTAAAATTTAATTTTTATTTATTTATGACATAAATCACAAGTTTGAATTTTTATACTAAACATTAATTTAAATCTAATTAAATATTGTAATATATTATCTTTGGTTCTATGTATAAGCAACACTTTCATTTCCTTGGTCTTATAAGTAGAATATTTAAGATTTTCTTTTGGGACACATGTTAAGTCCTTATATAGTAATTTTCATTCTATTTTTCTTAAAGAACATACAAGACAATTTAATTACTTGAGATTATGTTTTTTAATTTCACCTTTAGAATTTCTTTCTCATGTACATTCTCTTATATTTATCTCTTTCACCTTTCTTGACTACCTTTTCTTCCCATTTTTTTTTTGTAAAAATAATATTTTTTTTATAACCATCAACATGTATTCTACTTATTTTTTTATATTATGAAAAAAATTTGTATTCATGCACTCACAATCAAGAATATGATTCAAGATTTATTTTACTGTTGATAATTTCTTATTTGTTTTACGTTTGTAAAAAAATGTTTTTTTATTGTCTTATTTATTTATGATTTATAATTTATAATATATATATATTTACATGCATCATTTTTGAATACTCGTGTGTTATTTACTTTATCTTCTCATTTACTATTATATATATTTACAAAAAATATTTTACTACAATAATCAACATGTGTTTTACTTATTTTCTTATATTTTGAAAAAAAAAATTATTTATTCACTTACAATCAAGAATACCATCTTAGACTTATTTTATGGTTGGTAACTTCTAATTTGTTTTATGTTGTGTTGTTTGAAATATATATTTTAAAGAATATCAAAGTATTTTTTTTAAAAGGATCACAACTACCAAAGTACCATATAATATAAATGACGATTGAGTTAAATTTAATATGTTAGTTAATTAGATTTAAACAAAAAAATAAAACATTTCAACCTAATCAATTAATAAAAAAATATATTTAAAAAATGTAAATATAAGAATTCTAAGTATAAAAAAATCAATAATAGGATAGATACAAGTACAATTGTAAAAAAAAAAATTATTTAGGAATTTATATGAAATTATTAAAATCTTTAAAAATATTATTTTTTATAAATATAAAATATAAAATTATAAATACATTATTTCAATAAAATTTATAAATATTTAATTAAGAACCTTTAATTAAGGTCCATACATAGCATGGGCTCTTATGCTAGTATAGTATATGGATAGATAGATTATCTATTATATATTATAAAATAACAGATATTTTTATCTGTGTTCTCTTTGTTCTTTTAACATCTCTGACAACAAAGTCAAAATTATTTAATATATTTATTTATATTTATATTTTTTATTTTGATAAAATATTTTATTCTTATATATTATATTTCCATGAAGATAATTGATATTTAATTTTTTAAAATAATTTTTTTTTACTTTTTTTTATAATTTGTACACTACAAGAAATGTCTTCATCTGTTGGTAATGACCAAAATGGCTTGATATGTGTTGGTAATATGGGCGTCGGAAACTTAACCAACAAAATTGATATTTGTCAGTAATTACAGACGAACATTCTACTAATTACCAATGGATTAATTGTCGATGATTACCGAAAAATTAACTATCGGTAAATCTTTATTGATAATTACTGACAGCCAATTAACCACTATCGATAGATTTTACCTAAAATAATTACCGACGGATATTCTCGTCAGTAATACTCACTTTATTTTTTGATAGTTTTTTTGTCGGTAATTCATCAACATATTTTAAACATATACCGATGGATAATCCATTGATAATGCTCACAATTGTTTTCGACAAATATTTTATCAATAATTTATCAACATATTTAAGAATTATTACATTAATTTTGAATAAATTTTAAATTAGTTGATTTTGTGTGTTTGATAAAAATAATAAATTTAAAACAACATATAAATTTATCAACTTAAATCATTCAAAATTTGTATAATCTATAGCATGGTTTAAAACAAAATTTAAAAAATAAAAGGTTAAAACTAAATAATATCTTAGTTTTTAAGACAATCTAATTGTAATATGCCATAGTTTAAAACAACACATAAAAAAAGTTAAAACTTCAAATAATAATTGAATCTTTAAGACAAATTAATCATAGTATAGAGAGTCTGGTTGTTGTTGCTCTTGCTGATCATTCTGTTGCACCTGGTGATCATTTTGTTGCTCTTGATGATCATGTTGGTGATTTTGTGTAAACATGTCTCGTGCGTAAGGTGGTAGGTATTGTAAGAAAGTACAAAGGAATGACTGAAACTAACATGTCAACTGTTCGTTGTCCTCCTTTTTTTGGTGAACCTCCTCTTGAGTTTTTGAAAGTCGTTATCTTAACTCGATAATCTCTTCCAAATCATGTGAACCACTACTTGGTGCTTTCCTTTTAAATATGAGATTGTTATCTCTACCTTGATAATCACGAACAATGTCTCCAGCTCCATAGAGTCGTCCCTTGTGCTTGCCACCAACAACTTCAACCTAACACCTAGACCTAATAGTCTCCTCCAAAGCGGGATTTAGAGGGTTGATCTTTGATTCACCAACAGATGATGCAACATCAGATCTAGCTTGAGAAAATTTACTCTAAAAATCTTCCTATTATTCAAACATATGAGTCATTTCATTAATATCATTAACATGAATAAAATGAAGAACAAAAATCATTCAACTCACATGTGTTTTCCTAGATCTTTCATCAACAAATTCACCTGTATCTTTTTAAATATGAGTCTATTGAAAGACCTCATCAATATGTACAAAACGACCAAATGCCGATACCTACCAAAATAAATCATTGTGAAAAATAAATAAACATTTATTATAAACTTATTTAGTTTTAAACAAATGTCAAAGAAGTTTAATCTACACACCATACGCATAGCATGATCATGCATGCTAATGGAACCACTTGTATGAAGGGTTCCACCCTTTTTAGACCCTCGATTTTTTGATGCTTGTGTAGATTTTGAGCGAAAATGGGCTGAATTCCAATGTGCTAACAATTGGTTCCACACAATATCTCCAAGCCATTCTGGTTTTTTACCAATCTATCGGGCATCACTAAACATATCAGACAATCTATGAGAGGCTTTGGAGTGAACATTTCTTCTAATCTGATTCTCATGTTCAGGTTTCCACGTCACCTTCCTCTATATACATGAAGAGACAAAAGTTAAAAATGGACTAATTAATTAAAAAAAAATTTATAACTACATTCTGCAAACAACAAAATGTTACACCCAGAAGAACAACATATGACATAAACATATCACAGTTTGACCACATAATTCATGCTAAATGCATATCAGACTCTAATATGCAACTCAATTAAGTATCCAGCATTTGACACTCCACACAATTTGCAACTCAATTATCTCTTTATTTTATATAAATCATTAACTTACCTTAAAACGCTGAAAGAAAACATCTTTTTCATGGTATTTCATCGCTCCCCATGTAGGCCATGGATGAAGATATGGTTGCATGATAGTCTTCGTGATAGCTTGTGATGCAACCCTACATGGATCAAACATAAATACAAAATGAATACACCAAATTAAATAGGCAATAAATGAGCTAATATATATTGAAAATTATTTGAAGTCTAATTTATTCTTACCCTCCTTCAATAGGTACAATCATAAGGCGATCATTGGGTGAGATTTCTTCCTCTTCTAAGTTTAAATCATGTCCCTTGACAGATAAGTTCTCAACATTAACTCTAGAGGATGATGGAAAATCTTGTTGTAATGGTAGGTGTCTTAAGGATCGAGTTTGTGATCATGGTGTGGTTGTAGCACCTTGGAATGTGGATGGTGTAACTATAACAATTAATGATGGTGATAGGATTCGTCTGGCTACAGGCACTGAGGCTGGTGTAGGTGCAACAATTGATAATGATGATGGGATTCGTCTAACTGTAGGTACTAAGGCTAGTGTAGGTGCAACAACTGAGGATGAGGATGATGATGGAGCTGGTGCAATAGACGGGGCTTGGGTAGATGATAAAGGTGTATCTCTTTGTGAAAATATTTTAATTATATAACTTGACTTCTTCGGCCTTGCTTTCTCCTTCCCCTTATTTCCATAAGAGGATGGTGGTTGAGACAGATCATGACCTTCTGATATCATCGCTATAGTGTAGAAAATTCATTAATATAATACACATAATATTCAAAGCACAAATAAAACTCATAAACATGATTAATGCATAAAGTTAATTAATATAGCACAAATAAAGTCATGAAAAATGACAAACAAAGCAATATAAAGAGCCAAAGAGGCAATTAACTAATACATATCTATAAAAAAAAAAAATTCTTAATTCTCTTTTGAGCTAGAGACATCAAAGTCATCTTCTAATTTCCACACTTTATTGTCTTTTGCCAATACATTTACTTCTTCTTCTTCCCCCTTCTTTTTGTAGTTGAACATGTTCAGGCTCATCCACTTCTTCAGGGTCACCTTCAATATGTTGTAACCCAAAAATATCTTCAACTTCAATGACTTCATTGCTATGTTACATTTCATCTACTTGGTAAGACACATCATCTTCCACATCATTAGATTCTATGCGACCTCTTGGCTTGGTTTTGATTGCAACACACCAACCACGTTTGTTTGCTCGTGTTGTTGGATACGGGACATAATACACTTGTCTTGTGCACAATGATAAATGGATCAAAATGTTGATGTCTTGCATCCATTTGAATATCCACAACATTGTATTTAGGATCCACTCTTGTACCTTTTCTTGATGGATTAAACCAATAACAATAAAATACCACCACTCTCATGGGATAACTTAAACTATTGTATTCAAGCTCGTATATGTGTTGAATGATCTCGTAAAAATCATCTTCACCTCCTTCTGTGATGCCCTTCACATAAACTCCATTGTTTCTGTTTATGGTTTTTTTGCCTTCATTCCATGCATGAGTTTGGAACTTATATCCATTGGCAAAGTATGTGTGTCATTCTTTAACAAGTTTAAAAGGCTCATTTGATAAATCCCTCAAGTGTTGGTTTTTCTCATTTAAAGGCTCGTTATGAACCTATAAATGTAAGATATCTTGAAAAATTATACTTTATTTAATGTATATATAATGAAAAATTAAATAATGTTAGATATATATTTGTTCCTTACACCAAGTAGGAAAATCTGCATGTATATGGGCAGAAGCATTTTGTTGGGTTTTCATGAATGAACTGTTCAAATATATCACTTAAAAGGTGAATTTAAAAGGATCATTTAATGTAAGTTGTGTATAATAATGAAAACAATTATTTTTAGATACTTACTTAAGGTACGGTTTAACTTTTGTGCAATTGATCAATACATGAATATGAACTTATTTGAGTTGTTCGTTGATTAACCATTTAGACAACTCCTTTCTAGAATAACGACCAGGTTGGTTAAAAATTGATAACATTGGTGGATGTCTTTTACTTTTAATTTCAATTTCATTTCTGGTTCTCCTCGATAATAATATGAAATTGTTGAAATAATGAAAACAAAAATAAATTGTCTCACGATGCAAGTAAGCTGCACCAATAGATTCTTCAACCCTAGCCTTATTTTTCATTGATCATTTAGAAATTCCAATGAATCTAAAAAATAAATAAATGTGATGATTGAGAAGTATAAAAAATAAAATTTAGATAAAATATAATGAGAATTGTAGCACCTCTCAAATGGATACATCCACTTATATTGTATTGGTCCATTGAGTCTTGCTTCATATGTAAGATGAATAAGAAGATGTTCTATTGAGTCAAAAAATCCAAGAGGAAATATTCTTTCCAATTTACAGAGTATTATTGGAATGTTCTCCTCTATCCTAGCTAGGTCATCCTCCTTCAATGTTGCAGAGCATATATCTTTGAAGAAATGACTAATTTTAGTAAATGGATTTAAAACATGCATTGGCAAGGAACTAAATGCAATAGGAAGTAAGCACTCCATGAATACATGAAGATCATGGATTTTCATTCCGTGCATCCTTCCCTTTTCAACATCAACACATCTTGTCAAGTTAGAAGAATAACCATTGGGTATCCTTATTTCTTTTATCTAAGAACAAACTAACTTTGCTTGTATTGTTATTAAAGTGTAATTTGCCTTTGCCTTTAACATCTTCCTATTACCCAACGACTTCAACTCCAAGTCTGGTCACCTACAATACAAAGCTAAATCCTTCATTGCCTTCTAATTGTCTTTTTTTCCACTCACATTCATCACAGTATTAAATATGTTTTCAAAAAAGTTTTTTTTTTCTATGTACATAAGATCAAGATTGTGCCTCAACAAATTATCTTTCCAATATGGAAGATCCCAAAAGATGCTTCTTTTTGTCCAGTTATGCCACTCCCCATGTCCATTTATTTTTGTGACACCACTTTCTATAACTTTTGGTAAATCCCTAACTCTATGCCACACTTGATCAGGTGTCAACCTAGGTGGTGGTCCATCATTCTCTTCTTTCCCTTTTCTGAAGCCTTTTTTTTTTCTTCCTAAATGGATGATTGTTGGTAAGAACCTATGATATGAATCAAACCAACAAGGTTTTCCCCCATATAGTAATGTAAATGACTTCTTATGCTCCATGCAATGTGGACAAGCAAATCTACCATTAGTTCCCCAACTAGACAACATGCCATAAGCAGGGTAGTCATTAATAGCCCACATCAAAGTTGCATTCATCATAAAATTTTGCTTTTTTGAAACATCATATGTCAATACACCACTCCATAACTTCTTCAGATCTTCAATCAAATGCTCTAAATAAATATCAATACCGACTTTTGGATTAGATGGACCCGGTATGAGGCAACTCAAGAACATATAAGCTTTAGACATGCACATTTCAGGAAAAAGATTGTATGGTGTAATAATTACAGACCATCAAGAATAAGGTAAAGATGATGCTTAGATGTACAGAGTAAATCCATCAGAGCATAAACCAAGTCGTACATTGCGTGAATCAGCAAAAAATTTTGAATGTAGTCGATCAAAGTGCTTCCAAGCTTCTCCATCAGATGGATGGCGTAACACTCCAGAACTTCTTCTATGGTCATGGTGCCATGTCATTTGTCTCGCGGTTTCTATTGATGCAAACATTCTCTGTAATCAAGGAATTATATGCAAATAAAACATTGCCTTAATTGGAACTTTTTTTTTGTTACTTGTTCCATTGTTGAAGTCGTGATACCTCGATTTATGACAAAATTTGCATTCAACTAATGTTCCATCATTTTTCCTATATTCATTGTCATAAAAAAACATACAACCATCTACACAACAATCAATCCTCTTAGCTTCCAATCCCAACTTCAATATTAATTTCTTGGCATCATAATAACTTTTTGGCAAACTCTCATTTATCGATGTTACGTCCAAAAGCATTTGAATAATAAACTCTAAGCATTGATCAGAAACATTCCAATTGGACTTGCAAGTTAAAAGCCTTATGCATATTAATAATTTAGAGTTTTTAGCCCCTTCAAACAACGACTTATTTGACTCTGTCAACAAATTATAGAATCTTTGAATTTCTTCATTTGGAGACTCTTGCATGTTGTTTGACTCTGGTGCTTCATATGACTCATGTTGCCTAGGAGCATCAGACACCATGTCCCCCGTGAACATAAATTGTTCCCCTCGAGCCACACTAACACCACTGCTTGAAGCTCCCAAACAATTATCTTCAACATGCGGCATTTCTTCACCGTGATTGGTCCAAATCCAATAATCAAGTTTGAACCCATCTTTGTAAAGGTGAACCTTCACAAATTCGTGCTTCAAAATCTTTGTGCAATTGCACTTAAGACATGGACATCTAATCCCTCCATCACTTTCATAATATTTGTATTGTTGAGCTTTGTTTATAAACTCGTCAACCCCTCTTATAAAAGACATTTTCAAACCTCTACGATCGTTATAACACCTATCGTACATCCAACCGCGGTTCAAATAAAAAGAATCCATGTTATCTGTATTCAAAACAATTCCATCAATATCATGTGATGTGAGTTATAGTCTTAGTGATAGGAACTTAACTTTATAAATTTATATAAATGTTTCTATCTAAAGAGAAACACACATGTACACCTATTTATAGTTCCATCATATATATATATATATATATATATATAGGGTTTGCTAACATACTCTCACCTATTGTTTTTAGTTAGAAAAGAAATTTATATGATGCAAATTATAATATGAAAAGTGGGTTGGAAAAAAAGAATTGAGCATAAGTTTCACTCTCACCACATGTGAAATAAGTTCCATTTCAAATCAACTTCACAAACACACATTCAAAACTTTATAATGAAATCATTTTTATAATAATTAAAAATATTTGCATTCTCATTCAATCTAACCTGATGCTTGAAGAACTACTCCAACAAGGGGAATGTTGCAGATTACAAGTATTATGAAGGGAATCAATAATCTGAAATTTGGGGATAGAAAAAAAAATTAAAATTTAGGAGTTTGATTCTTGCCAACCCATTTATAATGCATATTAAAATTTATTAAGCCTACAAGTGGATAGCTATAGTATAAAGTATTCAACTATCAACTATATGAATTACACAAGAACACATTAGAAGGGGGGTTGAATAGTGAGTTTAAAACTTTTAGTTCACACGTTTCCTTCTTGGATATATGTTAGTTTAAATCAGCAAATATATCCTTATAAGACAATGCTTTGAAAGACTTTTCAAAAGAGCACAATAGGCAAGATAAATATATGTAATCACAAGACAGCAAATGAGAGTTTGTTTTATACTGGTTCACTCACGTTTCCTTCTTGGATATATGTTAGTTTAAATAAGCAAATATATCCTTATAAGACAATGCTTTGAAAGACTTTCCAAAAGAGTACAATAAGCAAGATAAATATATGTAATCACAAGATAGCAAATGAGAGTTTGTTTTATACTGGTTCACTCAACCTGAGCTACGTCTAGTTCTCCTTTAATAACTGTTAAATGGTTCTACTATAATCAACTTATTACAAAACAAGTATTTTTCACTGTCACTTCTGGTTACAAGTATTTTTTATACCACTACTAGCTACAAGTATTCTACAACGTTGAGCTCAGCGCAATTTGCACTAAGCTCAAGGTTGAGCTTAACGGAAGGTCTGACGCGGAAATTTTAGAAAACCTTGTTTACTTGTGTAAGGAGGTTCTTAATTGTATAATTAGACCTTAAAACATTATGTTTAAGTGGAGATTAGTTATATAACCCTCTTCTAAGGCCTGACTCTATAAATAGTTGAGGAGAACCTCATTTGTAAACACATATAACTAATTTGTGAATGAAATAAGTTTTGGCTTAGTTTGAGAGCTTAGTCTCTTCTTGGTTCTTGAGTGAAACCAAATTGATTCTTATCAAGGAAGCTTTCCTTATGGCGAATTCACCTTGGCTTATCGTTCTATGCGGATCGTGGCGTCGTTCTAGTTCATCTTCTTCTTCTTTCCGCTTTTCCTTTTTGTTTGAGTTCTTGATTTAGCTTCAATGGAACTCTTTTGATTTACTTTCGGACGATCTAAATCAAGCTTGTGTAGCTTGAAACTGCATCATACATCCATCAAATACAATATAAAATATGCCACTATATATGGCAAAGGTTTAGTAATTCAGAGCACAATTAGGACTAATAACAACAAATAAAAAATTCATAATCTCACTGTCACATATCTATCAACTTTGAATAAAAGTAAATCATTACTTTTATGTTATGAAGCCTATTATACAATACAAGTGCTTGAATGTTAATTAAATCCCCCACTTACAGAAAAAAATAAATAAATTATTCTATAGTAACTAAAATCAATAAAAGTATTTCGATCAAATACCTTTCATGCGCGTGGTATTTGCGAGGGGTGGGTAGTTGAAAGTGAATAGGAACAGCAGGATTAGTGCCACTAATAGAGTCGCGCGGAATAGGATCTTCGAGGACGTGTTTAGTAGCTTCGTGCTGTTCACATAGCTAAATTCTTAGGTTTTACTAGTAACTCCAAAACTAACTTTCTTTAAAGAAGCTCCAATGAAAAAAAATTAAAAACTGAAAACACATCCAAAACAAAAACTCATCAACAGGAGTAATAATTGAAAGTAGTGAAAATGAAAAGGAGAGTGACCTAGTTTGTGCGGAGTGTGAGAAGTTTTTGCGAGTGTGAGAAGTTCCTTTCTACAGGGCAAATCAGAGGCACTGAAATCTGCAAATGGAGATTTTTGTTCTGGCAATTCAAAAGCGAAAATTGCAGAACAACTAGTTCAGGAAATGAGAAACCCTAAAGGAGAGGAAACATATGGAGAATTGAAGAAAATATTTGGAGGAGTATGTTGCCTTCTCAATTAGCAAAATTTGTTTGTTTTTTATTTTTTATTTTCTCATGTAATTTATCTGTCTCTTTTAAAATAATGTTAATTACTAGTGTTATTTTTTTTTTGTTCTTATTTATCTATTTTTAAATGTTTTATGTATTTAATAAAAATAAGAAATGATATTATAATTTACATTGAACATTTAAAAGTAAATATAATATAAATAAAAATAAGAAATGATATTAGAATTTATATTGGAACATAGAGTACGACTGATGGATGAACAGCACCCTGGTATTGGATCCATTGTCTTCTACTTGTAGTTCAAAGTTATTTGTTTCTTATCGAAACAAATTTAATGTTTTTAGGGCCAAGAATGTTTTGGGTTTCTAAATGGGCTCATAACAATACCCTGAGAGTGAAGAGGCCCATCCCAAGTTAAACTTCTGTTGAGATTAGTAACAGTTTTAGGAGTTAGCATGAACTATGGCCATAACGAAGCTCATAAACCCTATTGCCGTGAGTCCGAAGGCAACACACTTTTCTTTGAAGTTTTACCAAACATGGTAGTTTGTTTCAATAAATACCTAGGGTGGGTTGTGAGGATTTCTTTTTAATTAGTTTGTTTTTTAATTAAATTTTCCTTTTCATAAATATATAATTTAGTCCAAGAGGAAAGCTAGGGTGGGTTGTGAGGATTGTCAGTTTCCAATGCCTAAACGCGTGTTGTTGTGTTGAACGGGAGGCGAAGTCGATCTCCAAGAGATCTCTCCAGAGCAGCGCGGAGAAGTTTGAATTCCAAACAGAGCAGCGCCTTATGGATATTATCATCAACTCTCTACGGTAACAAGGATATCTTATGGATGTAAGTGCTTTTTTTTTTTTTTCCCTTTTTAAACCTATATGTATACATTTTATTAACATTTGGAAAATCCTAGCATTTAAATTTTCGTCCGAACTTGAACGATGTGTTACTGTTATTTATATTAGTATATGTGTTGTCATTACCAAAAGTTCGATCGGCAGAGATATTGTATATGCTTGATTCACTATTGTTTGGTAATATAACTAGACAATATGTTGCCTAAAAAAAAACTAGACGATTTTTTTTGCCATTTGTCAAAAATATTACTTATATGATTCATTTAGTATACTTGTGATGAAAATTAAAAATCTATTAAAAGGTTTTAAGTTGTATTTAGTTTATTTAGTATACTTGTGCATGTGCTTCTAGAAGATTAAATATTTAATGGCTATATCACTTAAAACTGTGTCCACTTGGATTAATGGTGTGATATGTGATTGACATTATTTGAATTGCATCATGTGTATTAATATTAATTAACTTTGAACAAGTGATGCATGCATTCCAGGCTTTGGACAAGATTAGGTTCCTCTCTCTAACAAATAAGGAGGTTTTGGGAGAAGGTGATAACACCAAGCTTGACATTCAGGTTAGTAAAGAAATATAGTTTTCTTTATTCTAGATGAGCTAAGCTTGCTGCTTCCTTGTGTTTATTGTGTGTGGTTTCTTTATTCAGCTGTAACTACGAGCATTTATTGGCACCTTCTCTAGCAACCTGTCTTGAAAAATTTGCAACAGTCATGGCATTTTCCTGTAGAAGATCACTTGAACATGGCTCTGGCTCTACCTTTAAGTTTCAGCTTTCCCCATCATCTGTTTCCTGAGAAAGCAGGTATATGCTGCAAGAACATTGCTGAAAAGCAAAGAAGTTGCAAACAATTGCATTTTAATTGTTTATGTATCCCTAAAAAAAAATTGCTTATGTAAAGCTTAATTAATTTTCTTATTCAAAATTAAGGGCTCTTGTATACTACTGCATTGCACACTAGTTATAGATTCAACAATTCTTTCAAAGTTGGATTTACTTACTATTTTTTAGCATTATAGACATGTTTAAGTAACAAAACATTTTATATAAAATGTGTCTCAAAAACTGTACCTATACCTAGGAACTAGAAATGTCAAATCTACATAAATCAGCTTGCTCTCAAGCTTTTGAAGTGTCTTCAAGAAATTTTGTCAGCAGCTTTGCCTAAGGAGGTGAAGTTCAACTTGAAAATAATGAGCCAACCAGAACAAACCAAATAAGCCTCAAGTAGAAATAGAAATATGGAAACAATGACAACTAAAATATTAATTGAAATACACAAGAACATACTAGAAGGAGGGGGTTGAATAATGGGTTTAAATTTTTTTCGTAAATACTATTAGTTTACAAGTTGTTTTCTTGGATATATGTTAGCTTAAATCAACAAATATATCCTTGCAAGGCAAAGCTTAAAAAGTCTTTCCAAAAGAGCACAGCAAGATAAATATATGTAATAACAAGACAATAAATGAGAGCTTATTTTTATACTGGTTCACTTAACCTAAGCTACGTCTAGTTCTCCTTTAACAACTGTTAAAGGGTTTCACTATAATCAACTGATTACAAAGTATTCTTCACTGCCACTTCTATCTACAAGTATTCTCTATGCCACTCTTAGCTACAAGTATTTTAAACCACTTCTGGGTTACAAATATGAATCTCCCATTGAGATTATACTTCCTAAATATTCTTTTATCACTAAGCCACTCCTGGCTTTCTATACAAGTATGTATAAGATTCAGATAATTCTGAAAGAGAGTATATAAACAAATGTTGAATCTACGTGAGCTTGTAGAGGATGGGTATTCTTTTTCTCTCAGCTCATGTTCAAGACCTTGTCTCAAGAATGCTTTCTCTCGCTATCTAGATTGATTTGAATTACTTCATTTTCGTTCATTCATTAGTCTTCTCATTTCATGGAGGCATCTTTATAAAGTGAGCTTCATGAATTTTTTTTTGATGAATAAAGAAATTAAAAAATGGCACTAAGGCTGCTTGAGGCATCAGCAACTAAGTAATTCGAAGCTGAAGCTGAACAAGAATTTAATAAAATAAACGGGGAGGAGGATTTGGTTCCTGACTTAGCAAGAATGTCTGCTACAACATTTCCTTGCCTAAGTGTATGCTTGAAGCTAATATTCCAAGGTAGTTGTATGTAATCACGAATGGCTGAAACCACACCTGCATGAAGATGAATAGTGTCGAGCTCTTCAATGATGAATTTTAGAAAAGTGGTGGAATCTGTCTCACAAATAACATTAAAGAAACCTTTTGTGTGGGCAAGTTTAATGCCATGGAAAATAGCACACAGCTCAGCGGTGGTGTTTGAAGTAAAACCACAACTGCTCATATAACCCGTGATCCAATTGCTTGCAAAATCTCATAGAACGCCACTAAAACCTGACAAGCCAGGATTATCAAAGGAACTACTGTCCGTATTGATCTTGATGTAGTTTTGCGGAGGAGGTTCCTAGTTAACCAGTATCCTATTTGTTGGGGATGAGCTGGTCGAGCCAGTCGAGCTTGTCCCTTTGGCTAGATGTAGAAAAGAACTTATTTGGTTATGCATATACCAGTCTGACCAAACTATATCGTTAAAAACCATCTCATTCCTCGCACACTAGATCATCCAGTAAGTAGTGCCAAATAAGAGTTGAAAATTTCCTTGAATGTTACTTCTGAACCAATATGCAGCATCATTAATGAAGAAATCAAGACCATACTGCAACTGGATGTATTGCCACACCTTACATGCATAGGGACAATCGTGAAGGATGTGAATCTATGTTTTATTGGCATCTCCACACTTGCAACAAGAAGAATCAGTAGTAATATGCCGTATAAAGTGAAAAGAGTTAGTAGGAAGACTCCTTCTATAGGTGAGCCAAATAAAGTGTTTAAAGCTTCATGAATTTGAACGTTAGAGAAGACTTCTTTCCGTTATCTCACACAGTAGAGTGTTGAAGTAGCTTTGGCTGTGCTTGATATGACAGGAGCAGGTTTATGTCTTTGTTACAGTTGTCTTTTAGCTAAAAGTGTGCATCCCAATGCTGATGGGTTCTTTTGGCTATACTTATATACTTCACATAATACGAGACATACAAGCAATACAAGGAATTAAATAAAGTAACGTCAAAGAGAGTCTCCCTTTCTTTCTGTTGCAGTAGTGCCTTTATTTGAGTAAAGAATTAATTATACAGCACATATGACAGATTTCATCTTGTTCCTGCACAGACAAAATTTGGATTAACAGACATCATCTCGTCTTGATTAAGTATGATCTGTTCGTGCACAGACAGTGTCTGGCTTAACAGATGCATTCTGAAATAAAAGACATGATCTGTTCTAGCCTTAGACATTGTCTGACTCAGCTTCAGACATCGTTTGGCTTAACAAACATATTCTTAATGAAAAGACATGGTATATTCTAGCCTTAGACATCGTCTGGCTCAGCTTTAGACATTGTCTGGCTTAACAAACACATTCTTAATGAAAAGACATGGTCTGTTCTAGCTTTAGACATCGTCTGGCTTGACATCAGACATTATCTGGTTTAGCATCAGACATTGTCTAGTTTAGCATTAGGCATCGTCTGGCCTAACCTCAGACATCATTTGGCTTGGCATCAGACATCGTCTGGCCTTACATCAGATATCGTTTGGCCTTGAGACTTTGCATGATCTATTAAGAGCTTATTTTAGTCTGTTTATAAGCAATTATAGTGCTAGATTTAATCATCATCAGTTATTAGATAGTCAAGACAAAAGTAAAAGTTAAAGTGACCATTGTCTGCTTTCTTACTTTATTTCTTGAAATCACTAAATCTAAAATTATTAGTTGATCAAATATTATCACATTTGTTATTATCAAAACCTATCAAGGTATTAAGGATTAGGCATCATCAAATATCTTGGTTCTAACATTAATAATTGATATTATTGTCTTACTTGATAAGCGGCTTCTTCATTGGTACAGGTGTAGGAGGCCCACATAACAATGGTCCTGTTAGCTCAGCAGGCTTTTGCCAAAAGGAAGAGAGACAAGGGGAGGGAGGGGGGTTAAAAAGAAAGAATAAATAGAGCCACGTTAATTTCTTCATACTATTGTTTGAAATATTGATATTATCCAGAAATAAACTAAATAATAACAAATGCATATTCGAGATGTGAGGGAACAAGAAAACAGAAGTAGCTTAGATTAAGTAACAGTAACAAAATAAATTTTAATTTATATTTATAGTCAAGAGTCTCTTAATTATTTAAAGGTTTGGGTTAGGGAGTGTGTAATTTCACACTCTTCTCAGTGAGTTTGTTCTAATTTCTTGTTTCATTTTCTTTTGCTTTATTTTTTAAGGATTTTTGTTGCTTGATGGCACTAAGTTTGATTTCGACAGAGATAAGGGGAACTCCTTTCAGTTTCACGCTTGGACAAGGTAAGTTCCTATTTATTTATTCTTTTGAGAATTGGTTTTGTTGGAACTTGAAATAGTTATATTATATATTCTTGATTAAATTACCTTAACTACAATCTGTTTTCATATTTGTCACGCTATTGATCATTAATGTTTTGATCTTGATGTTTACACCATTTAAAGAATCAAGCCTTAGCTTTCAAATCCTTTTGGTCTCACGCTGTTTCAACTAGATATGTTCCATCTAGTAATATGATTGTTTTTTTGTATAAATCTTTTAAAATAAAAAATAAAATGACATGTTTCTTATACTTCTTAAGAAAATAGAAATGATAATAAAATAGAGTTCCTTATGCTAAAGGAATCATTTCCTTTTCTCAAGTTCTTTTTTTCTTTGACTAGACGAGTTTATTATCTGCTTAGTAATATACTTTTAATATAACAAATATAAATGTTTTAGTTTCAATTTAATCATTATAATTAAAATATTTAGCTAAAATCTTTCTTTGTTTAATTATTTTGTGGGCTGACAGCTTTTTATTGAAAGACATGACTATTAATCAGAGTAGGAAAAAAAATATGAATCCATCATCTTAAATCCTAATTAAACTAAAAAGGGAGTTCCATAATCTTTTGGACATCATGATTATTGTTTATAATTTGTTTGCTTTTGATTTCCAATGATATGGTTCTATACTTCAGAAGATGAATTTTTCTGAAGAATCTTCAAAAGGATATCTTTATTTACTCATTTTCTTTTACCCTTGTTTTTAAGCTCAAGACCAATAGATTTTTTTAAATGTTATATATTGATAAAAATATCATGGATGCTTTGTTAATATGTCTTCTTTTAGCTATGTTAGATACTTCTTGGTTTCTAACTTTTGTTATGCATGTTTTCTAATTTTATATCTTCATATTCTTGAGTGTTCTCATGAGTGTTTACTTCAATTTTTGTACTTATGTGTAGGTTTCGTTATCATTTCATTTAAATTTATTGCAATTTGATTCTCTTTGTAACTTATATTGGATTTGTTCCATGATAGTGTAATAGTACATCTTTGGAGAGGCGCGTCGTCATTAGTTTGGTTTAATTTTAGATTATTAATTTTTGAATTTCTTCTTTCGTTGGCCACTATAATGCTTAGCATGCAAAGGTGTTGGTTCTTGTCACTATCTTTTTTTCTTTCTTTTTTCTATGATATATGTAACTTTGATTAAATTGTAAGTGAGGTTCAGCTTGATTTATCAAGTGTGAAACATGAGTGGGATGCCTATGTAGGATCCCCATCAAATAATTAAGTTGTGGAACAATTTTATTAGTTTTTGTTGTTACACTTGTTGAACAGTTTTTTTAGTTTTTTGTCACACTTTTGTTGTACAACTTTGCATTTGGTCTATTATTAAAATCAAATTATATGCCTTATAAAATATAATTAATTATGGCCTTATAAAATGTAAATAATTATGTAACAATTATTTATAATGATTTCACGTATTGTTTTGTCTCTTTATAAATTACCAAATTTATATATGGATATTATTATCGACGGATATTTTGTTAGTAATAGTGGTCAAAAATCATAAAAATACCTATGGGATTTATTTCTGTCAGTAAAATAAATATTTTTGAAAGAAAACCGTCTATTGAAAAATTTTGTTGGAATTATTTTGTTTTCAACAGATGTTGACAGCTTCAATTGAGAAATTAATAAGAAAGATAAACATTGTTGAAAATGACAATAGGTTTAAAATTGCAATCAAGCCAAGGAAGTTTTTTCATAAAGTAGAAAGCGAAAAAGAAGCTGCATACAATAATATTTCTTACCAATCAGTTGTTATTGGTAAATGTGAAGCAAAAAATATGGAATTGAAATACCAAATGTGTAGTTTTAAATTCAAAGAATTAATACTATTTATATAATTTAATAATTGTATTATTTTTTGTATTTTTAGTGGATGCTTGTCTCCTTCAGACCCCTAGCAAATATGATACATAATGAGATGGAGGCCATAGTTGTTTTGTACATATTTCAAACAAACAAGTGCTAAGACCAAGAAATTTGATGATGTCTGACCCCTAATACCTTAATAGGTTTTGATGATAACAAATGTGATAATATTTGATCAACTGATGAATTCAAATTAAGTGATTTCAGGAAATAAAGTGAGAACAGACAATGATATAATCACTCTAACTCTCACTTTCATCTTAACTATCTTATAACTAATAAATGATTAAATCATGCACTATAAATGCTTGTAATCAGACTAAAATAAAGCTCTTAAAAGGACTATGAATATCTTGGAAGGACCCATGCAAAGTCTATAGATCAGACCATACAAACGGTCTTAGACAGATTATGTGAAGTCTTGGAACAGACAACATGAGTCTTGGATCAGATTATGCATATGCATTAGACTAGACCATGTATGGAACACGGTTAGACAACGCATAGCTAAGCTAGACGATGTCTAATGTTAAGCTAAACGATGTCTGAAGCTGAGCCAGATGATGTCTAAGGCTAGAATAGAGAACATTATCTTTTACAAGCTCGTAAAGATTCAATATCTGTTTATATCCTCTCTTTGAGAGTTATCTGAATCTTATACATAATTGTATAGAAAGCCAGGAGTGATTTAGTGATAAAAGAATACTTGGGAAGTATAATATCAGGGGAAGATTCATACTTGTAATTAGAAGTGGTTTAGAATACTTGTAGCCAGTAGTGACATAGAGAATACTTGTAGTCAAAAGTGGCAGTGAAAAATACTTGTTTTGTAATCAGTTGATTATAGTGGAACCTTTTAACAGTTGTTAAAGGAGAACTGGACGTAGTTCAGGTTGAGTAAACTAGTATAAAAGAAGCTCTCATTTGTTGTTTTGTGATTACATATATTTATCTTGCCTACTATGCTCTTTTAGAAAGTCTTTCAAAGCATTGCCTTGCAAGGATATATTTGCTGATTTAAACTAACATATATCCAAGAAGGCAACTTGTGAACTAATAGTATTTGTGAAAAGTTTTAAACCCACTATTCAACCCCCCTTCTAGTGTGTTCTTGTATATTTCAACAAGCCTGACAATTTACTTGAGTAGATAATTGATTTTTTTTATTGTCCATAACTATGATCCTCAATTATACACTTGGGTGATTTTTTTTTTTTTTTGTAGTGAGAAGGTGTGGATCAATTCATCATGGGGTCATGGAGAAAGGGAAATATTCTTAACTTTGAGGCCTAAAATAATGGTTGATCAAGAGGTAAGAATATTACATATCATAATCAATTATAAATTTATTATATTTAATTAAAAATTAATAAAATATTTATGTTTAATTTATTTTGTAGGCCCTTAACTTTCTTGCTTACAAGCTGACTTGGGAAGAAAAAAACAAGTATGAATATATGTCACATTGGTTTTTGCCTACAACTTTTATGGTATAATAGTTTTCTAGTTCATTACATTAACAATGTTGTTATTCAAATATCTCAATAATACAAAGTAAATTTTATTCTTAATATATAATTGGCAGTAATATGCATTGGACAAAAAGACACTAATAGAAATTGTTATGGGCTATTATAAGAATGATTTCATGTGTGATGTTGCTTTGTTATATAAGGTTTTTTTTTTTTTTTCCAAATGAGAATACTTTAAAATTGATGAATTTTATATTTAAATAAGAAAAACTCATTTGTTGTTATGTATTACAAATCTTTATTCCAATGAATGATGATAAACATTGGTACCATTGAAAAAAAAACTCATCCTGCTAGATTTACTACCAAGTGAAACAAAAAAAAGGAATATAGGAAGAGGGAAGGTTGATAACCGCTATTGTTACTCATAATTGATACTTTTCTCTTATTTGATACTTTGTTTGACCTTGATTAATTAGGATTTAATTTCATATCTTTATATTGTTAGGATGTTAGTACTTTTTGTGTTATTTTTGTAGGGAATGAATACATTGAAGCAAATTTGAAGCGATATCACTTTCTTAACTCACAAAGCAAGTTGGGTTTTATGCAGTTGGCCCAAAATAGAGGAATGCACCTATTTAAAGTTGGTTAAACACCAAGGAAAAATGTTTTTGGGAGAGGAGTTCTACGCTATTGAAGGTTGGAGCTAATTTTCCCATTGTTGGGGGTTTGGTGAACTAGACAACTCTTCATGTAATTCATTCTTATTATCTATTCATTTTTTTTATTCCGTTGTTTGTCCTTCTTTCTACTCTTACTTATTATTTTATAGTTAGGCCTACTATAATTTCATGTGGTATAACTTTAACTGTTATTGAAAAATACTTTTGTACTACGATGTGAAAGAGGTTCCTATTAGACATAGAGTAGTGTCTATTATCCTTTTCATGAACCTTCATTTAAGCATCATTATAGGTTTTCATGTGAGACATCACGGTTAAAGCATCATTATAGGTTAAGAAACAATGCGTATAAATTCTAAGTAGAGAAAATTCGTATACTTACATTGATCGGAAGTCTAGTGAAACCAACCCCCTGACGTTTTTTACTTTTGATTACAAATATTATCTTTTGTATTTTTAAATTACAATCATATCTTTTATCTTTTTCAATTACAATCATATCTTTATCTTTTGCATATTTTATTTTAATTCTGCATATTATCTTTATCTTATCAAATCAATTAATTATTCGCTTTGTGACAGAGTGTATTTTAGCATAGTCTAGAGTTGCATTTAACATATCTAAACATGTTTTTACACTTCATTTTGACCATTATAGCTGAGTTTTGAGAGATTGTGTCATTTCAAGTCCAAGTGTCTAATGTTGTTATTTGTCATGTTTTATTTGTACTTTTGACACTATCGCTTATGAAGCCTATAAATTTTGACATAGATCTCTGATTTTGATAATTTATATCTTGTTTGAAAGTTAAGGAGGAGCGTTGCAATTTTGTATCTCATAAGGATTGGCTAATTCAGATGTTTCAAAGGTCAAATAATGGATTTTATGTTTCGTTTCTACACTTGTATACTTTTTTTTTAGTTTATAATTAGGGATCCTTTGATAATTTTAATTAGTTAAGGTAGGATTTTAATTAGTGGGTTTCAGTCCTCCTTTGGAGGCCCACATTTTTAGACCATCATATATATAGTTTTTAGTCCTCCTTTGGATTTTAAGGTAGGATTTTACTCTATTTCATTTTATAAATTTTCAGCTTTAGAATTCAAAGTGTTCTCTTCTCTCTCTTCTCTTTTTCGCCTTTCTTCTTCATTTTCGTTCATCTCCATTGAAGCCCCCATGAAGATCTTTATGGAGGGCTAAACTCGTTTGCAACTCAAGGATCAATGTGCTTGCGGGTAATATAAGTTCCTCTATTCCCAATTTCGAATTGTGTTGATGAATTCCCCTTTCCCCTTTCTCTAATTTTCACATTACAAAAAGAAATGCCCTATAGTGACACCCACCTATAGTGACACTATGCTTGTTGTCACTAAAAGCTACTTTTACCTACATTTTTTTACATCCATCATGATAATTGCTTTATATACATAAATATTGCATCATATTTTGTAGTGATTATCCAATATTCTCAGGAATTTTAGCTTAGTTTGAAATCATTTAATATAGATTTATATAGTTTGATAATTATAACCTTAGGAAGTTATTTTGTGAGAAATATACTTTAATTTATGTGTGTAGGCCTAGATTCAACAGTAAAGGGAGAATACAAGAAGAAGACATATCTTGCTAAGCGACACATCTCGCTCAGCGCTTCACTCGCTGGGCGCAAAATCAAGCTACGCGAGCTAGGCGGTCTATAACGCACTGAGCGCCATATTGCACTAAGCGACATTTTCATTCAAACTGAAGACTCGCTTAGCGGGACATCACGCTTAGCGAAAGTTGCTTTCGAACTAAATATGCGTTTAGCGGAAGATTGCGCTTAGCGGACACCTGTTTTGAGATGCATTATGCAGTGTCCTGCGCTTAGCGGAAGGTTGCGCTAAGCGAGACTTCGACTATATAAGCTACACTTGTAATAATTTTGAAGCATTCAGACTTTGGTGGATTTGGTTGAGTTGCTTCCTCTGTTTTCTCTGTTTTCCTCTGTTCTCTTCATCCCATTTTGTAACCTTTTCAAGGCTTCTCATGACAATGAGAGGCTAATCTATTAGTGTTGAGGACTTGGAACTAGGTGCTGATCATGTAAACGCTATTCTTCATATCTATTCATTGAAATATTCAGTTTAATGTTCATTTCTCTATCTTTATTCTTGTTATATGATTGGATCAGTTATATATGCATGTTTTAGAGTTTACCTGCCATTGATAGATGCTGTTGAACTTGGAACTGAGTTTGAACTCTAATGGAGTGTATTTCTAGACATAGGATAGACTCCATTAGCTTCGCAAAGATCTTTAAGCTTCATCAAATCACTCAACTGAACTTATCGAGACATCGGAAGTGAGGTTGAGCAGTTTAGGCTTGATTTGATGAGAGATCACGTTTTGAGCACTTTTAGATCGAAGTTAATCTGAACTATTACTGTGAATGGAGAATATATCTTATATGTTTACATGGGAAGCAAACCGGTTGAACCAAATCCTCAACATATCCATTATTCTATTCTAAAACTCAAGCACGCCAACTGTTCGATCATAGTCCTGAATCAACATTGTCGTTTTTATTGTTTATCGTTAGTGTTAACTGTAGTGTTTAGTTTAATTTCTGTTATTACTTATGTTTCAAGAACAACCAACTTTAAAAACCAAACTAGTGTTTAGGAATTGATTACTTTGCTAATAGTCAAATACGGACAATTCCCTGTGGATTTGATACTGGGATCTTCCCTTTTAAACTACTTGTGCGATATTTGTTACGCTTACCAAAATATTCCATCAAGTTATTTGGCGCCGTTGCCGGGGAATTGTTCATGGTATTCAGCGATTAGTATTTATGTCAATCTTAATCATTAGTTCAATTTTGTCTATTGTATAATTTTACTTAGTTTATATTCATTGTATGCTTTGTTTATATTTCATTATTTCAAAGAAATCTGCCTCTGCCTCTATTCTACATATTCTCTGCTGCATAATTGGAGTTGCTGCATAATTTGTAGCAGAAAATTCTGCATAATTTTGGAGCACTGATTTGGTAGAAGTTGCTTTCAATTGTTGCATAATCTAGAAATACGAAGCTGCATGTTTTCTACTGCATAATTGGAGTTGCTGCATAATTTTGCAGCAAAAAATTCTGCATAATTGTCATTCTTGAGTGCTTGCTAACCTACTTTCGAGTACTTGAAGTGTATGCGAGGTAGGAGTTCAGAAGCTGATCTAATCCCATTGGATTCGGAGATAGAAAACACCTGTCGGAAGATCAAGGCCGCAAGAAGAAAACGAGAAAGACAAGCGGCTCAGAAAGCTTTTTCCTCCTTACAACCACACATTGAGATTCCTTCCAGTGCCGAAGAACCAATCATGGAAGACAATCAACAAAAATGCACTCTGGAAGACTATGTGGCTCCTGCTATTTCGGCTCACTTCACGAGTATCATGAGACCAGAGGTACAAGTTGCAAGTGTCTCATATCCATCTTCTCTCATCCAGCTCATACAAGCCAATGTGTTCCATGGCTTGCCTAATGAAGACCCCTATGCTCATCTATCCACCTATATGGAAATTTGCAACACGGTTAAACTGGCAAGGGTTCCCGATCATGCCATTCGCCTCAATTTATTCTCATTCTCTCTGGCAGGAAATGCCAAGCAATGGCTCCATTCCTTCAAGGGTAACACATTCTAGACTTGGGATGAAATTGTTGCTAAATTCCTCAACAAATACTTTCCGGAGTCCAAGACTACACAAGGGAAGACAGAGATCTCCTCTTTCACTCAAAGGGCTAAGGAATCTCTAGGTGAAGCGTGGGATCGCTTTAGAGGATTGCTAAGGAAGACACCAACCCATGGCTTTGAGGAGCCAATACAAATTATCATGTTCATTGATGGGTTGAAGAACCATACCAAGCAATTGTTGGATGCTTCAGCCGGAGGGAAGGTCAAGATGAAGACCGTGGAGGATGCCATAGCACTGATTGAAAATATGGCTGTAGGTGATCATTCTATCACTCATGATAGGACTCATATTCCTCCAAGGAAGGGCATTTTGGAGTTGCATTCACAAGATGCCGTTTTAGCTCAAAACAAAATCTTAACCCAGCAAATTGAGGCTCTTACAAAGCAACTGAGTAGCCTTCCACAGCAACTGAAGAGTCTTCACAACCAACACCCTCCTTTAAGGAATTTCTACTGTCAAGTATGTGGAGAAGACCATGAAAACGGTGTTTGTATGACCTCAGAAGGGCCACATGAAGAAATGAACTACGTGGCCAACAACAACAACAATCGTGGAGGTAATTACAGTGGGTACAATCAGGGTCAAGGGGGAAACCAAGGTGGAAGCTACAACTGGGAATGGCAATCACATCTCGGTAACAACTATAACAAGGACTCAGGAGGTCCGTCAAATAGACCTCAACATCAAGGACCCTCTGTGTATGAGAGGCAGAACAAGCTGGAAGACTCTTTTGCATGGTTCTTAGATGTGACTGCTTCCAACCACAAGAGCACTCAAGCCTCCATTAAGAACTTAAAAGTCCAATTGGGACAGCTGGCCAATCAAGTGGCCAAAAAATTCAATGGGAAATTCATTGCCAACATGGAGGTGAACCTAAAGGAACAATGCAATGCTGTAATGACTAGAAGCAAATGCATAGAAGACGTTGCCCTTGACACACCAGAACCGACAAGATGGCGAAGCTAATGCCCCGGTGGAGTGAGTGAGAAGATGTGTTAAGTGAGGAAGAGGCTGATAAAGGTCAGGAAGAAGGGATAGCAGCTAACCAGGAAGATGGCACAAGCAAAAATGGTGGAATTGTGACTGAAGAGGCATTACCAATCCACGAGCCCAAGCACCAATTGGCGAAGAAGGCAAAGGAAGCTCCAGAACAAGAGGTCACCAAGAATCTACCTTATCCTTTAATTCCGTCAAGGAAAGACAAGGAGAGGTATTTCACTAGATTTCTAGAAGTCTTCAAGAAATTGGAGATCACCATTCCCTTCAGTGAAGTGCTACAACAGATGCCTTTATATGCCAAGTTCATGAAGGATCTGGTTACTAAGAAGAGGAAGTACATTGAAGAGGAGACCATCAACGTTCAAGGCAATTGTAGTGCCATCATCCAACGGACCCTTCCACCAAAGTTCAAAGATCCAGGTAGTTTCACAATTCCTTGCACCATTGGAGAGATTTCCATAGGGAAAGCCCTAATTGACTTAGGTGCAAGCATCAATTTAATGCCACTCTCAATGCTTCGAAGGATTGGAGAGTTGGAATTGAAACCAACCCGGATGATTCTCCAACTTACAGATCGCTCCATCAAATATCCTCATGGTGTCATAGAGGATGTCATAGTTAAGGTAGGAGAATTCACCTTCCCTGTTGATTTTGTCATCATGGACATGGAGGAGGATAAGGAGGTGCTCTTAATTCTAGGAAGACCCTTTATGATGACGGCAAACGTGGTGGTGGATATGGGGAAAGGACATCTCCAGTTGAGCGTGGCCGATCAAAAGGTCACCTTCAACATCTTTGAAGCCATGCACCACCAGAAGAACACCAAGGATTGCCTCCGCATTGATGCATATGAAGAGGAAGTGGTAGAAGCTACTCAATAGCTGACTTTGCACTCTCCTCTTGAGCGAGTCCTTGTTAATTCCATGGACTGCCTTACTATAGAGGAGGAAAATGAAGTCCAAGAGTACAGACATAATTTGGAAAAGCTAAAAGAAATTCCTCCAAATGATAATATCTATGAAAAGTTGAAGAATGACAAGGCAGAGAGGCCCAAGCTTGAGTTGAAGACCTTACCTTCTCATCTTAAATACATTTTTTTGGATGAGGAGGAAGGCAAACCAATAATCATCAGCAATTCTCTGTCTTCTGAGGAAGAAACATAGCTAGTGGAACTTCTTAAGCTTTATCAAGAAGCTGTAGGTTGGCACATCTCTGATCTCAAGGGAATTAGTCCATCTTATTGTATGCACAAAATCATGATGGAAGCTGACTACAAGCTAGTGTGACAACCTCAGAGGCGACTCAACCCTACCATGAAGGAAGAAGTGAGGAAGGAAGTGTTGAAGCTTCTGGAGGCTAGGATGATTTACCCCATCTCCGACAGTAGTTGGGTGAGTCCAGTCCAAGTAGTGCCAGAGAAAGGCGAAATGACAGTGATCCGCAATGATAAAAATGAGTTGATACTCACGCGGACTGTCACAGGGTGGAGAATGTGTATAGACTACAGGAAACTAAATGATGCCACAAGAAAAGACCATTTTTCCTTGCCCTTCATGGACCAAATGCTAGAAAGGTTAGCTGGGCAAGCTTACTATTGTTTTCTTGATGGCTACTCTAGATATAATCAAATAGCAGTGAGACCCGGAGGACCAAGAGAAGACTGCTTTCACTTGCCCTTTTGGAGTTTGTGCTTACCGGAGAATGCCATTCAGATTATGTAATGCTCCGGCCACATTCTAGCGTTGCATGCTTGCTATCATTGCCGACTTGGTAGAGAAATGCATTGAAGTATTCATGGATGACTTTTTTGTCTTTGGGGCTTCGTTTGGCCTGTGTCTCTCTAACCTGGAGTTGGTATTAAAAAAATGTAAGGACAGTAGCTTGGTGCTGAATTGGGAGAAGTGTCACTTCATGGTTCAAGAAGGAATTGTGCTTGGGCACAAAATTTCAATAAGAGGAATTGAAGTGGACAAGGCGAAGATTGATGTGATTTCCAAGTTACCACCACTAGCTAATGTGAAGGGGGTGAGGAGTTTTCTTAGTCATGCCGGCTTCTACAGAAGATTCATTAAGGATTTCTCCAAGATAGCCAGACCACTTAGCTCCTTGTTGGCAAAAGAAGTCAAATTCAGCATGAGCACAGAATGCTTAACTGCCTTTTACGCCTTGAAGGACAAGCTTATCTCTGCACCAGTGATAATTGCTGCTGATTGGAGTCAAGATTTTGAGCTGATGTGCGACGCGCAGTGATTATGCAGTAGGAGCTGTTCTAGGACAGCGGAGGAACAAAGTCTTTCACTCCATCCACTACGCTTCCAAGGTGCTCAATGACGCTCAACTCAACTACGCCACTACAGAAAAGGAACTGTTGGCCATAGTATATGCTCTGGAAAAGTTTAGATCCTATTTGGTAGGATCTAAGGTGGTTATTTATACTGACCATGCAGCCATAAAATATCTCCTTACCAAGCCAGACTCCAAACCCAGACTGATTCGATGGGTGCTACTTCTACAAGAATTTGATATTGAGATCAAAGACAAGAAGGGGAGCGAAAATTCAGTTGCAGATCATCTATCTCGCCTAATAAATGAAGAAGTCACCAACAAATAGATGGAGATCAGAGAGGAGTTTCCTGATGAATTCCTCATGATAGTGCAGGAGAGACCTTGGTTTGCAGACATTGCCAATTATAGAGCTGCCCATGTGATGCCAGAAGGGATGAATTGGCATCAAAAGAAGAAATTTTTGAGGGACTGCACTTACTATGTCTAGGATGATCCTTTCTTGTTTAGGATTAGGGCCGATCAACTTCTAAGGCGATGTGTTCCATAAGAAGAGGCCAAGAATATTCTGTGGCATTGTCATAATTCACCTTATGGAGGTCACTATAATGGTGGATGTATAGCTGCCAAGGTACTTCAATCAGGCTTCTACTGGCCAACCTTGTTCAAGGATGCTTTTGAACATGCTCAAGCGTGTGATAAATGCCAAAGGACAGGGAGCATATAAAAAAGGCATGAAATGCCTCTCCAAAATATCCTTGAAGTAGAGGTCTTTGATTGTTGGGGCATTGACTTTGTTGGCCCTCTCCCTCCTTCATTTTCAAATGAATACATATTGGTAGTCGTAGACTATGTGAGCAAGTGGGTTGAGGCTATGGCATGTCAGAAAAGTGATGCCAAGACTGTCATCAAATTCCTAAAGCGGCAAATTTTCACAAGGTTTGGAGTACCTCGCGTCTTGATAAGTGATGGAGGAACACATTTCTGCAATGAAGCTCTTTCAAAAGTCCTCAAGCATTATGAAGTGTGGCACAAGGTAGCATCACCCTATCATCCGCAAACCAATGGCCAAGCAGAAGTTTCCAATAGAGAAATCAAGAAAATCCTGGAAAAGACAGTGGCAGCATCAAGGAAGGATTGGGCACACAAGCTGGATGATTCCCTCTGGGCCTATAGGACTGCATTGAAGACTCCAATTGGTCTTACACCATTTCAGATGGTATATGGCAAGGCCTGTCACCTTCTAGTGGAAATGGCTCACAAAGCTTGGTGGGCAATTAAATTGTTAAATTTTGATCTAACATTGGCGGCCGAAAAGAGGAACTGCAGTTATTAGAACTAGAGGAAATGAGAACTCAGGCCTATGAATCCTCAAAGCTCTACAAAGAGAAAACCAAGAGATATCATGATAAGAAGCTACTGAAGAGAGAATTTCATATAGGGTAGCGAGTGCTCCTATTTAACTCAAAACTCCGACTTTTCCCTGGGAAATTGAAATCCAAGTGGTCTGGTCCCTTTACCATCAAAGATGTCAAATCTTACGGAGCAATTGAGATCATGGATCCATCAGCGGAAAACCCACAAACAAGCTGGGTGGTGAATGACCAAAGACTCAAAGGCTATCATGGTGGAGAAATTGAGAGGCTTACAACAATCATACATTTACAAGATCCTTGATCTTGTCAACCGTCAAGCTATTGACGTTAAAGAAGCGCTAGCTGGGAGGCAACCTAGGTTTGTCTCTTCATTTTATCAATTTTTGGCATCAATGAATCTCTGCATAGTTCGCTTAGCGCTTCTCTTCGCTGAGCGCAACTTTGGCTCGAATTGTTTTTGCGCTAAGCTCATGTTCACGCTTAGCGAACACTCAATTCGAAGTGAAGTTTTGCTAAGCGCCTACTCGCGCTTAAGGCACTATTAGTTCGAATGAAATTTTCGCTAAGCTGGAACAGGACCTTAGCGCAAATTCATTTCGAGTTGTGAGGTCGCTCAGCGTAGTTTTGGCTCGACTTAGAATGTCGCTAAGCGCAGGGCGGTGCTCAACGGTTCTTTGGCTCGAACACATTACTCGTTGAGCGCAAGATCGCGCTAAGCGGGATCTGCATAATTATGCAGATCTCGCTAAGCGCGTATCTTCGCTCAACAGAGTTTAAAAAAAAAAAATTAAGTCAAAAATGAAATAAAGAGGCTCGAGATGTTGCGCTAAGCACAACCATGTGCTAAGCGTGGCTATCGTAACTGCTGAGCAGTTTTGAAACTGCCCACTCTCCCTCTTTCCCAAATTAAATTTTCTCTCTCACTCAAAACCTAATCCCCTTCCTCTTTCTCATGCCGTCCCCTCTGTTTTCTTCACTCTCACTTTTCACTTTCATTCACTCACTCACACACTGCATCTGCATCTTCTTTGATCCCATTCTTCTTCACTCTCCACGCCAGGTAAGCACTCCAACTCCTTTTTAATTTCGTTTTTCTGTTTTAATTGTAGCATTATTGCGTGTTTAGTGTTATTGAGTCTGGGTTGTTTGCTGAGTAGATTAGGTTTCGTTTTCGCTTTCTCTCCGTTTGATTTGAATTGTGGGTCTAGCATTTTAGAGGTTTCCCTGTTGGGATTTTTGCGCTAAGCGTGTCTGTGTGCTAAGCGAGAACATGCATCCTGGGTTTTTGTTCTTCAGTTGCTTGATCCGGGCTCAGCCCTAACTAGCGCTCAGCGCAAACTCATTGCATGTTCTTCATCCTGATGTTTTTGTGTTCATGGATCTGGGAATTTTCCAGATTCATGCGCCGCTAAGCGAGTCTTCTCGCTAAGCGCGACTATTATTTTTGTAATTCGCTTAGCGGGAAGTCTCACTGTGCGAACATTTGCTTCGAACTGAAGCATCTAAGAGGCTCACTTCTCTTCGGGGGGAAGACCATTCGCTGGGATGGTGTAGCTATCAACCGCCTTCTGCAAACCCCTTCGATCCTCGTAGGCGAGACTGGGAAAACCCAATTTGACATTTTCCTCAGCCAATACGAAGACCCCAAGGTTATCACAGCGCTGTTGTGCATACCAGGCAAGGGATATGTCAAGAACAAAGAGGGAGCCATTACGAAGATTTTGCGGCCAGATATGACCACCCTAACTCAAGCGTGGTCCGCTTTCTCCTACTACACATTGGCGCCCACCTTGCACACCTCTGACGTTACAGTGGAGAGAGCCGAATGGATATATGCCCTTATTATGAAGATGGATATGAATGTGGGTAGTTTCATATCTAATTAGATTTTTGTCATGGCTCACTCCAGCGTCAGCCGATTGGGTTTTCCGACTCTCATTTCAGCATTGTGCAACGCAAAAGGGGCTAGCTCCAACACTCTAGTCTTGCTTAAGCTGAGCCCTCCAATCACTTTCAAGTACATCTGTACTTTCTGCTACAATGAGGTTGATCCTAACAGACCTGAGCTCCCTCCCAACACTAGGAAGTGACCTCACACGAAGACAGTTTCTGGGAGTTCTTCATCTACCGCTGCAACTGTCACTGAAGACATGCTATAGATTGCTCTCAATGGTCTACAACTATCACTTAGTCAGCAGATAGAAGAACGAACCAATGCACTATACTGGGGTCAATGTACAATCATTGACAATCTACACCACCTCTCCCTTCAACAACCAGTCATGTCTTTGGAGGCCTTCCAGGCCCATATGCAATGGCCTGCGGATAGACCTTCCTTCTTTCAAGGGGGTGATGGTGGTGGTGACGAAGTAGCTGAGGAAGAAGGGAACCAGGAGGATAATGAAGAAGAGGCTGAAGGAGGGGACAACATAGAGGCCACAGGAGAGGACAACATAGAGGCCACAGGAGATGACAACATGGAGGCCGACCTGGAGGAGGATTAGCAGATGTGAATCATGGCCGTCTACAAGAGGCCAAGTGTTTAAATGTTTTGTCATCTGAACAATTTTATTGTTTCTGTTTATTTTACTTTACATATTTAACAGTTTTATATAGTTTAGCATTTCTGTGGTAATTAATTTTTTTTTTTGTGCAATGTTGGATGTCTTGTGAACATTTGGTTCAGTCTATGTTTGAATTATTGTTTGTTTTGAACCTATGGCACAATTGTTTTCGAACTGGGTGAGAGCGTGTTGTTAGGTTGCTTAGTTTTGAGGACGATGCATGCATGTGAGTTTGGGGAATTAATAACTATGAGCATTTGACTTTTGAAGGACTTGTGAACATTGTGAAAATTAACCGATAAGTGTGAGAATTATACTGTGAGAGAACAATAGAGTTGTTCCACTAATTTTTGAATGATTCTCTGAATTGTTGTGTGCATAATTAATGTGGAAATGATTAAGGCCTTGTTTGCTTAGAGTGATTCCCAGAGCCAAAAAGTCAATCCAGTAAGGTTGAGAGAATCCTCTGCTAAACCATTGAGCCTAATAGACAACTATTTTGTCTTGTGAACTTAGAACCTAAACAAGAATTGCCTACCTTGCCTTAGGGAATAGGAAAGCATATCTTTTATGGTTTGAGACAAAATTGTTCCAAAATTTGGGGAGTCAGGTGAAGATCCACATTAAAAAGAAGAAATGATAGCAACACAACTGCTGCAATATGAATCATAAGAGGCAAAACCTCTGAAAAAAAAAATTTGAATAATTGAAAATTCAATCAATTGTGATTCAACCAGGAAGTAGTTGTTGTCCAATTGTGGAAAGTATTGAAGCATATAGAGGAAATTGATAATCAAGAAGGGAGATAAAGATATGTTTTCTTCAATCCTTAGGAATTGTAATTCAAGAAAAAACCAATGTTCTTTATAGCCCAGCCGTGATTCAACCCTGACTAAGACCTTAATGATCAACATTGTTTGTACATCTGCAATAAATTGAGAAGAAATTCAAAAGTTAAGTGCACAATTTCAATTGGAATGATTTAACCATCTTATACTTTATACACTAAGTGCTGAGTGAAACACTGGCCTTGTGAGGGTCATAGTGTTCACTTGAACTTCAAATTGCTGAATGCTCCTTTGTTGGTTTGCTGAATTTGTGTGCATGTTGAAAACTCTCTTTGTGACCTTAATACGTTTAATCTCAATTGAGAACACCTTTTGCAAGTGTCATTGGTCTTAAACTTGATTTTGATCCTGCCAATTGTTCCTTTGCATCCACTTTGTTGTTATGTAGATATTCTTTTGCTTGAGGATAAGCAAAGCTTTAATTTGGGGGAGTTTGATAATCGCTTTACATACATAAATATTGCATCATATTTTGTAGTGATTATCCAATATTCTCAGGAATTTTAGCTTAGTTTGAAATCATTTAATATAGATTTATATAGTTTGATAATTCTAACCCTAGGAAGTTATTTTGTGAGAAATATACTCTAATTTATGTGTGCAGGCCTAGATTCAACAGTAAAGGGAGAATACAAGAAGAAAACATATCTCGCTAAGCGACACATCTCGCTCAGCGCTTCACTTGCTGAGCGCAAAATCAAGTTACGCGAGCTAGGCGGTCTATAACGCGCTGAGCGCCATATTGCGCTAAGTGACATTTTCATTCGAACTGAAGACTCGCTTAGCGGGACATCACGCTTAGCGAAAGTTGCTTTCGAACTAAATATGCGCTTAGCGGAAAATTGCGCTTAGCGGACACCTGTTATGAGATGCATTATGCAATGTCCTGCGCTTAGCGGAAGGTTGCGCTGAGCGAGACTTTGACTATATAAGCTACACTTGTAATAATTTTGAAGCATTCAGACTTTGGTGGATTTGGTTGAGTTGCTTCCTCTGTTTTCTCTGTTTTCCTCTGTTCTCTTCATCCCATTTTGTAACCTTTTCAAGGCTTCTCATGACAATGAGAGGCTAATCTATTAGTGTTGAGGACTTGGAACTAGGTGCTGATCATGTAAACGCTATTCTTCATATCTATTCATTGAAATATTCAGTTTAATGTTCATTTCTCTATCTTTATTCTTGTTATATGATTGGATCAGTTATATATGCATGTTTTAGAGTTTACCTGCCATTGATAGATGCTGTTGAACTTGGAACTGAGTTTAAACTCTAATGGAGTGTATTTCTAGACATAGGATAGATTCCATTAGCTTCGCAAAGATCTCTAAGCTTCATCAAACCACTCAACTGAACTTACCGAGACATCGGAAGTGAGGTTGAGCAGTTTAGGCTTGATTTGATGAGAGATCACGTTTTGAGTACTTTTAGATCGAAGTTAATCTGAAGTATTACTGTGAATGGAGAATATATCTTATATGTTTACATGGGAAGCAAACCGGTTGAACCAAATCCTCAACATATCCATTATTCCATTCTAAAACTCAAGCACGCCAACTATTCGATCATAGTCCTGAATCAACATTGTCGTTTTTATTGTTTATCATTAGTATTAACTGTAATGTTTAGTTTAATTTCTGTTATTACTTATGTTTTAAGAACAACCAACTTTAAAAACCAAACTAGTGTTTAGGAATTAATTACTTTGCTAATAGTCAAATACGGACAATTCCTTGTGGATTCGATACTGGGATCTTCCCTTTTAAACTACTTGTGCGATTTTTTTACATCCATCACTATATGAATTGTATTTTCTAACTTCATTTTAATTTGGTGTCACTGTTGCACTTGTATTAATTTTGAGAATATATATATTTTTTTATACTTGTCACTAATTTTTTTATTAATTAATATATTGTTTAGTTGACAATTACTTTATTAATATTTTATTGTAATTATAAATCACTAAAATATTATAAAAAATATATAAGATAACATCACTACAAGAAAAAATGTATTTAACGGGGATATCTTAATGGGGGTTTATGCAACTGTTGGTAATGCATGCAATTAATGCGGGTTTCTATAACCCCATCTCGTTAGTTAGTGTGGGTTTTGATAAAATTAATTATTTTTTTAACTTGTTTGGTTTATATGTGCTTCCACAAACAAGCCTAAGAGAATCCAAAAGTCTCCACTCTTCGGAACCCTAAAGCCTCCACACTTTGTAACACCTTCACTCTCGTCGACGCTATTGAACACCCACACAACCCCTTGTACTCTCACTGTTGCAGAACACCGCTTGTGAAGCCTCCACTATTGTTGCCATCGTCCCAACCTTGTGCACCATTGTTACCTTTACTCCTCTGGTTCTTGCGTCTATTGCTCCTTCCATGCTCTCCACCTTGCGTTAATGGTGACATACCCTTTGGATGGTATGGTGGTTCATCTATGCCGGGATATCTTGTTTCCTCGTCACCTTTGCTGGAATCATGTCAAGTCTCACCCTAGGTTTCATGTCTCTTGGCCTCATTGACCTCGAGATTCTTCAATGCAATGGTTCTCCCTTTGAGAATAAACAAGTTGGTTTTTCCCCTTTTCTATCTTTGTTTTCGATTTCGTTTCTTTATTTTTCAGCAATCGAATTTAAGTATAATCTTATCGAATTATGAAATTTTGAATTTGCAATCATGAACACTTTGTTAATTATGGAGTTGTTTATAAGATTTTATGTCTATGTTTGTGTTGTGTATGTGCATGTAGTGATTATACTTCTTGTGGTTTAAAAACAACACTAGTTGCTTGTGACTTTGTGTTTGTGTAATGTTTCTACCATGGAGGATGGTAATTAATTGGATTATTGTTAAGCTCCTATTCGTATAAATTTCTATTTCTAAGTTAGAATAATTTGAATAACATGCCTTGTTTGTTGGAGGAGATGTTATTATAACTCAGTGGATTGTTTTATGTTTCATGCAATGTTTTTATGAGAAATCACTTTGGAATGATAACGTATGTGAAACTAGCTTCTTGCAAATGGTTGTAGCCTTGTACATTGTTAAATTGAAATAATGGCGTGTTATTAAGTTGATTAGATTAAGTTGTTGAAAAAGGTCATGTTGATTGGATTTTCTCTAATAGATGAATCTTTTGGATGTCAGAAGCTTTGCTGAGTGATTGTATGTATGTATGTATTGATTATGTATATACTTTTTATATATGAAGACACCTTTATGGCCAATTTATATATATAGTTCTCTCATAAGCTATAATAGTATTGATTCTTACTTGGTGAGACTTAAGAGAGTGAATTTCATAATTTGCATTTTGCATTGTGCATCTCTCGCAAGTTGTTGTTAGTTTAATTTAGTAACTGTGATAGCTATAGATAATTTCCCATTCCTTTGGCTCAACGTCTTCAAAAAATCTTAGGCGCTCCTACACCCACTTAGTTTAGTTTCCATGTACTTTTAATTTACAATGTTAATTTGTACCAAAAAAAGTTAACAAAGTTAAGCAATAAAAAAAATCATCTCATAGTGTATATTTAGTTTGCTGCATATTTAGATTATAACTATGATAGTTTGTTGTATCATAGTTTGCTTATTATTCAGATGCAGGTTGGCTAATATTCATGTCTTTGTAAAAATTGAAAGTACTAATTTAATCCTTACTATTTCTTTATGCTTGTTGCTTTAGTTTGGTAGAATGTGTAAATCTGAGAGCTCTGTTTTGCTTATTTTTTCATTAAAATAGGTAAATTCATACATATATTTCATCCTTACTATTTCTAAATAGTGTGTTAGAGTAAACATTGTATTATGACTTCCTTTCATTGTAATTTCAAATAGAGCATCTTACACTGTGTTGATTGCTCCTCACTAGCTTTACTAACTATTTATTGAGCATTCTAATTTAGGAAGACATTCATAAATTGTTGGTTTTGGTTTGAATCATGGTTTTGATCTAAATCCTAAGTTGTTGGAGTTCCATGTTGTTGTTGTGATGGTGTGGCATGCAATGTGTTTCCAGGTTTTTTTCTTTTAGTGATTGATGATGGTGACTAATTCAGCTAATCAAAGCACAACAAATTTTAGTGGTTATGGTGTAACTGTTACTTCAAAGGAACTATGTCATTTACCTTCATGGCAATGCTGTAGAGCTAGATGAAAATTACCTTCATATTCATTTTATACTTGGAGCTTTAACCTCTGATTGGTGCTTAGATTATCGTGATGGTATGTGCTGATTTGGTGTTGTTGTTATCAGTGTTATCGGATTTTGGCATTGTTCTCTGCTACAATAGGTAGTGCTTTATTAGTGAAGTGGCTTGTGTCAATCGGTGCTTTAAAACATTTTGATAAGTTGATTTTCTCAAAATTAACTTTTTTAATTTTTTTCTTTTTTATTTAAGTTTTCTAAAAACATCAAATAGAAGAGAGAGAAACACACTTAAAAGTCTATTTTGGAAAAACTAATTTCTTAACGTGGTCTAAAAAAAGTTAAAATGTTTTGGCAAGTTAATTCTTTCAAAATCAACTTCCTAGTTCCTACTTCCGAATACGAAATGTGTATTGGGAATTAGTTCCTTAGTTGCAAAATATACCTTTTAATTTGAGGTGTTAATTTGATGAGAGAAAAATAGTATAGTTCTATAGATGTAGATGTATATGGAGATAGGATTGATTGAGGAGTTAATTTCTTGTAGTGTCAATTTCCTTATTTAATGTATGATAATGATTAGATTAGAGAATTGAAATCTGAATTAGGGTTAATTATAATCAATTGATTGTGATTTAATGCAAAATGTGCATGAATTCGGTAAAATTAGGAACATGATAGTGATCCGAATTTTTCTGAATGAATGTGAGGTGATTGCCTCAAATTTCATATTATTTGGAATTTCATGAGCATGAATTTGACCTATCTTTGTTGGAACTGTAATTATTTCTCCATAAGCATAGATTCTTGAATTGTATCTCTCTAATTCTGTTTATGTTTATTGATTTAAGTTGCTCTATTTGCTTTAATTTTTTTGAAAATGATACAAAATCCCCCTTATTTTGAATTGAATGCAAGGTGTTAGATGAAGTGTATATTTGAGAAAATGACATGAGTTAACCTTATATTGCAAAATTAATTGGGGAATTAGTTGCTTTTGATGGTGTGTTTGATGCATGCTGTCACTTAGATAAAATACTAGATTGTTTTACTGGCCCCATGTTGGGTGCCAAAGGTTCTTGCTAAGCTTTGAGGTAGGATTGAGTTGTGTGAGAGGATGCTCAAGGGCCCAATCCAAGATCTTGAAGGCGGTGGCTTGGTGACAACTTGTGACAGTGGGGGTACTTGCAAAGGCACTCCGACGCTCAAGTTAGAGAGGATAATAATCTAGTGAATGAGTGATGAATAATTCGTACCTTTCATCTAGTGGGCCTTGGTATTTATAGGGATAAATGGAATAATTGTGCAATTGCCTGGTCTCCATAATGATAGTGGGTTGTTATGGTGACTTGGGCTGCAATAGTCGGAGAGGTCAGTTAAGGTTGTTGAGAGTCTGTTGGGCTACTTTGACTAAGTGTTTAGTTGGTTGTTTAGTTCCTTGGTCCTCGTCCTTTGAGCTCTCTTGACAAGCCCATGCTTGGTGTCTCTTCGGGGGAGTAACGAGCGGTGGTGATCGGAGATCTGATGAGGTGGTCAGTATAGTATAGCAGTAAATCTCTGAGGATACGATTCTTGAACTTTGTCTGTTGTATTACTTGACAGATATGGTGCACTTGCCAAAAGTTCTTAAAAAGTTGTAAGTAACTTCAATTAATAATGAAATAATTATTATTTTGTTATGCTTAATATTTAGTTATATTTGACAATTTTGTTATGCTTAAGATTTGGTGTACTTGCCAAAAGTTGTAAGTAACTTCAATTAATAATGAAACAATTATTATTTTATTATGCTTAATATTTAGTTATATTTGACAATTTTAATTATCCGTAGGTTATTTTTGTAGAAGAAATGTTATAAGATCCTTCATTTTATAGCATTGTCAACTCTAGGCCTATCATTTCTAACTTTAAATGGGAAATACCTGAAGGACTTGAAAAACAACTGAATGGATCGTAAGACTAAAACTTTTTAATTTTGTAGATATCATATTTTTTTATCTTGTAGTATAATTTATGCTCATAATTATATCTAACATGTTAAGAATGATTGTGGTGTCTTGCTAGCAAAATGGATGCCCAACTGCATATGGACTACTAATTATAACAAGATTAAAGTAAGAATCAATGTTATTTTTGTTAAAAACACTCATAATTAATTGTTGTAAAGTTTTTCTTTCAAGTAATATTTGCAAATTAATTTAACAAAAAAAATGAATTCATTACTTAGATTCATATTGGCAGGTCATTAGTGATACGAGGATGCGTTTCACCCTTGATTTGATCTTGGATTCTTACAATCAAATCAAGAGTGAAGTTGTTCAAAAGGCATTTAACAACTAGGAGATAGTTGATGCAAAAAGGTTGTCAAGGTTTGTGGTAGAATATGGCATTATGTCTCCAAGATGCTCATCAGAAGCTTGTGAGGATGAGGGTGTTGTTGGGAGGAGGAAGAACCCTTGGATAGGTTGCCTTTGGCCATGGCAAGGGTTTGTGTTTAGGGTTTCTTGAAGTTCTTGGTAGCAAAGATGAGGTTTGAGAGAGATGAGAGTCTCAAAAGATTGGGGTATACGTTTTACAATAGTATGCTAGAATAGGTAATGAGTGTTCATTAAATATAATGGTATGGTTAGGGAATGATTGAAACGACACATTAATGATAGACTTGAATGTGTGTTTTGGGTTTAAATGACTTAGACCCCATTAAATGCTTTAGTTACAAAAATGTTTTTCAAAAATTCACATGGTTTGGCTCATATTTTGAGTGCGAATCACGTGGCATGCACATGCCTCACTTAAGTATAACGCCAGATGATGTGTCCTTAGTTATACTAGTGAACAACAAATAGTAATAAGACATTAAGTCACACAGACCATCCCAATCTTTTCTCTTAAAAAGATCAGTTTGTCCTCAGTAAGGGGCTTTGTAAAAATATCAGCAAGCTGATTATCTATCTTGACAAATTCCAAATTAATGGTCCCCTTTTGAACATGGTCTATTATGAAATGATGTTTTATTTCTATATGCTTGGCTCTAGAGTGCATGGTTGGATTTTTCGAGAGAGATATAACAACAATTTTATCACAAAAGATAGAAATGTTACTCTCAAATATGTTGTAGTCTTCAAGTTTATTCTTGATCCATGATATCTAAAAGCAACAACTTGTTGCTGATATGTATTCTGGCTTCTGTTGTTGATAATGCTATTGTTCCTTACTTCTTACTAAGCCATGACACCATGTTGCCTCCAATGAAGTGGCAACCTCCACTAGTGCTTTTTCTTTCAATTTTATCTCCAGCATAGTCAGCATCACAATAGCTTGTCAGCTTATACTCTTTCTGCCTTCTAAACCAAAGACCAAGATTGGAAGTTCCATTTAAATATCTAAATATTCTTTTAACAGCAGACAGATGTACTTCCCTTAGGTTATACTGAAATCTGGAGTAAAGGCAGACGTTGAACATTATGTTTGTTTTGGATGCAATCAAGTAAAGGAGAGACCCAATCACTCCTTTGAATTGAGTGACATCTACTTTCTTTGAATCTTCATCAGGTCCAAGTGATGTTGTTGGATGCATTTCCTTTATTGGTCAGCTTGATCTGCAATCCTAGGAAGAATTTCAATTCTCCCATCAAGCTTATTTGGAACTCAGTCTACATCAATTTTGAGAACTCTTCACAGAGTTTTTCATTAGTGGCACCAAAGATGATATCATCCACATAGATTTGAACAATAATAAAATCAGAGGAGTAGTTTTTGCGGAACAGTGTAGTATCTATCTTTCCTCTTTTAAAATTGTGTTCAATTAAAAATGAGCTTAGTTTTTCATACCATGCTCTAGGAGCTTGTTTAAGACCATACAATGCTTTGTTTAATTTAAATACATGGTCTGGAAAGATAGTACTCTCAAACCTAGGGGGTTGTTCTACATAAACTTCTTCTTTGATTACTCCATTGAGAAATGCACATTTTACATCCATTTGATAAAGTCTCATATTTCTATGAGTAGCAAATGAAAGTAAAATCCTAATTGCTTCAAGTCATAGCTACTGAAGCGTATGTCTCTGTATAATCAATACCTTCCTGTTGTGAGTAACCTTTGGCCACTAGTCTAGCCTTGTTCCTCACAACCTTACCATTCTCATCTAGTTTGTTTCTGAAGACCCACTTAGCACTAACAACTTCCTTGTTTCACAAGTTTGCAGACATCATTCATTTGAAATTGGTCTAGCTCTTCTTGCATTGCTTGGACCCAACTTTCATCTTCCATGGCATCATCAATGTGCTTGGGTTCTATCTTAAACAATAAGACTATTTGTTGAAAGGATGATCTTGTCTTTACTGGTGCTTGAACCTCTCCAATGATTTGAGTAGGAGGATGGTTCTTGATCATCATTTTGTTGCTGCTTTGTGGTTCTTTGACTTCTTCTTCATCATCTAAGATGGTCTAATAGCGAGCAGACGATCTTGGAGCAGACAATATGGGAACAGACGATGATGTGCCAGACGTAAAACATGGTGTATCAGACGATGGTCTGATCTTTGCTATTGCATCTTCTAGTCTGATATCTACAAATGAGTCTTTTAACTTTGATAGTTTCCTATCAGGTTGAGTGTCATTAAATCTCACATGAATGGCTTCTTCAACATTTTTGGTTATAGAGTTAAACACTCTATATGCCTTAGATGTTTCAGAATATCCAAGTAAGATGCCTGTATCACACTTTGAATCAAACTTACCTAAATTATCTTTTGTGTTAAGAATGAAACATTGACATCCAAAAGGATGGAAGTATGATATGTTGGGTTTCCTTCCTTTTCACAGTTCATATGGAGTCTTTTTGATAATAAGCCTAATATAAATTAAGTTTTGCAAATAACAAGAAGTATTTACAGCTTCTTCCCAGAAGTGTTTAGGAGTTAAGTTATCATTCAACATGGTTCTGGTCATTTCTTATAATGACCTGTTCTTCCTCTCAACAACACCATTTTGCTATGGTGTTCTAGGTGTTGAGAAGTTGTGAAGAATTTCATTCTCTTCACTGAACCTTTGAAAACTTTCATTTTTGAACTCTCCTCCATGGTCACTTCTGATAGAAGTTATACATACTTTTTTTTCGTTTTGAACACGTTTGTAGAATTTATAGAATTCCTTAAAAGCCTCATTCTTGTGAGTGAGGAATATAACTCATGTCCATCTAGAATAGTCATCAACTATTACCAGTCCATATCTCTTCCCTGTAAGAGAGGCTATCCTTGTTGGAGGAAAGAGATCAATATGTAACAGTTCTAATGGTTTGGAAGTGGAAACAATGTTTTTACTTTTAAAGGAGGTTTTCACCTGTTTCCCTTTTTGACATGCCTCACAAAGTAAGTCATCTTTATACGACATTGTTGGCAGTCCTCTTACGAGGCTATATATTTGCAATTTTGAGATTAATCTTGAACTTACATGGCCAAGCTTCTTATGCCATAACTAGTGACTTTCTTTGACAAACAGTCAACATGATACATTTTGATCCTTTAGTTCACCAAGGTTGATCTTATAAATATTGTCTTGTTTCTTTACAGAGAAAAGATGTGAACCAATAGAATCTTTGACTATGCATGATTCCTTGTTGAAGGAAACATCATATCCACTGTCGCAAAATTGACTTATGCTCAATAGATTGTGTTTTAGTCCTTCAACAAATAACACATTCTCAATAGAGAGACTAGGAGGAATACCTATCTTACCAGTACCCCTGATTCTCCCTTTCTGATTACCTCTGAAAGTGACTATACCACCATGCATTGGTGTCAGGTTTAGGAACATAGACCTTGCGCTCGTCATGTGATGTAAGCAGCCACTATCCAGGTATCATGATTGGTGTTTCTTTCTTGCCATCAAGGACATCTGCAGTAGGAATTATTTTGTCCTTAGGTACCCATATTCTTTTGGGTCCTTTGGTGTTAGTCTTAAAAGTAGATGATTTGCTTCTTATAGGAAATTTCTTGCTTTTGGACTTTACATGTCCATTTTCAGAATGTGATCCACTAAAAGAAGCTTTATTCTCGGTTGCTTCTTTCTTTCCTGTAAATCTAAGGCTAAATTTGCCATTTGGATGTCTATTGTATGAAAGAATTTTCTTTAAATTTTCAGACCCACTGACAAATTTGCTTAGAGTGCTCTTGAGAGATGCAGCTTCTTTGCGTAGATGAGCAATATCAGCTTCATCTTTGGTCAAGGCTCTCACCTTTTTTAATTCATTAATTTACTTAATCAATTCATTCAATTGCCTTCTATGTTGTTCCTTTTCTATTCAGAGTTCACTTTTGCTTTTAATTAAGCATTGGTGATCTATGGTTAGTTTTTGAAAATCATCTATTAGAGCATTACTAGTTGGGACCAATGTAGAACATTTGTCAGATAGCTCAGTGAATGAAGACCCAAGTTCTTCATGCTCTTTTGAGAGTTTTCTTAATTTTTTTTCATAGATAAATAGGCTTTTGAAAAAATAGATGAATTAGAAAGAAGTTATTGATAAGCTTCTTGAAGAGATATAAGATCATTGAGGTCTACCTCTTGTTCTTCATCATCTGAAGCCTCAGACGTAAATGCAGAGGAGATGTTGTCTAATGCATTCTCACCATCAAACGTAGACGATGTGGAGGTTGTGTCTACCATCAGATAAAGATTAGCTTCTTCATCTAATGCTTTAGATTCTTCTTCATCAGTTGAATCATCTAGATCTTCTCATGTGGATATCAATCCTTTCTTTTTCTTGGGAAATCTCCTTTTGACTTTTTCTTTTCTTTTGCTGAGCTTTGGACATTTTGACTTGAAGTGTCCAGGCTTTTTACATTCATAGTAGACAATAGGATTCTTCTCTTTCTTCTCATGGTCTGCTGTATTTCTTGTTGTAGTTCTTCCATCTCGAACCACCTTTCTTTCTCCACATATTGTGGATTCTTCTTGAGATGAAGGATAGCTCATCATCTTCTCCTGACTCTTCTTCACTTGAAGAAGTGGACTCTACTTCTGATTCTTATACTTTTAGAGCTTTGGTAGTCTGTCATTTGGGTGGTCTGGAAGACTGACTTTTTGATGAAGATAACTCTTTTAGTGTTGTTTGATTTGGCTTATGAGCTTTCAAAGCTAATGACTTGCCCTTTTTCAACTTGGCATCTCCTTGTAGCTCTTGCTCATGCAGCATTAGAATTCCCACGAGCTCTTCTAGAGGCATATAGTCTAAGTCTTTGGAAGCTTTAATGGTTGTGACCTGAGATCTCCATTATCTGGGCAAGCTGTGAAGGATTTTGTCAACATGCTCGATGTTTTCAAAACTCTTACCAAGGTTTCGAAGCTCATTTAAAATAGTCTGAAATCTAGACATCATACTAGTTATGGTTTCATTTTCTTCCATAGCAAAGAGTTCATATTCTCTGGTAAGAACACTTACCTTGTTCCTTTTTACCTATGAGGACCCTTCATAAGTTATTATGAATGTGTCCCATATGTCTTTGTCAGATTTGAACTGGCTTACCTTTCTATCCTCAGTTTTTTAGATGCATACATGTATTGTATTTCTTACTTTGGAATTGAGGACGAATTTGTTCTATTGTGCCTTAGTCCATTGTTCATCAACTAGAATGTAGTCTCCATTTTCTACGACATCTAGCATGTTTATGTGATAGGACTCAAAGTATGTCTCCATTCTTTGTCTCCAATATGTGAAGTTTTCACCTTTGAAGATTGGAGGTTTCTGTAAACCCTTCTCCATCCTTGTGTAGGATCTTTAGCTCTGTATCTGTGAAGATAGTTATCAAAGACCTAGCTTTGATACCAACTGAAATACACAAGAACACACTAGAAGGGGGGGGGGGGGGGGGTGGAATAGTGGGTTAAAACTTTTTTGTAAATACTATTAGTTCACAAGTTGCCTTCTTGGATATATGTTAGTTTAAATAAACAAATATATCCTTGCAAGGAAAAGCTTTGAAAGTCTTTCCAAAAGAGCACAGTAGGCAAGTTAAATATATGTAATCAAAAGACAGCAAATGAGAGCTTGTTTTTATATTGGTTCACTCAACCTAAGCTACATCCAGTTCTCCTTTAACAACTATTAAAAGGTTCCACCATAATCAATTGATTACAAAACAAGTATTCTTCACTACCACTTCTGGCTACAAGTATTCTCTATACCACTACTGGCTACAAGTATTCTAAACCACTTCAGGTTATTAGTATGAATCTCCCCCTGAGATTATACTTCCTAAGTATTCTTTTATCAATAAGCCACTCTTGGCTTTCTATACAAAAATGTATAAGATTCAAATAACTCTCAAAGCAAGGATATGAATAAGTGTTGAATCTAAATGAGCTTGTAGAAGATGGGTATTCTCTTTTATCTTAGCTCGTGTTTCTTGGCTTTTTCTCAGAATGCTTTGCTTGCTGTACAAATTGATTTGAATGAGTTTGTTATTGTTCATCCTTCTTCTCGTTGCATGGAAGCTTCCTTATATAGTAAGCTTCATGGATTTGAACATTTGGAGAAGGTTTGTTTCCGTTGTCTCATAGAAGAGTGTTGAAGTATCTCTGACTGTGCTTGATGTGATAGAAGCATGCTTTTGTCTCTGTCACAGTTGACTTTTAGCTTAAGGTGTGCATCCTAATGTTGATTAGTCTTTTGGCTGTACCTACACGCTTCACACAATTTGAGACAAGCAAGCAATACGAGGAATAGAAGAAAGTAAGATAAAAAAGTATCTCCCTTTCTTTCTGTAACAACAATGCCTTTATTTGTGTAAAGAATTAATTATAAAGCACATATTCCTCATAACATATGATAAACCATATTCTGTTCTTGCATAGACAACGTCTAGCTTAACAGACATAGTATGGTATGACTGACCATGGTCTAGAATGAAGGACATGGTCTGGCCTAGCTTCAAACATTGTCTGGCTTAGCTTTAGATATCATCTAACTTAGCTTCAAAAATCATCTGGCTTAGCTTCAGACATCATTTGACTTACTTTAGCCATCGTCTAGTTTAGCTTCATGTTGTCTGACCGTGTTCCATACATGGTCTGATCCAGTACATATGCATACTCTGGTCCTAGACTCACGTTGTCTGTCCCAAGACTTCACATAGTTTGTTCGAGACTATTGTATGGTCTAATCTTAGACTTTGCATGAGTCTTTTAAAGACTTACCATGGTCTGTTCCATGGCATATTTTAGTCTAATTAGAAGCAATTATAGTGCTTGATTATTCATTGCGAGTTATCAGATAGTTAGGACGTAAGTGAGAGTTTGAGTGATTTTACCAGTGTTTATTCTCACTTTGATTTCCTAAAATCACTTAGTCTAAAATCATTAGTTGATCAAATATTGTCACATTTGTTATCATCAAAACCTAACAAAGTATTAGGGGTCAGACATCATCAAATGTCTTGGTTCTATTAGATACAAAGTACTTGACAACGATTGTAAATATAATTGTCAAGTAAGCTAAGGTATAAGGGAAATAAAATAAATTTTAAGGAAAGCAAAGCAAAAATCAAAGAAAACTATATAAACTAAGGAAAAAAATGGAAAAGGTGCACCAGGATTAGCCGAGGAAAAACAATTCAGTTGAAGTCTTTGAGCATTGGTTTCTCATGTTGGTCGGTCACGGGCTTTAGTTCTGAGTTCCGTCTTCCTTGGTGTTGCGGCGAAGGGTCTTGTCTTCTTGGCCTCGTATCTCTTTTCTATTCATATTTTGCTAGGTATTCTTTGTGGATGAGTTTTTCAATTTGCTGAATAAGAGAAAAACATTTTTCAGTGTCATGGCTAGAGGTTTGGTGGAATTCGCACCATGCTTTTTGATCATTTTCCATGGGCTTGTAGCCTGTTGGGGGGAAGAAGAGGAGTTTGGTGGTGTTGACGTCCCTCATGATCTCTTGTCGTGGGAGTCTCAAAGGGATTAGTTCGGTCAGGGCCAACCAGTTTGTTGGAATAGCATAGGGGTTCTTACGGTGCCTTGGCTAAGAGTCGTGTTCTTGTCATACCCAGGTGTTTTGATGACGGGTGTATTCTTTTATGTGGTATGATCGGGTGGTCGGTGGCCCGGTCCTAATTTCTTTTTTTTTCTCTATTCCTATTGTCTGCCATGATTTCTTCTACTTTATGTGGCATGCTGCTCAAGATTGGATTTCTTTCATCGTTTGTGGGTTTTTGTGGACTAGTGACTCGCAAATTGTCCAGTGCTAAGTCCTTTCATGAAGAGTTTGTCATTGGGGTTGATTATTTGGACAATTATGGAGATTGACGCCTTGCCTCTTCATTTAGATTTTTGGTATCTTCATACCTTAAGTCTTCTTCGTTCTCTTAGTCTAGTATTTTCTTTTTATGCCATAACATGTATGGATGATGGCATTGTATTGTGTTATAGACTAAGCCATATCATTCTTGCTTGATGTTTTGATTTGCCCTGTTTTCTATTATCTCTAGCATCACTAGATGATTTACTTCTTAGGAACTAATTTTGAGTGATTGCAATCAATTACAAGTTGTAGGAATCGATTACCAGATGGCCTAACCAGTTTTGAAACCATTAGAATGATGTGTATTTACTAAATGTGTGTGCAAGAAAGCCACACCTCTTCTTTATTTATATTGAGGAAACCCTCTTGATTACATTATATGAAGATAAAGATAAATAATAACTAACAAGATAATATAAAGATAATAACTACCAAGATAATATAAAGATAATATATATTCTAACAGAAACCATCTTTGGTATTGGGTTAATCGATTACCAACCATTGCAATTGATTACAATGTTAATTTCAGAGTTCAGATATTGCCTTGTATCCATTGCAATCGATTACCATCGAGCTGCAATCGATTACAAGACAATCTCTGAGATTTAGAAATTGCTCTGTTTTATTTGCAATCGATTACCATCTTGTGGCAATCGATTACCAGATGATCTCTCATATTCAGAATTAGCTTTGTCTTGTTTGCAATCGATTACAAGTCTACTGCAACCGATTACAATAACTGACAGCAAGTGTAAATCATATTCTGATACACGGGATAATCAATTACACCTTATTGCAATTGATTATATATGATATAACATCATTTTTAAAGATCTCCAAGACTCATTCTTTGTCTAACTAACTCCGAATCTTTTTGACCCATGCCATATATTTGAATCCATATCATTCTGTGCAGAACAACAGATAGTCATAATATCTTTTCATTCCTTTAATTGTCAAAATCCAAATCTTTGATTTGATTTTTAGACTTGATATTACTTTGAACATTCTCTTTTTTCTTCTACACATTCTCTAATCTCTTGAGTTTCAGAAAAACTCAATATTGCTTTTACGCTATACCCAATTGAGATTGAACCTATGAGCCTATACAACTATATCTCTCTCTTGTTCTTTCATGAACTGAGGTGATTCAACATTAGTTCTTGACTGTTAAATTTGCTCATATTGGAGTTTCTTGAACTGATCTCATATAAGCTATATCAATACATCAAGGTATTTTCGTTCTTTAATCTTTTCCATTGATCTCATTTGATTAGCATTGTGGGAATTTCATTCCTAAATGCTGTGTTGAAATTAGATGATATTTCTAATTTTTCTTGTAGTATTGTGTTTAGAAATTGGATGGTGAATGGTGTTTTCACATTCAATCTTCTAGGTTCTTGTTTCAAGTTGTGAAATTAGGATTTGTTGTGAATTGTGTGTGCATGGTGTATGTAATCAGATTCATAGTGGAACCCCTTGGTGAAAGGGAGAACTGGATGTAGATCGGTGGTTGATCGAACCAGTATAAATCAACAGGGTCTATCTCTCTATCCCTTGATCTATTTCAATTTAGTATTTGATCTTTATCAAGATAATTTGTTCTAAATCATTTCTATCTTAAGCTGAGGTTGTTTTTCTGGTTTATTCAATCTATATAACATTCTTTGAAAAACGCTTTTATTAAAACCTCAAGAGCGGTGGTGAAAAATCTTTTAAGTTGAAGAATCTATCACTTTACGTTAAATTAATTCACCCCCCCTCTTAATTGATTACCCGGTTGATCTAACAATTGGTATCAAGAGCTGGTTCTTGTTTTTTAATCAAGGATTTGTTATATGGCCGGAAATCGATTACCATTTGTTGAAGGCGGCTTAATCAATCGGCCTCCTCTTTTCTGCGAAGATAACTATTCGTTTTGGAAAGTCTGTATTAAAATTTTCATGGAGTCAATTGATCGAAGCGTTTGGCAGGCAGTAATCAACGAACCTGCGCTTCCAACCATTATTATTGATGGAAAAACCATTACAAAACCAGCTGATGATTGGACTGAATTAGAAACAAAAAAAGCTAACTATGATCCAAGAGCCATGAACATATTACACTCAACTTTGAATTCTAATGAGTTTTTCAGGATTTCAGCTTGCTCTACTGTTAAGAAAATCTGGGATACGATAGAAGTAACTCATGAAGGCACTCCAGAAGTAAGACGCTCAAGGAAGAATACACTCATACAAGAATATGAGACATTTCGGATGCTACCTGATGAATCTATATCCAGCTTTCAAATGAGATTTACTCACATAGTAAACCATCTCAAAGGCCTCGGAAAAACGTTCAAAGATGAGGAGATGAATGTCAAAATCCTAAAGAATATGAACAGAACATGGCAACCAAAGGTCATAGCAATTTTAGAGACACGAGACTTGGCCACCATGATGAGTGTTGAGCTGTTCGGAAAGCTGAGAGAACATGAAATGGATATGACCCAGATGAACGAAGAAGAGCATAAAGAAAAGAAGACAAAAGGGATAGCCCTGAAAGCTAAAAAACATCAGTCAAACCAAAGCAACGATGATAATGATGAAGAAACATAGTGAAGAAAGAAGGAAATTCAAAGGAAGCTTAAAGAAAAAGACAACATACATAGCTTGGGAACATAATGGATCCACCACTTCATCCGACAGTTCTAAAAGTGAAGAAGCCAAGATATGCTTGATGGCTAATGAGGAATCGGTTAAAGTAAGCAATGTAAGTGTTTCAAATCATGAATCTTCTTCAGATTGGGAAATTGAAACAGATTTTGATATTGAAGATAATTCTGAACTGCATAATGCTTTCAATGATTTAGTTGAAGAGTCCAAATGCCTAGCCAAAGCAAATAGTCTTCTCAAAGGAAAAATTAAATGGCATGTAGACAAATTGGCTCAAATGGAAAAGGATCTTTCAGAGGTTAAATCTGAAAAGGAAAAACTTGATTTTGAACATTCCTTTTGCAAAGCCAACATTGCTTCTACAAGTCAATCAATTCCATGTGAGCTTTGCAATGATTTAAAATTGAAAAATAAATATCTTTTGAAAACTTTAGCAAAGTTCACAACTGGAAGAGATAATTTTGACGCTTTGCTAAAATTGCAAAAAAGAGCTCTTAACAAAATTGGGATTGGATTTACAAATGTCTTGAATGAAAAACCTTTTAAAAACTTTGTAAAGTCATCCCAAGTATCATTTGTTATTTACAATTATTGCATGCATAAAGGACATACTTCAAATAATTGCATCATTAAGAAACATGGAGTGCCTAAAGGGAAATTTGAATGGATTCCAAAGGTTACTCATGTCAACACTAACAAAAAAGGACCCAAGAAAATCTGTGTACCTAAGACCAGCACCTAATCTATTTTGTAGGTATGCTTGAAAGCCATGGAATCACAATGGTATCTTGATAGCGGCTGTTCAAGGCATATGACAGGTGACAAGAGGAAATTTGTCACTCTCACTGAGAAATTAGGTGGTTGGGTTACTTATGGAGACAACAACAAAGGGAGAGTTTCAAGTGAAGGTAACATAGGTAACTTCTCCTCAACTATAATTGAAAAGATCTTGTTTGTTGATGGGTTGAAACATAACCTTCTTAGCATTAGTCAACTTTGTGATAAAGGATATGGAGTATCTTTTGATCATTCAAAGTGCTTGATTAGTGATAAGCAAGGCAATGTTAAACTTGTTGGCAAGAGAATTCAAAATGTATATGTGCTTGACTTTGAAAATTATATTTCTTTTGAAAACTACCTCATGAGTAAGGTTGATACATCATGGCTATGGCACATATACATATGAACCATCTCAACAAGCTCATTTCAAGGGACCTAGTGATTGGCCTCCCTAAGCAAAAATATTCACAAACTAAAACTACTTTCAAAGCTAAAAACATTGTTTCAACTGTTAAACCTCTTGAGCTTTTACATTTAGATCTCTTTGGTCCTTCAAGGACAATGAGTATTGGAGGAAACCTCTATGCTTTGGTTATAGTTGATGATTTCTCTAGATTTACTTGGACCTACTTTCTAAAGCATAAGAATGATGCTGTAAAGTCTTTTATTAAATTTGCCAAACAAATTCAAAGAGAGAAAAATCTTTCAATTATTTCATTAAGAAGTGACCATGGGGGAGTTTCAAAATGAAATATTTTCTGAATATTGTGAAAATCATGGTATTAAGCACAACTTTTCTACTCCAAGAACACCACAACAAAATGGTGTTGTTAAACGGAAAAATTGATCTTTAGAAGAATTGGCTAGAACTGTTTTAAACGAAGCCGGTCTTCCAAAGTACTTTTAGGCTGATGCCGTGTCAACTACTTACTATATTTTGAATAGTGTTTTAATAAGACCTATCTTGAAAAAGACCCCTTATGAACTTTTCAATGAAAGAAAACCCAATATCAGTCACTTGCGTGTTTTTGGTTGTAAGTGTTTTGTTTTAAATAATGGCAAAGAATCACTTGGCAAGTTTGATCCAAAGGTTGATGAGGCTATATTCTTAGGTTATTCTCTATCCAATAAAGCCTATCGTGCTTATAATAAAAGAACTTTAGTTGTTGAAGAATATGTAAACATTGCATTTGATGAGTCTGACTCCAAGTTGGAGGAAGATGTGTCTTTTGATGATTATGCAAGACCCATTTATAGTGACTTGATTGAGCCTCAAGCACAAGGGCAATCTCCATCTACCTCCACTGAAGATTCAAGTGTATCAGCTACCTCTCCAACCATTCATGGTCTACCAAAAGAGTGGAAGCAGCTAAAAGATCTCTCTATTGACAATATTCTAGGAGACATTCAGAAGGGAGTCACAACCAAATCCTCTATGAACCAAATTTGCAATGCAGCAACCTTCGTTTCGCAAATAGAGCCCAAGACCATTGAGGAAGCCATCATTGATGAATTCTGGATGATGGCAATGCACGAAGAGCTGAATCAATTCAAACGAAATCAAGTTTGGGAGCTTGTACCTCATTCTTCAAAGATGAATATAATAGGTACAAAGTGGGTGTTCCGTAACAAGAGTGACGCTTCAGGAATCATCACTTGGAACAAAGCCAAACTTGTAGCAAAAGGCTACAATCAGCAAGAAGGAATTGACTTTGACAAAACAAATGCTCCAGTTGTAAGATTAGAAGTTATCCGTCTCCTTCTCGCCTTTGCATGCCATAAGGAATTCAAACTATTTCAAATGGATGTGAAGAGCGCTTTTTTGAATGGATATATTGAAGAAGAAGTATATGTGTCACAACCCCTTCGCTTCACTAATCCCACCTGTCCAAATCACATTTACCGTCTCAAGAAAGCACTCTACGGCCTCAAACAAGCCCCAAGGCAATGGTATGAAAGGCTAAGTAACTTCTTAATTGAAGATGATTTTATAAGAGATCAAATAGATAAAACTCTCTTTATAAAGCATACTAAATCTGATATTCTCTTAGTACAAATTTATGTTGATGACATCATATTTGGATCCACTAATGAGATGCGTTGCAAGAGATTTGTAGAAGGTATGCAAGGAGAATTTGAAATGTTAATGATGGGTGAACTGAAATACTTTCTTGGACTTGAAGTCAAAGATATGACTTAAGGGATCTTTCTCCACCAAAGCAAATACTGCAAAGATCTACTCAAGAAGTTTAAGGTGAACAACTGCAAGGTAGCATCAACTCCAATGGCAACCAACTGCTATTTGGATGCTAATGAAAGAGGTAAAAGTGTTGACCAAACACTCTATCGTGGTATGATAGGGTCTCTTCTTTATCTTACGTCTAGTCGTCTTGACATTATGTTCAGTGTTTGCATGTGTGCTAGGTACCAATCCAACCCTAAGGAATCCCATATCACAGCTGTAAAACGTATCCTTAAGTACCTCAGAGGAACCATAGATGTAGGTTTGTGGTATCCCAAGGGTGTCCAACCAACACTCATAGGTTATTCTGATTCAAACTTTGCTGGCTGTAAAATGGATAGAAAAAGTACAAGTGGTACTTGTCATCTCTTTGGGAACAGTCTTGTATCTTGGCATAGCAAGAAGCAAGCTTGTGTAGCTTTATCCACAATTGAGGCTAAGTACATAGCTACTGGGAGCTGTTGTGCTCAATCTCTTTGGCTCAAACAACAACTCTTAGATTTTAGGCTGAAGCTAGAAGCCATCCCTTTAATGTGTGACAATACCAATTCCATTAACCTTACCAAAAATCATGTCATGCATTCCCGAACAAAACACATTAAGATTAAGCACTACTTTATTAGAGACCATATACAGCAGGGTGATTGTAGTGTAGAATTTGTAGAAACCAACCTCCAGCTAACCAACATCTTCACCAAACCTCTGCCTAGGGAGAGGATGTATTTTCTTAGGAATGAGCTTGGCATCATAAGTGAGTCCTCACTCACCTAGCCATAGGAATAGGAAATACATCATTCAGCCTAGCCTTGTGTGAATATGATATATTCTTGTGTAATTATTGAGTGTCTGTGCAAAAATCTTTTAAAACTAATAACTCTTTTTCTGCATAATTTTGATCTGTCATAATCATCAATCAATTACCATTTGCATCAATCGATTACATTCAGTTCTGCATTCAAAATCTTTTGCATAAAAATACGGGTTAATCGATTGCAAGGTAAGGCAATCAATTACCATGAGATATTTGAAGCCTAAAGATCCTCTCTGTCAACAATCCAATCGATTACCAGCTTCACAGACAGTACAATTCATTCTGCTCAGACCATCATATTAATTTATTACAGCCCACACCAATCGATTACCAGATTCAGATTGCCCATACTGCTCTGTTCAAACCATCGAGTTAATCGATTGCAGCCCATGCTAATCGATTACTAGTATTAGACTGACCAAGTCCAGACTCTCTAACTCTATAGCAATCGATTACAGGAAGTTCCAATCAATTACCATGTTACAATTTGGAATATTAAGAGGCAAAATAGCAGTTCATTCCCTCCATTTTCAGAAGACCCACTTTCTGAAAAACTGCTCCACTTCCAAAATGTGCCCTAACTCTACATTTAAATTCAAATGGCTGACTACTCCTCTCAACATCAACCATGCACGAAATCTTGCACTGTACGCCTAAACTCCGCTCAGATTCAACAGCAGATTGAGAGAAAGCTCTCACAAGAGAAAGGAAAAACAACAATGGAAGGGTCATCCAACCCTCAGAAGGCACCCACCAAGCACCCTCGACGTTCAGTTGCTCGCTCCTCCTCCTCTCCTCCTCGACAACATCCTCCACCACTTTGCGACTAGTTCCGCACCAAAAGTGAAGAACTAGGGTTTGCTCGAGATTTCTCGAGGAAAGAAATTCTGAAACCATGCTATCTTAGAGAAGAATGGATGGTTCAACAAGGCTTCACCTTTCATAGCATTCTTGATGACCAAGGGCTAGTTGATTTGGTTGAATTGAAAGGTACCTACTATCTTGACCTGGTTAAAGTTTTCTACTATAACCTGAGCATCAATGGGGATACTGAGTACATTCAATCCCATGTTCACGACAAGGATATTCAGATGAATTAGGAGTTGTGGTTCTCCATTGTGGGCATTGAAAGAGTGAATGATGAAATAGAACCTACGTTAAGGTCTATAAAGGATATTGAAGGTATAGATTACAGCAAAATAGAAGTCTATAGGGACATGGTTCGTGATCCTGATAATCCCATTCGTAACAAATTTCCCTGTTGGACGAATGAAGATAGAGGACCGAATGCTAGCCTACATCCTCTCATGGATTATCCTACCACGGGGGAGTAATCACGGAGCCCTCTCAGAAGATGATATGCTATTGCTGTTTTTGATGAAGAATAACTACTAGGTGGACTGGAATTTTGCTATCACTGACCATATGCAGAATCAACAAGTCGAATGACATCAAAATTGCTTATCTTGTTCTAGTATCGCGTATTCTTGACCATTTTGATGTCAAGACTGATGATGTGGTCACTGATTTTGCATATCCTGAAGGTGAACTCTTAGCCAAGCATTTGAAGCAAATGGGTTTAGTGGAAACTGATGATGGTTGGGAACACAAAGAAGGTCATGTAGCAACTGAAGAAGATGATCAACATGTCGCATCGCCAAAAGCACAAGCTGAGCAACCTCCTCAAGCATCTACATTCAAGGTATTGGTGTTGGACAAGCTAAATCAGATAATGAAGACATAGCAAGAGCTCGCCAGACAACATGAAGAACTCTCCAAACGAGAAAACGAGCACTACCTAGAGCTTCGCTACAATCTCAACAAGATTTCTACTAAATTGGAAGCAATGCATCCTAGTGACTTTGATGGTGATGAAGATTGATGTTGAAGATGTCTCATTAATCTTTTAGCATTTCATTTCATATTTTCTTTACTGCATTTCTCAACATTTCATATTTTGTTTATGTTTTATATTTTATTGTTAATCTGAACAATGCTTATATTTGATATATATAAGTCGTTTATTTCTCCAAGATTTATATTTGTTTCAATTCTTAACCTTTTGGTGATTTGAAAACCAAAAAGGGGGAGAAAGTTTATAAATCTTTGTTGTCCTGTATTAACGCTAACCAAAGTTTTATATCTAGCAAACCTTGTAGATAGGAACACTTCAAAGACTTAAGCACATTTTTTTTAGGTATTCAAAACCAACAAGGGGGAGACTGAAGATTGACGTCTTGCCTCTTCATTTAGATTTTTGGTATCTTCATACCTTAAGTATTCTCTGTTCTCTTAGTCTAGTATTTTCTTTTTATGCCATAACATGTATGGATGATGGCATTGTATTGTGTGTTATAGACTAAGCCATATCATTCTTGCTTGATGTTTTGATTTTCCCTATTTTCTATTATCTCTAGCATCACTAGATGATTTACTTCTTAGGAACTAATTCTGAGTGATTGCAATCGATTACAAGTTGTAGGAAATGATTACCAAATGGCCTAACCAATTTTGAAATCATCTCTGGTATCGGGTTAATCAATTACCAACCATTGAAATCGATTACAATGCTAATTTCAAGAGTTCAGATATTGCCCTGTATCCATTGCAATCGATTACAAGACAATCTCTGAGATTTAGAAATTGCTCTGTTTCATTTGCAATCGATTACCATCTTGTGGCAATCGATTACCAAATGATCTCTCATATTCAGAATTGGCTCTATCTTGTTTGCAATCGATTACAAGTCTACTACAACCAATTACAATAGCTGACAGCAAGTGTAAATCATATTCTAATACATGAGATAATCGATTACACCTTATTGCAATCGATTATATCTGGTATAACGGTCATTTTTAAAGATCTCCAAGACTCATTCTTTGTCTAACTAACTTTGAATCTTTTTGACCCATGCCATATATTTGAATCCATATCATTATGTGCAAAACAACAGACAGTCACAATATCTTTTCATTCCTTCAATTGTCAAAATCCAAATCTTTGATTTGATTTTCAAATTTGATATTGCTTTGAATATTCTCTTTTTTCTTTTGCACATTCTCTAATCTCTTGAGTTTCAGGAAAACTCAATATTGATTTTACTGCTATACCCAATTGAGATTGAACCTCTGAGCCTATACAACTATATCTCCCTCTTGTTCTTTCATGAACTAAGGTGATTCAACATTAGTTCTTGACTGCTAAATTTGCTCATATTGGAGTTTCTTGAACTGATCTCATATCAGTTATATCAGCACATCAAGGTGTTTTCGTTCTTTAATCTTTTCCATTGATCTCATTTGATTAGCATTGTGGGAATTTCATTCCTAAATACTGTGTTGAAATTAGATGGTATTTCTAATTTTGCTTGTAGTATTGTGTTTAGAAATTGGATGGTGAATGGTGTTTTCACAATCAATCTTCTAGGTTCCTGTTTCAAGTTGTGAAATTAGGATTTGCTATGAATTGTGTGTGCATGGTGTATGTAATCAGATTCATAGTGGAACCCCTTGGTGAAAGGGAGAACTGGATGTAGATCGGTGGTTGATCGAACTAGTATAAATCAACAGGCTCTATCTCTCAATCCCTTGATCTATTTCAATTTAGTATTTGATCTTTATCAAGATAATTTGTTCTAAATCATTTCTATCTTAAGCTGAGGTTGTTTTTCTGGTTTATTCAATCAATATAGCATTCTCTGAAAAACGCTTTTATTAAAACCTCAAGAGCAATGGCGAAAAATCTTTTAAGTTGAAGAATCTGTCACTTTATGTTAAATCAATTCATACCCCCCCCCCCCCCCACCTCTTGATTGATTACCCAGCTGATCCTAACAAGTTAATCCATTGAATCGGTTTAGATATTCCTTTAATGATTCTTGGGGTTGTTGTTTTAGGTCGAACACGTCCACTACGCCTGGTGGTTTTGATTTGTTGGCTGCGAACTGTGCAGCAAAGATTTTGGATAAGGTGTCGAAGGATGTTATACATGGGTCTGGGAGTCCGCTGAGCCAATCTAATGTCGTTGAGGACAAAGTTCCCGCAAATAGCTTGCACTTGACCACATCAGAACCTCCACTTATTAACATTTGGGCTCGGAAGGTTTTCAATTGTTGGCTTGGGTCCCTAGAGTCGTTGAGTGTTGTTATCTTAGGGATCATGAAGTGCGGGGGGATGGGAGCACTTTCTATTGCTTCCGAGAATGGCTAGAAATCCCTTTGGGGATCGCCGCCTCTTCGACACACTTCATGTCCTCCAATTGTTGCTTCAAAGTGTTTTGTCCTGCCTTGACATTACTAACTCTTCTTCTAATGTCTTTCGCTACTTGTTTCAACTGTTGCATGGTCTCCGTGAGTTCTTGTAGGGCAGAGGGGGTGTCTTCCCTTATCCCTTTCAGGGGAGTATGATTTGGGCTTGAGCTCATCATTCTCTTTAGTTTTCGGATACGTGATATAGGGATCTAAGTTTATCGAACCCCATGATGGGCACCAATGTTCTAGTCTAGAAATTCTAGGGTGTTCAAAAGACTAGCCAGAGCATGAGAGTCTAATCTGCCTGACTCCAAAGCCATGCTTTGTTTATATATAATGTGATCATATCTTTATCTCCTAAATTAGAGATAAAGATATGATCTTTATCATACATAAAATAACAAAATTAATCTAAAAGATAAAGATAATATCTTTATCTTTTCCCATTTATCTTATAGCATTATTCTCCCACTTCCTAAGATAAAGATAATATCTTTATCTTTTCACATTCTCAGATTATTCGACATTTGGTAGATCGTCAATCGTCCAATCATCTGGATAACTGGACGGTACATAGCTCCTCTCTCGGAGTGTTGCACCGCAATACATGGCTCTAGATGTGTGTTTGTGTGTTTGTATTGCATCTTGTGGTTTCGACATAATTTATAGGTTGATGATATATTTACCTCCCTTAATTAAGTAATATGCCTCCCTTTCTATTTTTATATTTTTTTTATTACCAAAATATCCTTTATATAAAATCATTGTTTTTACCCCATTTCATCTTGTTTATTCTCTAAACACTGTTAGTCTCAACTTTAACCTATTTTTTTATACTTTATTCCCCCTTTTGTCCATCCCTTTACCATTTTTAATATTGTTTTTGCATTTTATATTGATATCTTTTAAACCCTCTATTCTACGTCTATTTTTTCTTTTCTATTTTTTTCATTAAATTTGATACAAATCAAATTGGGAACATATCACGGAACTTTGAAGCAGGTGGATTTTATTCATTACTTTGAATTTAAGCATAAAAAGCTAATATGAGTTTCTATGAAGTTTAAAATCATAAAAGAGAGGTGTCTTTTTTTGATGCTTGAGGTTCTTATTTTTAAGTGAAAAGTTTAGCACAACCGTGCTACAAATTAGCACGGTTGTGCTACAATTAAAATGACTAGAATCATGATCAACACGATCCTATTGATAGTTACCAAGGTCGTGGTAATCATAAGGTTGAGAAACTTTAGTTAGGCATGGTCACAGTGCAACCCAAAACTGGGAGTGGCTGACGGAGGAAGAAGGGGGTAAGAGTGGTTACAAGTGAAGAGAGGAAAAAGGGGTAAAGGCAACGGTGGAGGAAGAGGGAAGGGAAGGTGCTCAATGTTTATGGAGGAAGAGAGATGACAAAGGAAGAGGGGGTTAAGTCGCAATGGAGGAGGAAGAAGGGGTAAGACTATGATAATCAAATTGCTTAGAGGAAGAGGGGGTAAGTAAAAAAGAAATCAAAAAATATTTTAAAAAGAAAAAATACTAATAAGGGCATTTAAGGAAATTCATTAGAAAAAATGAAAAGGGAGGTATATTTTCTTAAGTGACGGAGGTATGTATATCACAAACCTTAGAAAAGGCTAACATACCTTGCTACAGTACGTAAGAATCTTTCACAAAGAATGGGTATGTTGCTACTTAGGTTGTTCATGGATTGCATATTTTAAGATCCAATCCATATCCAAACCCTATCCTTTAAATGTTTGGAATTTTAATCCAAACCATTTTAAATGGATACGATTTTTAAAATTTGAATTGGATATTTTAAAAATTGGATTTAAACCATAAAATCTAGTTTTTTTTTAAAAAATGATTTATGGTTTAAAACCAGTTTTAGAATCAAATTATGATTTAAAACCAATAAAGAGCAGAAATTATAATGCCTAGGGGGGTTACAAGGGAGAAAATTGAATAAGAACATAATTTTGTGGATTTAACACCGTTGAATAATTAGAAGCCATCAAAATTGAATAATAAAAAATGGTCTTCAAATTCACTATGGGGGAAATTTTGCTGAGCCCTCATATTTCATAGGGTGTTGGAACCCTGGTATAGGTGGACAAATGGCTAATGAACACCTTAATTAATAAAGCCATGCCATTTTTAGTTTTAAAATTTTAATATTTTACAAGTTGGTCCTTCACATAGCTTATTTATTTTTCCACTTAAGTCATTTTTTTATTCTTGTTCTTTCTCTTTCTCGTTCAGTCTCTCCCTCATGCTTCTATTTTCACTGTCAAGCACCCATTAGCCCATCGCGGTAGTCATCTCCATCAACACTTCTCATCCTCACTAGTGCGCTCTCCCTTTGTCTCTCACTGTCACATGCTGCCATTGCGGCAACCACATCCATCATCGCTCGCAATCCTACCGATTGCACCTCCTCTGTTCTACCTACGTTTTGATGAAATTTCATAATTGGTATGCCTCTCTCATTCTTTATTTACTTGTTTTCTACTGAAATTTCAAATTCTCATCTTGTGTTTATTGCTATAACTGTTGTTGTATGCTGCTTGTGATGTAATGGTTATGCTATTCATAATATATGTTCCTTAAATGATGCACAACATGTGTTTGATAGAGTGCATCTTCCACTAATTGTTTCCTTTGGATAAGCTTAGGTTATGGGGCATTGCATTTGTGCTTGCAGACTTTTTTAATGCACACCAAGTGTTTAATGAGTTGATTCATTGGTGTTTTGTTATTCTTTTAGGCTCATGTAGCTTCTTTAGCAATAATATAATCAATTCCTTTAGAAATTTTACCATTATAGATACTCTTACTAACTCAGCTATCAATTAATTAGTGGGCTTAACAAGTGGAAGGAGAAGGAAATAATAAAAATAAGACGCCATGAATTAAGGCCAAACGTCGTTTTTGGAATTATGATAATTAGATGTGTGCAAGCACAACAACTATAATCTAGCTTATTGCTTGTTGATTTGATGTTGTAATCACTTAGTTAAGGGTAATTGGGGAGGTGACCACACTTCCTCCTCATTCATTTCATCATTTACCTTCAATCTAGATTAAATAGGGCTTAACGTTGTCTTTAGAACTACGGTAATTTATGGGGAGTGGGCAAAGACAAAATTCAAGGAAGGTGTTTAATGAAGGTAATTATGTGTGAAAATAAGCATGACTATTGTCTATATTTTGAATATTATCCATGTGACCTCTTTCAAATTTGTGAGTTACCTATCTTTTATCATTTTGAAAGCCAACTTATCTATCTTTTGAATGGTGTAACGTGATCTCTTTCAAATATATTTATATTGTGACAAATTGTCTTTGACGTGAGAATTTACACTAAAAGGAATCTCTCTTATTAATGAGAAAAGAAAGTAACTACAAAGAAGAATTCTCTATGAATTCTTAATCTCTCTCACAATTAACTTTCCTATTGTTTCTTGTTGGAATGAATTTCTACAAAACATAATGATCATTTTATACTAGGATATGAGCAACATATACCTCTAACTTACATGCATGGTTTCTATTAAGTTACTCATAATAGAAAATACTATTATATTCAAGGCACATATTTAACAAATCTTCACCTTGGCTTGAATTTCCTATGCCATTGAACTTTCACTGTGTATTAGTGTTGCTCCACCCGCTTCCAATGTCAAGTTGTAATTCCAACTAAGTCCAAATAATGTTTGAACTTTACCGTTGGAATAGCTTTTGTCATCATGTCTGGCGAGATTATCAGAGAAGTAGAAATATTTTTTATCAACACATCACCTTATGTTACTACATCACGAATAAAATGCATCCTAACATCTATGTGCTTTGTCCTTTCATGGTACATTTGGTTTTTGGTTAAGTGAATTTCTCTTTGACTATCATAATGCACAATAATTTCTTTATCACTTACACCAAGATCACTAATAAGACCTTTAGGCCATAAAACGTCTTTCAATGTTTATGTAGCTGCCATATATTCTGCCCCTATAGTTGACAAGGCAATAATGTATTACAAAGTCTCATGCCAACTTATAGCACTACCTCCAAGCATGAAAATATAACCAGTCAATGACCTTCTATAATCAAGATCACTTGCATAGTCTAAATCACAAAATCCAGTGACATAACTATTAACACCATTTATTCCTTTGCTAAATACTAGTCCTATGTCAACTGAACCCTTCAAGTATTGAAGGATCCACTTTACAGCTTGCCAATGAGCCTTTTCTAGATTAGCCATATAACTACTAACAACACAAACAACATGTGCAATATCTGGTCTAGTACAAACCATGACATACATCAGACTCCCAATTGCATTAAAGTAAGGTACTCGAGACATAAACTCTTCCTCCTCTTTTTTTTATGGTGACATATTTGGAGATAACTTAAAATGAGTCATAAAAGGTGTACTAACGGTTTTTGCATTGTGCATTCTAAATCTATCTAGAACTTTTTCAATATAGCTCTTTTGAGATAAACACAATCTTCTAGCTTTTCGATCTCGTATGATCTCCATACCAAGGATTCTTTGTGCTGGCCCAAAAATCCTTCATCTCAAATTCACCACTTAATTGTGCCTTCACCTTATTGATCTTATTTGGGTACTTACATACGATTAGCATGTCATCAACATAAAGAAGCAAGTAAATATAGGAGTCGTTAGACAATTTCTTATGATAAACACAACTATCATACTTACTTTTTGTATACCCAATAACGATCATAAACGAATCAAATCATTCATACCACTATTCGTGTGAATATTTCAACCCATACAAAGACTTCTTCAAGAAACATACATGGTCTTATTTTTCAGGTAAAACAAACCCCTCTAGTTGTTGCATGTAAATTATTTCCTCCAAATCACCATGGAGAAACGCAGTCTTCATATCTAGTTGTTCTAACTCCAAGTTATGCAAATACACTAAAGCAAGAAGCATTTGAATGAAACTATGCTTCACAGCTAGGGAAAAAACTTCATTAAAGTCAATACCCTACCTTTGTGTAAAGCCCTTTGCTACAAGGCTTGCTTTGAATCTTGTTCCATCTTTCTTCTTATATATCCACTTACAACCCACAATTTTTTGAGCAACTGGTTTCTTAACAAGTTCCCAAGTCTAATTCTTGTGGAGGAATTCGAGCTATTCTTTCATGGCACCAATCCATTGTGATGCTTAACTGCCTCATGGAATGAACTAGGTTCCTTTTCATTAAGGCTTTTTGCCATATTGAATGCAAAAGCAACAAAATAATCATACCTTTCTAGTGCTTTGATTTGTCTTATTGGCCTATCTTTAGCCAATATATACTCTGGCTCTATTATTGTGACTTCATCATGTGTCTCCTCCAAATTTTGTTCCAAGGCATTAGTTTCAAGCTCCACCTTTTTGTTAACACCATGGACTTCAACTTTATTATCATGGTCCTCATGTGGTTTTGGGTTAAGTATGGTTGTTCATCAAAGATCACATCTCTATTAATCATGAGCTTTGATACCTTAGGGTCCTACAATATATACCCTTTTACTCCATCTTGGTAGCCTAAGAATATGCATTTCTTAGCTCTTGGATTTAGTTTCCCTTCATTAACATGAGCATAAGTTGGACACCCAAATAGATGCAAGATTGAGTAATTTGCTGTAGAGCCTAACCACATTTCCTTCGAGGTCTTGCAATCAATAGCCGTAGAAGGAGACCTATTCACTAAATAACATGCAGTATTAATTGACTTTGCCCAAAATTATTTAGGCAAACTTGCATTTGAGAGCATACAACGAGCTCCCTTAAGCAATATCTTGTTCATTTGTTCTACTATGCCATTTTGTTGTGGTGTATGTCTCACAGTTCTATGGAGAGCTATTCCTTCATTTGCGCAAAACTCATTAACTCCATATTGAAAAATTCCAACCCATTATCTGTCCTAAGTCATTTGACCTTCTTCTTCCTTAGTTGTGAACCATAGTTCCATTTAAGTGCTTCTTGCTTTGGTGTGTTTGCATGACTTGGAGTTAGAACAACTAGATACGAAGACCGTGTTTCTCCATGGTGATTTGGAGGAAATGATTTACATGCAACAACAAGAGGGGTTTGTTTTACCTGAGAAACAAGACCATGTATGTTTATTTAAGAAGTCTTTGTATGGGTTGAAACAGTCACCTAGACAATGGTATAAACGATTTGATTCATTTATGATCGGTATTGGGTATACAAGTGATGTGTTGCATTTCATACTACATTTGCATTGCATTTCATTTAGTTTTGTTTATACGTTTTCGCATTTAAGATTTAGTTTAAGATAATTTTCCTTTATTTTCTGTATTTTTTGGATTTGTTTACACTTAGGGTGTTATTGTGTTTCAGGTACGAATTTCAAAGTCAAGGGCACTTTTCACTACATAAATTACACTTTTGGAACTTGCATTTATCCTTTAAGGAATCACAATCATGAGGCAAAGTTCAAGTTTATGCTATGGCGTAAAAATTCCAAGTGATGTGAAGTGGATCCTTAGATACTTGAAGGGTTCAATTGACATAGGACTAGTATTTGGCATAGTAATGAATGGTGTTAACAGTTACATCACTAGATTTTGTGATTCAAACTATGCAAGTGATCTTGATCACAGAAGGTCCTTGATTGGTTATATTTTCACGCTTGGAAGTAGTGCTATAAGTTGGCATGCAACTTTGCAGTCCACTGATGCCTTGTCAACTACAGATGCAAAATATATGGTAGCTACAGAAGAGAGGAAAGAAGCTTTATGGCTTAAAGGTCATGTTGGTGATCTTGGTGTAAGTAAGAAAGAAATTATTGTGCATTGTGATAGTCAAAGCACAATTCACTTAACCAAAAACCAAATGTACCACGAAAGGACAAAGCACATAGATGTAAGGATGCATTTTATTTGTGATGTCATAACACAAGGTGATGTGTTGATAGAAAAGATTTCTACTTCTAATAATCCCCCAGATGTGATGGCTAAAGCTCTTCCAATGATAAAGTTCAAACACTATTTGGACTTAGTTGGAATTACAACTTGACACTAGAAGCGGGTGGAGCAACACTAGTACACAATGAAAGTTCAATGGCATAGGAAATTCAAGCCAAGGTGGAGATTTGTTAAATATGTACCTTGAATATAATAGTATTTTCTATTATGAGTAATTTAATAGAAACCATGCATGTAAGTTAGAGGTACATGTGATAAACCCCTTTTTAGTCTTTTTTTTAAGGGATTTATCGCACCATTCTATTCATATTTTCATAACATAATGAGATATTTGAGTTGCTGTAGGACAATTGAGACATTGGAAAAAGGGGAAATGACTTCAAAAAGGGAAATTGGCTTTATTTTGAGTATGCACAGTCTCAATCACTAGATTGTGCATAATTGGATGAAGCACGACCATAAGCACTAGGCCGTTCATAGCCAACAACGCCTTAGATGAGAAGGATGGCCTCTAGCACGAGGGAGTGTAGAAGGACCTCCGTTTCGTAAAGTATGACACGGCCTTAAGTACTAGGTTGTGCATAAGAAACAACGCTTTGTATGAGAAGCATGACCCCAAGCACAAGGTTGTGCATAATAGTCTTCGCTTTGTAAATTATGCATGACCTCAAGCTTAAGGTCTTACATACCTCCACGAGATAGTTATGTTTTATTTTCTATAAATATTTTAGTTTTTTTTTTTCGGGAATCCATCTTTTACATCATTTTACATACTTTCTTTTGAGCATTGGGGACTCTTGAGTAAGGGTGGGTATATGGTCCCGAGTTTGTGGACTGATCCGTTTAACCTGGACTCACGAATAATGGACCTAGTTTTTTTTTCCTTCCTCATAATACTTGTTGAGATTTAGGCCTAGTTCTCTTAACCCGTGGGTTAAGCGGACTAAATCCGTGGACTCGCAGACTGCCCGTTTGACCCTCCTAAATCCTAAAAAAAGAATATTTGTTGTAAGTGTGTAACTTTGTTAATATTTCTATTTGCTAACTTTTTACTTAATGTTTGAATATTTGCTGTTAAAATTATTGGTACATGATATTTATACTTTGATTAGTTTCATAGCTTCAAAAATTAAATGAAAGTGAAATAAATAATTTTTTCTTAATTTTTCATTTTTTTTTCTTCAAAAAATTCTTAAATGGGTTAAACGGACTGGTCTGGTTAGTCCACGGTCTTTATGGACCGAATACGGACTTCATAAAAAATTCCATTTATTTTTGCGGACCAGATTAGTCCAATCCGTTTAAAAGGAGTACTTTGCGAACCGGATTAGTCCGTATACCCACCCTTACTCCTAAGGGAAATAAAGAGTAAGGAACATCGTGATGATTAATTTTTGTAAAGTTCTTCTTCTTTAATGTCTCTATTGCTTTCTTTTCAGAAAGATCGTGACGATTCATGTCGAGCTCCTTCTTTTTTATAATACTTTTGTGGATTATTGCTTTCCCATGTCTATGGCTAACTAAATTCCTAATCTAGGGTTGTGATGTAGGACCTATCATGTAAACCCTATTTCTCTATTTCAATAAAAATTTCTCAATTGTTCTTTTAATTATATCGTTACATTATTCTTATTGCTATTTGGGATCAATCACCCCATAATCCAAATTGATTAATTGTCATGATCAACACTTTAAATGGATAGATCTACATAATGATTGAATTCTAGGGACTTGCATGACCAAACTAAAACCTAAATTCCCAATTTGATTAACATTGGTTAATTAACCTCTCTGCACTTAAAACCTTCTCTCTAATTTAATCTTTCATGACCAACATGGGAATAAATTAAGGAGAAGAGAATTTTCATTGAATGACCAAACTTTGATTATTATTTTAAGAGGCATGATTGGTAGTTGAACAGATAATTGGGTAATTGGGGGTTTAATTGAAATAGGAAAATAGGGGGAACGTAAAGATAGGTTTGAATTCACGACCCTAGGTCTTTTAATTTGTTAGAACCTTCATCAATTCTCAATTGCTTCTTGCTTTATTTCTTTTTACAATTAAATTGCAACTCAAACCAATCTTTCGATCACATGTCCTTTATAGATTTATTATTTAGGAATCACTTCTAATCTCTAGGGTACAATATCCGGACTTAGGTCCAATATTACTATTACGTAGGGTACGCTTGCCCTTACACGTTCGTATTTTGCACATCAACATGTTGCTCATATCCTAGTATAAAAGGATCATTATGCTTTGTAGAAAAACATTCCAACAAAAAACAATTGGAGAGTTAATTGTGAGAGAGATTAAGAATTCATAAAGAATTCTTCTCTGTAGTTACTTTCTTTTCTCATTAATAAGAGCGATTCTTTTTAGTGTAAATTCTTGTGTCAAAGATGATTTGTCACAACAAACTAGTATCAGAGCTATGGCATCTGCAAAGTTTGACGTTGAGAAATTTACTAGCAAAAATAACTTCAACTTGCGGCGAGTGAAGATGCTCGCTCTCCTCACACAACAAGAATGTGAGTTGGCATTGGAAGGAGAAGAAAATTTGGCAGCCGAGCTTACACCTAGACAAAAGAATGCAATAATAAATGAGGCACATCGTATAATATTGTTATTGCTAGGTGATGAAGTTTTGGGAGAAGTCTTTAGAGAAAAAACTACTGACACGCTTTAGGCAAAGCTTGAAAGTCAGTACATGACAATGTCTCTACATAATCGACTCTGTTTAAAGAAATAGTTATATACCATGCAAATGCATGAAGGCGAGTCCATCCATAAACATATAAACAATTTCAACCAAATTGTTCTTAGTTTAAAAAATATTGATGTCGCGGTGGATGAAAATTTTGTAGACATAGTAATTTTTGGTAGAAATTCACTATCAATGGAGGAAGTAAAAACAACCTTATAGTCTTGGGAATTAAAAATTCAAATTATTGATTCATATGGTGGTTCTAGCTCGGGTGACGGTTTAATGGTAAGAGGAAGAATGAAGGAAAGGAAAACGAGTTTCTAAAGAAGTCATTCTAAGTCACACAACAAAAATAAGAATAATAACAGATGTCATAACTATTAGAGAGAATGGAATCGGAAAAGAAACTACCTAGAGCTCAAGAGAGAAACAACAAGTGTTTCAGAATTTGGTGGAGTAGCTATTGCCTCAGAAGAATCAGATGGTGGAAATGTTCTTTATGTTTCATCTAATGCCAATGATGATGATTGAATTCTTGATTCAGCATTTACTTTCCACATGACTCATAACATAGATTGGTTTGTCACATACCAAGATATTGAAGGTGGCAAAGTTCTGATGGAGGAATGATGGTGCTTGTAGCACAGTTAGTAAAAGTATAGTGCAAATCAAGATGGTTGATGGTATTGTGAGAACATTAATTGACGTGAGGTATGTCCCCGAACTCTACAAGAATCTAATTTCTTTAAGCACTTTAGACTCTCTTAGTTGCTCATACCAAGCTAAAGGTGGAGTCTTAAAAGTTTTTAGAGGTGCCTTAATAGTTATGAAGGGAAAGTTGAACAATGGACTATATATCTTACAAGGCAGCACGGTGGAAGGTGTAGTCGTGGTTTCTTCAATTTCTAATCTTGATCAAACTCGTTTGTGGCATATGAGGTTAGGCCATATGAGTGAGTGTGGGATGGATGAGCTTAGCAAGAGAGGCTTGCTTGGTGGACAATGGATTGGAAAATTAGATTTTTGTGAGCATTGTGTTTATGGAAAACAATGCAAAGTAAAATTTAGCACTGTAGTTCACAGAACGCGAGAGACTCTTGATTACATCCATTCAGACCTGTGGGGCCTGTCAAGTGTTCCTTCCCATGGTGGAGCAAGGTATGTGTTAACTTTCACTGATGATTATTCAAGGAAAGTTTGGATTTTTGTCTTGAAAAAAAAGAGTGATGTATTCCTTAAAAATTAAAAATGTGGCAGCAAGTTAACTAAAATGTGCAAAAAATATAAACATTTAACGAAGCATAGATGGAAAGGACAAAAATTCATGACAAATTAAAAGTCTTGGGACTAAAACCATACTTAAAAAAGTACGAGGACCAAAAGCATAAAACTGAAAAAGTTGAAAACCAAAAATATACTTTACCCTTTTGTTTTCTCTTCTTTTTTCTTTTCTTGCATCACTATGCTTCTTTTCTTTTTTATTTTATTTGTTTTCTCTTATATTTCTTTCCTTTTCTTCCGTATCTTTTTTAAAGGTCTCTTTTCTTTCATTTTTTAAAGTTTTTTTTTTCTTTTATTCTTTTTATTATATATATATTTTTTCTTTTTACATTTTTTAGGATAATAATTATATTGTGAAGTTGAAAATTTTAAATTAAATAGTTAACATATTGTATATTAATATTTATATTAAAATTAATCTATTAAACATATTTTATTATAAAGCAATTTTTAATTATTTCATTAATAATATCCTAAATCAAGTAAGATTTAATTTTCTTTATTCGTGACATAAATCACAAGTTTGAATTTTTATACTAAACATTAATTTAAATCTAATTAAATATTGTATTATATTATCTCTGGTTCTATATATAATCAACACTTTCATTTTTTCTTTGGTCTTATAAATAAAATATTTAAGATGTTTTTTAGAGACACATGCCAAGTCTTTATATAATAATTTTCATTCTATTTTTATACAGAAGATACAAGACAATTCAATTACTTGAGATTACGTTTTAAATTTCACCTTTACAACTTTTTCACGTATATTCTTTTATATTTCTCTCTTTCACGTTTCTTAACCACCTTTTCTTCCCATTATCTTTTTTACTTGTTTTTTTTTTTTTTGTAAAAATGATTTTTTTTTTTTTACAACCATAAACATGTATTTTACTTATTTTCTTATATTATGAAAACAAAAAAGTTTTTATTCACGCACTCACAATCAAGAATGCGATTCAAGATTTATTTTACTATTGGTAATTTCTTATATTTTTTTATGTTTGTAAAAAATGTTATTTTTTATTTTACTATTTATTTATTTATACTTATAATTTATAATATACATATTTACATAAACTACTTTTGAATTACTCATGTATTTATTTATTTTATCTTCTCATTTACTATTATACATATTTACAAAAAATATTTTTCTACGATAATCAACATGTGTTTTACTTATTTTTTTTATATTTTGAAAAAAACTATTATCTATTCACTTACAATCAAAAGTATTTTTTTTCTTTTATATTTGTTATTATTTTAAAAGTCATAAATAATTATGTACCATAAAAGGTTTTAATTAGTTATATTTGTAATCAAATTACTTTATTAGTTTCTCTTCAATGTTAATTTTATTATAATTATTTGAAAATAAAAACTATTTATTATTAACATATATATATGAGACATATTTACTATCATTATATTATAAAGAGATTGACAAATACATAATAACAAATATTTTTCTCCCTTTAATTATATACTTTTTTTATTTTTTTCCTCTCATCTTTATTTTTATTGTCATTATTTTTTAGGATTAGAGCTTCTAGTTTTGAGAGTGAAAATATAATTACAGAATTGATATCAGAAGATAAATACCAATATATTTAACATTTGTGGATTTTCAGTGTAAAAGATATGGTTATTAAAAACTTTATTTGAAATTTAAGGTGATCCTATCATTGAAGGAGTCAATGATAACCTTCGAATGAGTTCTTTTTAGCAATATTATTTTAAAAAATGATGTTAGAACCAAGACATTTGATGATGTCTAACCCCTGATACATTGATAAATTTTGATGATAACAAATATGATAATATCTTATCAACTAATGATTTCAGACTAAGTGTTTCAGGAAATCAAAGTGAAAACAGACAATGGTAAAATCACTCAAACTCTCACTTACATCCTAACTGTCTGATAACTCATAATGATTAATCAAACATTATAATTGCTACTAATCAGACTAAAATTGTTAGAACCAAGACATTTGATAATGTCTGACCCCTAATACCTTGATAGGTTTTGATGATAACAAATGTAATAATATTTAATCAACTAATAATTTCAGACTAAGTGATTTCAGGAAATCAAAGTAAGAACAGACAATGGTAAATTCTCTCAACTTAAAACCTATGCTCTAACTGTTTGATAACTTATAATGGTTAAATCTAGCATTGAAATTGCTTATAAATAGACTAAAATAAGCTCTTAAAGGATCATGCAAAGTCTATAGGCCAGACGATGTCTGATGCCAGGCTAGACAATGTCTGATGCCAAGCCAGACGATGCCTAAGGCTAGAACAAGCCCTGTTCCTCATTCCAAACCATAGTAAGTTAGACCAGACTATGTCTGTTAAGCCAGACACTGTCTGTGCATAAACAAACCATAGTAAGTCAGACCAGACTATGTTTATTAAGCCAGACGCTGTCTATGCAGAAACAGAATGAAGTCTGTCATTGTGCTGAGGAATACATGCCTTTATAATTAATTCTATACACAAATAAAGGCACTTCTGTAACAGAAAGAAAGGGAGATACTCTTTGACATTACTTTCTTTGATTCCTCATATTGCTTGTATGTCTCGTATTATGTGAAGTGTGTAGGTACAACTAAAATAACCAATCAGCATTGGGATGCACACTTTTAGCTAAAAGACAACTGTAACAGAGACAAAAACTTGTTCATGTCACATCAAGCACAGTCAAAGCTACTTCAACACTCTACGTGTGAGACAACGGAAAGAAGTCTTCTCCAACGTTCAAATTCATGAAGCTCACTATATTAGGATACTTCCATGCAACAAAAAAAACGAGTGGTAGAAAATAGAATGAAGTAATTCAAATCAATCTAGATAGCAAGCAAAAGCACTCTAAAGAAATAGCCTTAAACACAAGCTGGGAGAAAAAGAGAAAACCATCATCTACAAGCTCAAAAAGATTCAACAGTTGTTTACATCCTCTCTTTGAGAGTTATTTGAATCTTATACATAAATTGTATAGAAAGCCAAGAGTGCCTTAGTGATAAAAGAATACTTGGGAAGTATAATCTCAAGGGGAGATTCATACTTATAGCCAGCAATGGCATAGAGAATACTTGTAGCCAGAAGTCGCAGTGAAGAATACTTGTTTTGTAATCAGTTGATTATAGTGGAACCCTTTAACAATTGTTAAAGGAGAACTGGACGTAGCTCAGGATTGAGTGAACTGGTATAAAAACAAGCTCTCATTTGCTGTCCTATGATTACACTTATTTATCTTGCCTACTGTGCTCTTTTGGAAAGTCTTTCTAAGCATTACCTTGCAAGGATATATTTGCTGATTTAAACTAACATATATCCAAGAAAGCAACTTGTGAACTAATAGTACTTGCTAAAAGTTTTAACCCACTATTCAACCCCCCCCTTCTAATGTGTTCTTGTGTATTTCAGTTGGTATTAGAGCTTGGTCTCTGATAACTATCTTCATAGATACAGAGCTAAAGATCCTACACAAGATGGAGAAAGGTCTACATAAACCTCCAATCTTCAAGGGTGGAAACTTCACATATTGGAGACAAAGAATTGAGACATACTTTGAATCATGTCATATAGACATGCTGGATGTCGTAGAAAATGGAGATTATATTTCAATTGATAATAATGAAGTTAAGATTCCAAAAGAACAATGGACTGAGGCACAGAAGAATAGATTTGTCCTCAACTCTAGAGCAAGAAATGCAATACACGCATGCATCTCAGAAACTGAGCTCAAGAAGATAAACCAATTCAAATCTGCCAAAAACATATGGGACACATTCATAATAACCTATGAAGGGTCCTCACAAGTAAAAAGGAACAAGGTAAGCGTTCTTACCAGAGAATATGAACTCTTTGCTATGGAAGAAGATGAAACCATAGCTAATATGTTGTCTAGATTCCAAACTATTTTAAATGAGCTTCGAAACCTTGGTAAAAGTTTCAAAAATTTTGAGCATGTTGACAAAATTCTTCGCATCTTGCCCAGACAATGGAGACCTTAGGTCATAGCCATTAGAGCTTCCAAAGATCTAGATTATATGTCTCTCGAAGAGCTAGTGAGAATTCTAATGCTGCATGAGCAAGAACTGCAAAGAGATGCCAAACTAAAAAAGGGCAAACCTAAAGAGTCATCTTCATCAAAAAGTCAGTCCTCCAGACCATCCAAAAGACACACAAACAAAGCTCTAAAGGCAGAAGAGTCAGAAGTAGAGTCCACTTCCTCAAATGAAGAAGAGTTAGAAGATGATGATGAGCTATCCTTCATCTCAAGAAAAATCCACAAGATGTGGAAAAAGAAAGGTGGCTCGAGATGGAAGAACTACAACAAGAAATACTTAGTAGACTGTGAGAAGAAAGAGAAAATTCCTATCATTTTCTATGAGTGTAAGAAGCTTGGACACTTCAAGCAGAATGTCCTAAGCTCATCAAGGGAAAAGAAAAAGTCAACAGAAAATTTCCCAAGAAAAAGAAAGGACTGATGTCCACATGGGAAGATCTAGATGACTCAATAGATGAAGAAAATTCTAAAGCATCAGATGAGGAAGCCAATCTCTGTCTGATGGTAGACACAACCTCCACATTGTCTGCATCTGATGGTAAGAATGAACCAAACAGCACTCATTCTTCGTCTGTGTCTGAGACTTCAGAAGATGAAGAACAAGAGATATCCTTGATGGCAAGAAAGAAACACCAATTATGGTACCTAGACAGTGGCTGCTCACATCACATGACGGGCGCAAGGTCTATGTTCCTAGATCAGACACCAATGCATGGTGGTACATTCACTTTCGGAGATAATCAGAAAGGAAGAATTAAAGGTACTGGTAAGATAGGTATCCCTCCAAGTCTCTCCATTGAGAATGTATTATTTGTTGAAGAACTAAAACATAATCTACTGAGCATAAGTCAACTTTGTGACAGTGGATATAATGTTTCCTTTAACAAGGAATCATGCATATTTAAAAACTCCAATGGTTCACATCTCTTCTCTACAAAGAGACAAGGTAATCTTTATAAGATCAAACTTGGTGAACTAGAGAATCAAAATGTATCATGTTTATTGTCTGCCAAAGAAAGTCACTAATTATGGCATAAGAAGCTTGGCCATGCACGCTTGAGATTAATCTCAAAGCTGCAAAGATATAGCCTCATAAGAGGATTGCCAGCAATGTCATATAAGGATGACTTACTTTGTGAGGCATGTCAAAAAGGGAAATAGATGAAAACATCTTTTAAAAGTAAAAACATTGTTTCTACTTCCAGACCATTAGAACTGTTACATATTGATCTCTTTGGTCCAACAAGGACAACCTCTCTTAGAGGGAAAAGATATGGATTGGTAATAGTTAATGACTATTCTAGATGGACATGGGTTATATTCCTCACTCACAAGGATGAGACTTTTAAGGAATTCTATAAATTCTGCAAACGTGTTCAAAATGAAAAAGGAGTATGTATAACTTCTATCAGAAGTGACCATGGAGGAGAGTTCGAAAACGAAAGTTTTCAGAGGTTCAGTGAAGAGAATGAAATTCTTCACAAATTCTCAACACCTAGAACACCACAACAAAATGGTGTTGTTGAGAGGAAGAATAGGTTATTAAAAGAAATGGCCAGAACCATGTTGAATGATAACTTTACTCCTAAGCACTTTTGGGCAGAAGTTGTCAATACTTCCTGTTATTTGCAAAACAGAATTTATATTAGGCCTATTATTAAAAAGACTCCATATGAACTGTGGAAGGGAAAGAAACCCAACATATCATACTTCCATCCTTTTGGATGTCAATGTTTCATCCTTAATACAAAAGATAATTTGGGTAAGTTTGATTCGAAGTGTGATACAAGCATCCTACTTGGATATTCTAAAACATCCAAGGCATATAGAGTGTTTAACTCTAGAACCAAAGTTGTTGAAGAAACCATTCATGTAAGATTTAATGACACTCAACCTAATAAGAAACTATCAAAGTTAAAGGACTCATTTGCAGATATCAGACTAGAAGATGCAATAACTAAGACCAAACCATCGTCTAACACACTATCGTCTGCGTCTGGCACAACAGCGTCTGCTCTTAGATGATGAAGAAGAAGAAGTCAGAGAACCACAAAGTAGCAACAGAATGATGATCAAGAATCATCCTCCTTCTCAGATAATTGGAGAAGTTCGAGCTCCAGTAAAAACAAGATCATCTTTCTAACAAATAGCTCTATTGTCTGAGATAGAACCCAAGCACATTGATGATGCCATGGAAGATGAAAGCTAGGTCCAAGTAATGCAAGAAAAGTTAGATCAATTTCAAAAGAATCATGTTGATGGATGTTTTTGGCAAGCGTACCAAATATCACACAAGTAGTTTAAAAGGGAAGATCACGGTATCGAATCCACAGGGAATTGTCTGTATTGACTACTAGTAAGATTATCAGTTCCTATACACTAGTTTGTTTTTAGCATTGGTTTGTTTTGCATAGCATAAATAACAGTAGAAAATAAACTAAACACTATAAAGATAAATAACAAGATAAGGAACTTGATTCAGAACAAGGATCGAGCAGTTGGAATGCGTAGATGTGGAATGATGATGATGGATATGTTAAGGTTTTGGTTCAACCGGTTTGCTTCCATATAAACATACAAAATATATTCTCTATTCAAAGCAATAATTTAGATTAACTTCAATCTAGAAGTGCTTAAAACGTGATGTCTCATCAAATCAAGCCTAAACTGCTCAACCTTACTCCCGATGTCTTGGTAAGTCCAGTTAAGTGGTTTGGTGAAACTCGGAGATCTTTACAAAGCTAATGAAATCTATCCTATGTCTAGAAATACATTTCATTAGAATTCACTCTCAGTTCTGAGTTCGAAAGCATATGTCTATGACATCCAAACCCCACAACATGCATATATAACAGGCCAATCAGATAACATATAATAAAAATAGAGAAAGGATGAAGTTTACCCTATATCTAGTGATATACTCTTTCCTACTCTCAGTTCCAAGTTCAAAAGCATATGTCTATGACAATCAAACTCCACAGCATGCATATATAACGGACTGAATCATATAACAAGCGATAAAATAGAGTAATGGATTTTAAACTGAATACTCAATGAATAAATATGAAGGAAAGCGTTTACATGTTAGCACCTAGTTCCAAATCCTCAACATAGATGGATCAGCCTCTCATTGTCATGAGAAACTTACAAAATAGAAGGGAAGAACCGGGGATGGAAGAAGCAGCTCAATCCTATAAAGTCTGAATGTCTCAAAATTATTACAAGTGCAGCTTATATAGTCAAAGTCTCGCTTAGCGCAACCTTCCGCTAAGCGCAGGACACTACATAATGCATCTCAGAACAGGTGTTCCACTAAGCACATATGTAGTTCGAAAGTAACTTTCGCTAAGCGTGATGTCCCGCTAAGCGAGTCTTCAGTTCGAATGAAAATGTCGCTTAGCGCAATATGGTGCTCAACGCGTAATAGACCGCCTAGCTCGCGTAGCTTGGCGTTGCGCTCAACGAGTGAAGTGCTGAGTGAGATGGGTCGCTTAGCGAGATCTACCTTCTTCTTGTATTCTCCCTTTACTGTTGAATCTAGGCCTGCACACATAAATTAGAGTATATTTCTCACAAAATAACTTCCTAGGGTTAGAATTATCAAACTATACAAATCTATATTAAATGATTTCAAACTAAGCCAAAAATCCTGAGAACATTGGATAATCACTACAAAATATGATGTAATATTTACGTATAAAGTGATTATCAGATGTCTAGAAACTTGTTAAGCTACCAGACAACAAGGAAGTTGTTGGTGCTAAGTGGGTCTTCAAAAACAAACTAGATGAGAATAGTAAGGTTGTGAGGAACAAGGCTAGATTAGTGACCAAAGGTTACTCACAACAGAAAGGTATTGATTATACTGAGACATACGCTCCAATAGCTAGACTTGAGGCAATTAGAATTTTACTTTCATTTGTTGCTCATAGAAATATGAGACTTTATCAAATGGATGTAAAATGTGCATTCCTCAATGATGTAATTAAAGAAGAAGTTTATGTGGAACAACCCCCTGGGTTTGAGAGTACTATCTTTCCAGACCATGTATTTAAATTAAATAAAGCATTGTATGGTCTTAAACAAGCTCCCAGAGCATGATATGAAAAACTCAGTTCATTTTTAATAGAACACAATTTTACAAGAGGAAAGATAGATACTACATTGTTCCGTAAAAACTACTCTTCTAATTTTATTATTGTTCAAATCTATGTGGACAACATTATCTTTGGTGCCACTAATGAAAAACTCTATGAAGAGTTCTCAAAATTGATGTAGACTAAATTCGAAATGAGCATGATGGGAGAATTGAAATTCTTCCTAGGATTGCAGATCAAGCAGGCCAACAAAGGAATCTTCATACACCAAACCAAGTATGTGAAAGAACTCCTGAAAAAGTTCAAGATGGATGATGCCAAGATTATGAAGACACCAATGCATCCAATTACATCACTTGGATATGATGAAAATTCAAGGAAAGTATATGTCACTCAATTCAAATGAATGGTTGGAACACTACTCTACTTGACTGCATCCAGACCAGACATAATGTTCAGTGTCTGCCTCTACTTCAAATTTCAGTCTAACCCAAGGGAAGTACATTTGTCTACTGTTAAAAGAATTTTTAAATATTTAATTGGAACTTCTAATATTGGTCTTTGGTTTAAAAGACAGAAAGAGTATAAGTTGACAGGCTATTGTGATGCCGACTATGTTGGAGACAAAATTGAAAGGAAAAGCACCAGTGGAGGCTGCCACTTCATTGGAGGCAACATGGTGTCATGGCTTAGCAAGAAGTAGGGAACAATAACACTATCAATAGCAGAAGCAGAATACATCTCAGCTGCAAGTTGCTGCTCTCAGATATTGTGGATCAAGAATCAACTTGAAGACTACAACATATTTGAGAGTAACATTCTTATCTTCTGTAATAATACTACTGTTATATCTCTTTCGAAAAATCCTACCATGCACTCTAGAGCCAAGCATATAGAAATAAAACATCATTTCATAAGAGACCATGTTCAGAAGGGGACCATGAAATTGGAATTTGTCAAGATAGACGATCAGCTTGCTGATAATTTTACAAAACCCCTCACTAAAGACAGACTGATCTTTTTGAGAGAAAAGATTGGGATGGTCTGGGTGAATTAATGTTTTATCGTTGTTTACTATTCACTAGTAGAACTAAGGACACATCGTTTGGTGTGATACTTAAGTAAGGCATGTGCATGCCACGTGTTTCACCCTCAAAATGAGCCAGACCATGTGACTTTTTAAAAATCATTTTGTAACATAAGCATTATTTTGGTTCTAAGTCATAAAAGCCCAAAATGCACATTCAAGTCTGTCATAAATGTGTCGTTTCAATCATTCCCTAACTGTACCATCATATTTAATGCACACTCATTACCTATTCTAGCCTACTATTGCAAAATGTATACCCCAAGCTTTCGAAAACACTCATCTCTCTCACCCATTCTCTCTACAACCAAGAACTTCAAGAAACCCTAAACTCCAACCCTCGCCATGGCCAAAGGTAATCTGATCAAGGGTTCTTCCTCCTCCCAACTACCAGCCTCACCCTATCCTCTCAAGCTTTTGATGGGCGTCCTGTAGACGTAATGCTAGGGTCTACCACAAACACCAACAACTCTGCGTCCAACATTGACCCCGATGTCATGCAAGAACGAAGACTCAACGGTGTAGAAAACATTCAGATCAAGCCACGAGGTTCCTACACTGGGAACATTCACGTGGAATACTACATTGATATACCTTACCTTGAGGAACGTGACCTTAACATCTCAAGGTATTTTGAGTTCGTTAGGATCAGGGGTTACTTCAATGATTGCCAGAAGATCGCCCTTGAACTCATCAGAGAATTCTGGACAAATGCTATAATCAAAGGAAATGAGATTGTCAGCAACGTCTTCGAGTGTGAAGTTACTGTCTCTCCCTCCTCCATTGCTCAAGCCATAAGGTGCGAACTACACTCAAACTACTTCACAGAGGCATGGGACAAAGACCTTGAAAAAGGTACAATAGAAAGGTTCATTCTTGGACCTAACTACAAGGTGTCCAAGGACGTCAAGAAGTTGCACCCAGCCAACATCCCACCTCTGACTAAGTTGATGCTGAACATTATCAACAAAACCATCTTGCACAAGATTGGATCTAAAGATCATGTGTCTACTCTACATAGGTTCATCCTCTACCACGTCATCAGAGGGATCCCATTCAACCTTCCACACACTCTATTTTACAGCCTAATCAGCCACATCCAATACCTATCAACTTCTGTGGCAACATACTACACAGATCTGATAAACAAGATCCTCTAGGATGCTCTTTGCTACAATAAACTGTACACAGAAATCCAATCAAGAAATTTGGATGAGTTGGAGTATGTGAAAGTGTAGGGCCCATTCATTCAACAAAGGATACTTAAATTGAACATGGGATTTGAAATCACCAAGGGATCACCTGGAAGGTTCCCTGTACTATCTGATGATGAAAATGAAGGTCAGAAGAAGAAGATCCAGAAAAAGAAGGGTGGAAAAGGAAAAGGCCTGGTGATTTATGATGAGGCTGCGTCCATCCAACCCTTAGCAAGTAAAATGAGAAGGCTTGTTGTTGCAGAATAGCAGATAGTCTGGACAACACGCAAGGCTGCAACACAATATGTTGCAAAGCCACCAGCCAAGAAGGGAAAGTAGACAATCCAACAAGCACCACCCAGACCACCCACTCAGAGGATCAAGACAAGAGCCCAACAAGAAGGGTAAGGGTGCTACTAGAATGACTGCTGAACCTCAAGTGTCTTTGAAGGAAGTAGCAGACATTGGATTGAAATTTGTCAATGTTGCTAAGGTTGAAGAAGAAGACTCAAACGAGGGACTAGTCTTCAAGAGAACTAGAAGACCACTCAGTGCACAACAGACCACTGAGTCAGAGGGTTTGACCATTAGACCACCCAGCACCACAGCCAGGAAGTTGACTATGAAGAGAAAAATGGTGTTGGAAGAAGACACACCTGGACAAACAACCACCTCAACCACCAATCCAAGTATCACTCTCCCTACATTCACTCTACCCACTCACCCTCGCTCTACACACAAACATCCAAGGAAGAATATTCCTCAAACGATACCAGTCTTAGCCCAAACACAAGCCACAACAAACACACCGTCTATTGAACCCCTATCGTCTGTGTCACCTACATAGATTATAATAAGCCAAACAATTGCTGCACAATCTGATGCCCAAGCACAGACTATGCAAGAGCCACTGTCTCGAGCTCACTATTCAAACAGAAGATCAACCTGCGTCTGCCCCCACTAGACAGGCGATCACCCAATAGACTGAACCCATTGTTTAGTCTGAGACATAGTCTGATCACACAACTCAGACTAGTGTACCTACAACATCCCCACAAACTCCACCAAACACAACCATTCCTCCCTACCAATCTCCCTCTCTAGTAACCATCCCTAAGATGTCAGACATAGTGGTCTCCTACCACCACACTAAGTCTGTCCACATCTCATCTAGGTCTGATGATGAGATAGTAATACTATCTCTGGAAGCGTTTATCGCTCCCTCATGGGATAACTGACCATTCAGTTTGGAGGACACAACCCCTCTGTCCAGGTTCAGAGAAGACACTCCTCCTCCTCCTCTTCCCTTCGGCTCCTGGCATCAAAAGATGATGCAACGCTTCTCCTTGTGCTATGTTGGAGAAAATGCTGAGTCTATAAAGTACAGAGAAGAGACTCAATTGGAGCCAGCTACAAAGGATTCAATGATTGTTGTGGTCAAGGAAGCACCTCTAAAGGAGCATGTTCTGCCACCAGAGAACACAAAAGCATATGCTAGCATCTACTAGTAGAATGTGATGAGTAGTATGCTCCACACCATAGGGTCATCCAAACTTTCAGATGAAGAGAAACAAGAAGATTGACATTGTAGTGAAGGCTCCTCCTCCTCCAGCAGTTTCATTCACGTGTCAGACACAGTGGTAGTGCCCACTCTACTGACCCTTCATACCCTTGGAGAGAAAGTTGAAGTTGAAAGGATGCTTGTTGAGTACTATGAAGAATACAAAGCTACTCAAGCATTGATAGCTGCAACCAAGGCAGCAGAAGAAGTAGTTGAAGAAGCAAGAATCCTAGAGGAGGTTGCCAGACTAAGAGCTATGCTAGCTACTCAAGGAGAGGAGCAATGATTAAATGATCTGGCTCAAGAGCAAAAGGCCAAGGAAGAAAACGAGAAAAAGCTCAGGGAGTTGGCCCTGAAGCAAGAGGTTGAGGCAGCTCAAGTTGCTGCACTTGCTGTTACGCAAGCTGCAGACTTGGCTGAAAATTTTGTAAAGTCCACACCAGTCCAATAGTGCACTGATCTAGTGTCCACTCAGTCCAGGTCTAGCACTCCAATTGCAGCTCTACCACTAAGTGTTGCAACACAGTCAGACCTTCTACCTAACTTAGCTACCCTTGAATCTGCATTAGAAACCAAACTGGGATCAAGAATCTCTGCGAGGTTGCTGCTCAAGTCGAAGCTCAACTGAATGCCAAATTGGACGAGCAAAGAGCTAGTATCATTAAGGAGGTGACTCTTTCCTTCAATGCCTCCATTGCAACCATTCTTACTCCTAGACCTGTGACGACTCACGCTCCACCACCGCCGTCAGAAGATCCTCCTGCAACAGAAGCTCCATCAGAAGCTGGAGAATCTTCCACCAAATAGTGAACCCCATTTTCCAAACCATGACTGTGATGGCATTTTCTGCTCCATCCTCCACCTTTTTGTTTATGACAAAAGGGGAGAGAAATTTTGGATGTATAGAATTTCCAGACAATGCTTAGTAAAATAGTGATTGGTTCACTAATTTTTATTCAACTCAATTCACTGTTTATTATTATCCACTTTAAATATGTCATGCTTTAATTTGTCATATACATCTACATGATAGACTCAGGGGGAGTTCATTATGTTAATAACTGTGCATACTTAACTGCCATGAAATAATTCACACTCTGATACATAAATGTTTGTGATTCATTATCTATTAAATCAAAATTATAACATGAGTTATCATCATCAAAAAGGGGGAGATTGTTAGAACCAAGACATTTGATAATGTCTGACCCCTAATACCTTGATAGATTTTTATGATAACAAATGTAATAATATTTCATCAACTAATGATTTCAAACTAAGTGATTTCAAGAAATCAAAGTAAAAACAGACAATGGTAAATTCTCTCAACTTAAAACCTATGCTCTAACTGTTTGATAACTTATAATGGTTAAATCTAGCACTGAAATTGCTTATAAATAGACTAAAATAAGTTCTTAGTAAATCATGCAAAGTCTACAAGCCAAGACGATGTTTGATGTCAAGCCAAACAATGTCTGATGCAAGGCCAAATGATGTCTGAGGTCAGGCCAGACGATGTCTGATGCTAGGTCAGACGATGTCTGATGCCAAGCCAGATGATGCCTAAGGCTAGAACAAACTCTGTTCCTCATTCCAAACCATAGTAAGTCAGACCAGACTATGTCTGTTAAGCCAGACACTATCTGTGCATGAACAGACCATAGTAAGTCAAACTAGACTATGTCTATTAAGCCAGACGCTGTCTATGCAAAAGCAGAATGAAGTCTGTCATTGTGTTGAGGAATACATGCCTTTATAATTAATTCTATACACAAATAAAGGCACTTCTATAACAGAAAGAAAGGAAGATACTCTTAGACATTGCTTTCTTTGATTCATCGTATTGCTTGTATGTCTCGTATTATGTGAAGCGTGTAGGTAAAACTAAAAGAACCAATCAGCATTGGGATGCACACTTTTAGCTAAAAGACAACTGTAACAAAGACAAAAACCCATTCCTGTCACATCAAGCATAATCAAAGCTACTTTAACACTCTACGTGTGAGACAACGGAAAGAAGTTTTCTCCAACATTCAAATTCATGAAGTTCACTATATTAGGATGCTTCCATGCAACAACAAAAAAAAAGAGTGGTAGAAAATAGAATGAAGTAATTCAAATTAATCTAGACAGCAAGCAAAAGCACTCTAAAGAAATAGCCTTAAACACAAGCTGGGAGAAAAAGAGAAAACCATCATCTACAAGCTCAAAAAGATTCAACAATTGTTTACATCCTCTCTTTGAGAGTTATCTGAATCTTATACATAAATTGTATAGAAAGCCAAGAGTGCCTTGGTGATAAAAGAATACTTGGGAAGTATAATCTCAGGGGGAGATTCATACTTGTAGCCAGCAGTGGCATAAAGAATACTTGTAGCCAGAAGTGGCAATGAAGAATACTTGTTTTGTAATCAGTTGATTATAGTGGAACCCTTTAACAGTTATTAAAAGAGAACTGGACGTAGCTCAGGATTGAGTGAACCAGTATAAAAACAAGTTCTCATTTGTTGTCTTGTGATTACACTTATTTACCAGTATGAAGTTCAATGAAGAGAATGGAATTCTGCATTGACCAAAGGCACCTTGTTTGGTCAATTCTTCCATCCCCCTTTGGTTTATGTGAGCCAACCTATGATGCTAAAGCCTCATACTATCTTCAGTGGCAATATTTGCAGAGTAAGTCACCATTGTTTGGTCAATCAAAGAATACATCCCATTTCTTCTTACTCCCTTCATGATTAGTTGGCCTCTTCTAAAGATATCAAGACTACCATGATTGCATTTGTAGTCATATCCTTCTCTGTCTAGAGTTCCAAGGGAAACAAGATTTCTAACACATGTCTTACATCCCCTAGGACCCTCTCTTCACCATTATGCATTATGAACCTTAAAGATCCTATGCCAATGACCTTGCAAGGTTTGTTGTTGCCTAAGAGAACAATGCCTCTATCTGTCTGCTTGTAGTCTTCAAACCATCCCTTATTGGGACACATGTGGAATGAACATCTTGAATCAAGAATCCACTCCTTTTGGGAGTCTTCATCTGATACAACAAGTGCTTCAACACTTTCATAGCCATTATGTGCCTCAACTACATCAGCATTATGCCTCCATTCATTGAACCTGGATTTGTTAAGACAATCATTCTTGAAATGCCCTTATTTATCACAAATGAAACACTTTCTTTTTTGTTCTTGGCTTTTGGCTTTGAATTCTTTTTGTTCTTCCACTCTTTCTTTTTGGATTTGTTGCTGGTGTACAATCCCTCAACAATTTCTTCTTTCTTGATTTCTCCTTCTTTTTGGCTTTCTTTTGAGTTGAGTTCTACCTTCACTTCCTCCATTGATAGAGTAGCTTTTCCATATATCATGGTGTCAACAAAGTGCTCATATCTTTTGGGTAAGGAGCTCAACAAGATGATGGCTTGATCTTCATCTTCTATCTTCACATCGATGCTCTTAAGATCCAGTATAATTCTGTTGAAATCATCAAGATGCTTCTTCAGGGGCTTCTCTTCATCCATCTACAGTGCATATAAGGGTTTCTTTAGGTACATTATGTTGGCTAAGGTCTTCTTTAAGTAGATCCCTTCAAGCTTCTTCCAAACACCTATTGCAGATCTCTCATCAACAACTTCCCTCAGAACTTCATCTCCAAGGCTTAAAAGAATCATGTTGTGAACCTTCTTTAATATCTCTACACGTTTCTTCTCCTCCACCTTCATGATGTCCTTTTCTGAAAGGGCAACATCTAATCCTTGATGAACCAGCAGTGTTCATCTTCAATCTCCACAAGCTGAAGTCTTCTAAGCCTCCTCTAAATTTCTCTATCTTTATTTGTGCCATAGTCATGATCTTGGTTAGGTCCAAGAATCTCAACCTTGCTCTTGATACCATTTGTTGTAAAATGAGATTCAAAGAATTGAAGTGTTTAGAATAAACTTCTCATTGCATTCATTGAATTGTAAAAGTAGTATTTATACAAAAGGATACTGATAGTAAGTAACTAAGTAACCAATTGTTAACTAACATAACCACCTAACAAAAAGTAACCAAGTAACTAACTATTAACTAACATAACCACCTATAATAGTATTACCATAGAGGTTATTTGAGATTTTTTTTAATATAACCAAATTTATAAAATGAGAAATAAAATAATTATAATTTATTTGAAAATAATATAATTATTATCTTAAAAAAAGGGTATTTGGTATAAAAATTAAAAATGATATAGTTGTAATTATAAGATCATTAAATTTGAATATTGATTTCCCAAAAAATAAAATGTTTTAAATTTTTAAGAGAACATAGGCAAAATATGGTATTTGTATAATTATAAAACTATTAGTAACTTAGATTAAAGTTATGTTCGACAAAACTAACTGAAAAGGTAGCTGGAAGAAAAAGGTAACAAGAAAAGAAAAGTTAATAAATATTTTAAGTATAAAAATGAAATAAATGTAAAAAGTTAGAAGATAAAAGCTAGTGTTTTTAAAAAACATTACTACGGGTAGCATTTCAAAAAACCCTAGAAGCTATTGAAAAAAAAACTAGTTTACCAAACATCCAAATTAGCTAAAAATTTACCAAAAAAAAAAGCTAGAAATTAACTGAAATAACTTGTTGAACATAGTATAAATTGTAAAATAAAATATTTATAAAAAAGATTAAAAAAAAATTCAAATAATTAAAATTGTAACACATTTAAAAAGTCTGAGAAAGATATATTTTAACATGTATAGTTTTGAGGTCGACTGTGCAACGTAGGTTTGAGGATGAGAATTATGACATTGATCAATGAATTATGATATTGTTCAATGAATATAGAGAGATATTTAGATTAAAATTTAAAATGGATTATCTTATAAAATAGAATTAATGACCATCTTAAAATAAAAACTTAATTATTAGTTAATTTTATAAAAAAAAAAAATCATTTCACTTAAAGTAAATTTATCTTTCAAAAATTCATTATGTGTGAATAAGCCTTTAAAAAAATATTTTTGTGTTTAAAAAAACTGTTTAAGATTACAAAACTATAAATATATTTTTTTATAATACTATTTTATTTATACTTTGCTGTTATTATTATTTTAATGATTACAATGATCGTTAAATATTTTTCTAGCATCTTTATAATTTATATTTATATTTATTTTAATATTGGTAATTTTTTTTTAAAAATAACAATTATAATATGATTTCTTTAATAATATATTAAATATTGCTTATTAGTATTGTATTTTATAATTGTACGTGAAATGGTTAATTTCATACATATAAAGTTGGCCGATCGGACCTGTTTTCCTTTTTCTCTCTAATCCTCTTATCGGTCATGTTTTCTTCTGCCTCTATGTGACATGTTGCCTAAGATTGAATTTCTTTAATCATCTATGGGTTTCTGTGGATTAGTGACTTAATGAAGGGTACAACGCTGAGTCATTAACGAAGGCGATCATGAAAAGCTTTTTGTTAGGGATGGGTATTTGGACAATTAGTTTGTTGAACCGATTGATTGAGGTACTCCTTTAATGATTCTCAGGGTTTCAGGTTAAAAACATCTGCCACTCCTAGCGGTTTCGACTTGTTGGCCACGAACTACGCAACGAAGATTTTGGAGAGGGCGTCGAATGATGTTATGCATCGGTCTGGTAGCCTGCTGAGCCAATCTAACACAGTTGAGGACAATGTTCCCATGAATAGTTTGTGTCTCACTACGTCAAAACCTCCACTTATTAACATTTGGGCTTGGAAGGTTTTCAAATGTTGCCTTGGGTCCTCTGATCCTTCAAACATCGTTATCTTAGGGATCATGAAATGCGAGGGGAAAGGAGCGTTTTCTATTGCTTCCGAGAATGGTTGGAAATCCCTTTGGGGGTTGGCCACTGTCTCTTCAGCACGTTTCATATCCTCTAGCTGTCATTTCAAGGTATTTTGTCTTACTTCGGCTTCATCGACTCTTCTTTTGGATTCTTCCATTGCTTGATTCAATTGTTGCATGCAAGAACAGAGCCAGAAATTAATCCTAGGGGGGTTGACTTTTTAAACTAAGGTTTTAAAACCCGAATCAAGTTGGGTCACACATGCAATTAGTCATGCAATCAACTCGGTTGGTCTAGTCGGTTGGATCGGTTGACCTGACCGGTTGAACCAGTTGACCTAGTTAGTCAGACTGGTTCAACTCGCTACACATGAAAATATTAGACTTTAATTAAAAAATGCAGAATCAATTGAGGTAGGATCAAACCCAAACATGAAAAGTGAAACTAGTGTTAGTTAACCAGTGGAGTACAATGCTTAATTGATTATATTATTACAAATAATATATATAATATATAATATTTATTTATATTTGAATATTAAATATTATAATACTGTAATATAGTATGCATATAAGTAACCATAAATACATAGTATTTTTTATTCTTATTATAATTTTATTATTCATATTTACTATTATTAAATGCGAATGAATAGTTTTTATATAATTTTTTATTTAAAACATTTTTATATCAATGAATTTAAATTTAAAAAATGAATTTATAAAATTATATTAATTTGTGATGTATTCTTTTTAATTTTTTCTAGTAAAGATCAGATCATGCAGTTTAACCAGTGACCCACTGGTTCAACCATTGACCCAATGTCTCGACCAGTTAGATCGTCAATTTGATTTTTAACACCCTACTTTAAACAAAAAAAAATTATAGGTTGTTTCTTCATTAAAAAAAACAAGAAAACAATTTTTTTTAATTTTTTTTACTTATATAAATAATTAAATTAATATATTTTTCTATAAACACGATACATATTAATACAATACAAATCTACAACATGTGTAAACTAATTAAAAAAATAATGATAATAAACAAATTTTATTAGTATTATAAACATGTAAATATATAATAGTATTTGAAGTTTTGAACTAACAATTTGGATTTTTTTTTTCTAATAACTTATAACAAAGAAGTTGAATAATAAATAAATTCAATAAAATAATATAAAATTAGTATATTATATACATACCTTTATGTTATTTTGTATCTTAACCTATATCACAATCACATATTCACACTTATATGTTTATAAAATCTAGCCATAATATAATGAAACAACAGTAACAATTGAGTAACATTATCAAGCAACGAGTAACAAACAACAACAACACCAAGAGTGATTTTTTTTATTAAAAACAAACATAATGGTAGTATAATATTTAAAGTAAAACAAAAAAATATTATCAATTTTTTTAATATATAAGATAATATTATAAAATCTTATCTATTGAGTAAAAAATTATAATATTATTTAAAATATAAAGATAAATAAAAAAAATTAAAAGATAAAATTATTATTAATATTTAAAATCTTTACTATTTAAACTATATAAAACTAATATTATATCTTTTTTTTAAAACTAATAATATATATTATTAAATTTTATTTATAAAAATATAATTTTAAAATTTTATATTTTTTTAAATTAATATATTATATATATTAAAAAAATTTGTAAACCCCACCCATACACACATCCCTCCATCCTAGTTGTACGATCTCCATGAGTTCTTATAGAGTGGAGAAGGTATTTTTCCTCGCTCCTTTCGAGGGAGTATGATTTGAACTTGAACTCGTCATTCTCTTTGATTTTCAGATATGTCGTGTAAGGATTGAAGTTTATGGAGCCCCACAGTGGGCGTCAATGTTTTGCTTTAGAAATTATGAAGTGATTAAAAGACTAATTAAAGCAAGAGACTGGAAGTTGTTTGACTCCAAAGTCAGATTTTGTTTATATAGAAGGTGATCATATCTTTATCTCCTAAATTAAAGATAAAGATATTAGGAGATAAAGATATGATCTTCATCATACATAAAATAATTGAATTAATTTAAAAGATAAAGATAATATCTTTATCTTTTCACATTTATCCTATAGGATTATTCTTCCACTTCCTAAGATAAAGATATTAATATCTTTATCTTCTCACATTCTCAAATTATTTGGAATTTTGGATTTTGTAAATGTTGGGATGATTAGATGATACACAATCCTTTTAACCTTGAACACGAAGAGACTAAGTTTTATTATATTGAAACAATCATTATGTCAATAAAAATGACTGGATGATACATAAATAAATTATTAATTGTTAAATTTATAATTGTTTTTATATTATTTATAATCATTTATTTTTTATTACTTAAAGGAATATAAACTGAAAATAAGTTTCCCCAAAAACATTTTAGGTCTAATAAGTAATTTCATAATTCATAAAAAAAATGTTACAATAACTAAAATTAAAATCATTTATTACTTAAAGTAACATATCCAAAATAAGTTTTCTCCAAAATTTTTAGTACTAATAAGTAATTTCATAATCCATACAAATTGTTACAATAATTAAAATTTAAATTTAAATAACAAATAAATATTAATATTATATTCTATCACCTAAATTATGATTAAATAGGTCAATATTTCGTAACGAGATATAAACCTAACAAATCATTATTAAACACAACCAATAAAAATTTTATAACTAATAAAATTAAATAAATTAACAAATCAGGTTGTGAAGTAAAATATCTTTTTTATGTTTTTATCTAATCTTCTTCCTTTTTTTTTCTAAATTGCATTATTTATTTATTTTGAATATAAATTGCATTAAAAATTGAAATACAAACAAAATTGTAATTAAAATTTAAAATTAATATATTTTAGTAGTATCAGACGGTAGAGTAGTTTATTTTATTTTAAATAATAACTTTATTACTGGGTTTATAAATTTAATTTTAAAGAATAACTTTATAATTTTAATTTTAAGACTGTAGAGTAGTTTTTTATCTTTTTTAAATATACTGAATTTTAATATTATAGTAAAATTTATCAATCCTAATTAAAATTAAATTTAAAATTATAAACTTTACAAAATAGCTTATAAGTTAGTCAAAGAAATTTATAAGCTCCTCCATGAAAAATACATAGTCTTTGAGGACTAATCTATAGAACAAATACATAATTCATGAAAAATAGCCCATAGTAAGGTATAATAATACGTAAATCAAATTTTAAAAGAGCAGGACAGAGGGACGTCACGGGTCCCCCCTTGACTTGTTGTAAAAAAAAAAAAAATTAGTATTGTTATAATAATATTAGAATAATAAAATATCAAACAATTATTATAATAATTATTTATATTTTGTAATTAGATAAAGATATTTAAATGTAACTTAATTTTTATTTTTGAAAAAATGTTTTATTCTTATTTAATAGTTATTATTATGAAGATAATAATATTCTATCACCTTTTTTATATATAAATATCTTTAAAATAGTTAAATTAATAATCTAGAGATAATTAAATTTTTTTATTTTATTATACAAAATATTTGAATATAATTAATTTTTTTTGCTAGTATTTTTATTTTATCAATTATAATTTTAAAAACTATGGACAATTAATTTACATTACTTTATTACCCTTTTAATTTTTTTTATAATTCTTTATTTGTAATAAATCATTAAAGAATTAAAATTTTCTTATTAACATTTTGTTAATGTGTTAAGCTTAATTATGAACATTATATAATAGATTGATCAATTAAATTTTACATATTACTTTATATTTAAAAAATGCAAATTACTTTATAATATAACGTTTAACTAAAATTGCTGTTAATATAACAAATAAAACTATTATGATTTTAATATAAATTAATTTATTAAAACTATAATTTTTTTAAGGTGACATATATTAAAAGTGTAAATTCGTAAAATATAAAAATCTAAGTAATTCGTATAGTTCAATAACTTTTATTATTTTCAATTCGGAATTCTTATTAATTACTTTAACCGAATAAATCTTTTAAATTTACAATTTTTTGTCTTTAAAGGAGAAAAAAAAGAGGAAAAATAACACGATTAACCTTAAAATTAATGGGAAATTAAAAAAATGACATAATTAGCCTTTAAAAAAAGCGAGAAACATAATATAAAAATGAGTGGTTGGTTACAACGAGTGCATCAGCCAAAAAAGTCTATATTGCAGGCTGAAGCTCCCTGTGTGGAGTATTGTACTCACGAATTTTGTTGTTGATGAGTGGAGCATAATGGTGTAGCTCGTGGAGCTCCGCATTCATGCACGTCTTGTTCCAATTTCGCATTTATTTTGTGTGTTAAAACGTTGATTATAAATTTATAATTAAAAGAAATATTTTAAGTTTTACTAAAATAATTTTTATTAAATTTTGAAATAAATAATATAATTTTAAATTATAATAAAATTTGAATTGTAATAATAACTATATATTTTTTAAAATTTATATCTATATATTCTTAAAGAAAAATAAACTTATATATATATATTTATAATGTATTAATATGTTTATCTTTTATTTAAAAAAAATATCTTCCTATGTATATATATTATTTTTTTAATCATATGTAATTTTATTAATATATTATTATAAATAAATGTATTAAAATAATTAATCTATTTTTTTCTCTCATGCATAACACCAACGCACTAGTAATAATATAATTGTAGAAAACAAAAAAGAAAATAAAACAGAATAAGAAAAAAAAAACATAAAAAAATAAAAAAAAAACAATGTAGGAAACGTAAAAGACAATTATAATGTTAAAATAAACCCTAAAAAGGCATAAAAAGAATGACAGTGTTGAAGAAAAAACAAAACGTTTTGGAAAGAAGACAAAGAAAAGAAAAAGAAAAAGAAAAAAAGAATTTAAAAGTTAACAAATTTTTATTATAATATGAATTAAAGATTATATTAAAAAGTATTAGTTTGAAAATATACTTGTATGAACTTTACATTTTACTGTAGTAAATCTTAATATCAACTTTACATTTTCACTATAGTAAATCTTAACAAATTTATTTAGATATGTTGTTTGGAAAACCATAATCTAAACTGTTTTTTTTTTAATTATAAATTATTAGTAAAATAATTTTTAACGTTATATAATTTATAATATATATTTAGTTATTCCATGAGGGGCAAAGTAAACACTGAGCAGTAACAGTAACAGGACGCACTATACATTGAAAAAATACAAAATTACTGTAGAGTAGAGTGATGACTTTCCTTCTCTTCTTTTACCATTTACGGGCCCAATCGATCACCCTGCCTGCGCAACTGCAAATTGTTTCCTGTTTCCAAGACAGATTTCTGAGAACTTGATTCTTAGAACATTAATATAATATTTTCTTCTGTTAAATATAAGGTATCTTCACATGTTGTTATAGAAATGTGCCAGAGACTTGTCTATGTTTTTTCCCAAAAAATAGGTTCACCAACTCCCAAAAGCTATCTTCACATGTTATAGATAATGTTTTACTCTTGCCGATACACTGAATGTTAATGTTAAAAAGAATGTTATAATGAAGTAACAAAGATAAAATAGAAAATTTCATATCTATTTTATTGAAATTAAAAAAAATAGTGCATTTCTTGATTTAAAAGACAAATAAAAAGGAATAGATATGGTAAATGAAAGAGTGTAACAAATTATAAAATTATAACCTTTTCATTATTAATTTATTTACAATTTTTTGTTGCTCATTATCAATATTATTAGGAGTATTTATTTTTTGGGACATATATTATTATTAGGGGTATAAATAGACAAAAGTAATTAAAATTACATTAAAAAGCTAAAATAACATTTATTGAGATTTTTTTTTTCTGTACACAACACTTGCTAAGAAATATATTAATACATGATTCTTTATCGTTTGCTGATGGGAGGAAAAAAATAGATAAGTAAAGAAAAAAAAATAAATAATGGTTTTTTAAAAGAGTGTGAAAAATATAAGATAAACATAAATATCGTTTGTTAGTCCACAGATTTTTTTTTTTATTAATACACTTTGTTTTTTTTTTTTCATTCTACTAAACATAGAATTGGGAATTAAGAAAAAAACATTTATATATATAATTATCTCAGAAGAAAAATACATGTATTTCTACTAAAAAAACAAAAAAAAATTAGACAAAATTTAGGTGCAAAAAAATATTTTAGACATTTTTTCCCTAAAAAACTAAGCACGTGTGTTTGAGACAAAAGTATAAATGCTTTTGTTTTTACTTTTATCCATTAACTTTACATTAAAATGTGTGTACAGTATTTTTAATTTTAAAATCTTTTTCAAATTTCGACTCACATCATAAAATTATTTTGTTTTAGAAAGTGTTTCATTTAATCATTTTAAGAAAAAAATAAGACACTATCTCCTTGAGTGATGTCTTAATTTCAAATCCCACTAAAAAAAAATACTAAGACAATATCTCCTTGAATGATGTCTTAATTTCAAATCCCACTAAAAAAAATACTAAGAGAAAGAAAGAATTTTATTAAAGGTAATCAAACAAATTCAAGTCATCGAAGTCAATAAAATGTGTAAATATTTCGTATAAATAATATAATTAAAAAAGAAAAACCATTTTTTGGTAAAAAAAAAAAAAAAAAAAAACCCATTCACTACCATATCTACCAGACGTTGAGATTGGGAAGCTCAATTTCTACTTTTAAGGAAATACGAAAAATTGAAAGAGGAGAATTAAGCATGCATGAAAATGGGTAGGTGGCATATTTCTTGCAGAAAAATGAAGAGCATCATAGACTACGTGTCTTCATGGTTTTCAATGCAACCAATGCATGTTCGTTAGTGGAAGAACTGTGGAAGCCTGCATGCATGGCACATTGCCCCAACTTTCTCGTGAATCATGATGGCTACTTACACTACCACTCACCAACACATGAAAATTTCACACATATATACATATATATGTACTTCTAGTTCTAGCAATTTGAGTTCTTGCATGCTTTGGCTGTGTTTGGTTTTGGTCTATAAGAAAGTAAAGCTTGCAAGAATAAAAGGTTGGTTCATATTGCTAAAGTTTAAGTCTCAAGAGAATCAAATAGTGCATGTTTGATTTTTATGAAAAAAAAACATGCATTTTAGGATAAAAATAATTTTACAAAAGGATCAGAATTGTTATTTTTACTTTCATTTTGTTTATATCTTTTGAATTTATTTACATTAAAACGTATATACAATATTTTTAATTTTAAATCAAATATATGTTTGGAAATCCTTAACATTTTTAACTTTTTAAGACAATAAATTAGAAGTCTTCCATTTTCTGCTCAAGCTATCTCAGATAGATAGCCATAAAGTTTGTCAATTTAATGTGATGTTTTCTGCATAAAATTAATTATTACTTTCATGTTGTGTTTTCTCTTCATTTAAGAATGGAAAGCTTCCAAATGCAGGATTTACACGTGTATATAAACTTTCATTCAGAGCACATCTTTTGTTTTTGTTTTGTTTTTTTTTTTTTTTTTTTTTTTTCAGTCTTTGAATGCTTCTCTTTTGAAACCCCCTTACCTCGTGTCAAAAAAAAAGAAACCCCTTACCTTGTTTTCCTTTTTATTATGAGGCTAAAAAACATGTATTGAAGAAAAGTGTTTTTTTTTTTTTTTGAAAAATTAACTCTATTGAGAATCAAAATGAATTCCCATATAATTTTTGGTGGTTCCCTTAATTGGTGATGAAACTTAATTACTTTTTTCACTTCGTTTTATGCTCTGTATGTTAAGGTTTTGGATTTTCTAATGGAAATGAAGAATGAGGACCAGATCACACATCAGGCTCAGAGACCAAAATATGATTGCCTTCTATTTGGTAAGCCTTGTAAATAAAACATTTTAATTTCTAGTACTTTCGAATTGGAAATTAATTTCATATTTGTGCATGCTGCCACAATTATTTTGCAGATTTAGATGATACTTTGTATCCCCTCAGTTCTGGTCTTGCAAATGAAGTTACCCAAAATATTGAAGATTAAGGGACTGTGCCACAATATTTGTGCTAACTTTTTCTCATTCATTTTTATTTTATTTTCCTGCATTAATATCAATTTAAGTTTGAAATCATTATATTAAATACTATTTATATTTCAAAATATTACACTGATATCTTTTCAAAATTCTCTCAAATCTTACACTAACATCTTTTCAGTGGAAGCAAAATTAATAATAGTTAAAAAAGTATGAAAGTAAGTACTTGTAAAATTACACAAAACTTATGGAGGTATTATTGTAATTTATTAATGTTTTTATAATTGTTTATTGTTGCTGCGTATATTTGACATGAATGGTATATCATTGATCTTATTAGACTTCATGGTGGAGAAGCTTGACACAGAACCAAGTAAAACTGGGGAATTGATCAACTTCCTTTACAGTAACTATGGAACTACTCTTACTGGTCTAAGTAGGGATGGCAATATGGATCCAGACCCTACGGGCACCCGCAAAAATATCCATACGCGGATAGGGTAATAACCCGCATATTTGGGGATGGGGATGGGGCGGGTATTTACTCGCAAAATCTCACGGGGATGGGTGTGGATACGGGTACTGTAGTACCCACCCCGCACCTTATGTATATACATATTAATTAATATATTATAATTTTATTATTTAAATTATTTAATTAAAAGTATTTAATTATCTATTTATTATTTTAATTATTCTTTTTATATGTTAATTTTGATATTCTATTATGATTTAATTTTTATTTGTATTAGTAGTTTAAAGCAATATAGAAACTATGGAAATACGCATTTGCAAAATATAGAGAAATTAATTCAGATGATGAAGTTAAAATATTATATCTATTTGTATTTTATTTTTAATATATAATTATAAACTAATTAGTTTAAAAATATATTAGTTTTTCCTGTTTAATTAGAGTTTTTGTTTAGATTTATGTTGAATGATTATTTTTGTAATGTTATTTATTTATATAAATCAATATTCGTTTGATTTTAATATTATATAAGGTGTATTGGACTAGGATTTTAAAAGACTTTTTTGGCATAAAAAAGTTTTGAAGATTTTGTAGGAAACTAACAAATGTTAAAAAAAATTTAAGAAGACTTTTGTGATTAGGATTTTATAATTTTATGGATTTCTAGAAAAAAAAAATTCAAAACTACTAAACACAAGCTAACAAGAATGTGCTTGAAAATATTATTGAACAAAGACTAATCACAAATTATCAGCTGAACCATCTCACCTATTAATAATGTACATGAACTCAAAATCAAAGTTACAAACTATTAATGCATTTTGAGATATATTTTTCACAATTTTTCATAAAGTAATAGTGAAAAATAATAACAAAATATTAGTCAAAAATATAAAATGTTTCATTTAACTTATAAAATCAATAATGTCATCAAAATATAAATCAAATAATTCAACAAAAATACATGATGATCAAAACATGAATCATTTGCCTAACTTGAAGAATATCGTAGCCTTGTAAATTGATTCATAGTGATTTTGAGGTATGAACACATCACTATTAGAATTATATGAAAAGTCTCACCTTGAAACAAAAAAATGTGTGGGTGACAGATTATGTCACTGCCTCCAAAGCTCTTATAGTTGAATGTGATTGTTTGCTGTGTTTGATATTTATATGATCAACTAAAAAGTTTATAAAATCTTTATAATTTTGAATAATAGATGACTTTTTTTTGTGTTATTCAAAATCTCAATCGAATACCACAAGATTTCGTTGTCCTTTGAAAAAAATCTTGATAATCTTGATTGAATATCATCATATTATTTTTTATCATTTAACAATCTTGATTGAATACCCAAGACATTTTTACAAAAAAAAAAAAAAAAGTCATTCAAATCTTAAACAATTCTAATCCAATACATCCCCTAAGTTTTTTTTTTTTATATAATTTTTAATTTTATATATATGAAAATGCGGATCGCAGGTGCGGGTATGGGTACATAGGTACCCAGGGTATGAGGATGGGGATTGAAATTGTTACCCACACGGGTATGGGACCGGGGGACGGGTACTTTTTTCAAATACGGGTATGGGGACGGGTACTATAGTACCCTACCCATTGCCATCCCTATGTCTAAGGGTATGATTTAATTTCCTGTTAAATAAACTTTAACTGCTAAATTCTGAAAAGACTACTAACTTATTTATTGCCTTATGTTTCATTTTCTATTCAGGCAATTGGGTATGACTTTGACTATGAAGATTATTACCGGTACTTTTGCTTCTTTTTTTTTTCTTTTTCCTCATCACTTTAAAATGGGTAATGACTGATTGGTTTTGTTTATTTTGAAATTTTGACATTTACTCTTGAAATTCTGTTGACAGTTTTGTTCATGGGAAATTACCTTATGAGAACTTAAAGCCAGATCCAATTCTGAGGAATCTGCTGATGAGTCTGCCTTATAGGAAGCTTGTGAGTTGTTTATAACCAAAAAAAATTACATAGACTAAAATTAAAATTTATCATATTTTTAGGGACAAAAACATAATTAAGTGCATGTTGTACAATATTTTATGATAGGTAAAACATGTTTTTAGTTTATTACTATCAATCAAACTTGATTTTAATATCTGTAGTTTCAAATCCTTCAAATTGATGCCTATACTTTAAAAATTAAGTGAATTTAATTTATGTGCACCTTGATTTTAATATCTGTAGTTTCAAATCCTTCAAATTGATGCCTATACTTTAAAAATTAAGTGAATTTAATTTATGTGCACCGACAACTAAAAGATCCAATAAAGATTAAATTTACTTGTTTTTTAATGTATAGGGATCAAATTAATTGATTTAAAATTATAATGAAATATTAAAACTAAATTTAACCGTACATGGACCAACAATATATTTTACCTTTCCTGTATGATTTGTATGCAGATTATTTAATAAGGATTATGATCTAGTGTTAATTTCAAATCACACTCATTAGCGACTGCTTGAATATAAATTTATTTAAAATTAATTTATTTGGTAACTAATTTCTAGAAAAAAAAATAATTCTAGAAGCTCTCGTATAACTTTTTTTTTTAATGTAATTTTTTTTTATAAATTAACTATTAAATAAGCTGATTTTATTTTATGAAAAAGTTAATTTTTTTTTTTTATGTTTTTTTTTGTCCCAAAGGTCCTTCTATTATCGAAACTGATCATTGTTGTCTTTTCTTTCTTTACTAATTAAATCCATGAAATTTCATCAACTCTTGTTTAATTTTGTGGATAGATATTTACAAACTCATACAAAGTCCATACGATCAAGGCACTTAAAAGACTTGGGTTGGAAGACTGCTTCGAAGGAATGATATGCTTTGAGACCCTTAATCCTGTCCATGACAAGAGCAGTGTTTGTGATGTAAAAAGCTCTGAAATCTTTGACATCGTGGAGCATTTTGCTCAATCTGATCCCAGTGCACTCATGCCAGAGACACCAATTATCTGCAAACCATCAGAACATGCCATTCAATTGGCCCTCGAGATGGGCAACCTTAACCCACAAAGAACCGTAAGAAAACTAAGGTTTAAATGTTGAGGATAAAGGTATTCCAATGCTAGTGTAATAAGATAATTATAGATAATTTTATAAATGAATAGTTATGATTGTCTAGAGTATAAAATTATGTTTTTATCTTTATTCTCTTAAATATTTAGTCCCTAAAATATGAATTTTTTTTTTTATCTCACTTTTTAAATTTCTCAACGTTACAAAATATTTTTTTAATCATTTTCATAATATGTATCAATAAGGAAATAAGAGATTTTCACAAGGCTAAAAATTAATTATAAATCTCTTATTTCTATAATAAGATTAAAAAAACCATTTTTTTAAGGAAAAGATGACTTTTTATTTAGAAAACAGAAAAATGTATTCATATTTAATTTAAGGAATTGAAATATATTTAAACTGAAAATCAATCATTCGACTTTATGATCTAATTGTGTTATTTGGTGTAATATGTTTATTAGTAATTACAAGTATGATGAATTTTTATTTTAGCTTTTTAAATTTTATCAGTTTAAATCTTTATAAATTTATAAAAAAAAATTAAGATATTTTTTTATGAATTGACATACATATAAATATCTCACATTCTATTCAGCTGTCGCTGTGATGATAAGATGCATATGCATCTCATCCTTAAATAATGATAGAGATTATTTTGAAAAAGTCAATCTATGAAAATAAAATAAAAAAAGAATTGTAGGTCAAAAACCAAAATTCTTTATATTTGTAATCGATGGTGACGTAATTTATTATTGTTATACTAATGTTAAAAATATATTTAAACATTTTCTTACCTGTTTGCTTACATTTTGTCATATTCAGTTGTTCTTTGAGGATAGTGTTCGCAACATACAAGCTGGAAAACGACTGGGTCTTCACACTGTGATGGTATATGTCATTATTGAGAATTTTTTTGAAGTAGAATAGGACTCAGGATTTCTTTGAGTAATCTTATTTCAAACATTTTTAATAAGTTAAAATTAACTCAATGCATAAGTTAATTTATATAAACTCTCTCATTAACAATTTTAAAATATGAAAGAGTTTTATAAATTAGTTCGTGTAAATATATTTGAATTTAAGCTTAATTATATTTTTTATCACTCAACTTTCATTATTTTATAAATTTTACCATCCAACTTTTAGTTTTGCATATTTTATCATTAAAGTTTTCAATTTTAATGTATTTTACCACTTAAATTTGTTTATTGTAAATTTTACCATTCAAATTTTCAATTTTTATACATTTTACCATCCAAATTTTATTTCAAAATTGAAAAGGAGATATTTTGTTATAACATGATGACAAAATGCACAAAAATTGAAAATTTAGATGATAAAATCTGCAAAAATTAACCTGATTATAAAATGTACAAAAATTAAAAATTCAAGTGGTAAAATCCACACAAATACAAGTTGAATAATAAAATTCATAAAATTATACAAATTAAATAATAAAATATACCATTAAATCTTGAATTTATATAAAAATTTATTTTTTTCTTCTATTTTTAAAAAGCACTTCTGATAGGCTTATCCAAACAAACAGTTACTATTATTAGTTAGCTCATTGATTGCCACATCCAGGTTGGTAGGTCCCACAGGGTTAAAGGTGCTGATTATACCATGGAAAGCCTCCACAACCTGAGGGAAGCAGTGCCTGAACTATGGGGGGAAACCGACAAGAAATCACAAGTTGCATGTCCTGTGACTGAGAACCTTGCAGTGGTGGAGACATCAGTGATAGCTTAATTGAGACTGCAAGAGAATGCAATGCCCCTTTAATTATTATCGTTAATGAATTATAAATTATGCTGAATAAATTAAGGACAAAAAGGAGAAAGCCCATGGGGTTTTCATCTTTAGTTGCAGTAGTTGTTGTGTGTTTGGTTTTGTGCTGTAGACTTCAGATGCAGTAGCTGTTGTACTTGATGTTAATGCATGGTTTTTAACTAAATAAAATGTTGATGGCTAATATTTTAGTCACTGGAATGCAAGATAAATGTTTTTTTTTAATTTATTTTTTAATTTTATAAATAATTTATATTGTGGCACAATATTATTTTTAGTTATTTTTCGAAAAAAAATTAATTTAAAAATAAAGATAAAAAGATAGGTTGAAAAAACAAGAAATTAAACAAAAATCTTAAAAACTCTTGTGAAAAACGCTCTCGTTGGTTTATAGTTCTTAAAGAAATTCTTTTGTATAGAAAAAATTGGAGGATTTGTTTATGACATTAATACCCATTCATGGTCAATGTATAATAATTTTACATTATATTGATATATTTTTTTTTAATGAAAAATAATTTTACATTATCAATACATTATTCTTTTTCTTTGTTTTTATCATGACAAGTCTATTCTCAATATTATTAGATAATGAGTAGTTATAAAATTATCTATATTTATATTATCTAAAGGTATAAAATAGTGGAGTCCAAAAACAGATACTTTGATGATATCTCTTTTGTTATTGTTATAGATCATAGATAACTAATTATTGTTGTCATTTAGCAACATTTTTTTTTTTTTAGATTTAAGCATTAAATATGTTTTTAATTCCTTAAAATCTAACTTTTTTCTAAATTAATCCTTACTTAAATTTATTTATTTTTAGTTCATACGAATTAAAAATTTCACTGTTTCTATTGAATAAATAGATTAAAAAAATAAGTTTAACACAAATTAAAAACGACATTTTTAAAGATAAAAAATATAATTAAACCATTATTTAGTTTTCGAATTACGTTTTAATAGAAGAGAGAGAAAAATTCAATTGAACTTGCCATCTATTCTCTGATGTGAATATCTTACTATTTGAAGATCTACAATATAATTTTTTGGTAAATGAAAGTTTGGTCTAGAATTAAGTAAACTGTAGGGGCGAGGTTATTGTCATTGAAACCAATTCAAGTATGAATTAACTCAAATTTATTTCACAAGACCTGTCTCCCGAATACTTAGAATTAACTTTTTTTTTTTTTCTGAAAGTAACAATGAACTTCTGTATTCGAAAGTATTTGAAAAGAGAGAAACGCTTGAAGTTAATAAAATCATAAAAAAAGGGGGGGTTGAATTGTTTGATCAATAAATTATTCTTTTTTGAATTTTTGCAATAGAGCGGATGTATAATTTAGAGAGTATACGAAGAATAATATTAGTTGACTGGTAAGAATGAAATGCTTTATGCTTCTGAATAGTTTAAAATGGAGATTGTTGTGTTTTCAAAACTAATCTTTAAATGAACAATCCTTTAGTAAGTGTACTTGAGTTTTAGCAGCTAGGCAAGATTAATAATAGAGAAGCTAAAGGAGTAAGGAGGGAGGGGGACAAAGAATTTATATTGACTTACCCTTAATCTTGGGTTATGTTTAGTCCCCACTTAGCCAAGTAATTTTTTCACTAGTTCAACATGATCTTTACTGAAGTAGTCACAACAACTTCTAGCAACCTATTGGTTTCAATTTTAATTCCTATTGATTCCTAGCAAGTATTCAACTATAACCAAGTCAGCTACTGGATATATAGATCATTTATCTAGCAACTACTAGACCAACAACACTTGTTGAATTTCAGACTTTCTAGACACAACTAGACCAGTTAACATATTTGAGTTTCTTAGATAGATCTTTGCTAGCAACTTGCTAGGCTTTTACAATATGTATAGATGTTTTGTGATTTTACTATTCACAATGATAGATCTTCACCAACAAGGGGTTTTCCACTCAAGAAAAATGAATCTCAAAGTTGTTTAGGATGTTGCTAAGATATTGAAAACAGTTTTGGGCCTTAGCACTAATCTGATAGGTTCTTTCTTTTTGAAGTTGCTTCCTTGTTGGGTGATAAAAAGATCCATGGAGGCTTATATTTATAGAATAGGAAAACTAGTTGTTGAGGGGCTTGTTGGTCCTTCCTTATTTCTCTTTAGATTTGTGAGAGTGATGATGAGTTGGCAGAGAGGAAGGGACTTTGCTATTTCAATAATAAGCCTTTGTTATGGACATTTCTTCTTAATGTTCCTTTTGAGCTTTCGTTTTGAGCTATGCTTCTAAACTTTTAGTTCTGAGCCTTGCTTTTGAACTTCAATCTGATGAGCTTCTGAGCTTTGCTTTTGATGTATCTCTTTTGAGCATTGTTTTTGATTATCTATTTTGAGCATATCTCTGTTATTATAATTGAAACACTTTGATCAAACATTAACAACTTGACTAAGTGATAAGCATGAATCTTAAAACATTTTGTCAGAATTAAAATTAGAGTTTTGGATCTTACAATTTCTTAATTTTTTATGATGACAAAACATTTTAAATTTATAGCAAAGATTTGTCATACCTTTAGGGATGAACAACTCCCCTTAGGAGAGTACATATGTTTTTTGAAGATTGAAGGCTTCATCTAGATTTTTGGTATTTTCATACCTTTAAGTCTTTCTCTCTTTCTAAGTTTAGTCTATTTTATTTCAAGCCATAACATGTATGGATGATGGTTTTGTATTGTGTGTTTTATACTAAGTTAGATATACTTGCTAGGATGTTTGCAAAACCCTTTCAAAACTTTTATCTCAACATCAAAAGATGATTTGCAAATTTTGAAAAACACATTCTAAGTTTTGCAATCAATTACACCATTTGTGAATCGATTACCAAAGAGCCAATCCAATTTAAAATTGTCTTTGCCCTCGGGTTAATCGATTACAAGATGTGACAATCGATTACAATGCAAATTCTAATTCTTAGAATTAACTCTGTCTCAATGGCAATCAATTACCAATATGCTACACTCAATTACAATTGATGAAAAAAAAATCATCTTTTAATACACGGGATAATCAATTACTCCTTGTGCCAATCGATTATATCTGGTATAACTGTCATATCCAAATTTGATGTTTCTCAAATCTTTTTCATATTTTTCTGACCCAATCTATATCTCTCTATTCCAAATCATATATTTGATAGAGTGACTATTTTCCCTCAAATCTTATCTTATACACTAAATCGTTTTCATATCCAAATCATAGATTTGTTTTTTAAATATAAGATTTCATAAACACTATAAAGAGAACCTCTTGGATCTGCATTATGCATTGACTCAATTGCTAGAGAATTCATTCCTTTCCTTGCGGCTATATTATTCTAAGTTGAATTCTATTGTGCTTATTCTACAGCCAAATTCTTTTTATTGAAAAGGCTTTTCTTCATCTATACTTACACATTTAGGTGCTTAAGCTTTGAGCCTTTTTCCAGCTATATCTGCACTTTAAGTGCTTTTAGTTTGATCTTTATACCAGCTAAATTTGCACATTCTAAGTGCTTTTGTTCTTCAACTTTTCTCTTCTTTGGTTCTAGTTTTGGCATTATAGGATAGGGTTTCCTATGTGTTGAGTGTTTTAGGATAGGGTTTTCTAAACACTTGTTTTCTAGTATAGGGTTTTCTAAACATTTGTTTTATAGTATAGGGTTTCTTAGAAGTAGTGCTTGAGTGGTGATAGTGTTTCACACTCTTGCATAGGTATTTGTTCAGGTTGTGAACAAGGGTTGTTGTGATTTGCATGTGCATGGTGTTTGTAACTGAGATCATATTGGAACTCCTGGGTGTGAGGAAGAATTGGATGTAGATCGAGTTGTGGTAGAACTAGTATAAACCTTGGGTCAAATTCTCTGTTCCTTTATCTCTTTATTACTGTTTTGTGTTTTATTAATTGATTAAATTGCTCTAACAAGATTGGTTTTATTGAGTTTTTATTTTGTTATTCTATCAACAATTTGTGAAAAACTTAAAGAGAGTGGGTGAAAATTTTTTAACTTTGAAAAAGAAAACAAAATTTTTTAAATATCAATTCACCCCTCCTCTTAATTTATCCAATTGATTCCAACACTTTTGAGAGAAGTAGAGCTCTCCCTCAAATTATGCATAGTCTTTTAAGAGTGATACAAAGTATATGAAGATAAAATGAATTCATAAATAGATAGATCATAAAATGAAACTATTCATTGATATCAAGAGGAATAGTTAAAACATGAATCAGTTCAGAGATATAATTGATACATGGGAAAGTTTCAACAAAACAAATGCAAACAAAACAGACAATAATCAATAATAACTAGAAATTAGAAAAATATTTCATAATAAAATATCTCATAAATCCTATTTTATTTTCTCTCATTTTGTCATCAAGCACAAAGAAAAGGGGTGGCAATCAATGTTTAAATGGAGAAGAGTTTTTCAGAGGAGGATGATAGGGATGACATGATGGTGCTTCTAGGAGGTGGAGGAGGTTCATGAGGCATGAGGGGAACTTCTAGAAAGAGAGCAAGCCTCACAGACATAGAGAACCATTCTTTAAACATCATAAACCTCTCAAACATCATTCATGGTTTTCTAGTACCTCATTCTGATTTCCTACTACATCTTGTAATTTGGAATCAACAACTTCATCCTGTGTAGTCCTCTCATAGATTTCTTTAGAAATATTCAGCATTTTAGTGTGATCTTCAGATGCTGCTTTAGCTTCCTTCTTAGATGTTTCTTGCAGCTTCTCAGTCCTAGTAGAAGTAAGCCTTTTAGAAGTAGACTTACTTTTGGTTGTAGTGTGTTTGATATTTTTGCCTCTGGGGATAAGATCAACAATGGTAGGGGACTCCTTCTGAGTGGATACTTCTTGTGTACAATCTTTGTTTTGAATACCTTCTTCAGAACAAGTGCATTTTGTATTTACCTCAGGTTGAGGTTGTAGCTTTAATGTAGTAACATTCCTTTCTCCCTACAGAGGTCTCCTTAACATATGGTTCCTCATTGAGCTCAATCCAAAAGAATCTGAGCACCTTAGTCAGTAGCATTCTATAAGGAACACTTAAAGTGGAATTGATAGGCTTTGTAGCTTTGATCAGGTGATGAATGGTTATATGACAATTCTTTACTTTCCTAGGGAGAGATGTTCATTCTCAAAGGTATGACAATTCTTTAATCTAAATTTGAAAAGTTTTGTCATCATAAAAAACAGGGAGATTGTAAGATCCAAAACCCTAATTTTAATTTTGATAAAACCTTTTAAGAATCATGTTAACATCTAATCAAAGTGTTTTAGGTAAAATAGCAGAGAATAGATAATAAAAACCAAAGCTTAGAAGCTAATTAAAAGCATAGCTCAAGAAGCAAAACTCAAAAGCTTATTAGAACTAAAGTTCAAAAGCAAAGATCAGAAGTTTATCAAAAGCAAAGTTCAAAAGCATAGTTCATGATAGAAGTTCAGAACAGATGTTCAGAAGCATAGCTCAGAACAGAAGTTCAGAAGGAACATTCAGAAGCATTGTCCAAAACAAAGACTTATTATTGAAATAGCAAAGTCGCTTCCTCTCTGCCAGCTCATCGTCACTCTTACATATCTAAAGAGAAATAAGGAAGGACCAGCAAGCCCTTCAACGGCTAGTGCTCCAAGTCTATAAATAAAAACCTCCATGGATCTATTTTGACAACCAACAATGAAGCAACTACAAAAAGAAAGAAAGCTTATCAAATCAAGTTTTGCTTCACCTCTTAAATTAAGAGAGACCTATAACTGCCTTTAATACCTTAGCAAAATTCTAAACAACTTTGAGATTTTCTTTTCACTATGTGGAAAACCCATTATTGGAGAGATTTGTCACTATGAACAAAAAAATCATAGAACACCCAAACACATTGTAAAAGCCTAGCAAGTTGCTAGCAAAGATCTGTCTTAGAAACCCAGTTTTGTTAACTAGTCTAGCTGAGTCTAGAAGTCTGAAATCCAACAAGTGTTGTTGGTCTAGTAGTTGTTAGAAAATGATCTGTATATCCAATAGGTGATTGGGTAGTAGGTGAATGTGTAACATCCCACTTTCGTTACATAACTAACTAAAGAAAGATTGGATTTTATTTTAATTTAAAAACTCTTTCATTAAACTATTTATTAAAAGGCTATGAACTTTTCTCGAGTTCTAAAATCAATGAATATAATCCAAAGCTTAAAGTATAAAACATGAGTTTATAAAACCAAGTTGAATCATTTACAATACCTCATGGTACTTCACTCTTTATAAAAAGAAATATAACTTCAATAGTATAAAACTCTTGCAACAAAAGCTTAACATAAACATAAGTTATCCATACATAAAACAAAGTCAAGGAAAAGAAGGAGGAAAATGTAGCTCCAAGCTTGTGCACGTTCCATCTACAACGGCTCCAAGAGAATTCTACCTGAACCCATCTGGTCCCCCGTACGTCAAGGTCGAGATCATCATAGTCACAACCACACGTGCCACACGCAAGGGTAAGCTTACCATAATAAATACATATATAGACAAGGCAATTCAAATTACGGAAAGGGGGAAAAGCTAACTATTAACTTCATGACACAACCATCTCAACCAAATCATACAATGTAATTATAAGATAGACCCACAGCCATGAACAACAGCACAAATCTATCGCAACATAAATCATCACATCTCGTTACATCTATTCATCAACTATCACACAATCTCGTCATACTTATTCAAGAGTAATCATCATCATAACTCAACACCACAAGTCATTAATCAACCTTAATAATAGATACTAACTTTTCTCCATGGAGACTCAACACAATATGAGCGATCCCCCATAGGTCCCATCCCATAACATAGTCTCACTATCTGACCATTCTAGGAGTCCCTTGGGCTGATCATGTGGGGGAGGTGGTTTTATTGAAAATAGACAAGTGTATATATTGGCTTACCTTTGTAAGTTTGCACAACCTTACATCTATAGGGATTCGCCCACTCGTCTATTCTATAGGCCCATTCCCGTTAGCCATCACGAAAACCCCCAACACTAGGTTGAGAGCCTACCTAGAACTCCTAACTTACGTGCCTACCCATATGCTCGTGCACCAACTATGTACCCACCGTATACCAATGACACATATTTGGAATCCTCTCCAGTCTTAGATATGGCACCTCCATATCCAAATACATCTCAATAGTCCATACAACAATAACAAGACTTGGATCACTTGAGGTTTGAGATACAACATCTCTGTACCCACCATCTCACTCATGGTTCGTCTCAAGTATCCAAGTTTCACACCATCACCACCACCAACAACAACAACATTATATCTCCTATATGCTAAAGGATCACTAAGCCTCTTAGGAAGTGGTTCTCTACACTTTAACATGCCATCTAGAGTAAAACACAAGGGTGGTACTTGAGAAGATACCCCACTAGGCGAGACCCCTAGGTCGCTTTAGTGGGGCGGAGTCCTGGCGTGGAACTCACCCTCCCAAGTATACCATTTTTCATTAACAACAAAAGTCTTCCCAAAGGACATAGCTAATTCCTTTTAACATATAGGGACGATTTCATAACAAGTTCACATTCACATCACATACATCATCATCTCACCAACAACCAATTTTCAATTTCTAAAAACATCATAATCTTCTTAATATCACATTCAACAAGATCACAATTATATTTCCTTACATACATGTTATAAAGATTCATAAAACCACATTATATCCACTTGGGAACTTTCAAGAAGTATTAAAGGTAAAACAAAACACTATGCCTTCATTTAGCTTAAGCATAGAAACTTAGCTTAGCCAAACATTTAGCTTGGACTAGAAATTCTAGCTTGAGCTAAAATTATGTAGACCCAATTTTATCGAAATTTAGCTAAGGCTAAAATCTCTAGCCTAGCTAAAACTGCAGATTCTACAACTAAAGTTCTTCGAAAATCTTAGCTTCTAACCCCATTAATGGCTACCCAAGCATCCAAACTCACAACAAACACATCATAAATCATCCCTTAAGCTTATTAACACTAAACCCTAACAAGAACACACAAGATTCAAATCAATCAAACCCATAATCATCATAAAACAAGAAAGGTAGGTTAGCTTCCCTTACCTATCACCATTTCCAACTTAGATTTTGAGAAGAAAAGGGGATCTTGAGCTCCACCAAGGGTTTTCCTCCAATCATCAGCTCTATCGCATCAAACTCAAAAACAACCCAAAACGATGCTTAAAAATGGGTTTTACATCAAAATACATAACGGGTCATTCCAACAAAAGGTAAGGAGAAAAAGATCGGAACAAGGAGGTCTAGGGAGGAAGAAGAAAGCGAGCTTACCATTCCTACAAATAGCTAAGAAACTCTAACTAATGAAAGGAAGTCTCCAATGGTGTGGGTACCAAAGCCCTAGGTTGGAGGAAAGCTTGGAGGAAGATGAAGAAGTGAAGGATATGTGGAAAAGAGGAAGCTTGTGTGTGCATTTAAACTTTGGAGTCACTTAAAGCTTTGTTAGTTGACACCCCCCCTTATTATAACTATAGTCTATTATTTGTTTTTATCGAAAACAACTACCAAGTCTCACACTCTCACGATTAACAATCTAAACCCACTATACATCAAGCACTAAAAGCATAATATTATTAATCGGTAAACATATCAAATAACATAATTTAAATTTAATTCAACTAATATCCCCAATCAAATATTTAGTCATACATTATTAAAATCAGAGTGTTACAGAATGCTTGTCAGGAATCATTAGGTGACTGATTCAAGGTTAAAACCAATAGGATGCTAGAGGTTGTTGTGACTGCTTCAGTAGTGCCCTTGTTGAACTAAGGAAAAACTCACTTGACTAAGTAGGGACTGGACGTAGCCCAAGGTTAAAGGTGAACTAGTATAAATTCTTTATCTCCCTCTCTCCTTACTCTTTTATCTTCTCTATTATCAATCTTGTCTAACTGCTAAAACTTAAGTACACTTACTAAAGGATTGTTCATTAAAAGATCAATTTTGAAAACACCACAATCTTCATTTTGACTACTTAGAAGCATAAAGCATTTTCATTCTGAGCAGTCAACTAATATTATTCTTCATATGCTCTCTAAATTATACATACACTTTATTGCTAAACTTCAAAAAGGAATAATTTATCGATCAAAACAATTCAACCCCCTCTTCTTGTATGATTTTATTCACTTTAGATGGGTGTCCAAAAGTATGTGGAGTGGAGATACTTGTTGGAATATTTTCGCAAGCGTACCAAATATCGCACAAGTAGTTTAAAAGGGAAGATCCCAGTATCGAATCCACAAGGAATTGTCCGTATTTGACTATCAGTAAAGTAATCAATTCCTAAACACTAGTTTGGTTTTTAAGTTGGTTGTTCGTGAAACATAAATAATAATAGAATTTAAACTAAACACTACAGTTAACACTAACGATAAACAATAAAAACGACAATGTTGATTTAGGACTATGATCGAACATTGGCGTGCTTGAGTTTTAGAATGGAATAATGGATATGTTGAGGATTTGGTTCAACCGGTTTGCTTCCCATGTAAACATATAAGATATATTCTCCATCCATAGTAATAGTTTAGATTTAACTTCGATCTAAAAGTGCTCAAAACGTGATCTCTCATCAAATCAAGCCTAAACTACTCAACCTCACTTCCGATGTCTCAGTAAGTTCAGTTGAGTGGTTTGATGAAGCTTAGAGATCTTTGCGAAGCTAATGGAGTCTATCCTATATCTAGAAATACACTCCATTAGAGTTCAAACTCAGTTCCACGTTCAAAAGCATCTGTCAATGGCAAGTAAACTCTAAAACATGCATATATAACTGATCCAATCATATAACAAGAATAAAGATAGAGAAATGAACATTAAACTGAATATTTCAATGAATAGATATGAAGAATAGCGTTTACATGATCAGCACCTAGTTCTAAGTCCTCAACACTAATAGATTAGCCTCTCATTGTCATGAGAAGCCTTGAAAAGGTTACAAAATGGGATGAAGAGAACAGAGGAAAACAGAGAAAACAGAGGAAGCAGCTCAACAAAATCCACCAAAGTCTGAATGCCCAAATTTATTATAAGTGCAGCTTATATAGTCAAAGTCTCGCTTAGCGCAACCTTCCGCTAAGCGCAGGACATTGCATAATGCATCTCAGAACAGGTGTTCCGCTAAGCGCAATCTTCTGCTGAGCGCATATGTAGTTCGAAAGCAACTTTCGCTAAGCGTGATCTCTCGCTAAGCGAGTCTTCAGTTCGAATGAAAATGTCGCTTAGCGCAATATGGCGCTCAGCGCGTAATAGACCGCCTAGCTCACGTAGCTTGATGTTATGCTCAGCGAGTGAAGCGCTGAGTGAGATGGGTTGCTTAGCGAGATATGCCTTCTTCTTGTATTCTCCCTTTACTGTTGAATCTAGGCCTGCACACATAAATTAGAGTATATTTCTCACAAAATAACTTCCTAGGGTTAGAATTATCAAACTATACAAATCTATATTAAATGATTTCAAACTAAGCCAAAAATCCTGAGAACATTGGATAATCATTACAAAATATGATGTAATATTTATGTATATAAAGCGATTATCAATACTCAACAAGTGTTCTTATACCATGTCATAGGTAGGAATTGTAGGACTTGATAAAATTTGGTTGCAGGCTACATCAAGGTTCGGTGTGAGTCCAACAAGAGTGACCACCATGAAGAACTATCCACATCGTTTGTAAATGGTATTTGCATCACTAGTAAAGGGCATGAGAGTGGAATATTCCGCAATCAAGTGATCAAGCTTACTAAGATATGTTTGCATGTCCATGTTCTCCAACTTAATATTCATCAAGCTAGTTAGTACACCGTAGAAATGATGAACATCATTGGAATAAACTTTCTTTGCCTTGATGGACACATCATCACAAGTGGTAAAAGTTTGGTATTATGCTTGGAGGTTGTGGGCAGGAGAGAACCTAAGAACACTGCATAATGAGGCTTCATTTGCTTCCAACGTGGTTGCTCCGCAATGGGATTTGACGCTGCCAAGAGTGGTCAAGTGAGTAGCACGACCTTGGCCTTGGAACCACAACTAAACAAAAGCAACCCAAGTACTATAGTTTGTCGTACTGGTTAATTTTTCGCATGAGATAAGTGGAACAATAGTAAACGTTACAATGGAAGTTGTGACCATGAGAGAATTGATGCACAAAATATGAACACTTAAGGGCAAGCGTACCCTACGCAGTAGTAATAATGGACCTAAGGCTGAATATCGTACCCTAGAGATTAGTTGTGGTTCCCAAATAACAAATTTATAAAGGACAAGTGATCGAAAGTTGATTTGAGTTGCAATTTAATTGTAAAAAAGAAACAAAGCAAGAAGAAATTGAGAATTAATGAAGGTTCTAGCAGATTAAAAGGCCTAAGGTCGTGAATTCAGATCTATCTTTACATTCTCCTTATTTTCCTATTTTAATTAAGCCTCGATTATTTATTCAACTACCAATCATGCCTCTTATAATAATAATCAAAGTTTGGTCTTTCATTGAAAATCTTCTTCTCCCTAACTTATTCCCTTGTTGATCATGAAGGATTAAATTAGAGAGAATGTTTAATTTTTGAGAGGTTGATTAACCGATGTTAATTAGATTGAGAATTTAGGTATTTATTTTGGTTATGCAAATCCCTAAAATTCAATCTTTATGTAGATCTATCAATTAAACTATTTATAGAAAATAAAGCACAATAGTCTCATGGAGGTATGCACTGCCTCAGGCACGAGGCCATGCATAATTTACGAAGTGGAGACTGTTATGGACAACCTCGTGCTTGAGGCCATGCATACTTCACAAAGACGAAAGCCCTTCTGTGCTCCCTCGTGCGTTTATATGAGGCATTATTGGTTATGCATGGCCAGTGCTTGAGGTTTTGCATAATGTATGAAACGTCCTTTTGCACTCCTTCATGTTGGAGGTCATGTTTCTCATCCAAGGCGCTGTTGGTTATGCATGGCCTAGTGCTTGATGTCGTACATAATCAAAATAAGGCAAATTTCCCTTTTTGAAGTTATTTTTCCCTTTTCCAATGTTTCAACCTTCTTACAAACTTAACACACATTTGAATAAAACATCTCATTATGGTATGCAAAAATGAATAGAATGGTGTGAGAAATCCCTAAAAAACAAAGACTAAAAAGGGGTTTATCAAACCTCCCTACACTTGAGCATTGCTTGTCTTGAAGAAAACATAAGATCACCTATTGCCTTAGAAGATGGTAACCAATAAGAGACAAAACAGAAGCAACCTCACCAAGTCCATTATTGTCTAGGTGCCCAATTAGACTTAAGTGTTTTGAAATCAATTTCCTAGCAATAACATAGTTTCTCATAACTCACATCTCTTAGTATTTACAAGTAAAGAATCCATACACTTAAGTACATTAGAAAAGTGTTACCATAAACTTGTATTTCAATCAAAATCATACCACAAAATCAACAAACATGCACAAATGAGAAGACTCATAGGATGCAATGGGGCCAAGGTTCAGCATGGTATGTTCTCAAAAGAAAAGGCACATAAGAGGTTTCACAAAATATGTTAAGGTGATTTCTTAAGGAACAAAATATTCCTCTTGTTGTTACCTCATCAACCCCCTTCATTTATTATTATTATTATTATTATTATTATTATTATTATTATTATTATTATTATTTTTGAATTAAGCATCTTTTCTCTTTTCTTTTTTCTTTTTTCTTTTTTTTAAAGAGAGAAAATCATCAAGATTGCTTTTGGTTGGTATTTCAAACTCTGAATTCTTGAGAGTGTTTTATCTCTCACAAGTTACTTCTTTTCTTGCTTGCAAAGATTACTTAACATAATAGTTCTTGAAACACAAGACTAGTGAAAAAAATCATCCAGCCTTATTAAAAGGTATTTACTAAATGTGTGTGTTAGAAGACCACACCTCATCTCTATTTATATTGGAGAAACCATAAATAAGAGAATTAGTAATTGATTACATAATCAATCAATTACTAATTATTAAGGAATATAAAGATAACGTTCTATCTAATAATAACTACAAGATAATATGCATTCTAACACCCCCTTCAAGTTGGAGGCATATGTGTCATATGAACCAAGCTTGTTACATATGTAGTTAACCCTAGTAACTTGTGAGAGATTAAGTGAATATGTCTACAAGTTAATCTTTAGAGTTGACAAAATCAGTGGTAATTGCTCTTGAAAGTACCTTTTCTCTCACGAAGTGACAATCTATCTCTATGTGTTTGGTTTGTACTGGATTCGATGTTATGTGAAAAGCAGACTTCATTGTCGTAGATTAGTTTAGTGGCTTGAGTGTCTCCAAATTTTAGTTGTTATAGAAGTTCCATAAGCCATGTAATCTCGCAAGCTGCTACTATCATCGCACGATATTCAGGCTTCATCACTTGATCTAGCAACTATCTTTTACTTCTTGCATTTCCATGAAATTATATTACCTCCAATAAGAACACAATATCAAGAGGTGGATTTTCTATATGATGGTGATCCTGCCCAATCAGTATCAGAGTAAGAAATGATGTTGGTATTTCCTTTGTCTTCATACAACAGTCCACGACTTGGTGCTTTCTTGATATATTGAAGGATACATGTGACAGCATCCCAATGACCATCACAAGGGTCTTTCAAGAATTGCCTCACTATACTAACAACAAACGTAATGTCTGGTTTAGTGATAGTGAGGTAATTAAGTCTACTTACAGGTCGTCAATACCTTCCCAAGTCTTTCAAAGGTGCCCCCTAACCTAGAACAAGATTAACATTAGAATCCATAAGAGTGTTGCTTGGATGACAATCAAACATTCCAGTTTCCGTTAGAATGTCTAAGGCATATTTTCATTAGGAAAAGGTAAGATCAGATGAGGATTGGACAACTTCAATGCCCAGGAAGTATCGGAGTGGACCCAAATCTTTCGTTTGAAATTGATTGTGGAGGTGAGATTTGAGGCGGAGAATTCCAGCTGAGTCATCGTTAGTGATGACAATGCCATCAACATATACAACGAGGTAGATACATAAGGCAGACGCATTCAAGAATGGAGGAAAAATATTGAGTAGTCAGCTTCATAACGAATCATACCAAACTTAAGCAGAACTGAATAGAAATGACCAAACCATGCATGAAGGGATTGCTTCAAACCATAGAGGAAGCAACAAAGCCTACACATAAGGTGTGAGTCACCATAGACACTAAAACCGAGTGGCTGATCCATGTACATCTCTTTTTGCAACTCATCATGCAAGAAGGCATTTTTGATGTCCAATTGGTGAAGAGGCCAATGTCAAATTACAGCCATAGTAAGAAAAAGACGAACATAGGTGATTTTGGCCATAAGAGAGAAAAGGTCGCTATATTCTAGACTAAAAATCTGAGTGTAGCCCTTAGCCATAAGCAAGCTTTGTAGCGATCAATAGTGTCATTTGGTGTGATCTTCACCATATAAACCCACCGACACCTAATAATGGATTTGTTGGGAGGCAAGGGAAAAAACTCCCATGTGTTGCAGGCGTCCAACATAGCCATCTCTTCTAGCATCGCTTGTTGACAATTATGGTTAGCCATGGCTTCACCTGTAGACTTAGGAATAAACATGGAATCCAAAGAAGAGATAAAAGAGTAATAGGAGGGAAATAAACAGTCATAATGAAGAGTAAAAGCAAATGATTAACATTACGAGTGGACCAAATACCTTTGCAAAGAGCAATAGGAAGTTCAGGTGCAGCAACAGTGGTGGAAGGACGTTTGGAGCAAGAGATGATGTTGGAGGATTAGGTGGCACTACCAGTGGTGCCTGTGTTTGTCGATGGCATATGAGTAATGGAGGTGGAGTGGGAGCAACAAGTGGTGTTGGAAAAATAGGCAAAACCTCCAAAGGGACATAAAAAGAAATGCGTAAGCTGATATAATCCTCCAGACTCATGTCCTGCTCCAATTGTTCGTCCATTACGTCAATCTTGTACAAGAATGAAATTATTCACAAACAAGACAGAAAAATCAAGAATGCGGGTAAGTTTACTAATAGAGATTAAATTAAAAGGACAACAAGAAACAAATAAGACAGAATGTAAGGAAAGTTGAGGAAGAGGATGGGTTTGTCTCATGCCTTAGACTTTAATTTGAGAGCCATTTGCGAGTATAACAGAGGGCAAGGAATTTGAAAATGTTAAGGAAGAAAAAATGGATTGTTTACCAGTCATATGATTAGAGGCACTAAGTATTTAAGATCCAAGAGAAGGGGATTGAGAAATAAAAACCATAGGATTACCAGATTGAGCATGTAACATCCTACTTTTTATTACATAACTAACCAAAGAAATATTGGATTTTATTTTAATTTAAAAACTTTCATTAAACTATTTATGAAAAAGGCTGTGAACTTTTCTCAATTTCTAAAATCAATAAATATTATTCAAAGCTTAAAGTATAAACTAAGAGTTTATAAAACCAAGCTAAATCATTTACAATACCTCATGGTACTTCACTCTTTATAAAAGAAATAAAACTTTAATAATATAAAACTCTTGCAACAAAAGCTTAACATAAACCTAAACTATTTACACATAAAATGAAGTCAAAGAAAAAAAGGAGGAAATGAAACTTCAAACTTGTGCGTGTTCCATCTGCAAAGACTCCAAGAGAGAACTCCATCTGAACTCATCTGCTCCCCCATACATCAAGGTCGGGATCATCATAGTCACAATCACATGCAAGGGTAAGCTTATCATAATAAATACATATACAAATAAGGCAATTCAAATAATGGAAATGAGAATACTAATTAATAACTTCATGGCACAACCATCTCAACCAAATTATACAACATAGTTATAAAATAAATCCACAACCATCAACAACAACATAACTATCACCACATAAACCATCACATCTTGTTACATCTAGTCATCAAATATCACAATCTTTATCAATCATCAAAAGTCATTAGTCACAATCATTAATCAACTATCACACAATCTTATCATACTCATTCAAGAGAAATCATCATCATAAGTCATTAGTCAACCTTAACAATAGACAATGACTTTGCTCTATGGAGACTAAACACAATATGAGCGATCCCCCATAAGTCCCATCCCATAACATAGTCTCACTTTTTGATTATTCAAGGAGTCCCTTGGGTTGATCCTGCGAGGGAGGTGTGATTTTATCAAAAATAGACGAGTGCATATATTGGCTTACCTCTGTAAGTTTGCAAAACCTTATATCTATAGAGATTCACCCACTCCTCTATTTTATAGGCTCATTCCTATTAGCTATCACGAAAACCTCCAACACTAGGTTGAGAGCCTACCTAGCACTTCTAACTTACATGCCTTCTCATATGCTTGTGCACCAATTGTGTACACCTATGCACCAACCGTGCATACATGGTATATTTCTGTGCACCTACTATGTACCCACTGTATACCAATGGCAACACATATTTGGAATCATCTATAGTCCTAGGTACATCACCTCTGTACTCGTCATCTCCAATGACCTGAATTAAGGATTCAAATACATCTCAACAATAACAAGACTTGGATTACTTGAGGTTTGAAATACAACACCTCTGTATCCACCATCTCACTCATGGTCCGTCTCAAGTATCTAAGTTTCACACAATCACCAGCAACAACATTCCATCTCCTATACGCTAAAGGGTCATTAATCCTCTTGAGGAGTGGTTCTCAACACTCTGACACGCCATCCAAAGTCAACACAAGGTGGTACTTGAGAAGATACCCCACTAGGCGAGACCCTCAGGTCGCTTTAATGGGGCAGAGTCCTAGCGTGGAACTCACCTTCCCAAGTATATCATTTTTTGTTAACTAACCAAAGTCTTCCCAAAGGATAGTTCCAAAGAAAGTTCACACTCACATCACATACATCATCATCATCTCATCAACAGGCAATTTTAATTTCTAAAAACATCATAATCTTCTTAATAATAGATTCAACAAAATCACAATTATATTTCCTCACATACATATTATAAATACCTTCAATTTTTATAATCGCCAAATACACCTATGAATATGAATTACATAATTTCAACTTAAAATCAACTTTAACATCGTTATAAAGATTCATAAAATCACATTATATCCACTTGAACACTCAAGAAGTATTAAAGGTAAAATAAAACATTATGTGTCCATTTAGCTTAAACATGAAAACTTAGCTTAGCCAAACATTTAGTTTGGGCTAGAAATTCTACCTTGAGCTAAAATCATGTTGAGGCTAAAATTTCTAGCCTAGCTAAATTTGTAGATTTTGCAACTGAAGTTCTTCGAAAATCATAGCTTTCAAACATCCAAGCTCATAACAAACACATCAATAATCATCCTATAAGCTTATAAACACTAGACTCTAACAAGAACACACAAGATTCAAACCAATTAAACCCAAAATCATCATAAAACAAGAAAGATAAGTTAGCTTTCCCTTACCTATCACCATTTCCAACCTAGATTTTGAGAAGAAAAGGGGATCTTGAGCTCCACCAAGTGTTCCTCCAATCATCAGCTCCAACATATCAAACTCATGGACAACCCAAATCAACACTTAAAAATGGGTTTTACATCAAAATACATAATGAGTGACTCCAACAAAAGGCAAAGAGAAAAGAATGAAACAAGGAGATCAATGGAGGAAGAAGGAATCAAGCTTACCACTCTTACAAACAACCAAGAAGCTCTAATTGATGAAAGGAATAGTCTCCAATGGTGTGGGTACCAATGCCGTAGGTCGAAGGAAAGCTTCGGGGAAGATGAAGAAATGAAGAATATGTGGAAAGAGGAAACTTGTGCATTTTAAGCTTTGAAGACATTTAAAGCTTTGCTATTTGACACTCCTTTTTTTATAACTACAACCCATTTTTTTATTTTATTAAAAACAACTACTAAGTTTCATACTCTCATAACTAACAATCTAAACCCACTATAACACATTAAGCACTAAAAGCATAATATTATTAATCGATAAAATATCAAATAATATAATTTCAATTTAATTCCACTAATATCTCCAATCAAATATTTAATCATACATTATCAGAATGATGTATTTTACTGAATGTGTGTGGGAGAAAGCCACACCTTATCTCTATTTATATTGAGAAAACCCTTAGTAATTGATTACATCATATAAAAATAAAAATAAATAATAACTAACAAGATAATATAAAGATAATAACTATCAAGATAATATATATTCTAACACCCCTCTCAAGCTAGAGCATGTCATATGAGCCAAGCTTGTTACAAATGTAGTTAACCCTGGGACCTGTGAGAGATTTAGTGAACATGTCTGCAAGTTGTTCTTTAGAATTGACAAAATTAGTAATAATTGCTCTTGAGAGTATCTTTTCTCTCACAAAGTGACAGTTTATCTCTATGTGTTTGGTTTGTTCATGGAACACCGGGTTTGATGCTATGTGAATGGCAGCTTCATTATCACAAATTAGTTTAGTGGCTGTAAGTGTCTCCAAATTTTAACTATTGGAGAAGTTCCCTAAGCCAAGTAATCTCGCAAATGGCTACTGCCATCGCACGATATTCAGCTTCGGCACTTGATCTGACAACTATCTTTTGCTTCTTGCTTTTCCATGAAATCATATTCCCTCCAATAAGAACACAATATCCAGAGGTGGATTTCCTATTTGATGTTCTTGATATATCAAAGGACATGGGTGACGACATCCCAATGACCTTCACAAGGTTCTTTCAAGAATTGGCTCAGCACACTAACAACAAATGTAATGTCTAGTCTAGTGACAGTGAGGTAATTAAGCTTGCTGACAAGTCGTCGATACCTTCAAAGGCGCCCCTTGACCCGAAATAAGCTTAATATTAGGATTCATAGGAGTATCACTTGAACGACAATCAAGCATTCCAGTTTCTGTCAGAATGTCTAAGACATATTTTCGCTGGGAAAAGGCAATACCAAATGAGGATTGGACAACTTCAATGCCTAAGAAGTACCTGAGTGGACCCAAATCTTTAGTCTAAAACTGAGTGTGGAGGTGAGACTTGAGACGGGTAATTCCAACTGAGTCATTGTCAATGATGACGATGTCATCAACATATACAACGAGATAGATACACAAGCCAGATGGAGAATAGAGGAAAAATACCGAGTGGTCCGCTTCACAACGAATCATACCAAACTCAAGCAGAGCTGAGTAGAAATGCCCAAACCAAGCCTGGGGGGATTGCTTCAAACCATAAAAGGAGCGACGAAGCTTACAGACAAGGTGTGAGCCACTAGAAATAGTAAAACCGTGTGGTTGATCCATGTACACCTCTTCTTGCAACTCACCATGCAAGAAGGCATTTTTGATGTCTAGTTGGTGAAGAGGCTAGTGTCGGATGGCAGCCATAGCAAGAAAAAAATGAACAAAAGTGATTTTGGCCACAAGAGAAAAAGTGTCGCTATAATCTATAACAAAAATTTGAGTATAGCCCTTAACCACCAAACGAGCTTTGTAGCAATCAATGATGCCATTTGATGCGATTTTCACCGTATAAACCCAACGACACCCAATAATGGATTTGTTGGGAAGCAAGGGAACAATCTCCCATGTGTTGCTAGCATCCAATGCAACCATTTTTCCAGCATCACTTGTTGCCAATTGTGGTCAGCCATGGCTTCACTTGTAGACTTAGGAATAGACACAGAATCCAAAGAAGAGATAAAAGAGTAATAGGAGGGAGATAAACAATCATAGTGCAGAGTAAAGACATATAAAGGATTAACATTACGAGTGGATCGAATACCTTTGCGACGCGCAATGGGAAGTTTCAGTGCAGAGACGGTGGTGGAGGGACGTTTGGAGCAAGAGATGATGTTGGAGGATCCGGTGGCACTACCAATGATACCTGTGTTCGTTGGTAGTAGTTGAGTAATGGAGGTGGAGTGGGAGTAACAAGTGGTGTTGGAACAATAGTGGGACCTCCAGAGGGATATTTTCAATAATGGAGGAAAAGAAAGGAGTAGTCTCAAAGAATGTAACATCAGCAAAGACAAGATATCGTTGAAGTTGAGGAGAGAAACATTTATAACCCTTTTGAAGGCAGAAGTATCCTAGAAAAATACATTTTAGGGACTTGACAGAGAGTTTATTTTTACCTGGAGTGAGATCATGAACAAAACATGTACTCCCAAAGACACGAAGAGAACATAGTGAAGATTCTGTTTAGGATATAAGATGGAGTAAGGAATCTAATTGTTAAGAACCGATGAAGGCATGCAGTAAATCAAATGACACGTAGTAAGGAGAGCATCTCCCCAAAAATGAAGTGGAACATTGAAGAAGTGTGCGAGCGGTTTCCACCAAGTGGTGATTTTTGCATTCAACAATACCATTTTGTTGTGGTGTGCAGGCATAAGATGTTTGATGAAGAATCCTTTGGGAGTTTAAAAAGGACTAAAACTGAGATGACATATATTCTTTTGCATTATCAATTTGTAAAATTTTAATTGAGGAGCCAAACTGAATCGTTTTTTCAGTGTGAATCGTGTCAACTAGGCAAATATAGTCGTACTAGTTAATAGTCCTCGCGTCAATAAGTGTGTTGCGTCACCTTTTGCTTTTTTAATTCACTTTGATATTTGGGGTCCTAATCGAGTTTGTTCTACATTAGGATATTTTTATTTTGTCACAATTATTGATGATTTTTCTTGTTGTACTTGGGTGTTTCTAATGAAGAATCATTCATATGTTTTTTCTATTTTTCAAAGTTTTTCTATTGAAATTCAAAGCTGAGTAGAAACGACCAAACCAAGCTTGGGGGGATTGCTTCAAACCATAAAGGGAGCGATGAAGCTTACAGAAAAAATGTGAGCCACCAAAAATAGTACAAAAATAGTAAAACCTGGCTCTAATACCATATTATAATGATGTATTTTACTAAATGTGTGTGGGAGAAAGCCACATCACATCTCTATTTATATTAAGAAAATCCTCAGTAATTGATTACATCATATAAAGATAAAGATAAAGATAAATAATAACTTATAAGATAATATAAAGATGACAACTACCAAGATAATATAAAGATAATAACTACCAAGATAATATAAAGATAATATATATTCTAACATACATTATAAAAATCACAGTGTTACAGAACCATAAGGGTAAGGAAACGTCACAATAGAACTTGCAACCATGAGAGAACCACACATAAATTGCCAAATAGGGGGTTGGGAAGGCGCGTTGAAGTGAGATGAGCCTGGAGGAGCAGTCAATGGCGAGTGGGTTTGCCAGAAAAAGAATCATGCACTGATTTGGTGGCAGCGCATGGAATCTACGCACCAGAGAGAGGTGACGTGTGGAGGTGTGTCGAGCAGCGTATGGAATTGGGTTAGGCAGGGTGGCGATCGTTGGAGGATGGCGAGTCCAGCGGTGTGGTCGCGTTAGAAAAATGATTGGTTAGCAGTGATGAACAGTAGCTTCGTAGAGATGCAGTACTATTCACGACGCTTGAAAAAATAAAAAAAGAAGAGAGTTGCACGAGCTTGTGCATATGATTATGCACGGCCCCCGTGCTTACGTGGACCAAGACTATAAAAACCAAAGGGGTGCACGACGTGATGCACATTAGCACACCTCACACACCCCTAGACTCTCTTGTTGCCCCTCACTTTAGTTTCACCCCCTCTCTTTCTAGCACCCCTTTTCGCTCCAGGTTTCCCTCTTCTCTCTCTTGTATCTGTATGTGTACGACCCCTTGCACAATTGTGCATAGTACCATGCTTCATGAGTTTTTGATGTTTACTATATGCACGACCCCTTGCATAGTCATGCATAAGGCCTTGTTTTATGAGTTTCATGATATTTTCTTTATGCACGACGTAGGGTCGTGCTTTTGTCTAAAATTTGAATTGTCAATTTTTAAGAGAGATTACTCGAATTCGATATTGATCTTTCTATTTGGAATTGTGCAGTCTCTTATACCTTCCTAAACTCCTCTTTCTAGTTTGCCATTCATATGCATGTCCTCGTATTTATACTATGGACTCATCAAGTAGGCATGATTCATTGATCCATGTGGCATGATTTTTGTTCCCATTTGCATGATCACTTTATTTTGATATCTTGAATTGAGGTTAAAAAAAAGTGCAACTTCTTTTTCTTTTATTTGTTTAACCTCTTCTACTCTATATATTTTTTACTCTTATAGGACTCATGTCGACCTCTCAGAATCGTCAATTATCTACTCGTCGCGGAGTGCCTATCCAACACCCTCCGTAACCCCAACAGGAAGTAGCACCAACAACATATATGTCTTTTGACGCAGCCCAAGAGGTACCCCCACCAATGTAAGATCGATATCATGCATGCTATAGGCAGCTACAAATATTTCAATGGGTGGTGACACGACATTTTCCATATGAGGTGCGCTCTCATCCAACAATATCTTTATATAATGATATCACACTTTATTCGAAGGATTGGTTGGGAATGTGTTATGACTATCTGGACCCTCACCTTTAAAGGACTTACATTGGAGTTTCTGGCAACTTGTAGTCTTTGTAGGGCCCTCATGATATTGAAGAAATGATATTCTTTGAAATTGGTGGGGCTCAACATTTGGTGTCACTCTCAGAGTTCAACGTGGCACTTGACTTTCACACCTAGGAGGAGGTTTTGACAGATGAATACCTCAATGCTGATTGGGATCCACTAGCTAAATATATGGAGGGATTCATATGGAGATCCCTCACATGGGACCATTACTTATGAGCCTCACCTGGCAAAGGCCAGTAAGATCACTCATCCAACTTTTTGCGTTCTATCAGTGAACGAGCACACAGTGAGGGGGTTGTTAGTAGAAAAGATCTTTATGTTCCTTGGGCCATGACAATTGTTGAGACCCACCGAATTAATCCAAAAATGTTTTTCTCCGACATTGTATGGCGGTGGGGTAGAAGAAGAACAAGGTAGACAAGGACTATATCACTCTAGGGTTTTTTATCACACACTTGGCACAACACCACGGGTTGTGTTTGACTATCAAGATCATATCCCTATGGAAATCATTCATTGTCAGACGATGATCGACATGGGTTTATTTAAGAAACATTGTGATGGCTCTTATAGTCTACGACCAACAATAGCTGTAGTAGTTGCAGTGACCGAGGAACAACTGGATATGGAAGATGAGATTGATGTAGCTACACAACAAGCATCACCAACCCCAAAACAGCCTTTGCCACCTTCCGATGAGTATCAACTTATCTCAGAGCAGTTGATCCATCAGCAGTAGACATTGGTTGTCTCAAAGTGATGTACTTTGCACTTATTTCCCCACACTGAAATAGAGCATGGTCCCCATGTGAGAAGAGAAATAGGAAGAAAAAAAATGCAAATGCTGAAACAAAAGTTTAAGAAAAAAAAATTGAAAGTGATAATAAAAGAAAAGCTTCCCCATATGAAATGACTATGGTGGGGGAAGGCTAAAGTGTTGAGATAACTAGCACATCCAAGCAGTAGACATGGTGACATGAGCGTCAAAGTGTTGGGAGAGGTCATCCAATGTTTACTACTGATGGATAAACTGCTTTGAGATAAGTTAATACTCCTTGGAAGGTGGCAGAGGCTCTTGTGGGACAAGTGATGCTTGTTGTGCAGCTACATCAATCTCGTATTCCATATCTGTTTGTTCCTCTACTATTGCAGCTACTGTTGGTCGTAGACTATAAGAGCTATCATGGTGTTTCTTAAACAAATCCATGTTGATCATCGTTTGTTAGTGAATGATTTCCATAGGGATATGATCCTAATAGTCAAACACAACAGGTTTGTACTCGTAGTGTTGTGTCAAGTGTTTGATAAAGGATCCTAGAGTGATATAGCCCTTGTCTGCCTTGCTCTTCTTTTGCCCCACCGCCATACAATGCCGAAGAAAAAACATTCCTGGATTAATTCGATGGGTCTCAATAGTTGTCATGGCCCAAAGAACATAAAGATCTTTGCTACTAACGACCCCTTCACTATGTGCTCGTCCACTGATAGATTGGGCCATCCAACGATGTAGAATGCGAAGAGCTGGATGGGTGATGTTGCGGCCTTTACCAAGCAAGGCTCATAAGTAGTGGTCCCATCTATGAGGGATCTTCATGCGAATCCTTCCATATATCCAACTAGTGGATCCCAATCAGCATTGAGGTACTCATGTCAAAACCTCCTCCTTGTGTGAAAGAAGTGCCACGTTGAACTCTAAAAGTGGACACCAAATGCTCCACCAACTTGAAAGAATACCATTTCCTCGATATCACAAGGGCACCTACAATGACCACAAGTTGCCAAAAGCTTCAATGTAGGTCCCTTAAAGGTGGGGGGTCCGAATGGTCATGACACTCTCAGTCAATACGTCGAATAAAAGTGTGATATCATTAGATATTGCTGGATGAGAGCTCACCTCATCTATCAGATATCGCTACCTATTGAAATGTTTGCAACTATCTATAGCACGCATGATATCGATTTAGCACTGGTAGGGGTACCTCCTGGGCTGCTTAAAATACGAATGCTTAAGGGAAAGCATACCCTATGCAGTAGTAATAGTGGACCTAAGTCTGAATATCATACCCTAGGGATTAGTTGTGGTTCTCAAATAACAAATTTATGAAGGACAAGTGATTGAAAATTGATTTGAGTTGCAATTTAATTGTAAAAAAAAAATAAAGTAATTGAGAATTAATGAAGGTTCCAATAGATTAAAAAACCTAAGGGTCGTGAATTCAGACCTATCTTTATGTTCCCCTATTTTCCTATTTCAATTAAACCCCGATTATCTATTCAACTATCAATCATGCCTCTTAAAATAATAATCAAAGTTTGGTCTTTTATTGATAATCTTCTTCTCCCTAATTTATTCCCTTGTCGATCATGAAAGATTAAATCAGAGAGAAGGTTTAATTATAGAGGTTGATTAACCAATGTTAATCAAATTGGAAATTTATGTATTTGTTTGGTCATGCAAATCCCTAGAATTCAATCTTTACGTAGATTTATCAATTAAAAGTATTGATCATGACAATTAATCAATTTAGATTATGGGATGATCAATCCCAAATAGCAATAAGAACAATGCAATGATATAATTGAAAGAATAATTGAGAAACTTTATTGAAATAAAAAAAACAAGGTTCACATGATAGGTCCTACATCAAAACCCTAAATTAGAAATTTAGCTATTCATAGACATGGGAAAGCAATAATCCACAAAAGAAAGCAATAAAGACATTAAGGGAGAAGAATTTTACAAAAATTAATTCCCTTGATGTTCTTGCTCTTTAGTTCCCTCAAAAGTTCCCAATACTTTGAGGAAAGTATTGAAAAGACCGTAAAATGATAGATCCTTTAAAAAATCAAAACTAATCTATTTATAGAAAATAAAGCACAACAATCTCATGGAGGTATGCAAGGCCTCGTGCTATCATTATTATTTCATTCTAAATACAATTTAGTTCAGAATTCAAACAAAACATTTAAAAAGATCCTTATAATTTTTAAAAATGTAAAATTGGTCCTTGTAATTTTCAAACAACACAAAATGCTCCTCGTTAACAGCTTGACTTCAAATACAAAATAAGCCAAGTAAAAAGAAATATTTTGCATTGTCTAACAACTAACGAGACTTTAAACCTTTTATAGGAACTAGATTGAATTTTAAGTCAAACTATAGATAAAAAATCAAATGATAAACTGAATCTTTTATTTTAAAAAAATTAAGGAAACAATCACCAAGCATTCTAAATCTAGTCTATTAATTTTGTATGTCCATTTAAAAGAAAAGAAAAAAAAAAGATGAAAAGAAATGCAAGTACTATTATTAAGTGAAGTTCTGTGTTGACACCACTAGTAGATAGTGGAGTCAAGTTTTTAAATGGGGCCTTTTCACCCAATAACAGATACCGTGTTAAAAAGGAAGTGCCAATGAAGGTGTCATTAGCATTATGAAAGGAATGAGTAAAGAATAATGACTTAATACTCATTTAGGTCTTATTATATGTTTTTATGCTCAATTAAGTCCTGATATCATTTGTGTAACCAATTAAGTCATGTTATTTGTTTTTTGTGCATAATTGAATCCTAATATTTGTTAAAAATACTCAATTGAGTCTTGTTCGTCAACTCCTTTAAGGGGACGACATTAAAGGAGAAGACGAACAAAACCCAATTGAGCATTTTTAACAAATATTAGGACCAATTGAGCAAAAAAAAATAAGTAACATGACCTAATTGATTACACAAATAATATTAGGACTCAATTGAACATGAAAAATAAATAACAAAACCTGAGTGGATATTAAGCCAAAAATAATATAAGTGCTAAAGAATTATCAGAAACAATATGTCTTCCTCAAGATCAAAGGTGCCCAAGGAAGGAAATGAATATACAACTGCTCAGGACTTCGAGAGCCTGGTCTCTTCCCCAAATCTGTTACAAGTCCCTAAAAAATTCCTCATTTCCCGAAGGATGCCCCTTTTTATAACACGTCTACTATTTCTAACAATTCTAATATACTAATTCTACTATTAGCAACTGCCCAGGACTTCTACTAATAAGCAAACAAAAAAAATTCTCATTCAGTAAGAAAATTAGCTAACATCATTTAATTTTGATAGTCTCAATAAAGAAATTGATTCATTTCCCAAAGTATTCTTTACATCTAAATGCATAGGACAAAAAAGAAGGCTATTAGAAATAAAACACCAATTAAATGAAGGGTATTTTGGAAATGGTATTACTAAATAGGAGAGAGATAGTTAAAATTTGTTTATATTTTAGTCCATCAAACATGAATTTTTTGTTGTTTATATTTCAGTCCAGTGGTAGTATATTCCAGATGACTATCCCCATGTTGGACTAGATATTCAATCTGTAGAACTCTCTTTGATTCAGCACTGTTTTTCCCTTGGCTTTACAAAGAAGTTCAATTTGATTATCATCAGCACTATTCCTATAACATGTATCATTTTTCTTAATATGATTTCTCCGATGCAGTAAGAACAGAACTTTTGCATTAGTACAGACTACAGAGTGACACAAAAGGCAAATGCAAAATCAATACAAACTTACATTAGCAGATCAAAGAACTTCGATATGTTCAATCAGGAGCGATGACCACCTTAATATCAGGCCCCCATATTAATCAGTCATCAGCATCTTCCAGTGGACTAACCTCACCAAACCATCTAGGTGGATCATAGCCATGCCCACCTAAACACATATAAGGAAGGAATTAAATGATAACACATCTAAAACCAAAAAAGTAGCTTAAATTCAGAAAAGAAGAAAACCATAAGTAAGCAGAAAACAAATCAAAGTTATTGGTAAATATAATACCAAGGGGATTGCAACGGCATATACGCCACGCAGTTAGAATTGTACCCTTCCCCACTCCATATCTCTTATAAGCCTCCATGGAATACTCACTGCAGGTTGGAATGTATCGACAGCTCTTTGGCAAAATTGGTGAAATTTCCCCTGCACATATGAACAATAGCATATTAGGGTAAACAACATAATTAAAGGCTTATTAGATAAATAGTTAAGTACTTATCATTTAATACAAGTTGTTTCTACAATAGAAGAGAAATCGGGTTAAACTGTTTTCATATGAGTTGTAAGCTGTTATCATAAGCTATCCTGAAGAGGTTATTGAATTAAGCTAAAAACAATTTATGGACATTTCACATGTTATTTTCATGAGTTCTCTCAAACCCATGCACAAGTGCTTATGTCATAGTTGGGACTAAAATAAGAGCTCATCCATAAGCTTAATAGCAAAACTTACTAATATAAGTTAAAATAAGAAAAGAAAAAGCTTATATTCTGACAAGCTTGTGAAACTTGAAATAAGTTGAAAAGAGTTTGTGAAAAGGATATAAGGCACTTCCATAAGTACATATAATCTCTTCCAAGGTTCCAAATGCTCCCTAATTCAGAATAGGCAACCAGTAAGTACATTTTCTTTGGCTGCAGTGAGGCAGAGCAGGTTTGGTCTCATGCTGGATGGTGGCAAAAGCTGCAACACGCTTTCTTTCTGGAAGACAAGTGCAGTTTCATTTTCTATGTTCTAGACAGTTTCAACTTTCAACTATGCAGAAATTAATAAAATTGTTGCTGTTCTTTGGTGCCTATGGAGAAGAAGAAATGAGAAGCTTTAGGAAGGGATTCATTAGCCATCCATTCATAACCACACTAATAGTGCTACTAGTCCAAGTCCCTCATGTTAGCTCTTGGATTAAACCACTGCCACAATACATCAAGTGTAATTGGATGCAGCAATTTTTCAAGAGGAAAACAGATTTGGTACAGCTTCATGCATTAGGAATTCATGGGACAATTTGTAGCAGCAAAGTCTAATGGGTTCAATGGAATTCCCACTTCACTGGAAGCAGAAGCCACAGCTATTTCAACATGTTTTTGAGTTTAGTCCGCATTGTATTGCTACTGTTATTGATCTTGATTTAACATAAGTTGGGTTTCTTCAAAAAAAAAAAAAGAAAGAAATTGAGAAACAAAGATTTATTTTATTTTTTATTTTTGAAACAAGCTAAACTAACTCACACACTGCATCAGCAAAAAACGAAAACTCATGAAATTCCTAGGAGTACATACATACAGTACAAAATTAAGATGAAGGTGAAGGACCAATAGCAAATCCTGTAACAGCAACGACAATTTGGAATTGTAAATTGGTCCTGACGGTTAAGTTTGTGGCAAATTTGCATTAATCATTGCAAAATTTATAAGAGAAATATTAATATGATAACATGAGTCTCTTGTCATTGGTAGAAATTTATTGGAAATCACCAATTTTGGTGGATTCCTTACTAAAATTAGTAATTTTCAATAAATTTAAACCAATGACATGACAGAGTCTTCAACCAAAAGAAAGTGTCGGATAAAGTCATGCTAGCACTTCTCAGCTAGCATTTCTCAGTTTATAAAGAAGATATAAAAGAAAAAACAGTTACTCTTGTAGAATCTCAGCATGGACAGCGCAACTTTAACTCCTAAATTGTTCACCTCGCCATCTGAGAAAGATTTAACGGTCAAATTTAGATTCCCTGACAGGTGAATAAGCTTAACATATAGAGAGGGAGAGAGAGAGCACCTTGGACGGTTAGAGGATTGGAATGTTCCTCCAATGCACGCACGAATGGGGTGCGATGATGTCGTAGGGTTTGGAAAGGAGAGGGGCGTTGGTTGGTTTTGATTTTAAGAGGAGAAAGAAGATTAGGGTTTCGAATTGGAGTGGGAGAATAATAGGAGTTGAGAGGTAGAAGAAGAGTGGCCATGGATAACGCTCCTACACTCGCGCCACCACTGTGTATCATGCCTTGCGACCTGCGCCCAAGGTTCAGTAACTAAAAAGTTGACGAGATTAGATAAATATACAATTTTTTTTTTTATTTTCTTAATTAGCTACACTTTATCTTTATTTAATTAAGTGTAAAGTTTATTGTTTAGGGTACGAATTTGGACTTATAAAATCCGAATTCACATTTATCACCTTTTAATTTGTTATATCCAAAGTCATTTAAATTTGGAATTTCATCATCCAAATTCTTAATTTTTTTAATAACTTATTTTATTAATAATATAAATATTGATTTTGTTAATTTTTTAACTTTTATAATAAAAAAAATGTTTTCATTTAAATTAATTAAAGTTTTAATAAATTAAAAATAATTTTTTTTATGGTTAATTGATTTTTTTTTTTTATTGTTTTTATTTTTAATTGAGGAATTTTTTTTGTTTTAAATAAAAAATATATGTTAAATGATATTTATATTATTTTAAAAAATATTATGTTATAATTATTGATGTGAACTGAATAATTTATAATATTATATGAGTTATTTAATGATAATGTGTTTATATTTTATTTAGTAAATAAATTTTAAAAAATATAATAAAACATATTAATGCATATACATATGTAAAATTAAAGTTTAACAATATTCATAAAATTTTATTTAAGAAATATAATTAAATAATATAACAGAAATAAATACATTATTAAGTTGACTTGAGGTAGGACGATGATGACACTTGTTCTTTAAATGACCAAGAGTTCTACACAATGAACAACATTTTGCTTATCTTGGTTCTCTTTGGTCCATTTTAGTGTGAATACAACTTGATTGTAGACGACTTTTTTTTTTCTTCGCATTTTTAGATTATGGTGCATTGGTGGACCTTTATATTTTGGCCAATAACTTAGGTGTTTCATTTTTCCAAATGATCCATTTTACACATATGAAACATAATTAAGTGTGTAAACTTTACCAATTAACTATTTGTAGTCGATGTGCACGTACTTATACGCAACAATCGCATGTGAACAAGGTATGTGGAAATTTTGAAATTTACCACAATCACAACATTGTTCCTTAAGGTCTACACCCTATCTTTCTAGCAAACACCGTTGTGAAGGATTGAAGGATTCTTCTACTAAGAAAAAACTATTTTGTTGGTCAAACTTGAGCACATGACACAAGTTAGTCTTAGCTTCTTTGTCAGTTTTGAACTTGTTAGCAATATATGTCATGTCTTTACCAACGACCATCATTTTTATTGCTTGTTTCCCTCGTGTGACAAAGTATTTGTTGCACCTTTCATACGTAGTGTTGACCAATGAAAAAATTTAAAAACTCCTTACTTTTTTTAGCACATTGTTCATGCACTCAACCAAATTTGTAGCCATGTGTCCCCAACGTCTCTTTGAGGAAAATGCAGTTGTTCATTTATTTTTAATAATTTCATCAAGCCAGTCGGCCACGCTAGATGCTCAACTTTAAGATTATTGTACTAATAAGTAAACTTTGTCATAGTCATGGGGGTAGCCTAAAAAGTGTTCAACAAAACCCATTAAAAAAGTCAATCAATATAAAACAATATTGTAAAAAACATTAACTTGTTTAGTTGTTGAACATACCCATTTTAATAACGTCCTTCTTTAGTGTTATATTTTTGAACTATTTCGTGAAATTTTGGGCTATGTGTCAAATGCAAAACATATGCATAGAGTTGTTTTTTGTCCACCCATTACCTTCTTGTTGGTATGCACTTATTATTGACTTATGTGTATCCAAGATGAGACACAAGTTGTCTTTCATTACCACGTGTCTCTTTAAGTTTTGTAGGAAAAAATATCATGCATGCATAGTCTCACCCTCAACAAAGGCAAAGCCTATTGGCATTACATGATTATCCCTATCTTGTGTCATTGCCACTAACAACGTGTGCTTGTAAGTTTCATAAAGCCAAGTACCATCGACCAAAACTAATGGCTTACAGTATGAAAACCCATCAATGCAAGTCTTAAAATCCAAAAAATAGTTTGTACATTGCACAACCAAGAAGTAACTTTCCTTTTTCGTCTTTTATAGGAACCTTTTGTTCCTCTACAATGGTGCCAGGAACATGTGTTTGCAATGCTAGCAAAAATCTAGGTAGGTTGGCATACCTTTGCTCCCAGTTACCATATGTATATTCAATTGCTCATTGTTTTGCAAGCCATGCCTTTTTGTATGAGGGAGTAAATTTGTGAAGTTGTTTGATGTGAACAATCAAGGTTATTATCAACATTATTGCATCATCTTTAACCATCGAAAGAATGCTTCTTCCAATGACATCATACCTCAACTTGTCGTGATCTTATGTAATCATTGTTGACAAACAAGTGTGGGGCTCCTTGAGTAATTTGATCTCTCATTGTTTTTGAGTTCATACACCATTGATGCTCTTAACTTGTACAACGATGCAGATTAATATTTTTGAAAACATAAGTAATGACAACAGTATTGGTACAATGTTTTACCTCTATTCACATTTTAGGTCTTTGCAATCCAGTTTTCATCTTTCAGAATTAGATCTCTTCACATAGTAAGAAATATAATTCTTTGCACAGTAAAAATTTATTGTGACTTTGAGTTCAGTTTTGGTGGCAAATCTCATTCTTTCAAAGATTGTTGTAAATTCTAGATTGGCTTTTTCTGGTTGATCTAGCAAGTGTTCATACTCCTGATCTTGCCAATGTTCAATGTTTCCTATGTTATGCATGTGTGCTAGCACATCATAGACAAGCTTTATTAGTGTTGGTTGATCAATAGTTTGCACCCTGTCATTGTCATCATTGTTACTATCATTGTCTTGTTTATCATTGTTTAACATGAATTCTTCTTTATTTTCACTATAAGGACCAACATTTTTATCTGGTGCACTAGCCTCTACATAATATGGTTTGAGATTGTTCAAGAATTGAAAAATCCTTTACCATTGCGGGGTGGTCATGGGAGCATTTGGGGTTCTCACTAACATATGAAGACAAGGTTGTTCATGATCATAAATTGATGTTGATGAAAATAATTGTGTATGAAGGGATGGTCAACAATTGCGTGTGTGATGTAATGTTGTCAACCCAATCATTTTGCGAGGGTTGAGTGTTGTTGGAATCCAATTGGGCTTGATAAGATTTAAGTGGAGTATAGTAGGTTGAAGCAAGGTTGGTGGTCCAATGATATTTTTTAGGTTGAGTTTGATTGAAATCGTAAATAGATTGATATGTATCGTAATTTGTCGATTCGATAATCTAGATGGGTGGATTAATATCGGCATATCTAACAAACAGTTGAAATCCAAATAGACATTAATGATGGTTGAAAACAATAAACATGTTTTCTATATTAGTGTCTTCTTCTACACTAATTTGTGTGTACTTGATTAGTCCATTACCAACTATCAACAGGTATATGTAGATAACCTCCTGAATTTGTTATGTTAGACATAGTTTCATCTTGCGGTCTATTTTTTGGTATAAGGCATTAAGTGTTATGCCTTGTGTCATGCTTATCAAATATTGACTTTTGCAATCAAACACAATCCCTTCATCTAATTCCTTAAGCTTTCCATCATAGCAGATCATAGTAGAAACAATTTGTGGTGGATGCACTACCCATTTTTATTATTTGAATAGTTTTGAGATGAGTGTGCTAAATAAAAAGAATGTGATATGGTTGAGAAGTGTATGCAGTATGAGAGAATTTTGGTATTACACTTGTAAATAAATGCTTCAAACTATCTCAATATTTAACGATGTCTAACTTTAAAAAGAAACACACGATTTCATTCATGCTTTAACACTACAAAGGCCGTAAGCATGACACATATTTTCAAGCACTATTCACGTGTGAAACTATTGTCATTTCAATGAGGTAAGCTTGAATCGATGACTACTACAATCACATGTTAAGTTGATGAATATCGTGATACTATTCATGCGTGAAGCTATTGTAATTTCAAATTCAAACTAAGTTAATAAAAATCACAGAATTTGATTCAATAAGCATGATACACAAGGAAACACTATTCATAAGGCAGACTTGAATCAATGACCAGTGCAACCACATGCTAAGCCGATAAATATTGTGATACTATTCATGCGTGATGTTTTTGTTATTTCAAATTTAGACTAAGTTGATAAAAATTACAAAACTTATTTGATAAGCACAATGCACGAGGAAACACTATTCATGAGGTGGGTTAAGCTTATGAATATCGTAACACATTAATTAAGGCATACAAAAATTTTGATGACAAATTGGGGGTTGTATTTGAAATTAATCAACATTAAAAATTTATTTCATAATACTATTTTTTAAAAGGTACAAATCTACTTAACATACACAATGAAACAAGCATACAAAGGAACACGCCCACCAAAATTCCAAAAAATATATATATATATTAAACTAATTTAATGATATAATTTGTTGTCGATAGTATTGCATCAAATTTTAACTCTCCTTAGGTTCATACTCTGGTCAAGATATTGTGCTAGACCATCGAAGAATATCCAAGATTGTGAGTTAGTATCTTCAATTGTAGCATACAACTCAACCGAGGTCATGATTGGATGTTGTCAAAGTGCATCAAACAATGACATGACATAATTGTTATCTTCAAGTTTATAAGATATATATTGAAAACATTCATAAAAAAATCTAATTGAACATCGAAAATAAATTTGGCTTACTATCTTTTCCTCAACAAATTGAAGCTTATAATGAATGGCCTGCTTCAAATCATTAGGTATTGATACACTTGTAATATCCATTAACTTGGGATAGTATGAGGCATGAAACACAAATTGCGACCTATGGTCATTTTGTATTACTTCACAGTTGTAATAGACGATTGCAAATGAATGTGATAAATTCATGATTTTGAAATCTCTTATTGAAATGACTATTGAATGCAAGTCTTCATGTGATGCGTTGTCAGAAGCGATAACTATTTGTTAGAAGAAGTAAAGTATAAAACTCAAGTACTAAGTTATGTGTGAAAATAACGCAATGGATAGGATTTCATTAAACAATTGAATAATGTAAATTGCATTGATGAGTGTGTTGTTACTGTAGACTTCTGAGATGATATGTTAGTGTGTAGTTAATTTTGTTAGAAAATAAGAAATGATTGAGATTGCATCAATATTATGAATGGGTTAATTTGCATGTGGAAAACTATTAACACGTGACTAACTTAGGAAAAATAAATGCTTATATTTGACACATACCTACTAAGACTGTAATATCAAAATTTTGTCACAATTACACAATGAATTTTTACACAACGATCAAGAGGCACACTAGTCTGAAAACAAATATAAATAAGCATATTAAAAGGCAACAACAAACACACAAATTGTTCATTGTGTTAAAAAAATTGGAAGACACACACTTTCTATCTTTTAATGAGAGAATGCACAACAAGATTGGAAGATGTAGCCCTTCAACTAAGACTACATGTGGAGGAAAAACTAGTGACTGGACCAACTTATTTTGAGTGGGAAGACATGTGTCATTCTTATCTAGGCGTTGTTCCATCAAAACGTGAGCATACATTCTAGGGTTAATTGAGGGTTTTGATGCTAGATAAATTAGGTAACAAAGTCCATTTAATGTATTTAACTTTATTAACTAATCTTAGGCATACTCGCAGATACAATTAGGGCTCAATTTGTTTAGCAACACTATATAAAGAAATGTGTTAAGTAACACAAGCAAATGCTAAATGCATGGGTGTATGTGCATCATTGTTACAATCTTAGGAATAGTATCGCATGCCATTTGTTGCACCACAATGCAATAGACAATCAACATATCCACTAGTTGTTAAGTGGAGTGAAGGACTTCAAGTTTTAGAAATTCCTCAAAGTGATCTTATCAGATCAAGTATAACAAATATTAAGTTATAAGTTAACATTATATTACTTAATGAAGTTTTGTAGTGGTTTAATTTTTTAATATTATAGTTCATTTGGATATCATATCTTGCTTTTGTTCAATTAATATCGTAAGAGGCATTCAACAATTTGTACATATAGACTACATGCATTGCATTAATTCATTATGCAGTTGTTGTATGGTAATAGATTGGGTAAATATCTAATTCAGATTATGCCAAGATGTATTGAAACCACAAAAAAACTTGAGTAAATTACACAAGATAAACATGTGAGGTCACACAGGTGAGAACTAGAAAGAAAATCATGTTAAGTGGATCAAGTTTTGGAATGAAAGAAAAGAAAGGGTCTTGGTAGGGTAGCCTATGCATGAACATCTACATTATACCCATGAATACCTTGAATGGTATCATGCAAATTTGCAACAACCAAGGAGGTTAATTTCACAAACCAACAACAATGTTCCGAACAATGTGATCAATGAAGACCTCGAAGCACAACATCATCAACAATGCCAAACACAAAGGAGCAACACACCTCAACAATTGAGTTCCTCTATTTCAAACTCATAGTATATTCCAGACATATCTGAATGGCAAGAACGAAGAAGCAACACACCTCAACCATATTCAACCTTTGACAATGATCCACAACATTTGTTTGTGTTCACACCTACAGAATTCTATAGTAATCTATTTGGTGCAAACCCGAGAATACTAGAGTCAGCTGTTGCATATATGCAAAGTATGTACTTAAGTTCAAACCCATTGCATCCTCACAACCAAGCTAGTAGTTTGTCACTGAATTCAAGACTTGTGAGTCTTACTCCACCATCATTTAGTTTAAATATAACTTAGGATTTTAATCAATTTCATGAAGAACTTGTTGGTGATGGACAACATGCAACATTACAACAACAAGAACAAGAACAACCTCACCAAAATCTGAGGTGTTTGGGGAAACCTCGACTTTGTGAAACTGGATCAAACTTTGGGAATTAATTTATATATTTTGCTTTTATTTTTCTACAAGTACTTTATCATCAAAATGTTGTCAGAATTATTTTGTGCAAAACTTCATACCATGGGGGCAACTTTTGACATGTAAATTGTTTTATATATATATCAAGTATGTTGGTTCAAAAATGGTTTATTCCCATGATTTTCATGTTAATGAAGCTAACAATATAACTTTTGGGATTCCAATCAGTATAACATTGTATAAAAAAAAAAACTATTCGAAAAATATAAAAAATAACTTTTGATTGAAATTTTCATAGCATGAGGACAACTTATGGCGTGTAAATATGTATATATATATTGAGTAGGTATATATATTGAGTATTATGGTTCAAGCAAATGATTATTTTCATAGTGTTCATATCAATTAATTCATCAGTACAACTTGCAAGACTTGAATCAGTCTAAAATGCCTAAAAAAAAAAACTCTCCAAAAACATGAAAAACTTCTTCTTTTTTTTTTTTGTAGAAAAGTTCGTAATAAAAGAATAACGTTTAACAAGTAAATAATTATATATATCATGTATTTTCATTAACAAATAAATTATTTTAATAGTTTTAATTAAATTTTTTTTTAAATATTAATCATTTAATATTTTTTATTTAAAACAAAAAAATAATACACCCATTAAAAAACAAAAGAAAAATAAAAATAAAAATAAAACAAATCAATTAACCATAAAAATAATTATTTTTAATTTATTAAAACTTTAATTAATTTTAATAAAAACATTTTTTAATATAAATGTTAAAAAAAAATAACAAAATTACTATTTATTTTATTAATAAAATAAGTTATTAAAAAAAGAAGTTAAGAATTAGGGTGATGAAATCCCAAATTCAAATGACTTTGTATGTAGCAAATTGAAAGGTAATGGTGTGAATTCGAGTTTGGCAATCTCGAATTCACACCATAAATAGTAAACATGTGCATTTGAGTAAATAAAAATAAAGTTTGACTATACGTAGGAAAATTAAAAAAAAAATTATGTAATTTTGTCTTAAAATGTTGTGTTTTGTTGTGGGGAAATGGAAAATGCAAAAATGTACTTGTTTTAATTTTAAAAAATATTTTCAAAGAGAAAATATTTTTAAAAGAGCTTTAAAAAAATGGGAAATAATCCCTTGAACGAATATCAATTTCTAACATAAAAACTCAAGTATTTGTAACAAAATGTGAAGAAATAACAAAGTGGTAAGGTTAGAAATGGGAGATAATGCCATAATTGAAGTTTGGTTGATAATTCAAGGAAGATGATTCGCCACAAAGAAAAATTTCTTTGATAAGATTCAAAAGGTTCAAAATTAAGAATGGAGAGCTCTCTTACTTAGCAAACATCTAATTTCAAAATTAATCAAACGTCCCTTACAAATATGTTTAATGGTCTACTTATAGTGTCACTAATAAAAAGACCCACACAATTAATGAAGTCCACCACAAAAGGAAACATCACTAAACATATAAATGACTCAACAAAAGTCCAAATTACATAAACTCCTATTCTAAGAATAGAATCTTGTAGTTTTCTAGTCCTCTATCATCCTCTCATTCTTGAAGAAAAATTCAACCTCAAATTTGGAGTAAAGGTACCTACATCGCAAAACAACACTAGAAAACGTTTTTTAGTTTTGAGAAATATGGAATAAAAATTAAATTCACATATCTAATGAGACTTAAAGACTTCAAATTTAGGAATTGAGTCCTTTTAGAACAAAGAAATCACAATATATTGAGTCCTTACAAATCATAGTAAATTTTTTGCTTTCCTTTTTTTTTTTTTAAGAATTTGAATTGTGCAATAGTTTAATTTATTGATGCACTCTTGAACCTTTCGAAAAAAAATTTCACTACTTTTTTTTTTTAAGAATTTCTTTTTCTATTTGGTTTAGGACAAAACTCTTTTTTTTGAAATACGATGTTGAACATCAAACAAATGAAGGGAATAGAAAAGACACAAATGAAAAACAACAAATCACAAAAAGAATATACAACAAAATTGAAAGAAATAGAACACATCATTATCCATTCATAAGACTAATTATACATGTTAAGGAATCATGAATGTTTCTAATTATACACCTTACTCCAAGGATATTTTTCTCCATTTAAGTATTTAACCCAAATACATCTCTTGACATAGTCGCCTTTTTTACTATTCAGGGAGACTTGGATTAACCCTACGAAGGTTTGTGGTTTTATAAAATCTAGTTGAGTGTGGGCAGTGACTTACCTCGATAAGGCTTGCACTAACTCAATCGTCCACTCAACTATTTTATAGGTCAATTTAACATTAGCCACCACAAAATCCCCCAACATTAGGTTGAGGACCTTCGAAGTATCCTTAACTTACATGCCTATTCAATGCAATGCCAATTATACATGTATGTATCATGAATCAACTCATCTCATAATCATTATATGTCAACCATATTAATACTCATCAATTTCAACACTATAAGAGGTTATCAAATCATAAATTCACCAATCACATGTTCATCACTCTTATGAACTCATATGTACTGAAATAAGTATAATAAGATATTCCAATACCATAAATTCTAACAATCATTCACTATTACAAAAAAAGAAGTTTCTAAAACAATTTTGGAAGTCCTTTCACAACGGTAGTAAAAGTGATGCATAATAAAACATTGGCCGGAAAAGTGAGGCATAGTAAAAAAAATAGATGTGAATAACATGACCATTGTGATTTGTGAACAATCACATGGTTTTACTTCTTGCACATTCTCCTTTTGCTTTTTGCATTCCAAAAATTATAATATTACCCTCGTTTATTAAAATGCTCCTATTTCAAAATAACTATTTTATAATATGATTTTTTTTATTTTGGAATAGGTGTTGTAACACCCTAAATTCTAATATTAAAATTAACCCATTGATCATAATTACGAAACAAGTTAATCATTTTATTTGCATAAAACTCTTAGTGAGAACTTAATAAATTTATAAAAATAATAGGAACTTGTGAAAATTTTAAAACTTTTAAATATTTTCATTTATTTCTAAAAGAAGGGATAAAATATTATGAAAAAGCGTTGCGTCCTATTTAAAATATGAATTATAATTCCGAAAGAATAGATACGCATACACTTCAAGGGATAAAATAAAATAGACATAATTGACAGAATCTCCATGGCTATTTACATACAAAAAATATATATGAATCTAGGGGTACCCACCCAATTACATGAAATGAAACTTAGATTCAGAGCAATCACCTCTATAACCCAACTTATACATATAAATATACCCAACAAATATGCAGCGACATAAGGTGATGATGATGATGGTCTTGGTGCTGGAGATGAGGATGATGAGATCTTCACTATCTCCATGGGGTTGCCATTTGAACCTACAATTAAACGTAAGGGTGAATCCTTCTTGATTCGTCAAAGCGACACACAAGACTATTCAAGGTTACACATAAATACATATCAACCATGACATAGTGGTTATTTACCGAATTTCACTCGCATCCTAAACGTGTCTAAAGTTAGTCTCTGAAATACATCATTTACGGCCAACTGCCACTAGAACTCCCAAAACTTAGTGGTCTTACACATTTTGAGGATTTAAGGATGACTGAAGGGAGTACAACTTTCGCCATGATACAATGGTAAGGCTCTTACCAACTAAAAATGTCTCATATGCAGTTAGGGTCGCTAAGTCTGAAATGGGCCCAACTGGTCCAACCTAGCGCTGCACCCCCAAGGGTCATAGGATCTACGCGATTATTTTCCAGGTACCAATTTGTTGTCATCCAACCTCTGAGGATCAACTCCTTAACACAGTCCGCATCAAGACGTTGTGTTCTCCGTCATTGTAAGGTTTTCGCTGCACATGGTACAGACGACGATGACATGGCAAACGAGCTTGAGACCCACTCTCAGCTCAAAACATAATAATTTGAGGACCTTATCCTCCTACACCCTCATTGTGGACATTGCCAATTGCCCACATCCCTCAATTTAACAAAAAGCTAGCTATGACCCTACAGAACGCTCTACATCTTGCCTTTCCAACGTTCCACCGTGTACTCGTGTCCACATGCTTGTGTCTCATGTCACACAGTTATTATCGTTATGTACTCACGTTTTCACACACACATATCGATGCATCATATTAACACTTACACAAATACATATTTATATAAATTCATATATCATAGGAGTTCGTATTCAAGTTTCTGTTACTACCACACATCAATCATCACACTGATAATTTCACACCAACAAGCTTAACACACAATTTCCAAGCCCATGAGTCTAACCCACCGGGTTTGCTCACATAATATGTAACATGCCTATCATATTCAATCATTGGCCTGAGGTTCAACATTTCAAAGATTCACAAACAATTGATATCATGCACAATTCACACATAAAAACACTTTAGCACAATAAAATTACAAATAGAAATTACTTTACACATGAATACTTGTGTCGGAGTCAAGACAAATTTAATTGTCATCAGACCTTTGTCTAATGATTTACACTTTTATAAGCTTTCTAAAATCCAAAATACATGAAACTTTTTACCAATTATAACTAACATAATTATCTTTAAAAAAAATGTATAATTCATTCAAAAACAACTTTTCTATTCTCCCCTATGAATTTCTTAAACCCTACCTTGTTTCAACTCTCTGAAAATAGGGCTCGGTTTCTTTGTTCCATAGAAAGTTACATTTTAAAATTATCAATTAAACTTTGAAAATTTATTGTGATACATGGTTACATATCTTGTTTTCTCTAGTCTAAGGAAATAAAATCACATTTTTAAAATATGTAATACACAAGTGTAGAATAAGGCAAAATCCAACTCTACCAATCCTAATTCTCAAAATTAGAGCAATCACATTGTAGCTCACGGATGAACTTCAAAATGAATTATCTAACAAATTGCCCAACAAATAAAATGTTACAATTTAAACATATTTTAATTAAAGACCAATTTCATAAAAAACCAACGGTTAGATCTTTTTAAAAACCGATTTCACTGTAGTTGATTCTATGGAGTCTGAATCTATCAATGTTTTCTCCTAAGATTTTGGTTCAATTTTTACAAACAAACTTCATCAAATAATTCTTGGAAAAATTGGGCATAGTCTCCTTTGCATTTAGAGCACTTCCCATTTTCTAATTCAACCTAAAATCAACATGCAACATAACATTTATCCCTAAAATAGTCACAGTTTTTAGAAATTTCACACAAATCGCAATTATAATCCAACCCCACATTTGCATGTGTGGTTTTCAGCACACAAGGGACAATCATGCATGCTCATGGTAGAGTCTCCCTCAACTCAACCATGATTTGAGTTCACAAAGAAGAGTACCACTTACCTTTGATTTTGAGAAAGAATGAAAACCCTAACAACTTGCTCCTCGCTTGCTGCTGCACGTTCGAAACTCGAAAATGGAAAATTTAACACTATTGTTGTGCCCTCGACCACCACACCTGCACCAAGCTCCGCTGCGCCTTCAACCTCCATGCATCAACCCTCCGTAAATGTGATGGAGCTCTCGACCTTGAAGAGGATGAAAGGAAATTGGGGCTTTGATCTGTTGGCTTGCATGAAGAAGATGAAGTGAATTAGGGCTATTTTGGTGCTTGGAGGTGGGTGGGATGGTGAAAAGGGGTTGAGATGATGGTGATGTTGTGGCTGAAAAGGGGTTTGAGGTGGTGGTGACCGTGAGAAATTTAGGAGAGAGGGGAGAGAATTTTGTTGTTGTGCTTGAGGAAGAAGGAAAAATGAAGATTGTGACGGATTGGGGAGAGAGGGCCATGAGAGATTAGGGGAAAAGGAGGAGTAACTGTATTGAATGAAGTGAGAAGTGAGAAGTGAGGGAAGAGATGGAGGATTTGTGAGGTGTTGAGTGAGAGAATGAGCTACCGAGAGGGGGAGAAGAAAAGAGAAAGAGAATCCTACTCTCTTTAGAAGATGATAGTGTATTTATTTTAAAGAGGTTTTAAGTATTTAGAGTACATGATTCTAGTCTCTGCTTCCTTAGATAGAAAAATATAAAATTCACGTGCCAATTTGAAATTTCAAATGGGACCTGAATTTATTTTCTCGATTACCAAAAATAATTCTACTATAAAAAGATTAATATATATATATATATATATATATATATATCACACGACACTTTAATCAATTAAATTACTATAATCACATACTATACACAATTCTACTTAATCTTCTATTTTCACAAAATTACTAATTACACCATATGTCTATTATTATTATTATTATTATTATTAAAACACCTCAATTTTAATTACAAACATTTTTATAGTTATCTACCACATAATATATTCACAAAGAATTAATCCTCCAGAAATTAATTACTAACCATCTATTCAATTTAAATATTAGTTAATCCACTAACACCCTTATTTACTCAATTGTAAATTTTGGGGTGTTACAAGTGTTCCATAAAAGATTTTTGACTTAATACCTAAATGAGTATTTTTATTTGATTTTTGTGTTCAATTGAGTCCTCTTAGTTTTTAGGTATCAATTAGGTTCTTTTATTTGTAAAAAAAAAAACTATCTAATTGGATCATTTTCATCAATTGAAGTTAACTCTGTGAATAATATTTTGTTGATGTCAATGTTGAACAATTGTTTACCAGAACCTTCGATGGAGGAATCCTAATTTTGGATTCAGTTAGGGAAGAAGAAGAGCACAACTATCATATTTAATTGACGGAAAAGATTAAATTATATAGTTTTTACAAATAAAATTACCTAATTAAATATCCAAATAATTAGAAACTCAATTGAACACGAAAAATCAATAAAATGACCTATTTAAATACTAAACTTAAAATTTTTAATTATTTATTCTTATTCTGGAATAGATATTCTAGAATATGAAAATCATATTCCGAAAATGATATTCCGAATCACTTACACACTTCTTCGAGCATATGAAAATCATATTCCAGAATAGGGTTTGTTGAAAGTGTTTTAGGACCTATGCACTCACGGTGGTGTCTCTCTCTCGCTCTCTACCTCTCCACTTCACTTTCAATCAATTCCCGCCTCTCTGTTCCTCTATCCTTGCAAACCACTTCACTCTCATCAATAGGTAGAGCCTCTATTGGGTGTGGTGCGATGCAGAGGGGGTGGTGGCACGTGGGGACGGTGGTACACATGTTGGGTGGGAGGCGATGTTTCATGGTAGAGGTTGATGGCTAGGGTTTGTGCGAGGGAAAGAGGTGCAAATTGTTAGGGTAATTTTGTATGTAACACCCGTATAATTACACTCTTTTTCTAATTGTATAGGGGGGTGCATTTAATAATTTTTATTTTCCTGTGAGTGTAATTAGCATTTTAATGTGCCCAGAGAATGGTAATTACAATTATAATATTGATTGTATGCTTTATTAGTGTTTTCGATTATAAATATGAATTTTGGTTTTGTCGGACCGTTTTCGCGATTTTCGTGAAAATGGCTCATTATGTGATTTTTATCATTTTCATTTGGAAATGATATTTTAATGATTTTAAAACATAGAAAATTTAATTAGGATGGTTTAAGTGGAAGGTTATTTTCATAAACTTTTAAAACATAGATGATGAAAATCGTGAAAAAAGCCCGACCTGGGCCCAAAACCCAACCCTAAACCTAATGGGCCTTAATTGCCCCAACCTAAATTTTTAAGGAGGCTGACCACGTCCTTGGAGTGTGCCGGCCCTAGCTTTAGGAGCTGCAAAGTTTTAATAAGGATCTTTACCATATACGAAGGGAGGGAGAAAAAGTAAACTTTTGGTTCAAAAAATATTTCCTTCTTAGTTCCTTATTCATGAAGCTCTCTCTACCTTCTCTCTAAAACCCTTTGCCCTTCTCTCTAATTTTCTAAGTTCATTAGCTTATGTCCACCGTTTTAAATTCTAGTATGTTGTAGGAGAGAACACAAGCTTCGATTTAAGCTCTCTTTTGTGCATTTGAAACTTTGGAAATTAAGGTATGGAGGAGTTGTTCCATTCTAACCTTAAACCATGTTTTTTTGTGTTGAGTTTTACTGTTTCATTGAGCTTATTGAACTGATTTGGTAGTGAATATGCTTTAAAATACTTATTTTGGATGAAAAATGGTCACTATTGTATATGTAGTTGAAACTGTGTTTTTAATTTTCAAAATTATTTTGTACTTTGTTATAAGGTTGAGAGACTACAAGGTACTCTAGAATACCTCTGAATGCTATGGTAAAATTTTCAGAATTTTTGGAGTTAAAGAACTATTTTTAAAAGGTCAATCTTTGATTTAGAAAATAGTAGAGTTTGGGGCCATTTTATTCTTAGAAATTATTTAGAGGCACTTTTGAAGAAATATTGAAATACTATGTTGTTTCATAAATTAGTGGTAACATCCATAATTTTCTTTGGGATTTTAGAAAGCCTCTAGGTATTTTTCCAAGGTATAATTAGTAAAACTAAGTTTAGTCACTTAGTAGGGTTTTTGAATGATTAAAATTATCTTTTGTGCATTTTAAATTTTGATAAATTTAAAATAGGTATTATTTGTGATTTATTGTACATGATACTTTTCTTTGAATTTTATTGAAAATTTTTATAATTATAAATGGTTATTTTGTCCAAATCATGTTGCTGAATGTTAGGGACTATTTAATTCAAAAAGGAGTATTATGGTTGTTTTAAAATTCCGAGAAATATATATGTGTTAACTAAGACTTACGTATCCCTGTGAAAGGATTTGTAAAATGCACTATAATTACTTAAGTAAATAAATAGTAAATCGTGGATTCTTAAGCTAGTCCAAAAACACTTTTTAAATTAAAGAAAATATTTATACTTATAATTTTCAACTGCAAAAATTATGAGTCAAAATAAGAGTGATGGAGAGTATCGGAACCAATTTTCATGATATTATGAGTTCTATAAGTATATTAAATAATTTTTGTAGTAGTGTTTTCAGTTGATAAATATGACATGAATTGTTGGAAATGCAAGTATGAGGGGATGTTCTACCCTAGAAGGAGAATCCCTATGATTACTGTATATTATATGGTGTTGATATGTGATTAAATATCCTTTGTGAATCATGCATTTTTATAACTAGCATCTAAGACTTGGGAAATGTGACCCCTGGGCACCAACTGCTGGGGTTGGTTGTATTTGTGTGATTGGTTGATTGGATTGTGTGAATTAATTGTTTCTTTTTGGGGAAACAAGGATGGTGAGTCCTTATGGGGAGTAAATGGACTCTAATAGAGTGCATTTGTGAGATTAAGACGTAATCTAAATTAATAAATGATTTCATTAAGAAATTAATAAATAAATTAATTCAAAGAGTGAGAATTTAATAACAAGTTAATTTAATGAGACATGAGTAAATAAATCATTGAACTTAGACTTAAAAGTAGGACCCTTGTAATGGATTGGAGTAGTATACTTAATTGAAGCATAATACTTGAGTGTATGTGAGAATTACATAAGATTTAATAAATCTTGATGGGGTCATGAAACGGTGTTCATGATAGGCGTGCGATGCTTAATGCACGCATTGCTTTGTTTGATGTGTTTTAGTGATATGCAAAAGGAAAGGATTTCCTTTGACGTCGGTACGAGTGAAATTAACATGTTTGGATATGATTATGATGTTGATGGCACATTTTACAAGAAAGGCATTCTCGGTGAGAGTTGGTGAGAGGAACCAATTGGAATGGGATGTGCATTAATATTTCCAACTACATGTGTGGTGACAAACGAGGCAATGACAGCTACTCACATAGTGTAGTGAGGTAAACATGTTGGTATTGTGGACGAGAAGTTCACGAGACACTGGTAGACCATTGTTTGGTGTTTGTAGTAGTGGAAAGTGCATAACCCATTGGAAACGTAATCCCTGGTAAGGGAAACGTTGTTGATGAATCAACTCAAAGTGTGGATGACCACAGAGTGGTATCTGAGAAATGGTTGCAAGCATGGTGTCCTAGGGGATATGGTGTTGGTTCGTGACTTTGGGTCACATAACCAACTCAACGACCCCGACTAAACACGATGCATTTTCAGTTGGTAAGAGCCTTGTCAACCAATGACGAGAGGGGTGTACTCCCAACACTCATCCACCTAAAGTGTAAGACCATTGTGTTCATGGATTTCCAGTGGCAGCGAGCCCGAGTTTTTAGAAAAGTTGTGCAAGTGTAGAGATGCATAGGTTTTCAAAACATGAAATCATGTCGAGGACAATTATAATGTACATAATTTATTTGATTATATATTAGAAATTTTGTTATTTTATGATTTATATCTTTATCTTTATATGATAGTATTTTTTTTTAAATAAATTGGCCCCACTGGTCCAGGGTCTTGGATTTGCTACTGCCTCTTGGCATGTAAAGAAAGGTAAATTTTTTACTTTTGTTTGTTCTGAGATTAATTTGGCTTTTGTACCTATGGATATTTGGTGAGTGGATTCTGGTGCTACCACTCACATAAGTATAACTATGCAGGGTTGCCTATGGAGTCGACCGCCAAGTGATGATGAAAGATTCATCTTTGTGGGCGATGGACAAAAGGTTGCAGTAGAGGCTATTGGACTTTCAGATTACAATTAAAAACTGAATTTTATTTGGATTTGTTTGAGACATTTGTTGTATCATCTTTTAGGCAGAATTTAATTTCTATTTCTAGTTTGGACAAATTTGGATTTTCTTGTTCATTTGAAAATAATAAAGTTAGTCTCTACCAAAATTCAAATATTGTTGCTTCTTGTTCTTTAATTGATAATCTTTACATGCTTGATATTGTTAGTTCCTATAATGAAATATTGCAAACAACACGTGGTACAAAACAAAAATTAATTGAGAATTCAACCACTTATGGCATAAGCATTTAGGCCATATCTCTAAACAGAGAATTTAGAGACTTTTGTTGGATGAAATTTTTGATACATTGGATTTATCAGACTTTGATGTTTGTGTCAAATGCATAAAGGGAAAACAAACAAACCTAAGGAAATTAACTGTTAAAAGAGCTAAAGACATCTTAGAACTAATACATACTAATATTTGTGGTCCATTCCCTTTGACTTCTTGGAATGGACAACAATATTTTATTACATTCATAGATGACTTTTCTAGATATGATTACCTATATTTAACACATAAGAAGTCTCAATCCCTAGACGTTTTTAAGGCTTTCAAGGCTAAAGTTGAACTTCAACTTGGAAAGAAAATTAAAGCTGTCAAATCTGACCGTGGTGGTGAATACTACGGCAGATATGACAGATCAGGAGAACAATGTCCAAACCTTTTGTGCTTTTTCTCAAAGAGTGTGGAATTATTCCGCAATACACTATATTAGACAAACCTAACATGAATGGTGTAGCAGAATGAAGAAACTAGACTCTTAAGGATATGGTGAGGAGGATGATTAGTCATTCATCTTTGCCAGAGTCACTTTGGGGAGAAGTTAAAGACTACAATTTACATCCTTAATAGGGTGCCAAGTAAAGCAGTTAATAAAACCCCTTATGAACTTTGGATTTGCAAAAAGCCAAGCATCAGGCACTTGCACATTTAGGGTTGTCCAATTGAGGCACAACCTTATAAGCCACATGAAAGAAAGATGGATGCAAGAATGGTTAGCTGCTATTTTGTTGGCTATGCTGAATGCTCTCGGGGCTATAAGTTTTACAATCTCACTTCAAGATCATTTTTCAAAATGGGAAATGCGAGATTTCTTGAGGAAGTTGAGTTTGGGAAGGAAGGGAACATAAGGAATGTTGTCTTTGAGACAGAACCTATCATTGTCAATGATCAAATATTTATACCTATTACTACTTAAGACACCACTCTAGTAATAGAAGACAATGTTCAAATTGTTGTTGATAACATTGTTCTAGAACAAGACAACAATGAGGTTCTCCATTTAGTACCTATAAAGCAACCTCAACAATCTCAAGAAATGTCATTAAGAAGATCCATTAAAGAGAGGAGAAGTGCAATCCTAGATGATTATATTATCTTTCTTCAAGAACATGAGGATGGTGTTTGTTTAACAAAGGATGATCCAATCAACTTTTGTCAAGCTATACATAGTTCTAACTTTAAAAAATGGATTGATGCCATGAAGGATGAGATGAAGTTTATGCAAGACAATGATGTTTGGGATCTTGTTGAATTACCTAAAGGTGTGAAACTTATTGGTTGTAAATAAATATTTAAAACCAAGAAGGATTCAAAGCATAATATCAAGAGACATAAGGCTCGTCTAGTCATTAAAGGCTTTACTCAAAAGGAAGGCATTGATTATAAAGAAACCTTTTCTCCAGTATCTTCAAATGATTCTTTTAGGATAATAATGGAACTAGTAGCTCATTTTTATCTAGAGTTACATCAAATGGATGTTAAGACTGCGTTTCTAAATGGTAACATTGAAGAAACAATTTATATGATGCAACCAAAAAACTGTGTTAGGTGACCAAAAGTCTATGGTGTGCAAACTAAATAAATCCATCTATGGTCTCAAATAGGCTTCCTGTCAATGTTATTACAAGTTCCATCAAGTCATTACCTTATATGGTTTTGAGGCAAATGTGGTTGATGATTGTATATATCATAAGTTCGGTAGGAATAAATACATATTCTTGATATTATATGTTGATAATATACTACTTGCTAGCAGTGATATAGGCTTCTTACATGAGACCAAGAGATTTCTACTGAAAAATTTTGAAATGAAAAATCTTAGGGAAGCCTCTTTTGTGTTCGGCATTAAGATACTAAGAGATCGCTTTAAAGGTATCCTAAGGCTGTCATAAGAGAGTTATATCAATAAGGTTCTAGAAAGATTCGACATGAAAGATAGTAATCCAAGACATAGCCTTATAGCTAAAGGAGACAAATTCAGTCTCAAACAATGCCCTAGTAATGACCTTGAAAGAAGTAAGATGCAAAAGATTCCCTACTCATCAGCTGTGAAAGTTTAATGTACGCTCAAGTTTGTACTCATCTCAACATAGCATTTGCCATGGGTGTATTAGGTAGATACTTGAGTAATCCTAGAATACAACACTGGAAAGTAGCAAAACACGTGATGCATAACTTAAAGAGAATAAAATGTTACATACTTACCTATCAGAAGTCTGATCATGTAGAGATCATTAGGTACTCAAACTCTGATTTTGCTGGATGTTAAGATAGCAAACACTCCACATCTGGATACATATTTATGTTGGCTGGAAGAGCTATCTCTTGGAAGTTTGTTAAACAAATTTTGATAACTCCTTCGACCATAGATGCGGAGTTTGTTGTTTGTTTTGAGGCATCCAACCATGGAATATGGTTGCGAAATTTTGTCACTAGTCTACGAGTGATCGATCACATTGAAAGACCATTGAAAATTTACTATGATAATAACTCAGCAGTTCATTACTCCAACATTAATAGAAGTGCAACCAAGTCAAAATTCATTGACATCAAGTTTTTGGTTGTTAAGAAAAAAGTTTAGAATAAACAGATTTGTATAGAACATATAGGGACTCATTCCATGCTAGCTAATCTAGTTACTAAAGGTTTGGTACCTAAAGTTTTTCATGAACACACTGCTCATATGGGTGTAATTTCTGATAGTACCTTAGTTTAGTGGGAGTCTTGCTTATATTCTTTATCTTATGGTTTTCAAACATTTAGTTGTTTAGATTTTTTACAAAAATAAAGTTGATGTTTATCATCTTATTATCAACTTGTGTTATGTTTTATATGTGATGTTTGATGCATTTGGATTGATCTCCATAAAGAATAAAGTTTGGACTAATTGAAAATAAACATGATTAAGATCACATGACATGTTATTTTCATACCACTTATCCATATTTGATCTATGTCATCAAGTATAAGTAATAATGGTGATCATTGTGGCTTAGTGATTGTTGAGTTTGTGACGAAAATTGCAGTAGTTCCTTAATGTTATATGAGATGGACCAGATTGTTAAAGGGAGTCTAAAAGTAAATAACATACAATTGCATGCCTAAAGAACTTTGTGATATAAATGTCTAAGATTAATATGAAGTCCAAATGGGAGATTGTTAGGAATTTATTTATTCCTAATTAATTAATATGGACTAAATATTAATTTATAACATTTATATTAATTATTTACATTTAGAGGGACTCAATTTAAGTGATCTAATTTAGAGAGCCCTTAGACTACCAATAGAAAAATAATATGGACTTAATGAATGGATTACCAGTTTTAGCCATTGGGATATAATGAGAGTTCTGATGAGTTAAAAAAATGAAGGACCCATAAGAAACAAGGAGATTTGGTTGGGGAAAATCATCGAATCAATAGTTTTTTATCAACAAAGCTTCCACTACGTCTCAATCAGAATTATTTTATGGAATTAGGTATTCCTAAAACCCCTTCTCTAATAATCTAACATAATGTAATCTTTTGTGTTCATTTGGTTATTTTACGTGGTCAATCAAAATATCCAACACCACATTCTACCAAGCCTTAAAGCTAGGCAATTGTTTGGCTCGAAATGTCAGCCAATTTCATAGTCTTGGAAACCTCTCCATATTTGCTAAGCTAGGGGAAAAGGGATGATGAGGTATTGCATTTTCTTTCTAGTTAGAACTTAATGTTTGAGGTACATATGCTTATAATACTTTTATGAAATGATGGAGTGTAATGTATGATACTTTGGGTACCTAATATTTTTTTTACTTGAAATCACAGTTCAGGATCAAATAGACCTTAAGGAATGTTAGCTATTTTAGTTAAAGAAATATGTGTTAGGAAATGATGAACCTAACTTGCAAGAGGTTATGTTTTACCTGAAATATTTTTAGCAATTGTGAAATAGTTAGGATAGAATAGAAGCAACTCTTTTCTCTTCAATACCTCTCAACGTCAAAATTGTCACTAACTTTGTCTATCTTGAATGTGTGTGAAGTAAAAGAGAATTACTATTTTTGTTGTATATTTTTTGGTTAGGATATTCCTACATTGATATTATAAATGTAATCAAAATTCCCCATGGGAAAAGATATCTCACATAATTTTTTATTATTATTTTATAGATAATTTTAAATAAAATTAAAATATTTGATTTTCTTACCAAACAATTTTTAACTTAAAAGAACTTTTAGGTTAAAAAAAAATAAAACTAACAAATAAGTTTTACTTATTATTTTAAAATCTTATTTTTAACTTTAACTTAAAAATTATTTATAAGTTAAAAATGAACTAGATTAAACAATACCTAAATACACCAAGAAACACCAATATTTTTTACACATTGAATTTGAAATTTCATCATTATTTATAGATTAATATTATTCCAGAAAATCACCAAGGAGATATGTCAAACACTTCATTGAAATAAGTTTTTTTGCTTGTCATAGAAGCTTGTCATGGTATGTACAAGTTTTCTATTTAACTCTTCAATGTTATATATTATATTTCATTCACATATATGGCTTATATTAAAATCTTACACTTAACTTTGCAGGACTTTCATCCTCAAGAATACCAATATCGAAAGCTGGAGTGGAAAATAATTTTAAATGTTCTTCAAATAAAGATTACGTTCGCTTTCTTCCATATTTACATTGTCATGAAATATTAGTTGTCTGTTTGATATGTTATTGTTATTGTGATGAAAAACCTCTTGTTACCATGATAAATAACAAAACATCTTAAATAAATGTATTTTGAGGTCTTAAGAATCAAGTGTTCATATTCCAAAAAAAAAATAAAAAATCAAAGTGTTCAAATGGGCTAAGTCTATTCTATAATAATTGTGTGAAGATACCTTATTCATGCTTCAAATGCATTAAATTGAAGAATAAAATCGTGGTTCCTTATTAATTTTTATGTGAACATTTTGAGTCTTATTTCATCAAATAAAGATATAATTGCATGAAAACTCTTGTGAATCAACCATTGCTTTACTTTGTACATGATTTTTAATTTTTTAGTGTCTAAAATTTGGAGTGAATTCGATTTTAATCCCCCAATTTAGTTCCTAGAAATTTTTAGTGGTTTTTTAGTTCCTTAGTGGATTTTTATTTTCTTATTATTAAAAAAATCATTCTAGTCCCTGAAATTTAGTTCTTAGAAACTAAAACGTTATTTATCCTCTTCTTAAGATAAAACATACTTAAGCCATTTTTATTGAATGTTCTAAACAAGATTTCACTTATTTTAATCGACTAAAATATTCTAAACAAGTGTTTAAAATAAGATTATCATCAAGAGTGTCAATTTCAATTGAACTCAAATAATAGCAAATAATACAATGCACAGTGATAAAAAAAAAAATAGAAATATAATAATACAGTGTGGAGTGCGAACAATCCAACAATTTTACTACACATAATAATACACTAAGTGAGGTTATTTTTATATGAGTGTGAGAGGAATAAATATCAGACATTAGATATGGTTTTGAATGGTCAATATTAAAACACACTAAACCATGTGAGATTAAAAAAAGTCGCATCACCTCTTAAGCAATCACTATACATTAAGTCTCAATAATCCATGTATGATTATATGGTCTAAATTTAACCTTGTCATTCTCATATAATAAACGGTTTGTTATTGCATAATTGACCACGTCTATAATTAACCCATAAAAAATGTGATTCATATGTTGATTATTAACTTATGAGCGTTGGATTAAATAACCATCACTAACTTATGAGTATTAGATATAACGTTTAAATAATAGACAACAAGATTTGAGATTAGTTATGAGTAAATTACACCAACACCTCCTAAGGTTTGCTTCAATTATACGTGTACCTCCTCTTTTTTTATCCATACACAAAACTTCCTAACTTTTGATATCTCATTACACTCACCCCCTCCACTGTTAACGGAGTTAACTTTGTTAACTTTTTACGTCATATGACTGACACATGATTTTTATAATATTTTTTTTTCTAAAAAATGTCATTATCTTCTTTTTTAAAACATATGGGGTATATTTGTAATGTATTAAAAATTTCAGGGGATACATGTAATGATTTTAAAAGTTAAGAGGATACATGTGTGATGTGTTTAAAAATTAAGGGGATACATGTGTAATGTGTTTAAAATTTAAGGGGGTATATGTATAATGAGTTTAAAAGGTCAGGGAACACCTGAGTCATGAGTTTAAAAAGTCGAAGATATATGTATTAAAATGTTAAAAACATCAATATCCCTCTTTCTTTGGAGAAGAAGAATAATTCTCTCCCCTTAAAAGGTAACACACAAAACTGAGGAAGAACAACCTTCTATTCCCTTTAGAAAAACAGTAGCATGAAACAAAGGAAGAGAAACCCTTCTTTTCCCCTTTAGAAAAAGAACTTTGAAATAGAGGAAGAGAAAAAGGAAGAGAAATCTTTCTCTCCCCTTTAAAAAAAGAATGTTAAAACGGAGAAGAGGAAAAGGAAAAGAAACTTTTTTTTCCCATTTAGAAAAAAAATGTTCTCTTTTTGGTAACTTAATTATAAGGGTAATTATGATATTTTAAATAAATTAATTAAAATTAAATATAAATATAAATTCATTTAAAAAACTAATAACAACTTAACACTTTCCTATCTATTTGATAAGATTTGATTAAATTTAATACATATAAGACACATTAATTGTTTTGACCATATTTGTTAAAATAATTTTAAAGTTGTGTTTCAAATGAAAGAAAGTAAAAGATTAGAAATGGTGTCGTTGAGGTAAACTGAGAAATCATCACTAAGAACCAACACGTTTGCAACTCTAGCAAATAGTTTTTTTTTGCTTTCATTATTTAAAGTCCCAAAAAGAATTGACTTTATAAAAAAAAAATCATTTTGACCTTGCTGTGATTGTCTTGTTCGATTTCTATTAGTGCACGTACTTTGCTATAAATCACGTTTACACTTACACATACAATTACTTTATATTTTCATATTTTTTTAAGGAAGGTTATAAATGTAATTTTATATTTATAATTAATTTTTCATTTACCAATATTTGACCAATTATTCTGGGTATTTTAGATTCACTACTTGTGAACCACTTTATTAACATACTTATCGTAACCTTTTTGCATAATTATTTGTGATTATAATGCATATTACAATGAAGTGAATTAAACTGATTTTCACTTTCTTTTTTTTATTACAAAAGCTAGCATGAATCACTTGTATAAATGATTTATTGGTGGATCACGTTTACAAACCATTTGATTCATCTTATCCATACATACATTCATATGATGCACCCTCTTCACTAGATTTTTTCGTCTTTCTTCCTCAATATGATCCTTCCTCCCTCCTTTTTTTCTTTTTTCTTTCCCTCTTTCCTTGTCAAACATATATGCTGAGATTTCATTGAGATTAAAAAATCATATATACAATGAAGATTGAAAATATGTTCATTTAATAAAGAAATACATTATTTCCAAATTCGATTCTCAAATGCCAACATTAAAACAACATAATTCTGAGTTTTAATAATTTATTTTTATTTAATATTATAATTATATTGAATGATCAAAGTTTTTTATTTAGAGATGTGATATGTTTATTTTTGTTAAAAATAATTCGATTGGAATAATTTGAAGAAAAAATCATACAATATTTTTTTTTATAATTTGTGACTATTTTAATTTTATTTTTTTTACAGTTAAAGTCATTACAAATTATGAATTACATATGATAGATTCACATACTTTAATGACATATAAAGATAAAGACTAAAAGAAGTAATTTACAATTTTAAAGACTTAAAAAATAATTTTTTATTTAAGGGACAAAAGAAATAATAACTTAATTTAAATGATTAAAAATATATTTAAAACATTTTTTAATCTCAATGAAGTCATAACATATATATTTGAAAAGGAAAGATGGAAAGAGGAAAAGAAAAAAGAAAATAATGGGAGAGAGGGTTGTATAGAGAAAAACAAAAAAAAAATCTAGAAATGATACATCATATCATATAAATATGTGGATAAGATGAATTAAACGATTTGAAAACATGATCACCAATAAATTCCTTCCATAAGTTGTTTATGTTAACATTCACTTTTTTTTATTTAGCTAAAAGAAAAATCCTGTATTGTAAAATTGTGAGTAACTATCTTCACTTGAATATTGTCACAATTTTTGTACACCCTATTTTATTAAAAAAAAAATTAAAAAGGATAGAAACCCTCCCTCTTTGGTCTTTGGTGCGTTTTGTCTGAAGCCAATCAGCAAAAAAAAAACAAAGGATAGAACCCTCCCCTAGTCTTTTCACGTTCAAATAAGATAGAATCCTCCTCTCATTTCACTCTCCTTGCCTTCTCCACGGACGAACCACCCTTGGGACCCAAGCTCGAAGTGGTGAAGATCAATAGTCTTTTGGCAACCTCTTGACTCGGTGAGTTCCTCTAAGCCCTACTGCCCAAAGTTCCGTGTCTTCCTCTCCCTGGAGCAACCTAGAGGGATTTCGTGAGAGAAACCCAGGTTAGTGTTTGAGATTCTGAAATTGGAAGTGCTTGGGTGTTTGTGTTTCCTATAGGAGAGCTTGGCATTTGGTTATAAAGCTTGCTCTGTTTTCGTTTCTCCAAAAGAGTTAATTTTCGAGCTAATTAGTAAGGGAAGCTAGTTAATTTCTCTTCTATTCTCTGATTTAAATTGTTGTGTATGTGTTTGTGCTTTTTCGTTATACATGGCTTCTGCTTGGCGTATGGCTTATAATCAGAGTTGGGGTCGAGGTGATGTTGTTGTGTTTAGTTGATGTGGTGCGACTGGTCGGCTGGATGGTTTCATGGTGTTTGTTGTTTAGAAGTTTCTGATATGAAATGCTAATTTGGCTACTGTTTTTACTGATATAGAATGCAGTTTTGCTGCTGTTTCATGTTTTAAATTTTCTGATATAAAAGGGCAATCTTGCTGCTGCCTCATGTGCTAAATTTTCTGATATAAAGTGAAATTTGGCTGCTGTTTTGGCATTGAATTTTACTGATATAGAATATAATTTTGCTGCTGTTTCATGTTTTAAATTTTCTGATATAAAATGCAAATTGTTGATGTATCATCACTTGAGGTTAGTAAAATTTATGCATTAGTCAATGTAATACTTCAATAATATATTGGGTTATGTGATAAATTCATGTTTATCTGAACAACCTAACGCAGTATTCAAGCATTACTCTGATGCCAATGTAGTGTCTGAGAAAGAACAGTGGGCTTGACTTATATTTCGCTGGTGTTTCATGTGCTAAATTTTCTGATATAAAGTGCAATCTAGCTGCTGCCTCATGTGCTAATTTTACTGATATAAAATGCCATTTTTCTGTTGTTTCATGTCTTAAATTTTACTGCTATGAATGTTAATTTCTGCTGCTGTTCCAGCCTTTATTTATTACTGTTATGGAAGTCGGAATTTGCTGTTGTAGAGCCTTATTCTTGCTGCCACTAATGCTATATTCCTCTGTTATAGAAAGTCTGAATTTGCTGTCACTGAAGTTTATTCTTGCTGCCATGAGATTCCTAATTTTTATGTCATAGAACTATGCTCCTAACTGCCCTGAGATTCTAAATTTTGCTGCCATATCTGCTGTCTTGGAACTTTGCCTGAAAATGAGTCTATGTTGTTGTAAGAAAGTAAAATCTTGGTTCAAAAACCGTGCTCTGCAGTTTGGAATTTTATGGACTGTTTGTTTTTGGTTCTGAATCTGTTTTAGCTATAAACTCAGTCCTAGAGTCTGAATTTGAAAATGTAGTATGCATGAAAGTTGTAGATATGGATGTTTACTAATTAATGACCTTGGATTCGCTAAAAAATATTATGTAAAACTCTAGATATGATCAAATTAGTAAGTAAAGGTCAAGTTGTCACTAATTGGTAAAGGTTTCACTTTGCTCATAGTCTAGGCATAGTATACATTCAAACTTGGTCTTGAGATAAACATAGGAGTTGTAGATAATATTCTTAGCTTTAAAATGAGATAAGATTCAACTTAATTGAGCTAGTATATTTATAGATATCATAGTTATAACAAACAATAGTCTTAGACGCATAATTTTTATTTGGATATATGTGATTTCTTGATGATACTGTAGCTTGAATTTTTCTGATATGAAATGCTAATTTGGCTGCTGTTTTGACATTGAATTTGATTGATATAGAATGTAGTTTTTCTGCTGTTTCGTGTTTTAAATTTTCTGATCTAAAAAGAAAAAAAAAATGTAGCAGAAGGAATTTTATTTCAATTTGGGTTTCTAATACATTCATTCCAAACTCAACACAACTCCTAATTGATGTTAATCTTTTCTGGGTCTGCTTTTGTTTTTGGTGGTGTTAGTTACTTGGTTTGTAATGATTTTTTTTTTCTGTTTTTCTGTGAACTTTTGGTTGTTGAAGCTGGCAAGTTTATGAGGGTGGGTGTTTTTTTTTTTTTTTTAAATTACTGAAGAATGTTATGCTAGAGATATGTCATTAACTAATTTTAGCTTTTGGAGAAGCTAGTTTCATTTTTTCTTCAAGTTTTTTTCTCCTAGAAGTCCTTCTAGAAAAGTTTACCCTAACAAACCCATAGTGTGGTACTAGTAGATATCGTCTTAAGATATTTTGACTGAAGCAATTTGAATTGAAGGCTGAATGATTATGTGAAATGCTAGAGTGTAATGTTTGAAACTTGGGGGTAGCTGAGCTGTTTGACAAAAATGAACATTGCACAAGTGACTGCATGCCAGCCTGGGATTTGTGTGAAAAATATATCTCAGTTGCACAAGCTTCAATCCAAATCATGCGTTTTACCAAAGAGTTTCGATCCTTGCTCCCACGTTCTACCGAGCCTTAAAGCTAGGCAATTGTTTGGCTCGAAATGTCGGCCCATTTCACAGTCTCGGAAAACTCTTCATATTTGCTTAGCTGGTGGAAAAGGGATGATGGGAAATGATGATGAGGTATTGCACTTTCTTTCTAGTTAGAATTTAGTGTTTGTGGTACACATGCTTATAATACTTTTATGAAATGATGGAGTGTAATGTATGAGACTTCAGATACCTAATATTTTGACAGATAAATCACCACCCAAATTACTGCACCTGGGATGTATGTTAAATTTATATCAGTTGCATCACCTTTATCAACTATGCATCTGAAAAATATGGTTTAATGTTCTCCTTCCAAATTCCTAGTTAAATTGGGGTAGACAATTCAACATTTCTTTAGCCATGTGCTTTACCCCTTTAATATTTCTACTATAGCCTCTTAGAGACACAAAAATATTTTATTTGATTATTATTTTGTTTGTTGGTCTTGATTGATGCTGCTGAGTTATTATGAGCTAAATCATGGATTGACCTTAAGGAATATTAGCTATGTTAGTTAAAGAAATGTCTGTTAGGAAATGATGAACCTAACCTGCAAGAGGCTCTGTTTTACCTGAAATATTTTTAGCAGTTGTTGAAACAGTTAGGGTAGAATAGAATAGAAACAACTCTTTTCTTTTCAATACCTCTCAAGCTCAAAATTGTCACTAACTTTATCTATCTTGAATCTGTGGGAAGTAAAAGAGAACTACTCTTTTTGTTGTATATTTTTTGATTGGGATATTCCTACATATACTGACATTATAAATGTAATCAGAATTCCCCATGGAAATCTATTGAGAAAGCTATAGGAAAATTGAAGGGAGAATCATCAATAGAGGATGTATTACGGCGCCAACTTGAAAAGGGTGAATATTTTGACCGTGGTGATGGTAGTGGAGTGAAACCACCAGGAGGTGGCGATAGTGGTGGTGGTGGTGGCCTTGGTGGCTCTGGTGAATCAGAAGATGAAAGCCTTGATGGGACGTGGGAAGAAAATATTCAAGTGATTTTAGCAACCCTTGGCTTTATATTTCTGGTACTCTCTCTCTCTCTCTCTATTGGTGTGTCATGTGTGCGCAAATAAGTCATAACTCGTGAGCATTTTTGTTTTTGTGCACAAAAATATGAATTATGAAAACCGGAAGAGAAAGGTTTAAGTGGAAGTAACTTAATGGGTTTGTTTGTTTAAAATTATAAAAAGTATTTATAAAATAAGTGATTATTCATAAGCAAATAGGATTTGCTTATTTTAAGCCAAAGCAGTTTAAACAAACACATTAGAAAAACGGAAAACTGTTTATTTTATTAAAATAGATGCTTATATCATAAAATAAGTTTAAACAAACCGGCCCAATGATAGAAGTAGCTAATTGTAGAAGTGCTTTTGAGTTTGGATTTTGAAAAAGATGTTTATATGCAAACTTTTGATGAGATAGGAATCATCATGGACATGATTAATAAAGTTTATAGGACATAGGTCATTCCTCATTTCTTACATACATATATATGTTTTTTTCCAGTACATTTATATTCTCACTGGGGAGGAACTCACAAAGCTAGCTAGAGACTATATCAAGTATCTATTCGGGGGAAGTCAGAGTGTTCGACTGAAGAATGCCATGTCTCAATGGGGAGAACTCTACGAAAGCATGATGGCACAGCCATTAGAGGAAGATGAGTTCTGGTTGGAGAAGGCCATTCTAGATACTCCAACTTGGTTTCATGACCCTGACGATTACCGTGAAGCCGTTAAAAATTACTTGCTATCAGGTTCGGATGATGCCATTGCCGTTAGGAATTACTTGGAATTAGATTCGGATAAAGAAGTTAGGTATTGCTTGGAATCAGATGATGACGAAGAAGATGAAGAAGATGAATATCAATATAAAGATGATTATGAAGAAAAGTTTGGCTAGATTTCAGAGCAACCTCTATTGCTATCCTTCATCTATTTCCCCCTCAAGTTTAATGAAGCTTTGTATACGTTGTAATATCATCTTGGTTTTTTAGTGTATTGCCCTTTCTTGCATTTGTTTTTTCCCTCAATACTAATGGAGTCGGGACAACAATTAGACTTTTATATGAACTGAAGTTGTTTTTATAAATATTTGGAGCCCATTTATTATCATATCTTGTGCTAAACCAATTTATACAATCATTTATGCATCCATAAATGGGCATTGTTAACAGTTTATTTATACAAGTGAACGTAGAAAATGTTAATTTTATATTTTTGCGTTAATGATAATAAAAATATTAATTTGGGATTACTTTTACATTTTTTTTATATCAATTTTATGTTTCAAATATAATTTTTTTATTTATTAAAATAATTAAAAATTCCACTACTCAAACATGCATAACTTATGCATCGCACGGGTATTTGCGTTAGCGTTATTTATCTTAGGCTTTAAACAACTTTATTTTCTTATTTTGGACTATTTTTCATTTTTGTTCCTCAAACTGAAAATTGCATTTTTTTAAATCCATATGCTTCAGAAAATGTTGTTTCTTCTTTGTAGATACTCCAAACCTAGATTTTGTGGATTATTTCTCAAAGCAGAAGGAGATGGGTAGAGTTTTGGAGAGAAAGGACGTGAAGAGAAGAACTCGAAAACACATTTTATAGCTGTTTTTGCCATTAAAATTATTAATGACATCGACTTTTAAAGAAGAGAATGATCAATTTGAACCAATTTTAAAAAATAATTATAAAGAACTAAATAATTTTTTAAAAGATAAAGAATTAAATGGAAAAAATAAAATAAAATGAAGTAAAAAAAATCATTTATCCTCTTTTAAACCCTGTTCACTTTGGATGACATGAAAGATAAGTTTGAAAAAGGAAAAAAAAAAAATGGACCCTGCTTAAGTTTCAATACTCCTAAATTATATCTGAAGAATGGTCAGCTACCGTTGATGTCAAGGTGGTTTGAAAGTCATTATATCTTGCAAGTCTTTGTCGTGGTTGATCTGATCGGCGACGAGAGGGAGCGAGAAGTTTTGGTAATCAGAGGAATCAGATTGAGGTGTTGGGGACTAGCTAATAGGTAGTAGGAAGGTTGAGGAGAATTGAGTTTAGAAGTTGTATGATTGTTGTCATGGCTAGGGATGAAGGGGGATGGAGATAGTGAGAAGTGACTTGAGGCAACAAGATCAATAGAGGCAGTGGGGAATAGAGAAAGGGGTCTTCATAGAATATAATATTCCTAGAGGTTTCTATGGCTTTAGTGTTTAAGTTCAGAACATCATAGCCTTTAAGTATTATTGGATTTAAAACCAAGAAATATGCAAGCAACACGGGGTTCCAATTTCTTTCTGTGTTGCGAGTGTGCTAATGTAACATAAGTGTCCAAAAATTTTCAAGATCGAAATGAAATGTCAAAGCACTTATCATATAATTTTTTATATGGTGAAACATTATTGAGAAAGGTTGGGCTGTAGGTAGATAGTTAGTGAGTTATGCAACATGAGAAATAGCAAATGACCAAAAAATGCTAATGTTTTCTTTCAACAATAGCATTTTGTTAAAGTGTCTGTTAGGAACTCAAGATACACAAATGTAAAATCCTCTATTTTAGGAACAATCATACTATTCTTACAATGAAGAAAATTATGACATATATACCTTACAAAAAAATTGAAAATTACAAACAAAAGTTTTAAAACTACTTAATAACCGTTACATAATAATTCAACTACTATCACAAATACTAAACTATTATTATGACAAATACTAAATGAATACTAACAAATCCTCCCTTAACTACTTAATAACTGTTACATAATAATTCAATTACTATGACAAATACTAAACTATTATTATGACAAATATTAAATGAATACTAATAAATCCTCCCTTAAATTGAATTGCATGTTGCAATTAGTTTACACTTGGTATCACAAACACTTCAATCATTTCTCAGCTTCACAAACACTTCCAATTTTAGCGGCTTCTCTCCATTTTGGTTGCTTGTTTACTTCTTCAAATGAAACAAGATCTTTTGTTAAATTAAACATCACAAAATTATGCATCACCTCATCATCAAATAAACTTTCACCACTCACATAATCTTGATCCCAATATGGTGGTCTTCGGTTCCTCCTTGGATTTTCTACTTCATCCTCCACCACTTGCTCATAGGATGAATTATTTGCTTCTTCCTCCACTACTTGCTCATAAGATGGATTATCTTCTTCTTCCTCCACAACTTGCTTATTTCTATTCTCAATCTCATCTTCATCACCCCCATTTTAAAGCATCATCTTGTGTCTTTTCATCACTTCTTGCCCAGTCCCACTTCTCATTTTCAGCAAACACAACATCTCTACTGATCACTACTTTCTTTGAGGCTGGATCATAAAGTTTGTAAGTTTTTTATTCATCATTCACACCTAAAAAAACACACTTGAAACTCTTATCATCTAACTTAATTCTTCGTTTGTCTAGAACGTGAACATGAGCAACACATCCAAACACTCTAAAATTATCAACAGTGGGTTTAATACCACTCCATGCTTCTTCTGGTGTCACATCTTTCACAACTAAGATAGGACTTTGATTCAACACATGCATTGCCCAAAACTCTTTTGGAAGTTGCTTGCTTGACAACATACAACGCACCATATTCATTATAGTGCGATTCTTTCTTTCCACAATTCCATTTTGTTGTGGAGTGTAGGATGCAGTGAGCTACCTACTAATTCCATTTTCATTGCAAAAATTATTGAACTCATGAGAGGTGAACTCACTATCTCTATCAGTATGCAAACAGCAAATATGATTTCTAGATTCCATTTCAATAAAACTTTTATACCTCTTTAAAGTAACAAATGCCTCAGCCTTTTCTGACAATAAGTATATCCACATTTTTCTACTATAATCATCAATAAAGATGATTAAGTACCTTTTATTACTATTTGATTTAGGCTTGATAAGGCCACATATATCAGTATGAACCAGTTGGAGTCGTTGTGATGCTCTCCATAAACTTTTCTTAGGAATTACTTCTCGATGTTGTTTTCCCACCATACAATCAGTGCACAACTTTGATGGAGTCTTAGGCATTGGCAAATCCTTCACCATCTTTTTATAGAAGAGAGTCTTCAAACCCTTGAAACCGAGATGACTATATCGACAGTGCCATAGGTGCGTCTTATTTTCTAACATTGTTTGAAAATAAGAAGTTTGAGGTAACATCATTGCAAACACAACAAACATCTTGTTGTTTGACATTTTGGTTTGCATGATCAAACCCTTCTTTTTGTGATAAATATTGCACAATCCATATTGAATAATAATAGTCAATCCCTTCTCTTGTAATTGACCCAAACTTAGGAGATTTTTTTTCAACTCAGGTATGTAATAAACATCAGTAATTATCAAAGTTATCCCATTGATTTGCAGCTTGATATTCCCTTTTCCCATGACTATCATCTTCGAGTTATCTCCAAGTTTCACTGTCTGCGTGAAGTTTTTATCAAAGTTTGAAACCATTGCTTATTGCCATACATGTGATTACTGCATCTAGAATCAATAAATCACATGTTCTTATCAAACCAACAAACTACTTCGGTGACTTGCATAGAAAAGAAGAGCGCGTGGAGGTTTTAGAGGAAAGGGTCATGGAACAGGCATACAACTTTTTAACAAAGCCAATGTAGAGTGCTATAAGTGTCACAAACTATAACACTTTCAATATGAATGTCCAAAATGAGAGAAAATAACTAAGTATGTCAAGTTTGATGAAGAAGAGATGTTGCTGATGTCATCAATGGTTTCTTCATATGACATCAACAACATCTCTTCTTCATCAAACTCGACATAATTAGCTATTTTCTTCCATTTTGGACATTCATATTGAAAGTGTCCTAGTTTGTGACACTTATAGCACTCTACATTAACTTTGTTAAAAGGTTGCATGCCTCTGCCATGACCCCTTCCTCTAAAACCTTCATGTGCTCTTCCTCGTCCTTTAGTCCTATACTCATCACTTCCTCCACTTCTTTCTGTAGTAGTGACTTTCAAGGCATGTTCATCCTCTCCATGTCCTTGCATTCTTTGTTCATGTACTAGCAAACTACTTTGAAGTTCATCAATGGTTATTGTATCTAGATTACTAAATTCTTCAATTGAACAAACTACATAATTGAACCTTGAGGTCATTGATCGAAGAGCTTGTAATTGAGCACGCTTAGACCCTTGATACTTTTGTCTCATGGAATCCCAAATGTCCTTTGTTGTTTCCTTGTTAAGAATGGTCTCTAGGATATTTCTATCTATGACTTGAAATAGATAGTTTTTCACCTTTAAATCCTTTAACACGTGTTCTTCAATGGACTTTTGTTGTGCCTCGATTGGTTATGCTCTTGCTGCAACTGTAGGAATCTTGTTCTCCACTAAACTCCAATATTCTTTTGATTGAAGAAGATTTTCCATAAGCATGACCCAATGGTCATAATGACCATCAAACCTAGGAATTGATGGTTGAACAAAATTGCCACTTTCTCTTGCCATATTTCTCTCTCTCTCTTACTCAATTAAGAAAACTACAATTTCTTAACTCACTTAATCAGACCCCGTGTTGAAGCTCTGATACCACTGTTAGGAACTCAAGATACACAAATGTAGAATCCTCTATTTTAGGAACAACCACACTATTCTTACAATGAAGAAAATTATGGCATATATGCCTTACAAGAAAAATGAAAACTACAAATAGAAGTTTTAAAACCACTACCAATGGAAGTTTTAAAACTACTAATAACTGTTACATAATAATTCAACTATTATGGTAAATATTAAACCGTTATTATGACAAATACTAAAATGAATACTAAAATTGCATGATGCCTTTGGAAGAATAAAATTCGCTCAACTGAAGAGGAGAGAAGAATAGGAGAGAACCATGATCGCTTGCATTAACGAGTGGTTGTTACATACAATTATAAACACAACTGAATAACTAACTGCTCAAAGCAGTAACTAGCTAGTTAACACTACTTAACTAACTACAATTAACTAAGTAGCTGTCTATACAATTCTTCTCTCCTGGTGTCAATCCTTTTGATTTGCATATGGGGCAGACATTTTTCTGCATTTTTCTCCGGTAACCATTTCCTCAGACAGACTGCATGATATTTGTGTTCACAATGAAGAACTCCAAGCTTGTCTTGATTCTGATATTCATCCTGTGAAATCATACACAAATATTCCAATTAATAGGGAGACAGAGAAATGTTAACACACACGCTTTAATATATTTTTTTTAAAAGATAAAAGTCAAATGAAATTATCCCAAGAGAGTTTAGCAATCGACGGATGATCAATGATCAAAATAAAGTGTTGAATGAAACATGATGCTAAAATTAATACCTGATATATTACGCAACAATCAGGTTCCTGTTCCTCAAAAGCTGCCTCCTCTAGGTTAGTAGCACTGGTAGCTAGTAAACAAGTTTTTGTCTTCATTTGACTTGTAATTATGTTTTCTGACAAACCCGATTTTACATCGCCAATCCACTCACCTAATGCAAGAAGCTCCTGTTGTCCAATTCCAAAGAGTTAAAAAATTAATGTTTTCCATAGTAACTAAGTATTTAGTATCCTAGATTTTCATATCTAATCAACATTGATAACAAAACACAGTATTAGATTATACATAGTATACTTGTCTCATAAGACAAATCCTGCGTGTCCAACCAAGTGCATATCAGTATGATGGTCAGCCAGTAAAACAACATCCTGCACAAGATAAGCCAATAAATACGTTATTTTTTAAAATAAAAAAACAAGGATTCTATCTATGGGCTATGAAGTACCAAAAGTAGTCCAAAGAGAAATAGGAAATATTACATCATATCTGAGAAATGTTGTAGAGGAAGATTTTGAGGTTTAAGAGTTCTCTGGTGCATGTTGCCTCTATGAAGATTTTGAGGTCTAAGAGTTCTCCGATGCATGGTGCCTCTATGAGGATGAAAGATGATGGAGTCACCTCTGATCTCTTGCATATAATGTGTTTGATTATCAAAACTATAGTACTGTTGTGGAAGAGGAGGATGGGAAAATCAGTGGCCACTTCTACTGCTGCTGGTTGTATCGTGATATCTTTGTGGACCCATTCTTGCATTTTTTGATGAACTTCCATTAGCACTGGGATATGTAAAATAAGGGAAACAGTGAGAAAGACCAAATTCATTCACCACGTGAAGAAGAATTTAAAGAAAATGAGTGCATTGTTTGGCTCTTGAGTAGATTATAGAAGGAAGAATAAAGCAGCTATAGATTTATTCATATTTTAGTTGCATAATAGTTCAAATAAAAAACAAGACATTCAAAAAAAATATTGCTTGGTTCAAAATATCACATCCAAGAGGCTTTAGCTTTCCACTTTTTATTAGAAAGCCTGAATGAAATTTCTTTCATGCATGTTAGTGTAAATTATTCATTGGCAAAGGAATATTAGTATACATGAATATTTGCTTACATTTAAAAACGGAACAGCAAAACAACAAAAATGAGAAAGAAAACATCTTTACCTAAATATTGATTGTTGTTCAACATTGTAAGGTTGTCATCAACATCTAGTACATAATGAGAATCTGGATTAGTTCCATTCCCTAAAGTTGTAAGCATTGTGCACATATCAGGCTGAGAGATGTCGGTGCCTCTGAAATGGATACTTTCAGAGTGAAAATAGACAGGTCTTTGCTGATTCGTCCGATCCATATCACAGACGTTGATGCAAATTAATTCTAATATACAAACGTGAATAAATTGAGTGAAAGTAAGTAAGAGATGAGACCAAATAGAAGATGTAACCAAAAATATAATCAGCACAAGGAAATAAATTAGACAGTGAACATGTCACACTTAAAATCACTTATCCAGCTTAAGATTACTCAGTTATAGGTATCCATTAAGAGTGAGGATTAAGCATACACTGAATTATTAGTTGTTTCAAAATTCATTGTTTTATTTCTATTTATTCTGTATACCCTGAAAATAGGAGAACTATATAGATATCCACAATCATAAAGCTTGAGTCATGTAACTATGAACTTGGTCTCAATGGTGAATTCTATACATGGAAATATCAACTTTTCTAGAATACTATATATACCCTGGACCAAGAAGACATCAAAAACAAAAAAAAAAAAACTTCCATTTTCTTCAAAATTAATCATGCTACAACATATGCATAAAGTACATCAATGTATTACCCTTTTTCTAATTTTCCACAATACTATACCACTGAACTCAGACGACAGCAAAAAAAGAGAAGAATACAAAGTTGCATCTATGAGGAAATAACAAACTTGAAAAGGGAAGATGAATCCATGAAGCGAAGCAAAGAAAACTATATAAGCATTCTAAATCCAGCATAAAGCATTAAAAAGCATTTCAAGTTTCAACAATACAAAAGGAAGGATACAGCATGAAACAGTAAAAATCTTTCAAGCATATAAAAAAACATTGTCCGACACAAAAAAAAACATCATCAAAACACGGCTCTTGTGTTAATTTGAAGGTAAATCATTACAAGAATGGTAATAAAAGAAGAAGAAGAAAATTTACACAAAATTTAAATTAAGAAGAACAAAGTTACCTCGTTATCTCAAAGTAGTCACGCGGTCTTTCTCAGGTTTCTGAACCCAAAATCAACCGACCAATTCCACCCTTCCGAAGAAAGCTGGTGAAATTAGAAAGGATCGCAGAGAAAGAGAAAGTATTAACTTTACGCCAAGAATTGAAGAATGATGATAGGAAAGTAATGAACTTTAGGTCCTGGTGAAGAGAGCTTACAAACTAAGTTAATAGTAAGAGACAGTTTAAATTGCAAATAAGAGACAGTTTAGTATTTGTATTAGATTGCCTTTAACGACTATTTAAATTACAAAAAGTTAATATTTTTTTCTTATCTTGTCTTTAATAATAAGTTAATATTTGTTGTCACAAAATAAAATATTGATCGTACATTTAAAATATATTCTCGGCTTAGGCAAGTGATAATAATAATAAAACAAATATTTATGATTTATATATTGAAGAGTATTTACTTATTATACTAAGTTTTAGTTATATATAATAAACATTTAACTTTACAACAGTTGATAATTTAAGCATATAAATTTTTTCATAAATTAAAGTTAACTCCTTTTTAGGGAATTAAAGTTGACTTATACATGAACTAATTTGTAGAATTGTTTTTTAGTATTAACTTCTTCAATATCAATTTTTAATTTGAATATAAGCTAATTTTATCTTATAAAAAGTTTATTTCACTTTTTCATATATTTATTTTTGGTTTTTAATAAATTTTAACAAATTATAAAAGATTATCCAAAGAAAGTGTAATAAATTTCACATTTTCATATACTTTTTTGTTTGTTTTTATAAGTGTTTATGAAGAGAAATTTCCAGACAAGCCTTGAAGTTGAATTTGGTTTTTAGAATAGTGCTGAAAAAGTTGAACTTATTTGGCCTAATCCAATTAACTATTTTCATTTTATTTTATAAATTTATTTATATTTTTTTAAAGATTTTCTATATTAAATATGTTTTTCTCCGTGAGCCTTGATTTGGCCCTTGACTAATTGGCTTTAGAACAAGGCCATGCTAGCCATCAAATTTATAAAAATTTTAGGTTTGCTAAACTTGAAATTACTTGTTAACTCAACAAGCACGCATCTAACAAAAGTTTGATTAGTTAAGATCATAAATTTTTGGTTTATGGTTTTAAAATACAATTTCAAAATAAAACGTGTTCGATAAGTTGAATTGATTTTTAACTTAATTTCAAAACTGTTTTGTATTATTTTTAAAACAATAAAAAAAGGTTTTATAAACCAAGCATAGTGTTAATCAATTGCAAAACTCATAATATTATTTTCAAAATGTAAATCATCTTTTGATACTTGGATAGAAGTTTTGTAAAGTGTTTTGCATGCATCCTATCAAATATAACTAACTTAGTCTATAACACACAATACAAAGCCATCATCTATACGTATTATGACTTAAAGAAAAGTAGACTAACTTAGAAAATGGAAAAAGACTTAGAGATATGAAAATTAGGGGTGTTAAAATGGGCCCGCCAGCTTACAAAAAATGGCAGGGTGGGGTGGGGGTACCAGCCCACCCCGCCCTTAGCCCATGGCCCACGTAGGCCAATCCACAACCCACCCAATAGAAGATCATTAGGTTTTTAGATTTCAATTTTCACTCCTCTCCCAAACACCCAAAATAGAAACCCTGCTCTCCTTATTGGCTTGCCTTCTCCCTTGCCCTAGCCACCATGCCCTCACTGCCAAGCCATTGCAACCTCGCCGCCACGCCGCCACACCCTCTTCTCCCTCACTTGTGTAGTCCTCATGTGCGCTCGTTGCTGCCATGCCACCGCAACCTCGCCATCGCCACGCCATTGCGACCTCGCTGCCATGCCATGTGACATCTTCTCCCTTGCTCGTGCAATCCATGACCCCTTCTCCCTCGCTCGCATAGTCCACGCGTTCTTCTCCCTCACCAGTCTCCTTCTCCGATCCTCTCCCTCATTGGTCTTCTCCCTCGTTGGCTCGCCACCATGGCCAATAGCATCTCCATTTTGGTATGCTTTATTTATGTCATTCTTGCCTTGCCTTTGTTTATGGCTCTGCCTTGGATTGTGTGTTCTGCCTCTATTTATGCCATGCTTGCTTCTGTGCACAGCCAATAGCATCTCCATTTTGATTTTGAAATTTTTTTGTATATGCTCTACCTCCAGGGATTATGTTGAACTTTTGATTTTTGATTTTGAAATTTTGTTTTGTATGCTATGCCTATGTTGTGTTGAACTTTGAATTTTGATTTTGAAAGTTTGTTTTCTTTAATGTTTGAATAGGATTTCTAAATTTCTAAATTGAAATGGATGAGTTAATTAGTAAACCTCCTTATGATGTTGTTTTGAGTGATGATGAACATGAGAATGGGGATGAGGATACTGAAAATGAGGGGGATAATCATGATGTTGAATCTATTGAAGCTAAAAATAAAAAGAGCAAGTCTTTAACATTAGAATGTTGGAAATTCTTTACTAAAATTGGTGTGTCTAAGGATGGAAAAAAAAGGGCAAAGTGTAATGTATGTAACAAAAAATATGTAATTGGGGGTAAAAAAATATGGAACTTTTAAAATGCCATGTTGAGAAATGTGACAAAATCAAAACTGAAGATGTGGGTCAATTGATATTAGGCATGCAAGGAAAGTTAAAGGTAAGAAAGATAGATCAAATGGTATCACGTGAGTTGTGTGCTAATCTAGTTCTTAAAAGTGGTTTGCCCTACAAATTCATTAAGTACCCAGAGCTTAGGACTTGGATTGCTTATTTGAATCCTGATTCTATTCCAATTTCTAGAAATACATCTAAGTGTGATATAGGGAGATTGCATGCAAAAAAAAAGATCATACTTAAAGGAGTGTTGGCTAACATTCGTAGTAGAATTTGCTTAACGACTGATTTATGAACTTCTTGTAACACTGAGGGTTACATCACTTTGACTGCTCATTATGTTGATCTAATTGGAATTTGAATACCAAGATTCTTAACTTTTGTCATATGCCTCCTCCTCACACTAGTTTTGAGTTGTCTAGGAAGACTAATGATGTTTTACATGGTTGAGGAATAGAGAAAAAACTTTTTTCTATCACTTTAGATAATGCTTATGCCAGTGATGTTTTGTAAAAAACTTTAAAAAGTCAACTTGTGTTGCAAAGTGAGTTGGTATGTGATGGTGAATTCTTTCATGTGCGTTGTTGTGCTTATGTTTAAAATCTAATTGTTCAAGAAGGATTAAAGGTACTTGGTAATGCTTTGGATCAAATTAGGGATAACATCAACTATGTCAAAGGTTCGGAGAGTAGAATGATAATGTTTAAAAAGTGTCTTGAAACCTTTAGTGATATTGATTCGTCAAGTGGATTATGTTTAGATGTGCATACAAGATGGAATTCAACTTACCTTATGCTTCGAAGTGCTATTAAATATCAATGTATTTTTGCAAGCTTGCCCTTGGTTAATGAAAATTACAAGTACAATCCTTCTTTAGAAAAATGGAATAGAGCGGAAAAGATTTGTAAATTCTTGATGCCATTTTATGATATTATAACTTTAATCTCTACTACATCTTATCCTACTTCCAACTTGTATTTTTTACAAGTTTGGAAAATTCAATGTCTTTTAATAGAAAGTTTACAAGATTAAGATAAGGTTGTAAATGATATGGCTGAAATCATGATGGAGAAATTTGATAAGTCTTGGGATGAGTATAGCATTGTGCTTGCATTTGGTGCTGTTTTGGACCCAAGGATGAAGTTGGAAACATTAGGTTATTGTTTTGAAAAGATTGATCCACTTACTTGGGAAATGAAATTGTAAAAAATAAAGGATAAATTGTACATATTTTTCTCCCAATATTCTAGCATAGGTGAGACATCAAATGATTGAAAGCGTAAGCGTGTTCCTGAATCCTCAGATGCTTCCAAACCTAGTTTCTTTGATGTAAGTTACTTACTTTGTTTTAATTCAATTATTAATTTTTTTTTTCATGTTGTATAATTCTAACTTTTTCTTTTTCTTATGATATTAGGAATTAAAATTGCGTAAGCTTCAAGTTCCTAATAAAATGGGACGGACTCAACTTGATACATATCTAGATGAACCAACGTTGGATTTGGATTTTACAAAGCAATTTGATGTGCTATAATGGTGGAAGATTAATAGCCAATGTTTTTCATATCTTTCCTTAATGGCTAGGGATTTGCTAAGCATTCATATTACTACAGTTGCATTTGAGTCTACATTTAACATTGATTTTTGAATTCTTAACAAGTATAGAAACCATCTTTTACTTGAAAATGTGGAATCAATTATTTGTACTTTAAGTTGGAAGCATGAATTTTGTGATGGTATTTCATTTTATCTAACTATAATTAAATTATTATTTTTAAAACTATTTAAGTATTTTAACTTTAAATTGTTATTTTTTTTTCAATTTAATGTGATGTAGAAGATAAGTTGGAACTAGAGGGTGACAAAGATGGACAAGTGGAGGAGAGCTCTTCCAAATTGAAATTGATGAATGATTTGTAGTTCTTCCAAAACATTTATTTTGTTAATGTTTACTTGTTTTGTATAAACTAAGTTTATGTTTTAAAACTTCTTTTGGAATTGAATACTTATAAATTTTATGTTTTTAAAGACATGGATTATGTGAATTTGAGATTATGTTTGCATATGAACTTTCTAATTTTGTTATACCTGTAACTGTCTAGGTTTTGATTATTTGTCTTCAAATATTTGTTTTTATAAAATAACTTAGCTAATTAAATTTCTTAATTCTTATGAACTTCGGAACGATATTTTTTTGTGCTAAAAAAAAATTTCAACACAAAATCATCCTCCAACTTCATGTCTTTTATATTACATTTTCACAAATTATAGTGTTTAAATTAAACTATACTAATAAAAGATAACAAAATTACATTTGTATAATAATCTTTTTTTAAAAAATTTTTTGTTAAGTTTGGCGGGCTAGGGCCTCTAACTCACGTCGCCCATAAGTGGGCTAGCTCAGCCTAACTCATTTTTGGTGGGCCAGGGACAGACTGAGCCCAAATAAGCCAGGCCACTTTGATACCCTTAATGAAAATACAAAATATCTAGATGAAATTTTTAATTTTCTATGTTTGACGTGAATATATTTGGTTAGGTCATAAATTTGGGAATATTTATATAAATTTCATGGGAATCAAAGAGTTATGTAGTATTTTTATCAATTACTTTAATTATTTACCATGTTAAATAATATAATAATTTGGGAAAGTTAGATTCTTATGTCTCCCCATGAAAAAATATCTGTGGGAAACCTAGTTAAAAAATTATCGACAAACATTCTTTCCCAAGAAATGATTTTAAAAAAATCGATAACAAATATGGTAAATCATGATTCTTAAGATTCCAGAATCATGGTCTATCCTAAAACCAAAAACTTCTCTCCCACCAAATATTTAATTTAAATAATTAATTTATAATTTATGTATAGGCTAATTTTATAGATGTTTATTTCACTTTTTCATATACTTTTTTTTTTTTCTTACAAGTGTTTATGAAGAGAGTTTTTCAAACAAGTCCTTCAAGTTGAATTGGCTTTTAAGACTTTAGTCCTAAAAAACTTAAACTTGTTCAGCCTTATCATTAATCATTTTAATTTCATAAACTTATCTATATTTATTATGATTTTGTGTATTAAAATATTGTTTAATCAATGAGCCTTAGATTTGCCCCCTTGACCAATTGGTTTAGCACAAGTCCATGCCGAGCCATCAAATTTACAAAATGAAAGAAAATCAGGTTGATTCAACTTGAAATTATATATTAACTCAACAAACACACATCTATTTTTCAAGTAATTAAGGTCCCTTTATTTTATTTTTATTAAAGTTTTTAGTCTTTGAACAAAAGTTTAACTCGTTAAGAACTTTAAACTTAAAAACAAAAACAATTTTAGTCCTTAAAGCTAAAGTTAAAATCCCACTATTTTATTTATCTAATAGTATTTTAGGATTAAAATATGATTTTTTTAAAGTTTGAAACCTTAACTAGTTAAACTTATGTTTAAAGGCTAAAATTTGAATTAGCCCACATCACCTTATTTAGTAGTGATGGACTCTCACTTGTTTTCTATCTCATAAAATAAAGTCCGCTATTGGTAAATATCAATAACTAATATAATTATCTTATAAGATTAGTTCACATTAATATTGAAATTTGAAACACAATATTTCAAGACGAATGTGATGTGGAGAGAGAGAGGGAAAGGGGAAGAGAAGTACTCATAAAACTCACTTTATAGCAATTTTTATCATTTAAATGATTAACAACATATTTTAAAGAATGAAATGAACACTTTGAACCAATTTAAAAATATAAATAATTAAAATGATTTTTTTAAAAATAAGAAAAATATTATAAGATAAAAAAAAAGGCATTTATCATCTTTTAAATCTGTATTCACTTTGGTTGACATGAAAGCGAGATTAGATAAGGAAAAAAAAATGGACCCTACTTAAATTTCAATACTTTCAAATTGGGTAAAAAGATAAGAGAACGACCGCTTAAATAAAATTAGTGTAATAAGCAGTGATATCGATCCTTAAATTAATAATTAAATAATAAAATCATGAATAAAATATTATTTACTTTCCTTTCTTTTTCTGTTTTCTCTACCAAACAAATCATGTATATTTTTTTTTCTTTTTCTTTCCTTTTATTTTTTTTCTCCAAACCAAACATAGTGTTAATGCTGGTCCAAAATTTGAAATCCCCAATTAGAGGTAGTGCTAAATGAGTTGTTTAATTTTAGAATTAATATTTTTTTATCATTATAACAAATGACATGGAGGTGTTTATTTAAACACCGTTGTTTAAAAATTATTACTATAAATAATATTTTTTTAAAATATTCTGAGCAACTTTACCATATTGGAGTGAATTCTTAAATAAATGATTTAAATTTACATGGAACTCAAAGGTTCACAAAGCTCATCTAAGCAATCATGCATTGTAGATGCTCTTAGATAAATGAAAAAAAAAAGTAGCTAATTGAATTATAATTTTTTTTTATCACTAAATATTCTTTGTAATTTTTTTAGTGAGAGATTTGAACTCATAATCTCTTTTCTCTCCTTTTTCTTTTAATCACCAAGTCAAGCTTACGCCCAATTGTTAATTAAATTATGATGGATAAGAAAAGAAAATATCTTTCAATTGATTGTGATTCTAATTATAATCACTCTTTTTCATTATTGATATCAAGTTTCTCAATCAAATATAATTATTAACATTAAATGATATTAACTAAATTTCGCGACATTTGGTCAATCTATTTTTCAAAAATATGTGATTTTAGTTCCATATTTCAAAAGAGTGACATTTAGTCTTCTATATTAGAAAATTCACAATTTTGGTTAAATCTTTAATTTTGCTTACGTTTTATTTGTTTTATTTTTATCTAATCAAACTATAGACCTAACATATTTATTAAAGGTGCCATCAAGAAATGATTTAATAAATTACAATGGACGAAAGAAAATAAATAAAAAGCAGGTAATTAAAAATTGAACAAAAATTATGATTTTTTTAATATATGAGAACTAAAATTGCAAAATTTTCAAAATATAGATCAAATTTCTCTATTTTAAAATAGGGAGATCAAAGCCACAAATTATCTAAAATAAAAGAACCAAATGCTCCCTCAAAAAAAAGAAAAAGAAAAGAACCAAATGTCTTTATTTTAAATTTGATTAACTAATATGGTGGATTAAACAAAATAGAAGATCAAAGTTACATTTAATCCGAAATTAAAACATGTTCTCTCTATCTTTAAAAAAAGTGTCTAGGACTAATAAAGTCCATCACTTGCATTTTTTATTTATCATTTTAAAATAGGATAGATTGTAATTTTAGTAAAGATGATCGAGATTGGAAAAAAATATTTTGATATATCAAAGACCAAACTACAAAGAAAAAATTTATTAAAAAATAAATATAAAACTGTGATATATATCCAGGAATCAAAAACATATTTTAGCCATAATTAATTACCAGCAACCCGTCCTAACACACGCTCCCCCATTTGCATCATGCATAGCTCATTTTCATATTTTTTTGTTCTCTAATTCTTGCAGGTTGACTCATCCAAAACATACCTTTGATCAATTCCAACACTCAACTAATATATCATTTCATGCTATAAAAGAAAGTGACACTAATACCATAACATCATTATTTCATGCTTCCTATGGATCAAAACAATATTGCATGTAATCAAAAGATGGCAACAACTTAATAACAACAAATAACATGAACATTGCACATATCAAGATCAATATTCTCTCCCCTTTCTCTTTTAATTAGATTCACATTTCTCACTATCCCCAACCATTAGCCAATAGACTTTTCTTTTTCAATCGTATCTTAAATTCTCAAGTTAAAATAATCTTATATTACAATTTAAATTATTTATAAAAAGTAAATTGTACGAAGAATGCTAAGATGAGTCTTTCAAATATCCTCTTTACTATATTCTCTTTGTGATGGGTCCTTATTGAAAATCATAAAGAATCATTAAATGCAATGTATGATTCACTTGAATTTGTGATTTTCAATAAATTTGAACCGATTACAAAGAGAGTATGTTAAAAATGGGTTTTGAAAGAGTCAGCTTAATGTCATTCAAATTGTAATTATATAAAAATAAGCATTTTATTTTATATAACCAACGTTTTTTTAGATCTTTCCTTAATGGCTAGGGATTTGCTAAGCATTCCTATTACTACAATTGCAGTTGAGTTTGCATTTAACATTGGTTCTTGAATTCTTAACAAGTATAGCAACAGTCTCTTACCTGAAAATGTGAAAGCAATTATCTGTACTTCAAGTTGAAAGCATGGATTTTGTGATAGTATTTCATTTTATTCAACCATAATTAAATTGTTATTTTTAAAACTATTTAAGTATTCTAACTTTAAATTGTTATTTTTTTCAATCTAACGTGATGTAGAAGATGAGTTGGAGCTGGAGGGTGATAAAGATGGACAAGTGGAGGGGAGCTCTTCTAAGGATGGATCTAATATGTTTGAAATCGAAATTGATGAATGATTTGTAGGTCTTCCAAGACATTTATTTTGTTAATGTTTACTTGTTTTGTATGAAATTAGTTTATGTTTTAGAATTCTTTTGGAATTGAATGCTTATGAATTTTATGTTTTTAAAGACATAGATTATGTGAATTTGAGGTTATGTTTGCATGAACTTTCTAATTTTGCTATGTTTGTAATTGCTAGGTTTTGATTATTTGTTTTATAAACTAGCTTAACTAATTAAGTTTCTTAATTCTTATAAACTTCGAAACAATATTTTTTTGTGCTAAAATAATTTTCAACACAAAATCATCGTCCAACATCATGTCTTTTAGATTACATTTTCACAAATTATAGTGTTTAAATTAAACTATACCAAGAAAAGATAACAAAACTACACAAACAAAACATTTATATAATAATCTTCTTTTTTAATTTTTTTTTTCAGGTTTGGCAGGCCAAGGCCTCTGGCCCGCACCAGTCATAGGTGGGTCAGGGTAGCCCATTTTGACACCCCTAGTCTTGGGCTCAACTTGAGAAACGAATCCCACTGTACTACAGATTAAATTCATGGAGGATATGGTTAAAACTTCCCTCTGAATATCTCCCAATAAGTTGTCAAGTGAGAGATTTCTAGGTTGTTTCCACTCCTTTGGAAGATCATGTTCAGTTGGAATATCTCCCAATAAGTTGTCAAGTGAGAGATTTCTAGGCTATTTCCACTCCTTTGGAAGATCATGTTCAGTTGGAGGGTCAGTTGGTGCATTTGAGTCTTCAATGGAGGTGGATAGAGGTGGCTTTTGTGTTTGAGGTTTAATTAAATAATTATATATGGAACTTGCATTATCATCACAAAGCACATTTTCCTCCAACTTGGAGTTAGACTCGTCAAAAACAATATGCAAAGATTCTTCAATTACTAAAGTTCTCTTATTATAGACTTTATAAGCTTTACTAGATAAAGAGTAGCCTAAGAAGATAACTTCATCAACTTTTGCATCAAATTTTTCAAGAGACTTTTTCCCATTATTTAAAATAAAGCATTTACAACCAAATACACGTAAGTGGCCAATGTTTGGTTTTCTATCATTAAAGAGTTCATATGGGGTTTTCATTAAAATAAGCCTTATCAAGATGCGGTTTAAAATATAACAAGCTGTAGACACAACATCTGCTCAAAAGTATTTAGGAAGACTAGCTTCATTTAAAATGCTTCTTGCTAGTTCTTCAAGAGAATGATTTTTCCTCTCAACCACACCATTTTGCTGTGGCATCCTAGGGGTTGAAAAATTATGTTTGATGCCGTGTTTTTCACAAAAGTAAAAAAAATACTTCATTTTGAAATTCTCCTCCATGATCACCTCTTAATGAAATTATAGAAATGTTTTTCTCATTTTAAATTTGCTTGGCAAATTTAACAAAAGATTTGACAGCTTCATTCTTATGCCTTAAAAAGAAAGTCCAAAAGAATCTAGAATAATTGTCAACTATAACAAGCGCATAGAGATTCCCACCTATACTCATTGTCCCAGACGAACCAAAGAGATCCATATGTAAGAGCTCAAAAGGCTTGGAAGTAGAAACAATGTTTTTAGATTTAAAAGATGTTTTGGTTTGCTTCCCTCTTTGACAAGCTTTACATAGACCTTCTTTTGAGTATTTTTGTTTTGGGAGGCTAATCACTAAGTCTTTAGAAACAAGCTTGTTGAGATGATTCATATGTATGTGTGTCATTCTTTTGTCCCAAAGCCAAGAAGTATCAACTTTGCTTAAAAGACAATTTTTAAAAGATATAGATTTTTCAAAGTCAAGCATATACACATTTGAAATTCTCTTGCCAACCAGTTTAGCCTTTCCTTGCTTATCACTAATCAAACACTTTAAATGGTCAAAAGATACTCCATACCCTTTGTCATAAAGCTGACTAATGCTAAGAAGGTTGTGCTTCAACCCGTCAACAAACAAGACTTTTTCAATTATAATTGAGGAAGAATTACCTATGTTACCTTCACCCATGATTCTTCTTTTATTGCTGTCTCCATAAGTGACCCAACCACCTTATTTTTTAGTGAGAGTGACGAACTTTTCTTTGTCACTAGTCATATGCCTTGAAAAGCCACTGCCAAGATACCATTGAGATTCCATGGCTTTAAGGCATACCTGCAAAATAGATTAGGTGCTAGTCTTTGGTACCCAAACTGTCTTGGGTCCTTGTTAGTTCTATCATGGATAACCTTGGGGATCCACTCAAATTTTCCCTTAGGTGCCCCATGTTTCTTAATAATGCAATTATTTGAAGTATGTCCTTGGAGTATGCAATAATTGCAAATAACAAATGACACTTGGGATGATTCACAAAAAAATTAAAAGGTTTTTCATTAAAGTCACTTGAAAATCCAATCCCTTTTTTGTTAAGAACTCTCTTTTGCAATCCAAGCAAAGCATCAAGGTTGTAACTTCCAACTATAAACTTTGCCAAGGTTTTCAAAAGATATTCATTTTTCAGCTTTAAATCTTTGCAAAACTCACATGATATTGAATGACTAGTAGAAGCAACATTGGCTTTGCAAAAGGAGTGTTCAAACTTAAGCTTTTCCTTTTCAGATTTTATATCTAAAAGGTCCTTTTGCATTTAAGCCATTTTGTATACATGCCATTTAATTTTGCTTTTGAGAAGACCATTTGCTTTGGCTAGACAACAAGACTCTTCAACTAATTCATTGAAAGCATTGTTCAATTCAACAATATTTTCATAATCAGAATTGCAATCACTTTCATCACTAGAAAGATAATTTTCAGAGATACTTACGTTGTTTTCTACCTTATTTTCATCCTTGGCCATTAGGCAAATATTGGCTTCTTCTTTTTTAGAGTTGTTAGATGAGGTAGTGGATGTATTGTCTTCCCAAGCAATGTATGCTCCCTTTTTCTTAGAGCTTCCTTTGAATTTCTTCCTTTCCCCACTATGCTTCTTTTCTATATCTGGGCAATTAGCCTTGATGTGTCCCGGTTTCTTGCACTCGAAGCATGGGTAGGTGGCTGAGGATGATTCTCCTTTCTTCACAAACTTCTTAGGAGGGTATCCCTTGCCTTTGGAGCTTCTAAAGTCTTTCTTTTTCTTGAAAAAGTTTCTGAATTTTCTCACAATGAGAGTGAGGTTTTCTAAATTTGAGTTTCTTTCTTCATCATCATTTTCATTCTGTTACGAGGATTGTTTTTCAGCCTTTAAGGCTATGCCTTTAGATTTCCTCCGTTTGTGCTCTTCTTTAACCATTCAGGTCATGTTTATCTCGTGTTCTCTTAATTTTCCAAACAGTTCAACACTGGTCATGGTAGCCATATCTCGTGTTTCTGAAATTGTAGTAACCTTCGGCTGTCATGTTCTATTCATGTTCTTTAAAATCTTGACGTCCATCTCCTCATCATCGAACATTTTTCTAAGACCCTTGAGGAGTAAACCTCATTTGAAAGCTAGAAATAGATTTAGTAGGCAACATCCGAAATGTCTCATATTCTTGTATGAGAGTGTTCTTTATCGATCTTCTCACCTTTGGAGTGCCTTCGTGGGCTGCCTCAATTGTATCCCAGATTTCCTTAATTGTAGCATATGCTGAAATCCTAAAAAACTCATCAAAATTCAAAGCAGAATGCAATATATTCATAGCACGAGGATCATAGTTAACTCTTCTAATCTCTAACTCAGTCCATTCATCAGCTGGTTTTAGAATCATTTTACCATTAATAACAACAGTTGGAAGCGTAGGTCCATTAATGATTGCTTGCCAAACACCTCGATCAATCGACTCCATGAATTTTTTTTTGAAATACACAAGAACACACTAGAAGGGGGGGGTTGAATAGTGGGTTAGAAAACTTTCTTGTAAACACTATTAGTTCACAAATTTCTTTCTTGGATATATGCAAGTTTAAACCAGTAAATATATCTTTGTAAAGCAAAGTTTTGAAAACCTTTCCAAAAGAGCACAGTAGGCAAGATGAATATATGTAATCACAAGACAACATATGAAAACTTGTTTTTATACTAGTTCACTCAACTTGAGCTATGTCTAGTTCTCCTTTAACAACTGTTAAAGGGTTTCACTATAATCAACTGATTACAAAACAAGTATTCTTTACTACCACTTTTGGCTACAAGTATTCTCTATGCCACTATTGGCTACAAGTATTATAAACCACTTCTGGTTATAAGTATGAATCTCCCCTTGAGATTATACTTCCCAAGTATTCTTTTATCACTAAACCACTCCTGGCTTTCTATACAAATATGTATAAGATTTAGATAACTCTCAAAGAGAGAATATGAACAAGTGTTGAATCTATGTGAGCTTGTAGATGATGGGTATTCTCTTTTCTCTCAGCTCATGTCTCTCACTGGATTTTTCTCAAAGTCCTTTGCTTGCTTTTCAGATTGATTCGAATGAGTTCATTTCAGTTCATTCGTCTCTTTTTTCATCATCCTTCTTGTTGCATGAAAGCATCTTTATATAGTAAGCTTCATGGATTTGAACGTTGGAGAAGATAGGTTTCAGTTGTCTCACAAAAGAGTGTTGAAGTTGCTTTGACTGTGTTTGATGTGACTGGAGCAGGTTTCTGTTTGTCATAGTTGGCTTTTAGCTTAAGGTGTGCATCTCAATGCTAATTAGTCTTTTGGCTGTACCTACACACTTCACACAATTCAAGACATGCAAGTAGATACGAGGAATAGAAGAAAGTAAGATAAGAAAGTACCTCCCTTTCTTTATGTAACAATAGTGCCTTTATTTGTGTAAAGATTTAATTATAAAGCACATATTCCTCAACACATATGATAGATCAGGTTCTGTTCTTGCACAGACAACGTCTGGCTTAACAGACTCAGTCTGACTAAGCATGGTCTGGCCTAACTTCAGACATGGTCTGGCGCAGCTTCAAACATCGTCTAGCCTAACTTCAGACATCATCTGGCCTGACTTAATCATTGTCTTTCTTGACTGTGTGTTGTCTGACCGTATTCCATACATGGTCTAGTCCAGTACGTATGCATAGTCTGGTCCTAGACTTGTGTTGTCTGTCCCAAGGCTTCACATAGTTTGTCTGAGACTATTGTATGGTTTGGTCTTACACTTTGCATGAGTCTTTCCAAGACTTAGCATAGTCTGTTCCAGAGCTTATTTTAGTTTGATTATAGCGTTTTATTATTTGTTACGAGTTATTAGACATTTAAGAGGTAAGTGAGAGTTTGAGTGATTATACCATTTTTTGTTCTCACTTTGATTTCTTGAAATCACTTAGTCTGAAATCATTAGTTGATCAAATATTATCACATTTGTTATCATTGAAACTTATCAAAGTATTAAGGGTTAGACCTCATCAAATCTCTTGGTTCTAACAATTTTCATAAAGACTTTCCAAAATGGATAGTTATCTCCGTAGAAAAGAGGAGGCCGATTGATTGAGCTGTCCCCAGCAAATGGCAATCGATTTCTGGCCATTTTACGAATCCTTGAATAAAAGTCAAGAACCTGCTCCGATGCCAATTGTTAAATAGCTGGTTAATCAAGACGGGGTGGGGGGGTGAATTGATTCTAAAAAAAAATTTGATTCCCCTTTTTACAAACACATGAACATACACAATCACAACAATCAACACTTGTTCACAACCCAAACAAGGTTCTAAACATGAATGTGAAAACCTATCACAATACCACTAGGAAAACCTATCCTAGCAAGTAGATTTCAATGAAAGAAATAGAAAGAATGAAAAGATTATGGAAACAATACACCTTAAAGTGCAGATGTAGCAATAAACGATATGAACAAACAACACCTTATGTTTGCATGAGTAGATGAAAAGAAGATGCAAACAATCTTGAAAGGTTCTTCTAGCTAATCAAGGTGTTTATGATTATCAACCTAAAATATGTGAAAGATTCAAAAACGAAAATAGATCTTTATATGGGATGAAATTAGATATGCAAGTGTGATTCAATGGAAAACTATTTTTCATAATTGAATTCTCATCAAAGGAATAACAAAGATTTGGTAAGAGATGAGAATTAGGTTCAATACAAATTAGAATAAAAATAGGTTCTCTCTCTCTCTAGAAAATGGGTTACATGAGTTGTATATGAGTCAAGAAAGCTAGATGAAAGAAATGATAGAGAAATAGTTAACAAATCTAACAAAATGACAGAAGTAATTGATTGTCCCATGATTCTAAAGGTGATTTTGAGTTACTGTCATTGAATGTAATCGATTGCTTTCATATGGTAATTGATTGCTTTCAAGATAGAGCCAATCTTGAGTAAAATCACATAGCTGGTAATCAATTGCCATACAAGGGTAATCGATTACATCAGGTAATTGATTGTCTTGATGACAATGAGCAATCTGATATAGATGTGCTCATTTGTAGTCAACTACATGGTCTTGTAATTGATTACAATACTCAGAAATGTAAACTCATCACAAAATCAACTTAAGAAATAGAGATAAGAGTTTATCATTGATTCCAATTAAAAACAAATGATCAAAGCACACATAACCTTAGTCTAAAACAACCAATACAAAGCCAACATCCATACATGTTTTGGCTTATAAGAAAATAGACTAATCTAAAAAGGTAAGAAAGATAAGAGACATGAAAGATACCAAAAACCCAAGATAAAGACTCCAATCTTCATTTTTATCAATAAATTTTAATTATTATTTTATTTTTGTTAGTGAGAGATTTGAACCCATAATCTCTTTTCCCTCCTTTTCCGTTTAACCACCAAGTTAGTCTTATAACCCAATTGTTAATTAGGTTATAATGAATAAGCAAAAAAAATATCTTTCATTCTTGATATCAAGTTTCTCAATGAAATATGATTATTAAAATTAAATGATATTAACTAACTTTCTTAATCCTCATAAAAGTTAGTTAAATTTGTTTATATTTATGTCAAAGGAGTAAGTCATCACTTTGGAAAGCCTATCACTTGCATTTTTCATGTGTCATTTTAAAACATGTTTTCTCTTTATTTTTAAAAATAAGTGATTAGGACTAATAAGAGATAAAATAAAGGTTTAAATGCAATTTTGTTCCCTCTATTTTGGACATTCCATTTTAACCAATGAACTTTTCTAGTTGCAAACTAGAAGTGCTATAAGTGTCACAAATATGAGTGCTATAAGTGTCACAAACTATAACACTTTCAATATGAATGTCCAAAATGGGAAAAAAAAAGATAAAATAAAGGAATAGAAGTAAGTAGGCAAAGAAGCTCTTCTTAAAAGGCTTCCAGTTGCTATAGAATCCAGAATAAGGCAATCCTTATTAGAATATGCCAACATAAGCGTAAGACAGCAAAGTGGATGCATCGAAGCAGACTAGAGGATGTTAGCATCCTCTGGGCGAATGAATGGGCCTTCTACATTCACATACTCCAACTCATCAAGATGTCTTGATTGAATGTCTCTCTACAGTCTGTTGTAGCAATGAACATCCCAGAGAATCTTGTTTATTAGGGTTGTATAGTAGGTAGCCACAAAGGTTGACAAATATTGGATGTGGCTGATCAAGTTGTAGAAGAGTGTGTATGGAAGGTTGAATGGGATCCATTTGATGATGTGGTAGAGGATGAACCTGTGGAGGGCAGACACATGATCCCTAGACCTAGTCTTGTGCAAGATGGTCTTGTTGATGATGTTCAGCAACAACTTGAACAATGGTGGGAAGTTGGTTGGATGAAACTTCTTGACATTCTTGGCCAACTCGTAGTTAGGTCTAAGAATGAACCTTTCTACTTTCCCTTCACCAAGGTCCTTGTCCCATGCCTCTGTGAAGTAGTTGGAGTGCAATTCGCACCCTATTGCTTGAGCAACGAAGGAGGGAGAAATAGAAATGTTGCATCCGAAGACCTTGTTGGCAATTTCGTTTCCTTTGATCATAGCATTCGTCCAAAACTCTCTGATTAGTCGAGGAGTGATCTTCTAACGATCATTAAAGAAGCCCCTGATCCCAACAAACTCAAAGTACCTTAAGATGTTAAGACCACGCTCCTTAAGGTAGGGAATGTCAATGTAGTATTCCACGTGAACATTCCATGTGCAGGAACCTTGTGGCATGATCAGGATGTCCTCTACATCGTTGAGGTTTCGTTCTCTCCTAATTTCCAGATCAATGTTGGACGTTGAGCTGTTGGTATCTGTTGTAGACTCTAGCATGATGTCTCCAAGACGCTCATCAGAAGCTCGAGAGGATGAGGGTGAGACAGGTTGTTGGGAGGAGGAAGAACCCTTGGACAGGTTACCTTTGGCCATGGCGAGGGTTTGTGTTTAGGGTTTCTTGAAGTTCTTGGTTGTAGAGAGAATGGGTGAGAGAGATGAGTGTTTTCGAAAGCTTAGGGTATACGTTTTTGCAATAATAGTCTAGAATAGGTAATGAGTGTGCATTAAATAAGATGGTATGGTTAGGGAATGATTGAAACGACACATTAATGATAGAATTGAATGTGCGTTTTGGGCTTTAATAACTTAGAACCCAACGAATGCTTAAGTTACAAAAACATTTTCAAAAATTCACATGGTTTGGCTCATATTTTGAGCGTGAAACACGTGGCATGCACATGTCTCACTTAAGTATAATGTCAGACAATGTGTCTTTAGTTCTACTAGTGACAACATACAGTAATGAAACATTAAGTTACACAGACCATCCCAATATTTTCTCTCAAAAAGATCAGTTTGTCCTCAGTAAGGGGTTTTGTCAAAATATTTGCAAGCTGATCGTTTGTCTTGACAAATTCCAAATTAATGGTCCCCTTTTGAACATGGTCTCTTATGAAATGATGTTTTATTTCTATATGCTTGGCTTTAGAGTGCATGGTTGGATTTTTTGAAAGAGATATAGCAACAGTATTATCACAGAAGATAAGAATGTTACTCTCAAATATGTTGTAGTCCTCAAGTTGATTCTTGATCCACAAGATCTAAGAGCAGCAACTAGTAGCTTATATGTATTCTGCTTTTGTTGTTGATAGTGCTATTATTCCTTACTTCTTGCTGAGCCATGACACCATGTTGCCTCTAATGAAGTGACAACCTCCACTAGTGCTTTTTCTATCAATTTTATCTCCAACATAGTCAGCATCACAATAGCCTATCAACTTATACTCTTTCTGCCTTTTAAACCAAAGACCAAGATTAGAAGTTCCAATTAAATATCTAAATATTTTTTTAACAACAGACAAATGCACTTCCCTTGGGTCACATTGAAATTTGGAGCAAAGGAAGACGCTAAACATTATGTCTGGTCTAGATGAAGTCAAGTAGAGACCCAATCATTCCTTTGAATTGAGTGACATCTACTTTCTTTGAATTTTCATCAGGTCCAAGTGATGTTGTTGGATGCATTGGTGTTTTCATAATTTTGGCATCATTGATCTTGAACTTCTTCAAGAGTTCTTTCACATACTTGGTATGGTGTATGAAGATTCCTTTATTGGTTTGCTTGATCTGCAATCCTAAGAAGAATTTCAATTCTTCTGTCATGCTCATTTCGAACTCAGTCTACATCAATTTTGAGAACTCTTCATAGAGTTTTTCATTAGTGGCACCAAAGATGATATCATCCACATAAATTTGAGCAATAATAAAATCAAAGGAGTAGTTTTTGCGAAACAATGTAGTATCTATTTTTCCTCTTGTAAAATTGTGTTCTATTAAAAATGAATTGAGTTTTTCGTACCATGCTTTGGGAGCTTGTTTAAGACCATACAGTGCTTCGTTTAATTTAAATACATGGTCTGGAAAGATAGTACTTTCAAACCCAGGGGGTTGTTCTACATAAACTTCTTCTTTGATTACACCATTGAGGAATACACATTTTACATCCATTTGATAAAGTCTCATATTTCTATGAGCAGCAAATGAAAGCAAAATCCTAATTGCCTCAAGTCTAGCTACAAGAGCGTATGTCTCCGTATAATCAATATCTTCCTGTTGTGAGTAACCCTTGGCCACTAGTCTAGCCTTCTTCCTCACAACCTTACCATTCTCATCTAGTTTGTTTCTGAAGACCCACTTAGCACCAACAGCTTTCTTGTTGTCTAGCAGCTTCACAAGTTTTTAGACATCATTCTTTTGAAATTGGTCCAGCTCTTCTTACATTGCTTGGACCCAGCTTTCATCCTCCATGGCATTATCAATGTGCTTGGGTTCTATCTCAAATAATAAAGCTGTTTGTTGGAAGGATGATCTTGTCTTTACTGGTGCTTAAACCTCTCCAATGATCATCATTATGTTGCTGCTTTGTGGTTCTCTGACTTCATCTTCATCATTTGAGATGGTCTGATAGCGAGCAAATGATCTTGGAGCAGATGATGTGGGAGAAGACAATGATGTGCCAGACGTAGAAGGTGGTGTATCAGAATATTCTGGTCTTTGTTATTGTATCTTCTAGTCTGATATCTACAAATGAGTCTTGTAACTCTGATAGTTTCCTATTAGGTTAAGTGTCATTAAACCTCACATGAATGGCTTCTTCAACATTTTTGGTTCTAGAGTTAAGCACTCTATATGCCTTAGATGTTTCAGAATATCCAAGTAAAATGTTTGTATCACACTTCGAATCAAACTTACCCAAATTGTCTTTTGTGTTAAGAATGAAACATTGACATCCAAAGGGATGGAAGTATGATATGTTGGGTTTCCTTCCTTTCCACAATTCATATGGAGTATTTTTTATAATAGGCCTAATATAAATTCTGGTTTGCAAATAACAAGAAGTATTTACAACTTCTACCCAGAAGTGCTTAGGAGTTAAGTTATCATTCAACATGGTTTTGGCCATCTCTTGTAATGACCTGTTCTTCCTCTCAACAACATCGTTTTGCTGTGGTGTTCTAGGTGTCGAGAAGTTATGAAGAATTCCATTCTCTTCACTAAACCTTTGAAAACTTTTGTTTTCGAACTCTCCTCCATGGTCACCTTTGATAGAAGTTATACATACCTTTTTTTCATTTTGAACACGTTTGCAAAATTTATAGAATTCCTTAAAAGTCTCATCCTTGTGAGTGAGGAATATAACCCATGTCCATCTAGAATAGTCATCAACTATCACCAGTCCATATCTCTTCCCTCTAAAAGAGGTTGTTCTTGTTGGACCAAAGAAATCAATATGTAACAGATCTAATGGTCTGGAAGTGGAAATAGTGTTTTTACTTTTAAAAGAGGTTTTCACCTATTTCCCTTTCTGACAAACCTCACTAAGTAAGTCATCTTTATATGACATTGTTGGCAATCCTCTTACAAGGATATATCTTTGCAGTTTTGAAATTAATCTCAAACTTGCAAGGTCAAGCTTCTTATGCCATAACCAGTGACTTTCTTTGATAGACAATAAACATGATACATTTTGATCCTTTAGTTCACCAAGGTTAATCTTATAAAGATTGTCTTGTCTCTTTGCAGAGAAGAGATGTAAACCATTAAAGTCTTTGACTATGCATGATTCCTTGTTGAAGGAAACATCATATCCACTATCGCAAAATTGACTTATGCTTAGTAGATTGTGTTTTAGCCCTTCAACAAATAACACATTCTCAATAGAGAGACTAGGAGGAATACCTATCTTACCAGTACCCCTGATTCTCCCTTTCTGATTACCTCCAAAAGTGACTATACCACCATGCATTGGTGTCAGGTCTAGGAACATACACCTTGCACTTGTCATGTGATGTGAGCAGCCACTGTCCAAGTACCATGATTGGTGTTTGTTTCCTTCCATCAAGGACATCTGCAACAGGAATTATTTTGTTTTTAGGTACTCATTCTTTTGGGTCCTTTGGTGTTAGTCTTAGAAGCAAATGATTTGCTTCTTGTAGGCAATTTCTTGCTTTTGGACTTTACATGTCCATTTTCAGAATGTGATCTACTGGAAGAAGCTTTCTTCTTAGTTGCTTCTTTCTTTCCTATGAATCCAAGGCTAGATTTTTCATTTGGATGTTTGTTGTATGAAAGAATTTTCTTTAAATTTCCAGACCCCTGACAAATTTGCTTAGAGTGCTCTTGAGAGATGCAACTTCTTTGCATAATTGAGCAATTTCACCTTGTTTAATTCAGTAGTTTCCTTAATCTGTGTTGTTCCTTTTCTATCTAGAGTTCACTTTTGATTTTAATTAAGCATTAGTGATCAATGGTTAGTTTTTAAAAATCATCTATTAGAGCATTACTAGTTGTGACCAATGTAGAACATTTGTCAGATAGCTTAGTGAATGAAGACCTAAGTTCTGCATGCTCTTTTAAGAGTTTTCTTAATTTCTTTTTCATAGATAAGTAGGCTTTTGAAAGAATGGATGAATTAGAAAGAAGTTCTTGATAAGCTTCTTGAAGAGAGATAAGATCATTAAGGTCTACTTCTTGTTCTTCACCTTCTAAAGCCTTGAACCTAGACGTAGAGGATGTGTTGTTTGGTGCATTCTAACCATCAAATGCAAATGATGTGGAGGTTGCGTCTACCATCAGACAGAGATTAGCTTCCTCATCTGATGCTTCAAAACCTTCTTCATTAGTTGAATCACCTAGATCTTTCCATGTGGACATCAGTCCTTTCTTCTTCTTTGGAAATCTCCTATTGACCTTTTCTTTTCCTTTGCTGAGCTTTTGACATTCAGACTTGAAGTGTCTAGGCTTCTTACATTCATAGTAGACGATAGGATTCTTCTCTTTCTTCTCATAGTCTGTTGAATATTTCTTGTTGTAGTTCTTCCATCTCGAACCACCTTTCTTTCTTCACATCTTTTGGATTCTTCTTGAGATAAAGGATAGCTCATCATCTTCTCCTGACTCTTCTTCACTTAAAGAGGTGGATTCTACTTCTGATTCTTTTGCTTTTAGAGCTTTGGTGGTCCGTCCTTTGGGTGGCTTGGAAGACTAATTCTTTGATGAAGATGACTCTTTAGGTGTTGTTTGATTTGGCTTATGAGCTTTCAAAGCTAGAGACTTGCCCTTTTTCAACTTGGCATCTCCTTGCAGCTCTTGCTCATGCAGCATTAGAATTCCCACGAGCTCTTCGAGGGGCATATGGTCTAAGTCTTTAGAAGCTCTAATGGCTGTGACCTGAGGTCTCCATTGTCAGGGCAAGCTGCGAAGGATTTTGTCAACATACTCGAAATTTTTGAAACTTTTACCAGGGTTTCGAAGCTCATTTAAAATAGTTTGAAATCTAGACATCATACTAGCTATGGTTTCATTTTCTTCCATAGCAAAGAGTTCATATTATCTGGTGAGAACACTTACCTTGTTTCTTTTTACCTATGAGGATCCTTCATAAGTTATTATGAATGTGTCCCATATGTCCTTGGAGGATTTGAATTGGCTTATCTTTCTGTGCTCAATTTCTGAGATGCATGCATGTATTGCATTTCTTGCTCTTGAGTTGAGGACGAATATGTTCTATTGTGCCTCAGTCCATTGTTCTTTTGGAATCTCAATTCCACTTTCATCAAATGGAATGTAGTCTCCATTTTCTACAACATCTAGCATGTTTATATGACATGACTCAAAGTATGTCTCCATTCTTTGTCTCTAGTGTGTGAAGTTTTCACCTTTAAAGATTGGAGGTTTGTGTAGACCCTTCCCCATCCTTGTGTAGGATCTTTAACTCTATATCTATGAAGATAGTTATCAAAGACCTAGCTCTGATACCAACTAAAATACACAAGAACACATTAGAAGGGGGAGTTGAATAGTGGGTTAGAAAACTTTCTCGTAAACACTATTAGTTCACAAATTGCTTTCTTGGATATATGTAAGTTTAAACCAGCAAATATATCCTTGCAAAGCAAAGTTTTGAAAACCTTTCCAAAAGAGCACAGTAAGCAAGATGAATATATGTAATCACAAGACAGCAAATGAAAGCTTGTTTTTACTGGTTCACTCAACTTGAGCTACGTTCAGTTCTCCTTTAACAACTGTTAAAGGGTTCCACTATAATCAACTGATTACAAAACAAGTATTCTTTATTACCACTTTTGACTATAAGTATTCTCTATGCCACTACTAGCTACAAGTATTCTAAACCACTTCTAGTTATAAGTATGAATCTCCCCCTAAGATTATACTTCCCAAGTATTCTTTTATCACTAAGCCACTCATGGCTTTCTATACAAATATGTATAAGATTCAGATAACTCTCAAAAAGAGAATTTGAACAAGTGTTGAATCTATGTGAGCTTGTAGAGGATGGATACTCTCTTTTCTCTCAGCTCATGTCTCCCACTGGGTTTTTCTCAAAGTACATTGCTTGTTTTTCAGATTGCTTTGAATGATTTCGTTTTCGTTCATTAGTCTTCTCATTGCATGGAAGCATCTTTATATAGTGAGCTCCATGCATTTGAACGTTGGAGAAGATAGGTTTCCGTTGTCTCATAGAAGAGTGTTGAAGTTGCTTTGACTGTGCTTGATGTGACTGGAGCAGGTTTCTGTCTCTGTCACAGTTGGCTTTTAGCTTAAGGTATGCATCTCAATGTTGATTAGTCTTTTGGATGTACCTACACACTTCGCACAATTCAAGACATGCAAGAAGATACGAGAAATAGAAGAAAGTAAGATAAAAAAAGTATCTCATTTTCTTTTTGTAACAACAGTGCCTTTATTTGTGTAAAGATTTAATTATAAGCACATATTCCTTAGCACATTTGACAGATCAGGTTCTGTTCCTGCACAGACAGCGTCTGGATTAACAGACTTAATCTGGTCTGACTAAGCATGGTTTGTTCCTGCACAGACAACGTCTGGCTTAAACATAGTCTAATCTAATTACGCATGGTCTGCAATGAAAGACATGGTCTGTCCTAGCTTCAGACATCGTTTGGCCTGACTTAATCATTGTCTTTCTTGACTTTGCCTTGTCTGACTTGTTAGGATTAGCCAGTTACAATCAAGGGGGGGGGGGGGGGGGTGAATTGATTCAACATTAAATGCCAAATTCTTTTCCTAATAAAAGACCACTCTTGAAGTTTTGATAAAAACATTTTCAGAGAATGTGATATTGAATAAATAAACCAAAAAACAACCTCAGCTTATGATAGAATTGATTAGAACAAATAAACTTGATAAAGATCAAAATCTGAATTCAAAGAGTTTAAGAGATAGAGAGAATGAGCCTATTGATTTTATACTGGTTCGATCAACTACCGATCTACATCCAATTCTCCCTTTCACCAAGGGGTTCCACTATGAATTTGATTACATACATCATGCATACACAATTCGCAGCAAATCCTGAATCACAACCTGAAACAAGAACCTATAAAACTGAATGTGAAAAACACCATTCACCATTCAATTTCTAAACACTAGAACAACACAATTCTAGAAACAAAGATTAGAAACACAATTCTAATTCCAACACAACATCTAGGAACGAAATTCCTACAATGCAAATCAAACAAGATTAATAAAAAGATTCAAGAACGAAAACACTTTTGTGTGCTAATATAGCTAATGTAAGGTCAGGTGAGAAACTCCAATGTGAGTAAGTTTAGCTGACAAGAACAAGCATTTGAATCACCTCAGTTCATAAAAGAACAAGAGAGGAATATAGTTATATAGGCTCAGAGGTTTAATCTCAAAAAGGTTTAGCAGTAAGAACAAGAATGAGTTTTTTCTGAAACTCAAGAGATTAAGAGATGTGCAGAAAAGCAAAGAGCAAACTTTAGAGCAATATCAAATTTAAAAATCAAATCAAAGGATTTGGATTTTTGACAAATGAAAGAATGAAAAGATATTTTGAATATTGGTCTTTCTGCACAGAATGTTGTGGGTTCAAATATATAGGATGGGTCAAAAAGATTCGGAATTAGTTAGACAAAGAATGAATCTTGAGAATCTTTCAAAATAACCGTTATACCAAATATAATCGATTCTAGTAAAGGTGTAATCGGGATATCTAAGGATGATTTAAACTTGCTGTCATATATTGTAATCGATTGCAGTAGACTTGTAATCGATTGCAAATGAGATAGAGCCAATTCTAAGTTTTAGGGATTGTCTTATAATCGATTATTGATCGATGGTAATCGATTGCAATTGAAACAGATCAATATCTGAAATCTAAAAACAGCATTGTAATCGATTGCCACTTGTTGGTAATCAATTAACCCGATACGAAAGATGGTTCAAAACTAATTTGACCATTTGGTAATCGATTCCCACAATGTGCAATCAATTGCAATTTCTTAGAATTAGTTTCTAAGAAAGCAAATCATCTAGTGATGCTAGAAATAATAGAAAATAGAACAGATCAAACATCTAGCATGAAAAAAACATATCTAGCTTAGTCTATAACAAACAATACAATGTCATCATCCATACATGTTATGGTATAAAATAGAAAATACTAGACTAAGAGAACGGAGAAGACTTAAGGTATGAAGATACCAAAAATCTAAGTGAATAGGCGTCAATCTTCATGACCATGTTCCATACATGGTTTGGTCTAATACGTATGCATAGTCTGGTCCTAGACTTGTGTTGTCTGTCCTAAGGCTTCACATAGTCTGTCTGAGACTGTTGTATGGTCTAGTCTTAGACTTTGCATGAGTCTTTCCAAGACTTAGCATAGTCTGTTCCAGAGCTTATTTTAGTCTGATTACACTTTATTATTTGTTACGAGTTATCAGACATTTAAGACAAAAGTGAGATTTTGAGTGATTATACCATTGTCTATTCTCACTTTGATATCCTAAAATCACTTAGTCTAAAATCATTAGTTGATCAAATATTATCACATTTGTTATCATCAAAACTTATCAAAGTATTAGTGGTCAGACATCATCAAATGTCTTGATTCTAACATTTGATGTTGTTAGTTCCTATAATGAAATACTGCAAACAACACGTGGTACAAAATGAAAATTAATTGAGAATTCAGGCACTTTATGGCACAAGCATTTAGGCCATATCTCTAAACAGAGAATTCAGAAACTTGTGTTGAATGAAATTCTTGGTCCATTGGATTTATCAGACTTTGATGTCTATGTCAAATGCATAAAGGGAAAATGAACAAACATAAGGAAATTAGGTGTCGAAAGAGCTAAGAACATCTTAGAACTAATACATACTGATATTTGTGGTCCATTCCCTTCGATTTTTTGGAATGGACAATAATATTTTATTACGTGTTAGAACCAAGATATTTGATGATGTCTAACCCCTAATACCTTGATAGGTTTTGATGATAACAAATGTGATAATATTTGATCAACTAATGATTTCAGATTAAGTGATTTTAAGAAATAAAGTAAGAACAGACAATGGTAACATTGAAGAAATAATTTATATGGTGCGACCAAAAAAATTTGTGTTAGGTGACCAAAAGTCTATGGTGTGCAAGCTAAAGAAATCCATCTATGGTCTCAAGCAAGCTTCCCATCAATGGTATTACAAGTTCCATCAAGTCATTACCTCATATGGTTTTGAGGCAAATGTGTTTGATGATTGTATATATCACAAGTTTAGTGCGAGTAAATACATATTCTTGGTATTATATGTCAATGATATATTGGTTGCTAGTAGCGATATAGGCTTCTTACATGAGACTAAGAGATTTCTAACGAAAAATTCCAAAATGAAATATTTTGGGGAAGCCTCTTTTGTGTTAGGTATAAAGATACTAAGAGATCACTCTCAAAGTATCCTAAAGCTATCACAAGAGAGTTATATCGATAAGGTTCTAGATAGATTCGGCATGAAAGATAGTAATCCAAGAGATACCCCTATAGCTAAAGGAGACAAATTCAATCTCAAACAATGCCCCAGTAATGACCTTTAAAGAACTGAGATGCAAAAGATTCCCTACTCATCAACTATAGGAAGTCTGATGTACGCTCAACTTTGTATTCGTCCTAACATAACCTTTATCGTGGGAGTCTTGGGCAGATACTTGAGAGTAATCCTAGAATACAACACTAGAAAGCAACAAAATGCGTGATGCATTACTAAAAAAGAATAAAAGGTTACACGATTATCAAAAATCTAATCATCTAGAGATCATTAGGTACTCAGACTCTGATTTTGCTAGATGTCAAGATAGAAAATGCTCCACTTCTAGATACATATTTATGTTGGTTGGAGGAGCTATCTCTTGGAAGTCTATTAAACAGACTTTGATAGCTTCTTCAACGATGGTTGCAGAGTTTGTTGCTTGTTTTGAGGCATCCAACTACGAAATATGACTGTGAAACTTTGTCATTAGTCTACGAGTGGTCGATCACATTGAAAGACCATTGAAAATTTACTAACAGTTCATTACTCCAACAATAATAAGAGTGCAACCAAGTCAAAATTCATTGACATCAAGTTTCTAGTTGTTAAGGAAAGAGTTCAGAATAAACAGATTTGTATAGAACATATAAGGACTCATTCCATGCTAGCTGATCCACTTACTAAAAGTTTGGTACCTAAAGTTTTTCATGAGCACACTACTCATAGGGGTGTAATTCCTGATAGTGCCTTAGTTTAGTAGGAGTCTTGCTTATATTTTATATCTTATAGTTTTCAAACATTTTGTTGTTTGGATTTTCTACAAAAATAAAGTTGATGTTTATCATCTTATTATGAACTTGTGTTATGTTTTATATACAATTTTTGTTGCATTTGGATTGATCTCTACAAAGAATAAAGTTTGGACTAATTGAAAATAAACATGATTAAGATCACATGACATGTTATTTTCATACCACTTATCCATGTTTGATCTATGTCATCAAGTATAAGTAACAATGGTGATCATTGTGGCTTAGTCACGTTGAATTTGTGACGAAAATCACAGTAGTTCCTTGTTGTTATATGAGATAGACTAGATTATTAAAAGGGAGTCTAAAAGTGAATAATGTATAGTTGTACGCCTAAAGAACTTTGTGGTATAAATGTCTAAGGTTAATATGAAGTCCAAGTGGGAGATTGTTAAGAATTTATTTATTCCTAATTAATTAATATGAACTAAGTATTAATTTATAACATTTATATTAGTTATTTACATTTAGAGAGGCTCAATTTAAGTGATCTAATTTAGAGAGCCCTAGACTGTCCATAGAAAAATAATATGAAATTAATTAGTGAATTACCAGTTTCACCCATTGGGAAATAATGAGAATTCTAATCGGTTAGAAACGTAAAGCACAATTATGATCCCCAACACACAAAATCAAAAATAGTTTTTCTCCTCTCCCCATTTGAAGAGAAAATGAAAGTCCCATAAGGAGCAATAATCGATTGGTTTTGGTGTGTAGGACTTGTTTTCGTAAGTTGTCAAACTCATACTTAGTAAGGGGTGGGAGTGATGATTGTAGGTGGGTTTGACCTATGTAGGGATGGCAATGGGTAGGGTACTATAGTACCCATCCTCATATCCACGTTTAAAAAAAGTACTCGTCCCCGGCCCTATACCCGTGTGGGTAGCAATTTCAATCCTCATCCCCATACCCTTTAGGTACCTATATACTCATATCCTCACCCGCAACTCGCACTTTCCATATATATAAAATTGAAAATCATAAAAAAAACAAAAAAACTCATAATATTAAAATCAAACAAACATTGATTTATCAAAACTTAGGTTATAAATAAATAACATTACAAAAATAATCATCCAACATAAAAATTATAAATGTTCTAATCTAAACAAAAACACTAATTAGACAAGAAAAACTAATATATTTTTAAAACTAATTAGTTTATAATTATATATTAAAAATTAAAAATAAAACACAAATAGATATAGTATTTTGACTTCATCATCCAAATCAATTTCTTCATATTTTGCAAATGCTTATCTCCATAGTTTTTATATTGCTTTGAATCACTAATATAAATAGAAATTAAAACATGATAGAATATCAAAATTAATATATAAAAAGAATAATTAAAATAATAAATAGATAATTAAACAACTTTAATTGAATAATTTAAATAATAAAATTATAATTATATTAATTAATATGTATATATATAAGGTGCGGGGCAAGGTGGGTACTATAATACTCGTACCTGCATCCATACCCATCCCCGTGAGATTTTGCAAGTAAATACTCGCCCCATTCCCATCCCCATTGTGTGGATTATTACCATACCCGCGTATGAGTATTTTTGCGGATGCCCATAGGATTTTGGTCCATATTGTCATCCTAGACCTATGTAATGTAATTGCTAATTATGTAAGTCTCATTATGTATTGTTAAACAAAATGTTTTGCCTTATCTAAAAACAAAATCATACTTTTGTTTTTACACAATAAAAATAAAAATAATTACTTAATTAGGATTATGTTTATATGCACTTATGATGTCAATGATGCTATAGATAGAAAGCTTGTACTCAGCGATGGATCTAGAAATTTAGGTAAGAGGATTAGAATTTTTTTTCAAACATTGAAGATAAAATTTTGAAAAAAAAATATTTAATGTAAAATTTATTAAAAAAAATACAAAAAATGGGTATAAATTGCCAATTTTTTTAAAAAATTGAGAGTAAAATATGCAATCATGTGATGTAAGGATAAAATGATAAAGTCAAATTTGCAAGATTTTAAAAAATTGAAGATAAAAAGTGTCAAATTATTTTGTTAAGAGTAAAACTTGCCAAAATAAAAATGTAATTAAACCAAATATTTATTATTAATTGTAAGTATAACACTAAGATATGATCTACTAAATAAATACTAACTTAAAAGCCTAATTTTTTAATAATTTTTTCTTTATTAATATTTTTTATTTTATTTTATATATATATATATATAACAATAAATAAAAGCGATACCACTTTTAGTAACTGCTCTTTCGTTTCCACTTTTATTAGACAATTTTATTCTTAAATAATATTGAATTCCTTTCGTTTGATATTTTTATCAAATGATAAAATAGAAAAAAATGAAAAAATAAATAAATAAAAAATACACACACAAAATTAATCCACTAATAAAATAACTACTCCACTTTCTTAAAGGTGAACATACATTATAACTACTCCACTAACAAAATAAGATAAAATGAAATAAAAAAAAATTAAAATACACCATTAACAATATAACTACCCCACTTTGGTTTGAGTGGTTACTAGACTTGGTCCCTCAAACCTATTTTTTTTTTCTTCTTTTAGTTTTCTAAAATTAAATTTTTGGTATTCTTTTAGTTTTATTCTCATGAAAGACTCTTATCTTTTTAGTTGATAGTCATTCATTATATGTTTCTTACTTTTGATGTTAAGTGTATTTAGTAATAACTCAACAATAAAGCTTAAAAGAATACGAAATCAATGAAAACATGCAAAGCATGCACTACATCAATGGAAGCATGTAAAAAGAGTTTATGAAATCCCCCAAAGTTACAAGTTAATAAAATAGAATAATTTCTTTTATTCCATTTTTCCTCTTTCTCCTTCTTCTATAATATCTTTTGATTTCCTTCATTTTTTTAGTGTTTTATTGCATTTTTTTGTTTTTTTTTTTATCATTTTTCTTCCCCTATGTTATTATTTTTATGTCCATTCTAATTTTTGTTTAAAAAAAAAGTTCCACTTGCAACTTTTTTCTTTTGTTTTCTTTTTCTTTAGCAATTTAAAAATAACAATTTTTTTTTAAACTTCACACTTAAAACGCAAACAAAACTTATTTAAAAACAACCATTTTCTTTATTTAACTTTAAAAAAAATTGCTTTTATTTTTTTACAATTTTTTTTAATGTTTGTGTTGCTTCTTGATAAAATTTTTTTTTCTTGATTTATATATTTATTACATTTGAGTCTATCCCTTTTTGAAAAGCAAATTTACATCACATTTATTTTTTATTTTCTAAGAAAATATTTTTTTTTAATTTTTTTTTTTATCATAGATGGTTACAAAGTATAATCTTGAATTATGAGTAGTTTTACAAGGACAATTTTAAAAACAATTTAAGTTGTAAAAAAAGAACAAATATTTTACAAATTAAAAAAAAACTGTTTTGTTTTTTGAAACCAACCATTTTTTATTTAAAAATTAAAACTAGCCCACTATATTTTTTTAGTTTTTTTTTTTATCTTTGTTGTATTTTATAAAAGTAAAAATCATTGTTTTATCTAAAAATTCAATTTAATTTTAAAAATTAAAAAACATAAGTCATATTTAAAACTTCCTTTAAGATTATGGTATCTTTCAAAACTTTTTTTTTCATACTTTTAGTTATATTTGTCATATTTTTTAAATAATATATTTTTCTCACACACACGCATATATGTGTGTGTGTGTGATTCTTTTGTTGAAATTATGATTATTTGTTTAATTGTATTGTATATATTTGTTTTTTAAAGTTATGTTATTTCTCTTATTATTTTTTCTTAATTACATATAATTATACTATCTCTTTCTTTGTTTTATTTATATTCATTTTTTCTCTCTTAATAAATGAAATGTATATGCAAATTAATGATAATTAATATAGTCTACAATTTTTATTTTTTATTGTAATTGATGTTTTAAAGTGAGGAATATGATGAAGATGAATACATTCAATTATTAAGTTTTCAAGTGTAGGCTAATAGATACAAATGAAGTACTATTACAATAATATGATTTGTATATTATTTTGTGTGTTTATATATATTGTTTTAAACAAAACTCATTCATATGTGAGAATATAATAGAACAATGCGATAATATATTATCTTTTTTTATTGTTTGCATCTCTATTTTCTTTGATGTTTCTTGGTTTACATATTCTTTTAATTCTTTTTTTGATATTATTGTTATTAATTTAATTTTCTTATTAAATGTTTGACTTTTTTTTTTATTGAGATAAGGTTATATGGAATGGATAATAATAGAATTAAAATTTAGGAATTCAATAATTTTTCAATAATGCGGACACTTTTTAAAGATTAGAGTCTTAATTTAAAAAATTAACAAAAAATAGTGAGGTAATTGAAAATTTTAAATTGAAAAAAATATGACAATTTTTAAATAGTACATTGAAATTTTAAACAAAAATAATAAAGTAATGAGATAATTTGAAATTTTTAAATTTTAAAAAAAGATGTTTTCTTATAGATAATTTATGAAAGTGATTTAACTATGTGTACAAAAAAAATTATTTATAAAATTTTTACATAAATATTAATAGATAATTACTAAAAATAATTTAAAGGATTATTTTAAATATAAAAAAAAATTCAACATAATAAAATATAAAAAAGTAATAAAAAACGTATATGCTTCCATTAATATATATAAGGGAACGAAGGAGAGGGCTCAACTGCTCAAGCCCCCTTACCCTCCCCCTAAATCTGTCGCTGCTTGTACTTGAATGTTTTTTTATTTTTGCTGGACTAGATTCTTTGTAACAACTATACTCCTGTTTGACTATTTCTTATGGCCTTCAGGTATTATATATAATATTACTTGACTTATTCAATATAAACAAAAATTAGGAATACGTGTATATGTATATGACTTCTCTCACTTTTCGGGATAATATATATAATTTCCGGAACTATGTTTATTGTTTTAAAATATAGTTATGGAAAATAAATTTAAGAATTTATATAAATTGTTCCAAAAAATAAATTTCTATAATTTTTTCCTATCTCATGACAAACTTATTTAATTTTTAATTTAATTTTTATTTTATGTGAACATGAAATACCATTTTATTAAGATGCCCGAGGCAATGGATATACCAATTGATGGAGAACAAAATAAGAATGTTGACTGAAGTGAGGCATTCAACAGTATAGGGGTAAGTGAATCATCAATTAATTTTGTTAAGTTGTGACCATATATGACCATGAAAATCTAAAATTATATTGTATATTTTTAGGTTTTTCCTTCTTAGGATAATATGTTGAATTGGGATCGACATATTGCATATGAGAATGGATTTGTTTTTTTATCATATTTCGGTCAGACACATATACAAGAGACGATAAAAGGAAGACATTTGTAATTATGACCTGTGATAGAAGTGAAAAATATAGAAAACCACACAAGAATGCATTATCCAAGGTGACGGGTACAAAAAAGTATGAATATCCCTTTAGGCTAAGGGGAACATGTTCAAAAAAGGCCGAAGGATGAATTGTTAAGGTAATGTGTGGTTGTCACCACAATTTCGGTTCATTATAGTTCTCACGAAAGTGACTCTCATAATACGATGTTTCTTTTCTCCTTATAGCTGGTTTCACCCTCCACTCTTCCCTTAGCCGCACCTCCAACACCCTTCTCACCCCTTACACCCTCTCTCTTTCATCCTTGACACCATACTCAGCCATACACAAACTTCAATTCTTTTGCTTTGGCAACAATAGTTGGACTTCACTTCAAAAGAAATAAACAAACCATAAGCATAAAGAAAACTTTCATCGGAACAAGGCAACTTAAGAAACAAAAGCTCCGTTGAGTTGGTCAACTTAAGAAACAAAATTAATTAGCGCAAATATAGTGTTAATTAACAATGTCTAAAATTTTATATTTCTCCATAGTTACATAATCACGCTGTATATTTTTTATGCTAATTTTTTAAATTGTTGGTTTCAAAGAAATTATATTCAATACTATTATTTCAAGAAATAATTTTTTATTAATGAAACTTGTGCTTCCTTATAGCATCTTCAATGAGATGCTTAATGGGTTACTTAAATTTAAGCAACATTAGTTAACTTATTTTTACCATTGCAACATATGACATGACCTTGTTTATATAAGCACAGTTACTTGTATAAACAACTTTTGCATAATAAAATTAAGTCATAAATATATCATCACAATTACATCAAACACTTACTTTAACAACCTTAGTATTAAAGTTAATTTCTTTATAGATGTAAAATTGTAAGGTCACCAAAATAATATAAGTCATTCATATAAACAACCATACATGGTAATGCTCTTACTCTATATTATTGGTTTAAATATGTTTTTATATGGTAATATACATCATTTTTTCATATTACTACTTAAACTATTTTTTTTTTCATTTAATTACTTTTTTATTTTAAAATTTTGATTTTGCTACCTGTCATTAATCAAATACGTTTAAGTGTTGACGTGACAAACAGATATAATGTATCAGAAATGACACATCATCATTTATAAAATAATATTTTTGTTTACTTTATACTTAATTTCACTTTTTTCATCCCATTTTTCAAAATTTACTTTTTATATCTTTTATTTTACTTCGAGCACTCTAAAATTTATTTTATAAATGAAAATATCATATCGTTGGCTTGACACTCCTACTAGCATATTATCTCTTAATGAACGGCCTATTTAATAACAAGTAACAAAATGAAAATTTTAAAATAAAAAAAAGTAACCAAATGAAAAAAAAAATAATTTAGATAATAATCTAAAAAATGATATATTACCAATAAGAAAAACATATTTAAGCCATTAAAATTTGAAGATTAAATTTTAATTTGTAGATTTCAAATTTTAATTTTCATACTTTAAAATTCAAAATTGTTTTTTTATTTGACATCTTAATTTTTTTTAAAAATATAAATTTTAAATTTTAAATATTTGTAAATTTTATTTATTAAATATCTCTCTTATTTATTAAATATATTCATTTCCTATAATATTTTTCTCCGAAATATTTATTATTTTGACTGAAAGTCTGAAAGTGAGAGTTTATTGTTGAAAAAAAAAAAAGGGCAAACATAGTTATTATTTTGAAAGATTAATTAATAATATATTAATCTAAATTAAACATAAGTCATAAGTTACTTTTTTTTTTTACATCGTATTAGTTATTCTTATTGTGTTTAATGTTTGAACAAGTTAAAAAAACGTTATTATAAAAAAATAATTTAAATAAGTTTTGAATCTCTAAAAAATACTTATTTTTTAGTTTAAGTTGCTGAATTTTTTTCGTGTTGTTATGAATTCTTGATAAAAAAAAATTTTGTTTTAAATTCCTATCAATTACGTGATATATTTTCAACCGTTAGTTTAGTGATGACGTAATATCATCTAAACATAAATTAATGTTTAGGATGATATCATATCAAAAAGAAAAATAAAAATTTATTAGGGATCCATAAAAAAAAAATAATAACTCAAACTAAAAAATTGCTATTAATTCAAAACTTATGTAAGCCTAAATAAATTCTCTATTTATAACATTGAATAGAATTTGTTTTTGGTGCTTACTTCGGTATCGTCATTGATAAACGAGTATAGTATTTTTGAAGTATATTTTTTTTAAAATAAGAATGACTTTTTATATAAATTTTAAAATAATAAATTTATTTTTATAAATATAATTAAATTATTAATAAAAAAAAATATAATTAAAATATTCAAATTTTATTTTAGATAATATATCGAAAAAAAGAGAAATTGTCAATCCATAAGTAATAACAATCCCGTCGTGACAACCTTCATTCTTTTTCTTTATTTCATTTTTCCTCCATAGTCACTGCCGTCCACTATCACATCTCCACTGTGATAGAAAAATATGTGAATAATATTTTTAAAATAAGCAACACTTATCAATGAGAATAAATCAAACTTTAACACATTAAAAATTTGTGTTCAAGGCAAATAGCAAAAACATCACCACACACAAACTTATTAGGACAAAGCGTTCCACCAGAATTCCACACCACCCAATTGGGTGGTGGTAGTGGCGGTGATGGTGGTGGCAGTGGGGGTGAGGTGGTGGCGATGGTAGCAAGGTAGTGGTAAAGGTGGCGGGACGGTGCGGTTAAAGCTGTGTAGTGTGGTCAATAATTTGATCTGCAATCGTTGTAAAAAAAATATTTTTCAAATCAAAATAAAAGTTTCAAATTTTACCGATTAGTCCAGAATTCTTTAGTAAATATTTCAACTTTTTAAGTTATATTTACAAAATATTAAAATTATAAAGGTGTCTACTTGGGTATCATCATTGATAAATGGGTACAGTACCTTCCGAAGTATATTTTTTAAAACTTAAAAATAAGAAGAACTTTTATATAAATTTTAAAATAATAAATCTATTTTTATAAATATAATTAAATTATTAATAAAAAAAATATAATTAAAATATTTAGATTTTATTTTAGATAATTTATCAAAAAAAGAGAAATCGTCGACCCATCAGCAATAACAACCCCGACCTGCCGTGACAACCCTCCTACTTCTTCTTTCTCTCATTTTTCCTCCATAGCCACCACCATCCACCATCACATCCTCACTGTGATAGGAAAATATGTGAACAACATTTTTAGAACAAGCAACACCTGAAATATCAATGAGGATAAATCAAACTTTAACATCTTGCAAATTTGTGTTCAAGACAAAGAGCAAAAACATCACCACACAAAAAAACTCATTAGATCATAATACAAAGTTATTGAGAATAATCTTCTTGACCAACAACAGAAATCGACTAACTTCAATATTAAGCTATGAGATGAATTTTAAGTGTGAGAATTTTAAGAGTAGAGAATTTAAAGTAAGAACCTAACACCATAAGTTTTGAAATGAATCCTCTCATTCATTATTCTTCAATGTCAACACTACAGGTGTTATATACAACATTCCCTAGGAGTAGAAATCAGATTTTACTATAACAAAATTTTAACAGCTAAAAATATTCTAATTACTAATTGATTTCTAGCAAATCAAGAAATGCACAAACTTGATCAGAAAATGCACAAACTTCTATACATGTTACTAAACCAGCAATTCTCCACCTTAACATGTACTAGACATTACATATAAGAAATTTGATCTAAGTATGTTGTTCCTCTTGACTGATCACCAAAATCTTATTCAAGCAGTAGGTAAACTTATTACCTGGTAACACCTTAGTCAACATATTTGCAAGGTTCTCTTCAGTAGCTATCTTCTCCATCCTAACTTGGCCTTGAGCAATCACATCCCTGATGAAGTGAAGCTTGACATTTATGTGTTTGGATTTGTTGTGAAACACTTAGTTCTTGGCTAGATGAATTGTACTTTGGTTGTCACAAAAAATTGAGATAGTTGTTTGTTCAAGCCCCAATTCATTAATCAATCCCCTCAACCACAGAGATTCTTTCATAGCTTCAGTTGCAACAATAAACTCAGTTTCAGTAGTGGATAAAGCTACTACTAACTACAAGTTTGAATACGAAAGCACTTAGAGACTTCCTTGTGTCAATGCTTCCTGCATAGTCAGCATCAACATAGCCAATTAGCCCTTCCCTGACTTGGTCTCCACCATAGAATTTGAGCCCTATCCCTAGTGTCCCTTTGATGTACCTTAGAATCCATTTAAGAGCATGCCAATGATCCTTTCCAGGATTTGCCATAAATCTGCTTACAACACTTATGGCATGTGCCAGGTTAGGTCTGGTGCATATCAATGCATACATTAGGCTTCCAACTACATTAACATAGGGTATTTTCTTCATAAACCTACACTCTTCATCTGTCTTAGGAGCTTGATCTAAAGATAACTTGAAGTGTGCAACTATGGGGTGATGATAGGTTTTGCATCAGACATAGCAAACCTTTGTAGGACCTTCTCCAAATATTTTTTTTGAGATAGGAATAATTCCTTTTTGTGTCTATTTTTGAAGATATCCACTCCAAGGATTTTCTTTGCCTTTCCTAGATCCTTCATATCAAACTCTTTGCTTAGTTGGGCCTTAACTTTGTTGATCTCCTCAATGTTTTGACTAGCAATTAACATATCATCTACATATAAGAGTAGGTAGAGATAGTCCTTACTAGGCAGGCATTTGAAGTACACAACTGTCATGATTGCTTTTAGTGAACCCACACTTCATCATACAATCATGAAATCTCTTATTCCATTGCTTAGGTGATTGTTTCAAGCCATATAGTGACTTCTTCAATAGACAAACTTTACCTTCTTGTCCCTTGTCAATAAAGCCTTGTGGTTACTGCATCAAGATCCTTTCTTCAAGGTCACCATGAAGGAATGCAGTTTTGACATCCATTTGTTCCAACTCTAAGTTGAGTTGAGTGATAATGGATAGCATCATTCAAATAGAGGTGTGCTTGACCACTAGGGAGAAGATCTCATTGTAGTCAACACCCTCCTTTTGAGTGAATCCTCTAGCAACTAGCCTGGCCTTATAATTTGCTGGTTCAACACCTGATATTCCTTCCTTTCTCTTGAACAACCACTTGCTTCTTACAATCTTGCTATTTTTAGGCATGTCAATCAGTTCCCATGTGTGATTAGAATTTAGAAAGTTTACCTCTTCAGTCATGGCTTGCAGCCATTTTTCTTTGTCATTGCACCTGATGGCATCTACATAGGTCAAAGGTTCATGTTGATCAATGTCTTCAACAATTGTTAAAGCAAAGGCAGTGAGGTCTGCAAAACCATATCTTTGAGTGGGTTTGCTTTGCCTTTTCTACCTGTCCCTCACCAATTGATAGTTATTTAAGTTTTCAGTTTCAGAATCAGAATCAGAACTTAATTCTGATTCAACATGGCCCTTCTTAGCACCTAAAGTGCCCTCCAAAGGCTCCACCTCAAATAAATGAGTATTTAGTTTAGGTAAGGGAACCACATCTTCATTTCCCTTCTTTACTAGATTTTCCATTTCCATTTCTTTGAATACAACATCACGACTAATAAAGCACCTTCCATTGGATGATTCAAGTGACCATAGCTTGTAGCCTTTTTACACCTTCAAGGTACCTTATGAAGCAACACTTAACTGCCCTTGGACTTAGCTTCCCTTGCTAAACATGAGCATATGCTAGGCATCCAAAAGGCCTCAAGTTCTCATAATTTGCAGCTCTGCCTGTCTAAATTTCTTCAGGAGTTTTGAATTTAAGAGCAGTAAAGGGACACCTATTAATTAAGTAGGCTGTAGTCATAGCTGCCTCTCCCCAAAAACTCTTTGGTAATCCTGCATCAGATAGCATAGCCCTTACTCTCTCAAGGATAGTTCAATTAAACCTCTCAACCAATCCATTTTGCTGTGGTGTGCCAACAACTATTTTGTGCCTTGTTGTCCCTTCTTCATTGCATAAATTGTTGAATTGACTGGACAAATACTCCAATCCATTATCTGTCCTTAGTTTCTTCACCTTCCTTTCGGTTTGAGTTTTAACCAACCTCTTCCATATCCTAAATTTCTCAAATGCCTCATCCTTGGATTTCAATAGATAAATCCATAGCTGTCTAGAGAAGTCATCCACGATGGATATGAAGTACCTAGCTCCTCCCTTTGACTTTACCTTGGAGGGTCCCCACAGATTAGAGTGGACATAATCCAAGCAATTTCTTGTGGTGTGTCGTGAACTGAATTTCTCCCTGTGAGCCTTCCCATATATGTAGTGTTCATAAAACCTGAGCTCCTCAAGTTTCTCACTTCCCAATAAACCTTGCTTATTCAATTCTAGTAAGCCCTTTTTACTGACATGGCCAAGTCTCATATGCCAAAATTTGGCATTTAACTATTTCTTGTCTACAGCAACAGATACAAATCTCACAACAATTCCCCCTATTAAAGAATAGAGACTGTTCTTCTTTATCCCCATCATCACTACATTGTTTCCCTTAATGATTTCCAGTTCACCCTTTTCCCTTTTAAAAGTATAACCACTGCTATCAAACACACCTAAGGAGATTAGATTTCGCTTTAATTTGGGAACATACCTGACATCACTAAGGATCCTTTCAACACCATCATGCAGTTTCAGTCGAATAGCCCCAATGCCAATCACCTTGCAAGATTTGTTATTTCCAAGTAGGACTAATCCTCCCTCATGATCAATTTAGCTTTTAAACCATTCCCTATTCGGTGTCATATGAAAAGAGCATCCTGAATCTAGAATCCACTCCCTTCCTGCATCTTTGGATGAGACAGTGAGCGTGAGCACTTCTGCACTTTCATATCCATCAACCATGGCAGTGTGACCTTCATTATGAAATTTATGAGAATCTTTCCTTTCGAGATAGTTTTTTTTTAAATGACCTTCCTTGTTACATAGGTAACACACCTTCCTCTCAGTTTGGTTTGGTGGGGTTTTGGTTTTGGCTTTACCTTTCTTCTTGAATTTCTTCTTTTCAAACTTTGCCTTTGCTGTGAGACCCTTAGCACTCCCTTCTTTCATATCAATCTTTCTTGTCAGTTCTTTTGAGGCCAATGCACTCTGAACCTCCTCCATGGTAAGAGACTCTCTTCCGAACATCATGGTGTCGACAAAATGTTCATAAGAGTCAGGCAAAGAGATGAGAAGAACGATGGCCTAATCTTCTTCATCAATCTTTACATCAATGTTTTCCAGATCAAGAACCAGCTTGTTGAAGTTGTCTACGTGATCAGCTATCGTCTTTCCTGCTGCCATCTAAAAATTGTGTAATCTTTTCTTCAAGATTAGCCTATTGGCTAATGACTTTGTCATGTAGAGGCTCTCCAATTTGTTCCATACACTTGTTGCAATCTTTTCTTTGAATATCTCCCTTAGAACACGATCTCTTAGATTAAGAATGATGGTGTTGTGTGTTGAGAATAATCTCCTTTACCAACAACAAAAACCAACTAACTTCAATATCAAGCTATGAGATGAATTTTAAGTGAGAATTTTTAAGAATAGAGAATTTGAGTGAGAACCTAACACCATAAGTTCTAAAATGAATCCTCTCATTTATTATTCTTCAATGTCAAGTGTCATATACAACATTCCCTAGGAGTAGAAATCAGATTTTACTATAACAGAATTTTAACAGCTAACAATATTCTAATTACTAATTGATTTCTAACAAATAAAAAATGCACAAACTTCTATACATGTTACTAAACCAACAAAAGTGTTCCATTAGGATTCCACACCATTCAATTAACTAATGCTGAGTAATCATTAGAAAGAGATGTCTATATAAGAATTAGGGAATTAGTAATCATCACATGACAATTAGTCTTGAAAAATAATCAATAAATATGCAACATTAACACTAATCGACGGATGAACAATGGATGGAGAATGAGCAAGAAAGAGGAGTGGTGGTGGTGGCAGCAATGGTGGTGCCGGTGGTGGTGATGGCAGCGGCAATGGCGATGGTGATGGCGATGGTGATGGTGGTGGCAGTGGCGGCGGTGGTGGTGGTGATGGTGATGACAATGGTGGCAACAGTGATTTTTTTCAAATCAAAATAAAAGTTTTAAATTTTGTCAATTAATCTAAAATTTTTTAATAAATATTTTAATTTTTTTAAGTTATATTTATAAAATATTAAAATGATAAATTATAAAAAAATTATATATATGATAATATTATTGGTATATTCATAAATGCATTAAAAATCCTTCAAATAGTTTTTTTTTTTTTTTTTTTATGACCGGTGCTAGCATGGGTACACCTTGCGAGGTATTCACCGTGAGAACATTGGTTTCGAAATGGGCTCCACGATGCGTGCACAAGTTTCTCGTTTCATTTTACGATGGTTAATGACTATATGATAACAGCTGCACACAATTATCTTGCTTTATCGCACATGTTCTCACTTCTCGTATTGGAATTGGTTCGTTAATATATTCATTATAGCAAGATAATTATATGTAGTAATGTAGCAGTTATCAAGTCTATGAGAAACAAAACACCTGCAAGTGTAAATTTTCATCCACTAGCATTTTCAATAGGTTACTTGTCAAGTGGTGTCGGCTAAGTATGATACTTACTAAATATTTATATTTATTTTTGTGGGATAATGTATTATTTATGAGATATGGTGTTTCTTCAATCAATTTTACTTTAATTTACTTCAAACTCATCGAGATTTTGAAAATTAACAACTCAGCAACTGCTGTTGAATAAGACCATATGTATGATTAACTTAAGTTCCACGAGATAAATAACATATAAACAAAAATGAAGTGGAAAAAGAATGACGTTAGGATCAAAATCTATTATATAATTTAATCTGAATATAAATCTGCACGATGTGGGATCTCGAACATCATCCAAGGAAAGGAAAAGTTGGCATATGAAAGCTTTACAAGACTATAAACCCTGTGTATGAATATGATTGCATGCATGTCTATAAACACTACATTAGGATGAGCTATTTGTGAGGCCATTCTGAACCCTCCTATTTTGACCCTGATTTTGGTTGGCATGGACTGTTCATGTAACATGACTCTTGCAAATGGGGCATAGAGCCTTTATCTCCAACCACATGTCGACACATTCTTTGTGAAAAAGATGAGAACAAGGCAATAATTCTCTCAGCTCATCGTTATTTTCATACTTTGCCAAGCAGATGCAGCAAACCTACATACAGAGAAAGTACACAAATTCATTCAACATGAAAAGAATCAATCAAATTCAACATGAAAGTATACTTACTGCATCTTCTCCCGAGATCATACTCTCCTTTTGAGTTCCTGCAGCAATAACTCCACCTTCATCAACAACAGTTGTTGAGTTGTTAATTTTCTTATTCTTTTTGAACTTATAAGTCGGCAGACCATTAATCAATTCAGTGGTTGCACCTTGGATTTGTGTCTTTAACGTATCTCTAACCCCAATAGCACAACGGATCAACGTAAAAGCCAAAAATACTTTAAATAACCTGTCAAGCAAAAAAGAAGCAGATAGATAAATAGATACAATCACAGGGTGGAGATGAAGAGGTTCACAAGATTTTGAAAAATGAAAAGAGGTGTTGAGAGGATGTATATATACCAGTGCAAGCTAGGTGCTTCTGATGATTGTCCTCCAAAAATCAATATAATAACTATTCCAGAAACAAACCAGACAAAAAAAATGTAACCTAGAACAATTTTGAAGAATTCCTCAAGCTCCAATCTGAACCACGAGGGAGAGTTATGATAATAACGGGTACAGAAAAGAGGGAGTGTAGCAGCACAGAAGGATGCATACACAGCAATCCATATAAACAAGGGTCCAGGCGGATGCTCATGCTTTGACGACAAAGACAGAACAACAACAGATGCAACAATCTCGCTCAGTGTGAACACTAGCCCAACACATATTAACAACCTACGTCTATTATTATTGATCCTAGAATTCAAAGCATCATCCTCATTGGCACCAGAACTACTCCCCGTGATGTCAATGACAATATTCTGAGTAGGAGTAGGGTGCGCCATCAACAAGGGGTACCGTACGTAATTAAGTGTTTTAAGTGTTTCTCAACTTCAACTACCAAACCAAAACTCTGTTCTGTACGTGATTGAAAGCAAGTGTAAGGAATAAGAGAGAGGCTATATATATATATATATGAACCTGTGGCTGAGGGGGTTAATATAAAGATTAATATTCTTATCACATTCGAAAACAAATTATAATTTACTCTATAATTTCTTGCAGATAAATTATTCTTATCTCTCATACTCTAACTTACCCGAAAGAATCATGAATTTTTCAATTGTTAGTTGATTATCATATTTTATTGTCATCATTAACTTTCATTATTTATACTTTTTGTTGATAATTATTATATTCAGATATATCTATTATCTATTATTATAAAAAAAATATTTTATCACCGTTAAATATAATTGATAAATATATTATCATCATATTTATTTTTATTTTTAATTTATATTCACTTAATTATGGTAAATAAAATAATTTATATTATTATAATGACTATATATTTTGATTCAGATAATCGATTAAATCTTAAATAAATTTTATTTTAATTTCAGCTAGCAAGATAAATGAAATGGAATAAGTAAATCATATGAGACATCACTTATATACTTTAATTTGTTCGAGCTCCGCTTATCATCAATGTTTTCAAAATCAGATTAAATTAGATTGATCATTGAATTGATGAAGTTAATTTAAGTCTTAAATACAATTTTCATCCCTCTATTTTTATGAAATGACGATTTTCATCCCTATTTTTAAAGTGAACAATTGAGTCCCTTAATTTCAAAAACGCACAAATTAGGTCCTTCCATCCATTTTAAAGGGTTGATCGTTAATATGTTAACGTTGACTCTGTTATTTAATTTTTAGAATTAATAATAACTATCCATAATTTTTTGAATTAGGAATAATGACAAAAAACTCTTCTCCCTTCACCCTTCTACCTAAAACCCTAATTTTTTTCCCTTTCCTGATACGTTTCTCTTCTAACCCAACCCATCCCTTGTCCTCTCTTCTTCACCTTCGTGTTGTGCTTGATTTCCTCCGCCTTCCCTCCGTGCACCTACGTGACCTCCATCCGTGCCACCTTCGCTCGTGACCATCGCAGGCCAAGCCACTCCGTGCGCGATTGCCACTCACCCATCTGTGACCTCCGCATGCGACCCACAACCTCCACACACCACCCGCGTGACTGTCGCATGCCACTCGTGTGACCTCCCACTTCATCTTCTCCGCAACGACCACGTCTCATCTTCTCCACAACGTGCGTACCCTCCGCAATGCTATACTCTTCTGTAGCACCTTCTCTTTGACTTGGATGGCTCATGCAACCCACACCGGAAGCAAAAATTAGGAACTTGTTTACTGTGCGAGGTTAGATTTTGAGCTATTGTGTGCATTTACTTAAGTGAACTTCTTTGGTTGTGTAAAGCATTTATTTATTGAATGTGATTGTCCATTGTTTGAAATTTTGTATCAATTTATGCATTTTTTTTATTGAATGTGGTGGACCAGTGTTTGCATTTTTTATTGCATATGGTTCAGTGTTTACAATTTAATAATGAAACTCATGAAGCATACTGACCATGGTAGGGGCATTGACTAATAAAAGTGTTTTATGTTGATATTTGGGGCTTGCATCTATCTAATATTCCAATTGAGGTAAGGGAGATTAATTAATTGCAAGAAGTATTTGCTTTGATGTAGTGTTGTTTTATGGTTGTTGTTTTCCTTTCTTTTTAGGCCCACTAAAATGTAGAAAGTAAGGCTTTGTATACATCACTCTGGATTTTTCGTTTATCAACCAAGTACCATTTATGTGAAAGGATCTTTTGTTAAAGAACAATGGAGCTGGGATGTGGATGAAATGTCATATATTGACATCAGAAAGTTGGTTGACAGTAAAGGATCCAAAAATTTTAAATGTCTATGGTATCGACATCCAAGATATGCTTTAAGTGATAGACTTAGGCCATTAAACTGTGATGATGATGTGCTGCAACTAGCTATTGATACTAAATGGTTTGAATTTGTTGAAATCTATGTGGATCATGTTATTGATCCTCCTCCAGAAAAGGGTGATGATGATGTAATTGCTGATTCAGACAATGAAGACGAGGACTATGATGGTGAAGACGAGTCTGAAAGTGACTATACATCATTAGATGAGTGACTTTGAAGAGAATTATGATTGGACAAGTGTGTTGGATCCAAATGTTTTTGCTATCTGTGGCCCTCCTCCTGTACATGAAGAAGTATTACCTAGCACTTGGGTTTCTGATGCACCATTCATTAGAAATGAAGAACCAGCAACATCCATTGATTTTGATAATGAGCATGGTCATAGTGATGTGCTAGAGACCCCACCAGGGAGTAAGGATGAAAGGACAGAAACAAGCCATTTTCCCAGGTTTAGAAAGCCTGAAGATGATACACAAATTTGTTTTAGAAGGGGTTAATATTTAATACCAAACAAGAGGTCAAAGAAGCTATGAAAACATTTGCAATGGTGAATAAGAAGAATTTGTTTGTTAGGTACAATGATTTGAAGAGATATGTGGTGAAGTGCATGTCTGGCTGTCCATTTCACTTAAGGATTAGCAAGACAGATCAGAGAAATCATTGGCAAGTGGTAACTTTCAGAAATGATCACACATGCTTTAGGACTATAAGAAACAGACAAGTGACTATAGAGTGGTTAAGTGAAAAATTCATAAGTTTATTAAGGCATACACCGAATATGAAGAGAGGGGCGTTGATTGCTGTGGCCCTAGAGAAATGGGGTTGTAAATTGTCTACCCATCAAGTTTACAGAGCCAAGTGTAGAGCTCTTGAGAAGATTCAAGGTGTCATTCAAATGCAATACCACAACTTAAGAAGGTATGCTAATGAATTGCTAATATCAAACAAAAATAGTACCGTTATAATTCAAAGTACCATGAGTAATAATGGTCCAGTTTTTGAAAGATTCTATGTGTGTCTTGAGGCATGTAAGGTTGCCTTTGTAACAACATGTAGACCCATGATTGGATTGGACAAATGCTTTTTGAAAGGTGATTATGGTGGTCATCTATTAACAACTGTAGGGAAAGATGGCAATAACCAAATGTTGCCTATTGCATATGCTATAATGGAGGCAGAAACCACAAAATCTTGGTCGTGGTTTATGTGTTTGTTATTATCAAACTTGAATGGTCTTGAGAGGAAAAAATGGGCTTTCATTTTTTATCAACAAAAGGTTAGTTTAATCTAAATTATTTTTTTAGTTTTGTTAGCTTTGATAGATTTGTTTAATTCTATTTATTTTTTCTGTTTTATAGGGATTGTTGAATGTCAATAAGGAGCTTGGTCAACATGTTGAACATCATGTATGTGTGAGACACTTGTATAGTAACTTTAGAAAGAGACACCTTGGGACAAACTTAAAGAAGCTAATGTGGCAAGCTACAAGAGCCATAACCGTTCCACAATTTAAGAGAATTATGCAAAAGTTGAAAGAGACTGATGAGAGTGCCTAGAAGGAATTGGATCATCTAGATGCATCTTCGTGGACTAAGTCAGCATATGAAACAAGTACTCAATGTGATTTGCAGGTAATTACTCAATAAAAAGAAAACATAATATTCTTATAATACATTTGTTTAGCACTTTAAGATAATTTAGTGCATAAATTTTATAATTTCTGTTGAATTAAGAAATCGATAGTAGAATTTCTACATGTTGAATTAGGAAATCAATAATAGAATTTCTACATGTTTATTATAGTGCCTAACTTTTATGTCTTCATGCTTCTATAATTTGATGTGATTTGTAGGTAAATAACATGTGTGAGGCTTTTAACAAATGTATCTTAGAATTAAGGGACAAGCCCATTGTCAACTTAATTGAGGGGATTAAGGTATATTTGATAAAGAGAATTGTGAGTCAAAAGGAATTGATGGTCAGATATAATGGTCCAATCTATCCAAAAATACAATTGATATATGAAGGGATAAAAAAAGAGGTAGAAGGGTGGATTCCACAATGGTGTGGTGATGATGAATACTCAATGTTGGAAGGGTCTAAAAACTTTTAAAAATATGTGGTGAATATAAATAAAAAGAATTACAGCTGCAGAAAATGGGAATTAATTGGTATTCCTTGTTGTCATGGAGTTGCATACTTGTGGCACAACAATTACCAACCTGAAGCATATGTGGTAGATTGCTATAGGTAATTATATAAGTGTCTTACAGTCATTTATAGGTGTCTTAGAGTCATCTCAAATTGGTTGTAAATTTATGTGCAAGAGAATGACTTATTTGACAACTTATACTTTTTACATTCGAGCAAGTAACGGTCCAGATAATTGGTCTGAGAACAACCTTCCACCAATACACCCCCCAAATATAAGAAGAGCACCTGGAAGACCAAAGAAAATGAGGAACAAAGCAAATGATGAGCCAAAAGATAAGCGCAAGTTAGCAAGACATCAACTATCTATTGTGTGTAAGAACTGTAGAAACGTTAGTCACAATAAGAGGACATGCAAAGGTAAAACCAAGGCTAATCGAGAGATTCCTAAAGGAGGAAACAAGGATAACAAATAACTTAATTTAGTTATATGTACAATTATTTTTTTAATTGATATTTAATGTTGATTTAAATTTAACCAATATTTCAGGACTTGAAAAGGAAGACTTCAATGAAGAATGCAACAACTTCATCTACAACAACAAAGGTTTAGTAATTCACATTTAAGAATTTTATGTATATATTCAATTTCATAACTTCGTTGTTTTATATTGCAGAAATCAAAGACAATTGTAAATTTTAAGTCCGGACTTGGAGAAACATCTACATCATCACATGGAACAACTCGATCATCTGCTTGGATTTCACCTAGAACAACTTGGTTTGGTGTACGTGCATCAACAATTGCACCTTCATTGAGGCAAGTCTCACCAACAACTACATCAATCACCACATCAGCTAATGTTTCAACTTTTGCACCATAGACCCAACAATCACAAGTCTAGGATGTGAAATGAACCTCTGAATGGAGACTTATTTGCATTTTGAATTCGATTATGTTTTTTTAGGTATGATTATGTATTTTGAATGTATCAAACTTAAATATACCTTTTTGGAATATAATCCTTTTTGGTAGAAATTTACAGTTGGGAACACAAAGAAGGTCATGTAGCAGTTGAAGAAGATGATCAACATGTCACATCGCCGAGAATCACAAGTTGAGCAACCTCCTTTGAGAAGACTATTTGCTTTGGCTAGGCATTTGGACTCTTCAACTAATTCATTGAAAGCATTATGCAGTTCAGAATTATCTTCAATATCGGAATCTGTTTTAGTTTCCCAATCTGAAGAAGATTCATGATTTGAAATACTTACATTGCTTTCTTTATTCGATTCTTCATTAGCCATGAAGCATATGTTGACTTCTTCACTTTCAGAACTGTCGGATGAAGTGGTGGATGCATTGTCTTCCCAAGCTATGTATGCTGTCTTTTTCTTTGAGTTTCCTTTGAATTTCTTTCTTTCTTCACTATGCTTTATTTTTTTTTTATGTTTGAACAGTCAACCTTGATGTGTCCTGGTTTACCACATTCGAAGCATATGTAATTGTTTGAGGATACTGGTAGGGTATCCTTTGCTTTTGTTAGTTCTGAAATCCTTCTTCTTCTTCAGAAACTTTTTGAATTTTCTAATAATGAGAGTTAATTTTTCTAAATCTAAATTTGTTTCTTCATCATCATCATCGTTGCTTTGGTTTGATTGATGTTTTTCAGCTTTCAGAGCTATCCCTTTCGTCTTCTTTTCTTTATGCTCTTCTTCGTTCATCCGGGTCACATCCATTTCGTGTTCTCTCAGTTTTCCGAACAGCTCAACATTCGTCATGGTGACCAAGTCTCGTGTCTCTGAAATTGCTATGACCTTTGGCTACCATGTTCTGTTCATGTTCTTTAGGATTTTGACATTCATCTCCTCATCTTTGAACATTTTTCTGAGTCCTTTGAGATGGTTTACTATATGAGTAAATCGCATTTGAAAGCTGGATATGGATTCACCAGGCAGCATTCAAAATGTCTCATATTCTTGTATGAGTGTGTTCTTCCTTGAGTGTCTCACTTCCGGAGTGCCTTCATGGGTTACCTCTATTGTATCCCAGATTTCCTTAACAATAGAGCAAACTGAAATCCTGAAAAACTCATCAGAATTCAAAGTTGAGTATAATATGTTCATGGCTCTTGGATCATAGTTAACTTTTTTTGTTTCTAATTCAGTCCAATCATCAGTTGGTTTTATAATGGTTTTTCCATCAATAATAACGGTTGGAAGCGTAGGTCCATTGATTACCGCCTGCCAGACGCCTCGATCAATCGACTCCATGAAAATTTTCATATGGATTTTCCAAAACGAATAGTTATCTCTGTAGAAGAGAGGAGGCCGATTGATTGAGCCGCCTTCAGCAAATGGTAATCAGTTTCCGACCATATTACAAATCCTTGATTAAAAAACAAGAATCAGCTCTTGATACCAATTGTTAGGATTAGCCGAGTAATCAATCAAGAGTGGGGGGGGGGATGAATTGATTTAACGTAAAGTGACAAATTTTTTTCTTCAAAAAGTTTTTTCACCACCGCTCTTGAGGTTTTAATAAAAGCGTTTTCAGAGAATGTTATATTGATTGAATAAACTAGAAAAATAACCTCAGCTTAAGATAGAAATGATTTAGAACAAATTATCTTGATAAATATCAAATGCTAAATTGAAATAGATCAAGGGATAGAGAGATAGAGCCTGTTGATTTATACTGGTTCGATCAACCACCAATCTACATCCAGTTCTCCCTTTCACCAAGGGGTTCCACTTTGAATTTGATTACATACACCATGCACACACAATTCATAACAAATCCTAATTTCACAACTTGAAACAGGAACTTAGAAGATTGAATGTGAAAACACCATTCACCATCCAATTTCTAAACTCTAGAACAACACAATTCTAGAAACAAAATTAGAAATACCATCTAATTTCAACACAACATTTAGGAAGGAAATTCCCACAATGCTAATCAAACAAGATCAATGAAAAAGATTAAAGAACGAAAACACCTTGATGTGCTGATATAGTAGATATGAGATTAGATCAAGAAACTCCAATATGAGCAAATTTAGCAGTCAAGAACTAATGTTGAATCACCTCAGTTCATGAAGGAACAAAAGAGGGATATAGCTATATAGGCTCAGAGTTTCAATCTCAAATGGGTATAGTAGTAAAAACAATATTGAGTTTTTTGAAACTCAAGAGATTAGAGAATGTGCAGAAGAAAGAAGAGAGTGATCAAAGCAATATTAAATTTGAAAATCAAATCAAAGATTTGGATTTTGACAATTGAAGGAATGAAAAGATATTGTAACTGTTTGTTTTGTTGTTTTGCACAGAATGATATGGGTTCAAATATATGGCATGGGTAAAAAAGATTCAGAGTTAGTTAGACAAATAATGAGTCTTAAAGATCTTTAAAAATGACCGTTATACTAGATATAATCGATTGCAATCAAGGTGTAATCAATTATCCTGTGTATCAAAATATGATTTATACTTGCTGTCAACTGTTGTAATCGATTGCAAACAAGATAGAGCCAATTCTGAATATCAGAGATCATCTGGTAATTGATTGCAAATGAAACATAGCAATTTCTGAATCTTAAAGATTGTCTTGTAATCGATTGTAGTTCGATGTAATCGATTGCAATGGATACAGAGCAATATCTGATATTTGAAATTAGCATTGTAATCGATTGCAATGGTTGGTAATCGATTAACCCGATACTAGAGATGGTTTCAAAACTGATTAGGCCATCTAGTAATCGATTCCTACAACTTGTAATCGATTTCAATCGCTCAGAATTAATTCCTAAGAAGGAAATCATCTAGTGATGCTAGAGATAATAGAAAACAAGGCAAATCAAAACATCAAGCAAGAAAGATAAGGCTTAGTCTATAACACACAATACAATGCCATCATCCATACATGTTATGGCATAAAAAGAAAATACTAGACTAATAGAACGGAAAAGACTTAAGGTATGAAGATACCAAAAATCTAAATGAAGAGGCGAGACGTCAATCTTCACCTAGCCCCCCTTTCTTCTTCTTCTTTTTGATGTCTTCTATATGTGTTAACATGGTATTAAGAGCTGATTCGATTCATGTCGTTTGATTGGGCTAGTTTTTCATTTTAGGGCTTTCGCAATCTCAGCTTTATTTGTGTTTGTTCTTCGTTTTGGGGCTTTCTCAAACTCAACTCTATTTGCGTTTGTTCTTTGTTTTGGGACTTTCGCAACTTTAACTTTATTTGTTTTCATTTTGTTATTCCGATTTGTTAACCGTTGAATTGGGCTGATTTTTGGAGACATAGTTTAGACGACATAGTTCTTCATTTTGTATGGTTAGATCATCAAGAAGAAGTCTGTAGAGGGAGACTAAGTGTTTGCAATTGCGATTCTATTTTGGGGTTTTTGCAACCTTAGCATTGTCGTCCTCTTTTGTTTGTGCCTTCGCATTTGTTTGGTAATCTGTTGTGTTCCGCTACATTTTGGTTGTACTTTTATTGTGCTCTATTAATTTGGTTGTTATCATTTGTTATTGTTGTCTTCAATATGGTTAGTTCAAATGATGATTATCTTGTCATGTCTGTCTTTTCCTTAAAAGGTTTGTCTTCTTCCCTTGACTCCTCAAGTATATCTTCTCCTATATGGATTCTTGATTTTGGAGAATCACATCATATGTCATTTGATCATCAATCTTTTTTATCTTTAAATCTCATCTCTTCTATATCTATCATGATTGTTGATGGCACTCCAATGCCATTAGCAAGCACTAGATCTGTCTCCACCTCTACTTTAACTCTTTCAGATGTTTACGTATTCCAAATCTCACTTTGAATCTTGTATCTATTAGTCAACTATGTGATTTAAGTTATTCAGTCATGTTCTCTTTTATTCATTGTTTTGTATAGGATCCTCAATCCAGGAGGTTGATTGGGACAAGCTGTAAACAAAGGGGATTATACATGTTGGATGAGCTTCTAGATGTCATTGCTTCCACGGTTGATTTTTCATGTTTTCATTTAAATTCATCTTCTTCTCCATTTTATTTGTGGCATTCTAGTCTTGGTCATGTTTCTGCTTCTCAGTTAAAGTATTTGGTTTCTATAAGAACATTAGGAAAGTTATCAACTAATGATATTTTTTATTGCGTGGTTGCAAACTTGCAAATTTTTTTTCTCTACCTTTTTGTAAAAATGTTTCAACTTCTATTGCATCATCTGACTTAGTTCATTCGGATGTATGGGGTCCATCACCGATTCTTACCAAAGGTGGATCTCGATATTATGTGTCATTTATTGATGATCATTCTCATTTTTGTTGGGTGTATCTTATGAAACATTGTTCTAAATTCTTTGATATCTATTGTATGTTCCCGATTACTCTTCTTTGAAGGTTTTTGGCTCCACTTGTTTTGTTCTTCGTCTTCATGTAGAACGTAGTAAATTGTCTTCAATATGTGTTTTTCTTGGTTATGGGGCTGGTTAGAAAGGCTATTGTTATTATGATTCTACAACCGATAAACTATATGTTTTCCGTCATGTTGTTTTTCTTGAGCATATACCTTTTTATTCCCTTTATTTTGAGTCTCACAACTATACAAAGTCTGATCTCACTCTCATGGATGGGGGGATTCCCATGACTCTAACATTGAAATTTGCAGCATTGATACTACTCCTTCTGTAGGTCCACATGTCCCCACGACTTCCCAAGCAACTCTTACGGTTGTTGATCCTCCTTCTCCTCGTTATCCTACTCGAAACCATAAGTCCACTCAACTACCTAGCTTTGTTTATTTCTCATATTCTCCTGCATTTTCTTTTTTCCTAACCTCCATTCATAGTTTGTCTGAGCCTTCTTTGTATAAAGAGGCTATTCTTGATCCCCTTTGGCAACATGCTATGTTAGAGGAACTTTCTACTCTACACAAAACAGCTACTTGGGACTTAATACTTCTTCCACTAGGGAAACATGTTATTGGGTCTAGGTGGGTTTACAAAATTAAAACCAAGTCTGATGGGTCAATTGAGTGATACAAAGCTCGTCTAATTGTTAAAGGTTTTTCCCAGAAATATGGTATGGATTATGAAGAAACTTTTGCTCCGGTTGCCAAGATAACTACCATTCATAGCCTCATTGTTGTGGCCTCAATTCGTCAATGGAATATTTTTTAGATAGATGTTAAAAATGCGTTCTTAAATAGTGATCTTCAAGATGAGGTCTACATGGTTCTGCCACAAGGATTTTCTCATAATCAGGGGGAGGTGTGTAAGTTAAAGAAGGCTCTCTATGGTCTCAAATAGGCTCCCGAGCTTGGTTTGAGAAGTTCTCAACTGTGATTACATCTCTTGGCTTTCACTTGAGTGATTATGATTCTACATTGTTTGTGAAAACCTCCTCCCATGGTCATGTTGTACTTTCATTATATGTTGATGACATGATTATTATAGGGGATGATGTTAATGGGATTGTAGAGTTAAAAATGCAATTAGCAAAACAATTTGAGATGAAGGACTTAGGGTACCTACATTATTTTCTGGGAATTGAAGTTGCCTACTCTCCTAGGGGTTATCTTCTCTCTCAATCTAAGTATATTGCCAACATTCTTGAACAAGTTCATCTTACTGAAACTTGAGTGGCAGACACCCCTCTTGAGCTTAATGCAAAATATGTTTCCTTTGATAGTGTTCCTTTACCTGATCCCACTTTATATCGTGTGTTGGTTGGAAACTTGGTATATCTCACTATCACTAGACCTGATATTGCTTATGATGTGCATGTTGTAGTTAATTTGTTGTTTCTCCAACTATAGTACATTGGGGAGCTGCTCTTTGCATTCTTAGATATCTTCGTGGCACTTAATTCCAAGTCTTTTATTTTCTTCATCCTCTTCCTTGGAGCTACTTGCTTACTTTGATGCTGATTGGGCTGGTGATCCCATTGACCGTAAGTCTACCATAAGTTTTTGCATCTTCTTAGAAGATTCACTTATCTTTTGGAAGAGCAAGAAATAAGACATTGTCTCCCGCTCTTCTACAGAAGCCGAGTATCATGCTATGACTTCTACCACTGTAGAGATAGTTTGATTACGTTGGCTACTTTTTGATATGGGTGTTTCTCTCTCTGGACCCACTCTTATGTTCTGCAATAACAAGAGTGTCATTCAAATTCATGAGTGCATAAAGCATATTGAGATTGATTGTCATCTCACTCGCCATCATCTTCTACATGGCACCATTACTTTGCCTTTTGTCTCCTCTATTATGCAGATTGTTGACTTGTTAACAAAATCGCATTCTATTAAATGATTTCATTTTCTATCTGACAAACTCTTTATACATCTTAATAACGCATTGTGAGTTTGAGGAGGGATGTTAGATAATATTTAGTTTTATATTAGTTAGGGGTAGTTTGGTACTTTGCTTATATATATAAATAGGTCTCTATCATATCTTGTATCATACTGAATTCATTCTATTATACTAATGAAACCCTAGCCCCTATCTTTTTCTTCTTTTGGATGTCTTCTATATGTGTTAACAGAAATAAGTCATGTGGGACTTTCTAACATTTAATTAAGGGTCATACCAAATAAGAGATTCCACTGTACTCCATGAACCAATAGTTGGTTTAAACTATTGGAATTCAACCAAGATATCCAATCATTCTACGGGGCTTAAATAACTTTTGGATCCCTAATAAATATCTATTTCTTGGTCCGAGTCCTTGAAAAAAAATTATGTTGATGTTGTGAGTATCATATCATCACTTAACTAACGGTTAAGATGATGTCACAACATATTGGTAGAGACTAAAAACAAAAATAAAAATTTACTGAACATTCATAATAGCACAGGAAAATTTCAGAAATTGAGAACAAAAAAAACGAGAGTTATTTAAGCCTTTTTATAGTATAAAAATCACTCCTTGTATCACCTCTATTGAAAAATTGCTACACCAATTTAGACTTTAGAGTCATGATAGTCCCTGAACAGAGGCAGGACAAGGGGTGACCTATAGGGCCGTCCGTGGTTATCCCCAAATTCTAAAACCTACTTATACTTCTAAATAAAAAATATTGGCCCCATTGTAATTTTTGTTTCTAATAAATTACTTTTACAGTTTTACTTTTACTTATTTACTTTTTTTTTTTTTTTTTACTTATCTATACATTTCTTCTTCCATAAGCTATTATACTCTCTCATTTCAATCTCAAGTCACCTTTAGTCTGTTCATTTCATTTGGATTTTTCAAAATTTTTCTTCTTCCACTTTTCTTCTAGCTGTGGACTATGGTCTCCTCCTTTTCTCTTTGTAGCTTGCTACTAGTTCTTATTACATTAATAATACAAAAGCTTCTCGTTAGTCATTTATAATAATCTATTTTGATCAAGAAGTTCAACTTCATTTTTTTATTTTCTGTTGATATATGCTTATTAGATGCTTGTCTACCGGTTGCACTTGTTGGTTAGTATCTCTCTTATACTCAATGCAATTATATATTTCTTTTACTAAAATAATTTAACTAATTATGTGTTAATTTTGTTGGATATATCATTCATGTGAAATTTAAATATTTTTATCAAAATTGTGATTTTTTATACTTAACCCCAAACGCATCCTTGGAATATTCAGAATAGGTTGCTTAACAGTATTGTTGCCTTAGTACAAGATTTACATAGGTTTGCTTTTCTTAGGAGTGTTGGGGGCAGAGGATCGGGTTGGTAATGTGCCAACGTAGTTGAGATCTCTATGTGCTTCTGATGTTCGCTGTCTCCAATCTTTTTGCAAGAAAAAATAAAGTGATAGCATAAGATTGCATCTAGATAGAGTATTTTAATTAAGGGATTAATTCATTTTTTAAAGAATTTGAAATTCTCTTTACTAAACATTTTTGTTTGGACGTAGTATTCGAAAGAAATTAAAATTCCTTAGAATTTTGTGAGGTATTTTGAATACTCTATTAAGAAAGTAAGAATATGTCCCCTCTCTTTGTTCTAATATTTTTGTTGAGATACTTATGTACGACAAGGTATTTCAGTTAGTTTTTTTTAGTAGTTTTTCAACTTGTTTGATTATTTGGTAAACAAACTTTGTTGAGTAGTTTCTAACATTTTTTGAAACCAATATCGAGTAGCGTTTTTTTTTTTTTAAATATTAGCTTCTAACTTCTATCTTTTATATATTTATTCTATTTTTATCCATAAAATATTTATTAACTTTTCTTGTTACACTTTTTAAATAAAATGAGATTTTATTATTTATTTATTTATTTTTGTTTTTAATATTTTCTCTACAAATTTTTATATTATACTATTTATTTTAAATATTATATTATTTAATTTATTGTTTTTCATTAAATTTATGAAATTAAAAATAATAAATGTTAGATTTTTTTTTAATTTGAATAATTTTACATATTAGATAATTTATTTTAATTATTACGTTAATTAACATAGTAAAAGTATAATTTTTATTTAAGTGTTTTTTTTTACTTTATTTTAAATTTGATTTGAAATACTTTAAGTTATTATTTTTTTATCGGCAATGCTTTAAGTCATAGTATAAGATTAGTCATAAAATATATGATATGGAAACATGTAATAAGTGAAATTAAAAATAATTAAAATAATTTATCTATACATAAAAAATTATAAGAGTTAAAAATTTATTAAAAAATTAAAATTATAACACCTAAAATAATAAGTGAAATATTTTTAAAAATGAAATAATATTTATTTCTTATAAAATTTAATATTGTAATGTTATATTTAAAAACAAAATTTTATATATGGAGGAAAATGAATTGCTCCTTTCAAACAAATAAATTTAATGCTAAAATATGTTTTAGTTCTTAATACATATTCCAATTTTGTATTTTCTCTCTAATAAATTTTTCTTACATGATTGATATATGATATATGTAAAAAAAAATGTTTTAAATTCTTGCCGTCAGTTAAATGATGATATGTCCATTAAATATTTCGAAACACAATTTGTGACGATTTGTAAACCGTCATTATTTAGTTAAATATTGTTAAAATCAAGTTAAAACAAAAATATTGTGGTGATTTTAAAATATTTAACGAACACATCATCATTTAACTGATGACAGAGACCTAAAATAAATTTGTTGATATATTAGAGACCAACAACAAAAGAAAAATTTATTCCGAAGCAAATACAAATTTTGGATATACATCACAGACGTAAAACATATTTTAGCCAAAATTTAAAATACTTTATCCAAAAAATTATTTGTGAAAGGAAGGAATTAAATTTCAAGTAATTCAATTACTAAGGGTCTGTTTGAAAAGCTTTTCAGTTTTTGTTTTTAAAAATTATTTCTAAAACTATTTTTTAGAAAAGTTTTTAAAAAGAGAAAATTCGTTTGGTATTTGAAAATTACTACCAGAAAAAATAAATTTAGAAGATGTGGGACTTGTATATGAGAAAGATATGAGAGTTATGTGAGAAAGATAAAATGAAAGATGTGGGACTTGTGTGTAAAATTATTAGCAAAAGATGTGGGATTCTATGAAAAGAAAAAAATAAAAGATGTGGGACTTTATGAAAAAGAGAAAAGAGAAAAGCAAAACACAAAAAATCTATTTTGGTTTTTTAGTTTTAAAAACTGAAATAGAAAACAATTTTAAAAAAAAGTTTTTAAAAATTAAATAACCAAACAAGTTTTATAGTTTTATAATTTTTAAAAACTGAAAACTGTTTTTAAATACCTCAAATCAAATATGCCCTGAATATTTCAATTTTCTTGAATTGCTAGAATTCTCTATCCAAATACATGAACTTTTTTGTCATCATTTTATTACTTTGATGACTAAATTAACACTATCTCACATTTTCATTAACATAACTAATTATTTATCCTTTTTCTTTATCTATAAATTGAATTGCAATAGGTTTTTTTTTCTAAAATAAATTATTAATATATAGTTTAAAATAACTTTCTCTCACGATGGTTGTTATATTTCTATGGGTCAAAAAATGCTGAGGGTGCAGGAATTGGCATTTTAATTATATCTCCTAGTGAGATTCCAACTAAATTAATTTCTAAATTAGATAAGGGGAGAGAAGGGAGAAATGATGAGAGAGAAAAGAGGAGGGGGGGGGGAGAGAATAGGGAGAGTTTCTTTTTGAAAGGTAAGATGAGTGTAGACTACAAGGAAAATACTGGATGCAAATGGGGATTAACTACATTCTTCTTTGCTAAATTCCCTAATAGTTATGGTGAGTATGAGTTTTGGAAGGTATTGGGGGACATAGATATGAGTTTGATCGATTTAGTGAAGTTGGAAGTGTTGGAACACTAGAGAAGAAGCTTGATAATATTAGTATTGACAATATTAAGATGAACGTTAATCTACCTAAATATGGTAGAAGGGAAGGCGAAAGGGATATGGGGGAGGGAGGTGAAGAGAGATGCTAATTATCAAAATGATAAGAAATCGAAAGATATGGCTGTAGCTGCAGGGTGCCTTAGTGAGCGAAGCACTTATCTTCAGGTGGTTACTAGAGACAGAAATAAGAGTATACAATAGAGGTGGACTCCTAGGGCGGAAGGAAAAATTACTACACATAAAATGTGGCAAGGTGTGGAAATTTCAGTGTAGGAGAATGTGGAGGAGGAAGTGAAGAATAGCTGGGTAGGAGTAGTTACTGATGTAAGTCGAATCCCAATAATACATGAAAGTCTCATTTTAGGGGGATTTGATTCAATCAGAGTGAGGTACATGGGAGGCAGGCTAATGTTATTAACTAGATTGGATGGAATAGTAGTAGGTGAGGTTATAAAAAAGGAGAAGGAGTGACTCGCTAATATCTTTGAGTTAATGGAACCATGGAATGAGAATATTCAACTTGGTAACAGAGTGGTATGGATCCAATGTAGAGGGGTTCCTTTTACATTATGGAGTAAAGAATGTTTAAAAAAAAAAGCTCTATAGGCACTTTACTATGGGTGGATGCAAAAACTAAAGATAAATCAAGACTAGAGTTCACTAGATTATTATTGGAAGTGTCTTTAGTTGAACTTATATTGATTGTAAAGAGGATGATAATCAATGGCAAATTGGTTCATGTTCAATTCTTGGAGGAGATTGTGACAAAGATGAGCTGTTGTTGCAAAAAGGGAAATAACTCAATGTCTAATGACGATGCATCTACTATGGGCAGGGGAGATGAGGTTAATTCATTAGAATCTGAATGTAGGTGGGAAGAAGAGGATGAGATGTATGATGGAGTTGAGAAAAATTATGGCCAGGGGAGGAGGAATCCATTGAGTCTTTGTTGATATCAGAAACAATGAAGGAGAAGGAGGACAATCAAAAGTCAGATGTGGAAGGGACACATGTCAGTGAAACAAAGAAACTAGAAAGGCAGGAACATAATTTGAAGCATAAGGAGAAGAAAAAGATGTCAGGTGCACAAGATAGTAGTGGGGAGAAGGCATGCAGTATTGAGGCTACAACAAAATCTAAACAGGAAAAGTGAGCTTATTAAATGCTAACTATGAAGCGGTTGAGGGGGGTAGTCTCTTAAATATACTAGACTGTAATGAGGAATTAGGCTAGGTCAGTGAAGAGAAAAATATGGACCTTAGTAGGGCTTTTAGAAGTAAGGGGTATGTTGAAACTCAATTAGGAGGAGGAGTGAGGAAAGGTGTGGAAGTGAGACTTATAGAGTGTGGGCCTATATCATAACTTAATGGGGAGGATATAAGGTTGGAGTGTGAGACCAACAATAAAGTCTGATAAGGAAAATAATGCTTTGGAAGGGGCCTAAGGAGAGGTGAAAAAAATAAGGTGGGAAGGGAATTAGAAGGAGGGATGCAAAGAATTGTAATGTAGATTGAAGAGAAAGACAAACAGAATGCTATAATTGAGGGGGGAGGTACTAACAACAAAAATGAAGGGATTGAAGTAGTTAAAGATAAAAGAATCTTTGAAGAGAAAGGAGAAGAGAGGAATTATGTAGGCACTTTGTAATTTATTATTAGGGGAGGACTTGTAGAGATGTAGCAAAGTTATTTGTATGAAGGATGAGGATAGGGAAGCTATGAATTTATGGGAAATAAATTGCATGGAGGGATTAAATTTTGAAGGAAACCATGGTAAGGAAGCATGAAGTTACATGGCTTTGGATGGGAATAAGACGAGTTTTCAATGATAGTTTTAACTTACAATGTTAAGGGATAGGGAGGGAAGATTAAATGGAGATTGACAAGGGAGGTGATTGTGAAAGAACAAATAAATATGGTATGTTTGCAGGAAATGAAAGTAGAAGTTATGAGATCAAAGATTTGTTGTGTACTATGGGGAGATAGTGATATGGAGTGGATTTAGCAAGGGGATTATTATGTATTTAGAGGAAGGGAAATTTTGTGGTGAATAAGGAATTTTCTGGAAATGGCTTTATTGGTTGTTAGGCACCTAGGGAAAAGAATTAATTCAGTGTATGGGGATGAATGCCTATTTATCATAAGATATCAAAATTATGAGGCAACAATGGGGGAACATAGTGATGTGAGGAAATAGATGACAAGTCAGGTGTGGTGTATGGTAGGAGAATTTAATTCTATCCGAATACCAAGGGAGAAGAGAGGGGAGAATAATGGTGTCATGGAAGGGAATGAGATTAAGGAGTTCAATAAGTTTATTGAAATTATGGAGCTGACTGATATACCAGTAGCAAGTAGAAAATTCATGTGGTTTAAGCCTAATGGGAAAGCAAAAATTAGATTGGATAGATGTTTGGTCTCTAGAGAATGGCTGAATGTGTGGCCTAGCAGTTTTCAACAGATTTTAAATAGAACAATTTCAGACCATTTGTCACAACCAGGGTCACGACAAGACGACGAAGAAAATTAGATGTATGGAATTAGAGGAGTAGCCACCAATATTTATTAAGGAAAACATCGGAAAAAAACCTTTTTTAGAAAAAAAATGGTCTTTGAAATTAGATTTGAGTTCGGAAATTCATTACGCATAGGGAAGGTATTAGCACCCTACAATGTCTATCACAAAGACGATTACCTCTAATTAATTAAGCAAAATCTTTATAACTTTTCAGATATTTATCTCACTAAAACATTATTAGGAAAGAATAATTTATTTTTTTATGAAGATTACTTTTATTATAGGAAAAAGGAAAGATATTATTTTTATTTTTTATTATTATTTAATTTAGGACTCTTGAGCTGTCACAACTCATTTATACTAAAAAGACACTTGAAAAATTGACAGAGCTGTACACCCAAGTCAATTCATCTTTATTTTTTGAAATGATTTTAATTTAGACAACTATTGATAGTTAAACAAAAAAAGAAAAAAAGAAAGTGCAACTTAGTAATTTTACATGCTGTTGTAAGTAAAAGATTGACCCAAAACAAATATGTTACAACTTAGTAATACTAGTGGATAGAAAGCTGGCCCAAAACAAATATGTTGTAATTTAGTAATACTGGGAGTGTAAATAGAAAGGATGGCCTAAATGCGAAATACGTTGTAACTTGGTAATAATGGTGTTGTAAATAAAAGGGCGGCCCAAATGCGAAATGTTGAATCAGGAGTTAAAAAAGAGGGAATGGGAAGTGGTGCGATTTGAACCCCGCAGTGTGCGTGCAGTGGCGCACGGTTGGCGGCGCCGTGGTCGCGTGGAGCGGAGGGTGTTTGGCAGTGCGAAGGAGGCGTGGGTGCGCGAAGTGTGAGTGAGGTGAGGCGGAGGTGCAAGGGTCGCGGGGGATGTGGTGTGAGGTGGACGAGGTCGTTGGCGTTGAATATGGAGAGGTTGCCGACAAAAAGGAGAGGTCAAAGGCAGTGAGGGCAAGGTCGTGGTGGCCCAGGTTGTATCTCTTCCTCTTTCTCATTCCCCTTTCCTTGAACTGATTTCTCTGTTTGATTGGTGTTCGATTGGTTTATGAGATTGGGTTCTCTGATTTACTTCTCTTGCTATAAACTTGTGGATGGTGATTTGATTTTGTTCTCTTGGTATGTGTTTATGCTTGAATTTGGGATTGGTTTCAATGACTCTGGTTTTGGTATTTTTGGTATTCATCTATTCTTATGTCTCTAATCATGCCCTTGTATCAGTCTCTTGTCTCTGCTTATATTTTGGATTTTTACCATGAATGTTTAATTCTGATTCAAAGGCCATGCTTATATCTTTGATAGGTTTGATTAATTTAAACATAACATTTTCTTTTCAAATTCATATCTTTTTATCATTGTTGAGCAAATAGATTTGACCAAATAGATTGCAAAATATTTCATTGCTTACAATCAAACATAGAAAAAGCTAATACATGATGAAGATTACATGAAGATTGAAAGGAAAGAAACCTGTTATTCTACTCAATGTTGTTCTATGGTTCTTCCTCTACTATTCTGATTTTTTCTCTTCTCTGTTCTTGTTGGTTTGTCCTCTCTTTTTTCCTTTGTTTTTTTTTATCTTTTCTGTGTTTTTCTTTTTGCTGTCTTTTTCTATATTGCCCTTCTCTCCTTTTTTTGTCTTCCTTTTGTGTTTTGCTGCCTCCTATATATAGGCATGAGGTTTCCTTCCTAGGAGGGTATTTTGCTCTAAGCTTTCCTTCCCAGGAGGTTTTTCTCATTCAACCAATTGATTTTTGCTTATAGCAATTTCTGAATTAGCCACCTTATGTACTGAGCCTAGTTGCTGTCTATAAGGGAGCTATAAGGATGATGGAGCTGCTTGATGAATGATGGAGCTGCTTGATGAATGATGAAGCCGTTGCTGCTAATGATTAATTTTAACTGATGAAGCTGTTTGTTATTTTTTTTTTCTTCTTTCTTGTTCTTTTCTTTTTGCCTTCAATTGATTTGGCTTGTACCCTCTTTAGATTTGTAGGCTTGCTAAAACTTTCATTCCAAATTTGTAATGGTTGTAATAGAGGAATATGAAAAAATGGCAAAAGATTGGGTTTTTTGCCCAACATATCATTGTGCATTTTTCTTTCTACTTTTCTTGATGTAGCAAGACATAAGAACAACAACAACAATAATAATTATTATTATTATAGTAATGTAATTAAACGAACAAAATTGAGTGTTGACAGTTGCCCCTCTTTACTTATATTTTACCAAATAACATGAATAACCTTAGTTTTCATTTTATTGTAGTAAAAATAAGTAAAGAAAAAAAAACTTCAATTTTGTTTGATGATGATGATAGAAAAAAGCGCAGAGACCCAAAAATGTAAAAGCAGTGGGTGTGGATGCCTGAAATGTAAAGACAGTGGGCATAGAGACCCAAAAATGTAAAAGCAGTGGGCGTGGATGCCCGAAATGTAAAGATAATAGGCGTGGATGCCCGAAAATTAAAAGCAGTGGGCGTAGGGACCCAAAAATGTAAAAGTAGTGGACGTGGATGCCCGAAATGTAAAGACAGTGGGCGTGGGGACCCAAAATGTAAAAGCAGTGGGCGTGGATGCCCGAAATGTAAAGACAGTGGGCATGGGGACCCAAAATGTAAAAGCAAGAGGTGTGGATGCTTGAAATGTAAAGACAATGGGTGTGGATGCCCGAAATGTAAAGGTAGTGGGTGCGGGGACCCAAAATGTAAAAGTATTGGGCATGGATGCATGAAATGTAAAGACAGTGGGCATGGGGACCCAAAATGTAAAAGTAAGAGGCGTGGATGCCCAAAATGTAAAGACAATGGGTGTGGATGCTCGAAATGTAAAGGTAGTGGCTGCGGGGACCCAAAATGTAAAAGCAAGAGGCGTGGATGCTCGAAATGTAAAAACAGTGAGCGTGGATGCCCGAAATGTAAAGATATGGATGCCCAAAATGTAAAGACAGTGGGTGTGGGGACCCAAAAATGTAAAATAGTGGATGTGGATGCTGAAAGCAAGTTCCAAGTATAAAAGGTAGATGTTGAAATGTATGCATGATGCAACGTGAGATGTTGTGGACATTTTGTTTTGTTTTGTGTCTTTTTTTTTCTTTTTTCTTTTTTGACCCTTTGACACTCTTAAGGTTTCGAGTTCCTCAAACTTCAATGAGGAAACAAAATCAAATTTTGGTTGAAGTTTTCAAGTTGAACTCTAACTATATCATGCAACACGTGGAATCTTGTGACAATTTCCCATTACCGGTTTGTAAAGTTGGTTAAGGAATTACCATATTTCCCATGAAATTCAAGTCTATTTCATTATAATTGTAATGCATTTTCAACATAATAGCATACTTCATTTAACATATCACATAATGAAAATAACATAGTTGAACCATGAAAATGAATTCAGGATGAAGATATCTTATTGCTTTTAGAAAGAAATTGTAGATGTTAGAATAAGTTTGGTTGAGAATAAAATGGTAGATATATCAAAAATCATCACACAAGTGACCAAACAAAGGTGGCAAAGGTAAATGTCTAGAGTAATAGTGTCAATTCTCATGCTTGTAACTTTGAAGAGCCTTTCCATTAGCTTTTGAGAACATTAGATACTTGTAACTGTTTGAGTTGCACATGCACTTTAGCCTTCAAGGATTTGCCCTACTATCGAGTACTTTAATGCGTTCGGCTTGCCCCAGTCTCGAGTCTTTTGTTGCAGTCGTACTGAGTTGGCTTAACTTTTGCCTAGACTGCCTTTTTTTTTTTTTTTTTGGATATCCCTGTCTTTTGCCTAGACTACTCTTTTCGAGTTTTCAGCCTAACGGGTTGCTCTAATTTTTGCCTAAGCTGCCCTTTCAGGTTTTTAGCTTAGCAAACTCACTTTTTTTTTTAAAAGCATAATACTTCTTGATTGCATCAAAGTTGATAGGAAAGGACAAATCTTCCCCATCCATATTTGTAAGGATCAATGCTCCTCCTGAGAATGCCTTCTTTACCACATAAGGTCCTTCATAATTTGGAGTCCATTTCCCTCTATGATCCTTTTGGGTTGGTAGGATTTTCTTAAGCACCAGCTCTCCTTCTTAGAACTCTCGAGGACGAACTTTTTTATCGTGAGCTATTTTCACTCTCTTTTGGTATAACTGACCGTGACATAGGGCAATCAACCATTTTTCTTCAATGAGATTCAATTGGTCATAACGAGCTTGAACCCACTCAGCCTCTTCATGTTTGGACTCTACTAGTACTCTTAATGAAGGAATTTCCAATTCAATAGGGAGGACAACTTCCATCTCATATACCAAAGAATATGGAGTTGCCCTAGTCGAGGTGCGTACCGAGGTGCAATAACCATGCAAGGCAAAAGGAAGCATGTCATGCCAATCCTTGTATGTTACCACCATCTTTTGGACAATTTTCTTGATATTCTTGTTTGCTGCCTCTACCACGCCGTTCATTTTCGGGCGATATGGTGAAGAATTGAGATGCTAAATCTTAAAGTCATTACACAACTTTGACATCAGTTTGTTGTTCAAGTTTGTCCCGTTATTAGTAATGATGTGGCTTGGCAGACCATACCGACAAATTATGTCTCTTGATGAACTTGACTACTATGTGTTTTGTTACACTGACGTATGATGCTACTTCAACCCATTTGGTGAAGTAATCAATCGCGACCAAGATGAAACGATGTCCGTTTGATACCTTTGGTTCAATCGGACCAATCATATCTATTCCCCACATTGAAAACAGCCATGGTGCGACCAAGACATTTAAGGACTTCGGGGACACAAGGATATTATCAGCATAGGTTTGACACTTATGGCACTTCCTCACATGGTTGCAACAATCAAATTCCATGGTTGACCAATAATAGCCAGCTCTTAGAACCTTTCTTGATATCGCATGCCCATTTGCATGTGTTCCAAATGAACCTTCGTGGACTTCTTCCATTATCTTGACGGCCTTAATTGCACCAACACAAGAGCAACACCATGTAATGGTTTCTCTTATATAACACATCATCATTCAAGAAGAAACCCATTACAAGTCTCCACAAGGTTCTTTTGTCGTTATCTGAAATGCCAGGAGGGTATTCCTTACTCTTCATGTAGCGCTTGATGTCATAAAACCATGGCTTCTCACTTGGTTCTTCTTCAATTGCCTGACAATAAGCCGGTTGATCCCAATTCTGGATCCTTATCAGTGACACTTCTTACTTTTGACTTATTCTAAACATTGAAGATAAAGTAGCTAAAGCATCAACCGATTGATTATTCTCACGAGGGATATGATAGAAAGTGATTTTATCAAAGTGTTCCATAAATCCCTTGATGTAAGAGTTGTATGGGATTAGCTTCTCATCTCGAGTCTCCCACTCATCCTTTAGTTGGTGAATCACTAATGCTGAGTCTCCATATACCTCCAAAATCTTGGCACCAAATTCAATGGCTACTAGAACCCCCATTGCACATGCTTCATATTCTACTATATTATTGGTACAATAAAAACCTAGTCTTGCAGTGAATGGGATAAATTGATTCTTGGGAGAAATTAATATTGCCTTGATTCCATATCCCAATGTATTAGAAGCCCTATCAAACAATAATGTCCATTTTTCATTTGTGGATTCCTCCTCAAATAATGCCATTATGTCTTCATTTGGGAACTCGTATTGCATTGATTGATAATCATCTATAGGATGATGAGCCAAGTACTCTGCTAAAGTGTTGCCTTTGATCGCCTTTTGGGTGACATAAAGAATATCATATTTTGTTAATAACACTTGCCAATGAACAATTCGGCTGGTAAGAGCAAGCTTCTCAAATACATATTTGATCAGATCCATTTTTAGACCAACCAAGTAATCTAGCACAACATATATTGCCTCAACCTATGAGCAGCCCAAGCCAAAGCACAACATGTTCGCTCCAACAAAGAGTATCTCACTTCACAATTCATGAACTTCTTGCTTAGATAATAAATCGCATGCTCCTTTCTTCCAAACGCATCATGTTGCCCCAGTACACAACCCATGGATTCTTCAAGCACTGTTAGGTACATGATTGGAGGTTCTCGCAAGTATTGCTTGATCTTTTCAAAAGTGTTTTGGCAATCGTCATTCCATACCATAGTTTGATTCTTATGCAACAATTTGAAAATTGGGTTGCATGTAGCAGTCAATTGAGATATGAATCTGGCAATGTAGTTCAACCTCCCTAGGAATCCACAGACTTCCTTCTCAATTGCTCACACTTTGTCAGGATCAACCTCTATACCTCTTTTGCTAACTATAAAGCCTAGCAGTTTGCCTGACTTCATGCCAAAGGTACATTTAGCAGGGTTTAATCAAAGTCTGTACTTCCTCAACCTCTTAAACAACTTTTGCAGGTTGACAAAGTGTTTTTCTTTTGTGTTTGACTTGGCAATAATATCATCTACGTACACTTCGATCTCCTTGTGCATCATGTCATGGAACAAAGTGACCATTGCCCTCTGATACGTTGCCCCAACATTTTTTTAATCTGAATGACATTACTTTGTAGCAAAATATTCCCTACAACGTGATGAATGTGGTCTTCTCCATATCTTCCGATGCCATCTTGATTTGATTGTACCCAAAGAAACCATCCATGAATGAAAAGAAAGAATGTTGGGCCGTGTTATCTACCAATACATCAATGTGAGGCAATGGGAAGTCATCCTTAGGGCTAGCTCTATTCAATTCACGATAGTCAACACACATCCTGACTTTCCCATCTTTCTTTGGAACGGGCACTACATTGGCAACCCACTAAGGGTACTTAGCCCAAAACATATATGTTACAACTTAGTAATAATGGTGGTGTAAATAGAAATCTGGCCCAAAATAAATATGTTGTAATTTAGTAATACTGGGGACGTAAATAGAAAGGACGGCCTAAATGTGAAATACAATGGCCCAAATGCAAAATACGTTGTAACTTGGTAATAATGGTGTTGTAAATAGAAAGGGCGGCCTAAATGCGAAATGTTGAATCAGGAGTGAAAAAAGAGGGGTCTCCTTCCTTGTCCATCATACTTGGTTCACGAACAAAAGTTAAGTGAATCTAGGGCTCGCGAGAGAAGAGAAAGGGGAATGGGGAGTGGTGCGATTCGAACCCCGTAGTGCGCATGCGATGGCACACAATAGGTGGTGCCATGGTTGCATGGAGCGGAGGGTGTTTGGCGGCGTGAAGGAGGCGTGGGTGCGCGAAGTGTGAGTGAGGTGAGGCGGAGCTGTGAGGGTCGCGGGGGAGGTGGTGCGAGGTGGACGAGGCCGTCGGCGTCAAAGATGGAGAGGTTGCCGGCAAAAAGGGGAGGCTAGAGGCAGCGAGGGTGAGGTAGTGGTGGCCCAGGTTATGTCTCTTCCTCCTTCTCATTCCCCTTTCCTTGAACTGATTTCTTTGTTTGATTGGTGTTCGATTGGTTTATGAGATTGGGTTATCTGATTTGCTTCTCTTGCTGTAAACTTGTGGATGGTGATTTGATTTTGTTCTCTTGGTATGTGTTTATGCTTGTATTTGGTATTGGTTTCAATGACTCTGGTTTTGGTATTTTTGGTATTCATCTATGCTTGTGTCTCTTATCATGCCCATGTATCAGTCACTTGTCTCTGCTTATGTTTTGGAATTTTACCATGAATGTCTAATTCTAATTCAAAGGCCATGCTTATATCTTTGATAGGTTTGATTAATTTAAACATAGAATTTTCTTTTCAAATTCATATCTTTTTATCATTGTTGAGCAAATAGATTTGACCAAATAGATTGCAAAATATTTCATTGCTTATAATCAAACATAGAAAAAGCTAATACATGATGAAGATTACATGAAGATTGAAAGTAAAAAAACTTGTTATTCTACTCAATGTTGTTCTATGGTTCTTCCTCTACTTTTCTGATCTTTTCTCTTCTCTGTTCTTGCTGTTTTGTCCTCTCTTTTTTCCTCTGTTTTTCTGATCTTTTCTATGTTTTTCTTTTTGCTGTCTTTTTCTGTATTGCCCTTCTCTCCTTTTTTGTCTTCCTTTTGTGTTTTGCTGCCTCTTATATATAGGCATGAGGTTTCCTTCCTAGGAGGGTTTTTTGCTCTAAGCTTTCCTTCCCAAGAGGTTTTCCTCATTCAACCAATTGATTTTTGCTTGCAGCAATTTTTGAATTAGCCACCCTATGTACTGAGTGTTGTCTATAAGGGAGCTATAAGGATGATGGAGCTGCTTGAGTTGATGATGAAGCTGCTTGATGAATGATGAAGCCGTCGCTGCTGATGATTAATTTTAATTGATGAAGCTGTTTGTTCTTTTTTTTTTTTCTTCTTTCTTGTTCTTTTATTTTTGCTTTCTTTCTGCCTTCAATTGATTTGGCTTATACCCTCTTTAGATTTGTAGGCTTGCTGAAACTTTCATTCCAAATTTGTAATGGTCTTGTGATAGAGGAATATGAAAAAAATGGCAAAAGATTGGGTTTTTCGCCCAACATGTTATATTATTGTGTATTTTTCTTTCTCCTTTTCTTGATGTAGCAAGACACAACATGTGGGATAATAATAATAATAATAATAATAATAACAACAACAACAATAATAATAATTATAATAATGTAATTAAACGGACAAAATTAGGTGTTGACACCATTGTCTGAAGATTCTAAAACATTCAAAAGCTAATTGGGGCCCAAAACCATTTAGAGTTATGAATTGTTGGTTTTCACATAAGGATTTTGTGGGGGGAAATGAAGGTGGAGAGTTGGGCTATTTTTGTGTTCAAAGAAAAATTGAAAATTTTAAAGGAAAAGTTAAAAGGTGTGGAATAAGGAATGTTTTGGAAGTTTAAAGGAAAGGAAGGGCACTATAGAAAAGAAAGTAGTTGAGTATGATCTAAGAGATGAAGAAGGGAATTTAGATGAGACGTACTGCTTAAGCAAGAAGAATTTAATGGTGGAGAATTGGGAGGTTTTATCAAAAAGAGAATCTCTACTACATCAAAAATCCAGATCTAAAATGGCTTAGAGATGAAGATATGAATTCTAGATATTTTCATTCAGTTATTAATTGGAGGAAAGTTAATTCTGTTTAAACGTGGAGGGGAATTAGGTGGAGAATCTAGTAGAGATTAAGAAAGAGGCGAAGTGATTTTTGAAGACAAATTTCAAAAGGGAGAGGAATGGCCAAAGTTGGATGGTGTCGGTTTCAATAGGATCTCGAGGGATGATAATAGTTTCTTAATGAGTTTTTTTTCGAAAACTGAGATTGAGGCTATTGTGATGGACTATGGGAGTGACAAAAGTCTGGGACCAAATGGATTTAATTTCCATTTTATTAAAAAAACATTGGCCATTGTTGAAGGATGACATTGAGATTTTTTCATGAATTTCACAAGAATGGTGTTCTACTCAAAGGAAGCAACTCATCTTTCATCACTTTGATCCCAAAAGTCTGTGATCCACAGGGTTTAAAAAATTTTAGACCTATTTCATTGATTGGATGCATTTATAAAATGTTATCTAAAGTTTTATCTAGGAGATTAAGGAGGGTGTTGGATGGAGTGATTGATATGAGACAAGGGGCATTTGGGGGGGGTATGCTAGATGGGGTGGCAATGACGAATGAAGTGGTGGAGGAAGCTAGACGGAAAAAAATGAAATGTATGATCTTTAAGGTGGATTTTGAGAAGGCATATGATTTAGTGTCATGGCCTTTTCTATATTATATGCTTGAAAGATTAGGCTTTGGTAGGGGTTGGATTAGATGGATGAAGATGAAATATACAAGAACACACTAGAGGGGGGTTTTGAATAATGAGTTATAAAAGTTAGATATATGTAAGTTTATACAAGCAAATATATCCTTTCAAGAAAAAACTTTAAAAACTTTTCCGGAAGTGCATAAGTAGAATGCTTGTTTTATATTGGTTCACTCAAATTGAGTTACGTCCAATTCTCCTTTAACAACTGTTAAAGGGTTCCACTATAATCAACTGATTACAAAACAAGTATTCTTCACTACCACTTTTGACTACAAGCATTCTCTATGCCACTATTGGCAACTAGTATTCTAAACCACTACTTGTTACAAGTATGAATCTGCCCCTGAGATTATGCTTCCCAAGTATTCTTTAAACACTAAGCTACTCTTGGCTTTCTATTCAAATAAGAATAAGATTCAAGTAACTCTCAAAGAGAGGATATAAATATAGTTTGAATATCTATGAGCTTTGTATAAGATGAGGTTCTCTTTTCTCTTAGCTCTCTTTTCTCACTAGTATAAGCTTTCTTTTCTCTTTGCTTGTGCTAGTATTTTGTTAAGCGTTGTAGTTAGAATTTCATCAACTATTACACATAAGTAATACCTTAATAATAAGAAGATGTGCTTAGAAGCTTATTCAGAAGCAGTGCTTAGAAGCTTGTTTAGAAGCATGTTCAGAAGTAGTGTTGAGAAGCTTATTCAGAAGTAGTGCTTAGAAGCTGTTTAGAAGCCTATTCAGAAGCATGTTTACAGCTTATTCAGAAGGCTTATTAGAAGCAAAGTTCAGAAGCTATATTCAAAACTAAAGTATTGACATCTTTCATTCTACTTTTATAGTTGTCCTCTCTCTCTTTACAGCTCATGTGAGAACTCTTTGTCATCAAGATCTAGCTTATAAATAGAAGCCTTTATTCATCTTCATGGATCATCCAACTACAAATCAACTACACAAAGATTAATCTAAACAGATCCAAGCTTGCTTTGCCTCTTTATTCAAGAGAGAACCCTAGCTGTTCATACTACTTCAGATTACTTTCTAAAACAACTTTGAGAACTATATTTCATGTTAGGAAAATCCCTAGTTGGACAAACCATTCTAAACCACTTTGTAAAGATCAAGTCATTTGTTGGAGACTTGGATCTGAGTTGTGAAATCCATTTGTGTTGACTAGTGCCTTTGTATTCTAAGTTGTGAAACCCAACAAGTGTGTATGGGTGTTCTGCTGTGTGCTTAGAACTGAAAGCTAGCAAGGAGTTGGTTGAGAATCAGTAGGTGACTAATTCAATGCGTGAAACTTTATCAGCAGAGTGCTAAAGGTGTTGTACAGTCTCAGTTGAGACCTTTGACAAATTTAGTGGAAATCTCACTTGATAGAGTGAGGACTGGACGTAGCCCAAGGTTAAGGGTGAACCAGTATAAATCTTCTGCCCATTTCCCTTCTACTTATTCTCCTTATAACTGTCTAACTTAACTGGTTGAAAGATTATATTTCAAACTATTTTCTAAGAGTATTAATAACTGTTCAGAAGCATTTATTCTTTCTTCTGAACTACTCAAAAGCAAACTACATATACATTCTGAACTTCTCATTTGATAATACACAAATCAGTTTTATTAAAAAATACTTAAGTTCCATATCAAAACAATTCAACCCCCCCTTTCTTATACTATTTTGATCACTTCAAAAGGTTCTATTGTCTCACAATTGAGTGTTGAAGTTGCTTTAGCTTGAGCTTGATTTGATAGGAGTAGGTTCCTGTCTTGTCACAGCTTGCTTTTAGTTGTAGGTGTGCTTCTCAAAGTTGGTTAGTCTTTTTGTTGTACCTACAAGACTTCACACTTTTCGAGACATGCAAGCAGTCATACGAGGAATAGAAGAAAGTTATTCAGAGAGTACCTTCCTTTCTTTCTATATTAGACAATGCGTTCTTAAAGTCAATAGGTGATAATTAAACACATAGTCTTTAGTATGTAAAACAACTCATGGTCTGGTCCAACATAGACATGGTCTAGCCTAACTGTACATGGTTTGGTCCAATTATCACATAGTCTGGTCCAAGATTCATGCATGGTCTGGTCCAGTACTTATGCATAGTTTGGTCCGAGAATTCTATCGTGTGGTTCGTGACTTTGCATAGTCTATTCTAAGACTATTACATGGTTTGGTCTTAGACTTGGTGTAGTCTATTCCAAGACTATTACGTGGTTTGGTTCAAGACATGTATTGTCCGTTCTTAGGACCTTTGCATGGTTTATTTCGATATTTAACTTAAACTGATTAAAAACACTTTGGATGCTTGATTTACTATTAAAGTGTTGTCAAAAAGTTAAAGTAATAGAGTGAGATGGAGAGATTATACCATTGTTTGTGATCATTTTGATTCCATGAAATTACTCAATTTCAAATCATTAGTTGATCAAATATTATCACATTTGTTATCATCAAAACAAATCAAAAGATTAGGGGTCAGACATCATCCAATGTCTTGGTTCCAATAGAAGACGTGTCTAGAATTCGAGTCTACATCAATACTTGTTAATGAGAACCCTACTACGGAATTCCACAAAAAAAAAAAAGGATTAAAACAAGGAGATCCCTTGGCACCATTCCTTTTTTTGGTCGTGGTTGAGGGATTGAGTGGGTTAATGAGGGAAGTGGTAAGGAGGAACATGTTTTCTAGCTGAGGTTGGTAGAAAGAAAATAAAGTTTAATCTGTTATAATTTGTAGATGACACCTTGTTTATTGGGAAACTGTCCATACATAATTTGGTTGGTACTGGAAGCAATACTTAGGGGTTTTGAGTTGGCTTTGAGGCTGATAGTAATTTTTTCAAAAGCAAAGTGGGGGGATTGGTTTTAGAAATGATACACTTCAAAGGTTCATTGCTATTCTAAACTGTGACATCATGAGGTTTCCATTCAAGTATTTAGGTATGTGATAGACAAAAACCGCAAGTGTATGGTGTTGTTAAGTAATAAATTGTTCTCTCCTCAGGGACTGTACATTTGGTAGAGTAATTATTGCCAATTAAACAAAATTATAACAACAAGAATCAGAATTGAAATGGGAATTTAGTTTAGGAAACTCAATATTTGAAATTTATATTCATAAAGGAAAGTAATTAAAATAGGATGAAAATCAATTTAAAATAATTTCCAAGATTGAGGTTCACTCTATGACAATGAACATAAATAATTCAATTACCCATGTGTTCTTGCAATTTTCTATTCAAAGCAAATAAACCTAAGGTGCTCTTCGTTCCCTTTCGAGACATGAAGAGGTATCTAATCAAATTGACCCCTATTGTCATGGTGGCTATGTTCAATTAGACCCATTATGCTCTATGTTAATTCGTTTGATCCTCTTAGGGTTCAACCTACTCTTGTGGTTTTACACCTAAGTCCCTTCCTATGGTTCAAAAATTATAGGTTTACCTCTCAATACATCCCAAAACCCCTATGATTATGTTACACGTTGGTCGATTCATTTCACACATGTAAAGAACTCAATCATAAGCTTGATAAGGAACCTCATCTCCACCAATTATTTTGCTAACAAAGACAAATCACCAGGTCTTTTATTTGGATGTAATGGGGCCAGGGTGAAATAGAAAGGTAGGAATTAGAAAGAAGAAAGAGGAAACAAATGGCTAAAAATTAGTCCCAATACCCTATCAGAAAATACATCAAGCAGTTGCAACATAAGGTACCACACAAGTAATAATCACAATTTGCTTCCTTTCTCTTCATCCTTTCATCATGAATATGCATATTTCCTTCAACTAGTTTGACACCAAACTCTAGTATTTCTCTCTTTTTTGTGTCAAACATTTTACCATTGATTACTTAACTTTTGATCCCCACAAAATTTTCATTAACCATCACTTAGAAGTACTAAGTTGGCACCAACAAGTGTATTAGTTTGCCTAATGTATTTTCTCAAGGGTACCAAGACAATATAACAAATAAACACAAAGTACTAAGAAAATCATAGTGTATAAGCTCAAAGGGCCTACTAGTGGTCAAATTAAAGCTAAGTCAGGAGCCTAAAGGAAAATTCCTAATTGCCTAGATCATGTTTATCCAAGTAAGTAGCAATTTTAGTCTCAACAGGTTCCAAATCAAGTTCTAGAGAGCTCAACTAAGAAACATCATTATGACAATTTAAAAATGCATAGGCTTAATTCTCACTTATGTGGCTTAAATCAATGCAAAACAAGATTGAAGAATCATGCCCCCTTTAAGACAAAGATAGAGATCATTATAACAAATATACTTGCTGAAATACTTCAAAGAAAATGCATCCAATCTTGAGACTTCAAACAAATCAAGAACATAGAGACATGAATTGTGGGGATCATTCAATGCTTAAAGACAAATGCTAATGTATACATGTGGGAAATAGCTTTGACTATTTATAATCTAAATGCATGATTCATTATTTAAACATGTATGTGAGAGCATATAAGAAAGAAAAAAAAATGTAAACATCAATGCATGAACCTAGCAACCCTAAACTTAAAACCTACATTGTCCTCAATTTAAAAAGGCTAAAAGTAAAGGAAAAAATGGAAACTTATTGAGAAGGTGATGGAGGAAATTCCTCTGGATACCTATGTTGATGCCAATCATATAGTTTTTGTTGGTGTGATTCCATGGACCAAGCGGTTGTCCAATGATTGAATAGCAGCTAAATTTTGGGTGTTATTAACACTTGTAGGGGCAACCAGAGGAAAAGAAAGAAAGGAATACTATGGAACATTTGGAACATTTGTAGGGAACTTCAAAATGCTAGTATTCTTAATGGAATATTATGGCGCATGCAAAAAATGATAAGCACTTCTGGGGGAGGCCATAAAATAATGAGAGCCTTTTGCAGATACAATGCAATGCATAGAATGGAGGTTGTCCAAGTCAATGGTACGCTTTTGTGGTATAAACTCCAACAATGTAAACAAGGAATTGTACCCAAGATATTTAACAATTGGAGTAATGAGTCCACCAATTGCTATAATTCCAAATTATCAGTTTGCTATCATTTGGAATTTTTGGACAAGGTAAGAACCAAAATTCAACTGCACTTCACAAGGCGTCACCATTGCCCAAAGAAACAAAAGGTCCCCTAGGCTAACTTTTCTATCTGATTCCCCATGACAAAACACAATTGATGTGAGGAATCAATGCTTGATGTGGATGGCAGGGTGTTGGAAGGAAGTGGAGTTGGATTTTGATGAAGCTCATCACAACTCCCATCATCCAACCACCTAATTGGGACCTTCCATTTGAGCTCATGTGTGATGCTTCCAATTTTGCACTTGGGGCAGTCTTAGCTCAACAAGTGGGCAAACTTTCACATGTCATAGCCTATGCCTCTCGCACCTTGGATGCCACGCAGGTTAATTATACCACCACAGAGAAAGAGCTTTTAGCTGTGGTATTTGCACTAGACAAGTTTCGTTCATACCTCTTAGGCTCCAAGGTCACTGTCTTCTCTGACCATGCGGCTTTGAGATACCTATTGAAGAAGCCTAATGCCAAACCAAGATTGATCAAGTGGATGCTTCTTCTTCAGGAGTTTGACATAGAGATCAGAGACAAAAGTGGAGCAGAAAACTTGGTGGCTAATCATCTGAGCAAGATTGAGACAGACCTTGAGTCTCTTCCTATCAGGGATGATTTCCCTAATGAGCACTTGATGGCAATGGAGACACATGGATCTACACCATGGTTTGCTGATATTGTGAATTACTTGGTTGCTGGTGTTTTACCCTCACAAGCATCTCGAAATTAGATTGCTAGGTTGAAGAGTGATGCCAAGTATTATGTGTGGGATGATCCTTATCTGTGGAGATTTGGTAGTGATCAGGTGATTCGCAAATGCATACCAAATCAGGATATCTAGTCAGTCTTATATTTTTGTCATGCATCTCATGTGGGAGGACACTATGGACCACACTAAACCGCAAGGAAGGTGTTAGACTTTGGGTTCTACTGGCCCACTATTTTCAAAGATGCATGGGAGGTCGAGGCGACCTGTGAGCAGTGTCAAAGAACGGGAGTAGCCATCACTCGCAAGCATGAAATGCCTCAACAACCCATCCTCTTCTATGAGGTCTTTAATGTTTGAGGTATTGATTTTATGGGACCTTTTCCTCCTTCTTTTGGCTATTCTTATGTTTTGCTTACTATGGACTATGTCTCCAAGTGGGTGGAGGCTAAGGCCACCAAGACTAATGACTCTCGAGTTGTTGTAGATTTTGTCAAGTCTAACATCTTTTGCAAGTTTGGTGTGCCTAAAGCCATCATTAGTGACCAGGGGACCCACTTTTGCAAAAAGACCATGGCGGCTTTGCTTCATAAGTATGGGATTGTGCATAGAGTTGCCACAGCTTATTATCCCCAAACTAATGGGCAAGTCGAGGTTTTCATTTGGTTTTTGCATGCTTTCCATTAGATTCTTGAATTGCTTGATTGTGAGAAGTTGCATCATTCTTGGTTGAGAGGTTTCATGACTTGATTTGGATACACTTTTGCATCTTTAGTTTGATGAGTAGACTTGGAAATTTTGATTGTGAACTCATTTGTGATAGTGCTTACCTTTGTGAGTTTGCCCTTTGTGTTATTGCACTCATGTTGATAGTTACTCTAAATTTTGTCTTGTCTCTTCTTGATGTTTCTTGTTGCACATGCATTATTGAGATGATTTAGGCCTTCTTTCTTCTAGCTACTAGCCAAATAGACCCACCTTGCCTACTTTCCACTTGTTTCCCCCTTTATGCCATTTTCCCATTGTTTCTTTTTGTAGCCCATTACAAGCCTTGGCCTGAAAAACCATGATTCACCCCTTTCCTTAGGGATTGGAGGAGCTTTGGAATTGTTTTGGGAATGGTTCATAATAAGTGTGGGAGGTGTCTCAAGTTTTTGTGCTCTAAACCATAAATTTTGATTTTTGAGTAAGAGGTTGGTTAAGTTCACAATTTTGATCTTGGGAAGTGAGAAAAATACATATACATTCACACATATGCAACAAAAAAAAAAAAATGAAAACGATATAGAAAAAAAAAAGAAAAAGAAATAGAAACATAGAAAAAAATGGAGAAAAGGAGAAAATTGAAGTGGTTTTGATTCTTTGGTTTAGGATTGTGATACTCTTCTTATACTTATTGATTCATTCCCTATTGCTCCTCTTTTCTCTTTGGTTTTAGCCTAAAAATCCTTCTCTCATCCACCCTTCGCCTTTGCCACATTACATCCCTTAATAAAGCCCTTTTGATCTTTAATTGCATGTGTTTCAAGTATGGAAATTAGGGACTTGCCAAGATTTGGGTGTGCTTTTTGCATGACGTGTTGGGGGTAGACACAAGCCCATACACATGAGAGTTCATTTCATATCATCATATCATGTGAGTGAGTATCTTGAGAGGATTCTATCACTTTTGGTTCATTTTCTATTTTTCCTTGTCTCTTGTTGGCTTTGGGTGTTGGAAGTGCATTCATTAATTGTTTGATCCCTTGATTCTTGGAGTGTTTGTCTTCTATCTCACTTTTTTGCAGTTTTGGGATTCATTGGAAAGTGATCTTTGTTTTTCTTTTGTTATTGAGTATCTTTTGCTCTTGGTTCAATAATTTAGTTTTGCCCAAGAGTGCAATTGTTCAAGTGTGGGGGTATTTGATAGAGTGTATTTTAGCATAGTCTAGAGTTGCATTTAGCATAGTCTAAACATTTTTTATACCTCATTTTGACCATTTAGTTGAGTTTTGTGAGATTGGGTCGTTTTGGGCCCAAGTGTCGAAAATTGTTATTTGTCACATTTTATTGATGCTTTTGACACTGTCTATTGTGTAGATCATAAATTTTGACACAAGTCTATGATTTTTATGATCCTTGTCTTTTTTGAAAGCTAAGGATAATATCTACAATTTCGTGTCTCACAAGGATTGGCTAATTCTAATGTTTCAAGGGTCAAATTTGGGATTCAATGTTATGGTCCTACACTTGTAATAATTCCGCGTTTTAGTTTGTAACTAGAGACCATTTGGTAATTGTAATTGGTCAAGGTAGCTTTTATTTAGTGGGTTCAGACCTTGTGGGGGAGACCATAGTTTTAGCCTTTTGTTTTTAGCTTTTCCCCTTTTGCAAGACAACAATTTCACTGCACAGCACTACTCATTGAAAAAAATCTCACCTTTGCTCTCTTCTCCTCTTTCACCTTTCTCCTTCATAAATTTCGTGCAGCCCCTTGCAGCCACCATGAGGATCTTCATGGAGGGCTAAATCCCCTTTGCAACCCAAGAATCATGTGCTTGTGAGTAAATATGAGTTCCTTTATTCTCAATTTTGAATTTTGCTCATGAAAACCCTTTTCCCCCCTTTTCTAATTTTCAATTTCCTTGTTTAATGTATGATAATGATTAGATTAGGGAATTGAAATCTAAATTTGGGTCAATTAAAATCGATTGATTGTGATTTAATACAATATGTGCTTGAATTTGGGAAAACTAGGAATGCGATAGTAATCCGGATTTTTCCGAATGAATGTAAGGTGATTACTTTAAATTTCGTATTGTTGGGAATTTCATGAGTATGAATTTGACTTATCCATGTTGGAACTGTGATTATTTCTCCATAAGCATAGGTTCTTGAGTTGTATCTCTTTGATTCTGTTTTCATTTATTGTTTAGAAAGTTGTTCTATTGCTTTAATTTTTGAAAATCACACAAAATCCCCCCTATTTTAAATTGAATGCAAGGTGTTTGATGAATTGTATCTTTGAGAAAATGACTTGAGTTAGCCTTATATTGCGAAATTTATTGGGAAACTTAGTTGTTTTTGACGGCATGTTCGACGCACTCCGTCAGTGACCTAACACTTGTTAGGATAGTTGAGTAATCAATCAAGAGGGGGGGTGAATTGATTTATCGTAAAGTGATAGATTCTTTTTTCTTAAAAAGATTTTTCACCACCGCTCTTGAGGTTTTAATAAAAGCATTTTCAGAGAATGTTATATTGATTGAATAAACCAAAAAAACAACCTCAACTTAAGATAGAAATGATTTAAAACAAATTATCTTAATAAAGATCAAATACTGAATTGAAATAGATCAAGGGATAAAGAGATTGAGCCTATTGATTTATACTAGTTCGATCAACCTCCGATCTACATCCAGTTCTCCCTTTCACCAAGGGGTTCCACTATGAATTTGATTACATACACCATGCACACACAATTTACAACAAATCCTAATTTCACAATCTGAAACAGGAACCTAGAAGATTGAATGTGAAAACACTATTCACCATCCAATTTCTAAACACAATACTACACACTAAATTAGAAATACCATCTAATTTCAACACAGCATTTAGGAACGAAATTCCCACAATGCTAATCAAATAAGATCAATGAAAAAGATTAAAGAATGAAAACACCTTGATGTGCTGATATGAGATCAGTTCAAGAAACTCCAATATGAGCAACTGTAGCAGTCAAGAACGAATGTTGAATCACCTTAGTTCATGAAGGAACAAGAGAGGGATATAGTTGTATAGGCTCAAGGTTCAATCTCAAATGAGTATAGTAGTAAAAGCAAGATTGAGTTTTTCTGAAACTCAAGAGATTAGAGAATGTGCAGAAGAAAGAAGAGAATGTTCAAAGCAATATCACATCTGGAAATCAAATCAAAGATTTGGATTTTGACAATTGAAGGAATGAAAAGATATTGTGATTGTTGGTTGTTCCGCATAGAATGATATGAATTCAAATATATAGCATGGGTCAAAAAGATTTGGAGTTAGTTAGACAAAGAATGAGTCTTGGAGATCTTTAAAAATGACCATTATACTAGATATAATCAATTACAATAAGGTGTAATCGATTATCCCGTGTATCAGAATATGATTTACACTTGCTGTCAATTATTGTAATCGATTGCAAACAAGACAGAGCCTATTCTGAATATCAGAGATCATCTGGTAATCAATTGCCACAAGATGGTAATCGATTGCAAATGAAACAGAGCAATTTCTGAATCTCAAAGATTGTCTTGTAATCGATTACAGCTCAATGGTAATCGATTGCAATGGATACACGACAATATCTAAACTCTGAAATTAACATTGTAATCGATTGCAATGGTTAGTAATCGATTAACCCAATACCAGAGATGGTTTTAAAACTGATTAGGCCATCTGATAATCGATTCCTACAACTTGTAATCGATTGCAATCACTCAGAATTAGTTCCTAAGAAGTAAATAATCTAGTGATACTAGAGATAATAGAAAACAGGGAAAATCAAAATAACAAGCAAGAATGATATGACTTAGCCTATAACAAACAATACAATGCCATCATCCATACATGTTATGGCATAAAAAGAAAATACTAGACTAAGAGAACGGAGAAGACTTAAGGTATGAAGATACCAAAAATCTAAATGAAGAGGCAAGGCATTAATCTTCAACACTATCCCCTCAGATACCATAAAATGACATTTTTCAAAATTCACCACAAGGTTAATCTCAAGGCACCTATTCAAAACTCTAATCAAGCTCTCTAAGCATGTATCAAATGAAGAACCATAAACAGTAAAATCATCCATAAACACCTCCACGCAACTCTCAAGTAAATTAGAAAATATGCTCATCATGCACCTATGAATGGTAGACTCATCCTCCATGTCCAAAATGTAGAAGTCTATAGGGAATATCAGCTTGTTGACTTGGACAAGCACATCCTGCAAGACTCCAAGTGGTTTTGTAGTGCTTCAGTTTGCCAATTGAGTGACCACATTGGTTGGCTTCAAATCCCCAAACTTCAATGATTTGTACACAGATGAAGGCATGACATTGATTGAGGCACCCAAATCCAACATAGCATCTACAAATGTGCATTCGCCTATGGTGCATGGAATGATGAAAGTGTATGGATCCTTACACATTTGAGGCATGGGAGACTGTAGAATGAATAGGAAGGGCTTGTTGTTGTCTCAATGGAGGTGGCTGATATCTATCACCTGAACTAGGCTGTTGGTATCTCATACCCTGCATATGGTGGTTTCCGCACAAGACCAGGACCAAGACCATATTTCAAGTTAGGGTGATCCTTCCATCCCTCGTTGTATTTAGAAGAATAAGGATCATATTCCTTCTAAGGTGGTTTATACTGTCGACTAGTGTTGATTCCAACAACATCTCTAGTCTCTTAGAAGGTAAGACATGCATTTGTAGGATGTTCTAGTAAAGTGAAAATGCCACATCCATGATGGTTGACTGCCAAGAGGGTCTCTAAGACAAGCCTCAACATTGGAAGGATCACCCTAACCTTTGAGGAAAAGAGATAGGTGTTTGGTAAGGCTTGGAGGAAGCAAGGGGAGTTGCAACATTTTTTTCAGAAATATTTTCTTTTTCTAATTCAATTATAAGTTACATCTCCTCTTGAACATCTTCCATAACCTTATTAATGTTGTTAGACTCACTTCCACCAACAATAGTACCTCTCCTAGCCGGTTACAATCAAGAGGAAGGGGGGGGGGTGAATTGATTCAACGTAAAATGACAGATTCTTCTTTTTAATAAAAGCTTCTCACCACCACTCTTGAATTTTTAATAAAATCATTTTTAGAGAATGTGATATTGATTTAATAAACCAAAAAAAACCTCAGCTTATGATAGAATTGATTAGAGCAAATAAACTTGATAAAGATCAAAATTTGAATTCAAAGAGTTTAAGAGATAGAGAGAATGAGCCTGTTGATTTTATACTGGTTCGATCAATCACCGATCTACATCCAATTCTCCCTTTCACCAAGGGGTTCCACTATGAATTTGATTACATACATCATGCACACACAATTCACAACAAATCCTGATTTCACAACCTGAAACAAAAACCTAGAAAACTGAATGTGAAAAACACCATTCACCATTCAATTTTTAAACACTAGAACAACACAATTCTAGAAACAAAGATTAGAAACACAATTCTAATTCCAACACAGCATCTAGGAATGAAATTCCTACAATGCTAATTGAACAAAAATTAATAAAAAGATTCAAGAATGAAAACACCTTTGTGTGCTGATATAGCTAATGTAAGGTCAGTTGAGAAACTCTAAATGTGAGTAAATTTAGCTGTCAAGAACAAGCATTTGAATCACCTCAGTTCATGAAAGAACAAAAGAGGAATATAGCTGTATAGGCTCAGAGGTTTAATCTCAAAAGGGTTTAGTTGTAAGAACAAGAATGAGTTTTTTTGAAACTCAAGAGATTAAGAGATGTGCAGAAAAGCAAAGAGCAAACTTCAAAGGAATATCAAATCTGAAAATCAAATCAAAAGATTTGGATTTTGACAAATGAAAGAATGCAAAGATATTGTGAATATTGGTCTCTCTACACAGAATGCTATGGGTTCAAATATATAGGATGGGTCAAAAAGATTCGGAGTTAGTTAGACAAAGAATGAATCTTGAGAATCTTTTAAAATGACCGTTATACCAGCTATAATCGATTATCCCGTGTATCATAGGATGATTTAAACTTGTTGTCATCTATTGTAATCAATTGCAAATGAGACAAAGCCAATTCTGAGTTTCAGAGATGGTCTTGTAATCGATTGTTGATTGATGGTAATCGATTGCAATTGAAACAGAGCAATATCTAAACTTCAAAAATTGTCCTGTAATCGATTGTTGATCGATGGTAATCGATTGCAATTGAAACAAGGCAATATCTGAAATCTGAAAATAGCATTATAATCGATTGTCATTTGTTGGTAATCGATTAACTCGATACCAAAGATGGTTCAAAACTGATTTGGCCATCTAGTAATCGATTCCCACAATATGTAATCGATTGCAATTTCTCAGAATAGGTTCCTAAGAAAGCAAATCATCTAGTAATGCTAAAGATAATAGAAAATAGAGCAGATCAAACATTTAGCATACAAAAATATCTAGCTTAGTCTATAACAAACAATACAATGCCATCATCCATACATGTTATGGCATAAAATAGAAAATACTAGACTAAGAGAACGGAGAAGACTTAAGGTATGAAGATACCAAAAATCTAAATGAAGAAGCGTCAATCTTCACTCCCTTACAATGACAATATTTCTAGGAATATTCCTCATCCACGCCCTTGCTTTTGCCGCTAGAGTAATGGAATCACAAAGCATCTTGTGTGATCCCTTGAAAATTTTAGGTCTCACATATCTCTAGGAACCCCTCCAAATGGTCAGCTAGGTCTTCAGCAGATAACCCGTGGAATTGACTTTTCTTGAGCATGTGTAAAAGGGTAGGAGGTATTTGGAAATTTGCATTTCCAATATTTGAACGAGAAATCCCTCCAGGAAATCCCCGGATTGTTGGGGCAACATATTCCTTTAGAAGCCTATTTGCATGCACATTTGCCTCATCTTCAGCCATCATTGATTTTAGAGTTTTAGTAATGACAACCTTTTGCTTCTGTGCGTAATCCTTCTTCGGAATGTTCTCTCAATTTCAGGGTCACCTATTATGGGTTCTCTAAGACAAAGAGATATTAGCATACACAAGATAACACCTGCAAAATAGAGAAAAATGTGAAGTCTAGAAAGGAAATAAAATTTAAAAATAGAAATAAAGAAGAAAATTTTGAATTAATTATAAATAAGAAGCAACTATTACTGAGCCAAGAGACATAGTCCCTAGCAACAACGCCAAAAACTTGATGAATAAAAATCGCAAGTGTACGGTGTCATCAAGTAATAAATCGATTTCTCCTCAGGGACTGTGCATTTGGCAGAGTATTTATTGCTAATTAAATAGAATTAAAATGACAAGAATCATAATTTAAATAGGAATTCAATTTAGGAAACTCAACATTTGAAATTTAAATTAATAAAGAAAAGTAATTAAAATAGGATGAAAATCAATTTATAATAATTTCCAGGATTGAGGTTCACTCTATGACAATGAATAGAAATAATTCAATTACCCATGTGTTCTTGCAAGTTTCTATTGATGGCGAATAAACCTAAGGTACTCTTCATTCCTTATCGAGACACGAAGAGGTATCTAATCAAATTGACCCCTACTGTCGTGGTGGCTATGTTCAATTAGATCCATTATGTTCTATGTTAATTCTTTTGATCCTCTTAGGGTTCAACCAACTCTTGTGGTTTTACGCCTAAGTCCCTTCCTATGGTTCAAAAATTATAAGTTCACCTCTCATTACATCCTAAAACCCCTATGATTACTTACACGCTGGCCAATTCATTAACACATAAAAGCAATAGAAAGAAATTGAAAGAGAACAAGAACAACACAAGGATTATAAAAATAAATTCATTCAAAGTTCATAGGACTATGACCAATCCCAAAAATAAAAAAGACTACTTGCAAGTAGCCATGAAATCCAAATTAGAAATTAAAGAAGATGACCAACCAAAGGAGAAGAAGATGATCAGAACTCTAGCTCTCTTCATAACGGTCAAACGTAAAAATGCGGAACCCTATTCTAAGGTTTAGAAGGGTATTTAAATACAATGGGCTAAAAGGTTCAAGCCCAATTACAAATAAAAAAAATCCTAAAGAAACACTAAAAAATTAAGTTTGTCGCGCGTCACGGCTGTGATCCATATCTCACGGTCGTGACTCATGCTGTCTCGAGACCAAAATAAATCCTTCAGCGCCAGTCATGGTTGTGAGATATGGATCACGACTATGATCGTTGCTGTCTCAATCATATCAATTGAAATATTGGCACCACAACATGGGTGTGAACTATGCCTCATGGTAATTTAGGTGGTGAAAAGTGCCATTGGACTCTCAAATTTGTACCTGAAACACAATAACACCTAAAGTGCAACCAAATCCAAAAAATGCAGAAAATAAAAGAAAATAATCTTAAACTAAATCCTAAATGCCAAATTGTATAAACAAAACTAATGAAATGCAACACATCAATATGGTGGGGGGGACCCTAGAAAGGAATGTTAATGGGAGGAATTTTTTTAATAAAATGAAGAAAAAATTAGCTACTTAGAAGAGTAAGAATATTTTTGGGGTGGGAGGGTTTTCCTAATAAAATTTGTTTTAACATCTCTGCCTTTGTATATGTTATCTTTATTTAGGATGCCTAAGAAGGTGGTAGATAGATACAGACATATAGAAAGATCATTCCTTTGGGATGGGCTAGATGGATCCAAAAAGATTGCTTGGGTGAAATGGAGTATAGTATGCTTGCCTAAAAAAGTGGGTGGACTGGGAATTAAGAACATTGTGGTATTTAATGAAGCATTACTAGCTAAATGGAAGCGGAGCCTTTTAGAGGGGGGAAGGGCATGTGGTTTGAGGTACTGGAATCTTTATATGGGGTTGGGGAGGGAATGAGTAGGGGTGGAAAAACGAGATGGCTTTGGCTCGTCTATGGCCGAAATGGGCTAGAGGACTTGGCTCGCCTCACCAACAGGTGGGTTGGCCCAATCTATTTAGGCCTGTCCTACCTCTGGCCCACCAAAAATGGGCCCATCTATGGCCAAAATGGGATGGATGACTTGGCCCGCCTCGCCAACAGACAAGCTAGCCCATTAGTCCTTAACCTTAAAAAAAAAAAACATAATTACATAATTGTTTTCTTGGTGTAGTTTTGTCTTATACTTGCTTAGGTGTAGTTTAATTTTGTTAAATATATGATTGATATGTTAGGGATATATGTTTAAGATATGATTGATATGTTAAGGACATGTTTAGATATGAAAAAATATAACATTATTTATTCAGATCGATTTCAGATCCTTTCTATGTAATTCCTTTATTATAAATAAATCTCTATACTGTGTGTAAAGAACACAACACATTACACTAAATCCTTTTCAATAAATTTCAACTCAGTGATTTTGGTGAAAATGTAATCTATAAGACATGAATATAGGTGGATGATGGCTTTGTCTTGAATGTTTAATTAGCACAAAAAAGTATTGCTCCAAAGTCCATAAGAATTAAGAACCTTAATTAACTAGCTAGTTTATAAAAACAAATATTTGAAGACAAACAACCAAAACCTTGACAGTTGCAAACATGACACAAAAATTAGAAAGATTTAAAGATAATAACAAAAAGAGAATTACATAAATGTTTTCTTCTCCCGCAAAATCACATAATCAAGTCTTTAAAAATAGAAAAATCATAAGTCTTCAATCATAAAAGAAGTCATAAACTACAAAAAAAAATTACAAATTATTTTAACTTAGTTCATACAAAATAAGTAAAGGGAACCCTAAAATTAAATTAACTATACTTACCCTTAGTAGGCTGGTAGGCTAGCAGGCTAGCCCGTGCAGGCTATAAGTTAAGGCAGGGTAGGCTACTAACACCACCATGCCCTGCCACTTTTAGGCTAGCTAACAAGCTGGCCTAACGGTCTACAACCCATTTTGTCACCCCTAGGTATGAGTTTACTAAATAAGAACTAATTGTGTTATGTTTTGGTGGAAGGACCTTGTGAAGTCGTGTAAAGGGAGCCAACAATCAAACTGGTTTGACTTTAATGTAATATGGCAAGTGGGCGATCGGAATATGATTAGATTTTTGAAAGATATATGGGTGGGGGATGAGCCTTTCATGGTGAAATATAGTATATTATATGTGAACTCGTTGCAACAAAAAGCTTATATTGTTGAGATAGGGGAGTATAATGGGTCAAGTTGGGAGTGGGATATTGTTTGGTGGAGAGAATGGTTCGTCTGGGAGGAAAACGTGGTGTAGGAGATAATGAGGGCTTTGGATGGAATGAGGGTCAATAAGAGGAAACTGACAAACTAGTTTGGAAATAGGACAGAGGTGAATACAAAGTGGTCGAGGCATATAAAAATCTCACATAAGGTGTTAAGTTGGATACCATTCCTTTCTTTTAAATGATGTGGGAGATCAAGGTACCAAAATCGGTCTTACATTTAATTTGGAGGCTAGCTAGGAACAAATTACCTACAAGGATGAATTTAAACAAGAGGAAAGTGGTTCAACAAACTGTTTTATGTCCTCTATGTGGTAAAACAGAGGAAACTGAACAACATATATTTTATTCTTGTTATGTAGCAAATAGGGTCTAGAAGCATTGCTGCAGGTGGTTGGGATTATTTATTGTACTACCAAATGATACACATAATCATCTCCTACTTCACTCATACTATGTGAAGGGTAGAATAAGCTCTCAGTGTTGGAAGATTATGTGGGTCTCTATACTATGGTCAATATGGAAAATGAGAAATGAAATGTTATTGAGAAATAAAGTACTTTCTTTTAATGGCCTATTGGAATCTATTAACCTAAATGCATGGTTTTGGATGAATGGGAAAGTGGGGAGGGGGAGGGGGAGGGGGGGAGGGGGTCAACTATTTGTGGTTTGAATGGTCAACTATTAAAATTATATAGCACTAATGGCTTAAATAAGTTTTTGGGTCCCTATAAAAAATTTCTATGTTTTGGGTCTTATAATTTTTTTTTTGGGGGTCCCTGCCATTATCTTTCCTTTTCTTTTTTTATGATGTGTATGTTATTGTGCCACGTAAGCATATTCCACGTGTATTGTGACTTTAAAGTTTGGTGGAAGGGAGCTGAATCGAGTATGAAGGAATTGGCGTTAGACACTCATCCAATTGAGTTAGCTAACTCTAGGCGTAATAAAAACACTCCATTTAAGGTCTTTTTGGAGCATTTGGTTGTTGCAATTGAAGGGCATGAGGCTGGTACTGATGCTAATGGTCTAGATGATGCTGATAGTGATGATGTTGTAGTTGATGATAGTGAGAATGATGGTAACGATGTTGTGTTTGAGGACAGAGTTGCTAGTAAGGATGATGGCTTTGATGATGATGTGAATGATGAAAAATTGGTGTAGATGCTGCTTAAAGAAATTGAATAAATTGGTGTACTGGGTGGTATAGTTTTTCTTTCAACAACTGAATTAATTTAATTGTTTAAAAACAAACTAAACTTGAACTTTTTTCTAAAATTAATTTAAAACTATACTAATTGATGAAAATAGTTCAGTTCAGTGCTATATAATTTTAATAGTTCATGCACCAATTTAGTTTAGTAAATTGCTAAAAACAATTCAATTTAGTTCACTTGAACTCTTTTTTCAATTTAGTTCAGTTAGTTTGTTTTGAGAGAACTAATTTCTCACTATTTGTCTTATTGTCTCATGGTGGTTGTTGTTGATATCTTTGAAATCTCTCTATCAAATGCTGACAAGGAACTTTCAAGGAAGTTTCGTTTTTCAGTGGTTGTGGTTGTGGTATCACTAGGATAAACAAGTTTAAATGCTATGATAAATTGCTTGTGTAGTGGAGGTCAATTATATATTTAGAAAATATTTGCATACCTTGAAATTTTTCATATTTTTATATCTCAATTAGTTTAGCTCTACTCTAGCCTACAAAATACCTTAAGTACAAATTGCATGTTATATCTTCTATATATAATATAATTTTTTAGAAACACGACCATATGCTGCCACATCAACCTCTCAATCTTTGCCATTTCAACACAATTGCTTATGTGTTATCATTCTACAATTCTACCATTTCTTTTAAAAACAACATTAAATTGAAACAAAATAACTGTGACACCCACATTCTTAATAACATACAGAAATTGGTAGCATCCCATTAACACTTTTCAATATTAGTTTCAAAAAGACTTTGAGTTACAAATGTTATTTTTGAGTTACAAAATTGTCACTTTTTTTTTTCTTAAAACTCATTAAAATCTTTTCATATCACTCTCCTCCGGAGTTAAAATCTAAAACAAATAATTACAAATGCTTATACACATGTTACAATTAGGCTATCTATTCACACACACAAAAAAAGTGGTATTTCAAGAGAATTTATAAAAACAAATGGTGTTTTTCAATGCCATGGCTTTTTCCAGTGACATATCATGTACATAATTGACGTGTGCATATGTGGGTTTTCAGCAGTGGCAGTCTTATCTCTTCCAATAGTCACTTAATCAAGAGAATTTAATTATGTACATCGTGAGATTTCAGACATGAGATAGTTCAAGCACATGAACACAAGTTGGTTTAGTGATCTTTATCCCTTTTGAAATAAAATGATATTATGTTTATTATTTATGTATCATTCAAAATAATTGTTGTGATTGTTTTAAAGTATATGACAATGTGGGAGAAATTGTAATATTTAATGTTGCACAAATTTCATATTTGAAAGAATCCAAAATATGGTTGGGCACTCTTCTTTTTAATGGATACTTTTTCTTTTCTTTTTTGTTGAATGACAATCTTGAAGTTGATCTAATACAAATAGCAAAGATAAATAAGGATTATGGATGTAATACATGTGACTGGTGACATTGGAATTGATGATGCAATTTTAGCATCTAGTTCTGAGAGACAATAGAACCCATGGATTTGTGGCACAGTAAGACCATGGATCAAATGTGGTATCTCTGTCCTTCCCCATCTCCATCATCACTAATGTTAGTATTTCCTCTTTCTTTCTCATTTTGTTTATTCTCATTCATTTTATTTTTTATTTCACTAAATCCCAACCATATTCATTATTAATCATTTTTGCCGCATATTGAAATTCCACCTTTGGACACTCCATGTTCTAAAATAAGTAAAATAACTTTCTTCTCCTCAATACATATTGAAAGACCAAGTTTTGCTTCTTATTCTCAATAAACAAGCTAGGGATGGCTAAAACACATAATTATTTTAATAGTTATGATTCAGTATCATATGAAGCATCTTTGGTAAAGTATTGTTTGAAATTGATACATAAGATTTTTCTTTCTTTCTTTATGAATACTACATGAACTTAATACAAATATATAATTAGGTTGGAGAAAAAAAATACAAAATACAAAATCAAAATATCTCCAAAATCACCTTTGATGGAAGTCTTGAATTTGTAATATGAAGCACAATAAATAATGTTTTTTTAATTAACGTTTTGATAATTATAAATTATAAATTAATTATTACTCATGTATTAATCAAATTGTCTCTTTTAATTATTAATTAAAATTTTAAATTATTATTTATTGTTGTAGTTATACCAACATTAACACGTATTATTAAAAATTAAAACGTTAGTTACTAAATTAAAAATAAAATTAATTATAATAAATGTATAATATTTCACAATGACACAATTTGTTTGAACCATCATTCTTTTTAATGCATGATAACTCGAACATATATTTTTTTATACTCTAAACATATATTTTTTTCCTTTCTTTTTTGGAATAAAAAGATATATTTATTTTAATCATCTCTAAACATATATTTTTTATTATTATCCCTAACATATATTTAAATTAATGTAAAAATATATGTTAAATTTATTCCCTAAAAAAACATATGTTAAATTTGATTAATACATCGGTTAATAAATAGTTTAGTAATTGAAATGTTATATAAATAAAACTATTTTACAGTACTTAAAGTATATGATCATATTTAACATATCAGTTAATAAAATGATATATTTTATCATATTTTTTAATCATCACTAATTAAAATATATAATTCAATTATTTAACTACAGATCACACGGGTTAATACCTAGTTTCAAATAATTTTACCATCCATGGCTAAAACATTTGTAACGCTTATTTAGGGCAGTGATTCATAAAATGGTATTAATAATTAAAAATTAAATAAAATATGATAACTTGTTCTTTTTAAATGAGTATAAGGCTTACATACGTATAGGCCCTTACTGACTTTGCTTTGACCTTTTTCAAAAGTCTATTTCAATGAAAATAGTTTAGTTCAATGCTATATAATTTTAATAGTTCATGCACCAATTTAGTTTTGTAAATTGCTAATGTTTTTGCCTACCCCTAGGTATATGTGTGCCTGTTAATGAAGATGAACCAGTATTTGGTGAAGTGGGTGACATTAATGATGGTTATGAAATTGATTAGCTTGATAGTGTGGGTTCAGATTCTAATAAAGAAGATACCAAGAAGTATGTCAGATTTAGAAAAGAGGAGATGAACCAGAATTTTCAATTTAATTAAGGTTGGTATGGATTTTGCTAGCACAGAAAAATTAAAGGAAGTTGCAATTGCATTCCCTTTTGAATGACAAGGAAGTTAAGTTTAGACCAAATGAAAAATTAAGGGTTAGGGCTAAGTGCAAAAATGGTAGACCAAGTTGTCGCTTCTTGCTTTTTTTTAAGGTTGGTAGGAGTTCAACTCAGGATCAAGACATGCATACCTAAACACACTTGTGCTAAGGTATTTAACAACTAGAATGCAAGGTCTAAGTGGGTAGTTAATGTGGCTATGGAGATTCTTAGGTCTAACCAAGATGTGAAGTTGGCACAAATCATGATGATATTAGGATTAAATACAGTGCTAGCATTAGTTTGTGTTTTGCATGGAAAGCTAGAAAGTTGGCTAGAGCCTTAGTTGATAGGGATGCAACGAGGCAATATTCTGTGCTTCGAGCATATGGTTTGGAATTAAATAGCCTTAATAGAGGGAACAATTGCATACTACATTTAGAAAGGCCACATGAACTTCTGTTACCTAGGTTTGGCAACTTCTACATGTGCCTTTCAGGTTGTAAGGAAGCCTTCAAAAAGGCATGTAGACCTATCATAGGTCTAGATGGATGTCACTTAAAAACCCAATTTGGGGGTTAGTTGTTAATAGCTATGGGAAGAGACCTCGATGATTAGTATCTCCTTATTGCCTTTGCCGTGGTTGAGTATGAGAAAAAGGAAACATGGAAGTGGTTTTTGGACCTATTATGGGATGACATTGGAGACATACAAACAAATAATTGGATATTCATTAGTGATCAACAAAAGGTAAGTTGTTTTATTTTGACATTCCTCATTTTCTTACTATGTCTTTAATTTCAATATTTAATGTAACATGTTGTTTCTTTGTCTTTGAGACTGGTTCCAACACTTGAAGAAATGGGAGCTGGTGTGGAGAATCATTTTTACCTGCACCATTTGTACCAAAACTTTAAGAAGAAATTTGGTGGAGGAACTCTACTTAGGGATCTGATGATGGGAGCTGCAAAGGCCACTTATTTTGAAGCTTTTGAAGAGAAAATGAACCAAATCAAGGATTTGAACAAACAAGTGTTTGAGTGGTTGAAGATGTTAGAACCAAGACATTTGATGATGTCTAACCCCTAATACCTTGATAGGTTTTGATGATAACAAATGTGATAATATTTGATCAACTAATGATTTCAGTTAAGTGATTTCAAGAAATAAAGTAAGAACAAACAATGGTATAATCACTCTAACTCTTACCTTCGTCTTGACTGTCTGATAACTGATGATGATTAAATCTAGCACTATAATAAACAAACTAAAATAAGCTCTTAACAGATCATGCAAAGTCTCAAGGCCAAGATGATGTCTGATGCAAGGCCAAACGATGTCTGATGCCAGGCCAGACGATGTCTGAATGCCAAAGCCAGACAATGTCTGATGCAAGGTCAGACGATGTCTGAATGCCAAAGCCAGACGATGTCTAAATGCCAAGCCAAATGATGTCTGATGCAAGGCCAAACAATGTCTGAGATTGAGCCAGACGATGTCTAAGGCTAGAACAGACCATGTCTTTTAATTAAGAATGTGTTTGTTAAGCTAGACGATGTCTGAAGCTGAGCCAAACGATGTCTAAGGCTAGAACAGACCATGTCTTCTTATTCAGAATGTGTTTGTTAAGCCAGACGCTGTCTGTGCACAAACAGACCATACTTATTCAAGACCAGACTATGTTTGTTAAGCCAAACTTTGTCTATGCAGGAACAAAACATAATTTGTCATATGTGTTAAGGAATATGTGATGTATAATTAATTCTATAAACAAATAAAGGAACTACTGCAACAGAAAGAAAGGGAAACTGTCTTTAACGTTACTTTATTTGATTCCTCGTATAGCTTGTATGTCTCATATTATGTGAAGTGTGTAGGTACAGCCAAAAGACAATTGTAACAGAGACAAAAACCTACTCCTATCACATCAACACAATCAAAGCTACTTCAACACTCAACTGTGTAAGACAACGGAAAGAAGTCTTCTCCAACGTTCAAATTCATGAAGCTCACTTTATAAGGATGCCTCCATGAAATGAGAAGACAAATGAATGAATGAATGAGAACAAAATAGAAAACATTAATCTAGACAGCAAGAGAAAGCATTCTGAGACAAGGTCTTGAACACAAGCTGAGAGAAAAAGAATATTCATCCTCTACAAGCTCATGTAGATTCAACATTTGTTTATATCCTTTCTTTGAGAGTTATCTGAATCTTATACATATTTGTATAGAAAGTCAGGAGTGGCTTAGTGATAAAAAATACTTGGGAAGTATAATCTCAAGGGGAGATTCATACTCGTAACCAGAAGTGGTTTAAAATACTTGTAACCAGGAGTGGCATAGAGAATACTTGTAGCCAGAAGTGGCAGTAAAGAATACTTGTTTTGTAATAAGTTGATTATAGTGGAACCCTTTAACAGTTGTTAAAGGAGAATTGGACGTAGCTCAGGTTGAGTGAACCAGTATAAAAACAAGCTCTCATCTACTGTCTTGTGATTACATATATTTATCTTACTCACTGTGCTCTTTTGAAAAGACTTTCTAAGCTTTGCCTTGCAAGGATATATTTGCTGATTTAAACTAATATATATCCAAGAAGGCAATTTGTGAACTAATAGTATTTACGAAAAAGTTTTAAACCCACTATTCAACCCCCCTCTAGTGTGTTCTTGTGTATTTCAATTGGTATCAATGCTTGGTCTCTAATAACTATCCTCACAGATACAAAGCTAAAGATCCTACACAAGGATGGAGAAGGGTCTACAAAACCTCCAATCTTCAAGGGTGAAAACTTCTCATATTGGAGACAAAGAATGGAGACTAGGGATGGCAATGGGTAGGGTACTATAGTACCCGTCCCCATACCCGTGTTTGAAAAAAGTACCCGTCCCCGGCCCCATACCCGTGCGGGTAACAATTTCAATCCCCATCCCCATACCCTCTGGGTACCTATATACCCATACCCGCACCCGCGACCCGCACTTTTCATATATATAAAATTAAAAATTATATAAAAAAAAAAAAAAACAAAAACTTAGGAGATGTATTGGATTAGGATTGTTTAAGATTTGAATAATTTTTTTTTTTTTGTAAAAATGTCTTGGGTATTCAATCAAGATTGTTAAATGATAAAAAATAATCTAATAGTATTCAATCAAGATTATCAAGATTTTTTTTTCAAAGGGCAACGAAATCTTGTGGTATTCAATTGGGATTTTGAATAACGCAAAAAAAAAAAATCATCTGTTATTCAAAATTATAAAGATTTTATGAATTTTTTTTAATTGGATTTTGGTAGATTTTATAGACTTTTTAGTTGATCATATAAATACCAAACCCTACAAACAATCACATTCAACTATGAGAGACTTTTCTTTTTCTTTCTCATCTCAAACTTTTTTATTTATTTCATTATTTTTGCTTTGAAAGCAAAGTGACATAATCTCTCACCCACACATTTTTTTTTTTCAAGATGAGACTTTTCATATGATTTTAATAGTAATGTGTTCATACATCAAAATCACTATGAATCAATTTACAAGCCTACAATGTAGTCCACTGTCTCATTCATTTTAAGTTCATAAATTTTTAATGAAATGAAAATTTTCATAAAAGAAATAGATCTGAGTCTAGAAGAAGTTTTAACTCGGGATAAACAATCAAGTTAAAGTTTTAAAAGACCTTTCTAAACTATTGCAATCAATTTTGAAAAAATATACAATTTAACGTAGGAAACAAAGAGCAATGTTTGGGATGTTATAAAACATAGACAACTTTGGATATTCTTCAAGTTAAGCGAGATGATTAATGTTTTGATCATCATATATTTTTTGTTGAATTATTTGATTTATATTTTGATGACATTATTGATTTTATGAGTTAAATGAAACATTTTATATTTTTTTACTAATATTTTGTTATTATTTTTCACTATTACTTTATGAAAATTTGTGAAAAATATATCTCAAAATGAGTTCATGTACATTAGGTGAGATGATTCAGTTTATGATAATTTATGATTAGTGATCTTGTTGCACCGGGCAATAAACATGCATGAACCATTTCACGAAGTATGTGTCCAGATAATCCAAAGTCTCGATAATTAGCTCGCGGTCTTCCGATCGAAAAACAACGTCGATGAAGACGTATAGGTGCACTATTACGCGGTAGTGATTCTAATTTTCCATGCATTTCCCATTTATCACTTAACGACGGAACTTTGCTTATTTCTTTTTTTGAGGATCGGCGAATCAAATTATATTTCTGTTCCAATTTTTGTCTCTTCTTCTCCCTCTGAATCACACTTTTCCTTGCCATAATGGTTCATTTCCTATGTTCAATAATATTTCCAAGCACACTCTTGTTGGTTTGTGTTTAATAGTTTTGAATTTTTTTTTTTTTAAATCCATAAAATCTTTTCAAATCTTATCTTATAAATATGTGAAATCCTATATTCTAAATCCATTAAATCCAAATTATAAAATCCTAATCACAAAAGTCATCTTAAAAAAATCTTAACAGTTTTTAGTTTCTACAAAATCTTAAAAATCTTTAAGACTTTTTTATGCCAAAAAAGTATTTTAAAATCCTAATCCAATACACCCTTATATAATATTAAAATCAAACGAATATTGATTTATATAAATAAATAACATTACAAAAATAATCATTCAACATAAATTTAAACAAAAACTCTAATTAAACAGGAAAAACTAATATATTTTTAAAACTAATTAGTTTATAATTATATATTAAAAATAAAACATAAATAGATATAATATTTTAACTTCATCATCCGAATTAATTTCTCCATATTTTGTAAATGCTTATTTCTATAGTTTCTATATTGCTTTAAACTACTAATACAAATAAAAATTAAATCATAATAGAATATCAAAATTAACATATAAAAAGAATAATTAAAATAATAAATAGATAATTGAATAATTTAAATAATAAAATTATAATATATTAATTAATATGTATATACATAAGGTGCGGGGCGGGGCGGGGTGGGTACTACAGTACCCGTACCCGCACCCATCCCCATGAGATTTTGCGGGTAAATACCCGCCCCATCCCCATCCCCAAATATGCGGGTTATTACCCTACCCGCGTATGGGTATTTTTGCGGGTGCCCGTAGGGTCTGGGTCCATATTGCCATCCCTAATGGAGACATACTTTGAATCATGTCATATAGACATGCTGGATGTCATAGAAAATGGAGATTATATTCCAGTTGATGATAATAAAGTGGAGATTCCAAAAGAACAATGAATTGAGGCACAGAAGATCAGATTCGTCCTCAACTCCAAAGCAAGAAATGTAATACACACATGCATCTTAGAAACTGAGCACAGGAAGATAAGCCAGTTCGAATCTGCCAAAGACATATGGGACACATTCATAATAACCTATGAAGGGTCCTCACAGGTAAAAAGGAACAAGGTAAGCGTTCTTACCAAAGAATATGAACTCTTTGCTATGGAAGAAGATTAAACCATAGCTAATATGTTGTCTAGATTCCAAACTATTTTAAATGAGCTTCGAAACCTTGGTAAAAGTTTTGAAAATTTTGAGCATGTTGAAAAAATTCTTTGCAGCTTGCCTAGACAATGGAGACCTTAGGTCACATCCATTAGAGCTTCTAAAGATCTAGATTATATGCCTCTCGAAGAGCTAGTGGGAATTCTAATGCTGCATGAGCAAGAACTGCAAGGAGATGCCAAACTAAAAAAGGGCAAGTCTCTAGCTCTAAAAGCTCACAAGTAAAATCAGACAACACCTAAAGAGTCATCTTCATCAAAAATTCAATCCTTCAGACCATCTAAAAGACACACCACCAAAGCTCTAAAGGCAAAAGAGTCAAAAGTAGAGTTCACTTCCTCAAGTGAAGAAGAGTCAAAAGATGGTGATGAGCTATCCTTCATCTCAAGAAAAATTCACAAGATGTGGAAAAAGAAAGGCGGCTCGAGATGGAAGAACTATAACAAGAAATACTCAACAAACCATGAGAAGAAAGAGAAGAGTCCTATCGTTTGCTATGAGTGTAAGAAGCCTGGACACTTCAAGTCAGAATATCCTAAGCTCATCAAGGGAAAAGAAAAAGTCAACAGAAGATTTCCCAAGAAAAAGAAAGGACTGATGTCCACATGGGAAGATCTAGATGACTCAACAAATGAAGAAAATTCTAAAGCATCAGATGAAGAAACTAATCTCTGTTTGATGGCAGACGCAACCTCCACATCGTCTCTGTGTCTGATGATGAGAATACACCAGACAACACCCACTCTACGTCTACGTCTGAGGCTTCAGATGATGAAGAACAAGAGATGTCCTTGATAGCAGGAAAGAAACACCAATCATAGTACCTAAATAATGGCTACTCACATCACATGATGGGCGCAAGGTCTATGTTCCTAAACCTAACACCAATGCATGGTGGTACAGTCACTTTCAGAGGTAATCAGAAAGGGAGAATCAGGGGTACTGGTAAGATAGGTATTCCTCCTAGTCTCTTTATTGAGAATGTGCTATTTGTTGAAGGGCTAAAACACAATTTACTGAGCATAAGTCAATTTTGTGACAATGGATATGATGTTTCCTTCAACAAGGAATGATGTATAGTCAAAGACTCTAAAGGTTCACATCTCTTCTCTGCAAAGTGACAAGGCAATCTTTATAAGATCAATCTTGGTGAACTAAAGGATCAAAATGTATCATGTTTACTGTCTGTCAAAGAAAGTCATTGGTTATGGCATAAGAAGCTTGGTCATGCAAGTTTGAGATTAATCTCAAAATTGCAAAGATATAGCCTTGTAAGAGGATTGTCAACAATGTCATATAAGGATAACTTACTTTGTGAGGCATGTCAGAAAGGGAAATAAGTGAAAACATCTTTTAAAAGTAAAAACATTGTTTCCACTTCCAGACCATTAAAACTATTACATATTGATCTCTTTGGTCCAACAAGGACAGCCTCTCTTAGAGGGAAGAGATATGGACTAGTAATAGTTGATGACTATTCTAGATAGACATGGGTTTTATTCCTCACTCACAAGGATGAGGCTTTTAAGGAATTCTATAAATTCTGCAAACATGTTCAAAATGAAAAAGGAGTATGTATAACTTCTATTAGAAGTGACCATGGAGGAGAGTTCGAAAATGAAAGTTTTCAGAGGTTCAGTGAAGAGAATGGAATTCTTCACAACTTCTCAACACCTAGAACACCACAGCAAAATGGTGTTGTTAAGAGGAAGAATAGGTCATTACAAGAAATGGTCAAAACCATGTTGAATGATAACTTGACTCCTAAGCACTTCTAGGCAGAAGCTATAAATATTTCTTGTTATTTGCAAAACAGAATTTATATTAGGCCTATTATCAAAAAGACTCCATATGAACTGTGGAAAGGAAAGAAACCCAACATATCATACTTCCATCCCTTTGGATGTCAATGTTTCATTCTTAACACAAAAGACAATTTGGGTAAGTTTGATTCGAAGTATGATACAGGCATCTTACTTGGATATTCTGAAACATCTAAGGCATATAGAGTGTTTAACTCTACAACTAAAAATGTTGAAGAAGCCATCATGTGAGATTTAATGACACTCAACCTAATAGGAAACTATCAAAGTTACAAGACTCATTTGTAGATATCAGACTAGAAGATGCAATAACAAAGACCAGAACATCGTCTAATGCACCATCTTCTGCGTCTGGCACAACATCGTCTATTGCTAAAATATTTGTTTGCTATTAGACCATCTCAGATGATGAATAAGAAATTAGAGAACCACATAGTAGTAACAGAATGATGATCAAGAACCATCCTCCTTCTCAAATCATTGGAGAAGTTCGAGCTCCAGTGAAAACAAGATCATCCTTCCAACAAACAACTCTATTGTCTAAGATAGAACCCAAGCACATTGATGATGCCATGGAAGATGAAAGTTGGGTCCAAGCAATGCAAGAAAAGCAAAACCAATTTCAAAAGAATGATGTCTGGAAACTTGTGAAGTTGCCAAACAACAAGGAAGTTGTTGGTGCTAAGTGGGTCTTCAGAAACAAACTAGATGAGAATGGTAAGGTTGTGAGGAACAAGGCTAGATTAGTGGCCAAAGGTTACTCACAACAAGAAGGTATTGATTATATTGAGACATACACTTTAGTAGCTAGACTTGAGGCAATTAGAATTTTACTTTCATTTGTTGCTCATAGAAATATGAGACTTTATCAAATGGATGTAAAATGTGCATTCCTCAATGGTGTAATCAAAGAGGAAGTTTATGAAGAACAATCCCCTCGGTTTGAGAGTACTATCTTTCCAGACCATGTATTTAAATTAAACAAAGCATTGTATGGTCTTAAACAAGCTCCCAGAGCATAGTATGAAAACTCAGTTCATTTTTAATAGAACATAATTTTACAAGAGGAAAGATAGATACTACATTGTTCCGTAAAAACTACTCTTTTGATTTTATTATTGTTCAAATCTATGTGAATGACGTTATCTTTGGTGTCACTAATGAAAAAATTTGTGAAGAGTTCTCAAAGTTGATGCAGACTGAGTTCGAAATGAGCATGATGGGAGAACTGAAATTCTTCATAGGATTGCAGATCAAGCAGACCAACAAAGGAATCTTCATACACCAAACCAAGTATGTGAAAGAACTCTTGAAAAAGTTCAAAATGGATGATGTTAAAATTATGAAGACTCCAATGCATCCAACAACATCAGTTGGACCTTATGAAGATTCAAGGAAAGTAGATGTCACTCAGTTCAAAGGAATGATTGGGTCACTACTCTACTTGACTACATCCAGACCAGACATAATGTTCAATGTCTACCTCTGCTCCAAATTTCAGTCTGACCCAAGGGAAGTGCATCAGTGTCTACAGTTAAAAGAATTTTTAGATATTTAATTGGAACTTCTAATCTTGGTCTTTGGTTTAAAAGATAGAAAGAGTATAAGTTAACAGGCTATTGTGATGCTAACTATGCTTGAGATAAAATTGAAAGGAAAAGCACTAGTGGAGGCTGCCACTTCATTGGAGGCAACATGGTGTCATGGCTCAGCAAGAAGCATGGAACAATAGCACTATCAACAGCAGAAGCAAAATACATCTCAGCTGCAAGTTGTTGCTCTCAGATATTGTGAATCAAGAATCAACTTGAAGACTACAACATATTTGAGAGTAACATTCCTATCTTCTATGATAATACTGCTGCTATATCTCTTTCGAAAAATCCTACCATGCACTTTAGAGCCAAGCATATAGAAATAAAACCTCATTTCATAAGAGACCATGTTTAGAAGGAGACCATTAAATTGGAATTTGTCAAGACAGACGATCAATTTGTTGATATTTTTACAAAACCCCTTATTGAAGATAGACTGATCTTTTTTAGAGAAAAGATTGGGATGGTCTGGGTGAATTAATGTTTTATCATTGTCTACTATTCACTAGTAGAACTAAGGACACATTGTCTGGTGTGATACTTAAGTGAGGCATGTGCGTGCCACGTGTTTCATGCTCAAAATATGAGCCAGACCATGTGACTTTTAAAAACTGTTTTGTAACTTAAGCATTCGTTTGGTTCTGAGTCATTTAAGCCCAAAACACAAGCCACAACAGACACACCATCTGTTGAACCCCTATCGTCTATGTCACCTACACAGACTATAGTAAGTCAAATAGTTGCTGCACAGTCTGATGCCTAAGCACAGACTATGTAAGAGCCACTGTTTGAACCCACTATTCAAACAAAAGATCAACCTACGTCTGCCCCCACTGGATAGACGATCACCCAACAAACTGAACCCACTGTTCAGTCTAAGACACAGTCTGATCCCACAACTTAGACTGTTGTTCAACAACATCTCTACAAACTCCACCAGACACTACCATTCCTTCCTACCAATCTCCCTCCCCAGTGACAATCCCTAAGATGTCAGACGCAGTGGATTCCTACCACCACACTGAGTCTATTATCATCTCGTCTAGGTCAGATGAAGAGATTGTTGCCCTATCTCCTGAAGCGTCTGTTGTACCCTCATGAGACAACAGACCATTCAGTTTGGACGACAACACTCCTCTATCCAGATTCAAAGAAGACACACCTCCTCCTCCACCTTCCTCGGGCTGCTGCAACAGTTAACCCCACCTTCCTAACCATGACTGTGATGGAATTTTCTACTCCATCATCCACCTTTTTGTTTATGACAAAGGGGGAGAGATTTTGGATGTATAAAATATTACCAGACAATGCTTGAGATTCTTTTAATAAAGCAGTGAATGGTTCTCTATTGTTTTTACTCAATTCCTTTACTGTTTATTATTATCCACTTTAATTATTTCATGCCTTAATCTATCATATGCATCTGCATGATAAACTCAGGGGGAGTTCATCATGTTAATAACTGCGCATACTTAATTATCATGAAATAATTCACACTCTATTACATAAATGTATGTGATTCATTGTCTATTAAATCAAAATTATAACATGTGTTGTCATCATCAAAAAGGGGGAGATTGTTAGAACCAAGACATTTGATGATGTCTAACCCCTAATACCTTGATAGGTTTTGATGATAACAAATGCGATAATACTTGATCAACTAATGATTTTAGTTAAGTGATTTCAAGAAATAAAGTAAGAACAGAAAATGGTATAATCACTCTAACTCTTACCTTCGTCTTGATTGTCTGATAACTGATGATGATTAAATCTAGCACTATAATTGCTTATAAACAGACTAAAATAAGCTATTAATGGATCATGCAAAGTCTTAAGGCCAGACGATGTCTGATGCCAAGGCAAACGATGTCTGATGCAAGGCCAGGCGATGTCTGATGCCAAGCCAGACGATTACACCTGGGTCAATGCACCATTATGGGTGGCTTAAACAAGTTGTCCTAGTAGCAATTTGGTTTGCAAGCTACCCCACTTGTATCTCAAGATTCTTGATGGAGGCTTGGGTGCTCTTGTGATTAAAGAGAGAAACCTCCATGAATTGATTCAATGTGTCTTCAAGCTTGTTATGCTTTCATGAATATTAGGCCCTAGATGAGGAGGTCTACTTGAAAAGCCTCCTTGACTGTGGTTGTAGTTACCACCTTGGTAGTAACCTTGGTTCTCACCTTGATTGTATCCTTGGTGGTTCTGATAGCCTATATAGTACTACCCTTCTTGTGCTCCTCCCTGAATCATACAAACACCACTTTCGTGAGCACCACCACATAAATTACAACCTATACTTGAAAATATGTTCCCATGAGAGTGTGACTAGAGAGATTGTAATTGTTGTGGTAGTCTAGAGATTTTCTTGGTAAGTGCATCCATTTGTTGAGTAAGTAGCTTGCTTTGGGCAAGCACTGCATCTTAAGCGTGTAGCTTTAGGATGCCCTTCCAAGGTGGAACATGTGTTTTGTCTATGGCAATGGCATAGTCATTGGTAGCTATGTTTTCAATGAGGATAATGGCTTCTTCAGTTGTTTTAGACTTAATCTTCCCTTTTGCTACAGCATCAAGGAGTTTCTTGGATTGTGGTCTCAACCTATCAATGAATATGTTAAGTTGCACAAGCTCCTCAAATTCATGTGTGAGGGTCTTTCTCAATAATCCTCTGAATCTATCCCAAGCTTCACTAAGGGGTTCATCCACTTGTTGAGTGAATGAGGAGATCTCTGTCTTGCCTTGGGTGGTTTTAGACATGAGAAAGTGCTTGCGAAGAAACTTTGATACCAACTCATCCCATGTTTGAAATGTATGCCTTCTAAATGAGTTAAGCCACACCTTTGCATCTCTAGCTAAAGAGAATGAGAATAAATTAAGTTGGATAGCAATGTCTAGTACTCCTTTGATCTTGATTGTATTGTAGATTTCCAAGTATGTTGATAGATGAGTGTATGGGTCTTCAAGTGCTTTCCGAAGAATTGATTTGCTTGAATCGATTGGATCAATGAGGATGGATAAGACACATTGGCAGCCTACACCTCCGATCTCCTAATGGTAGTGAAGTGAGTAGGAATGGTAGGTGTGTTAAAGTCCTCCAATGTCCTCATTGGTGGTGGTGGTGGTAGTGGGTTGTCTACCATCTTTGCTTCCTCTTTATTGTGAAGAACTGTAGTTGGTGATTCTTGTAGAGTATCTTGTGATAAGGACGTTGATGTCCTTTGACTTGCTTGGTCTACCTTGAAGATTGACTGCTCTTCATTTAGATTTTTGGTATCTTCATACCTTAAGTCTTCTCTATTCGTCTTAGTCTAGTATTTTCTATTTTAAGCCATAACATGTATAGATGATGGCATTGAATTGTGTGTTATAGACTAAGCTAGAATTTTCATGCTAAATGTTTGATTTGCTATGTTTTCTTTTATCTCTAGCATCACTAGATGATTTGCTTTCTTAGGAACTTATTCTGAAAATTGCAATCAATTACTAGATGGCCCAAATCTGTTTTGAACCATCTTTGGTATCGGGTTAATCGATTACCAACAATTGCAATCGATTACAATGTTGTTTTCAGATTTCAGAAATTACTCTGTTTCAATTGCAATTGATTACCATCGAGTTGCAATCGATTACAAGTGAATCTCTAAAACTCAAAATTGGCTCTGTCTCAATTGCAATCGATTACATTGCTTCTACAATTGATTACAATAGATGACAACAAGTTTAAATCATCTTCTGATACACGAAATAATCGATTACACCTTAATTGCAATCGATTATATCTAGTATAATGGTCATTTTGAAAGATTTCCAAGATTCATTCTTTGTCTAATAAACTCTAGATCTTTTTGACCCATCCTATATATTTTGAATCCAAAGCATCTCATGCAGAGAAACAATCATTTTTCACAATACCTTTTCTATCTTTCATTTGTTAAAATCCAAATCCTTTGATTTGTTTCTCAGATTTGATATTACACTGATAAAGCTTTCTCTTTGCTACACATTAGTTAATCTCTTTTGAGTTTTTGAAAACTCATCTTGCTCATATTGCTATACACTTTTTGAGATTAAACCTCTGAGCCCATACAACTATATTCCTCTTTTGTTCATCTATGAACTAAGGTTATTCAACATATGATCTTGCCTACTATACTTACTCAAATTGGAGTTTTTCAATTGATCCTTACATCAGATTAATCAGCACATCAAGGTGTTTTCATTCTTGAATCTTTTTCTATTTGATATTGTCTGTTTAGCATTATAGGAAGAGAATTCCTAAATGCTGTGTTGATATTAGGAAAGGTTTTCCTAATCTTGTTACTAGAATGATGTTATTCTAGTGTTTAGAAATTGAATGTTGATGGTGTGTTCACATTCAGTTTTAGGTTCCTGTTTCAGGTTGTGATTCACGCCTACAGGTTCTTTCAATTTCTTGGTTCAAGGGAATTAGATCTTCCTTTTGAACCTTACCTCGCATGCAAAATTTAGCAACTAGAGAGTGAGATTAGTAATGATAAGAATGAAGATTTAAAGTGCAATGGATCTTCTAAAAGTAAAATAAAAATAAAAAATAAAAGTAATGCTTAGAATAAAATACTAAACTGATGGTATAATACCAAAGCAAATCCCTGGCTACGATGCCATAAACTTGTTAGAAACTTTTGACAAGTGTGTCAAATTTGTTAAGTAATACAACGGACAAAGTTGGAGATCATATCCACAGAGATTTGCTGGTATTAAACTATCAATCTAATATTATATCTAAGCAAATAATTAATTGATTTGATAAGATAAAGATAACATGAAGAATTAAAATAAAATAAGCAAAAGATAAATATATGATTGTAATTGAAAAAGACAAAAGATCTTATTGTAATTTAAAAAGATAAAAAATAAGATTTGTAACCAAGTGTAAAAAACATTAGGAATTGGTTTCACTAGACTTCCGATCAATGTAATTGTATCGATTTTCTCTACTCATAATTTATACACATTGTTTCATAACCTATAATAATACTTTAACCACGATGTCCCATATGAAAAAGCCTAAGTTACTTAACTCAATTCCTAATTCCTTAGCAAGTCAAGCTAAACCACTTGATGAAGAACAGAGGTTCATGAAAAGGCTAATAGACGTTACTCTATGTCTAGCAATAGAGTTTATTAGGAACCTCTTTCAGTTCGTAGTTTAAAAGTATTTTCCAATAACGATTAAATCTATAACACATTCAATTATAGTAGGCCTAACTATAAAACAAGAATTAATAGTAAAAACAATGACGGATCTAGAAATCTAGGAAATGGGGGCTAGAATTTTTTTTTACCAAAATTGAGGGTGAAATTTGTTTAAAATAAAAGAGGTTTAGGAAACAAATTATAAAATAAAAAATACAGAAAAATGGATACAAAATTTGAAGTAAAATGTGTAATCATTTGAAGGTAAAATAATAGATTAAAATTTACAAGATTAGAAAAGTTGGAGATAATTTATTAAGAATAAAATTCATCAAAAATTAAATAAAAAAATAGGATAAAAATTATAATTATGACAAATATTTATTATTATTTTTAAGTATAAAATTGAGATATAAGTTACTACTAGAAAAAAAAATTAAATAAATATTAATTTCAAAACTTTTTTTTTTACAAGCAACCCTTGCTTGCCCCATGTAGATCCATCTAAGTAGAAAAAAGAATAAACAATAGAATAAAAACTGAATAGATATAAGAATGAATTACATGAAGAGTTGTCTAGTTCACCAAACCCCTAACAATGGAAAATTAATTCCTCATAGACATGAGGAACCTAAAAGAAAATAAAGAACAAGTGTTTAGAAGAATGGAACAATTGCACCATTGAGCTTCAGCCTTCAATAGCATAGAAATCTCTCCTCCAAAGCGTGCTAATCCTATGTGTCTGATCAGCTTTAAATAGATGCATTCCTCCCTTTTGGGCCAACTGCTTCAATGTATCCAATGTCTACAAAGATAACATAAAAGGTAATAAAATCCTAACAAGATAAAGATATAAATTTAAATCCTAAAAGTAATAAAATCCTAACAAGATAAAGATATAAGATTAAATCCTAATATTAGTTAAATCCTAATTAATTAAGGTCAAACCAAGTATCAAATAAGAGAAAAGTAAGATAACCACTATGAATTAAAAATCAAAAGATGAGGTGCAAGCGACGCAACTGAGGTGTAGCGTAGGGCAATAGACTAAACGAAGGACAACAAAGGGCGATAGCAAAGGCGGTGACGATTGAGTGGGTGAGAATAGTTGAGACTGTCAAGTAAGGTTTCAATGTTTTTACTTTCTATTTTGTAGAAGAATTTTCATTAAATTGAAATAGAATGAATGACATAGTGAGTATGAAAGTGTCTAAGTGAGTGACAAAGTGAAGTATGGTTTTTCTATTTTTGATTTTTTGTTATTATTAATTTATTAGTATTATTATTATTTACATTATTTATTATTTATTAGTATATATAGTTTAGGTTGGGTTGGGTTGGGTTGAGATACAGGTTCCTATCACATAACCTGTTATCCAACCGGTAAGTCATCAAATTATAATTGGGTTGGGTCCGCGGATTACTTATACACCGTGAACACCCCTAATTTTTAAGTTAACTCCTCCATTTTCATTCTTAGACACAGAAAAAACTTATGTTAGCATATGTTACACTTCATAACTTTCTTTGTAATGAATTTAATTTTGATGAATTTTCAATTGAATCAATAGACAAATCTTCATCTTTCAAAATCACTAGTTAGCGAAAATCATAATTTTGAACCTACTCTTCAAACCCAAGAACATAAACGAAAAAATGTTAATGCATTGTGAGCTAATATAAGTTTAAATATGTAGAGAAATATTATCTAAGAAGAACCTTGAGCTTTTTTTTTTTTCATTTTATTATTTTATTGAATACTTGGATGACTTGTTACTAGTTTGTATTCAATATTTTTTTTTTAGAAACACTATTTTGGGTGTGTTTAGTAATTTTGAATATTTTTCTAAAAATCAATAGAACTGTTTAAAATCTTATAAATCTACAAAATCCTTTCAAATCTCATGAATTCATGTTATAAATCCATTAAAATCCTAATCACAAAAATCTTTTAAAAAAATTTTAAACATCTTTACTATCCTACGAAATTTTTTAAAACCTACAAGACTTTTTTATATCAAAATAATCTTTTAAAATTTTAATCCAAGACACTCCTTACCCAGCAAACTATTGTCAATTGAAGGAAAAGTAACTTAGAATTAGCATATATTTGCAATAGCTTTATTGTATTATAGCAATTAAAAACATTTTAAAAAACACAAAATTAAATGCGCATAAACACGATTCTTTTTCTTGCACCAAAAATTTTTTTTTCAATGCTATTATTGAGCTATATAATTAGTTTGAGTTTCCGGAATGCAATTTTTAACATGATTTCCAGACAGTAATTTGCTGAGATAGCACCAATCACCAACGATTCAAGGGTATCCCACACTTATTTAATACTACCTTTGTTCCATAATATAAAATGAGAATAATGATAATGCATAGATAGTGGAACAAAATTTTACACTCATAATCGCAGTCATCCATTTATGATAAATTAATTAACTTTTATTTTTATAAAATTATTTTAAAAATTATATAAATGAAAAATTGTGTTTGTGATTATTTGACATTGTTACACAATCAATACACTGTCCTTGTTCTCGTATAAAATACACTACAACTTGTTTCTTATATTAAGGCACGGACGTAGTAAGTATATAGACCATGACCACAACATTCCGAATCAAAATCGAGACATGATATTGGAAAACAGAGCCTTGAAGTCCTTCGTTGGTGTACCTACTCCCTCTGGCTTTGATGCCAAGTCAAAAGCCTTGAATTGAACCTCCTCAAAGTTAAGTGCCTGTCACCATTTTAATCAAGATTCGATATCCAAATTTCAAACCTCAAAATCCTTACCCAGAACACAAATTTTGTGAAACTTTCATGGCACATGGGGAAACTATTTACTTTTAGACTTAATACTCATTTTAGTCCCAAAGTTATAATTAATCATCCAATTTGATCCACAAGTTTTAAAAAGTTTCAATTTGATCCCTAGCTTATTTAAAATAAGTCAATTTGGTCCTTTTCCATCTTTTGATTTGATGCCGGTAAATCTGTCACATATTTTACTAAATACATTCTCTTAAAAATATAAAAAATAGAAGTGTACTTGATAAAAGGGTGGGTGTAAATATGACAAATTCAATGACAACAATCCAACGGATGAGAAATGACTAAATTGACACATTTTTAATAATATAGAGACCAAATTGAAACTTTTTAAACATGGGAATTAAATTGAACGATTAATTATAACTTGGGGACTAAAGTATGAAGCCAACTATTTATTTTTACTTGTAGCCAATACTACAAGGTGCTAAGAAAATATACCTGAACACAAACTTCTGCAACATCAGCTCTAGGTATCGATTTATTTTCAGTCTGAAGAAGCTCGTCATCCTTTCCCACAATGAGTTCCCTAATACCTCCTTCTTTGTCTAACAAACCACCAGGCCTGATTCAGCATAAAAGGTGAGGATATATTGTACAGAAGGAAACACAATCTCACAACATATTCACAAAAATGCCACTCCCCAAGAATTTTAACTTGTATTGGCAAAAAGTATATTGAAAACAAGCATGCTTAAAACATAGAGAAATGATACTTGTACAACAAAATATACAACTAAGAAAGAGAAAAGGAGAAATTTGAATTTGAAATGTAATAAATGATACGGCAGGAGACAAAATATAATGTTATATTGTTATATAATCTGTTGTATGTATATTACATCGCTAAAATATATACACAAGAATTACTATAATTAACTATGTCTAAGAAACCCTTGCAATTATATGTAGCAGGCATAAAACCATGAGATTGTATTTGAATTGCTAAGCAAGTAAGCATCAGATGAAGTAATGTATCTTCTGGAAAAGGATCATAAAAAATCAAGTATCAATATTCACTCAAGATTACAAGATAATAGTGTCTGCCACAAGAATAAAACATCAAGAGTCCTAAAACATTTCAACTCAGCCAAACCAAATATCAAGATAAGGTTGTCAAGTTGATTGAAGAGAGTTTCCTGATGCAGCTAAGGTTACTATAGTATAATGTAGAATAGAGACACTCACATTGGATACAAAGTTTTTCTATTTAAAATACAATTTCAAGGAAGGTCAATCAGTCTAAAGGGTGATACACTTTTTCCACTAGAACAACATAAAACAAAAAGGAACAAAACTGGGAGACCTAGGAGAAACTATATGTCTTGATATGGATAGAATTAGGGCTTAATACTCATTTTAGTTCTCATGTTATAATTAATCATTCAATTTGGTCCCCAAATTTTTTCAAGTTTCAATTTGATCTCTAAATTATTTAAAATGGGTCAATTAGCTCACTTTGGGTCAGATTTTGCTACTTAATTAGAGAGGGTGTAAATAGCAAAACCTTATGAAAAATGACCAAATCTTGAGGACTAAGAAAAAAAAAATTATAACTTGGGGACCAAAATGAGTATTAAGCCTCGAATTAGTGTACCTTATGATCGTGTATGGAACACCAGAATCAGCTAGATATTGCTCAGCCTTTCTCTTCCAAACCTGATATTAATATGAAATTATAAGCTGTCTATCAAAGGGGGAAAATAGAACAACAGAAGAGAACAGAAAATGTTAGGCAAGAAAGTCAATCACAACCTGTGCCAAGGGTCTTCCAAGTCTAGAAAAGACCCATTAAGTGTAATTAGACTAGAAGAATAAAGATTTGTGGACACCCCAATGCTACTTGACACCTTGAGAGAGAAAGAGAGAGAAGTGTAGGTATGATAAGTGATATGAATTGATAGGAAGAGAAGAGGATGTCAAGTAGGTATTTGTTACTTATGGAGTGTTTAAAAATCAGAACTCCAACTAGAAAAGGCCCATTAAATGCACTTACACAGTTAGAAGAATTAGTGGGCAGCGAGAGAAAAGCTTATAAATAGGTAATAAGAAGGGGCACATGGAGTTTTGTTAGTTTGAAAGGAGAGTGCTCCTTTGTGCAGTGCTGTATCATTATTTCATAATAAAGAAACCAGAGTCATATTCTCTGTTCTCTCTCTTTCACTATCTCTCTTTCTCTTTCCTTCATACTAGTTATAGTCTTTTCCTTTTTCTATAGAATGGATTCCTAACAGAAAATGATGCTATCTTCTAACCAAACTTGCATTCTGCTTTGAAATTAAACTTAGTTCTGCTCAAATTAAAAACAATACCATAATGTTAAGAAAGAATCCAATCAAAAAGTATAGGAGAAAACATGACTAACCAATATATTCCCATTTCCCAAGCTGTTCAGAGGATGATTCAGGTTTGTTCCACCCATAGACCCAACCAACAAAATATGCTTCACTCCTGCATCCTTAGCTATTCATACAAACAATACAATTTTAGTATCACATACACGGACAAATTTGTACAATGATTTGCAATAAGAGTTTAATGGTGATGCACTGACAATGTAAAATAGTTTCACTGGCGGTACATCACCTTTAAATTCTTATAATAAATGGAATGAAGACAGATTCCTACCAGCATCTATTTGATTTTTCTGCCCAATCCAGTCAACCTAAAATATGAAGTAAGCTATAGTATTAATATAAGGATATATAAATGAACCAAGCACACATGGGGAATATGTAATAGCACCTGTTCAGGATATGCACCATCGGCAAAATAGAACTCAGGCCTTCCACCTTTTGTTGGATCGAACCCAGGCTTCATTTGTGGCACTGCACTTGTGAGAATTATGAGAGAATCTATACCTTGAAATGCAGGAGCAATACTTCCAGCATCTCTGATATCCCCAACAAAAACATCATCAGCACCACCAATTTTCTGTTTGCTTTCTTCTCTTCTAACAAGGCCTCTAGTAACATACTGGTTTGGCCTCTCTTTTAATTTTTTATACACGATTTGCCCTGAAAAATTAACCAAAGAATCACATTGAGTTTTGAATTAGAGAAAAAGAAAAGGAAAAAAAGAAGAAAATGTGCATCACTTTATGAAGAGATGTTAAAAACTGTAGTCATGAATGACTATCTTTAGCTTCAACTTTCATATCAATAGAAAGTTGAAGAAGTCAACCACAGTAGAAAATATGATCAGAATTGCATAATCATAGATCAAGGTGTACATGTTTACTGTACAAGAAACTTGTATATAGTATGAATCCAGGAACAAATATGAGGCCCATTCAAACAGATTGCTGAAACATATTAGTTTGAAACCTTGTGAATACATATATCCACTGGAGAGTTGTCTCTTTGATTACAGAGGGTAAAGACAGAGCAACGATTTGTGGTCAGAATATAACAATATCCAACTTTCAAATTAGCTAGCATATATAAGATTGAAGGGTATCTTATTGAGTTCTGTATGATGATTATTGACATGACCGGCACAAAATACGGCTTATTTAATCATTAGTTCATTACAAAACACAAGCAAACCTTATCCCACTATTCATAGTGAAGCCTATATATTCATCTTCTTCTGAGTCCTAAATTAGCTTCTCCATAAACTAAACAGGTATCGGTATTGAACAGAGGGGGCAGCTCATATAACAGCAGCAGGACCAGCAGAGGGGGCTGTTCACAAAGCATGAGTTAATTTATAGCAGTTCTCTCATAATGGGCCAGATTGTTTAAAATTAAAATAAGTGTTTATAGAATAAGTGATTATCAAACAAGTGATTATTTCATAAGCAGATAGAACTTCTCCAAAATTTGATTTTTAACTCATGCATAAGCTAATTTAAACTTATGAAAAAAAAAATCTTATTTTCATCTCCTATAGGTAATCTTGGAAAAGTTTATCCAATCAGGACCTAGGTGAGTTTGGCTACATGGTGATGTATGTACCCCATGGTACATACATCAAAATCAAATCAAATGAAATCTCAGCAAGACAGCAACCCTTGTCCACATTGCAAATAAAAAACCAACATAAAACAATGCTCTTAACATGCAGTAGCAAAGATTCAAAGGCCATGTTTCGTACAACTGATGAAAATTCTTAAACTTTTTAAGGTTTAAGTACTCATTTGGTTCCTATAGTTACTAATGTTTTTATCATTTTAGTCCTTATACTTAATACCAACAAGTAGTTGGTCCAAGCGGTAATCGACTCGTCCCCTTAAGCAAGATCTTGCATTCGAGTCTTATGAATGGAAACGTGGTTGGCATAGATACTTTGTACTAATAATATGTATACACAAGAAAAAAAAAATACTGCTTTTAGTCCCTACACATATATCATTTTAAAAGATGTTTTCATGTACAATAAGTATAAGAATTATAAGGAAAAGTAATATTATCATGTATAATTATTTGAGTAAATTAGTGTCTTTTCCAGCAAAAAGTGGTGGTCTTCCATAGGGGAAGAAAGTGGAAATGAGAACCCTTCTGGAAAACTGTAGGGGCTTTTTCGGATATTCACCAACAACCCCCAAAGAAACACAAGCGTTGGTCCTCTATCAATCATCTCCAACAAAGTTCACAACAATCACAATTACAAATTCCCTTCATTAAAATACGAACAAACAGAAAGACAAGAAAGCGTAAGGAAAAAAAAAAAAAAAAGAGGGCACCTGTGCGACCACCAGCTCCGGTTACCAGCACGGTTCTCGGGGATGAATCCGCCATGAATGTAATGGTATAGTGCAATTTGAACTATGAATATGTTGATTTTTTTTTATTCAGTGGAAAACGTGTTGAAATTGAAAATAAGAAAGATAACAAGGGAGTAGAAGGTTCTCGATGTTTGGAGCAGGGAAACATTTAGAAAGAAACGCCCGTGTCACGTGTATTCATGGCACTGGTCTGTTGGGAATCTAGAAGAGAGAAGAGAGAAGAGAGATTTATTTATTTTTTAAGTCTATGTCTATACCCCTATTCTAAAATTAATTATAATAATGTTAATTATAATTTTTTTTTTAATTATTTTTACGTGTAATTTTAATATTAATATCGAAATTAACTTATTTTTTTAATAAGAATAATGTGATTAACTTATGAATTATGAATATTTTATATACAATTGATTTTTTTTTTGTTAGATAATTTTTTTTATAATTAGGATTTAGAGAGTTTTGATTTGTTCCTATTTATGTCACCATTCTTTGAGTTACATTAAAATAATTGTAATTTCATTTTATCTTCTCTTCAAAGTTTCATGCTTTTTTTTTCCTCTGAATATCCTTTTAAAAAGTTTTCATTTTTGTGACTTATGTATCTCTTATTTTTTGTATTTCTCTTAATCCAATCTTCTCTTATTACTATTGTTGTTGTCTCTTTGGACTCATCACCTGTGGAGTTTACCTCTTAGAGGTTCTATCATGTGTTTGTCATGAAGAATCTCTGAAGTGTTCTATATGTTGTGGTGTTGCTTTTGTGCCTCTAGCTTTTTTAGGGTTTGTGTGTTGATGTGGCTGCATCTTGTTGTATGTGTTGTTGTGGATTGGTTTTTTTGGGGTTTGAGATGTTGGGTTTAGGTACCAATTTGGTGACCATGATCATTGGGTTTGGGATGAGTGTCACTTTTCATTGTGTTTGTGTGCACCAAAATCATTTGTGGAAGGCTAAGAGGGGATGTTGAATCTCAGATGATGTATGAGATTGAATTTGATCTTGTTTTGCTTAATGCAATCCATACTTTGAAGTTCAACCAAAGTATGTGTAATATGTTTGGTAGATTATAGAGAAATAGAAGTATTGCGCATCATGCCAAAATGTGGTCACACTTTTTATCTTTCTTGCATTGATATATGGCTAAGAAAATAATCTACTTATCTAGTATGTTATTTCTTTCATTGAAGAACTAGTTCGAAACAAAATATGTGAGACCTGTGATATTTATTATGAGTCAGTCCTTTATGAGTCTCACACATCATAAAGAAATGAAGATATTAATAAACATGTTAATAAACCTACAACGCCTACTGTAACCAGTAACTTTTTACAACCAATTTCACGAGAACAAGAAGCAATGCAATGATCTCAAAAAAGAGAAGAACGTAGAATTTGTGCTTCTACAGAGGAATGCTTCTAATTATAAATATGGCCTTCATATTCACTTAGTGGTGTAAATATGTTTCCTTTTGTAGCATATGCAGGCCAAGGTTTTGGTGGGATTTGTTGCATACCAAGTTGAAGTTATTTTGTGCATGGTGTATCACTTACTCAAGCAAGCACACTGCTCTTGTTAATGCTTAACAGATTAAACAAATGTTTGATTAAAAAAAAAGTAGTTTAAGTTTTATAAAAGCAGGAAAATATGTAACTTTTAGAATAAGTTTTGAATTCCGTATATGATTTCTCTTTTATTTATTTATAGATGAGTATTTTACCATAAGTTTTTATTGTTTTCTCTTACTCTTTCTCTTATGCATGTTTAAGAAATTATCAAACAACATTTGATTTATTACTAATTAATTTTGAATTTTAACTTTTAGAAATTTTTATATGATACGAATTGATTGTTGATAAAAATTTATGTAAACTATGCTTATAAATATGATGTACTTTATCTTTCAAGTGGTTAAGAGTAAATGAACGTATTTATATATAATTATCTAAAAGTGATTAATAATGTCATGAGACAATTGAAATGTATAATGGTAGTTATATTTAACTCGCGCGTACTATAAAGTAATAAATCAGTTCTTCAATTTTAAAAAAAAATCTACATGTACAAAATGTCATCATTTGATAAGGAATATTTGTTTGGTATGTGTAACATTCCATTCAAAACTTTTATATTAATTAACAAGCCTAATTTTGTTTTTCTTTATCGCAAAATCCCAAATTAAACATATCCTACTACGTACTCGCGTTTCGTTGGTTTCAATAAATTGATTAACTGTATTATTGTATCCTTAAATCTTAATTACGAAGATTGGATATGTCCCAGTTAGCTAATCAGAGAGAAATTGTTAAAAAAATTAAAGTCAAGGCCCTATTAAGGTTAATTCTCATAAGCCAGGTGTAACAGTAAGTCCACAAAATTGAAATTGAAAGTTAAGACAAAATAATTAGTAACTGAAAGTGATGTCATCAATACTCTCTATTCTTAGTATTTCTTAGTGTGTAAAAGTTGATATGGAAGAGAGGGTAGTCATGTGATTAATTTGTGAGCTTCTCCATATATATAAAAGGAATTAATTATGAAAAAAAATCTAATTATTTGCATTTCTTGTTGTTAATAAAACTTTGATTTGATCTATAATACAAATAATTGAGATGACTAAATCTCTATTTGCATGGTTAGGATTTATTTACTTTTTTTTGTGATGTGCAATGTAAAAATGAAAAATAGTTTTAGCATGTGACAAATATATAAAAAATGGAAAATAAAAATTCGTATTTGATGTCTTTTTGTTATTCTTTCCCTAATTTGGATGAACCAAACCATACATTTAGACATTAGAAAGTATACCAAACTCGTGAATATTAATTAAGAGAGACCGTGCTTTTCATATTTAGTTATTGAAGTATATAGTAGATATGTAGAACGTACATGCACTGTTTTCTCCTAGAAATAAAAGAAAATGATGTTATCCTAATACGTAACATTAATATTAAGAGAGGATGTAGAAACATGATAACACAATTAACTCTTGACTAGAAGAGAAAGGATATATCTTTATCAATTGGGCAAGTGAGAAACAATAATAGAGGACTAATGCAAGGATGGATCCAGAAAGTTGACGAAGGGGACTTAATTTTTTTGAAATTATTTAAATATATAATTCCTAACAAAAAATTATTTATTAAATAATAAATATTATAAAATTATTTATGAATTTTAACCATAAAATTAAAATTATTTTTTATTTCAAATAATAGAGGAAGAAAATATATCTATTTATAATTTTAAACTATTTTTTATTTCAAATATATTAACAATAATAATTTTACACTTAAAAAAATTAAACAAATTCATTAAATCTTATAACAATTATAATATATAGATAAAAAAAAAAAATCAATGATTCACAATATAATTAGTCTAGATAATAATAATTAATAAAATTAAAATCATAAAATACTTGTAATCATATCTATTAATTAGTATATTATATATTTTTAAGTTAGATTATATTTTTTTTTATAAATAAATTAGATTATATACCAACATATATTATTTAAAAGATTATTAATATATAAATAATAATAATAATAATAATAATAATAATATATTATATATTTATTAAAAAGTTTTACTAAAAATAATTATATATATATATATACACACACGATGGCATTTCAAATCAGAAGACATGTTTATTATGAGAGATGAGAAATTTAAATCACAACCATTGATTAAATCTTAATGGTCCAGATGTAATTTTGAATTAAAATTAAATGTGATATTTACCATATACAATCATATCTTTCTAAATTATTGTGCATTTATTGTCCCATCATCATAATTAGTGCCGCCACCATCAACATGATCACCACCGTCGTTTTTGCTGCCATCACCACAACCACCATCGCCATCACCAACAAGGCCATTGTCACCGCAACCATCATAATTGCTACCACCACCAAAAGGACCACCTGACGTTTGTGGCAGTGACGACAACAATAGGGACGACGATCATGATGATGATGGTGATGGTGACTCTGTTGATGGTGATGACCATATTGGTGGTGGCAACAGTGGTTATAGTGATGTGGTAACGATGTGTAAATGCGCAATAATTAGGAGAGATATGATTTTATGGGATGAATATCACATTTAATTTTAATTCAAAATTACATCTGGAACATTAAGATTTAATTAATAGCTGGTATTTAAACTTCTCATCTCTCATAATAAACATGTCCTCTCACTTGATACGCCGTCTATATATATATATATATATATATCAATTTACTTAAAATTATCAGAAAAAAAATTCAAAATTTATTTCAAAATCATTGTGTAAAATTAAGAGAATCTTAGTTTTTTTCTTATGAATAATAAGAAAATGATATAGTTATTATACCCATATTTGTTTCTTCTCCTAATGTGAATATTCCCAAGGCTAAATTTTAGGCGGTAAATTAACAAAAATGACTATAGTTATAATAACTATATTTTTTTTTAACAAAAATGGCTATAGTTATAATACCTATCTTTGAGTTGTTAGTTGTTATATATCATAATTAAGGGGAGGAGAATCACATAAAGAAATTAAGTAATATAAGTATACATTAATTAGAGAGGAAGGAGTGTACAAGAATTAAGGGGTGTGAACAACCTTAAAAGTAAGGAGAAAAAAAAACAATTGAAAAGAGAGTGTGTGAAATTGAGTAGAAAGAATCAAGAATTAAGTCAATTAGAACAATATTAAAGTACCAAGGTAACATAACTTTAATGTAATTTTAAATTCATAATTTAACATATTTTAATTTAATTATATATGATGTTCTTTTCTAAAATAAAATATCGTATTTTTAAAAATTTGTTTATTCTATAATTTGATATATTTTAATCGTAAGTTTTTGTTCATTTGTAACACAATTATTTTTTATGCGTTTCAACTAGTGACCTACTAGTTCGATTATTAACCTAGTACCTCACCGAATTAGTTTTTAAAACTATGATAACATGATTCAATCCTTATTTAGAGGATCATTTTTTTAAGAGACAATTAACATTTTTTTATATTTTTTTAAAATTTTGAATCAAACATTAGATGAAATTAAACCAACCTTATAATCTATATTTTTTTTTATCTTATCTATTTAAATGTCACTATTAGATAATGTAAAGATAAAATTAAACAAACTCATGCAATATAAAAAAAAATATATTTCTATCTTATATATTTAAATATATTTTAAACATTACCACAGATAGTGTAATTTAAACTAACCCGTGTAAAAGATAAAAATAAATTTTTTCCAGCCTATATATATATATATATATATTATTACAAAATTTGAATTTCATTAAAAATAAAATTAAACAAATCCCAATAAAAGATAAACAATAATACATTTGCACACTTTTTTAAATTCAAAACATTGCATTGATAATGTTTAAACTAACATAATGTTATTAACAAATCATTGGTTTGAGTAGTAATGAATTTAGTCTCCATAACCAAGGTTTTGGGTTGATCCTTGTGACTCTAATTTTTATACACAAACTTTAGTAAAAAAGTATCCTAACTAATATTATGAAACTATATATTAATATAAAGTAAATTACTATTTTATAATTGTTTCTAACAAAATGAAATTATATTTATCATTATTATAATTATATTAATTAAATTTTCTTTAAAAAATATATATTAATCAAATATGTGTTATAAATTAATAAAAACACACCTCAAATTAGTGTCAAATAATTTGTCACTAGTAGTAAAAATAAGTTATATTTTGGTAACAAGTACTCTTTTTTTGGACTTTTGATAAAAACTACTAAAAAACAATACTTTATCATTATTACTTTATAAATATTCAATAAACTCGATATATGTTATATCTTATAACAAGATAAACAAATTTATCATGTAGCATTTTATATTTGTGGCATGTATAACTTTTGTCACTCTTCTTAATAATTTATAGTGACAATTTTATAATTTAGTCATTATTGTGAATAGTATTAGTGATAAAATAAAAATTAGACACAAATAATATATCTATAGTGACAAATTATTTGTGATATGTATAAGTTTTGTCACTATTAATAATTGATAGTGACAATTTTATAATTTAGTCACTATTGTTAATAGCATTAGTAACAAAATAAAAATTAGGTACAAATAATATATCAATAGTGATAAATTTCATATTTATTACTAAATTTTTATCACAAAAAGTTACATTTTCTTGTAGTGATTTTCTAAGAAAATAATTGTTAGAACATGATCAGACATTAAATATTAGCATCTCTTTCAGTTGATATTTTTTAATAAAAAATTAAAAATCCTTTCACTAGACCTAATATTATTATTATTGAATACATGTTACTCACATTACACAAGTTCTTCGTGAAAAAGAAATGAGTAGAAAGTAAATGATAGTTATTATTGTATCAGTGTAAATAATAGTACCAAAGATTTGTGGTATTAATTGTACACTTCACGCCTCCAACCTTCTTTTTGACCTGTTGTTGTACTGAAAATATTACCAACGATTTAGGGTATTAAATATGCTTCAATTTCCGACCTTACCTGCTTATTTTAATTTTCTTGTGAACAGGGGTGATACCCACTAATATATGGTACTACTAAACCCACAAGGTATGAGAATTCTTGTGTTTGATTCTGCCGTGTGCAAAAAAAATTTTGACCAGCAATCATCATAATATCACAAGTAAAATTAGTTTTTAATTGGGTGGACTAAAAAATACGTATCTATAATAGAAAAAGAAAAAATAGTAATACGAAATATATGAATTTAATACATTAAATTATTAGTTTATATATAAATAATAGGATTAAGTTACATTAAGAGCATGTGAGAATGAAGTATATGTTAAATTATATTCTAAATATAATATAAATATGATAACATATTTAAATTAACATAATAGCGGAAACTAATAAATGGATTAAAGCATTAACCTTCAGTCATTGCAAAATAATTCAAGCACATACTTGAAACGTTTGTTTTCTTTCTAAACCTTAACTCACTCAACTTGATGGTGTTAGTTTTTTTTTTTTTTTTTTGAAGGAGTAGTAGGCTTAATGACCTAACAAAGTATAACGACTTACATAGAGTTCAGTTAGATAAAGATTTTGTGGGAACTACAAAATTTGCACAGAATTTCAACAAAATGTCAATAGATAATAATTCTGTGAATCAAGACATAAAATGGACCACATATAGTGTAATCGCTTTCTTATAGCCATTACCAATTGGTTACATTCGGTGTAACAGTGTAACTACTTTCTCATAGTCGTTACCAATCAGTTACATATAATGTAACCGTTTTTCTCCTAGCCGTTACCAGTCAGTTGAACAAACAAAACATAAGTTTGTTCCTAACTGCTAACATTCTCCCACTTGGTCCATTTACTCATTATCTATCATAACAAGAAACCAAATATATGAATCATGGATAGGTCCTCTAATAGCGAGTATTATCTCCCATGTATTACAATATATCAAGTATCTTAATACTAGCTCTTAATGAATAAACCACATGTTTATTCTAGGTCAAAACTAAAGATGTTTCTCAAAATAAATGTGCACAATATAAATGAGAAAATATTAAACTGAATAAAAGTTTCATCTAAACAATAAATGTACATCATATCATGGAACCAAGTCCCATTCGTGTTACATGATCTTTAAAATTTTGTGGTGGCATGCCTTTAGTTAAAGGATTGGCAATCATCAACTTAGTGCTAATGTGTTCAATGACCACTTTTTTTTCTTTAACACGTTCTCTTATGGCTAAATACTTAATGTCGATGTGCTTACTTCAACTTCCACTCTTGTTATTCATAGCCATAAATACTGCAGTAGAGTTGTCACAGTACAACTTCATCGGCCTAGAAATAGAGTCTATAACTCTAAGCCTAGATATGAAACTCTTCAACCATACACCATGTAAGGTAGCCTCAAAACAAGAAACAAACTTAGCTTCCATAGTAGAAGTAGTAGTCAAGGTCTGTTTTGCACTTCTCCAAGATATAGCTCCACCAGCTAGCATAAAAAGATAGCCAGAAGTGGATTTCTTGGTGTCAATGCAGCCAACAAAGTCTAAATCAGAATAACCAATCACCTTCAAGTCATCAGTTTGACTGTACATGAGCATGTAGTTTTTTGTTCCTTGAAGATATCTCATTACCTTCTTTGCAGCTTTCCAGTGGTCAATACCTAGATTGCTTTGATATCTTCCCAAAACTCCAACAGCAAATGCAATGTCAGGTCTGGTATAAACCTAAGCATACATAAGGCTTCCTATAACTGAAGCATATGGAATATTTCTTACGTGTTCCCGCTCAAGATAATTTTTCGGGCATTGTCTCATTTCAAGTTTATCACCCTTCACAATAGAAGCTACACTCGGTGAACAATTTTTCATGTTAAATCTTTCTAAAACTTTGTTGATATAGGTCTCTTGAGACAAACCCAAAATGCCTTGAGATCTTTCTCTATGGATCTTAATGTCTATGACATAAGATGTCTCACCCATATCCTTCATATCAAAGTTCTTTGAAAGAAATTGTTTCACCTCGTATAGCATACCCTTATCATTAGCTGCAAGCAAAATATCATCCACATATAAAATAAGAAAACATATCTTACTCCCACTAACCTTCCGGTATATACAGTGATCCATGACGTTTTCTTCAAAATCGAATGAAGAGATGACCTCATGAAATTTTAAATATCATTGGCAAGAAGCTTGTTTTAATCCATATATGAATTTATTAAGCTTGTAGACCAAGTGCTCACCATCACTAGAGAAGAATCCTTCAGGTTGTTTCATGTAAACCTCTTTTTTCAGATCACCATTGAGGAATGCCGTTTTTACATCCATTTGATGTAATTCAAGGTTAAATTGAGCTACTAATGCCATAATTACTCGAAGAGAGTCCTTTTTTGATACAAGAGAAAAAGTCTCTTTGTAATCAATTCCTTCTCTTTGAGTGAACCCTTTGGCAACAAGTCTTGCCTTATGTCTCTCAATGTTGCCATGTGATTCTTTCTTTGTTTTGAAAACCCACCTACAACCAATGACTTTTACACCATTAGGAAACTTGACGAGATCCCAGACTTGGTTACACGCCATAGAGTCCATTTCATCTTTCATGGCATCATACCATAAATTTGATTCCTTAGAACTCATGGCATGTGAAAACGTTTCAGGATCATTTTTGGCTCCAATGTTATAGTCTGATTCTTGTAGATACACTTCATAGTCACTAGAAATTGTTGGTTTTTTTTTACTCTAGTATATCTTCTTAATATTGTATCAACAACTTGTTGCTCAATCAATTGTTCAACATTATCTTGTTGTTCCTCATCAACAACTTGATCTACATTATCATCTTCAACTGCTTGTGGAATTTCAATTATTGGTTGTACAATGCTCATTTGAACTTCAGGGGCATGAATGACCACCAATATATTAATTGATTTAGGGGGTTGAGCCTCATAGTGATCCCTTTCAAAAGAAATGTTTTGAAATTGATCACTCCTACTAATCAAGTCATTTTCAAGAAACTTTGCATTTCTTGATTCCACAATCCTAGTGTTGTGAGATGGACAATAGAACCTATATCCCTTGGACTTTTCAGCATATCCAATGTAATGCCCACAAATAATCCTAGGATCTAGTTTCTTTTCTTGTGGGTTATAAACTCTCACTTCAGACGGGCATCCTCAAACGCGTATATGTTGCAAACTCAGTTTCCAACCTTTTAATAACTTAAAAGGTGTCTTGGGAACAGCCTTGGTTGGAACCCTATTTAATATATACGCAACTGTCTTAAGTGCTTTAGTCCACAAGAATTGAGGAAGCTTTGCATTAATCCTCCTACTTCTCACCATGTCCATTAAGGTTCGATTTCTTCTTTTTGCCACACCATTTTGATCTGGAGAACCAGGCATGGTGTATTGGGCAACAATTCCATGTTTTTGAAGAAATTTCACAAATGAACTTGGTGCTTGTCCATTCTCTGTATATCTACCATAGTACTCTCCACCTTTATCTGATCTCACAATCTTAATTTGCTTTCCACATTGTTTCTCTACCTCAGCCTTGAAAACTTTAAAGGCATCTAAAGCTTCATTCTTAGAATGAAGTGGGTAAAGATACATGTATCGTGAATAATCATCTATAAAGGTGATGAAGTATTTCGGACTACTTACGTCCATGTCTGGACAACAAATATTTGCATGAATGATTTCCAATAGGTTTGAACTCCTCTTTGCACCCGTTTTAAACTTGTTAGTTTGCTTACCCTTTATGCAATCTACACAAATCTCAAAACCAACAAAGTCCAAAGTACTAAGTACCCCGTCTTTTACCAATCGCTTAATTCTCTCAATGGAGATGTGTCCCAATCTCTGGTGCCACAACATAGAGGAATCCTCATTCATAACACATCGTTTCAACCGACAGAAACATGCATAGAATTGTAAGCAGCGTCATTTTGTAATAAAATAGAGTAAAGACTGTCACGTAGTTCACCAAAACCAACAATTTCTGATTTATTTAACAAAGCAAAACCAGAGTCTGAGAAATTAAATGAAAATCCCAAAAGTGCAAGTCTTGAAATAGAAATTAAATTCTTAGAAAAACTAGGAACATAAAATGTCTTTTCTAAATGTGAAATGAAACCACTGCTTAAAACTAAACTGCACGTCCCAATGGCCTCCACATGTGAACTCATCTTGCTTCGTGAATAGATGCATTGTTCACTTCCCATTGGCTTCCTTAGGTTTTCCATACCTTGCAATGTATTAGAAACATGGATTGTAGAACCAGAATCAATCCACCATGTGTTATAGTTAATGTTAACCATATTAGATTCATAACAAACAAAAGCAAATGGGGTACCTTTCTTGTCCATCCAAGTCTTAAATTTTAGACAGTCTTTCTTCATGTGTCCACTCTTCTTACAGAAGAAACACTTTGACTCCTTCTTAATGACTGGCTGGGCAGGAATCTTTCCTTTGTGATTAACTTGAGTCCTTTTGTTCTTCGCAGAAGTAGTCAAGTTCACTCTTTCACCCTTCTCCATCATCAACCTTTCCTCTTCTTGAGCACACATAGTCAATAACTCATTAATAGACCACTTATCCTTATGTGTGTTATAAGAGATTTTAAAAGGAGCATACTATTGAGGCAAGGTACACAGAATAAAGTGTACCAAGAAAGAATCTGACATGGTAACCTCCAAGGCTTTCAGTTGAGCCACAATATACCTTATGCGCATGATGTGATCACGCACACTAATAGTGTATTTTAGCATAGTCTAGAGTTGCATTTAGCATAGTCTAGACATGTTTTATACCTCATTTTGACCATTTTAGCTGAATTTTGTGAGATTGGGTCATTTTGGGCCCAAGTGTCAAAAATTGCAAAAATTGTTATTCGTCACATTTTATTGATGCTTTTGACACTGTCCCTTGTTCAGTTCATAACATTTGACACAGATCTCCAAGTTTTATGATTCTTGTCTTTTTTGAAAGCTAACGAGGAGATCTACAATTTCGTATCTCACAAGGATTCACTAATTCTGACGTTTTAGGGGTCAAATTTAGGATTTAAGTTACGGTCCTGCACTTGTAATAATTCTACGTTTTAGTTTATAATTAGAGACCATTTGGTAATTGTAATTGGTCAAGGTAGCTTTTATTTAGTTGATTCAGACCTTGTGGGGGGACCACTGTTTTGGCTTTTTGTTTTAAGCTTTTTCCCTTTTGCAAGACAACAAATTACATTACACAACACAACACTACTACATTCAATACAAATCACACCTTTGCTCTCTTCTCTCTCTTCTCTTCTCTTTTCTCTTCTCTTCTTTTCCCTTTCTCCTTCATAATTTTTGTGCAGCCCCTTGCAACCACCATGAGGATCTTCATGGAGGGCTAAATCCCCTTTGCAACCCAAGAATCATGTGCTTGTGGATAAATATGAGTTCCTATACTCTCAATTTTGAATTTTGCTCATGAAAACCCTTTTCCCCCTTATTCTAATGTTCAATTTCCTTGTTTAATGTATGATAATGATTAGATTCGGGAATTGGAATTTGAATTTGGGTCAATTACAATCGATTGATTGTGATTTAATACGATACGTGCTTGAATTTGGGAAAACTAGGAATGCGATAGTAATTTGAATTTTTCCAAATGAATGTAAGGTGATTGCTGAAAGGGTATGTGAGACTTACTTGGTTGTGCAAACTGAAGAAGAAACTGATAAGGGAAAAGAAAATATGCAGCAGGAGAGGGATGCGTGGATGCAATGTGTGTGAGTGAGTGAAAGAAAGTGTGCAAGTGAGAGTGAAGAAAAGGAAGAGAAAGTGGAAGTGGTGACAATTAGGTTTATGTGTGTGTGAGAATGAGTGAAAAATTTAAAACATAAAATGGGGAAGAAGGAAAGTGAGCAGTTTCGCAATTGCTCTCTTCTAAATTTCTGATGCTTGCGCTAAGTACAAGGTTGAGCTTAGCGCACTCAGATTTTTTTTAAAATTTTTTTTTTTATATTAACTTCCGCTAAGTGAAGATGCACGCTTAGCGGTGAAACAATTCGAACTAAAACATCGCTTAGCAAAGAAACAAGCTTAGCACGTTCTGCAGAATGTTGTAGAGCCAGCTTAGCGTGATCTTGCGCTTAGCGAAATGCCAATTCGAGCCAAAACGTTGCTAAGCGCAAGGTTGAGCTTAGCACAACAACATTTTAGCCAAACTCTCGTGGAGCGAATATACGCGCTCTGTGCGATTTGCAAAATGTTGCAGAGCCAGCTTAGCGCGAACTTGAGCTTAGCGAGAGATGTAGAGAGACAAAAAGAACTTTGGCTCTTATTCTAACCAAAATAATAACATGAAAGAAAACAAACCTGGGTTTCCTCCCAACAAGCGCTTCTTTAACGTCATTAGCTTGACGGTTCCAACCGTGAGGTAATCAAGGTGGCATATAAGTCAGAAAGAACACATCCTCCTTTCTCTTTTGCTTTTTAGGTAGGAACTCCATAAAAATCATATATCCATGAAGCGGCTTCCAAACCATGGCAGAAGAATTGTTGGTGAACAAGGCAAAGAAGGTATTTAAGGGTTTATCATGTTCTTCATGCCCTTCTTCCTTGTCCATTAGTTGATGGTGAGAGGTATTGACTTGAGGAGGGCTTTCTTGTTGACTTTCTATCGTTGAGCACTTCTCCCACTGTTTTTGTGTTCTCTCATCATCTTTTTCTTCACCCTTTTTTCTTGAATCAAATTCTTCTTTGAGACTTTCCATATGTGCTTTATCCTCTAGAGAATTTTCTTCCTTTTTGGTCATAGAAGACATTTCAGCCACTTGTTTTAATATCTCACCAAGTTGAATCTCAAGATTTTGAATTGCATTTTGATTAGCTTCAAAGCTAGCTTGAGAAGCTTCCATGAATTGCATCATCATATTCTCAAGATTAGAGAATTTATCTTCTTCATATTGATTAGAAGGGTGTAACTCTTGCTCCCACCAAGATTTTTCCATGGAGTAGTGATAACACTTATCATTGAAATGCTCTCCACAAAAATCACAATAGGTAGGTTATGGGTGACTGACTCCCAGTTGCATGATTCCAAGATGCCCAGACAACATCTCTATTTGGTTACTAAGAATCCTCCTATGTGAGCATATCACTCCAAAGTCTTCCATGGATTGGTTTTACAAGGCTTCCATGTTGTGAAGGAGGAGATGTTTCTTGGAGCAGTAATTTATCCAAAGCAAAATAGAATGCAAAACATAAAAGAAACATAATTATGCAAAATAAAGTTTTATACAATAAAGAAAAACTGAACTAATGAATAAGACTTGACAAAATTACTAATTGCCGAATACTATGAACAAATCCCTGACAACGGTGCCAAATAACTTGATAGACTATTTTGGCAAGCATACCAAATATCATATAAGTAGTTTAAAAGGGAAGATCCCAGTATTGAATCTACAGGGAATTGTCCGTATTGACTACTAATAAGATTATTAGTTCCTAAATATTAGTTTGGTTTTAGCATTGGTTTGTTTTGCAGAACATGAATAACAACAACAAATAAGCTAAACACTATAAAGATAAATAACAAGATAAGGAACTTGATTCAGAACAAGGATCGAGCAGTTGGAATGCGTAGATGTGGAACGATGATGATGGATATGTTAAGGCTTTGGTTCAACCGGTTTGTTTCCATGTAAACATACAAAATATATTCTCTATTCAAAGCAATAATTCAGATTTACTTCAATCTAAAAGTGCTCAAAACGTGATGTCTCATCAAATCAAGTCTAAACTGCTCAACCTCACTTCTGATGTCTCGGTAAGTTCAATTGAGTGGTTTGGTGAAGCTCAGAGATATTTACGAAGCTAATGAAATTTATCCTATGTCTAGAAATACATTTCATTAGAATCCACTCTCAGTTCTGAGTTCGAAAGCATATGTCTATGACATCCAAATCCCACAACATGCATATATAGTAGGCCAATCATATAACATACAATAAAAATAGAGAAAGGATGGAGTTTACCCTATGTCCAGTGATATACTCTTTCCTATTCTCAGTTCCAAGTTTAAAAGCATATGTCTATGACAATCAAACTCCACAACATGCATATATAACGGACCGAATCATATAACAAACGATAAAATAGAATAATGAATTTAAAATTGAATATTCAATGAATAGATATAAAGGAAAGCGTTTACATGTTAGCACCTAGTTCCAAGTCCTTAACACAGATGGACTAGCCTCTCATTGTCATGAGAAGCTTAGAAAAATGGAAGGGAAGAACAGGGGATGGAAGAAGCATCTCAATCCTCTAAAATTCTAGATCCCCTTCTCATTACAAAGTGAAACTTATATATTATAAGTGAACTTTCGCTTAGCGGGAATCCCTGCTGAGCACAAGTCCACGATTCTTCAGATCTTCATCTCAAATATAGGGCTTTCGCTAAGCACAACTAAGTGCTTAGCGAATCTTCAATTCGAGATAAATGTTCGCTTAGCGCAACTTTGCGCTCAGTGCTTCATAGGCCGCCTTCCTCGCTCAGCGGTAGGTGGCGCTCAATGAACGGTGGTGCTAAGTGCGAAATGTCTCAATTCTTTATCTTCCCTTGTTGTTGAACATAGGCCTGCAAAACATGAATTTGAATATATTTCTCCCAAAATAGCTTCTTATGGTTAGAATTAACAAAACTATACAAATCTATATAAAATGAATTCAAACTAAGCTAAAAATCTTGAGAACATTAGATAATCGCTACAAAATATGATGCAATATTTACGTAATTAAAGTGATTATCAATTGCCTTAAATTTCATATTATTGGGAATTTTATAAGTATGAATTTGACTTATCCTTATTGGAACTGTGATTATTTCTCCATAAGTATAGGTTCTTGAGTTGCATCTCTTTGATTTTGTTTTCGTTTATTATTTAGAAAGTTGTTTTGTTGCTTTAATTTCTGAGAATCACACAAAATCCCCCCTATTTTGAATTGAATGCAAGGTGTTTGATGAATTATATCTTTGAGAAAATGACCTAAGTTAGCCTTATATTGCAAAATTTATTGGGGAACTTAGTGTTTTTGACGGCATGTTCGACGCACTCCATCACACACCTCTTATCCTAGTGAGCTTAATGGATGAGAACTGCATTATAAGGGTGCTGGCAAGAGACTTATTAGATGTTGTGAACTATTCATCAACAGCCTTTAAAAGTTCTTTGACATTATCATGGTGGTCGATTGAACCTCGGATACCAGCAGCTATGTTGGTCTTTATGAAAGTCATAGAGAGGTGATTAGACCTTTCCCATTTTTCATAAAGAGTAACTGCATCTTGAGTGCTACCTTCAGTAATAGCTAGTGGTTCATCTTTCCTAATAGCATAATCAATGTCCATCCAACCTAAATGAAGAAGAATTCTCTCCTTCCAAACCTTATAATTTTCACCCTTTAATACGGGAATGTCACACTTAATGTTAGAAATATTTATAGATTTGGTAACTGCAACATTCAAAACACATACTCATCATTCATGGTTTGAGACTAAAAGAAAATCATGTTTCATCAATGTAATCATGTCTTAAAATATAAGCCTAGAGACATAAAACTTGCCTGTGAGCTAAAGTTCTATTCAAATAAACTCATTAAATCCTTAAAAAAAATATGAGCCTAGAGACATAAAACTTGCTTGTAGGCTAAAGTTTTATTCAATTAGACTCATCAAATCCTTATGATAAAACTATTAAATTATGTTCCCATTCTTAATTCCTGTGGGCAAATTAAGAATTATAATTTGATATTTTATCCTAATTAATTATATAAATGCAACAAAATTCTTGTGGGTAGATTTTATTACACTTGATACGATTAACACAAATAATATTCATAATGTGGTTTCAAAACTTAATATATAATCTCAATTAATTAAAGATGTTGTGGCTACTCTCTAATTGATTAAAATTATATTAACCACTTAATATTCATGGTTATTTCTCTTTAAGAGAAAACATTATTTGCATTAATACTCATTAATAATGCAAACAAAATGATACTTATGAAAGAAAACGTTTATTCATGATAAATATGAACAATCCAAACAATAATTGACTATATGAGCAAATAAACTCATTACACAATATAATTAAATTTCACAGCGTAGTGGCAAAGTAATTTGTGATAAGAACTAAAGGAAATTGGGTTCGAAACTCACAAAAGTGTGAATCCGTGTCATTGTTCATTTAATTCATTTCTTCCCTCTCTTTCAAAACTTCATCTTCAAAACTTACTTTTGTAATTTATGTTTGGGACAAATTCGAATTTAAATAAGAAGCAACAATTTGATGTTTTTAAAGTAAAAGTACTTTTAATTTATAATGAAGTAAAAATATATTTGATTGGATTCTCAAACAAAATTTATTTTATCAACATAAATTTTGATGAAAAAGTATTCAAAGTAAATTGTATTACAGTAAACTCAATTTTATCAAATTTAAATTTAAAATATAATTTTGATCCAAACTTATGTTTGCAACTTTAATCCAAACATAGGCTTTCATGTTTGCTTGGAGCAACTCTTATTAAAGTGTCTTTTCTCTCCCTTTCCCATTGACTATAGTTTGAAACTACAATCTCAAGGGTGGCCATGATCTCATCTATTGGATTGTTAATGAAATGACATTTAATAATTATTTAACAATGAAATTTGAAATAATAAATATTTTAAATTTTTTATATAAAAAAAACTCAGAATTTTATTCAAAGGAAGAGTAGAAAGAAATTAATGGAAAGAAAAGAGGAAGAAAGAAATAAGAGAACTTGATTAGTTGTTAAATTTAGAAGGAAGGTGTGATAAAATAAAATAGTTTACTTTTTATATCTTTAGAATAAGTAAATGCCATATTTGATAGAACTCAGCGAAGAATACAATAAAATATATTCATTCATTTGTTATTGGTTTTTGATATAGAGAGTATGTAAAATACTGTAATAATTCTAATGCGGAAGCATACCTCCACTTGCAGCCATTGTTATTACAAACAAATAAATCACTTAAAACTCATAAACAGAGAAAAAGAATAGAAGGTAATCTTCTAGCCTTTTGCCTTTCTGAAGGTGTGTGAATCAATGGAATATCACAGGCTTTATATAGGCAAGGCTAGGGACTCCTCTCATAAAACACAAACTATAACTGTTCCTTTGAATTTGCTTCTCCATTAAAAGCCAATAATTCTTCATAAACTTTTGTAACAGCTACATGAATTCTAATAATGAGCCACTTGATGATGAATTTCTAACATTCTCCCACTTGGCTCATAGTCTTTATTTGACATTAACATATGGCCATAACTTGTCAATTTAAACTTGATATTGTCACTAAAACTCATTACACATGAATCATGACGGTTATATTTTTATATCAAATATTTCCTTCCATGTATTACAATATGTAACATGTTCTTTAGTGAAATATATGGTGGTCCTAACTTTATTGATTCAATTTGAATCCTTTTATAACTAACTTTAATGAGCAAGATGTCATATAAAAGAAAAGACATATTATTTATAAACTAGTAAGACCCATATGAATTACATGATTCTGAAACACTTCAGCCGGCAATCCTTTTGTTAATGGATCAACTATCATGGATTCAGTGCCTATGAATTCTATAGAGACAAATTCTCTCTTGATGTCTTCTCTTACAACTAGAAACTTGATATCTATATGCTTACTTCGGCTTCTACTTTTATTATTTTTTGAGAAGTATACTGCTGCCGAATTATCGCAAAATATTTTCAATGGTCTTTCGATAGAGTTTACAACTTTAAGACCAGAAACAAAGTTCTTCAACCATTTAGCCTGTGATGTAATTTTGTAGCAACCAATGAATTCTGCTTCCATAGTGGATGATGCTATAATTGTTTGCTTTTTGCTTCTCCAAGAGATAGCACCATCGGCTAATCTAAAGATATAGCCTGAAGTGGACTTTTTAGAGTCCATGCATCCAACAACTAAATCTGTGTATCCTTTTATTTCCAAAGCATCAGTATGCTTATAGGTCAATTTATAATCCTTAGTTCCTTGAAGATATCTCATAACTCTTTTTGCTCCCTTCCAATGTTCCATGCCTAGATTACTTTGATATCTTCCCAGCACTCCTATTACAAAGGCAATATCAGGCCTAGTGCTGACTTGAGCATACATGAGACTTCCTACTGTTGAAGCATAAGGAATTTTCTTCATTTCTTCTTGTTCCAATGCTGTTTGAGGACTTTGATTGAGACTAAATTTTTCCCCTTTAACTATAGGTGCAACAATTGGTGAACAATTCTGCATATTAAATCTTTTCAAAACCTTTTCTATGTAGGCTTTTTGAGATAATCCCAATGTCCTTAAAGATCTATCTCTATGAATTTCTATGCCAATGACATAGGAGGCTTCACCCATATCCTTCATATTAAAGTTTTGTGAGAGGAAAAATTTAGTATCATGCAAAAAGACCCAAGTCACTAGCTGCAAGTAAGATGTCATCTACATATAGGATTAAGAAAATAAACTTACTCCCACTTACTTTAAGGTATATACATTGGTCTACAACATTTTCCAAAAATCCATATTTTGAGATCACATTATGGAATTTTATATACCATTGGCGGGATGCCTATTTTAACCCATATATAGATCTTTTAAGCTTGTAGACCAAGTGACTACCTTTTTCACTTTCAAACCCCATGGGTTGAGATATGTACACTTCTTCTTCAAGATCTCCATTTAAGAATGTTGTTTTCACGTCCATTTGGTGCAATTCTAGATCAAAATGAGCTACTAAGGCCATGATTATTCTAAATGAATCCTTTTTAGAGATCGAAGAAAATGTTTTATGATAATCAATACCTTCTTTTTGAGTAAAACCTTTGGCTATAAGTCTTGTTTTATATATTTCAATATTACCTTTTGAGTCTCTTTTAGTTTTAAAAACCCATTTACAACCTACTGTAGAGACTCCCTTTAGTAATTCTACTAGATCCCAAACTTGATTTTTAGCCATAGATTCCATTTCTTCTTTCATAACTTCATACCATAATTTAAAATCACCTATACTCATGGCTAGTGAAAATGTAACTGGATGCTTCAACCAAATTATCCTAAAACAAAACTAGCAAACTAAACATGAGAACAAGACACATTCCTGTATAGCTGATATTTATTTGTTTCATGCATGTAATCTATTTCAAGGCTTTGGCTTTATGCATGGCTGTTTTTTTATGCTTAGCTTTATGCATGGTTTAAAACAATTATTCCTCAATGAACAGTAAGACATTTAAAATAAATTATGACCAATTACAAACTACAAAGTGAGTTAATGTATAAACAATAACAACAAGCCGGTAGCTCAATTGGCACTGGCCCAAGTTTTTAGTTTTTACTACTGTGGTGTGACAAGTTTTTACTATGATGATGATGATGGCGTCGTCGTCAGAGCAATTTATGTTAAGATATTGTTTTCTCAACTGCAAGCTATGAAACAATAAACCTTCGAGAAAGGAGCCATGTCTGTCTCTGAAATGGATTAGACAGAAACTTGACACTACAGCAACTTTTATGACAAGATTTAGCATTAATTTAGAACATTTGGGTTTTGGGAGATTTGGTTGGTACTTTCAAGAGGTTCTTTACACATGATGGATGAGAAAGCCCTCTTCAGAAAAACCTAATAGTATTTATGATATGAAAAAGTAATATGAATAGTACTATCATTATTTATTTAATATAAATAGTACTTTTGCCTATACACAGTGCAACTCCTTTTTTGTTTTTACCAAACATAAAGTGCAAACCTACGCACCCAAAAAATTGAAGTTCAATGAATACAAATTTTTTAAAACTTTTTTACTTGTTACATGGTGTTCTCATGAGAATACCCGGTCTATCAAAGGTTCTTTCCTTTGTGGCACCTTATCCCGATTCTTCATTTAAGACTTGTTGAGACTTACGAGTGAGTTTCAGGGGTCCTAGAACAGTATCTATGGGAACCATATCAAATTTTTCCTTTTTATGATAAGAGGAGCATCAAGCAGAGTTAACGGACTGTAAGGACAAACCTTATTATCATTGTGAACCTCAAAAGGTGTTTCTAGCTTAGGGGGGATAAGTCGTATCCAAGAAAGCAATCTCCTCAAGAGCCTTCAACATGAACCAACTGGTGACAAAATCCCTTCATATCGAGCTACTGCCCTCTGAGCTGCCAGCCAAATAGGAAGTTCTGCATTTGGTACTTGGTTTACACCTATTTGCTCATCTGACGAAGGAAGAAGAGTCACTATAAAGTAGTGATTTCTGAAATACCGACAATTCCTTTAGCCAAAGCCTCAATCTTTCTGTCCAGTTTTGTACTTCATGTTTCATAAAGCTGCAGAAGAGGGAACAAAATGTTATACTGTTATAACTGACAGGTACAAAATTTGAAAAGATAGATATTGGCATCATCCCATGCATAACCTAAACATGAGATATTATTCAAGTAACCATAAGGCATCCTCTTATAGATAGATTGGTGGCTAGGATTAAGTTGATTAAGCAATATACAGTGAGAAAAAAAATCAGAGAAAACTATTTAGGCTCTTATAATTGGACTTGGAACGAACGAATCAACACATTATCAACATTCAACATCACAAACAAACCAACCCCAATTCCTTCTGCTACGTCCAAGTTTGGACCTTAGGTGCCCAACTATTGTAATAGGCCTAAAGCAGCCAAGAATGCAAAGATGGGATCTTCACATGCATATTTATTTCTCATATTAGATTAGATTACATATTTTTTAAGTAAGACCATCATATTTTTTTTAAATTGATATTTTTCATAATTTTTTTTTATATGGTTAGGTTATTTTTTGTAATTATGGATAATAACAACAAAAATTAAAAATATATATAAAATAATAAATACAAAAAAATAAATATAATTTAAAAAATTAAAAGTTTTAAAAATAGTGGTATATAATAATTTTAAAAACAAAGACTTGAATCACAATTCTGAAAATTAAACTCAAACCATATTTTACACAAGATCAAATTCCAACATTTTTCATAATTTTAAAAAAAAACATGATGATGAAATTATTCATGTAAAATTTCTACTATTCAAATTGTTATAATCTACAACTAAATTTCTTATTTGTTATAGAATAAATTAAAATTTATTATCAGTGTATTAGTCACTTTACCAATGATTAATTTATGAATAACCTAATTAATCATTTTTATAGTGATATTATAATTACAATTTAATACAATGTAATATAATTTGTTTATTTTATCTTACTTTAAATATTCATTTTTGTCTTTCACATCTATTAGTCTATGTAAATTACATATAAGGAAAAAGAGTAATGTTAATGATAATCTCTCTAACACTCTCATTCAAATACTCTCTCTATGATTATTTAGAAAATTAATATAAAAAAAAGTCTTAAATTTAGTGAATTACATATATCATTTAAGATTTTTTTTTAATTTAGCAATACCTATAAACATTGATAATTTTAATAAATTATAACTAATAAGGTAGATAGAGTATAAAAATAGAATGTAAGTGTCATAATCACTCAACTTATATCTTATGATAAATATCACCGTTAAAATTCTTTTTCCAAACACATTGCATATCAAATTAAGAATTGGCAAAGATTTTGGTCAAATAGGCGTACCATGGTTTCCAACGAAGAAAGGGATAGGGGTGAAGCAGACTAATTAGGTTTGGGTTTGGTAATAATAAAACTCAACGAACAACGCTGCACTGGCATCGGATTTCGATTATCGACCCTACAAATAGTTCTGAATCAACTAGACATTTTAGAGAAATGCTGGAACATCTGAACTCATTCAGCTGAAAATTTAGCCGACCCCGTTAGATTGTAACATGTGCCAATCAGTTAGATATTAATTAGTTTTAACATTTTAAAGATTTTTTCTTTTCCCAAATATAGCCTTTGTACTCAATCGCGCACAAAACACGATGATCATGAATGGCAAGACAGCAGCACCCCCACCTTTCGCTCATACTCTTAACCATGACCAAACCAAAACTAGCCAACGTGATTCCGGCCACTGCGAGAAGCTCTTTGAAACAAGCTAACTAATGCCCTCATAACTTGAACAAATTAGTTCATGCTATCACAAATTTAGAAAAAAAATTAAAAACGAAATTCTTCCCGTAAGAACATCAATCAATTTCAATTTGGGAATTACTAAATGAGTGAATGGATCACAAATTAAAGGAAGGGCATAATGGAGAGGGAGGGCAAAACGAAATTATAATGGTAAGACCGATAAGGTTGCCGGAAAGTTTGTCGACACTCACCATGAAAAAGAAAAGAAAAAGCAGTCCGATCCTTGACACAGGACAAAGCGCGAAATTTGATAATTTCTTAAAAGAAATTATTCAAATGGTCAAATATTAAAACCTATTACAAACACTTGGTTGAACCGTGTCTCCTATCTCAAAATGTTGACATGGATGTAGGAGGAACTTGATGGATGTGCTTCCACGTTTATAATATTTTATTATTCCACTAGAACCTCTTATAAATAATTGTGTAGGGTGTTATTTGTTTTGTATTTGTTTTTTCATTAAGATAATAGTTTATAAGGTTATAAATTTGAATGTGTTTTTTATATTCATGTTTGGAAATATTTGTAGAAAAATGTATTGTAGTAATGGTCAATTAATTATACTATATTGAGATAAAAATGCACTCAGAAGTTGAGATATGTTTTGAGGAAAAAACATGTATAAATCATTCTATTAAATCAACTCATGTTTACTCCAATAAGTTTAGTGGATCCATGCCTATTCCATATATGTCTACTTATGATAATGTTTTATACTGTGTGCATTTTTTTTAACTAGTAAGACATTATCATCTTACTTCATTTGTTTTATTTTTTATTGAATGTTGAGCACTCATCATTTTTTTGACCTTATTGAATTCATGCTAGTGTTAAGTCAATGTCATGCTTATGTATTTTCATATTAATATTTTATATTACGTGCAATGTAATGCTTCTGAAGGATATTTTTTTTTACATGTAAATACGTCTAAATTTTTTTTGAATTAACATAACAATGGAGCATTCATGAAATACTACACCTTAATATTTTTCATTATTTTTTTAAAAAATTCTACAAAAATCAAAATAAATAAACAAAACATGAAAAAAAAATCATCAAAAAAGTTAATAACAACTCAAATAGTATATTTTACTTTCTTTCTTTTTTTATATGTAAATGCGTCTAATTTTTTTTTTAATTAACATCACAATAATAGAGTATTCATGAAATACTACACCTTAGTATTTTTCATCAATTTTTTAAAATTAAAAAAAATCAAAATAAATAAACAAAACATGAAAAAAAAATCATTAAAAAAGTTAATAACAATTTCATATTTATGTTATATTTCTCTATTTAAATAATGACTCAAATAGGACAACTAAGCTCCTCCTGCATAAGGCGACCAAGCTCCTCCGGCAGGGAATCTTCTATGTACGGAACGAGTACAAGGCTAAATTTGGAAAAAGAAAAAGAAAGTTAGAATTAGTTAAGAGTTAATTGACAAATGTCACGGTTCAATTGGGTCGGCCAACTTTTCGACGTATTGAATTCGGAAGTTATAACATTTCTCGACATTTTATGCTCTTCACAGAAACTATTTGCTAAATTCTAACATAGCAGGTTTGTTAATAATATTGCAATGCATTTAATTTATACAAGCCTTTCGTATAAATCCAATTAACCCGCAAACCAAACTCGACTAACCACTTTTTTTTTCAGTTGTGTTTTTTTTTTTTTACAAAAATAAAAATAATTTGATAACCTAAAAAACAATTAAAAGTTTGGTGCAGTTTTTGTGAACCCATCCATGCGGAGTCCTAATCACTGGATTTTGCTGTCTCTGCTGAGAGAAATTGCGATGATTCTGTTGCGTGTTTTGAAGTGTGACCATCCCAGATTGTAGATTCCGAGCATTTGATGCCATGCTACCAAATGCTTGTGAACCATGTTGTTGTTGCTGCTGCTGCTGTATGGGCATCATACCACCCAAATTGCCACCTCCCATGTTAAACACTGCAAGATAAACCCCACAGTGATGATTCAGTAATAAGTTAGACACCAGGCTGCATCACAACCCTTTCAAGGATAGACTAAGCAAACAAGGTTCCACAACTAACAAATGAAAAGATAAAGATATTCAGAATAAAGTTCATACTTTGATCACTCAACATTTGGGAAGGATGACTTCGCTGAGGGTTGTTTACAGGTGTTAAATAACTAGAACAGACGACATTATAAAGAAATAGGCAGTAAACCATGTGTCTGAATACACCACGGAGCATAGTTTATATAAGTTTATTTGCATTAATTACACAATATATTGTTTCCTCTAAATAAGATATTGTTGCTTATAAACTATAATTATGAATAAAATCATAATATTAATTTTGATTTTCAACATTCCTCCTCAAGTTGGAGGATATAAATCATATGCACCAAACTTGTTACATATACAGTCAACTCGTGGACCCCTCAAAGCTTTGGTGAACACATCTGCTAGCTAATCACTAGAGTTAACAAATCTAGTGATGATATTTCCTGATTCAATCTTCTCTCTAACAAAATGACAATCCACTTCAATGCGTTTGGTCCTTTCATGAAACACTAGGTTAGATGCAATATGTAGAGTTGCCTGATTATCACAAATCAGAGTCATTTTGGCATTCTCTTCAAACTTGAGCTCTTTAATAAGTTGCTTTAACCAGACAAGTTCACAAGTTGCTACAGACCATAGCTTTATATTTTGCTTCAGCACTAGATCTTGCCACCACACTTTGCTTCTTGCTCTTCCAGGATTCCACCAATCATTATACAATATCCTGAAGTAGATCGTCTGTCACCAAGAGAACCAGCCCAATCTACATCTGAATATCCAACAATTTGGACATGTCCTTTGTCATTATAGACAAGTCCTTTTCGAGGAGCATCTTTGATGTATTTGAAAATCCGTATAACCACCTCCCAATGATCTTGATAAGGAGAATTCAAGAACTAACTCACCACACTAACTGTAAAAACAATGTCAAGACGAGTGACAGTAAGGTAATTTAGTTTCCCAACTAACCTTCGATATCTTCCTAGGTTTGCAAAAAGGACCCCTTAGTTAGGTAGCAGTTTGACACTGGGGTCCATAGGAGTGTCCATTGGCTTAACATTCATTAGGCCAATTTCCTCAAGGATGTCAAGAGCATACTTCCTTTGAGAGATCACCACACCATCCTTGAATTGAACCACTTCAATACCTAAGAAATATCGAAGTTTTCCAAGGTCCTTAGTTTGGAACTGGAGAAAGAGGTATTGCTTTAGTTGGGCTATGCCATGCTCATCTCCTCCAGTGATAACAATGTCATCCACATACACAACGAGGTAGATACATCCCTGTGGTGAATGACGATAAAAGACTGAATGGTCAGCTTCATTGCAAATCAAGCCAAACTGTTGTATAATAGTATGAAATCTGCCAAACTATGCTCTCGGAGACTGTTTGAGTCTATAGAGGGATCTTCGGAAGTCGACAAACCATGGTAGATGATTCCCCCTGAGCAACAAAGCAAGGTGGTTGCTCCATGTAGACTTCTTCCTCAAGATCTCCATGTAGAAAAACATTTTTTATATCAAGTTGGAAAAGGGGCCAGTGGCGAATGGCTGCAGCAGAAAGTAATAGCTGGACAGATGTCATTTTTGCCACAGGGAGAATGTGTCAGTATAGTCCTGGCCAAACACCTAAGTATAGCCCTTTGCCACTAATCGGGCTTTGAATCGATCAATCTTGCCAGTGGGTCCAACTTTAAGGGAGTACAGCCACCGACACCCGACGACAGACTTCCCAAGAGGAAGAGGGACCAGATCCCAAGTACCATGCTTTGTAGGGCACACATCTCGTCAATCATTGCATGTCTCCATTCTAGGTGGGATAAAGCTTCACCTGGAGAGTTAGGAATAGACATAGAAGACAAAGACGAAAGACAAGTATAAAGTAAGGGAGAAAGACGGTGATAACTCAACGTAACATAGTGAGGGGATGGGTTATGGGTTGTACGTGTACCTTTCCAAAGAGCAATGGGTAGGCCAGGGTTAGACGAAGGACTTGAATCCGGGAAAGAAATTGGAGCTGGAGATATCATCACTAGATTTGTTAACTCTAGTGATCAGCTAGCAAATGTGTTCACCAAAGCTTTGAGGGGTCCACAAGTTAACTGTATATGTAACAAGCTTGGTGCATATGATTTATATGCTCCAGCTTGAGGGTATTCAAACACATGGTTTACTGCCTATTTCTCTATAATGTTGTTTGTTCTAGTTATTTAACATGGTATCTAGAGCTAGGTTGGGTAGTACCTAAAACTGGTTTTTTTTCGAAGGACCCATTGTCCTTCGACGCAATTTTGTTGTAAACACGTTTTCTTATTGGTTTGTAACCCTACTGCTACTGTCTCCTCTTTTTTTTTTTCTGAAAACCTTCGCCGACCGCTGTGCCGGAAAATTTCCCGGCAACCTTCTCTAGCAAATTTCCCTGCCATCCGAATCGCGTTGGCCCCCATTGTTCGCCGCCATTGAGGGAATCTCCACCAGCACTCCGACGCGCCCACGCGCGCATCATCTGTACGTGCCAAATACCATTTTTTGGTGTGTGTCTCTGGCGCGTGGAGCTCCCTTCCCGATGGCGACTTGAATGTCGGCGTCGTCTCTCTCGTGCGAACCTACCCCTCCTTGTGCCATCTTCATCTGATGAGATTTGTTTTCCTCTCTCTCTAGGGTTTTAGTTTTGCATTGTTTCCTTGCATCATGTCTGCTGAAACTGAAATGCCTAGGCCAAAGCCCCCTCTACTTTCGAACTTAACCCTTGCTACGGAGAAGTTGGATGGTTCAAACTACTCCACATGGGCTTCCGACATTCTCCTTTGGATTAGTGGTCAGGGGTACAAAGATCACCTTACAACCACTATTGATTCTGTGGGGACTGCTGATCGTCCTAAGTGGGAGAAAATTGATGCGCAGTTGTGTAGCGTCATCAAGTCTACTCTTCATCCTTCTATCAAACCGATTTTTCGACCACATGCCATGTGCGAATTGGTTTGGTCAGAAGCTCGAGCCCTTTACACTAATGATGCTCAACGCCTCTATAGAGTTTGCCAAGAACTGATGACCCTCGTTGCTCCTAAAAAATTTAATGGCCCAATGTCTGCCTACCTTGGAAGAGTTCATGCTGCCCTCCATGATTTCAATGAACTCTTTCCTCCTACTGCCACCAAACCTGAAGAAGCTAAGAAGGAACTTGCAAACCGCAGTACCTTCTTTATGTCCTTTGCCCTTTATGGCTTGCCTCCGGAGTATTCTGCCACTCGTGACCAGATTTTAGGATCCCCTATAGTGCCCACTATGACTAGTGCTTCTTCTGCCCTTCTTCGAGTCCCACCTAAGCAGACCAATGTCTCATCTTCTGCTTCAGTGGGTGATTCTTCTACCTTTGCCTCCTGTAGTAGTGGATCGGGCAGTCCTCGGCATGGAAATTCCAAATCAAAGAATAAGTATGCGTGCACTCATTGTCACAAGGATGACCACACTGTTGATCATTGCTGGCAAATAATTGGTAGGCCCCCTCATGCTGCTAATGTGGTCAATTCCTCACCAGCCACCACTTCTTCAACCACTAATCAGCCCCGACCCACCCCTGCGATGTATGAGGATTTTCTCCAATGGTTTGGAAGTCGTCAGAACTCGGATACCACTATTTCGGTAGCACAATCTGGTAATTCTTTTGCCAGTCTCTCACAGTCTCCTTCTATGGGCCCTTGGGTGCTTGGCTCTGATACCATGTTAAATAACTAGAACAGACAACATTATAGAGAAATAGGCAGTAAACCATGTGTCTGAATACACCACGGAGCATAGTTTATATAGGCTTATTTGCATTTATTATACAATATATTGTTTCCTCTAAATGAGATATTGTTGCCTATAAACTATAATTATGAATAGAATCAGAATATTAATTCTGATTTTCAACAGCAGGGTAATTCGAACTGAGGAAATAATAAATGTAGAGTAGGCATGATATGTTATCTTCATGATTTAAAGTTGACCAAAAGCAAGCCGAGACAACCATTCATTCTATACAAATGATGGAAAAAACAAATGCATGTAGAAATTATTTTCTTCAAGTAAATGGCAAATGGAATGAGTCACACAAAAAAGTGACTAAACTTTACTAGGACTAAATAATGGAGTATAAAAACACGCACAGAACACCATAGATCTGTCACCATAAATTCCTTTGACTTTTTTTTGTTTCATTCAAATCCAACAAAATTTATACCTCAATAAAACCAATGAGACATATTGGGATTACCCAATTAGCAGAAATAATCAATGGCAAACCTGCATCCATGGATGAAGAGACTGTGAAGGTAATGTCCCAGAAATGTTTGGAATCTGAGGTTATGAAGCAAAAATCATCATAGAAGTAATTGTTGAAGGAAAGCCATTAAAAGTAAGGTAAGCGCAAAGTAACACAAACAGCGCATCATCAAAGATCCAAAAAAAAAAAATCAAACAGCAAGACAAGAAATCTCATCCAGATTACATAAATCACATCTAGTAATATATTGTTATATTTGACCTCAAAAGCACTGTAGTATCTTCAGAAAGCTCCATTTCAATTAAAATAATGATTTTCACCCAGTCACACTATCAAGCTAACATTCTAGCAGAATAAAAATGCTATTTTTTATGGCTGTGGGCCAAAGAATCTGCACCATCAAATGTAATTCCATTTTCAACAAAACTTCTTGGTCACAGCTCATTTCCTCACCCCAAGAAGCAGACAAATCCCTCTGCAGGAAAGATCATGAACTCCCCATACATATTGTAATAGGGAAATCCAATAAGGTTTCCATCTGTCTAACAATAGCACCATATATTGGACACACTACAAACATAGAAGACATATAGATTTGTTGGAAAATAACTAAACAGTTGATAACACTTGAGTGTTAAAGCATTTGAAAAGCCATACCTACACCTACTCTATATACTGGCAGCAATACAGAGTTCAAATAATTACTAGCCCACCACAGGACTAATACATATCTAAGACGACCCAACCCCCTACATATAACTAACACATGACTACCACATTATATTACATGACTACCATACCCTTGGGTATTAGATGTTGTTTGAGTAGCACTGAATAGAGCACTGTTAGCAGGACCAAAAAACTGGCTTAATCGAGTCATTTGATTTCCTTGATTGAGTTGGCTTTGACCAATGCCATGCTGAACATGTCCTGAAGGCAGCTGCCTACCCTGAAACTGCTGATGCCCAAGTGGTTGAGAAAATTGCATCTGATGTTGTCCATGCAACTGATGACGAAAGCAAGCTTGTTACCACTAAATAAGAGAAGAGACAGATACAACAAATAACACTAATTTAATTTATACTTGGCCATTAATGTGTCCATGCATGTATTCATGGTGGTTAAACTTCCCAAACAGTGTACTCAAGTTTGTCTCTTTTTATTTATTTATTGATCACTCAAAATTTACTAGTGTCCTGGCACAAGCAAGTGCAGAGAGAGAGAGAAAAGAGGAACAATTTACTAGCCAAAGGACTGCTTCCTGGTTAAACTGGTCAAGGTTTCAAAACTATGGTTTCTCTATGAAAAGGACAAATTTTGATATCAAAAGCAGCCTTCAACACATGCCAAAGAGAGAAGATAGTGCACAAAATAATTACCAGACTTCATAAAATCAAGAACCATACATATAATATATTCCAAGAATGTGTTCACTCAATGCAAGATACAGCCTGAAAATTTTACCTGCCCCAGTCCTTGCATTGTAGATTGCCTGAACTGTTGCTGCTGAGCAAGAATTTGCTGCTGCTCCTGTTGAGGTAACTGCATCAATTTCTGCCACTGCTGCTGCACTGGTGGCTGTTGTTGCTGCTGTTGTGGGGTTTGTTGCTGAGGGGACGGTGTATTCATCATATTAGTAGAAGACCTAGGTGAATTGGCATATGGGATTGGTGAAGCTGTTGTGTTGTCCAAAGAAGTGGTGCTGGTTGCAGCAGAAGGAGATGCTGCTGATCTTCCCAAAAGTTGTGATCCCGAGGGCTGTAACAAGGAACTCTGGGCAGCCATGGTGTTTGATGATAGTGGGACATTCTTGATATTATACATACCTGAGAGTGAAAGTGAAAGTGATAGTTAAAAATGGAAAATAAAAAAAGAAGGCTGAGTTAGTGGCAATAAGAATTAAGAAAAAGAAGGCAATATTAATCTTCCTTTTGTGCAAACTATCCACAAGAAACAAATTATTGCACAAAAGCAGCAATCTTTTGGCCATACTACAATAATCACAAGGCAGGTAAACTCAGGATAAGAACCTTCTTTCTTTAGAGAGTAACCTAGTTGACAAAAATAAACATAGAAGATTATTAGTCAGGGATGCAAAACAAACTTACAAAGTTGAGGCTAGCTATAAAACTTGTTATCAAAGGTAGAATGAAATATTCAAATATGAAAAGTTTCAATAAAAAATGTCATTGAAATCTGTCACCATTAATTAAATGTGTCCAATCTTGCTGAAAGCATGTCAAAATCAACGACCAGAAAATTAGGGGAGGTAGGGATAAGATCCAAAGAGATAGAAAGAGGTGTGGATAGATTAATGAATTACATGGTATAGAAATTGAATGAACACTTCAAGCAGAAGGGAGCTATATGGCAAGCATGAGTTCAACCAACTGAAGCAGCTACATCTGAGAGATCTTCAGAACTGTATGAATCCAGAATTGAGTTCAACTCAGTATTAGCTTCTGCATGATGTTTATGTTTTTGTTGTACAGCATCAGCATGCCTGTCAGATAATAACCCCAATTCTCTCATCCCAGCCAACAATTTTAATAGAGGGAGATAAGTATCTGATCTACATGTATATTTACATAAGTTGGAGAAATTTCTGTCACTCAGGTGTATCCTTGAATCAATCATCTCTTGTAGTATCTGTTTTATCATCTGAAGATCTCTTTCTTTACAAAAAGTGAAAAGTATCATATTATAGGCATGAACACTAGGTTTCAGACCATTGTCCTTCATTTGGTCATACAATGTGCAAGCCTCTTGTGTTCTTCCATCTCTAAGAAATGCACAGATGCCAACTGTGTATGCTACAGTGTCAAGTGGATATTTATTCATTACTACAAATCTGAAAACACTGGCAGCCTTGTGATACTTTTGCGGTCTTTATAAGACCAGCTGTTATTACAGTGTGGATGTGAGGATCAATATCATGATAACTCATTACAACATGACAGTACACAATAACTGCTTCATCAATTCTTCCTGCAGCACAGAGTGCGCTTAATAATCCAGCAAAACTATATTTATCTGGCACAAAATCTTCATCAATCATATGGTCATAGAATCCAACAGCAAGAGAAGGAAGATCAGCCTTAGAAAGAGCGCTTAAAAGAGCATTACGAAACACTATATTGGCATCTATATGTCTGGAGACTCGAACTAGTTTCGGTAAGAGATAAAACATTCTGGTGCGACAGATTGTAGATAACAATGAAGCAAAGGTATAAGAATCAAGCTTTAAGTTTAGCTCTGACAGACTGAGAAAAACTTGAATTGCATCATGGCACCTTCCAGCCTTTGAAAGGCAATGAATTAATACATTACAAAGAATTAAATCGGGAACTTGGCCAGCAGATAACATGACATTAAACAAACGAAAAGCACGGGTTAGCATGTTGGAATGCATGAAAGCCTTAAATAAGGTGGTATATGTTACAACAGTAGGAGAACAACTGGTTTGAAGCATGTTGTGGAAGAGGTTGGTAGCAAGAAGAAGGCAATCGGATTTAAGGTTTGTGAGAGAGGCGCAGCCGATGGTCTCCAAGTGAAAGAGAATGGCTGGAATGGTGTCGTAGTGGTGCCAGTGAGTCAGGCAATGGACCACAGTTACAATGCGGTCCAAGGCGACAGAGTCGTGGCACCGTCATTGGGCTGACCAAAGGAAAAAGGAGAGGGCAATCAAATCAGATGGACATTTCGACACTGTAGACTTCACAATCTCGCTGTTCACTACTTTCCCCCTCTTCCATGAACACCATTCACGACACAAACACACAACATACCTATCTACTACTCTTTGTCTTCTTCTATATCTCAACCCTATTCCTGTTGGTTATAGAGGTATGTCCATAATAATGATAGCATCTAAAAAGAAGTGTTCATAACAATTATAACATGATCTATTTTGCATTCAAAATATAATAATAAAAGTAAGGGAATACAAAATTGTGTACCAGATGTGCATTTTTGAGGCTTTAAAAATTGTGTGAAAACATTATGTGTATTTATAATGAGACCAATCTCTGCCGTCATCAACTCTTTATGAGTAGAAAGATAAAACAAAATTGATAAAACAATTAATGGGGAGAGCTATTCTGGAATGACCTAATTTCCTTTAGATAAGATATTTGAAAATAATATATTTGAAACAAACTTGATTAACTTCAAAATTTAAACCCAATCCACAGATTCAGATGTTTCAGATGCAGAGCACACAGTCACAGGCAGAGCCATAAACATAAACAGAGGCAAGAATGGCCTAAACAGAGTATACCAAAATGGATGCTATTGGCCGTGGCTGTGGGAGAGGACCGGAGAGGGAGATCGTTGAGGGAGACCGACGAGGGAGAGGGAGGCCGACGTGGGAGAGAAGACCGCGTGGCGGCAGGGAGCGCGCACAATGGAGAAGAAGACCGGAACTGCTCGAGCGAGGGAGAAGAGGGAGACGACCGGGACCACTCGAGCGAGGGAGCGCGACGGTGTGGCGGCGAGGTTGCGGTCGCGTGACGGCGAGGGCAAGGGAGAAGGCGAGGCGAGGTCAGTGAGAATGTTTGGGCGGTGGGGGAGGGAGGGAAAAAAATGTTAAAATTATTATATATTTTGTGAAAGTATATATTAATCAATAATTTTTTTTATGAAATATTATTTCATAACAATTATATTAATTGATTATCTTTAAATTAAGTTTAGTATAAAAATTTCAACTCCCAGATATAAATATTATTCAAAAAATTATTAATTTATGAATTTATTTATGTTTTATAATTAAAAATAATTTTATAAAAATTAAAAATAAGAATAATATTCAATATTATGTGTGAAGTTGTATTAATATTCATAAAAAGATATATTATTTATAATGGACATATTTAATTTAAATACAATTGTCTTTTTCATCAAAAAATACTATTGTCTTTAATTTGTAAATGATTTCTATATTTTTTATCATTAAAAAAATTAAAATTAATTGTATTTATGATATTATTAATGAAGTAATTTAAAATTATTTTGTGATGAAATTATACTAAGTTAATTTAAATATATTTTATAATATTTTTATTTTAAATTTGTGAGATTATTATCTATATTTGTTTTATGTATTTTAACATTATTACAAATATATTAATAAAATTTAATAAAAATAGATTCACAATATTACTTTATAACACAATATTATTTTATATTTTAATTAATACATATTTGTTTCACTTTTAGAAATCTAAGACAAATATTACGGAGTTTATTTTATACAATTTCTTAGTAAAAATAATTTTATAGAATTTTAAAGAAAAAAATGTGTTAAAACAAAAAAAAAAATGTAAAAAGAATAAACGTGGAAAAAGAAAAGAAAAAAAAATGAAATGAGTTAAATGAAAAAGAAAACAAATAAAAAACATAAATTGAAAAGTGAAAAGAAAAATATAAAAAAATAAATAAAGAAAGAAAATAAGAAACATAAAGGATAAAAATTGGAGAGAAAAACAAATAATTGAGTAAAAAAAGGAAAGAGATAAAGTATGAGGATAAATAATTATAAATATATATTTTGGATTAAGTTGAAAATATTAAATAAATCATTTATTAGATAATTATGTAGCATAACACATGACATAGTTTTATTGGTCACTAAACAACATGTTCTAAAATATGTTAGGCATAACATGTAACACAAGGAAAAACCAATGCATTATTATATTTAATCAATGAATGACTTAAGAAATTCTTTTCTTCTTTCATTTAATTGTCTTATCCATGGTCTTAATTATATAATAGAGCTCAAACTCATTGTCGAGAGTTGATGGATTCCTTTTTGATTAGTCATTAATTATACAAGTATTTAATTATATCCAATGTTCATTCAACTAGTGTCTTGAAGTATTAGGTGTCCGAGATTAAGATAACAAATAATCTTAGGTCAAAGAAAACTATCATATTTCTTCTTGACAACTTTCTATTGACAATTTAAAGGTAATATCTATTAGAAATTCTCAATTGAGTCAGTTCAATAATTACATCCACATGTGCATTATTTATATATGCAATTTAATAATTGAGAACTATTAATCTTTATCCAATAAAAACCATTACACATATATTGATCTATCAAGATTATTGATATCCTATTTACAATAATCATATGACCAATAATAATTTATATTAAAATTATAAAAGATTTATTTATCATTATCATCATCTATATTATGATAACAAAACTCTAATTTTAATCAAAAACATTATCACATTAACTCAAATAGTAGAATATGATAATGAAACTATAATAACACTTTATTATTATAAATGAATTTGGTTACATGATAGATTAAATCTTGGGCATACATACTATACACAACACAATCTCGTTTGATAATCAGATGGACATTTTGATATTGTACACTTCACAATCTCGTTGTTCACTACTTTTCCCCTCCTCTCCGAACACCATTCGTGACACAAACACACAATATATCCATCTACTACTCTTTGCCTTCTATATCTCAACCCTATTCCTCCTATTCCCTTCAAATTTGATGTCCACAACCAACTCCAAATCATTTTCCTCGTAATCAAAACCCTAATTACCCGTTGCTGTCAATATTATTCCACACTTCACCTTTTCTATCTGCTTCTAATTTTATTAAAAAAAAAAAGCTTAATACCTATTAATCGTGTGCTTAATTGGATCATGTTATTATGTGTATAATCAATAACTAGGTTGTTATATATGTATTGATATTAGTTAAAAATCCTCAATTAAATCTTTACTTACATACCGTCCACATTATATAATAACTAGGTTGTTTATAATCAATATCCACATTTTTCATTTTATTTTTCTCACATAAGTTTCATATTTTTTACACACAAATTTCACATCTTTTAAATTTATTTTCTCTAGTAGTAATTTTTAAATACCAAATAAATTTTCTCTTTTTAAAAATAATTTTTAAAAACAAAAACTGACAAGTCTTTCAAAGAGTTCTGAAGTTTCTTTCTCACTCTCTGTTTCTATGTTTCTTCCTAAAAGGATTATGATTTTACTAGTGAGGGTACTGTGAATATTTTTTTTATTTGTACAATTTTTTTATGGGTGTTAGCAAGAAGCTTCGAGAAAACTAGTGTTTTCTGAATTATATGAAGCCAGTAAACAAACATCTAATCCATGGATATTTGAACCCGAATATCTTGGAAAAAGAAAAATATTTGATGGAAGAATGACAGTTTCTCATTCGGAATCTGTACAATAAATTTTTTTCTCAAATCATACATCATAGTATACTAGACTTTCTAATTCCTTTAGAGGTTTATCTAAAAGATTTGCGATATAATTAGGAAGATGTTTCAAATACCACACGAGTTACTAGGCGGGAGATTTGATTGATTCCGAAATCTATAATTTAGAATGAATGAAAGGGTTCGCTTTGACCAAATTTTATTTGTAATACTACCTATATCATTCAACTATTAAAAGCTTAAGTAAAAACTTCACAATCTATCTATTATCTATTCTAAAAGAAGGTTTTGTCACATTGCTAGATGTCACGTGACAACCTCATATTAATTCTATATTTAATTATGTTAAATAAAAAAATATTTTTAACAAATTAATCTATTCAATTTTAAAAATAATTTTAATATTATTATTAAAATTATTTATCTATATCTACTAACATAGTTAATTATAAATTCAAATATCATCATTCTCTTGTTGTTTATATATTCATATTTTCTCCTTCCATCCCATCTAGATTGTTTTTCTTCTTGTATTCTCCTCTTTTTCTGCATTCTTTTCTATTTTTCTTGAGATGATAATTCTTTTTTTTTTTTGTTGCAGGTTTCACATTCTTTGATACCTTACATGCTAATTACGTGCCGAAGAAGGAATATTGCATTGATGTGATTCTCATTGAAACTTACTATTTTGGATAATAATTTTTTTTTTTCGAATTATAAGCTCATTATACTTGAATTCAATATATATTCAAATCTTATTGATAAATGATTAAAATTAAAATCTTATATATTTAAATTTGGTTGAGAAATGATTAAAACTAAAATTTAAGATATAAAATATAAGCTAATTAAACTTGAATTCCATATATCTTATCTATCTATCTACTATCTATTATCTATTATCTATTATCTATCTATCTACTATCTATTATCTATTCTAAACGAAGGTTTTGTCACGTTGTAGCCTCATATTAATTCTACATTTAATTATGTTAAATAATTTTTTTAACAAATTAATCTATTCAATTTTTAAAATAAATTGAATATTCAAAATAATATTATTATTAAAATTTTTATCTATATCTACTAACATAGTTATAAATTCAAACTAGTGTAGTAACCCGTGCTAAGCATGGGCGAGTTTTTTAATGATTGTTATATAATTTATTTTTTTTAAAAATAATATATACCTAAAAATCATAATTTCTTTTTAAAATAATATATACCCAAAAACCATAATTTACCTCATTACACTTTTTTTAGTTTTTTTTTTTATCATCAACTATTATTTAAAATCTCACTAATATTTTTTTAAAAAAAAATACAATTAAAAAAATGAAATTAATACCAAATAATTTATTTAAATTTAAATTGATATTTATTTAAATTTTTTATATTCATAAGATATTTACAATAATAACTTAAAAGCGTAATAAAATAAACAACGACACAAATTTGAAAATCATTTTTTATTTAAATTAGTTGATAAAGTTTGTTGAAAATAATATAAAATAAAAATTATAATTCTAAATGAAATCAAACTAATAAAAGAACAAATATTATAATCTTAAAATAATTACAATAATCATAAGATAATAACAAACATTATAATTTTAAGATAATTAAATTAATCAATTTAAACTACTTCATTACACTTTTTTAGTTTTTTTTAATTATCAACTATTATTTAAAAACGATAATTTCTTTTTGAATTTTAAGATTTCAAACTATTATTTAAAAATGATAATTTCTTTTTATATTCATAATCTTTAAATTTTTTTATATTCATAAGATAATTATAATAATAACTTAAAACTGTCGTAAAAAAATAACAACATGACAAATTTAAAAATTATTTTTATTTTAAATTAGATGATAAGTTTTTTTTTTATAAACCCTAAACGAAATCAAACTAACAAAAAAATAATTATTATAATATTAAAATAATTACAATAATCCTAAGATAATAACAAACATTATAATTTTAAGATCAATTATTATTTAAAAATCATAATTTCTTTTTGAATTTGAAGATGTCAAAATATTTTTTTAAAATCTAGTTAAAAAATTGAAATTAATGCCAAATAATTTATTTAAATTTAAATCCATTTAGATTGTTACATGTAATATTTAATTTTTTTATATTGATAAGATAACAATTTTTTTTTTGTGCAATATCGATATGATAACAATAATAACTTAAAAGCGTCATAAAATAATAACAACGACACAAATTTGAAAATTATTTTTTATTTAAATTAGCTGATAAAGTTTGTTGAAAATAATATAAAATAAAAATTATAACTTTAAACGAAATCAAATTAACAAAAGAACAAATATTATAATCTTAAAACAATTATAATAATCATAAGATAATAATAGAGATTATAACTTTAAGATAATTAAATTAATCAATTTAAACTATTTCATTACACTTTTTCAGTTTTTTTTATTATTAACTATTATTTAAAAACTATAATTTTTTTTTGAATTTTAAGATCTCAAACTAATATTTTTAAAAAAAAATCTAGTTAAAAAAATGAAATTAATACCAAATAATTGATTTAAATTTAAATTTAAATTTAAATCCATTTAGACTTGTTACATTTAATCTTTAAATTTGTTATATTGATAATATAATTACAATAATAACTTAAAAGTGTCATAAAATAATAACAATGAGACAAATTTGAAAATATTTTTTTTATTTAAATTAGATGATAAAGTTTATTGAAAATAATATAAAATAAAAATTATAACCTTAAACGAAATCAAACTAATAAAAGAACAAATATTATAATCTTAAAACAATTACAATAATCCTAAGATAATAACAAATATTATAATTTTAAGATAATTAAATTAATGAATTTAAACTACCTCATTACACATTTTCAGTTTTTTTTATTATCAATTATTATTTAAAAATGAATTTTTATAATTAAGGTATGTAGAATGCCCTCTCTCCTTTGAGAGATGGCAGCACGTTTGGTAACCCTACCCTGGAGCTGCTTGGCTCTGCCCAACGCCCAACTGTCACACCCTTCTGCCTCCCTCCATGCTGCCTCACACCCTAGCCGCTACCAATCTTTTGTTGCAACCCTGAAAAACACTTGCACCATTCTGCTCAGCCAATTTTCTTTGCCCTGTATCAAAGGAGATGACCTTGCTGTAAAAATTTCAGAGGAGGAGTATCTTGCTGGCTTGGTTGAGTGCAAGCACAACCTCCATGGCTAGCTGATCCTTCCTAAGGGTTCCACACACCCTAGGACTCATGATTTGAAGGAGAAACTACTCAAGGTTTGGCATACATTGGACAACTAGAAATTGGTCTCCCTTGGCCGCGGATTCTTTGAGTTTTCATTTGCCAATTTAGAGGATATGTGCCACTTTCTGGCTAGAGGATCGTGGAACCTTTCTCCTAGGATTCTCAGACAATTTGCTTGGACACCAGACTTCAACCCCTATCTAGTCAAGCAAACCAATACACAATGCTGGGTACGTATTTTTGGTTTATCGCCAGAATATTGGAGACAACGTATTTTGTTTTCTATTGCCCATGGCATTGGTTCTCCTTTGGTTGTTGATGAGGCTACGACCTTTAGAACGTTTGGACATTTTGCTAGGGTCCTTGTTGATGTGGACTTGAAGAAATCGTTGAGAGTCAGGATCATGGTAGAGAGAAATGGTTTTGCTTTTTATGTTGATTTGGTTTATAAACGCCTTCCAGAATTTTGCAGCAATTGTCAAATCATTGGCCACTCTTTGGCAAGTTGTAGGCACACTAAACCTTTGGCCAAGGGTAGGGAGGAACGACCGCAGCCAGCACTTAAGGCAAAGCCATAGTTTGTGCTTAAACCAACACAACCTCAGGTGCACCACGACCATGTTGAGGTAGAGCACAACCATGTTGTAATAGAGCACGCTAAAACAGGGCACCACGACCATGCTGAAAAAGAGCACGGTCATGCTGTAACAGAGCACGACCATGTTGAAGCAGAGCATGGCTATGCTGATGGTGAAGTGGCATTTGTCCCCAACTCCTTTGTTTTGGATGTGGAGGTGGAGCATTTGGATTCCTCTGCCTTTGGTTACAAGATTCGATGCCATGAGGCATGGGCTGACATGGTTAAGGATTCTAAACAACATTCATCATGTAAAGAGGAACCATTCCAACTAGTGGTTTCCAAATCCACAAAGAAAAATAACTCCAAAAGGCACCATGGTACGATAGGTAACACAGAGGGAGAGATACCATATAACCTTTACAAAGATGAGAGCCCCCGAGATGAGGGCAAGGATACCATAGCTAATGAGGGCGGGAATAAGGATCAGGAAAATCAAGCAACAGAAGATGATGTTCATGAAGCGGAAGATTTTATGCAAATTAGTTTAAAGACACCAATTTCGAATGCTAATGATGTTTCTTCAAAGGTTCTAGTTGTTGCCTCTCAGAATACCAACCCTAGCACTAGACGGGTAAGAAATTGGGCAGAGGAACTATATGAAGAGGAGGTTAGATCCCCTAAGCTACACCCTCAGGCTCAAGCGGACATAAGGCTTGTTTCGGATTTCCTTAACAGGGAGAATGATATAGTTGACCAGGAATCCCCTTCCATGAGCATGATAGGAATGGAGGATCAACCTTAGAAAAAGAAGAAGAAAAAAGGAGCGAAAGTGCGTAGATAGCACTACATCACAAGCTCACTAAGTTGCTTTGTTAGCATTGGTTTTAATCATGGGTTTTGGCCTAGTCCCCTATGTTGTTTAATGTTTTCTTTCTATGGGTCTTGGCCTACTCCCCCCACATTTATCTTGTATCTTTTTTCTTTCTTTCAATAAAATACAGCTGCCTTTGTCCATGATGGGGAGTCATGGGTGTAACACTGTGATTTTTATAATGTATGATTAAATATTTGATTGGAGATATTAGTTGAATTAAATTGAAGATATGTTATTTGATATGTTTACTGATTAATAACATTATGCTTTTAGTGCTTGATGTGTTATAATGGGTTTATAATGTTAGTTGTGAGAGTGAGACTTGGTAGTTGTTTTTAATAATAAAAAAAATAATGGACTGTAGTTATAATAAAGGGGGGGGGGGTGTCAACTAGCAAAGCTTTAAGTGACTCCAAAGCTTAAAATGCACAAGCTTCCTTTTTTCCACATATTCTTCACTTCTTCATCTTCCTCAAAGCCTTCCTCCAACCTAGGGCTTTGGTACCCACACCATTGGAGACTTCCTTTCATCAATTAGAGTTTCTTGGCTATTTGTAGGAGTGGTAAGCTCGCTTCCTTCTTCCTCCCTTGACCTCCTTATTCCATTCTTTTTCTCCTTACCTTTTGTTGGAGTGACTTGTTATGTATTTTGATGTAAAACCCATTTTTGAGCGTTGTTTTGGGTTGTCTATGAGTTTGATGCGGTGGAGCTGATGATTGGAGGAAAACCCTTGGTGGAGCTCAAGATCCCATTTTCTTCTCAAAATTTAGGTTGGAAATGGTGATAGGTAAGGGAAGCTAACCTATCTTTCTTATTTTATGATGATTTTGGGTTTGATTGGTTTGAATCTTGTGTGTTCTTGTTAGGGTTTAGTGTTTATAAGCTTAAGGGATGATTATTGATGTGCTTGTTGTGAGTTTAGATGCTTGGGTAGTCATTAATGGAGTTAAAAGTTAAGATTTTTGAAGAACTTTAATTGTGTGCAGATTTAGCTAGGCTAGAAATTTTAGCCTCAGTACGATTTTAGCTCAAGCTAGAATTTATAGCCCAAGCTAAATTTTTGGCTAAGCTAAGTTTCCATGCTTAAGCTAAATGGAGGCATAGTGTTTTTTTTTTTACCTTTAATACTTCTTGAAAGTTCCCAAGTGGATATAATGTGGTTTTATGAATCTTTATAATATGTATGTGAGGAAATATAATTGGGATCTTGTTAAATGTATTATTAAGAAGATTATGATGTTTTTAGAAATTTAAAGTTGATTGTTGGTGAGATGATGATGTATGTGAACTTGTTATGAAACCCTCCCTATATGTTAAAAGGAATTAGCTATGTTCTTTGGGAAAGCTTTTGTTGTTAATGAAAAATGGTATACTTGAAAGGGTGAGTTCCACGCCAAGACTCTACCCCCACTAAAACGACTTGAGGGTCTCACTTAGTGGGGTATCTTCTCAAGTACCATCCCTGTGTTTTGACTTTAGATGACGTGTTAGAGTGTTGATAACCACTTCCCAACAGGCTTAGTGACTCTTTAGCATATAGGAGATATAATGTTGTTATTTTTGGTGATGGTGTGAAACTTGGATACTTGAAATGGACCATGAGTGAGATGGTGGGTACAGAGGTGCTGTATCTCAAACCTTAAGTAATCCAAGTCTTGTTATTGTTGTGTGGACTATTGAGATGTATTTGGATCCTTAAGTCAGGCCATTGGAGATGACAAGTATGGAGGTGTCATATCTAGGACCATAGAGGATTCTAAATATGTGTTATTGTTGATATATGGTGGGTGCATAGTTGGTACACAGAAATATACCTTGTATACACAGTTGGTGCATAGGCGTGCTAGTTGGTGCATGGGCATATGAGTAGGCACGTAAGTTGGGAGTGTTAGGTAAGCTCTCAACCTAGTGCTGGGGGTTTTCGTGGTGGCTAACGGGAATGGGCCTATAGAGTAGATGAGTGGGCGAATCCCTATAGATGTAAGGTTTTTCAAACTTACAGAGGTAAGCCAATATATACACTTGTCTATTTTCGATAAAAACACACCTCCCCCGCATGATCAACCTAAGGGACTCCCTGAATGGTTAGATAGTGAGACAATGTTATGGGATGGGGCCTATGGGGGATTGCTCATATTGTGTTGAGTCTCCATGGAGTAGAGTCAGTGTCTATTATTGAGGTTGACTAATGACTTGTGGTGTTGAGTTATGATGATGATTTCTCTTGAATGAGTATGGTGAGATTGTGTGATAGTTGATGAATGATTGTGACTTTTGATGATTGATGAAGATTGTGATATTTGATGAATAGATGTAACGAGATGTGATGATTTATGTTGCGATATATTTGTGTTGTTGCTCATGGTTGTGGGTCTATTTTATAACTGTGTTGTATGATTTGGTTGAGATGGTTGTGCCATGAAGTTAATAGTTAGCTTTCCCCTTTCTGTAGTTTGAATTGCCTTATCTGTATATGTATTTATTATGGTAAGCTTACCCTTGCGTGTGGCACGTGTGGTTGTGACTGTGATGATCCTGTCCTTGACGTACAGGGGAGTAGATGGGTTCAGGTGGAGTTCTCTTGGAGTTGTTGTAGATGGAATGCGCACAAGCTTGGAGCTATATTTTCCTCCTTCTTTTCTTTGACTTCATGTTATGTATGGATAGCTTAGGTTTATGTTAAGCCTTTGTTGCAAGAGATTTATATTATTGAAGTTATATTTCTTTTTATGAAGAGTGAAGTACCATGAGGCATTGTAATTGTTTTAGCTTGGTTTTATAAATTCATGGTTTATACTTTAAGCTTTGAATTATATTCATTGATTTTGGAAATCGAGAAAAGTTCACAACCTTCTTCATAAATAGTTTAATGAAAGAGTTTTTTTTAATTAAAATAAAATCCAATCTTTCTTTGGTTAGTTATGTAATAAGAGGGATGTTACAATGGGGTTTCCAACTCTGTTGGGTTCTCCATGGCCCTTATCCCAAGACTTTGGTGAACTGCAACTTATTTAAAAAAAAACTATTATTTAAAAACCATAATTTTTCAATTGTTGATGTTGTGATGGTTGATAACTTATAACATGAAACCACAATGTCATTGGTAAGGTTTGTCGTTGTTGTTGTGTAGGATGTCCATCATTGACTTTAGGAACTTGAAATTCCTTGTTGAAACAAAAAGAAAAGAGAATGCAAAATATGAATTAGAAAAAAAAGAAAAAAATATAGGAGAATAAATTAAGAAGAAACATTGGTCCAATTGGTGGTAGGCTGGTAGCATAGAGGAAAAAAAATGAACATATAGGCAGACAACTTGAAAAGAATGATCATAAAAAAAAACCTACTTTTAGAAATAAAAGAAATAAAGAATGAATAGAAATAAAAGAATGTAGAAGAAACAAGAAAAGAAAAAAATAGAAGAAAAAAAAAAAGAAAAATAGAAAAGAATGCAGAAAAAGAGGAGAATATAAGAAGAAAAGAAAACTTGGATGGGATGGAAGGAGAAAACATAAATATATAGACAACAGGAGAATGATGATATTTGAATTTATAACTAACTATGTTAGTAGATATAGATAAATAATTTTAATAATGATATTACTTTGAATATTCAAATTATTTTAAAAATTGAATAGATTAGTTTGTTAAAATTATTTTTTTATTTAACATAATTAAATGTAGAATTAATATGGGGCTATCACATGACATCTAGCAACGTGGCAAAACCTTTTTTTTAGAATAGATAACTAGCCATAGCCAAAGTTACTCTATGCAAAACCTATGGATCTCGGAGGGAATTTGCAATAAAATTGACTCTAGGTTAAAGTGCTTCATCTGGGGAGGGAATCACAATCATTGGGTAGATTGGTCTACGATCTCTAAAACTCGTGCCAAAAGAGGTTTGGGCATTCGTCGATGCCACCAAGCTAACATTTCCCTACTTGGCAAACATGTGTGGGATCTTTTGCATGGCAAGGATAAGTTATGGGTTCGCTTGCTATATGCGAAATATATTGGCCAAAAGAATATTCTTCACCTTATGAATTCCACAAGTAGCTCGTATGTTTGGTCCTCTATCATGAAAGCCTTATCTCATCTCAAGCAAGGTTTCATGTTCAGGATTGGGGACGGGGATTGCTCTTTTTGGTTTGATCCTTAGTTAGAGGAGGGACCATTGTATGGCAGGTGGATGAGGTCCATGAGAGGGACATGCAATTACGCGTTAAGGATGTCTATTTTGATGGCTATTAGAACTTTGATGTCCTTACTACAACCTTGCCCCAAGACATTTGGAACACCCTTCCGTACTTGTTTCTTAATCTTTCTATGCCGGATACTATAAGGAGGAGTGCATCTAGCTCGGGAAGGTATGATACCAAGTCTGCCTATGCGTGGTTGAGCCGAGAGCTTGCTTTTCATCTTACCCGTGTTGAGTTTTGGTCGTGGGTGTGGAAGTCCAAGCTACCTGAGAATGTTAAACACTTTATTTGGCTTACCTATAGAGGGAGTCTTCCTACTAACTCTTTTCGCTTCATGCGGCATATTACTATTGATTCTTCTTGTTGCAGGTGTGGAGATGCCAATGAAACATGGATTCACATCCTTCGTGATTGTCCCTATGCATGTAAGGTGTGGCAATACATCTAGTTGTAGTATGATCTTAATTTCTTTGTTGATGATGTTGCATATTGGCTCAAGAAGTAACATTCAAGGTAATTTTCAGCTCTTATTCGACACCACTTGCTGGATGATCTGGCGCGCGAGGAATGAGGTGGTTTTTAATTATATAGTCTGGTCAGACTGGTATATGTATAACCAGATAAGTTCTCTTCTACATCTAGCCAAAGGGACAAGCTCGACTAGCTCGACCAATTCATTCCCAACAGATAGGATACTGGTTAACTGGGAACCTCCTCCGCAAAACTACATCAAGATCAATACGGACAGTAGTTCCTTTGGTAATCTTGGCTTGTCAGGTTTTGGTGGCGTTACGAGATTTTGCAGGCAATTGGATCATGGGTTATATGGGTAGTTGTGGTTTTACTTCAAACACCACTACTAAGCTATGTGCCATTTTCCATGGTATTAAACTTGCCCACACAAAAGGTTTCTCTAATGTTATTTGTGAGACGGATTCCACCACTTATCTGAAATTCATCATTGAGGGCCTTGACGTTGTTCATCCTCATGCAGGTGTGGTTTCGCCCATTCATGGTTACGTACAACTACCTTGAAATATTAGTTTCAAGCATACGCTTAGGCAAGGAAATGCTGTGGCAGATATTCTTGCTAAGTCAGGAGCCAAATCCTCCTCCCCGTTTATTTTATTAAATTCTTGTCCAGCTTCAACTTTGAATTACTTAGTTGCTGATGCCTCAGGCACTCTCTTTTGTAGGCCTTAGTGCCATTTTTAATTTCTTTACTCATAAAAAAAAAGAATAGATAACTAGCCTAATGACCCGTGTTAAACACGGGCAAGTTGTTTTAGTTATTGATAATATTATTTATTAAAATATTAAATAATTTAAAATCAAATGTTTTAATATATATAATAATTTTTAAATTTATGGAATAACATAATAATTAAAACAATTTTTTTTATAATAATATGTGTTAAACATTTAAACATATTATAATTTAAGGTTATTCTAATATAGAATTTATGAAATGTGCCAAAAGAAAAATCATTAATTAATTTGTTTCCAAATTACTTAGTTTATTTTAATAAATAATTTAGAAATGTCTTCTAATTTATTTGTTCAACATTCTTTAATTAACTTCCATTTTAATTAAAGAATATTTTTTTTTCCAAACTTTCAATTATTTAATTTCCATTATATTATTTAAAAAAATAGTAAAATTAAATTGATTTTTTTTTATGTGTATCATGGATATCTCTTACCAGGTTATAATAATAATAATTAAAGAATATCATTTATTAAACAATAGAGACCATTAATTTAAATATACAATAAAAATAAATTAAAGTTAACGTAAAGACCATTAAAGTTAAAGTTTTGCTTTAGAAATCAAATAATTAATTTAACTATTTATATAGGCATCTTATAAATTATTTAGTTTTTGATAATTATCTTATTTTTAAAATGTTTAGGTATTTTAAGTTTTCATTTAAAGTATTACAATGAAAATTTTAAAATATTAGGGACCAAAATGTAAAAATGATAAACTTAATGGAATAAAACTAACATTAAGCCTAAATATTATAATCCTAAGATACTTAAACTAATTCTCTCAAACAAAAAGACAATTACACTAATAATAACAACTTAAAAGCATAATAAAATAATAATAACTAAACAAATTTGAAAATTAATTTTTATTTAAATTAACTCAAAAAAATTGTTGAAAATGATATAGATGAACTTTTGTAACTTAGATGAAATCAAATCAAAGTAATAAAATAACAATATTACAATCCTAAAATATTTACAATAATCGTAATTTAAAAGCATCATAAAATAATAAGAACCAAACAAATTTAAAAAAAACATTTTTTTTTATTTAAATTAACTGATAAAGTTTGTTAAAAACCAAATCAAACTAACAAAATAACAAATATGAAATTATTTTTTTCTCCACTTTAATAAATTTTATTTTGTTGGAACCAAGACATTTGATGATGTCTGACCCCTAATACTTTGATAAGTTTTGATGATAACAAATATGATAATATTTGATCAACTAATAATTTCAAACTAAGTAATTTCAGGAAATCAAAGTGAGAACAGACAATGGTATAATCACTCAAACTCTCACTTACGTCTTAACTGTTTGATAACTCGTAACAATTAATCAAGCACTATAATTACTTTTAATCAGACTAAAATAAGCTCTAGAATATACCATGCTTAGTCAAACCAGACTATGCATATGTGCTGGACTAGACCATGTATGGAATACGGTCAGAGAACACATAGTCAAGACAGACCATGATCAAGCCAAGCCAAACGATGTTTGAAGCTAGGCCAGACCATGTTTTTTATTCCAAACCATGCTTAGTCAAGATCAGACCATGTCTATTAAGCCAAACACTATCTGTGCAGGAATAGACCATGCTTAGTCAAACCAAACTATGTCTATTAAGCCAGACTTTGTCTGTGTAGGAACAGAACATGATTTGTCATAAGTGCTGAGGAGTATGTGTTTTATAATTAAATCTTTACACAAATAAAGGTACTGCTGTTATAGAAAGAAAGGGAGATACTATTTGATCTTACTTTCTTCTATTCCTCGTATTTGCCTACATGTCTCGAATTGTGTGAAGTGTGTAGGTACAACCAAAAGACTAATCAGCATTGAGATGCACACCTTAAGCTAAAAGCCAATTGTGACAGAGACAGAAACCTGCTCCAGTCACATCAAGCATAGTCAAAGCAACTTCAACACTCTTCTGTGAGATAACGGAAACCTATCTTCTCCAACGTTCAAATCCATGAAGCTCACTATATAAAGATGCTTGTTAGAACCAAGACATTTGATGATGTTTAACCCCTAATACCTTGATAGGTTTTGATGATAACAAATGTGATAATATTTGATCAACTAATGATTTCAGATTAAGTGATTTCAGGAAATAAAGTAAGAACAGACAATGGTATAATCACTTTAACTCTTCTTTTGTCTTAACTGTCTAATAACTGATGATGATTATTAAGCCACACACTATAATTGCTTATAAATAGACTAAAATAAGCTCTTAACAGATCATGCAAAGTCTTAAGGCCAGACGATGTCTGATGCTAAGCTAGATGATGTCTGATGCTAAGCCAGACGATGTCTAAGGCTAGAACAGACCATGTCTTTAATTTAGAATGTGTTTGTTAAGCCAGACAATGTCTGAAGTTGAGCCAAGACGATGTCTAAGGCTAGAATAGACCATGTCTTTTAATTTAGAATGTGTTTGTTAAGCTAGATGTTGTTTGTACACGAACAGGCCATACTTAATCAAGACCAAACTATGTCTATTAAGCCAGACTTTGTCTATGCAGGAATAGAACATAATCTGTCATATGTGCTGAGGAATATGTACTGTATAATTAATTCTTTACTCAAATAAAGGCACTGCTGCAATAGAAAGAAAGGGAGACTCTCTTTGACATTACTTTATTTGATTCCTCGTATTGCTTGTATGTCTCGTATTATGTGAAGTGTGTAGGTACAACCAAAAGAACCAATCAGCATTAGGATGCACACTTTTAGTTAAAAGACAACTGTAATAGAGACAGAACTTGCTCATGTCACATTAAGCACAGTCAAAGCTACTTCAACACTTTACTGTGTAGGATCTTTAGCTCTGTATCTATGAAGATAGTTATCAAGAGACCAAGCTTTGATACCAACTGAAATACACAAGAACACACTAGAAGGGGGGGGGGGGGGGGGGTTGAATAGTGGGTTTAAAACTTTTTCAATGCTTCCATGCAATGAGAAAAAAAAAAGAAAAAAATGATGAAATGCTAAGGAACCAAAAGTGAAATCTTTTAAAGCAATTTGTATAGCAACCAAAGCACTTTGAGAAAAACCCAATGAGAAACACGAGCTAAGAGAAAAGAGAATACCCATCCTCTACAAGCTCACACAAATTCAACACTTGTTCATATCCTTTCTTTGAGAGTTATCTGGATCTTATACATATTTGTATAGAAAGCCAGGAGTGGCTTAGTGATAAAAGAATACTTGGGAAGTATAATCTCAGGGGGAGATTCATACTTAAAACCAAAAGTGGATTAGAATACTTGTAGCTAGTAGTGGCATAGAGAATACTTGTAGCCAGAAGTGGTAGTAAAGAATACTTGTTTTGTAATCAGTTGATTATAGTGGAACCCTTTGACAGTTGTTAAAGGAGAATTGGACGTAGCTCAGGTTGAATGAACCAATATAAAAATAGGCTCTCATTTGTTGTCTTGTGATTACATATATTTATCTTGCCTACTGTGCTCTTTTGGAAAGGTTTTCAAAGCTTTGCTTTGCAAGGATATATTTGCTAATTTAAACTTACATATATCCAAGAAGGCAATTTATGAACTAATAGTATTTACGAAAAAGTCTTTGAACCCACTATTCAACCCCCCTTCTAGTGTGTTCTTGTGTATTTCATCCCTGTGCCTCTAACTTGAGTGTTGGAGTATTTTTGCAAGTACACTCCCCAAGTGAAACATCCTCTCAGGAAAAGGTCTCTTTACTCGAATAGTAGGAACATTTCAGTACATCCCTTGGCGGAACATCATCTTAAGAGAGGGTCCCTACCCAAACAATAGGAAAACTTGACACCCACCGTGGGGCACGATAAAAATTTTCTTGACCACACAAATCATATGCATCAACACGGTTCTATCTTTTCTACTCCCCCTATTAATTTTCCCAATTTTTGAGTCAAGTACTATGAACGTAAGCATCTAAAATAAATTTGACATGCTAATACTACATGTATGTATATGATGGCATCGAGAACATGGAATCATTTTCCTCTCATCATTAAGTGACATCAGGGTAGGATATACATGTTTATCATCATCATCATCATATATTCAACTTGGTATGATATGGCAAAAGAATTTGTCTTGTGTTTTGCATAAGTACTATTTAACATGACAAGATAATTGTCGTCTATGCTTTGGAAATTTTATGAGATTAATATCATTATCAGTATCTTGAAGCATCATATATGCTTATCATGGTTATTGATAATGTCAAAATGTTTTATTCAAACATTGTACATGGTAACATGACTTCGATGTTAATTGCGATAGCAATCATTCGGGTGGTGCCAATTTCTGTGCCTAATATAAATTTTTATATAATGTTTTTCAATTGACATTATCATACATTATCCTACATGCATGTTAGCAATGTGACATGTCTATATCCTATCACTATCTTATCATAATGCTATCTTATGATATTATTTTAAATACCTTAATTTTGGTATTATATGGAAATTAACATACCAATTGTGTCTTGGATAGTGTGTTAATGATGATAACAGATAAAACTTTATCTACCAAGATGTCGCTATTACAAACCAAAGCCATGGAGACATGGAGGAAATCAAAATGATTCATATGGTGGATAATATTCATTAATTGGTAATAGATTGCTAGAGTTGTCCCCCAAACAAGGTTATAATATTTATACTCCGAATTAATTTAATTTGTCAAACCATGTGGTGTAGTTTATTAAAATTAATTATATCATTGATATTTGGCCTATGATGTTAGCTAATACTTTAAATGATGCTATTAATATTTTCAAGCACTTATACTATGAAATATATGAATCTCATTTAATCTTAGTAACATCTCTAATTGAAAGCACAATTGATTTTGTGTCTTGTGATATTGAGTTCCCTTCATAGAATATTTGACTCAAAATTCAAATTGATAATGGACATTTGGCATTACATAGTAATTTTGACTTTAATGGGCAAGATTAATAAAAATCATTTGAAGTGTGCAACATCTTGTTATCCTTAAATATCACTTTAAATTTGGTCATTGTTTTCTTTACTGACAATGGCAAGGTATTATGATATATCTCATATATGGACTTTATGCACTTGTCCAAAATTCCCTTACATGCTAAATGTGTTATAACACATGTTCTTTGTCAAGGTTGATTTTGTATGTATTACATTGTTCATTACTTATACAAGACTACTTCAACATTCATTTGAATACTTTATCATGAAGATTGCCAAATCCAAAAGTTTGTTCCTTATTATATAACATAATTCAAATAATCATCTTGTGATACTCACATTTTCATTTTCTTCAAAGCAATATCTTATGAATATTGTGATTATACCTCTTCGAAACTTTCTCTGAACTTCTAGACACACACAAATGTTGATATTTGGTGATAGCCTTGGCACTAGCTTGCTCAAACTTGGCATGCACCCCGCATGACCACCCTTTAAAAAGTTGAGAAAACTACATGGTCCTTTCAATGTCAAAAGGAGTTTGCAAAATTATATGACCCTATGACATTTTGGTTTGACCTCACGGTATTCCAAAATTATCGCTTAGCATCTCAATTTAACCTCTTAGCTTTCCAATCTAACTTCTCGGCATTCTGGTTTGACCTCACGACATCCCAAAATGACCTCTCAACATTCTAGTTTGACATTTCGGCATTCTAACATGACCTCATAGTGTTTTAGTTTGACCATTTAGGCTTTTTGGCTTAATCCAATGACAAGTTGAGAAATGTCTCATCTCGACATTCAAACTTGGCCTCAAAGTGTTTCGGTTTAACCACTCGAACATTCTAGCTTGATTCAATGGCAAGTTGAGAAATTTCTCAAATTGAAATTCTTACTAGACCTATCTAGCATTCGATTTGACCATTCATCCTACATGATATAAAAACATCAAAATCAACTCGATCCAATGACATATTGAGTTTGACCCCCACACCAGTATTATGGGTTGAGCCCACGACATTCCAAGTTGATCTAGCGACAACTTGAGTCTAACCTCTACCCAACATCCCAGTTTGACCCTAGAGGAATTCTAAGGCATCTGCTTAGTTAGGATCAACCAATTACATCGAGGGGGCGGGGGGGGGGGGGGGGAAGGGAGTAAATTGATGTTCCAAAATTTCAAATTATTTTTCAAAAATAAAACTTTTTCACCACCACTCTTGAAGTTTTCAAAAATAGTTCAGAGATATGTTGTTGATAGAATAACACGAGAAAAACTCAACGAAAATAGAATTTTGTTAGAATAATTTCAACCAATTGATAAAGTACAAAATTATAATAAAGAGATGAAAGGAAAGAGAATATAGTCTGAAGATTTATACTGATCTGATTATAAATCAATCTACATCCAGTTCTTCCTCACACCGAGGAGTTCCACTATGAACTGAGTTACAAACACCATGCACACACAAATCACAGTAATCCTAATTCACAACCTGAATAGGAACCTAAATGGGAATGTGAAACACCATCACCATTTACGCACTACCTCTAGGATACACCCTTCCTAGAAACGAATGTTTAGGAAACCCTTTCCTACAACATTACAGCACTTAGGAAACCCTTTCCTACAATGCCAAAAAACAGAATAAAAAAGAAAAGATTTAAAGAACAATACACTTGGAATGTGTAGATTTCGCTAATATAGGGATCAGTTTGAAAACACCAATGTGTGTAGATGTAGCAGGTAAAGAATGAATCTTAAACACCAAAATGTGTAGATGTAGAAGAAAGAAAACTTTTTCTACAAAAAAATGATATAGCTGTGTAAAACACTCAAAGACATTCACTCAGAAAAGATATAGCTGTGTAGAAAAGAATGAATATTCTATAACTAAGTTCAAATCTCAAAATGCAGAACCAGAGGTTGTTTATTTATTTTGGAAAATCAAATCAAAGATTTGGATATGACTTGTAAAAGTATATGAGAAAAGGTTTTAAGATAAAAGTCTCACTTTAAATGACTTGGGTTGAAAAGATATAGATTGGGTCAGAAAGATTCAAGGGCTATTAGATCAGTTTTTTGAAATACACAAGAACACATTAGAAGGGGGAGTTGAATAGTGGGTTAGAAAACTTTTTCGCAAAGACTATTAGTTCACAAGTTGCCTTCTTAGATATATGTAAGTATAAACCAACAAATATAGCCTTGCAAGGCAAAGCATTGAAAAACTTTTCAAAAGAGCATGCAAGATGAATAAATGTAATCATAAGACAGCAAATAGAAGCTTGTTTTTATACTGGTTCACTCAACTTGAGCTACGTCCAGTTCTCCTTTAACAACTATCAAAGGGTTCCACTATAATCAACTGATTACAAAACAAGTATTCTTTACTACCACTTCTAGTTACAAGTATTCTTTATGCCACTACTAGCTACAAGTATTCTAAACTACTACTGGTTATCAGTATGAATCTCTCCTTGAGATTATACTTCCCAAGTATTCTTTTATCACTAAGCCACTCCTAGCTTTCTATACAAATATGTATAAGATTTAGATAACTCTCAAAGAGAGGATGTGAACAAGTGTTGAATCTGTATGAGCTTGTGGAAGGTGGGTATTTTCTTTTCTCTCAGCTCGTGTTTCTCTAGCCTTTTCTTAGGGTGCTTTGCTTGCTATTCAGATTGTTTTGAATGGTTTTGTTTCAGTTCTTCTCTCTTTTTCATCTTAGTTCATTAGTCTTCTCGTTGCATGGAAGCATCTTTATATAGTGAGCTTCATGGATTTGAACGTTGGAGAAGATAGGTTTCCGTTGTCTCACAGAAGAGTGTTGAAGTTGCTTTGACTATGCTTGATGTGATTGGAGCAGGTTCATTTCTCTGTCATAGTTGGCTTTTAGTTTAAGGTGTGCATCTCAATGTTGATTAGTCTTTTGGCTATACCTACACACTTCACACAATTCGAAACATGCAAGCAATACGGGGAATAGAAGAAAGTAAGTTTAGAGAGTATCTCCCTTTCTTTCTATAACCAACAATGCCTCTTTTAGTGTAAAGAATTAATTATAAAGCACATATTCCTCAGCATGTATAATAGATCATGTTTTGTTCCAACACAGACAACGTCTGGCTTAACAGACACAATCTGGTTTGATTAAGCATGGTATGGAATGACAGACATGGTCTGGCCTAGCTCAATCATGGTCTGTCTTGACTATGCATTATCTGACCGTGTTCTATACATGGTCTGGTCCAATACTTATGCATAGTTTGGTCCTAGACTTGTATTGTTTGTCCCAAGACTTCACATAGTTTGTCTCAAGACTGTTGTATGGTTTGGTCCTAAACTTTGCATGAGTCTTTCCAAGACTTAGCATGGTTTGTTCCAAGATTGTACCGTCTGACCTCATGAACTTCACATGGTCTATTCTAAAACTTATTTTAGTTTGATTAAAAGCATTTTGGGTGCTTGATAAATTCTTACGTGTTATCAGACAATTGAGATAGAGAGTGAGATGGAGAGATTATACCATTGTCTTGTGGTCATTTTTGATTCCTTGAAATTACTTAATTTCAAATCATTAGTTGATCAAATATTATAACATTTGTTATCATCAAAACCCATTAAAGGATTAGGGGCCAGACATCATCCAATGTCTTGGTTCTAATATTCTTGGAAATCTTTCAAATTGATCATTATACTAGTTGTAATTGATTATTCACAGGTGTAATCAATTATCCCGTGTATCAGAAGATGATTTATACTAGGTGTCATCTATTGTAATTGATTGTAGGAAAAGGGTAATCGATTGCAATTGAGATAAAGCCAATTCTGAGTATCAAAAATTGAATTGTAATTGATTGTAGGAAAATTGTAATCAATTGAAATTGAAACAAAGCAATTTCTGAGATTTGAAAACTTGCATTGTAATCGATTAATACGATACCATAGATAGTTTTAAAAAGGGTTTGGCCATCTAGTAATCGATTCCAAGTTTCTGTAATTGATTGCAAAGCTCGGAATATGTTCTCTAAGATAGCAAGTCATCTTTTGATGCTAGAATAAAAGTTTTTAAAAAGATTTGCAAGCATCCTAGTAGACATGTCTAACTTAGTCTAAAACACACAATACAAAGCCATCATCCATACATGTTATGGCTTAATAAAAAGAAAAATTGAAACAAATGAATAAAAAAGACTTAAGGTATGAAAATACCAAAAATCTAGATGGAGAGGCGTCAATCTTCATGCTTAAAAGAGTTAAATAACCAACACTCAACCTAAGGAACCCAAGACAAGGTACTTCCTCTTTAATAATATTTCTTGTCATGACTCAAAGCTTTTGGGGCTTGTTGATGTGTCAATATTTTCTCCTATTTCTTACCCCTTTCTGTCATCATTTTAATTACTGATTAGCCTTAATTGTCAAATTAATTATGCAGTTTTATCATTTGGGCCTTTTTGACTAATTCTGTATTTTAATTTGATTTCAGGAGAATTATAAGCAATTGGGCTTGGATCTGGAATTGGGCTGAACCAGCTTGGGCTGAACCAGCTTGGGCTTGAAGAGAGGAGACTGTTTTAGTTTTATTTGTCGTCCAGTTTTTATTTTATTTCATTTTATTGCTGTATTTTGTAATTGGGCCGCATCGATTTTTATGGGCCCAAATCGATTAGTAGCCTAGGGTTTTGTGGGCCTAAGTGACTTTTAGTGAGACAAATAGAAGGCCCAGCCGTCATTGAGAGGGGGCTGTTAGGTTTAGTTTCATTTTTACTATGGAAGAAAGACTGTTCACGTCCCCAGCATGCTACTGTTCATGTAGAGCAGTGTTTTTTTTCATTCTCTGTTTTCCAGCTTCGTTTTCAACTGCAATTTCATTTTTTTGCTTCTGTTTCCATTTTCGTTCTTCATTGTTGGTTCGTTTTCAGTTTCCATTTCCAATTTCATTTTTGTCTTCTATTCTTGTTTTCATTTCTGTCTTCTATTCTTGTTTTCGTTTCTGTTTTCTAGTTTCATTTCCGTTTTGCAATTTCTTTTTTTTAGTTTCGTTTACGATTTCGTTTCTGATCTTCGTTTGCGCTTTCGTTGTTGCATTTCATTTTCGTTTGAGTTCCATTTCGTATTTCGTTTCTTTTCTCGTATTTTATTTCCTGTTTCGTTTTCAGTTTGTTGTTTAATTTGAATGGAAGGTTAAATTTCCAATGTTGTTTTCTCTTGAGGACTAAGCACTAGCTCTCTTTGAGGTTTTGTTATTAATGTTAATTTCGATCAGTTTTTCCCTTCACCAATTATTCTGTTTGTTGCTTTGATATTAATCCATGCATGTTTAATGCTTGATTAATTGTCTCCGTGCTTAATTAATGTTCATGCTTAATGGACCTGTGAGAGGAATTAATTGGTGTATGTGTTGCTTAATCACATAATGAAAACCTTGTATTAATTTTCGCTTAATAAATTAATTCTGGGTTGGATTAAGTGGCTGAATTGATTAGGGATAGATTCTCATAACCTAGGATAAGAGGCTTGCTTTTAAATCAAGGGGAAACAACACGTTTTAGTTCTGTTATTTTTAATTTAAGTTGTTTGTTGTTTAAATTATTAAAACAATTGACCAAGTAGATCTCCTCCCTCGACCAATAGGAAATTCTGCCATAGTAAAATTGGAATGTAGAAAAGTCCACCCACTCAAATCTTGGGGGATATGTATATAACTTGACACCTCTAGAAACCCACTGAGTCATCCCACTCGAGATAGCACTTGTAAACATGTAATACTCATAGGAAAGATAGGGATTTGATACACTTGAAATCTACTAAACTCTATCATCAAACTTCAGAGCTTGGGGGACATGTGTACTACCCGGGTCGAGAATGAGATATGCTCGATAGGGGTCGAGTAGTCATGTCACTCAGACTAAGTTGTTAAGACAACATTTAGTGGATCTTCATATTAAAGGAAAGATTTTTGCATAATCAAGGCAAGAGGAAATCACGGAAGAGATATAAGGAACATTACAGGTACCCACCCACACTATCAGAAGGAGCACCAAAACTGGAAGTAAAAGGGTCCTATCAATCTGGTAAGAACATTTCATAAATGACCATCACAAAAAAACCAACACACCAGATTAAAACTGCAATGGTTACACATCACGAGGCAGTTACAAGATTTGAAAAGACAAGGCGACGTGGGACCTTGATGTTAGCATGAAAAGATTTCAAATTTCCCCAATTGGATGGATGCTCACTACAAGTCTAAGTAATCAATAGTAAATGACAAAATTAATACAACCTACTACAGCTATGCTTCAGATATTAGGGGGCATGTGTACTACCCAAGCCGAGTAGTGGTCGAGTAGTTGTACTCACTCAACACCGTCAACCTAGCTAGACAAATAATTCAAGTAAAGTGATACCTAACACATCTTAAAGGATAGTCACCCAAGTCTTCGAGACAGCCAAGGTATCAACTCCTTGTAATTAGTTAACACATCTTATTTAAGGGAAACACGGTCTCTACATTTAATATAGGAACTTAAAATAGGATAGTGGGAAAGTGACAGGTAAGAATGATTTAGTCCCAAAAACACTATCTTGTTAATAAAGGCTCACAATTACGTCCAAAAGGACACATCTATAAATAGAGGAGGTAACCTAGTAACTCTAACCTAATTCTTACACTCTTATCTACACTTTATCTTTGTGCCTTTAACTTGAGCATTAAAGTATCTTTGTAGGTACATCCCCTAAGTGGAACATCCTCTCAAGAGAAGGTCCCTACTTGGATGGTAGGAAAAGAGACCAATTGGAGAAGGAATCGATTGAAAAAAAAAAAAAAAGGTTAAACAATGAATATAGCTTAGAGAAATGAATAATGTTTTGACTATCATTTGCCATGAGAAGGCATTTAGTTGTATGTATTAAATGATCCCAATTACTTAACAAATGTGATTTGAATTTATAATGTTTTATTTTATTCACTATTTAACATTTTTATTTTGTTTTTAATTAGTTTGGAACTCTCATAACACTACAAGAAAAATCTTTATTATCGACAGACGAAATCCGCGGGTAATTTAGAATTATTGACAGATTACCTACAAATAAAAATCTGTCAATAAATCGCTCATAAGAAATTTTACCGACTGATTGTGGTGTTCGTCTGTACCTTACCCATGAATTAATCCGTAGAAAATGCAATCACATAGTGTCTATTGGTAAATTACCCACGGATTTATCTGTATGAAACACTATCACACGCCCACAAATTAATTCATAGATAATTAGTGGATAAATTACCCATGGATTAATACATGGGTGAACTATATACGAACATAGTCATGGAAAACTACAAAGAAATTTGTGGAAACTATGTAGTTAGTTACTTACATAAATATCTGTGGGAAACTATGTAGATAAAACCTACAGATTTATCTGTGGGAAACTAACTAGATATTTTACCCACCAATTTATCCATAGGTATAAATAGACTAATGCAGTGCAATTATTTTTTTAATTTCAATGTCATAAATTAATAAACTTAAAAAGTAATATTTTAACATGAAAACTTAAAAGTCAACACTTAAACATGAATTAAAACTAAGGTCCAACATTTGAATGTCATAACTTTAACCAAACCACAATTTGAACAAGATACTAAAATATAAAGCTTGCTTATAAAATAGGGAGTAGTTACTTGTCATTTACTTTTTTACTCAACATTTACTTTTTGTATCAAAGCATTAACCTGTTAGCAACTTCTAAAATATAGGGAGAAGTAGTTATTTGTCAAATCCTAAAAAATTAAATAAAAAGTGTTTGCAAAGTCAAACTTACTTTTCACTAAGTCAAGAACTAAGAACTGGATGAGGGTTCTAATCATCTAGTGAATAATAAAGTCATGAACTAAAAATACTGATGCTTATAATCTTTAATTATAGTTAAAATAATCAAAATAGATGTGAGAAAAAAAATAGACTTGTATTAACAAGATAACAAGCATATTATCGATGTAAAAATAGATTTACATTAATAAAGAACTAAAGATGAATAGTAGAACAATCTCAACAAATGGTTTCTATGGCAATGGAATTCAAGACCAACAGCAGCAAAAACAAGGTCTCATGATAGCATATTAGAAATCCAAGAATAGCAACAACAAAGTTAGGATTAAATGTAGTAGAAAGAGAATCCAATAGTAGAGAAATTCAAAGTATCTATGGCAATAGAAACAGATTCGATTGCATTGAAATTTAGAATATTAATGGAAGTAGAAACAAGATCCAATAACAATGAAATTCGGAGATTCCATAACAGCCAAACATAGCTTCAATTCAAGAGTATTAAGTACCAAAACTTTCTATATGATGCCTATAACCATTTGATACCATAAGAAAGGTCAATTCACATCTAATTCATCATTTAAGTCCTCATTTTTAACAAAGAAATAGGACTAGATAATTTCATATTTTTTTGCATAATTGGCTATAAACTACATGTTTTGAAATTCCAAACCACAAGAATGGTGCATCAAAATATCCAATACCATTCACATAATTTTAAGGCATCATAAGGAAGGCTAAACCAACTCTAAACCAATCAATTAAATCAAGTTCAAGGGTGAAAATGGGTGTAGACCAGCAACTCATTTTTCTGCCATAACACCTAAATTATGTAGTAAAAAGGGTTCAAATCATGACATTTATAGCATAGAAACTTCACATATTGATTACATAATCACAAGGCAACTTTAGGAAGTATGCAACATTAAAACATCACCATCTAAGACTTGATTTTTTATTGAAATTCATAACATAACAACAACTATATTTTTATTGCAGCAAAACAAAGAAAAGATATTAACACCCGCATCAAGCATAAATTTGTTCAATTTTAATTAAATTTGTGAACTGGTTATAGAAATTAGTTGGAAATTTAAGTGATTTTGAACCAATTTTAAGGTTGTTTTGAATTGGTTTTTTAATTCAATCCATTTTTAAAAACAATTTAGTTTTTCTTTCAAATTGGTTTCATTTCAATTCGATCCAAACCGGTTTATTTTACACCCCATATCATGTACTATCAATGTAAAAAGTTTTACATTGTAATCAAATCACAAATCACACTAATATGACTTTTAAAAGTTTTTTTTTTTTATTCTTATATGATTTTTAAAGTAGTTATCATAAAAGTCAACAAAATTATTGTGATTAGATATTTTCTCTATTTATTTAGCAAATAAGGGAGTACATTAGAAATTCCATTAAAGTATATAAGTAAAGACAATACTAATTTTAAAGACCAATTTTATAGGAGAGTTAGACTCAAAACTTATAACTATATCAAAATTAAAATGGTGAACAACATGATTTGATTGTGTCACACTCACATGTAATAAGATACTGAGCAATGGGAAGTACAAGAGTGTTGAACATAGAACAAGAACAACTAGCGCCAAAGCCAGGGTATCAGTTCCATTGTTTATTCAGCCTATTCCTACAAAGATGATTGGCCCATTTCCAGAGGCAGTGAAGAATGATGATGGGATTGCTCGATACAAGGAAGTTCTAATGTAGGATCACATGAATAAGTAATTTGGAAATGGTGAAAGAAGTCAAAGTGATTTTTATTTTATCTAACTATAAATTTCCAGCTTGATCTTATATCATCAGCATGTATTCATAGTCTATCTAGAGAAAGTTTGCCATTAAACAGGACCTCTGTTTCTTTTCAGAAATAAGTATACCAAGAAAAAAAGTATCTCCTCTATTCTTGTCATCTATTTCCTTCATTCACCTTAACATCCTCTCAAAATTTAGAATGTTTAGAAAGATTAAAAATTCGTATCAATCAATAATTAAGAAATCTGAATATGTAATCATGTGAAAATTAACTAGATAAAAAAAGATTATACTTAAAACACAAGTGTAGGAAAACTATACCACTCTTTAAGAATGTATTTGTTTAGGGTTTGCTTGGTTTACTACCAAAATCACTTTTAAATACCCGTTATCATTCTTTTTCCATTTTCTCTCTCTCTTGCTTCCATCTCATTTTCCTATGAATATAAGCAATTCTTACATGCTTAGGTAATCAGGGTCACCTTTTAATTATTTAACCAATCAATACTTAATTGCTTTGCTAGTTGCCATATAATATCTGAATTTGTTCAACTTAATTAGTGTAGTGCATTTAGTTCCTCTCAGATTCAGAAATTCAGCTAATTAACAATTCACCATTGCCAAGCATGGTGGCAAGGTCATGGAGGCACAACCTCGTAGCAGCAACCACATAGCAAACATGTGACTGCAGTTACTAATATAAATCATGAAGAGAATGTTCCAAACCATATTATAAAAAACCATACAGTAACCAATACACACAAAAAAATACTATGACTCATCATAACAACTAATACATGCACTGACTCATAATTAACCACTCTCACATAACATAACAACTTCCCATGTACTACTATTGCTTATTAAGAATGAGATAGATCACCACTCAAACAATACTTGCATAAACATAATTTAGGCGAAGAAGAGAATAAAGAAAACCCTAAACCACAATTCCACATTTCCCCCCTTTTGTATCACAATATCAAACAATTTAGGCAAAGAAGAGATAAAGAAAACCGAGAAAACTAACTCACAAGCGACGATCCAAAAGTGTGTGGTGGCTTCTCGATGAGAGGAGGTGGCTTCTCAAAAGTCAAGGCAAAGCTTGAAATTAGGTTTGCACAGTGACGAGGAAATGCACAGTGTTTCTCTTAGTTTATTTATATTCAAATTTTAGAATTTTAATAATCAACGCTTTAAAATTAGTAATTACACCCCTTAACCATTAGTTTTTTTTCAAATTGTTGACGGACTATTTAAATTACCTACGGATTCAATTTCAGACAGTGGGATCCATGGGTAAATCCCCAAAATCTCCCACGAACCACATCCGTAGGTAATATTTTAAAAGTTACTTACGGATTTTACTTAGTTATCTATGGATAATGTTACCTATGGATAAATTTGTCGATAAATACAATAATTACCTACGACTATTTTTTAGTTACCCACAGATTGTAATATCCATAGGTAATACATAAATTATCCACGGAATTAAATCAATATAAAATAATCCATAGATAATACATAAATTACCCCACGAATTTAAATACATGGGAAATAATCCGTAGGTAATTAAGTTTTTTCTTGTAGTGTAAGTAAATAAGACAAAAAACATAACTATTAACACAAATGGTAGCAACTTGTGTCTCTTCTCTTAACCAAGTAGTCCAAGCGTCTAGGGTTCAAACCATTTCTTAGATATGAAAAAAATTATGTTGGGAAGTGAGTACCCACATTGTTTGCATTCATAGTTTTCAAGAGAAATCTACCACTTTGATTATATGCCTTTTTTGGTATAAAAACATTTCTCAATTTTCTTCTAATCTCCTTGCTAAGCCACCATTGCCCCTTGATGGTTTTTTCTAACTTCCCTTGTTTCTCCATAGGGATGGTAAAGTGTGCCTAGACTCCTACGAATATTCAAATTATGGGTGGAGTAATACTTGCTTGTAGTTTTAGGGGATCAATCCAAGAATAAGTATTTAATGAGGATGGAGTGCATGTACCTTTACTATGGTACTCACCCATCCTGTCTCATTCTACACATAGAAGAGATATCAAGTTACATCAAGAATAACTTAAGAGTTATATTTCTTTATCATCCTTCATTTCTTAAGATCTAATGGTTATCATGAGTCATCAATCTTAACCATTAGATCTTATGAAAATAAATGGTAATTATATATATAATATGATTATCATGAGTCCTCTCTCATTATTTATATATATATATATATATATATATATATATATATATATAATTGTTATTCCCGAGCGTTGTGCCTTTGTCCTAATTTTCTATAGTTAAAAGTTAATCTTAATCAATTAGTTATCATAACTTTTTTGTCTTTTAAATAGCTAAATCAACTAGGTACATAAAATTGAGTACAATATAAAATATAGTTTTTAAAATTTAGTATAAGTCATATCAAAGCATAAGAGGAGCCAAAATTCACGAATAGATATAAATGAAAAAGAAGACACACATCTTTAAGGCATTTTAAAAATCGGACCGACCCATCCGATTGGACTGGGACCTGGTGGTCAGCTCGGGTCCGTTCTGGTATCGAACTGTACACACAATCAACCCGCTTCAACTCGTATCAACCCGACCGGGTTTGCGGTTAAACCGTTGACCTAGATCGAGTCACTTAATAAAAAAAATAAATGCAAACCATGAAACGACATCGTTTTGAAAATTTGCGAAAATAGAAATAGTTATTCGTCTTCATGCTCTCACGCATAGTCTTCGAACCCGAAATCCCTAAAACCCTCTACTTGCCGACACGCAGCCAACTAGAACCATCTCTACTGTATGTAGCGTCGTTGTGATCTCTCTCTCTCTCTCCAAATTTCCTTAGTATGTTTCTCCATTCTCTCACTCTATCTCTCTGTTATCACAGAAAAAAATGATGCCTTACTTAGATCTAACGGTTTTTTCGCTTTTCTTCTTCTTTTGCTCCTTCTTTCGTTGTTTGGGTTTTATTAAGTGTTGATTGTTCTCACGGCCTTTGTATCCCTCTCTATCCCTCCCTGGCTATTGTATTATTGAATTGCTTTATGGGGTAATTTTTATTTATTTAATGGTATGTTATTATTATTACTATATATGATGGTTTAGTTTTTGAGGTGGATGGAATCAATAAACAATCTATGTTTATTTTTATTTTTATTTTTTTTTCACTTGTGGATCTAAATTGAATTCTTGGATCAGGGTTTCGTTAATTCTCTTTTTATTATTATTTTGAGAGTTGAAACAAGTATAAAAATCATTTTCTTTAATACAGACCGGGTTATGCGGTTCAACCAGTGACCCACTGCTTCGACCATTGACCCAATGCTTCGACCGATTCGATTACCGGTTCGATTTTTAAAACCCTGCTTTAAGGTTATGTTTTTTTTTTAAAAGTTGAAATTGCAATCCAGAAGATGAGGAGAGCTATTAGGACATTTCAACGAGGTTGACATCCCAAAAAAACTCCAAATCAACTAGTTGTATATTATTAAAATAAAGAAAAAAGAATTAAAAAATAGTATTTTTGGATGTTGTTAAAATTATGATTAGATCATTTTTTAATTTAGTTGTAATAATTTTTAATTAGTATTTTTTATTGATTTATTGACTTTATATATAAGAGTGAAGTATTAGTTTAATTATATTTATGCCGTTATGCAAGCCATAGAACTGCATCAACATTATTTTATCCCACTACGTTTTATGCCAAGTTTGTCATAAAATAAATATATGACTGTTAACTTTAATTTGTGTGTTGAATGTATGTTTCCACTGTCCATTTACTACAAAGTTTAATTTTACTATTTTGTTATAGGTTTAATATCCATATTTATATCATGTTATTGGTCTTTTGTATTCAGTTGAGTTTTGAAATTATTTTTTTAATCAATTAGGTCTATTTTTTTTTCAATTTAATCCTAATATTTGTTAAAAATGCTCAATTGAATCTTTCAGTCATCTCCTTTAGCGTCATTCCCTTAAAGGAGTTGACAGGCCAGATCTAATTAGATATTTTTAATAAATATTAGGACCCAATTGAACAAAAATAAATAAATAATAAAATCTAATTAATTACACAAATAATACCAGGATTGAAGTTGCTACTCGGATGGGTATGGGGTCGAGGACAGATATATATCCTATATGTATAAAATTGAAAATCATAAAAAAAAACTCATATATAATGTTAAAATTAAACAAACATTGATTTATCCAAACTTAAGTCATAAATAAATAACATTACAAAAATAATCATTCAACTTAAAGATTAAAAATGTTATAATCTTAACAAAAACTCTAATTAGATGGGAAAAAATTATATATTGAAATTAATTATTTTATAATTATATATTAAAAATTAAAAATAAAATACAAATAAATATAATATTTTGACTTCATCGTTCAAATCAATTTTTCCATATTTTGTAAATGCTCATCTCCCTAATTTATATATTGCTTTGATCCACTAATACAAATAGAAATTAAAACATCACATAATATCACGTACTAACAAGTATCTATTTATTTGACTGAAATTAATTAATTACTTTCATTTCGAGTATCTATTTATTTGACTGAAATTAATTAATCTTCAAAATGACTAATTTAGAGGATTTTTTTCCCACAAGTATTTGATTTTAAATATTACTTATCTTAAATTTTATATACTCGATTGAAATTAAATATTGTTTCCATAAACTCTTAATGAAAAAAGATACTCACAATAATGGCACAAATTAATTTGGATTGCATGAGTTGTTAATCTTATTTTTGTTTCCACGTAGATTAAACTCAATAACAGAAATTCACTCCAATAATAAGGAAATGTTATTTATGGTAAGTAAATTTGGTCATTAGACAATCAAAATATCAATATTTCAAAATAATTATTATTTATTATGGATGTACATGTATTATTAATTTTCTCATCAAGAGTGAGGTGGCTAACTTTATTCTCTAAAACGAATTTCTAAAAATCCACTAGCAAGTCAGCCTAGATAGTATATATGAAGTCATAATTGCACCCAAAAAAAATATACGAAGTCATAAATTTAAACTAAGTGTGACCATTGTATGTAAAAAAATTGAATGAATTGGAAAAGTGAGATCCTAGTAACTCAAAATTTCAAACATACAATGAGGATTCGTTTGGTGGACCAGATAAGAGATGATAGGATATGATTTTTCTCTCCCCAATATAATTAATATTTTTAATTCAAATAAATAATAAATTGATCTATTCTACTTGTCAACTAAGGATTCTCTTTCCTTTCCTGGCACCTACCAAAATTCATGATTTCATATATATTTTAACCAATTATATAGAGGAGTATCAGAGATTGATAATTCTTTTATTTAATTAAACATAATTTATATTATATCCATTCAGATATCATTTAAGTTTATCATGTTCTTATCATATCATATCCATTGTTAAGATCTTGGCAAACATACCAAGTCGTATAAGTAGTATTTTGGAAGTCCAAGTATCGTATCCTCAAATACTTGTGTAATATTAGATAATTTTCATGTAAATATTAACTAGATTAACAAATTTTACAAGAAAGTAATAAAAACATGAACTTTTAGATTGAGTTTGTGAATATAAAAACAAAACAAGTGCAGCAAATGAACTAAAGAAACTATTTTTGTTATTTTGATAATAGCCTATGTGTCATGCATGATATCTTCTTGACTCCTTGAGTACATTCAATCCATGAAATTCTTTTGAGCACGATCGTAAATGTTGTCAAGACTAATTGAAAAGGATTATTGCATCTAAAATCTCAAATTTTCATTAGTCCAACATGATTGTGTCATGAATTTCGGAGTTAGCAATTCAATTTGTTTTGCTTAAGGACAAGTAAAGATTAGATTAATTGACAGTGGATATCTCACTTTACTCTTATTTAATACTTTATTTAACCTTGATTAATTAGGATTTAATTTCATGTCTTTATGTTAAGATTTTATTACTTTTATGTTATTTTTGTAGGGAATGAATAAATTGAAGCAAATTTAAAAGCAGTACCACTTTCTTAACTCACTTAACAAGCCATTGATCGCTCAGCGAACACGAGCCTCTGGAACAACTTTTGAAGGCCTATGATCACTTAGGGAGAAAGTTCCATTGTCTTCAAGATTGGAAGAACTAAAGAATTCATTTAGCGAGCATCTGCTCACTAAGCGAGTAATCACCTTTGTCTGCATGAATTGGAGAATTGAAAAATTCACTAAGTGAGCAACTGCTTGCTAAGCAAGTTGGGCTTTATGAAGTTGGCCAAAAATAGAGGAATGCACCTATTTAAGTTGGTCAAACACTTAGAATTAGCATGTTTTTGGAGAGAGTTCTACGCTACTGAAGGTTAGAGCTCAATGGTGCAATATCAATCAACTGCTTCACTCTTCCAATTTCCAAACACCTTTCTTATATTTTATTTTAGGTCCCTCATGTATATGATGGGCTAATTTTAGGTTAGACAACTTTCATGTAATTCATTCTCATTATCTATTCAGTTTTTATTTCATTATTTTTTCTTCTTTTTACTTTTATTTCTTGCTTTATGATTAGGCCTTAATTGCATGTCACTACAACAAAAGTGCTAAATTGTGATAATTAAAAATCATCAATTGCAATGGTTACAACCATCACAAAATTGACTTGCCAATGGTTGACCAACCATCATAGAAATGGATGTCACGAGCCAATTTGACGACAATTAAAAAAATTGTTGCACAAACCATTGTAATTTCAATATTGCGATGGTTTGCAAAACCATTGCAATATGTTTATTGAGACGGTTTTCAAATAGTTGCAATATTTTGTAAATTATGTAAAAAAAATATTGCAACAGTTCCGTAACTATTGCAAAATGGTTATTGTGATAGTTTCGTAAATGTCGCAAAATGTTTATTGCGATGATTTGTTAACTGTCGCAATTATTTTACTACGATGGTTCTTGTATGGTTCTTGAACTGCAAAGTTTTTATTGCGACGGTTCCTAAACCGTTGCAAAGTCTTAATTTATTTTTTAAAAAAAATACTATTTTTTTATTGTGCTTTTTTTTAATACTTTTGTAGTGAAAATTTTAATACTACATAATTGATAACATATTATTATATTTGAATAGATAAATAAAGATAATTAAAAAAGATGATCAAAAGAGGAATTGAAATCCATTTTAAGTACATAATAAGAGCATTCATATTTTTATATGTAAAAGTAGTTTTAAAGTCAATCGACAAAAAATAAGTAGTTTTAACATGTTTCAACATTGTACAAATTTAAACAACCATAACCAAAATTAAAAGAGTTAACAACATAAAAACAATTTAAATGGTCTTTGGTTGTGACATTGGTCCATCATTTTCAGGCATATGACTTAACTCAAATGAGCGTCTCATATCTCTTGGTGATTCCATGTCATCAAGTAACTTAAATGAAAAGAAAACATAAATTAAACTATTAATATTTTATTTTTAAAAAATAAAGTATCACAATGTAAAAGTATAACAACTGGAACAAAGAAACATACTTACTTGTATGGTAGAATTAATCTTAATCAATCAATATAATAAACAAAGACTATATATTTATTTCTCAAGCATCCACCATTTTATACATTTATAAAACAAATCATAGACTATAATCTAATACCAAGATAAAATAACAAATGGATTAGCTTGTGCAAACTATGTGTAGTTACCTGATTTCCCTTAAAATTTTACATAAGAAATGCAATTTGCTCCTTTAAGACATCAACTTGTGCAACCTGTGCCTCAAGAACTTCAATTTTAGCTTGCATTTGTTCCATCTTTTCATTAGATTTTGAGGAAGTTGTTGATGCTGTAGAATGAGAACTATATCCAATGAATGGAGATGGCGATACTCCAAGTCCCATGCCACAAACATATCCAGGATGTTCTTTACCAAAGACTTTCACAAAGACTAGTAGACCATTAATAATAAAGTAGTACAAATATATTTAACTTACATATAAACATTTAGCCTCTTCATTAACAAAAGTTCCATCTTCCTTTTTGCAAGACACTAGAAACATTCCAGCTTTACTGAATTTCCTTCCATATTGCAATTCCTAAAATTATAGATCATATAATAAGTATAGATAATCAAAAAATTAAAATTATTTTTTAGAACACACTAGATTTATTAGTTAATTGTACCTACTCATCCCTTTTCCTTGCAAGTGTTTTGGAGCCCAGTATGTGGGGGTCATCAGCTTTGCACAATTTCCAGTATTTTTGGTTGTTATATCCTACATCAATAAAGAAATGAAAAGTTAATATCATCATATTAACCAAAGTAACAAAAAGTTCAATGTAAGGTGATTACAATTGCTTTAGGACTCTGTCTGTAACACACAAAAATAGTCCAACGGTCTTGGTTAATATGTGGTGGATGTTGCTGGATATTTTCCTCTAAAGAAAGTTTCCAATAATGATATTTATCAAACAACCTACAACGATGGTCCTTCCATTTCTTTGCAAGGCTCCCTAAGATATATTCTTTGTGTTTTCCATCATTGACATCAAAATTTGCCTTGAAGACATTATAATAAAAGATTCTTTAATCTATAATACACAAAATGAATCAAACATATTAAAATTGCCTTAAATTATACCTGAATTGTGTTAACATATACATTATTTTTGTACTCTGTTGGAACTTGATGTCAATCTTCATACAAGATGGGAAAGTTGCCAAAGTTGGATGCAACTTGGCCTAAAAATCCTGATAATAAAAAAGAATCTTCTACAGGTTGGTTGTCTCTATTCCACTTTGTCATTACCTTTGTTGGACTATTACTATGCAAACACATCTTGCACCCTTATATTTGTTTGTGCAACATAACCCTCCCTATCTAACACAGTAAATAAACAAAATTACTCAAAACCCATCATTTAAAAAGGAAAAAAGCTAGATGAAAAACAAAAATTGGATTAGACTTACTAATAACATCCACAATCCAGTATGGAAAATTCCTTTTTCAAGTTGCATTTTCAGCCACAACAGACTCAAATTCAGGAGATAGATTAGCTTCCATCTCTTCTTCAATTGATTGAGTGTTAGGTAAAGGCTCACTTTGTTGATGAGCATCTATATGTTGATGAGATTCACTAACATTTTCATTTTGAAGATTTGGTGTGGATCTACACCTAGAACCAACTTGTCTTCTATGAGTCATACCTACATTTTACATTATGTAAAAATTTTAATATAATAGAATAGTTTGAAAAAAGGACACAAAATATAACAACAATTAAATTTAATATAAATAGATACAAGAGTAAGTGTTCAACATAATACTATACCCCTTCACAAAATGCATATTATAAATCCATATTTTGATCATGATCTATGGTCATTCTTGCTAATTGTATGAGTGGTATCATTCGAGAATATGTGTTCCAAATTTTGTGATAGGTATGCCTCAATAAATGCCATAACTCCATCTTCACTATCAACATCCAATTTTGTCCGTCTAATTATTATTATTATTATTTTGCTAATTTTACAAGTTGTGCCTTGCCACATTTGAAAAAAAACAAAAGGAAAGAAAAGAAGAGAAAGAAGCATAATAGAATGAAAATAATATGTTGGACAAGAAACTATTTTTTATATTTTATACAAGTGGAATTGGTGATTGTTACAAGGCTAATACAAAGTATTCAATACACCATATTCAGCAAAGGAAAGTTGCTACATAGGCAATACAAAATTCAACATAAAGCACAAAAGAAAGCCATGCATTACACTTGCAATTCAAGCCTACAAACAAAGAAGAGGGAGGAAGAAAATTGAATTGGATTTGCACATTCATGGAACACAAACTCCTGAATACAAATAATCCAAATAAAAATTAAAAGTGGCTGATCCTACACTCCTTATAGCACCACATCTCAGGTAGTGTATCTTACTCTGTAGCCACCCTATGTCCTCCTCAGCTTTCAAACCTTCCAACAAACAAGTCTCCATTGTCAACCTCCCCTACACCAATGCCACAAATTTCCAACTTCTCCTACAAACTTATCACCATGTCAGTAAAGAATTTCAACAAACTAATAAAAAATGAATCGTTTTGCCTATAATTTGAGATGGCTCCATCAGAAAAAGGAAGCAAAAAAAAAAAATAGAGATTAGAGGGAAATTGGGAGAAAAATAACTTTGAAAGGAAAAAAACAAATTGCATCAAAAGAAAGCGTCCACTAAATTTAGCTTCAACACATAGGAAAATCATACTAATCAACTCATTTTATTTTAGTGTTCCATTCTTGCTACAAGCGTTTCAGTAGCAAACCTTAAGTCTTAAACCAAACAGAAAAGCCAAGAGAACAAACCGAATCACAAGTTGAAGCCTTCACTATTGCCAAAGATGGCTTTAGTGGCGGTGTCACCTCCCCTCTTCTCGTTCCCCTTGTGTGCGTCATCACTCCGCCCTTTGCCGTCGTCAAAACCTTTGAACCAAACCCAACACGCGCGTAGGGTCATCGAGACAAACAAATCCCTTGGTCGGCCACCAGCAGTGTGCATCGTGGCTGCCACCGTTCGGGGTGGTTCAAGGTGTGCTAGAAAATTTCCCCTTTGATTTCTAAAATTGGTGTTACATTGCCTTTTTGTTTGTAGTCTTCCGTTTCTTTTCATTTTACCTAAGTTTTATCGTTTACTTTTCTTTTGCCTTTGCTACTCTTAACCTAACCTACCAAGGTTATTTGCTTGGTTGTAAGTTTCTTAGGCTTGGCCCACTTTATTTCAAAGTAAGCCAAGACCTTTGTCCAAACTTGTTCCTTCATAAACAAAATGCATATACTATAAGCCTCTTCGTGAATTCCCTTTCCTTTCAATCTTTCCTTCATCTTTTTTACTTTCTCTTTTTCTTAATTGCCAAAAATAGATTATATATTTAGTTTGCTTTATTTCTTTAACAAATCAGAAAAGATAATAAATAATAATAAAAAAATAGTTACTAAAATTTATAATACAATTAAATAAAATAATCTTTTATAATTAAATAGTTCACAAATTAATAAAAACAAAAATAAATTTTCTTTTAAAGAAAATATTATTTAGATGTGACATCTTTTTAATCTTAAGATTTTAAGGTACAAGTTGTGACAACTTGATAACCTTAAAAACTAATCTTTTTAGGATGAATCAAATTAAAATCATTACAAAAATTAAAATGGATTGACTTGGGTGTACACCTCTATCAATCTTTCATGTTTTTAGGATAAATGAGTTGCAACAACTAAAAAGTCTTAAATTAAAATAGTAATAAAAAATGAAAATCAAAATAATATCTCTCCTTCTTTCCTATAATAAAATCGATCTTCATAAAAAATAAATTATTCTTTTCCCTAATGTTTTAGTGAGATAAATGTCTAAAAAGTTATGAAGATTTTGCTTAATTAATTAAAGGTAACCATCTTTGTGACGGACGTTGTAGGGTGTTAATACCTTCCCTACGCATAATGGACTCACGAACTCAATTATGGTTTCGAAAACCATTTTCTTTTCTAAAATGGTTTTTCCAATGTTTTTCATTAATAACCATTGATGGCGACTCCTCTGATTTTATTTAACCAATATTTTTCGTCATCTCGCTGTGACCCTCGTTGCGACATTCACCCATGTCATACAAGTCTCGTGGCTTAACATGAATGGGTATGCTCCAACCTTGCTCTTTCTCATCATATGTATAAAAAAAACCATTTGAGCTTCTATAGCTTAAATGTATGGTTCATGATCTAAATGTTTTTCCAATATGTATTAGTCTTGCAAAGTTAATAGAAACAAAACCCAACTTGTCTATCTTCATGCCTCTTGGATTTGTAGTATTAGCCCTTGGCATTACTAGAATTAATTATATTTTTTTAACCATTCAAAAAAGTAAAAGAAAACTAGTTATAGCAAAGGAAATGTATGCCCAAGGCATTAGCTAATAAGATGTATTGTATTTCTATCATGGAATTATCATAAGACACAAAAGTGTGTGACTGAGTTGCTCCACACGCTTAACAAGGAAGTGTGCTGCTCCATTCCCTTCTCAAAGAGTATGGGTAAAAGTCAAGTTCCATGGTAGAGTTATGAAACTATGGATCTTGTTGATGATGAGCGCATGGTGGTGAGCCTTATTAACATTATGATACATGAACTCGAGAGCCATTTTTTAATTAGTTTCACATATGACACTCCACAAATCCCTCGACCATGCAACTCGTAGCCCATGGTATATTGCATGTAGCTCTACATTTATGCTCGTGGAGTTCCCACAAAAACCAAAAAAAGCTTGAAGCCATGTTGTAGTAAAGTCTTTCATGACACCCCTAAATCCTCTATGACTTGGGTTCCCAAAGATGCTCTCATTCTTGATGAATTTGTAAGTTCCTGATGGTGGTGGAATCCATCCAACTTCTCTCGTGTGAGTAACCAAAGCAGCTCCTTGGAGAACCTTTATAACTAGTATGTGTAGACCCTAAATTTGGGCCACTTGAGATAAGGTATTGATGATGTTATCCTTAAAGATTTCTAACCTCCACCATGCCCTCTGACCACCACGCAAGCACCAAGCCTCCTCCGTGTCCTTTGACCCAACCACTAGGTAATTTATTTGAACAATGCTTCAACTTTCAATTGCACATTTGAATGTGTCTATTTATTTATGTAATGATTCTTTTTATTTGAACAACGCTTCCACCTTTACTTTTTAATGTGTCTATTTATTCATGTACTAATTTTGTTTGAGTAGTGAATAATATGAGTAGTTGTTGTGATTTTGTTTATGTGATTGTTATGGAGATGGCATCCAATGAAACACTAGCATCCCAATAAGCCTCCACTCAAAATTCAAGGCCTAACATTAAACTGATAATTGATATAGCTTGGGGACATTGTAAGTTGATTCAAGAGGGTAAAAAGAATGCTATGATGTGTATTCATTGATAAGGGAGTTGAATTAATAGATTCAAGAGTCAAATTGAAATATGTAAGAAAGTGCCTACAAATGTTCGTTATTTAATGAAATAAAATCTTGATGAAAATAGGAGCAAGAGGGGAAAAATTGAAGGAGAACATGATGATAGTTTTCCATCTAGTGAAGATGGGGTGAAGTGTCAATAGAAGTGGAACAACCAACAACAAGAACTTTTGCAAGTCAAAAAATGAAGACAAGTGGTCACATTGGGAATTGTTTTTAGCCTAGAACCACTCTTAGAGCTTAGCCTACGTTGAAGAGTATGTTGCAAAGTAAAAAAGTGGATAATGAACCTTGCTATTTCTAAATGGTTCCTTGATACATCTGTTCCATTTAATGCATGTAATTTAACATATTTTCAACCTTTGATTGATGCTCTTTGTAGCATGAATCCAAGATACAAGGCTCTAAGTATGCATAGTCTTCATGGTAATTTTATTAAACAATTGGGTTGATGATGTGAAGAAAAATATGGAGGAATATCGTTCTATTTGGAAAAAAACTAGTTGTACTCTTATGACGGGTGGATGGACTAATAGGAAAAGGGGAACTCTAATCAATTTTCTTATTTATTGTCCTAAAGGAACTATTTTTCAAACATAAGCATTGATTATTATTGTTATAATTATCATTAAACCATCATGCTTAGAGATTATTTTCCCATGATAAACATTTAATAATGAAATTACTAGAATGGGTTCCTCTTGCATTTACATATGCTAAGAGCTTACCCATACATCAACACATATAACAACTCTTAATGCCCACTCTCATGCTCTGATTGAGCTACCATGACAACAATTTTTCCTAAAATAATGTGGACTTCAACTTCTAAAACCTCAACATGGTAGTTTAGAATAGCTTTAAGTTGATTTGTCAATTGTCATGTATTAATTATGATATGTAGCGATTTGAATTTACCATATCATATAGGTATGATTCTAATTATACAACTGAGATGGAAAATGTTGGAATATCCGATGTGGACCTTTCAATTGAACCAAACTCTAGTAAATGTTGTTGAGGTAAGCTCCTATATGGACTTTGAGAGCTTCAGAATAGTGATAAGCTTTAAGAAAAAAATTGTAAAACCAAGATAAATGGGTGAGTGCATGATAAATGTAACTCCTTAGGTTACCAAATTTATTTTCGATAAATACTAGAAACCATTAAACTTTAAATGTTCATCATCAAAATCCTTTCTTGAACAATTCCATTAAAAGAAAAAAAAACTCACCTTTACATCTTTGAAAAAAAAAATATAACACTTTTGAGTCACATACGAAAAACCAATACATCATAAAATTAGAATCTAGTCTACCTTCTTTTATATAAGAAAAAGGACTAGGACCAGAGTAATGACTCAATGAAACCAACTCTCAACCCACACTTGAAACTTGAGAGACAACCTTTAAGGCCCTCTTATCCCCAAACAAGTCCATCTGTGTTGTTTATGCTTGTTGTAGCCATTCCATTCAGCTTTAGTCGATCGCAAAAAAAAACTCATCTCTTTTGAAACATAATGCATGGAAAGTGATCCTTTCCTCCCAAAAAATCAACAATCAAATAGCCTCTCAGTCACAAACACAAACAACACCTATTTAGATGTGGTTCACTCATGGTCTTACACAAAACCCTAAGAATTTCTACACATAGAATAATCTTTAAAAACTCAGATTTGCTGCCACTAAAACTCCACAAATACAATAGTCTTACACATTTAAGGCAAATGACTATTGGGAGTACATAGGCATGGCAATTGAACCTGCACCCATGGAGATGCCATTGTCCCTATCCTGATTTTAACGGGGAATAACTGAGTTGACCAAGTATGAGTGTGTGTTTGGGTTTTCCCCGCTTAAGAAAGTTGAGGACGGAGTTGGGGTTGATTTATTGTTTATTATGAAACAAATTTCTATTGATAAAATAAATGAAAAAACTTTATTTATAAACATTTGAGATTGTCATGTGCATTAATTTGGGTTATAATAATTTTTTATGATTTGGGATTGTCATGTGTATCGAGGACGGGACAGAACTGGGAAACCCGAACCCCAATGGGAATGAGGGTGGATCAAATTTTTAAATCTCGACGGGGAATGAGAACAAGGACGGGGGATGATTTGGAATGTTGGGGGCAAGGTGGTAAGGAGGCTAACCCCGCCCCTGCCCCAGCCCCACTCATTGTCATACCTAGGAGTACACCCCTCATCATTGGTTTGGTAGGACTCTTACCAACTAAAAATGTATCACACTTAGTCAAGGTCGCTAGGCTGGTTATGTGACCCAAAGCCACAACCCAAATCCATATCCCTTAAGACACTATGCCTACAATCATTTCTCATATTCCACTCTATGGTCGTCCACATGCAAACTAACTCCTAAACAACATTCCCTCAAGGATTACGCTTCTTATTGGTTTGTATGGGTTGCTCTGGTGCAAGCACTAAACGATAAATTACCAAGTGTTGCATCAAATTTCATCCACAACATAAAACATGTCTCCCTCACATACCAAGTGCATAATATCATCACCTTGTCTCCCACCACACATCCCCTTTTTGGTTGGTTCCTCTTACCAACCCTCACAAAAAGAACATTTCTCTCACATAACACACCAAACAAAGCATTATGTGCATTAACCATTGCACGCATGTCATTTTTTTTTGGATGGCCAAAAAGAGTATATTAATTAGTACCAAAGATACCAAGAGGAAGAAAAACAAAAAAAGTAACCAAATCTTGTTGCCACCAAGTAGTACCAAGAAGCACAAGTTCAGTATTACAAGTATAAATAAACATCCCTACGAGCCTAAACACTGCCCTGACCCTCTATGTTAGTCTAAATCAATAATTACATTGTCGATATAGCTTGTTAATCATTTGAATGTAGTCTTACATACTCAATTTAATGATAGATAACAAAAAAATGCAATCCTTACTATATTGAATCATCTATGTAGCACCTATTATCCATGACCAATTATAAAAGCTAGTAGTGAAATACTTGGTTCTAGACTTTGACCACTACCATGACCTCACCAGAATCAAGTCCATCACATGATCCACATTTGGTTGTGTTTCCTTGAACACTACCTCATTACGATGACACCATATTGACCACATAACACAAGCCTAGACATTTTCCCATAACGTTTTCCCATTCTTACTATGGATTAGGAATCTTTGTTGCCAAAAGTGTGACTCAATATCAACTAGTGTAACCAAATTAATCCCTAACCAATTGTAACATCATATATTTGAGGCGAACCTTCACCTAAAGAATAAATGCTCTATGTCCTCAACATGTTCTTTACAAAAACAGCAAACCACATCTTCATGAGAGAGTCCAATTCCCCTCCTAACCAGATTTCCTTTTATAGATATCATGTTGAGTAATGCTCACCACACTAAAGCTGATACTTTCGAAGGAACTTTTAATCTCCAAACCTGCATAAGAAAGTTAGAATAAACAATATCATTCCATGATAGCAAGCATGTACATGCTCCCCTAACTAAAAAAGTTGTATCCATCAACATGACATAATACACTAAAAGTTGTATTCGTTAGGCTCTGAGCTCTTATCACCATCACATGCCCAAATTGTCGTTTTGACTTCCTATTCTGAAAAAAACTTTGTAAGCAAGTTATTATCAACTACGTTAAAAGACCTGAATGAAACTCCCTCCAACACCACCTCAATACCACCACGAATCTTTAAATTTATCATTAAAGAATCTTTTGACCTCCTTCACCTTCTTCGTACCATCCTCCCACCGCCCACTTATGGTCTCTCAATTATTACATCTCCTGCACCACTTGACTGTAGAGTGAAGGGATCTTGTATTCGCATCTCCCTCCTACAACCATCTTACTCTTGACTTTTGGTGCATCACGAACTCAAACTTCTTAAAGACAACTCAGAATTCTTCAATGAGGTGTTCCCTTTCCAAAATTTTCAAACAAGATAACACTCCATCTATAACCCCCTAAATTTCTAAACTCCTATACTTTATATTTTATTCCTCAAAAATATGGATTTAATTAAAAACTTGATCCATTAACGTATTATCAAAATATGAAATGTATTTTTTCCTTTGCCTCGAAACTTATTACAAGAATTTCAACGAAAATCACTTTCAATACACCTATCATTCTCTTAAAAATAAGTATTCATTAACAAATATCATTTATAAGAAACCTCTTACTTTTTATAAAATGTTTGATTTCAAATGATATTGAAACATCAATAAACATTAAATAATACCAAAATCTTGCCTTAAACAATTCCATAAAAAAGAAACATGGTTACACCTATACATCTTTGGAAAAGAGAGATAAGTCATCTGAGTCGCATGCACCAACATAAGCACCATAAAATTAAGATCTATTATATAAGAAACTAGACTAAGACCCAAGGTAGTAAATAAAAGAAAACTAACTCTCAACCTGCACTAAGAACTTGAAAAGTAATCTCAAAGGCCTTCTATTCTCAAACAAGTCTTTCCACATTATCAATGTTGGTCGTAGCCATTCCATTCCATCTTAGTCGATTACACACAACATTCGTCTCCATTTGAAACAAAGTGTATGGAGTGAGTTTTCCGCTCCTCCTAAAAACCAACAATCAAATGGTCTTCCGGCCACATACATAAACAACATCTACACTGCAGTGGCATACTCACGATCTCATTGAAAACCTATGCATTTGTATATTTTTACAACTTTTCTAAAAACTCGGGTCAACTGCTACTGGAACTCCACAAACACATTGGTTTTACACTTAAGGTGGATGACTGTTAGGAGTACACCCCTCTCATCATTGGTTGATAAAGCTCTCATCAACTGACAATGCACCACACTTAGTCAAGGTCGCTGAGCCGATTATGTGACCCAAAGCCACAACCCAACACCATACCCCTTAGGACACCATGCCTGCGACCATTTCTCATATGCCACTCTGTGGTCATCCACACTCTGAGGATTGATTCCTCAACAACATTTCCCTTAGCAGGGATTATATTTCAAATGGGTTGTGCATTTTCCACTATTACAAACATCGAACAATGGTCCACCAAGTGCCTCGTGAACTTGTTGTCCACAACACCAACATGTCTCCCTTACTACACTAAATAAGTAGTTGTCGTCACCCCATTCGTCACCACACACACAATTGGAAATATTAACGTACATCTCATTCTAGTTGATTCCTCTGACCAACTCTCACCAAGAATGCTTTTCTCGTAAAATGTGTCATCAACATCGTAATCATGTCCAAACACATTTGTTTCACTTGTACTGACGTCAAAGAAAATCCTTTCCTTTGGTATCTCACTAAACACACAAAACAAAGCAATGCCTGTCACGAACACCATTTCATGACCCCATCAAGCTTTATTAAATCTTATGTAATTCTCACATACACTCAAGTATTATGCTTCAATTAAGTATGCTACTCCAATCCATTACAAGGGTCTTACTTTCAAGTCTAAGTCCAATGATCTATTTACTCATGTCTCATTAAATTAACTTGTTATTAAATTCTCACTCTTAGAATTAATTTATTCATTAATTTCTTAATGAACGTATTTATTAATTAAGACTACATCTTAATCTCACAAATGCACTCCATCAAAGTCCATTTGCTCCCCATAAGGACTCACCATCCTTGTTTCTCCAAAGCAAACAATTAAATCACAAAACTCAATCAACCAATCACACATATACAACCAACCACGGCAGTTGGTGCCCAGGGATCACACTCCCTAGGTCTCATATACCAGTTATAAAAATGCATGGTTCACAAAGATATTTAATCACATATCAACATCACATGATATACAATAAACATAGGGATTCTCCTTCTAAGGTAGAACATTCTCTCATACTTACATTTCCAATAGTTCATGTCATATTTATCAAGCGATACAAGCTGAAAACACTATTGCAAAATTATTTAACATACTTACAGAACTCATAATATCATGAAAATTGGAACACATACTCTCTATCACTCTTATTTAGACCCATAATTTTTGTAGTTGAAAATTATAATTATAAATATTTTTTTAATTTAAAAAGTGTTTCCAGACCAGCTCAAGAATCCACGGTTTACTATTTATTTACCTAAGTAAACATAGTCCATTTTACAAATCCTTTCACAAGGAGATTCCCATAGGTCTCAGTTAACACATGTATTTTTGAGAATTTTAAAACAACCATAAAGCTCTTTTTTGAATTAAAGAATCTCTAGCATTCAACAACATGATTCTAACAAAATAACTCTTTATAATTATGAAAACCTTTAATAAAATTCAGATAAAAATATCACATATCATAAATCACAAATAGTAACTATTGTAAATTTATCATAATTTAATATACACAAAAGATAATTTTAACCGTCCGAAAACCCTACTAAGTGACTAAACTCAATTTTACTAAATTTATTTTGGAAAAATACCTGGTGGCTTTCTAAAATCCCAAAGAAAATCATGGATGTTACCAATGTACTTCCATATTTCTTCAAAAGTGCCTCTAAATAATTTCCAAAAATTAAAACAGCCCCAAACTCAACTATTTTCTAAATCAAAGTTTGGCTTTTTAAAAATAGTTCCTTAACTCCAAAAATTCTGAAATTTTTACCATAGAATCTAGAAGTATCCTAGAGTACCCAGATGGTCTCTCAACCTTATAAAACAACATGAAATAATTTTAAAAATTAAAAACACGATTTTAGCCCAATATACAACAATGATTATTTTTCATCCAAAGCAAATATTTCAAAGCATATTCACCACCAAATCAGTTCAATAAGCTCAATGAAACAATAAAACTCAACAAAAAAAAATATGGTTTAAGGCTAGAAGGGAACAACTCCTTCATACCTTAGTTTCAAAAGTTTCAAATGCACAAAAAGAGAGCTTAAATCAAAGCTTGTGTTCTCTCCTACAACATACTCAAATTTAAATTGTGGAAATAAACTAACTAACTCAGAAATTTAGAGAGGAGGTGGAGGATTTTAGAGAGAAGGTAGAGAGCTTTATGAACAAAGAACCGAGGGAAATTTATTTTGAACCAAATGGTTCATTTTCTCTCCCTCCCTTCATATAAGGCAAAGTTCCTTATTAGAATTGCAACTCCTAAAGCTAGGGCTGCCACTCACAAGGATGTGCTCCCCACATATATGAAATTTAGGTTGGGCTCATTAAAGGCCCATTAAGTTTAAGGTTGGGTTTTGGGCCCAGGTCGGGCTTTTTCACAATTTTCATCATTTGTGTTTCAAACGTTTTCGAAACTAATCTTCCACTTAAAAATCATCCTAATTAAATTTTCTATGCTTTAAAATCATTAAAAAGATCATTTGCAGATGAAGAACGATAAAAATCGCACATCGAGCCATTTTCACGGAAATTGCAAAATCGGTCCAACAAAATGAAAATTCAATTTTTATAAACGAAAACACAAATAAAGCATAAAATCAATATTAGAATAGTAATTACCATTCTCCAAGAACATTCAAATTCTAATTACACACACAAACTAATAAGAATTACTAAATGCACCCCCTTCTACAATTATAGGTGTTACACCATCCTCGTCCTTGCTTTCTAGTAGCCCTATCTACTTCACCAAAGCATCCCTTCTAGCCTGTAAAGCCCCAAAGTGTTCTCTAATCTAGATCTTGAGATTCGTTTTTAAGCTCTTCAATTTTTCCTTCAAAATATAGGCCCCCTATCCTAACACTAAACACGCTGAGTAATTATCTTTCACATGTTGTAGAAAAGAGCGATGATCAAACCAAGCATTCATAATTCTAAATGGCTTTGCACCCCCAGCATTGATTACCATATTTCAGAACTAGCAAACAGTGATTAGAAATATTTTGATCCAACACCTGCTAGATAGATCCAAGCCATAGATTCAACCACTCTTCACTGAGTAGGAATCTATTGATTCTATTGAGAGCTCTTCCCCTTCCTAAGAAGCATGTAAATTTCTTTCCCACCAAAGGTGCATCCATCAATTCCATTTCCTCTATGAAGGCATTAAATTCTATAATCTCCAAGCCACCTCGCCCTGATACGTTATTCATGCCTTTCCTTTGACTTTGTGTTCACACTATGTTGAAGTCCCCGGCTAAGCACCATGCCCCATCCCTTAGAGCATTCCACAGCCCCCTCATCTACTCCCACAAAATATGCTTCTTTGCAAGCACACATGAAGAATAGATACTGACAATATTCACCAATGTCCCTTCCTTCAACCACGTACCTCTAACACATAAATAATTAGCCCCAATTATCACCCTCTCCATAATGAAACTATCTTTCCCCCACAGAGTTAGCAAAACACCAGTTGTATTATTTGTTGGTACTTCCTTCCAATCCATCTAGTACTTGCTTTGTGATGCTAACCAAGTTCATAACATTGATGATGTCTTGATCTTTCCTTTGCAATGCTATAAAGCAACGATTGCAAACTATGAAAGATAATGGATGGGAGATTTTATTGTAAGAAGTAGTTTTATTTTGCAATATGCATGCCATTAGCATTTCTAGTATTGAAGATATATTTTCTAATGGGAGATCTCGATGTGGAGATAAAGCTCAAGCTATCACAATAGAACATCACTATCATGTTGAATTATTTTATACTATTGTGGATATGCAACTTCAAAAACTTAACGATTGTTTCACTGAGACAAGTACTCAATTGATCATTTGTATGGCTTGTTTGAATCCAACCAATTTGTTCTCTGCTTGTAATAAGGCAAGGCTAATTGAGTTTGCAAAGTTCTATCCTCGTGAATTTTCTTCAACTGATTTGGTAATGCTTGATAATCAATGAGACTTACATAATTGATATGTGTAGCAATGTTGAATTTACATCTTTGAAAGGGATTGATAATCCTTCAGAAAAGTTGATTGAAACTGGAAGACATATTGTTTATCCATTGGTTTATCTTCTTTTGAAGCTAGCAATGATTTTGCCTATTGCCACAACGACTATGAAGAGAGCTTTTTTTGTTATGAAAATTGTGAAAAATAGGCTACACAATTGAATGGGAGATGCCTTGATGAATGATTGTCTTGTGACTTATATTGAAAAGGATGTGTTCAATAATATTGACAATGAATTAATCATTCAAAGATTTCAAAACATGAAATCACATAGAGGACAATTATAATGTACGTAATTTATTTGATTATATATTAGAATTTTTGTTATTTTATTATTTATATCTTTATCTTCATATGTATGGTAGTATTTTATTTTTTTTAAATAGATTGCCCCCACTGGTCCAGGGTCTTGGATCCACCATTGTGCGGAACAACATGGCAAGGAGAGAACCAAAGGCACTAAGGTGTGTTTATAATGAAACGAGTGGGAGAGGAAGAAGCACGAGGTGTAATATACCTACATCACCTTTCACAACGATTGTGTGGGAACCGTCGAGAAAAGTTAGGTTTTAAAGACGAGTCCTATGCAACCGTCATGAAATAATTTATTTTAACAATGAGTTTCATACAACCGTCATGAATTTACATAATTTATTTAGGAAATTGTCATCACGACATTGTTCACGACGACTATAATACAACCATTGTGTATAAGCCTACCTTTTTTTTTTAGTAGTGCATGTACCACATACTAGAAATTTGATGGCCAAAGATCAATAATGTATTCAAAAACTTAGTGAGAAGTTGGAGCTTTATAGAGAGAAGGAGGAGAAAAAGAATTTTCAAGGACAAGAGAGGGAAGAACCATGCATAAAGAGCCTCAACATGCCAAAATAAACTAAAAAACATTTTCTCTCAGCTCCTTTTTTTTTTTGGCTAGGACCGGCTAACTACTCCCCCAGCCACAGGTTGTCTAGGTTTGTGTTCCAATTTTCATACGCCCATACGAGGCCCATTTAAGGTCAAGGTTCAAGTTTTGGGTTTTGGTCGGACTTTTTCTAGTTTCAGTTTGCCTGAATCTCAAATGATCTAGACTGATACTCAACATAAAAACTTCTCCTAATTAGAAGTTCATGCTTAAATAACATTAAATGATGATTCACGAATGAAAAAATGATAAAAAAAAAAAAAAAAGTACATTATAAGTCATTTTTGCAAAAATCGAGTAAAGGGGCTGATAAAATTGAAATTCTATCTCGATAAACAAAAACATATTTAAATCAGACGAACATTATAAACTTTAGGTTAAATATGATATATATTTTTTTCCTCCAAATAAAAATTCATTTTTTTAATCATTCAAAATTGAAAAATATTTTTTTATCCTTCTCACAAAAGATATAAAAAAAAATAAGAAATTTATAATTTGTGGTGATTTTTTAACCGTCACAAATATAAAAAATGTCACAAATCAAATTGTGGTAGGTAAAAAACTATTACAAATTGTAAATTTCTTATTCCTTATTTAGTATTTTTTATGAGAATGATTAAAAAAATATTTTTCAATTTTGAAGAACTAAAAAAAATGACTTTATTTAGAGGACAAAAAAATATGACCCATATTTTAGGGACGAAAATGATATTTAAATCTCTTATTTATAAATTCTTTTACTTCTCCGACATATTTTACCCGCCTAAACCTCCTTTCACTAAATAACACGGTTTTGCCTTTCTATATTCCACGGTCAAGATGTGTTTTTCATCAATGTAGTCAATAAATGCACATTACATTAATTTGACATGCGTTTCTTGAGAACGAAATATGCTCTTTGTTTCTCCCAAAAATATTCTTGAAACCGACGGCCCCAACAATTTATTTTCCTGCTTGCATTAAATAGTCATGATCAACTCTTGCTACTATTAATCATGAATTGAATGTGTTTGATGAATTGTCTAACTAAAATTTGAGATGGTTGTTTAGATAATGAAGTATTTGCAAATTTCTCTCTTTTACTCTTTTGATTTACGGTAAAGAAGTGAAATATGCTTACTTTGCTCACTTTTAAATTAACCATTTTCTTCCGTTAGTCTCCCGCATTGATATAATTTTCTTTCATTCACATTTCTTTCCATTACTTTTTTGAAAATATTATATATTGAATTATTATATTCTTATATATTATGTATTGAATATTCATAATCTCTTTTGAAAGTTTCTCTTTTTATAACCTTTAATCTTTAAATATTGTTTGTTTCTGTTTTTATAACGTTTACTTTACTTTGATTTAATAATGCTCGGCATTTCCATTGTTATTTTATTTTCTAGTGTTCTAGAGTTCTTTTTTGAACCTTCAAGAAGCTCTCATGCTTGGAGCTTCCAATCCTAAGATGGTTAAGTTTTAGCTGTGTTTCCAAAAGTTTTTTCTAATAAATTCCTAATTGAACATATTTTTTAACTGGTTTATTGCATTTTTTTTTTCATGATTCTAAATTTCTTTTTAAGTGATTTGAACATTTTCAACTCCATTATTATGTTTTTTGTTTCCGCATTGTATAGTGGTTAAGCTTTAATATTGTAGTCTTTGACTATATTGTTTGTAAGTGTATTTGTGGCATATTTTCATTCCTCTTTGATGGTTTTAGCTTCCACCTTGCATGGTGAGTAAGCATTGTTTTAGCTATCTTAGAAGGTTTGTTTGCCTTATATAACATATTTTTGTGATGATTGATAAGTGTCTTGGAGAAGATTGAAGATATTTGAAGAGCTCCTCAATCAACTGTCATTTCTTTTGTATTAGTTGTGATGATTGATAAGTGTCTTGGAGAAGCTTGAAGATATTTGAAGAGCTCCTCAATCAACTGTCATTTCTTTTGTATTAGTCGAAGTACATTCTGACTTGTAATTTTTTGTATTTCACTTATATTTTTTCCATCTCATTGCATTATTCTTAGATTGTATTTCTCATCCCAAGCTGAAAATGCCTAATTAACACTTTCAGTTTGAAGGATATTAGAGATATAGTTAGTTAAAGATATTAATTAATTGGAATTTGTAATTAGCTATATAAGAGTCCAATGCTACCCATTGTAACTTCACTTTTGATATTAATCACAATACCACAACTCAACCCAATAGCCCCCACCACACGCAACCTAGCCCACCACCGTACACAACAAATTTGCAAACCAAACCCCCTTTGTACGCAACAAATCTACAAACCCAACGCCCTTCATATGCAAACACTTCGCATCCAACAACCCTTTCGCACACACCTACTGCAAATTTGGTGAAGGGGAAGTTAGTAGTTGTGCATAGAGCTGTCAAAATGGCTCGTTTGGCTCAGCCCAACCCTAGCCCACACGGGCCATGATTTTAAAAGCCCGTAGGGCCAAAAAGCATACAAGGCCCTACGAGTTAGGGCTGGCCTGTGAGCCTTAAACTTTAACAATTTAACCTATTTTTTAAAATTAATTAACTTGGTCCATAGAGCAAATTAATCTATTATATGAACTTCTTAGTCCACTCTATGAATTTCCTAATTCACTTATTATTTTAATTAACAATTAAGTAATATAAATTAACAAAAAAAAGTCAAGAACTTTATAAAAACTAAATCTCAAAAATATTAAAATTAACTATGAGATAAATTCCAAACTAAACTATATAAAAGGTAAACTATATAAAAGGAGTCTAAGTTATATAAAAATTATTGACTTACTTATTGGTGAATAGTAAGAGTTTTTCTAAATTCTCATACTTTAAATATGATATAAGAAATAATTTATTATAGCTAAAATTAATTTAGAAGATTTATAAAATAAAAAAATAAAAAATAAATCTTAATAGAAGAAAAATAATATAATACCATGTTTAAAAAAAAGTTTCACTACACTCATTAATTAGAAGAAGAAAAAAACAAGTTGGTTAAATATTATTTAATTTTAGGTTGAAGAATTGATTTTGGGTCTAAAATTAATTTTAAATAAATTTTTACACTTTTAATTTTACGTTGATAAAAAAATAAAATTTATTTTAGATCCATAAACAATTAGGAGCTCAATCAACGATTTTATATATAAATTTCATCCAAACACTTGCTTTGAAGATATTAAAAACGGGTTTTAACTTTGGTATATATTATGAATAGTATACACCAATGTATACTATTCATCATTTAATCAATTCATGACATGTGACAATACTTTGCCACGTCACATATTTAATATTATTTTTATTATTAGAGTCCAAGGACCTTTTTGTAAATTTTATTTATTTTTATTTTATATTTTTAAAAATACAGTTTAATTCTATTGGTTTTTAATTTTGATTTTTTCATTGAAAAGACCCTTTAACCCCTAATTCTAAATCCTAATTTTAATCTCTAATTTCAAATTTTGTTCGATACCTCAATTTTCCTCGTTACCTCCACTGTGACTACCGCATCAGTATCATGTGTCATTGTTGCGCCATCGTAAATATGAGTATTAACACATAGGTGTCATATGTCATTGTTGTGCCGCTATAAATAGGAGTATTAACACATTCAACACCTATGCGATGGTCATGATGGAGGCAATGAGGGAAACTGAAGCACCAAACAAAATTTGAAATTATAGATTAAAATTAGGATTTAGAATTAGAGATTAAAGGGTCTTTCCAATAAAAATCAAAATTAAAAACCAATAGAATTAAATTGTATTTTTAAAAATATAAAAATAAAAATAAATAAAATTTGCAGAAAGGTCCTTAAACTCTAATGACAAAAATAATAAAATTAATATTAAATATGTGATATGACAAGGTATTGTCACATGTCATTAATTGATTGAATAATGAATATATTATTAATAATATACACCAAAATTAAAACCTTAAAAACGAAGATAAATTTAGGAGAATATTAGTATATGTTCAAAATTAAAACCTTAAAAACGAAGATAAATTTAGGAGAATATTAGTATATGTTGTGAGAAGGGGAGCCACTACAAATCTTGCCGTCCATAGTTGACCCTACATTGGTCGCATAGTCTTGAAGCTATGTGAAGTAGGGTCATTTTTAAGTAGGGTTGGGATTGACTCACGAACTCAAGACTGTTTTGATAGCTTTAGTTGCATAGTAGTGGTGCTTATATAATGAAGAGGAATTTGGTGGCGGCGAGACAACAAAGTGCAGATGAGGATTAAAATGAGAGAGATGAGCAGAGGGGCGGAAGGGTAAAATCACTCAATTCTAGAAATTTCAAAACAATTCACAAATTTGATTGTTGATTCCTTACAACAATTGAAAGAAGAGATCTGAGCGGGTCATTTTTTATAAAATTCCATCCAACGGTTGACAATCTCTTATTCATAAATCTTTTTACTTCTCCAACATTTTTCCCCACCTAAACCCCACCTAAACTACAACCCACTAAAGCAACATGCTTTCTGTCTTTCCATATTCCACTCCCAACCAACCAAATTTATGACTCCACAATTTCCCTTGCAGACAAATATTTCTGTTATAACTTTTTCATAATGATCCTTCATATTTGGTTGCCAACCTTAAATGTTTGACTCTTTAGTTTCTTTGCAACCTTCAATAAGCATGCTGGAACTTTTGGTTAATGATATATATAAATGCAAATGGCATTCATCTAAAGAAAGCACGTTTGGCAGTTCTGAACTGAAACCAAAACCAAAAATGTTTCCATAGAGCTGGAGGTATTCGTTTCCTATCTTCTAAATCTAATTTAAGTTCATTCTCTTTGCTTTTATGAGATTGTGGTGTTATGTTCTATTAAGGTTTAAAAATGTCTACTCTGTTTCTGTTTCTATTGTTCATTTTCATTGAATCTAAACGGTTTTCCTAAGGTATTTTTCCTCCAAATGCATATGTAAGATTGTTTAGTATTGTTATTTACAAAAGTTTTATACTTTTTGCATCATTTTTTTGCCTGATCTATAGTATATAGTATTTGTTATATCTATTATTTAAAGCATTAAAATAATGTTTGTCTTCATTATGTGAATGTAGAACAAAATTGAACTACCAATATTTTTTTGGTTGATTTTTATATTGAATTTGAATCTCGGGTAGATTTGGCTAATCTTTAATGGAATGACTTTGAAGTTTCTGCTCAATTGCACTGTTTATTATTTTGGAGGTTATAGTGTAGGGATAACTCAGACCATTCAACTAATCGAATGTTTTTTACTCTTCTGTTGTGTTTTCGATTTGCTTCAATCCTTAATATATATGTTTCTCCATTTCATACTGTTTTTTACTATTTTTAATTTTTTTTAAATGTTTTAAGCATATATATATATATATATATATATATATATATATATATATATATATTTTTTATTTTTTTTTTACAAATTAGACTTAAGTTTTGTGGGATCTAACTTCCTTGAAGTATCAGTAAAAAAAAAAAAATCTTGAAATAGAAGATAAATCATATTACTACAAACTCAAAAGGATTCAAAGAAAAAGTCCATATAAATATAGAGTTCCTATAATATTGTTTAATAAATTGCCAAGAATTCAATTTTCAATATTGTTGAGGAAGATCCATAATATTACTTTTATATAATTAATGAAGTACTATGAAAAATTATTCAAAATCCTAGTTTTTATTTTATTTTTATATTAGCATGCTGTGGTAATTTTTAGTTTATTTTATTTATATATATATATATATATATATATATATATATATATATATTAAAATTTACATATAAGATTTTTCAATAATGTTAAATTAAAGGTTATTGTAATAATCCGTACATCACATGAGACACAAATCTAGTTTTCCTTCTTCACTTCGACCACCTATTAGACTAGTCCAAGGTTAAAATTAGCATGATTAATCTTTTATTCATGAAGGTATATTATGAATCCTATATTCGTATAGTTGACTATAATCAACACTTGATAGATTAATTCAACCTTCAAACCAAGATAGACGCCTATATATACGTACTGGACCTAAAGTCTAATCCAAAACAACATCGAACATGGTATACTCATTTTCTTACTCGTCTTATCCTCTTATTTTATCCATCTATATCCTATGTATCTATGTAAATTGACTATTAAGGTTATATTTGGAAAGGTATTCCATTTAGCTTTTAGCCCTTTTTTTAGTAGTTTTTTTTTTTATCTTCTTAGTGTGTTTTATAAACAAGTTTTTTTTCAATATCTTTTAGTATTTTTGAAACGCTGCTTAAAGTAGCGTTTTAAAAATGATAACTAGCTTCCAGCTTTTTGACTTTTTATATTTATTAACATTTTATTTTCCTTTTTAAATAAAACGGGTTTTTATTATTGATTTCTTTTTGTTAAGCTATGGATTTTAATATTACACTATTTATTTTAAATATTATAATATAATTTATTAATTTTTATTAAAATTTGTGAAATTAAAAATGATAATTATTAGATTTTTTAAAATTATTTTTTGCATACTAGACAAATTATTTTAATTATTATGTTAATTAACATAATAAAATATAATATTTATTTAAATTGTTTTTAATTTATTTTAAATTTTATTTAAAATACTTTTAAGTTGTAGTATAAGATTAGTATAACATGTAATAAGTGAAATTAAAAAAGTAATAAAATAATTTATCTGTAAAAAAAATTATAAGAGTTTAAATTTATTAAAAAATAATATTATAACACCTTAAAATATATTTTTATTCATAAAATAAAATTAAAATTTATACAAAAATATCCTGTAAATATGTTATTTTTTTTATTTGATATTTAATAAATTAATTTAAAAACTTTCCACTATCAACTTTTAGCTTCTTTTTTTTTTGCTGATTTCTATCCACTTTTAACTTTCTAACTACCAATTAACTTTTCAATTTCTAACTTTTCAACTAATTTTTACCGAACATAACCTAAATTGATCGTGTTTTTAAGTTTCCTTTAGCAATGACTTGTATTGAGTGTGTAGACGAAGTGTAAGATTTAAGAATGTGAGATTATCATTGTGGTGCCTTTCAATTATTATTATTATGAACATAAAATATTGAATTATTGTATGATGACATCTTACTTCATTTTGGTGATTGAAGTGATGTGTAATAACTTAAAAAAATCAATGAAATAATCATTTTTCCACACAATAACTAATAATTAGTTATAATAAATGGATATTATATATTCTGTTTCTTTAAGAGAATATTATATATTCTGTTAACTTTCTTTCATTGTAAATAATAAATATTCCGTTACTTTTTCATTTTTTTTTTATCCAAATAACTACATTTTTTGTTATGATTATTCTTTTATAAAAATTATTTCACATGATAAGTTTAAATAAATAAAAAAATATAGTTAACACTAAGCTATAATATATGATATCAATACCAAAAGTTATTATTTGAATAATTAAAATAGATTTGTTTTTTATACTTGTTATTTGGAAAAGTTTGTCTCCTAAATTATAATTACCAAGAATTGCAAAACATGATGGTCAATACCAAAATTGAGTTTAACCAACTCTAAACTCAAATTTTCTAATTTCAAACTCCAAACAAAATATGCATGCAAAAAGTATTAAAATGAGACATAAACATTGCTTTAAAAATAAAAGTATTAAAATAAGGATAAAATATATATATTTTTTGCCTCTCAAAATATTGAAGATTTTTGTTTATAATCCTTAAGTTTAATTTGATTGGTATTTATTCTTAATGTATTTTTTTCATTATCCGGTGATTTTGATGAGGTGTTTTTTTTAGTCAAAGAAATTAGTTTTAAAAAGTAGTTAAAAAAAAAAAAAGTAACGTCATCAAAATGTCAAGTGAAGATAGTTTTAAAATCTGGATCAATTCGACTAGTTGAACCATTCAACCCGTACAGAAACATATTAGACTTTAATTAAAAAAAATGTTTGATTATGTTATTATAAATAATATATATAATATATAATCTTTATTTATATTTAAATATTAAATATTGTAATATACTATGTATATAAGTAAACATAAATACATAGTATTTTTTTTATTCTTATTATAATTTTATTATTCATATTTACTATTATTAAATGTTAATGAATATTTTTTATACAATTTTTATTTAAAATTTTATTATATCAATGAATTTAAATTTAAAGAATAAATTTGTGAAATTATATTAATTTATGATGTATTTTTTTTAAAAATTTTAAAATAAGGTATGAAATCTTTAATTTTTTTTATTAAATACAGGGTTATGTGGTTCAACAGTGTAACTCATTAGTTCGACCATTGATTCAGTAACACAGTGTCTTAACTAATTTGATCACTAGTTCAATTTTTAAAATCCTAATTGAGAGATTATCAAAATGAAGACATCACCAACAAACAAACTTTATTATTATCAAGTGAAAAAACAAAAAAATATATATATATATATTAGAGACAATTGAACTAAACTTTAATAGCTATAATAAAAAATCTATCATTACTTTAGAAAAGAAAAACATATTTTTTTTCATTAAAATAACAATCGAGAAACAAAATTGTATTGTTTTTACTTTTTAGGCGTAAAAGATGTGTCACTTGTCACTAGTTGCGTTACCTAATTTCTTTTATGTAGAAATAAAGCTGCTGTTCATTTTTTTCTTTCCCCATCCTTTCGTTTGCCTAAATCTCATAAAATTCAACTTTTAAATTCCGTTGGGTTTACAGCTGTAATTCTCTATAATTAAATTGTTATTTCACAACTGCAATCAAACTATAAAGTCGTGAAAATATGATCGGTAGTGATATTTTATGGATTTCATGGTGAAATAATATAAAAGGGTTCTTTTTTCTTTTTATAAAGATCGAATACAATATTAAAGATTTACAACATAACAATATTTATGCAACCATCTTCAATCAACTAAATTAAATCTTTTAATATGCACACATTTTTATTACAAAATCTATTAATTGAATTTTGTTTCCTCTTCACATTATAACTATTTGATATTTTTGGGGAGCCTTTTATCATGGGCTCTGGTGGCCACCCTGCGTGAAAACACCCATCAATTATTAATTCAAGTAGTGTTCAGTTAAGTTCGATCCCTTAAATAAGTGTTTAAAAGATTTAAATCTTAACTCTTAGGAGTGTTTATTTCACGGAATCATCTTGCATTCCTATTAATATTGTAGCTAGAAATATTATTCCTAGGCATATATAAAAATGTGTTTTGGTTAATTTTTAACATTTTTAGGAATATTTCTAAAATATTAAATAATAAATAAAAATTAAATTTAAAAACAATAAGAGTTATAGTATAATTTCTTACATTCCCATAGGAATGTAACTTTCCTTGTCCCATTTGCATGGGAGTAAAATCCGCATATACATGGGAATATAACTTTCTTGTGAATAAAAGATATCCAAGAATTTTTTTATGGTAATCTCTTAGAGTGTGTCTAGATGAAGTATTTAGGGAGAGTAATTCATTTGAAGAGAATGATTAAATTTTTTAAAAATAAAATTAGTTGTTTTGATGAGATATTTAAGTAGTAATTAAAACCCTATCATTTTTATCAAATAATTTAATTAAGTTAATTTAAAAAAAAAATTTAAATACTCTAAAAAAAACAAAGAATTTGAAATACTGAAGAGCTCTCATTCTCATCCTCCCTCTCCCTTTCTCTCTCCCTCTCTCCTAAACATGACTTTTTTTTTAATTATTAAATATTTTAAGTATTTAAATAGTTTTTGAATTATTAAATATTTAAAATTTGATGATTTTTTAATTTTTTTTGTTAAATTTAATTTTGAGATTTATATTTTAAAATAAATATATTTTTTTTAATTGATACTAGGAAAATAAAATAAAAGAACTTGATTACGTTTTAATTAATTTTTTTTGAATATATTTTAAGTAAATGTATCTATTTTAATTTAAAAATGAATTTTTTATTTGTTTTAATTCAAAATGAACTCATATAAATACATAATAAAATGTTTATACGTAATCCTAAAATATCTTATGAATTTATAATGAAAAAATAATGTAAATATATTTTTATAGAGGAGAATAAAATTATTTCATAAACTTCAATATTCAAATATTATATTTCAATTGAAATTTTATAAATAGAGAAAATTGAATTACTCTATTCAAATAAGTGAATTTAAATATAAATAATTTGAAATACTTCATCCAAACAAATTATTTACAAAATGAATGGATTTCAATTTTAAGTTATACCTTGAATTTCTAAAATATTTAATCCAAACACACTTTTAATAAGATGATTCTTGTATTCTTATATGTTAAAAAAAATGGATTGAAAAGAAGTAACTCATCTTTGATGTCTTTAAAATGTAAGACTTTTTGTTTTATATGATAGGCGTGTGACTTGTCAAGGATTGATAAATAAATAATTAATAATTGTTGATTAAATTATAAATGGGTCATAAACTTAAGTGGAGCAGTTTCTAAAATAAATGTTGCTTGATGAGAACTTTAGATATGTGTAACAAGGTCCCTTTCCTAACATTAGAGTATTCTTTCAAACTCTAGTCACCATCATGAATGTAAGAGAATAGAAATAAAGATTCAAAGAGAGTAAAATCTTCTTTCCTTCCTCTCTAAAAAAAAATTAAAGCACAATGTAAAAAAACATTCTCAATAAGAAGAAAAGTACAATCTTTTTCATATTTTTATGAAAATCATAGATTTTAAGATCCATTATCACTTTCTATAATTGATGTCTAGAAACCATATAAGTTGCATAGAAATCTTTCAAAGGAATACCCTTTGTAAACTAGAAATACCCTTTCCTTTCATTTTTCTTTGGGTGACTAAGATAAAATACTGGTGTAAAATATCACAAATTTTACTAGAAGTTGATAATTAATCTGTCAATAATTTGATTGGTTACTTTGAATGAAATATCTCTTTTTAATTAAGTTTTTTTTTTCATTTATAAGGCTTAAAATTGACTAAAATACCTTAATATAATGTCTCTTTTTTAAATTACATTTTATAGACTTAGAGAACTGGTACTCAAAACCTTATTTAAGGAAAATATTACTTAGACAACAACTTGTTGATGCACATAAAAAAAATTTAGGAATAAAAATAAGTTTTCAAAATACACTAAAATGAACAATTATGAGTTGATTGACCTATTCGACGTTCAATAATTACTACAAAATCAACATTTTAATTTAACGATACTCATTAGAAATTAGAAAGTAGTACGTAATTCCACTATGAATTCTCCTTAAAGTTGAAGGACTTTTCTTATACGAGAGTGAATTGAACCTTCACTTAAACTTTTATTAAGAAAAATAGAGAGAAAGGGAAAGAATAAAAAAAAGCTAAAAGGGTACACTAGCCAAGCGTGCTTGGAGCTTTTGCTCCCTTATTCAAGATGATGAGGCTTTAACTTCCACATAGCAAAGTTATCATGCGTGCTTTGTCAAGTTTTTTGACCAAAACGAAGAAGCTAGGTATCAACCCACTCACTACTTCTTATATTTATTTATGAGTTTAATTTAATGTACGTGCACCTTCGGTCTTCCGTGTAAAATAATTTAATTATAATTTATTATTTTAATAAATTTTGAAATAATTTGATTAAAATTAATTAATTTATTATAAATAGATGTATGTAATTAAGTGTATAAAATTATTTTATACCGTCAGTATATTAATATTTTTTTCTTTATTTATTTATTTATAAAACACTTAAGTATGTTTTAGTCCATTAAAATATGAGTCATTTTTTTTAATACTCTAAATAAAATGTTGATTTTTTTTAGTTCTTGAAAATTAAAAAATACTTATTAGTCATTTTTTCATAATATACCAAATAAAGAATAAAATATTTATAATTTGTTGTCATTTTTAACCTCCACAAATATATAAAAATGTTACAAATTAAATGATAGTGACTAAAAAACGACATAAATTATAAAATTTTTATTTTTTATTTGATATTTTTGTAAAAATAACTAAAAAAATTATTTTTTAATTTTAAAGAATTAAAAAATATATGATTCATACTTAAAATGATTAAAAACATATTTAAACTTTTATAAAATTTGATTTTAAATCTGGCTTTACCAATTTGAAGTTGAAGGTGTTGTGCACGACAAATGAAAATTATTTTATATATATATTGATACTATTGGAATTTACTATGCAAAGATAAAAATAAATGCTTTATTCAATTTTTGTTTTGTGTTCTCTATTATTGGTCTTTGCAGTGCCAATGTCAATATCTTTATATCACCAACTGAATTTTAGCCATGTCTTAGGTCCAAAATGGAAACGTTAAACCACCCTTGAAATTTTAATCGTCTTTCAATTGTGAGATAATTAAATCAATTTCTTATTATAGAGAGTTTTGTTTATTAGTCTGAACTCATGGACAAGAAAGTGAAACCAAAATCGACAGATATAATTAAGCTCAATTAGTATCTTAGTTTATTTTTAACTTATAAATTATTTTTAAATTAAAGTTAAAAAAATAAGTAAAAAATTGTTTATTAATATTTATTTATTTTTTTAACTTAAAAATTTATTAAAATTAAAATATAATCAGATAGAGAGATCTTAGATTCGACTCCCTATGCTAACAAAAACTAATAAATTAATCATTAATATTTTTTGATAAAAAAAATACTAATTATTTCAAAATTTGGCCTTACCATAATTGAAAGAGAACATAGAAATAAGTCTCGTATAAGTAACTCTGGATAGCTAAACTTCTTATTTTTTATTTTTCTTCATTAAAAATAAATAACTTTTATTTTAAGAAACTTTTATTAATTGGTGTTTGGTCCAACTTTTACTTAAAATAACTTATAAGTTAAAAATAAGATGGCTCAAAACCTAAGTTATAAAAAAAAAATTTACATTTAATTTTAAATTATCACAAATGATGCAAGTAGTGACAAGAAAAAATATTATATATTATTAAAATTTGATTACTAATTTTTTAATTTCTTGGAGTGAATTGCCTGATGTGTAATACTGTAATGTAATATATGAAATCTAAGAACTCCCCAGTTGCACAAAGCCAAAAGTAAAAGTAAAATATCAATTGTTGGTTATGGCACTTTCTGTTTATATATTTAATTGCTTTCCACATCACATGATGTAGCTTTCTCAGTCAACCAATTACACCTACCAAAGCCAAATCCCCTTTTACCTTTTCTTATTCTTTCTCACTTAGAATCATCCATTGGAGGCTGAAAAAGTGAAAAGCACCAATAATTAGAATATATGTTGTGGTGAAACTGAATAGGAAATACAGAATTAACAAAGTGGCATGTCAATTCCTTTTTTTCACTATATGCATTATTTTCTTGAGATTTAAATATGTATTTAGTTTTGGGTTAAATTGTTTTTATTACTTCAAATTAATAGTTATTTTTGTTAATCTTTAAAATCAAAAAATTATTTTTTACTGCTCCCCACAAGCAAATAAGAAATAAGAGTTTTATAATTTATGATGATTTTTAACTTTCATAAATATATAAAAATATCACAAATTAAATTGTTTCAATTAAAAACTTTCACAAATTACAAATCTCATCTTCTTTGTTTCTTTGTTTGATACTTATTAGGAGAGGTATAAAAAAAAATGTTTTCGAATTTTAACAACTAAAAGAAACAATTTTAATTTGATGGATTGAAAAAAATATGATAGATATTCAAAGTAATATAACATGTTTATACCCTTTGTGTTTTTCTTTTAACCATATGCAAGACTAATTCTTGTATTGATGATAAGGTGAAACTACTTTTGAGAATGTTTGAGGATTTGATTTTGAACCTTTATTATTGCATGTGAAGTTTATTATTGAGTACATCAATATCAATAGGTACATTTAAATTATTGTTATTAGTTTATGTGCTCTATAAATTGGAACTCTCATTCAGCAATAATATTCAGTCAAGGTTTCATATTCAAAAACCTTCTCTTATATGGTATCAGTTGCTGCTTAGCTTAACAGCATCACGATCCAAACCTAAACATTATGGTCACCATTATATCTAATGGAACCGACACTACTGCTCGGTCAATCATGGCCTTGAATATCTAGCTGGCATCAAACTCAATGGTGCTAACTACCCAGCGTGGCGTGTCCAAATGAATGCGCTCCTTATTGGATATGATTTAAGTTGCTTTGTTGATAGCACAAGCATGTGCCCCGCAACAAGTCACCCCGACTACACTTACTGGTGTCGTTAGGATCAATTGATCCTTCACACAATCATCTCATCTGTTGATGCAAGCATCATTACCATGCTTGGTAACGTCAAGAACGCGAAGCAAACTTGGGACACACTTAACAAGGTGTTTGTGAGTCGTACTCGAACTCGCATCATGCACCTTAAGGAGCGCCTCACTCGCTCTAACAAAGGAAACCAATCCATTGCCACGTACCTTCAAGGCATCAAGTCCATTATGGATGAGTTAGCCATTATCAATTCTCTCATTGATGATGATGATTTGGTCATTCATACTTTGAATGGTCTCGGTTCTGAGTTTCGTGAGGTTGCAATATCTTTCCGCACCCGTGAAAACCCATCAGCTTTGATGATCTTTACGATCTCTTGGCTGATTATGAGAATTACCTTCAAAGAGATGCACCTTTAGACGTCTCTATCATTGCTTCTGCAAATGCAGCCTATAAAGGAAAAAACTCTCATACAAAACGAGGAAACACCTCTCAATCGGTCATAACGTATGGTCGGCCCACTTCTCCTGACTCGAACAAGCGATTCATTTGTCAGTATTGCGAGAAACCAATACACACAACACGAGTCTGTTACAAGATTGTGGGTCATCCAAAACGTCCTCAAAGACCCTATGCACACCATGCACGCACCACAAACACCTCCGCTACTCAAGATTGGATCCTAGACTCTGGTGCCACCCATCATGTCACAAATGCACTCCAAAATCTTCATGTTAGTGATCCTTATCACGGCATGGATCAACTTATGGTAGGAGATGGTTCAGCCCTTTCCATAAACAACACTGGTAAAACTTTTCTCCCCACCCCTCTCAAAATCTCACTTTAGAAAGGGTTTTACATGTTCCTGCTATTACCAAAAATTTATTATCTATTTCTGCTTTGTGCCATACTAACCCTATCTCAATTGAATTTTTTTTTCTGATTTTTTCTTGGTGAAGGATTTGAAGACAAAGGTCTCTCTGTTCCAAGGCAGCCATAAAGATGGTCTCTACACCTTGTCTCCACCCATTCACACACCCAAGGCTCTCCTCACCACATCTCTATCCACAAACCATAGCACCACATTCTTGGCCACCCAGCACACAACATTCTTCGTCAATTTCAATTTCTTTCCAAAATAAATGTCAGCAACCTCCCACTTTGTCTCTCATGTAATAGTGTCAAAAGTCACAAGCTTCCTTTCTCAACATCGAGTCTAGTTAGCAAAAGACCTCTTGACATGATTTACACAGATGTTTGGGGACCTGCTCCAATAATATTTGCAGATGGATTTCGTTACTATTTAATTTTTGTAGATTACTTTACAAAATATATTTGGTTATATCTCATGAAATACAAATCAGATGTTTTACTAATATTCCCTTTGTTTAAAAATCTTGTTGAGAAATATTTCAAATTCCTTATTGTTGCATTATATTCTAATAATGGTGGTGAGTACACAAAATTAAAACATATTTTTGTCCAACATGGTATATCTCATTTTACAACACCTCCTCATACACCACAATTAAATGCCCCTGCTGAACGCCATCATCGACACATAATTGAAATTGGGAAAGCCTTTCTTCACCATGCAAAACTACCTTTCAAACTCTAGACCTATGCCTTCTGTACAGCCACTTACCTCATAAACAAACTTCCCACTCCTCTCCTACACATGAAATCACCTCATGAGGTTCTTCATCATACTGTCCCTAACCCACATCACCTACACTCGTTTGGTTGTTTGTGTTTCCCATGGCTAAAACCATATACCACTTATAAACTACAACCACAATCTCGTTCATGCATCTTCCTTGGTTATGCTGAAAATCAGTATGCTTACCTATGCCTTGATCCTCAAACTGACCGTATCTATACATCAAGACATGTGAAGTTCTATGATCACATCTTCCCTTTTGCAACCTTATCAACCTCACCTTCACCTGTTACAAATACTCCTTCCTCGCCTCAACCCCTGCACATTGCACTACCATACACCACACCAATACCTCACCCACACCAATTAACTCCTACTTCCCCCCTTCATCTTGATGAGCAACAAACAGAGGGACCCTGCGTCTACAGCTACTGAATCAAGTAATGATTTTCCATCTTCACCTATTTCCATCACTACTAATGAAATTGCAGCTAGCCCTATACCCACTTGTACTCATAATATGGTGACTCAATCCCAAAACCAAATATTCAAACCCAAAAGAGTGTTTACAGCATCCAAGTTTCCTTTAATTGAAAATCATGAGCCGTCCAATGTTCATGAGGCTATGAAACATGCACATTGGTGTATGGCCATTACTGAGGAGTTTGATGCTCTCCTCCGGAATGACACTTGGTCCTTAGTCCCTCCTCCCAAGAACATCAACATTATGGCCTGCAAGTGGCTTTTTCGAATTAAAAGGAATGTTGATGGCACCATTGCTCACTATAAGGCACGACTTGTAGCTAAAGGATTCACACAATGCCATGGTATTGATTTCCACGAGACCTTTGCACTTGTAGTTCACCCACAAACTATCAAAATTGTCCTTACCACAGCCCTTGGAAGACGTTGGCAAATGCATCAATTGGATGTCAACAACGCCTTTCTTCAAGGTGAGCTTAAAGAACAAGTATATATGTCTCAACCTCCAAGCCTCAAGGATTCTCAACATCCTCATTATGTTTACAAATTGCACAAGGCCATATATGGGTTACGTCAAGCCCCTCGTGCTTGGCATGATGCCTTAAAATCCTTCATTGTTGAGTTTGGATTCTTCACCAGTAAGAGTGATCCCTCTCTTTTTGTCTATCATGCTCATGGTACTCTTGCCTACTTTTTGGTTTATGTCAATGATTTGCTACTTACTGGCAACAACACTAAGTTTCTTCAGAAGTTCATTTAGGCCTTATCCCAGCATTTCTCTTTGAAGAACATGGGTACTCCTCAATATTTTCTGGGCATTGAACTCATCCTCACTCCCACGAGAATCCTGTTATCTCAGCACAAACACATTCATGATGTACTTCACAAGTTCGATATGGCAGGTGTTAAGCTCTCCCCTACTCCATTATCAACTTCTGTTGTCCTCAAACTTCATGATGGTACTGGCTCTACCGATGCTACTGAATACCGTAAGATTATAAGTGCCCTACAATACCTTACTCTTACGCGTCCGGACATTGCATTCTCCATTAACAAGCTTTCACAATACATGCATAAACCAACAACTCTCCACCTTCAGCATCTCAAGCGAGTTCTTCACTACCTTAAAGCCACTATCAACATTGGTCTCCTCCTCAAACCGACATCCAACCTTAACATTTATGCTTTCTTGGATGCAGACTGGGGTGGAAATGCTGATGATGCCACCTCTACTTCGGCCTATGTCACTTTCATTGGCAGAAACCCAATTTCATGGTTCTCCCACAAGTAGAAGATAGTTGCTCGCTCCTCAACTGAGGCGGAATATCGAGCAGTGGCCACTGCTACTGCATAAATTATGTGGCTCCAAAACCTTCTCACCAAACTTCAAGTTCCCACGACTCATGTTCCGCGCTTATTTTGTGACAATGTAGGTGCAACGTACCTTTGTTCAAATCCGATTCTACACTCGAGTATGAAGCACATCTCCCTTGACTATCACTTTGTTAGGGAACAAATTCAAACAAAACAGCTTCAAGTTTCTCATGTCTCCACGAAGGACCAACTAGCGGATCTTTTTAAAAGCCACTCCCTATGACTAAATTCAATGACTTAACTATCAAGCTCAAGTTACTAGACGCACCTTTCACTTGTGAGGACGTATTAGATAGCAATCATTATGCTACCATTTCAGATTCATAATATTGTTATCTTATTAGTTGTTATCTTATTATTCTGTTTATTGTTGAGCATATCAATAGGTACATTTAAATTATTGTTATTAGTTTATGTGCTCTATAAATTGGAACTCTCATTCAGCAATAATATTCAATCAATGTTTCATATTCAAAAACCTTCTCTTATAAAGTTTAACTAAAATTACAATTCACTTTTCATTGACCACGTGTTATTAGGTATTTCAATGGATTGTTTGTGCAATAAGACTAGTTTTGAATAGTGGGTATACAGGAATTTTTTTTTCTCATGGTATATACTGAGATTTAGGTTCGATCCAATGGAATAGATAGGTTAAACATATTTCATTTAATTCGTCTAAATCTTTAAAAAAAAAATTTATTGTAAGTATGTAACTTTACTAATACTTTTATTTGTTAATTTTTTATATTAATGTTTGAATATTTATTGTTAAAAATATTGGTACATCATATTTATATTATGATTAGTTTTATAGCTTAAAAAATCAAACGAAAGTGAAAAAAAAATTCTTAATTTTGCATTTTTTTTCTTTTTATTTTTCCAAAAGTACTTAAACGAGTTCGTCAACCGGCCTGCTTAGTTTGTAGTTTTTACAAACTGGATATGAACTCAATAAAAAAAATCAGTTTATTTTCATAATCGAATTAGTTCGATTCATTTAAAAGATAGATTTCACATATCAGACTTAAACACACCATCCTCATCCCTAATTTTGAATCTTATAATATAAGTGAACTCAATAATATAAAATTATCTTTCATAAAATATATATTTTATATCCATGTATGTAAATATGGATAATTTAATTTTAGTACTTTAATTTTTTTTTAAATCATATAAATATATTGTGAAATATGTATCAAGTTCTACCCAATTTTACAATTTAGAAACAACACTCAACTAGGTTGCTTCACCACCAATGCAACGAATGAATATATGCTGAAACAAACTTGGCATAGCTAGCAATCTTTATTTTCTTTATACATAAAAAATAGTTTATATGACCACTTGCTAACAACATAACATATATCTAAACATATGTTTCAAACTGGATGTTGATGTAGCAAATACATGTTACGTCACTATTATATAAAAATAGAGATCATTTAAAAAAAAATCTTTGAAACTTAATCTAACAAAAAAAAGTAATTAAAAGACTAAAATTATATTTAATTATGTTTACACCAACTAAAAGTATATTTAAAACATTATTTTATTAAGTTCATACATGAAGTTACAATTAATGTTTTTATAACTATCTTAATTGGAGTTTGAAATTTTCTACAATTTTAAGACTTAGAGCTTGTTTGGCCAATTAGCTTCTCCCGAAGCATTTTTACAATAAGAAAATACGAAAAAACACTTAAATGTGTTTCTACATAATTTCAAATTAGTCGTTCTAATAATTAATTTATAAAAATTTTAATTTTTTTAATAAAATTATATATGAAAGAGTTTTTATAAATTAACTATTGAAAAAGTTAATATTTTAATTTATAAAAATACTCGTTTCAATGTTTCTTTATTTTCTCTTCTTCTATAAATACTTTCAAAGAAATTTGACCAAATACTCCAGGATAAACACAAAATTTTCCATTTCTCCTCACAAGGGAATCCAAAATTTGATAGTAATTTATAAACAACATTTAAAAGGTTGCTACACTAATGCAACAAATTAATAAATAATATTAAAATTAGTATATCAAAGACTCTCATGTTTAAAAGTTACTACACAAATATAAATAGACTTTACATCACATTTAATTACTCAATTTGTGATTTTCAATAAATCTAGATGAATCACGTATCTCTTACATACTCATCCTTAGATACCTCTGAATTAATTTGTTGTAACAAATTAAGCAAAAGTCATAGTCTTCAATAATTATTATTAACAATAATAATGATGAGAAATTCAATTAAAATGGCATATCACAATCACAGCCAGCCCAGGTGGTTGGAATTATTGAGGGAGTGAAAGACTGAAATGGAGCTTTCAAAGACACACAACACAACAAAGAGTAACCCACTTCGCACCGCAAGTGCCAATGTGTTGACAAATAAGTAGCCATCCTCTCTATATTTTAAGGATTCAATGACACAGAAACAATTACTAAACAAGAGTCTACCCTCCATTTTTCCCTTTCCAGCTCTTTTTTTACTTAATTAATAACTTGTACTTTTCCAATATGGCATGTAATCTTTGGTTCCAATTATTTGCTCCCAATCAATTAAATAAGGGAACCAGACGCACCAAGATCTACGATTCAGGATGGTCATTTTCACTTCATTATTGACGGCACAGTCTCGGTGTATTTTATTTTTTATATAATAATAATAAATAAATAAAAATTAAGCAAAACGTAAAATATATTTTTTATCTAAGAAGTATTGAACATTTTTCATTTATGATCTTTAATATTTTATTTGACTGATTTTGATATTTGAAATACTTTTTTTTTTTTGCTTTTTAGGTAGAGTCCGTTAGTAAACTGCTATGTAAGTTAGTAATATACTTGAGATATAATGTGTCTCATAATTATTTAATTATTTTTTTTTTAATAAAAATTTCAATGTCAAGATGATAGCTCAATCTAATAAAGTATTCATTTTCACTAACATTAACAACTAATATTTGTTCCCTTAGAAAACTAATATTTATTTATATAAAAAAAAAAAAAAACTAATGATGCTCCATCGATCAAGTTTTCTTAGTCATCCAATAATATAGTTAAGAAAAGGTTAAATAAGCAATTTGAAATTCGTGAATTTGATTCGTTTTCGTGAGAGATCAAAGCTAATGAGTGATTAATGTTCTTCATTTTCTTGTATTTTTTTGTTGTTGATCGCGCTTTTTGTGATCTAATCACTGTCAATGAAATCTCTTGTGTATAAAAGAAAATTAATAACTAATTGTGTATTTAACTTTAAAAAAATCACATAGCTAGCTGTCAGAGTAAGTTTTCAACCACCCAGCATAGGAATAATAAATTTTTGGGGGGTGTATGTTGCATCATATATTCTATATATGGAAGCAATATGAAATATTCTGTTTTGGGAATCACAGATAGCTATGGCTATGGTCAAATAGCAGAGGTATTACAATTGCAAAAGATCACTATATATATTAATTAATAATTGATTCAAAACTATGCTGTGCTCATACTTGTACTTCACAACCCCTCAATCATAGAGGGCTTAGTCTAAAATTCTCAAGATAATTATGCAATCATGGATACTGACATCTTGCTCTCAAATTGCATGATGAATTTATATCGGATAATTACTACAATTGTTTATGGTTTTTGGCTTTTGTAGGCATACGTGTATGCATAGCATTGTGGGTCGTTGCACAAATAATGGTTGTTCAGAGTATATACACATGGCAGATAATTAATAAATTACCTTAGTCTTCGAAGTTTGGCTGTTTCATGAGATATCACTACGAAACACATGGAAATCCATAATTTGAATTGCCCCTACTCTGCCTTATCACCACCCGAAAAAACAAAACAATGAAAATGAAACAAACAAGATATTATTATAATTTTTTTTTTGGTAAAATATGTTTTTAATGTCTTTAATTATTGGGATTTTATCTTTTAGTTTTTAAGTTATTGTTTGATTGGCCGTCTTTGGGACATATGCCATAAAAAATAAAATTTATAATTTTATTTTTAAATTTATTTTTATAACTAGTGTTAGTCATATAAAATGACACATAATTACTTAATGGAATTCTCAAATAACTAACGAAAAAATACGAAAACCAGAAAAATAATAATTTATAATTTAAGGATTAAAAAGCAAAATGATAGTTTCTACAAAGTTTCGTGGTAAATTCTAGAAAGAGATAGACGTGGATAAAATAAAGTTGTGGATCTCTTTCTACGTACCGATCCATAAACAAATTTGTGGATCTTATAGTTTGAATCTCGAATCTCTCTTGTCCTTTAATATTTTGTTTGTCTTTCTCCGAATTAATAATTTCATTTTCATGGCAAATTATTGGGTACATATTCCACTTTAACTCTTATTATGATGTAGACAATAATTATTTTTTATCAGAAAGGTATAATAATAAATTCTAAGCTGTGTTATTATTTGACCGAATATTTCTCTAAACAGAAAGGTAAAAAAATAAAAAAACTGAAAACATTTCCAAGATTTTTTAATTCTTATATTCATCAAGATATTATTCATATGAATTAGCTAGGATGAGACAAAATGAAAAGTATTCTCATAACGAAACTCTAATATGAGTTTCCTCCTAACGAACCAAACACATGCCAAACAAAATGAATATTAATTGTAAGCACGTCTAGCTAGGATAAATTATTGAGTCCTATTCAAGAACAATTGCGTTGATGTTAAAGAACCAATTAAAATAATAACACAATTAAAACAACTGAGTAACCCCTTATTGACTTGGTGCCTTTCCCAGAAGCATAAAAAATAGTTTAAAATTTGAAATCGTATATGATACGGCCTCGTGAACCATGATCATTAATTACCATACATTAAAATATTTTACGGACCACATAAGATCGTCACAAAAGTGGTAACAAAGGTTTTAATTTATTTTTATTTTTTTCAAAAGGGTGGCATGCATGTGATTAATTTCTCCTTTTATACTGGTATATTTTGGTTTGCTTTAAATATTTTTTTTTCTTTAAATATATGATATTTTTATTTTATTCCTTTAAATTAAAAGTTATTTTTTTAGGATAAAATATATTTTTGTTATAAAATATTAAACATTTTTGTTTATAGTATTTTTCATTTGATTGGTTTTAATTCTTAAAATATTTTTCTATTTACCTTTTGGTCTTTCCATCAGTAAATTTTATTAGTGAGTGATTTAGTTTTAGTAGATGTCACTTATCTTATTAATTAACTTACATGTGTTTTATTTTAAATTTATTTTTTATTTTTAAAAAGATTAGAAAAAAAGTCTATCTAAAAAAGTTTATCTTAACCACATGACACATAATTCAATTGAAAAGATATTGAAGTATAAACTTAATCCACGCAGGAAAAAAATAAAACATTATGAAATATAAATAAAAATGTTAAATACTTCGTGAACTAAAAATATATTTTATCATTTTTTTTATTCTTTTTAAATGTGACAAATCACAAATGTGATTTTTAGTCATTCAAATAAAATATATAAATTTTATAATTTATATTTTTTTTTACCGTAAAAATCAATCAAATGACAATAAAAACTATTACAAATTATAAAATTTATATATTATTTGACAATTTTAAAAATAACATTGGTAACAATTAGAAGATTAAAAAAACTTTAATTTCATATACTAAAAATATTAAAACTGAATTTAAATTTAAAAATATATTTAAACATTTTATTTTTTTGCATGGAAAACTACAAAAAGATCTTCATTATTAATCTGAAAGCCGAAACCGTAACTTTTGTCCTCTAACACAAAGGACACTGAAAGTTGAGTTCTTATTAGCTGTAAGGTGTTCGTTAAAAGTCCACTTACGTGCACCAAGAATCCAGAACTGTCTAGTGAGTGGTCATGGTTTATGCCTATGTAACCATAGGACAATTTCTTCTTTTTTTTTCCTTAGACCAAAATACCCCAAAATATCTTTGCTTAACCCAAACCATTTGTAGGAAACAGCCATGGACACTCGCATTCTTTATCAAAGTTCACTGCCCCAGATTTCTAAGGCTATAGTTTTTCATGTTACATTGAGCTGTACACGACTTGGTTTTGTCACCACCCCTTTTTCTAGGTTTGCAACACACATTTTTAAGCATAGTAGGAGTACTCCTACACGCAAAGGGGTAGGTAATTAATTAATTAATAATATTATTATTTGATTAATTAAAAGATTATTAATATTCTAATTTAAGATTGTTGTTTTGTTCAACCATGTCATCTACATTACATGTGGCAATTTGACAATGATTTTATCCTTATGGATAATTTTTGTGGTGAGTATTTGTGTCACTATATATTTTAGTGATGATTTTTTAAAAAATGCTTAATGTCATTTTTAATCAATTAAATTGTATATTTTTTTATATTTTGATACATAATATTTTAAAAAATTTATTTTGATATTTTAAATTATATTTTAGTTGGTACATGATATTTAAAATTTTTCATTTTAATACTTTAAACTATGTTTTAGTCATATTTATCAAGGTTGTTTATTTATTTTTATTTTTATTTATGATTAAAACTAAAACATAATTTAAAATATTAAAATGAATTTTTAAAATATTATATATAAAAAAAATGTAAAATTTAATCAATTAGAACGGATATTAAATCTTTAAGAAATTACATGTAAATTGATTTTCATAAAAAAAAAAAAAATGAAATTGTAGTGCCAGTTGTTATGACAAAGAAGTAACTTCTATTTTTAGAGGCAGTGCCGCAATATTCAAGAGGATGAATATTGACCATGTGTCGTGGTTGTGCTACCCAAAAAATTTGTGGACACAAGTTCAAGTTCAAGTTCATGTTCATGTTCATGATGATGATGATGAGAAGGTGCAACATTTATTTTGCATACTCTTTTTTCCTCCTTTATTGCGTGCACTTGCTTCACATCGGCTAAAGAAATTAAAAGGGAAAAAAGCACTTATGGCCAACAAAAATAAAGGTTAGAAAGCATTAAAAAAAGGGCAGTTGATGCATCTTATGTTGTTTTTAGTACAGTCATAAAGATGTTTTAAAATAAAACAGTACGGACATTTTATTTTTCCTACTCCATGGAGTTATTCTGATGTGACTTTTAACTTTTAAGATTGTAAAATTTTCTTATGAAAAGCATAGATGGAGAAAATTTAGAAATAATTAAAGTATGAGTTACATAACTGCACCAATTTGAGTAAAATTCATTTATGAGGGTATATATAACTTTTTTCTAATGATACTACTTTTATTTAATTTTAAATTTTGAATACTACTGATTATTTAAAATTACCTACGGATAAAATGACACTTTTAAAATAATAAAAATGAAAAGAATAAAAAACCTAAATTTTTAATAAATTCTATATAAATATTTTTTTAATATAACCAACCTAGAAAAGAGATGTAATTAATTTCATCGAGTTATTTATTTTCTAGCTTATACGTATATATTTAAGATTTAAATTTTAATAAAAATAATTCAAAACGGTATTCTTTTTTAACCCATTTTGTTTTCTTCCGTGTGAAGTAAATTGTAAAAAATGAATTTGAGTTGTTACTCTCATTGATTATCATGAGATTAAATAATTAAGTATATTTGGATACTCTATTATGTATAAAATGACTTAGAAGAAAATATGAAAATATGAAGGAGAAAATAAAATTATTCAATATTCGATTATTAAAAATTCTCTTTCTTTTAAAATATGAGAGAGTGTGAAGTTTGTACAAATTAGTTATCAGAAATATTAATTTAATTTTTTTTCTTTATATTAAAAATATCTTAAAAGTCTTTATACAGTGGTATTTACAAATAAACCCATAAATTAAGATATTGAAGCTCTCAATTTCAAGAAACGGGAAAATGAAAAAGAATGCATCATGCATGAACAAGCCAAACAACGTGAGGTGGGAGACTTTTTGGATGGACACCAAGTGGGCTAGGTGTCTTGATGGCTTTTGAACAAAATGTATTAGCCCCCTTAAACATAAATATTAATAATTATTCTTGCATTACGATGTTTTCAAGGAAAAAATATATTGCAAAATATATTTTTGGTATTAAAATATTTAATATTTTCGTTTATAATCTCAAATGCTTCATTTCACAAGTCTTGATTTCTAGAATATTTTTTCATTTGTGTTTTGATTCTCCATCAATAAGTTCTGTTAATGGGTCAGGTTTGTAACTCAATAACATGACACATGACTTAATCTGATAAGTTCCATTAACGAGACTTACTAACAAAAAGATTAAAAGGTAAACAAAAAAATACTTTAAAATCAAGACTAGTGAAATAAAACATTAGAAATTATAAATAAAAATGTTTAATATTTCGCTTAAAAAAACATTTTTGGCCAAAAAATATATAGGGGTACTTTGCATTGCATGCTTAAGTAAGAGTATGATTTTGGTGGGAAGCGAAAATGAAGCTTGCAAGAAGAGCAAACCAATGACATAGGCATGGTTTTAAATTGCATTGTCTCAACATAATTAGCATAGCAAGTATTAATTAAGATTTTTGGAAATCTTTATACCTGTATCGCAACTACAATTATTTATAATGACATCATCAATATTTTTGTTTTTAATCACATTCACAACTTTTTTTAATTAATTGCAATGTGATCGCCATCTCAATTTAAAACTTTGGAACTAGATTAATGTGAATTTGGTGGGGTTGATGCAAATAAGAACCAGCTTGGTGTGGGAAATTTTAAGGGTTAGAGAGAGAATCAAGGATTTCTCACCGTTTAGGTCCTTTAGGATGGTAAAAATCTCAATATTTTCAGAACCCCAAACGTATTTTATCCAATTATTTTCTATTCTATCAGTAAAGGATGGCAAAACTTCTAATTAAAAAGGAGATTTTGCATGTGTACATTGGTATTTAACTTTTAAGTATGGTTTTTCTGATTGGTAACCCTTAATTAAGAGACTAATTGTCCTAAAAATGGTTAATTTGTATAGAAAAAATAGTCATTAAAATAATGAATTATAATTAATTGATGATATAGAATTATTTTAAACTGACTATACATTAATATTAATTCTTTTTATTTAAAAATTTAATATTTTTGAACAGATAATTTTTATATACACAAACTTAAAATTGAACTCCTGAAAACATATTTTATTTTTAAAGTTATAGATACTCAGAGTTACAAACACTATTGGTACAACTTAAAAAAGGTGCATCACATTGTGTTTTTAATACTACAAAATATTCCATACATTCCTTTTTAATCTCATCCAAAACTGGGTGAATCATGATGAATCTTTTTTTTTCGATATATGATGAATCTTTAAAAAGATTGAACTTGTCTCCAATAATAGCATTGTGAATGTAGATTTTGTAACTATTTCTTGCTGCAGGATATGCGAATTGGGTCCTATGTTATTCCTTTTAACAAAGAGTGAGAATGAAACGAGATGCGAACACACAGCACCATTATTAAAGACATTTACTATTTACTAACTTTCTATATTCAACAAGGGAAAAAATCTATTAAAAATTATTAATTTTGGTATATATTAATTAAATCAGAAAAAAATACTTAAATAATAACTGAAATTCACTAAAAATTAATGATTTTAATTAAACTTTCATTTAATAATCATGTTTAAATTGTGTACATGATTAAAAAATAAAGAAATTACAATAACGACTTTCATTAAAAAGTGAAAGGAATGTCATGTATCATCAAATTAACATCAAATTATATATAACCAACTAAATAAAGAAATTAATTGATTAATTAATTTAAAATATTATAATTAATTGTTAAATAAATAATTCTTTAATTATCACTGTAAACAACTGATAAATTGTTATCACAAGTTTAAAATTTGTCTTGTTAGCTGTGAAAATGGAACTAGTTGATTTTCTACCAAAAAAATGGGAAACAAACAGTGCTGTTCCTTTTGTACGGTGACAACCAGCAAGAGCCTCTACCTCTATTTTGTGCTGATGCAGCTGGCATATTTCCCTTTATACTTTTATTATTTGGTTATCATGGAAAATTGAGGAGTTGGCGTGATAGTTAGATATTATGCAGTGTTCACACATTAAGAAAATAATTTATTTAATAGTAACGGAAAACGTTGTATTTGAATTTTATTGTGTATAAAATTTTTTGAACCAACAGTATTATTTATGGGTATGACAAAAAAAAAAAAATTGATTACGTAGAACTAGTAGTAAAGGAAAACTCAGATTTTGGTTCTTAAATTCAGTAAAAAAACAAAATCCCAAAATTAAAAAGAAAGAAAAAAAAAACCATAACGAGTTATATTAGTTGTCACTTTCTTGGAGAAGTGAAACCTACACTGATATTCATTGAACGGGTTCCAATGGTTATTCAATTTCAAAATTAAACGTAATTGAAGAAAAAAGCAATGCAATATTTTATTCAAAGACCCTGCCACAGAAGCAACCCTTTCTCTCTATATAAAGCCCCTCTTGCCTCTATTGTTCCTCCCCCTTCTTCTTCTTCTCCCTCTTGCTTCCTTCAATAACTTAGCATTGTATTGTCTTCAAACTTTGCTTCTTCTTCTTTTGCCTTACCCATCATCATTGATTGTTTCCTTTTTGGTAAGCTAATAGCTTCATCTATTCTTTCATGGAAAACATTTTTCTTTTGTTTGTGTTTTTCACTCATTTTGATTTTCTTTTCCCCATGGTTTCATACCCTTCAAACACAATTGACATTGGGCTATTAGTACCGTGATCATGGTTTTGAAACGGATAACGTGGTGTGGGTGACGCTTTTAATGAATTTAGAATAGTACCATTTTGAACGTGGGTTTGTAAGTAACTCAACTTTAAAAACTGTTCATAAAATGAAGCTTATTCCATTTATATATTCTATCTTGACCTTATTTTTAACTCACGTGGGACTTGATTTTTCTAATACAAAACCAAAATCATAACTCTGTTTTCTTTATAAACATACACCTGTTTGTTTATGTGGTGATTCCACACATTTTAATACCTTGGTTTCCTTCGTAAGATGAGGCTAAGAAATATGCATTGCTGTAAAGTGCTATCTTTTCCTGGACAATCAACCTTTGTTTAGTTGAATGGTGAAAGTTTGTTAAATGATTTCAAAAGTTTATGCACTTTTGGAAGTGGTTTGCTCTGTCATGTGAACTCTGTTCCAAGGTTTTATTAATGGGTTGTTCCCTTTCATACAAGTCCATTCTTGTGGCTTCAAAGTTTTATAATTTAAACTTAAAAGCAACTTTTTAAAGCCTTCACAAGTTTCTTTAGGCTCTGTGCCCCCAAAGGGACAATGTTTCACTGTTTTTTTTTTTAATTCAATCCATTCCACTGGTTGTGGATTCTCCACTCAGAAACTTCACAAATCCTTATCCCAAATGGTTTGGATTTGATTTCCCCCTGATTGACACTTTTTCGCCACTCTTGGTGCTAATCTAAGTCAATAAAAGCATTTTTTTTAAAATTTTTTTTTGTTTCAAAAGGCCATGAGGTTCTGTGGCTAGAGAATCAAAATGAATTGTCCTATAAATTTTGATTGGTTCAAGTTTTAGTGGAACTCACACACACTTTGTTTTTCTGTTCTATGTTTAAGGCTTTGAAATGGAGTTCGATGACCGCTTCAGACACCAGGCTCAGAGACCAAAATATGATTGCCTACTTTTTGGTGAGCCTTGAATTGCAATTTAGAACATCGGTGTGAGGTCGGATTTGTTTGGACAGCTTCACTAAAAAAAATTTTAGGAAAAAAATAAAAATAAATAAAATTAACTTATCTAGAATTTAAAATTATTTTTTTCAATAATCAATTAATAAAAGTTCTTCCAAACAGTTTATTCTAAAATTTGTATGATTTGTACAAATTATTATTGAAGAAAATAATTTTAACTTTTAAATAAATTATTATTTTTTTCTTCATATTTTATTCTCTTAAAAAAACTTTCTATAAACATACTCTAAATATCATAATTGTCATTTTTATGTATGCTGTGTTATAACTAAGAAATTGTTATGCAGATTTAGATGATACTTTGTATCCCCTCAAAACTGGTCTTGCAAAATCATGTCTCCAAAATATTAAAGGTAAAACCACTGACATATTCTTATCACTCACAACAGCATTTTCAGAAATGACTTAATAATTTGTACTCACATGAGTGGTATTGTTATCATTGATCATAGGCTACATGGTTGAGAAGCTTGGCATAGACCCTAGCAAAATTGATGACTTGTCCAACCTCCTTTACAAGAATTATGGAACAACTATGGCTGGTCTAAGGGTATGTTTCCTAATCATTTTCTGTGAAATTGGTTTCCATTATTAAATTCTTATAACATAACACTAACATCCTGTGATTGGTTTTGTTCCATTTTCTATTCAGGCAATTGGATATGACTTTGACTATGATGAATATCACAGGTACTTTCCTTTTTTTTTTTTTTTTTCTTTTGCCACATCACTTTCAAACTGCTAAAAAGTGATTATTATTATTATTTTTAATTATCGTGTTTATTTTGAAATGGTGACATTGGTTTTTTAACTACTGCTTGCAGCTTTGTTCATGGGAGATTACCTTATGAGAACCTAAAACCAGACCCAGTTCTGAGGAACCTGTTGCTGAGCCTGCCTTATAGGAAACTTGTAAGTTGTTTTTATGACCAATATAGAAGCACTAGAATTGGAACCCGATTCACCTGTTTGGACATTCTATTTATTTGTAGGAGAAAATATTTAAAAATAAATTAAATTTTTAAAAAATTAAAATTATCAATAATTTTAATTTTTAGAGAAATTAATTTCATTTTTTTTCTTCATATTTTTTTTTTTGAAAGTCTTTTTAAGATAATACGTACAATCGTATCTTAATATAGTTTTTCTAAAATATGTAAGCAAATTTTAATTTTTTAATAAGATAATTTTATTTATTTTTTAATATTTTTTTCTCATAAAAATCATTTAAAAAAAATTTACCGAACAGATGGTGCATATCGGCATATATAATACATCTAATGTGACTTCTCTTGATTTTGTCAATAGATCTTCACAAACGCAGACAAAGTCCACGCGGTTAAGGCACTTAACAGGCTTGGATTGGAAGATTGCTTTGAAGGAATCATATGCTTTGAGACCCTTAATAATGCCATCAACAAGAGCACTATTTCTGATGATGATGATGACGACATTGAGTTTGTGGGTTCAAGGAGCACCAATCCAACCACTTGTAATGGTTTTTGCAACTCTCAAATCTTTGACATCATAGGGCATTTTGCTCAGCCAAATCCCAATGCAGTGTTGCCAAAGACACCAATTGTTTGCAAGCCATCGGAAAATGCCATTGAATTGGCCCTCAAGATAGCCAACCTTAACCTACAAAGAACAGTAAGAAATTCACCCTTTAGGCTTTATAATCTAAGAGTAAGTGTCTCTTGCAACATACTAATCTAAAAATACTTTTTAATAAAAAAAAAATATAAAGAAAAATAAAATAAAATAAATATCTTTAAAAATTAAAATCAATCTTATATAATAACTAATTTATAAAAATCTATTGTCTTTTAAAAAAATATATATATAAAAGAGTTTCTATTATTGATAAAGAAAATTTATATAAGAGACTTTCTATTAATGACGATAAGAGAACTTAATTTTAATTTTTAGATAAATTAATTTTTTTTATGTGAGTCTTTTTACATTAATGTGTAAAAATAAGTCAAAATAAAACTATAATTTGCCTAATTTTAAAAAAAATTATTTTGATATTTTAAATTGATTTTTTTAAAAGGAATTAACCCTTTATCACATTAGATTGTGAAAGATGTTACATCAAATCGTGTTACAATTACTAAAAAATCGATGGAAGGAACAATTGAAGATTAAAGAAAATATTTTAAACTTAAAGGGATCAAATTGATACCAAATAATAAGATGAGACACTTGCTTAGGGAAGATGAGACACTTGCTAGTTGCTATCCTTTTGTCACTTTTTTTTTTTTCTTTGCTCACATTTTTTTTATTCTCTGTGTCACTTTCAGTTGTTCTTTGAGGACAGTACCCGCAACATACAAGCTGGAAAACGTGTGGGGCTTCACACTGTGCTGGTTAGTGATTGGGGAAATTTTGTTATGTAGTAGGAACTGAATTGCTTCTAGAAACTTCATATATTATTGGCTGTATTTTTTAATGGTTTAAATATATTTTTATATCTTTAAATATAAGATATTTTTTTAATCATTTAAATTAAAAATTATCTTTTTAATTTTTCAAATATGATAAATTTTATTTTTAGTTATTCGGTTCAAAATTATCAAAATCAAATTGTGATAGTTAAAATTCGTCACAACAAATTATAAGATTTATATATTTTATTTGATAATTTAGACATAAAAACTAAAAATAACATTTATCAAATTTTGAAAGAATAAAAAAAAAACAAAATTTTAATTTCAATTAATAAAAAAATAAACACACGAGACACTTAAAAATATATTTAAGCTTTTTCACCGTGAAGTAATTTGAGGCTCTATATACTCATTGATTATTGTTAAACACAGGTTGGTACATCCCAAAGATGTAAAGGTGCAGATTATGCCTTGGAAAGCATTCACAACCTTAGGGAGGCTTTGCCTGAACTATGGGAGGCTGATATAATAAAATCAGAAGTTGCATACACCGGAAAGCTAGCTGTGGAGACATCTGTCACAGCTTGAGATTATTATTATTTTTTTGCATGAAATTAATTAAGTCCCTTCAATATGGTTCATTTAATAAAAAAAATTTGAAAACCCAAGCAAAAAAAAAAAGAATACAAAAGAGAGAAAGCCCACGGGAATTCCCCTACTTTAAGATGTAGTAGTTGTAGTTGTAGGTGTTTTTGTAAGATTGCAATAAATTAATGGTTCAAAAAATTCCTCATTTTTGGCCTTACTATTAAGATTATTAGCATGTTTTGAACACATTATTTTTAAAAAAAATATAGGAAATGAAAATATAAAAAAAAATTAACTTATTTACAAAATTAAAATTATTTTTTTAATAATAAATTAGTAAAAATTCTCTTATATAATTTTATTTAAAATATATAAAATTTTTATAAATTACAAATTAACTATTAGAGAAGATAAAATTAATTTTTAGAAAAATTAATTTGATTATTTTTTTCTCCAAAATAAGTACAAAACAGACCCTATATTAAGAATCTATAACTAATTACCTTACTCATTCAGCAAAATTTCCTGGAGATTTAGGTTTTAAGATGAAGTTCTCATTAAACTATGGTTATTGTTGCTTACAGTGTAGCAAAATAAACTTCACGTCCAATTAAATTTGAAATCAAAATTGATTAAAATAATAAATAAAATCAAGATATTCCAATATAAAGCGAATGTCACATATTTAAATTGTTATCTTATAATTAATTAAATTGAGATAAAAACTTAAAAGAAACTATGTAAAATGAAAAATATTAATTAAAAGAAATTGATTTTATGCCAAAAAAAACGTCATAATTTGCTTCTATATAACTAAATTTTAATACATAAAGTATTGAAAATAGAGGAGAAAAAAAAAAAAAAAGGCAGTAAAGTTCAATAGTTAATTATTGGATCAAGACCTAAGAGAATTACAATATATATATAAAATATTTAATGAATTACGTTATCTTGATATCTTCTCTTGCTCACCGTAAAACTTCGGAGAAAGTATTTCCCAAACATGTATAAGAGATTTAATTATACTTTTAAGTCTTTTATTTTCATAAATACGTGATTTTTGTTTTTTTAATTTATAATTTATAAATTTTATCTCTTAGTTAACATTTTATAATTTTGATTCAACCGTTAAATGATAGTAATTGATCGACAAATTTAATATTAATTTTTTTTAATTTTTAAAGTTTACTTATTTTTTTTAATGATTACAAAATTAATTAATTAAATTTAATTAATTATTTTACTAATAAAAAAAATGGAGTCACTTTTAAATTAAAAAATTAATTTTGTGATTAGTAAAAAATATATAATCTTTTTTTTCAAAAAAAATGTTTACCTATTTTTTTATTAATAAAAAATTAACTTAATTAAATTTAACTACCTAATTTTAAAATAATTACAAAATAATTTTTTTTAATAATTGATTAAATTTTAAATTAAAAAAAAGTTGTGACTAGTAAAACAAATAAATAATAATTAAAATTATAAGATTTTAAAAATTGAAGACTAAAATTATGAATTAAAAATTAAAGACACCAAAAATAATAAATATGTAAAAGTTGAGATAAAAAGTGGAATTAAATCGGTATAAAATATGTACCTAATTGGTGTTCAACACATTTAAGTGTGAATTGTCACGCAATTTCTTGTTGTGAATTAATTGATCATAGCAATCATAATTGGAAGCTGAAATGGTCAAATCCATATTCTTGTCAAGTTGTCATGCTGTATATTTTATATAAAACTAACTTGAAAGTAAGGTAACATGTTTAAAGTGCGAAACATAACTCATAATTAAAAAATTGAACGATACGTACATACCCAACTTGTTTAGTAAATTAATATTGTAATGTAATCTTAAACCATAACTCCGTGTCTCTATTCTTATATTTTAGTCATAGCCAAATCGTTTTCAACCATGGACTTAAAAATACGTGAAATGATGTTTATTTTAAAAAAAAAAAATATATTACTAGTTATTACGTGCCATGGATTTAAAAACATGAGTTGTTTAAAGCGTGTAACATTTTAATGTGTAAAGATAGTTCTTTTTCCTTTTACACGTAAGACCTTAATGGTTTTACTTTAACCTCCAATTTATCAAATTTGTGACGTACGTATCACCTTTTTTTTTTTTACGTAAGGACGTATCACCTGTTTAATACTTAAGAAAATCATGTTTTTGAACAAAAGAGATATAAATAATGTAAAACAATTTGAAATTTTGAATAATTAATATTTTTTTATACATATGAAACTTATTTAATTCCAAGTTAAAAATTAAATTATGCCCTAAATTAAATCATAGTAATCATTAACCAGTAGCCTTAAAATGATACAATAAAATTGGGTTGGGCTAAAATGCTCATATTTAAAAAAATAAAATAAAGCATAGTAAATAATAAGGTGGATCAAATTTTCAAAATCGAAAATGCAGGACCTTATCCGAACTCACCAAAAATGCATTTTTATTTTCAATTTGATTCGGATCTAAATTTTCCATTTGGATTGGTTCGAATTAACCATATTTATGGTATTGATATATCCATGTTTTACATATATAACTAGAGTTTTGTAATTTTTTTACGCTAGACGTTTTTATGTTAAACATTTTTTTAAAGCCGTTGAGTTATTTGTGTGAGATTAAATATATTTTATCATTTAAAAAAAAATATATTTTAGTTATATATATATTTTTATTTTTTTATTGCGTTAAAAAATATTTTACACATTTCTAATTTGCAATCTCGACAACATGAATGGCTTTGCTAGGGTTTATGCAAAGAGTGGCCAAATGGCCTCGAGACCTCATGTTGAGAATGATACTATGGGTACTACTGCACAAGAGACTGATCTTTTGCAACGTAGTACTAAGTTCAAACAAAAGGCTAATGGGTGAGGCATCCCAATTGATGAGGGATCTATGGGTGAAGATGTGCTTGGTGAAAAAAATTGCTTGTATTTAAAGAGCCTTCTCAAGGCGGATGTTCCTTTTAGTGGGTGCGAGGGGATTGGTGATGACGACTGGCTGCAACATTGTGTAGTGAATGCATCATGCATGATGGAGGAGGAGAGGAGAAAGTATTCTGAGGTGGAGATATCGGATGAGGAATTCATGGGTTGGTGCAAGCAATGGAAGGGGGCATTGGTGGTTAAAGTCTTGGGGAAGAGAGTAAGCTTCCATGTGAGGGAAAATAAACTAAACCGAGAATGGGCGGTAAAAGGATGAATCAAGATCGTGGACTTGCCAAATGATTTTTTCCTGGTGCAATTTGAGGATCTAGAGGATTATAAGCATGCTATGTTTAAGGATCCATGGAGGATTGTTGATCATTACATTTTGGTACAGCGATGGTGACCAGGATTCATGGCAATGGCAGATTTAGAAAGAAAGGTTGCAACGTGGATTAGGGTGCATGATCTGTCAATAGAACTCAACAATGAAGCCTTTTTGTGGAGGTTGGGGAACACGTTAGGCACTATGCTGAAAATTGACAAAGTGACATCAATCCACTCTAAGGAGCGTTTTGCTAGGATTTGTGTTGAACTAGATCTCTCAAAGACGCTAGTATCGAAAATCATCGCACGAGGTCAGGTTTTACAACTTGAATATGAAGGGCTCCATGCAATTTGCTTTCAATGCGGTCAATATGAGCATAAGGCTGAAGGTTGCCTTGACAGACCAAGGGTGGTGAATGCGATGGCAAGAACAGAGGATGGTAGGCAAGGGGAGGAGGCTTCGCTGTCAGCGAATGGCATGGAGGAAAACACACAAACAAGTGAGATAGTCAGGCAGTAGCCTAAGGCTAATGCGGAAGGTAACAACACAACGAGAAGTGCGGGAGAGTAGTTGATTGAAGATGACAAGTATGATTAGTTAATGTACAGGCCTTAGATGATTGTTAATAGGAAGAATAAAAACAGAAGCAAGCAAAGCAGGATTAGGGATGTGTATAAATCGATCAAGGGTAAATATGCAACATATCCCAACAAGAGAGACATCAACACTAGCGTTGTGCATGGAAACACTAATGAGAGAGGTCTGGTTAAAAATAAGGCGGCCCTAGCTATGATATTTAAAGGGAACATTCGAAGTGATGCTAGCACACCGGGTAAGACCCAAATAAAAATCAGGAATGCATCAAGTGGTAAAAATCCACAATCAAGTGGGGTAAAAAAAGAGAAGTAGGGTGGGGCCCTAGCTAGGAGTCCACCAAAGACTGTTGCCAAGGCTACCACGTTGTGTAAGGAAAAGGAAGTTGCCTTAATGACTAAAACCAACCATGCAGGCAACAAGGGCCAAAAGGAAACAAATGATGCTAAAATGTTTCGACTTTTAAAGAGAATGGAGGAACGGATGGGAATGGAGGACATCAAAGATTTGGTTGAAAAAATTTGAGCTATTGAGATTCTTGGCAGCAAGGACTCGTCTACAGTAAAACCCATAGTGTCGATTGGGGATGGTGTTCAGATGATGACGTCGAGCTAGATGCCTGAGAATTCCACAACCATAGCTATGGACGAGGATGCTAACCCTCTGCATGGTGCAACCCTTCAGGATGTGGATATGACAATGGCGAGTGCGGGGCATGAGGCTCACCAGAATCCTAAACTAGTAGTGGTCAAAACTCCATCTAGTTCCAAATGAATATGATCACATGGAACTGTAGAGGAACTGTAGGTAGAGGTTTTGTTAACCTCGTAAAAGATATGAAGGAGTATAGGGCATCGTTATTATGTCTAATGGAAACACATGTGAGTGGGAGTAAGATGAGGAGTATTGCGACACGGTGTAGTTATGATTGCAGCTTTATCGTTGATGTCGATAGGCATGTTGGTGGAATTTGGGTCTTGTGGGATGAAAAGGATTGGACTGTGGAGGTCGAAACACCTTGGGCTTTGACAACGGTGTATGGGAATCCTAATTTTGTGCGTCGGTAGGAATTGTGGTAGGCACTCAACGAGATAGCTGAGGATAATCAGGGGCCTTGGGCAATGATTGGAGATTTTAGTGTGCTTTTGTATGGTTTTGAGAGGAGCAAGGAATATACCACATCATCTATCCACAATATGGTAAATTTTAGGGAAATGGTTGAAAGGTGCAATCTTATTGATGTGTCCTTTCAAGGTTTTCCGTTCACTTAGAGTAGGAATGGGCTGGAGGAGAGGTTGGATAAAATGCTTATAAATGTTGACTAGAAGATTATGTTCCCTGATGCGATAGTCTTTCATATTCCAAGCTTCAAATCTGACCATAGAGCATTGTTAGTGACGTTAATGAAGAGTGGAGGGTGTAATAGGAAGCATCACCCTTTTTGATTTCTAGCGACATAGGTGCCCATGAGGATTTTACACGTTTCATGGGTGCGAAGTGGAAGGCGAATGAACATGGGTGGAATGCGTAGATTGACTTGTTTCGCAATGAGTTAAAGAAGTGGAATGATGAAGTTTTTAGCCACATCTTCACCAAAAAGAAATCGCTGATGTGGAAGCTTAATAGCATCTCCAGGAGAATGAGGAAGGGGTGTAATGTGAGTTTGGAAGAGGAACAATACAAAGTATGAAAGGAATACGAACAAGTACTAGTGCAAGAGGAAGTTCTATGTTTCCAAAAATCATGGTCAAAGTGGATTGAGTTTGGGGATAGGAACTCAAAGTACTTCCACAGTTTGACTACTATTCAGCGATAATGGAATCGAATTGACATGATTCAGGATGAAAATGGTGAGTAGGTGGGTGATTCAAAGGCATTGGAGGCATATGTTATGATATATTTTAAGAACATATTCTCAACTAACGAAGCACGAGAACCCTTTTGCCTTACAAAGTCGTTCTTGAAGTTGAGTGAGGAGGAGATGGCGATGTTGGCGAAAGAGGTGACTTGGGAAGAAATCCACACGGCTATAAAGAGTATGGGGGCATTCAAAGCATCGGGTCAAGACGGCCTACAAGCAGTTTTCTACCAATCCTAGTGGACCACTATAGATGAAGATTTTTGTAATCTTATCCTATCCATCTTTAGGGACCCTGCAATGGTAGAGAGTATAAATGCCACCTTGATTTCATTAATTATGAAAGTGGATTCGATCGTGCATATGAAGGATCTTAGGCCAATTAGTTTATGTAACGTCTCGTACAAGACTGTCATGAAGATTCTAGCACTGTGATTGTGCCGGATAATGGAGAAGCTGGTTGGCCCATGCCAATGTAACTTTATTCCAAATAGGCACAGTAGTGATAATATCATTATTGTGCAATAAGTTTTCCACTCTATGCGAGGGAGGAAAGGGAAGAAGGGATGGATGACAATGAAGGTGAATTTGGAGAAAGTGTATAATCGCCTTAACTAGGAGTTCATTAAAGAGACACTAGTGGATATTGGCTGTCTTGATCAATTCGTTGAAACCATCTAGCATTGCATCACTATGGTCAACATGAGAATGTTCTGGAATGGGGAGGAGCTTGAGGAGTTTCGACTAAGGAGAGGGGTTAGATAAGGAGATTCGATATTGCCATACTTATTTGTCCTATGTATTGAGAGGTTGTTTCACCTAATCAACTTGGCCGTGTAAAAGAGGTTTTGGAAGCCGATGCAGATTAGTAGAGGTGGGCCATTGATATTGCATTTAGCTTTTGCGGATGATCTACTATTTTTTACGGAAGCAAATGTGGAGCAAGCGGAGGTTATTAGCACCATATTGAGTTTGTTCTGTGAGAGCTCAGGTCAAAAAGTTAATAAAGAGATTGTGGAAAAGTGTGGGTTCCAAACGACGGATGATCTTGGTAAGTACCTTAGGGTTCCGATTTTTCATGAGAGGCCAAATAAATAGTCTTTTACTTTTCTATTGGAGAAGGTTAATAAAGGGCTGAGTAATTGGCAAGGGAGGATGCTCTCTATGGTTGGGAGGATAACTCTTGCAAAATCTGTAATCCAAGTGCTTCCAAGCTACATCATGTAGTCGATTCTACTTCTTGTATCGGTATGCGATGAGATCGACAAAAAGTGTCGTGGCTTCATCTGGGGTGAATCGGTAGGGAATCGAATGGTGCACACGGTATCATGGCATGAGGTGTGCTCACCAAAGATGGTTGGTGGTTTGAGGTTGAGATCGACAAGGTGTATGAATAAAACCTTACTTATGAAGGCAGGTTGGAGATTGTACACGTGCAAACTTGTGTTGTGGTTAAATGTCTTTAGGGCCAAATATAAATGTGGAAGTAAGGTGGCCCCGACGTTTACCAAGAAGTAACATGGCTCAAATTTCATGCGGGGTGTGAGTCAAGTCTAGAATGATGTGTGAAAGTGCATGGTGTGGAAAGTAAGCAATGAAACATCCATCCTGTTTTAGCAATACTCGTGGGTGCTGAGGCATGATAAGTTGGAGGAGTATGCTTTTGTTGGACTAGATGAGATCAATAGTATGGCTACGATCAGTGACTTCACCTTATTGGATGGAGGGTGGGATGTAGCCAAGCTAAGTCTGATGGTGCCAAATCATATATGTCAAACGATTATTGCGATGGACCTTCCCAGGCTAGGATTATCAGATGACAAGCCAGCATGGAAGCCAACAAATGATGGTATCTTCATGGTCGCCTCAGGTTATAAGGCCATCACCCATGTTGATAAGCAAAATGACCCATTATTCCATACAATATGGAAGTGGAATGGACCTGAGAGAATGCATGTTCACGCATGGAAAATAACATGACAGACATTGGTGACAAATGTTTTAAGGCAAGCTAGAGGGATGTCAGAGTCAAACCTCTATCCAGTATGTCAAATGGCACTTGAAACAGTTGTGCATGCAGTCAGGGAATGCATATTCACTAGAAGGGTTTGGAAGGTGTTATCAAAAGTTGATGGACTAGAAGGGTTCTTTGAAGACGAGATTGGTAATTGGCTATAGAAACATCTATTGAGATATAGTGCACCTCTTGATGAGAAATGGATGACAGTGTTTGGGATTACACTATACTACCTGTGGAGAAATAGAAATGATGTGGCATTCTCAATGTTCTCATCAACGGAAAGTGCGATTGTGGTGTGAGTGAGAGGAATGGTTATGAGTATGAACCATACTTGGGCGATGAAGAATGTTCTCCAAATGTGTAATGTGGAACGAAGTAATGGATGAGCCACAATATCGAAACCACCAAGTTTTGCATCGTTCAAACTTAATGTTGAGGTGCAGTAAGTGATACAGGGACTGCGGCGTGTGAGGGTATAATTTGTGATCATAATGAAAACGTGATGGTGTCCTTTGCGCATAATCTTGTGTCATGTTCTATTATCCAGGCAGAACTGTGGGCCATTGTGATGGGAGTCAAAATTGCATGGGATTGAGGGTTCACAACATTGATAGTGGAATTGAATTCTACACAATCAATAATGATGGTGGAGCGTGGGGTAGAGTGGTCACATGAAAGCTTTCCACTAGTGGCATCTATCAAGGAGTTTGTGAACAAAGGTGGAATATATGTGTGGAAGAACATATGTCGTGAGGCTAATCAGGTGGCAAATGTGCTTGCCAAATTTGGGTTCTCACTAAGTGGTGAATGCGAATTTTTTTTTATGTAATTCCTAGTTTCCTATCAAATGTTCTAGTTGATATGATAAATTTTTTTGTTTCGATTGAGCAATAAATTTCTTTTTGTAAGGGCTTCTTGTGCCCTCTTTTTTCACCAAAAAAAATAAAAATTCATGAAGACCCAAGTGCTTGCAATTCGTAGCAAAGGGTGATTTTGGTATCATTTTTGTGGGAGACTCATTACTTCCATTATAACAAAAATTTCCACCATTGTAGAGTCATCTAGATTGTGTATTAATGTTGCAAGAAGGACATGCAAAATGAGCTAAGTACACCATCCAGATAAAATACCATTGCTAGAAAATCATTTATAGTTCACATGAGAGTTGCTCGCAGTTGAAATGTCTCCTTTCGTAAGGCATCATAAGTTTCTACTCCCACATCCCACATAATTAATTCTTTCAATTTGTCTATTAATGGTTTTAAAAAAACATCAATGTTGTTTTTTGGTCCTTGCGGTTTAGGAGAATTAACAATGACAAAATGAAAAATTCTTGCTTCATGCACAACCATGATGAAAGATTATATGGAATCGAAATCACAGGCCAGGTACTGTGTGAGCATTTCCCGTTATACTATATGGGTTAAAACCATCAGAAACTAATCCTAGGCGAACATTGCAAGGATCTTTAGCAAATTCCATATCATTTCATCAATTTAGAAGGTTTGAAAGACATAAATAATCTCTACAAACATGGTTTCAAAGGAAAATACAATAGGACTTTAACAAGAATTTTTTTCTCCTTATCTTTATCTGCCATTTGTTTCCAGTAAAGCATGTAATCAATGGGACAAGCATGGATTCTTCAAGCCCAATCCATCAACTATCTTTTTAGACTTTTAGTCTCACAGTAGGAATTAGGCAATGCATCCTTCATTTGTCCATTTGTCCATTAGTTTTATATGGTAAAGATTTCGTAAAAAAGAAAGTTTGCTGAATTTATTGGATCCAAGGTGTAGTTCTGCATCAACATCTTTCATTAACCGTATCACCTCTTGCATTAGTGTTACTAGATTGGGTAAAGCCTCCAAAAGCCTCATGAGTGATTCCCACCATATCATCACTAACATCCCAATTTTGATTATCTAATTATATAAATATAATAATAATTATTAAAAATATTATATTTGTGTTGGTTTTAATTAAAAAAATAATTTAAGAATATGTTTTGGGTTTGAAAGTAAGAAAATTGAGTTTTAGAAAATAAAAAAGATTTTAGGAATTAAATTGGGCTTTATGCTTCGTAAACCCATCTTTCCTCTAAAAGATGTAAGAGTTATTTTGAAACAAGGTCTTCTCTACTCTCTTTTGCAATTACACCGTCTAAACCGTGAATAGATGAGCGAAGGAGAAATCACGAGAACTATCATTACTTACACTCTTGTCGTAGAGCTGCGTCTTTCAAGGTAAGGGACAGTGATATTATCTTGCTCATGGGTATGGTTATGGTAAGGGGTAGTGGGGTTAATCCTAAACCCCAATTGATTGTGTATTCTTTACATCTAACATGTATATTATAATTTAAATTTAATTGAAGTTTCATGGTGAAATGCTTGTGTTCTTATGCCTTGATTCATGTATATATAAATATAAAATATTAGTTTATATTAGTAATTGATAATTATAATGTTATAATATTGTGAAATGATTATGAAAATAATTATTGTGTTAGAATTTGAAATGTGATGGTTTCATTGAATGCATATGAGTATGTTGTGCTTGTGAGTATTTTTATGAGTGTTATGATACATTTGATCTAAAGTGTGTGATCAATAGGCCAATGGTGTATGTGTGAGTGCTAAGTAAATAAGGATCAAACTTATGAAGTCTGAACCTCGTGATAAGTTAAATGAAATCATAGACATATGTGTGAATCATGTGTCAACATGATATTTATGTGTTTTGAAAGTATGTTTATGGACTTGCGGGTGCTATCTTGTGTGGAATCTCCTTTAAGCTCATGCTGATCACATGGGTTGGAGTATCCTTGCAAAGCTAAATAACGCTGATACACTGGTAGGGGTGTTTTCCTAGTGCAAGTGTTAGTGTCGGATGCACATGATGTGACTATTCATCGGCTGCATGTACTCCTAGACTACTTTCATAAAAGAGTGTTAGTGTCGGATGCACATGGTATGACTATTCATCGACTACATAAGCTACTTTCATAAAAAAGTGTTATCTTAGGAGAGTGTTAGTGTCAGATGCCCATGGTGTGGCCATTCGTCAACTACATGTACTCATAGACTATTTTCTCCAATGTATTGACGGGTACCACATGCATATGAAGCATAAGTTAGTCAAGCATGCATTGCATGTGTATCCATGTAATAAGTTTGTACCTTATTGTAATGTGAATAAAGTGTTAAGTTTTTTATGTTTCCTTTATGAAATATATCTCTCACCCTATCTTTTGTGCATTGTTTGTGTTTAGGATGAATGCCACCATTGTAGGTAAGACTTAATATGATCTAAATGATGATGCTAGAGAGGAGGCTTGGACTCATATTTTATTTACTTTGTTTTTTCTTAGGAGTTTGTATTCTATAAAACTACATAAAAAAGGAGAAAAAATTGTTATGATCTTATTGACTAGAGAAGAACATACAACATTTGTTTATATAGTTAGTTGTAACTAATTAGGAGTAACTAACCTAAGTTCAACTAACTAATACAATCAATTAACTGAAGTTAAAATAACAAACTTAGTTAACTAACTATAGGCTAATTAAACTAAAGGTTAATTAACTATTACAAGTTTAGTAGCAGAGCTCTTCAAGATGCCCCCGCAAGCTAAGGAATGAATGTTTGCCATTCCCAACTTGGAATGGAGAGATCGAAAGGCTACAAAGGGAAGTGCTTTGGTGAATATGTTAGCAAATTGATGAGTTGAAGTAATTAGAAGAAGGCGAATCAGACTAGATTGTAGCTTGGAACGAATACTATAGTAGTCAATTTCGATGTGCTTGGTCCTTTCATGGAAAAATGGATTTGCAGCAATGTATAAAGTGAAACGGTTGTCGTAGAATAAGAGGGTAGGTTGAATGTAAGGTATAAGGAAATCTTTAAGGAGATAGGCCAACCATTGGATTTCGCAAGTGGCACTTGCAAGGTCCTTATATTATGCTTCAAAGGAACTTCTAGAGACAATGGCTTGTTTCTTGGATTTCCATGAAATAAGGGAGTAACCGAAATAAATGGAGAAACCAGTGACTGATTTTCTTGTATTAAGGCACCCTGCCTAGTCAGAGTCGCTATATGCCTCCAGCTGAGGATGATTGTTGGCTAGAAAGAAGAGACCAGCTCCAGGAGCATTTTTAATATACATTAAAATACGATATGTTGCTTACTGATGTGCAGAGGTTGGATGAGACACAAACTGACTCAAGTTTTGCATTGCGTATGTGATGTCTGGTTGTATATTAGTGAGATAAATGAGACGACCAATAAGACGACAATAGGAAGAGGAACAACTATCTGACAATGGAATTCCTAAATCAGTGTGAAGTTTAGTTCCATAGTCCATAGGTGTGCTAATTGGACGAGAGCCGAGCATGCTTGTATCATCTAGAATATCTAGAGCATATTTTCTTTGGCAAATATTGTTACTAGTAGAACTATGTGTTACTTCGAAACTAAGAAAAAATTTCAGATTACCTAAATCCTTGATTTTGAAGGTAGTGTCTAAGTGTTTGGTGATGGTAGTAATTTCAGAGGAGTCATTATAGTGAGAACTATGTCATCAATATATACTAAAAGAGCTGTGAAAGAACCATCTTTCTTTTTCAAAAACAAAGAATGGTCAGATGGGGATTGAATGTAGTCGTGAGAGATTAAAAACAGAGAGTCTTTCATACCATTGTCTACTAACTTGTTTGAGCCCGTAGGGAGACCTTTTTAAGTGACATACTTGGCTTGGTTTAGCAAGAGTGAGACTAGGTGGAGCTTCCATGTAGACTTCTTCATGGAGTTCACTATGTAAAAATGCGTTATTTACATCCAATTGGGTTTAATGCCAATTGTTCATGGCTGCCAAAGCTAAGAGTAATCAAATAGAAGTTATCTTGGCTACATGTGAGAAGGTATCAATGAAATCAAGGCCCTCTAATTGAGTGTATCCCTTTGCTACCAACCTAGCTTTATATCTTTCTATGCTTCCATCAACCTTGTGCTTGATTTTGTAAATCCATCGACAACCAATAGCGATTTTGGTGGGGGGACATCAATGACGGTCCATGTGTTGTTTAGTTCTAAGGCAGCAATCTCGGTGTGCATAGCTTTAGCAAACAATGTAGTTTAGAAGCCTCAACATATGTCTTGGGTTCATAGGTGGAACTGGTGGATAGTATAGAACTACAATATGTAGGGGACAAATTTTCATATGAAAGGACAAATGATAGGGGATAGAGAATACTTGAGGGATGAGAGGATGTAGTTGATGTAAAGTTGGTATGGAAGTCATTGTACTGAGCAGGTCTTTGCCTATTCTGATCAAATTTGCGAAGCTGGGGATCAGAGGTATTATGTGTGGGAGAGGGAGGATTAGATGAATTTGTATTAGTGGTATGAGAGGTAGTGGTTGGTGAAATTGGTTGTAGGTTTGGCTGATTGTTGGGAAAAGTGAGATCAGTGGGATCATCACAATAAGGTTAGGAATGTATGAAATGATGAGAATTGTCTTGTGGTGGAGTGGAATTTGAAAAGGGAAAATAATCTTCATAAAAAATGATGTGGGATGTTTCAATGGCTTTTGTGTTTAGATTTAGTGTGACATAGCCTTTGGTATTTGGTTTAAAACCAAGGAACATATTGACAGTGGCTCTTGGGTCAAGTTTTTTGCGATGTGAGGTGAGGGTGCTAATGTAGCATAAGCAACCAAAATCTTTTAAAACAGAAATATCGAAAGCTTTGTTGAATAATTTCTGATATGGGGAAATGTTATGCAGAAAAGGTGTAGGCATGCAATTTATGAGTAATGCAGTATGTGTGACAACAAATGACCAAAAACTAGGAGGTAGATGGGCTTGGAAAAGTAGTGCATGAGTGACATTTAAGAGGTGTTGGTGTTTTCTTTCGACAATGGCATTTTGTTGGGGTGTTTCAATGCATATGGTTTGATGTAAAATTCCTTTGGATGAGTGATAGAGTGTATTTTAGCATAGTCTAGAGTTGCATTTAGCACAGTGTAAACATGTTTTATACCTCATTTTGACCATTTTAGTTGAGTTTTGTGAGATTGGGTTGTTTTGGACTCAAGTGTCGAAAATTGCTATTTGTCATGTTTTATTGATGCTTTTGACACTGTCTCTTGTGAAGATCATAACTTTTGACACAGGTCTTTGATTTTGATGATTCTTGTCATTTTAGAAAGCTAAGGAGGAGATATAAAATTTCATATCTCAAAAGGATTGGCTAATTCAGACTTTTAAGGGGTCAAATTTGGGATTCAATGTTACAATCCTACACTTGTAATAATTCCCGCGTTTTAGTTTGTAACTAAGGACTAGTTGGTAATTGTAATTGGTCAAGGTAGCTTTTATTTAGTTGGTTTAGACTTTGTGGGGGGGGGGGGGGACCACTATTTTGGCCTTCTGTTTTTAGCTTTTTCCTTTTTGCAAGACAACAATAACACTACACAACATTACTCATTGAATAAAAATCTCACCTTTGCTCTCTTCTCTCTTTTCTCTTCTCTTCTCTTCTTTTCCCTTTCTCCTTCATAAATTTTGTGCAGCCCCTTGTAGCCACCATGAGGATCTTCATGGAGGGCTAAATCCCCTTTGCAACCCAAGAATCATGTGCTTGTGGGTAAATATGAGATCCTCTATTCTCAATTTTGAATTTTGCTCATGAAAACCCTTTTTCCCATTTTTATAATTCTCAATTTCCTTGTTTAATGTATCATAATGATTATATTAGGGAATTGAAATATGAATTTGGGTCAATTACAATTGATTGATTGTGATTTAATACGATACGTGCTTGAATTTGGGAAAATTAGAAATGCGATAGTAATCCGGATTTTTCCAAATGAATATAAGGTGATTGCCTTAAATTTCGTATTGTTGGGAATTTCATGAGTATGAATTTGACTTATCCTTGTTGGAACTGTGATTATTTCTCCATAAGCATAGGTTCTTGAGTTGTATCTCTTTGATTTTGTTTTCGTTTATTGTTTAGAAAGTTGTCTTGTTGCTTTAATTTCTGAAAATCACACAAAATCCCCCTTATTTTGAATTGAATGCAAGGTGTTTGATGAATTGTATCTTTGAAAAAATGACCTGAGTTAGCCTTATATTGCAAAATTTATTGGGAAACTTAGTTGCTTTTGACAGCGTGTTCAATGCGCTCCGTTAATGAGTAAAATTGTTTCATGAGAAATTCTGCACCATTATCACTTCTAATTGCTTTAATAGAAGTATCAAATTACTTTTCTATGAGTGTGACAAAATCTTTAAGATGTTGTTGAGTTTCACTTTTATTGCTCATAAGATTTATCCATACAAATCTGGTATGATCATATACAATTGTTAGGAAATATCTATGACCATGCATTGAAATTGAGACACATGGTCCCCAAATGTCAACATGAATTAAAGAAAAAGGATGAGGAGTATGGGATACACTAATTAGGGAATGGGAGTTTCCTTTGTTTGGCAAGGTAACAAGCGTCACAAACAAAGGATTTATTACATTGTATTTTATCTTTGTTTACATGACACTAGAGAGTGGTGGATGGTTTATTTTTCTATCAACAACTTCCTTTGTTATGAAATCACTAATCCTTGCATTCATATTCTTTGTTGAATCCACCATCCACCACTAATTCTACGCATTAACAATCGTGCAGAATAGGACAACAAAACTGAAAATTCTAGAGAAGTTGAAAAAAAAATAGGAAAATTGTATAGAAAATGAAAGAGTGGAGAGTAGTTATAATGGGTGGTTCTTACATGGTTACAATTTGAGCAAAAGGGAGAGAGAATAAAAGTCTCATAATGTGGTTACATGATATATGGCAACATAGTCAGTTATTATGTTTTTTATGAGTATTTTCTATTTAGAAGGGTAAAGGATATTTGTATGTTAGTATAAATACTTGTATATGTTTATTTTAATTTATTAAGGGTATAAATGTCTATTAAAAGTGGAGACCAAAGAGCAATTACCTGGAATAGTATTGCTTTTATCTATTGTATAAATTATTATCAAATTTAGCAAAATTACCATTCATATAATTATGATTGAATAACTGTGAAACTACTTTACACTAACAGTGCATAGTCTATTTTCTCTAACTAAAATACACCAATAACTAAATTCTAGTTACATTATTATATATTTTAATTAAATTCTTTAAAGGTACGTTAACAACAAAATTTTGGAAAGGAAAAATATCAACAAATAATTGGTCCATGTTGAATTACACATAAATCTCTTAAACAAGATATAACTTTATAAATAAATTAATAAAGTTAACTATGTTTTTAGTCATTAAATTTTTTGGAATTGGTTTTTACTCTCTAAACTTTTGTTTGACTAATCAAAGTCCCTAAACTTTTTTTTGTTAAGGCTTTTAGTCCCTAAACTTTTTTTTTATTAAGGTTTTTAGTCCCTAAACATTTAGTTTTAGTCCCTTAAAATTCATTTAATAAATAAAAAAAAAGGGGTTCAAATTTTTGTTTAGGGACTAAAACTTTTTTTTTAAGTTTAGAAACTTTTACCAGTCAAACAAAAGTTTAAGTACAAAAAATCTTAACAGAAAAAAGTTTAAGGACTTTGACAAATCAAACAAAAGTTTAGGGACTAAAAACTAAATTCCAAAAAATTCAAAGACTAAAAACATAGCTAACCCTAAATATATGATTTACGAGAAATCTAATAAAATTATCAGTTAAATATGTTGGCAGGTATATACTACACACTCAAAATATAATAAATTCACTAGCATAAACTTAGGAACTCAACACTTACGTGTCTGCATTTATATTGCATTATATATCGTGCTAAAATTGATATATTATAACAATTTTTATTATCAAATATGAGTGTGTATGCTATTTTTATCAATATATATTTATCTTAAGGTAGTATTTTACTTTTGATGGTGGTAGTGGTGGCGGCAACAACAATGGAAACGACAACCATTATGGTGGTAGCGGTGGTGGCCTTGGCGGTGACGACAACTCTTGATGACAGTAATGATAAGTCTTGGATATTTTAGGACATGATAAAATAAATCTTTTGGATATTTAGTAAATCTTTTAGAAATTTCAATCTATGAGGGTGAGGTGTATGTGAAGTTTTAAATGAATGTTCTAATCCTAATCGTCTAATTTAATCTAACGGATAAGGATGTTCATTCTCATTCTCACATAAGAATGTCATTCTCATATGATACGCTACATATATATATATATATATATATATATATGAGATCAAGTTTCACCAAGAGTAACTCTAAGAGAGTTATACTCCATCTTGACCATTTATTTTCTTAAGATCTAATAGTTGTAATGAATCATTAATCTTAACCATTAGATCTCTTAGTGTAACTTGATCCCTCCCCGTGAATATAAATTTGAAATTGATTTCTAAGATTCTATAATAACTTGTTAAACCGTTTAGTTAATATTAAAAGTATAAAAGGATATACCATATGCATATTAGGAGGACAAAGTCCAACACTTCGTGAAAAAAAGAGTATTCAAGTGAAGCTAAATCTGTGGGAAAGAAGAGTAAGCACATAATTTTACACATAAATCTCTGAAACAAGATATAACTTTATGAATAAAAATATGATTTAGGAGAAATATACTAAAATGATGAGTTAAATATGTTGGCAGGTATATATTAAACACTCAAAATATAATATATCCACTAGCAAAAACTTAGGCACTCAACACATGTGTGTCTGCATTTATATTGCACCATATATCGTGCTAAAATTGATATGTTATAACAATTTCTCTTATCATATATGGATGTGTATGTTTTTTTTTTTTTATCAATATATATTTATCTTAAGGTAGTATTTTACTTTTGATGTCTCTACTATTTATGATAATATGATAATTTAATATATTATTCGTTGTCCATTGCACAAAGTCGTACTCTAATAATTAAAAATACTTATATATGTTTTTAGTCCTTATATATTCTTGATTTTTCAATTTTGGTCCATGTAAAAAAAATTAATTTTCTATCCCTATGTATTTACGGTTTTTAAATTTTGATCCATGTAAAACAATTTGTTCACTTTTGGTCCTTGTAAGTTTGCGCCTTTTTAATTTTAGTCGCTTGAAGATTCAATTTTTTTGGTCCATGAAAGTTTGTGCTTATAGGTTCCATAATTGGAAAAGCACATAATTAACTACTAAAAAATCTTATAAAAATAAAGCATAAAAGAATAAGTAATTAAACCTATACATGTCTTAATTTATAATGACCTAAATAAGTAGTATGTCAATTCATTTTTGGCAATGTATTCATGAAAAATAACGAAAGCATATTTTGAACATCTGAATAAAAAGAAAAAAAAATGTATGATCTCTAGTTTTTTTTTTCTCTTTTCACTCTTTTTTTTTTTTGGTGAAAATTCTTCTTTTCACTCTTAATGACCTATAGCATTTGAAATAAATAAAAAAAAACACACTCCATATCAAGTAAGATGAGGACAAAATAAGTTTTTTATTTATGTTGTCATGAACCAATCATCCGAAAACCATACCAACCAATTGGTGCAAGAACATGAATAATTTCAAATTTACATTTTTAATATTTTTGTGGTAGTTCCTCTGCCAAATAGATGTAGAAATGTCCCATAGCTCCAGTACGAAACTCATTTTTATATCTAGATTCTAGAGTCAAAATTTCACCATCTTGAATCTTGATAGAACCTGGTTTTGGATAACAAACAGACATACCAATGAGATAACCTTTCTCATTTCCTGCCTCCTTTCCCGTTCCATATTTTGGTGTTGAAGTACATAATATCCTTCCATTCTAAATGATAATAGAACATAAATTTCAAAATTTAAAATACATTACAATATAAGACTACTTCTTACAATGAAAAGGGATTAGAATTTTTTTTTTTTCATAAAAATCATGCATAAAATGTTTCATAAAAATTAATATGGAACTAATCACGAGGAGTATAAGTGAAAGATGGAAAATATTGTTCATTACCTGTCCATATAAAGTTGCATTTACAACGCCGGAGTGCATATGAGCAGTGCCATAGATTAGATAACCTCCTTGTTCTATTGGGATGTTTGCCTTTTGGAAATGGGGAGAGTCACCACCACCATTTGCTAAAATGGTATACTCCGCTTGCAAGAAGTTAAGAATTTTCTTTTGTTCACTCACTATAATAGATATTATAAAGTCAATTTGTTTTTCTACAAAGAAAGGATTGTCTTGAATAACTTATCTACCTGACAATCATGAATTATTTTAGAACCATTTGATCTAATTTTGTCGATGGAATCAAGTATGTAAACTTTAACTGGTACTTGATATTTGTTCCAATCAACCCAACTTATTTTGTATCTTAAGGAAACCATTCTCCTTGAACCTTGAAAATCCTCTACTTGTTTGCATTGTACGTTGTCTAGACAACAAAATAGACCTCCTTTATAATTTGTAGTCAATGATTGGTTATGTATATCTCTTGCAACATTATAAAAGTCCTTTGGGAGATTAATATGGTCACATCTACATTCGGTGCAAGCTTTCTTATCTTGTGCACCACGTGTATCAATGACCAAGATGTTGAGCAACCATTGCTCTTCATATCCCTTTCTAATTTTTGTAGGGTTACCTTGTTCTATAGCAAAAGGATCAGGAATATTTGAGGTTGTTCCCCGTGATTCAACTCCAAATCCCCAATAATGTGGGAGAATATTTCCATTGCATGTGCCTTCATTTCTTTGGAAAAAAAAATCCTTAGGGCGTCGAAGCTTAGGATCAGGTGACATAGTAATATTTATATGGTACTTTATTGCAAACCAATGATGAAGGTAAGTTTCATACGAAGGTATAGAGTTCCCTTCTTGATCAATTAGTTCGGCATCAAAACTCTTAACTCCAACATGACCTTCTGGAAACTTTATTTTCAAAAATGTTTTTGTGGCAATTGATCCTGGTCCCATTTCAAAACTTTCGGTTACAAAAGTAGCTATCTTGATATGGTCTGTTGGCTTTTGATATAGTGAATATGAAGTACTTGGTAGCAAAAGTAATATTGATAATGAAAGTATCAATATATTGGTGATAAACTTCATGTTAACCTGTAAAAAACAAGTGGTGTTGCAAAATTAACTATGAATTGTGTTTGTGGTGTAATTCTTTTAAGGTAGTCTTAATGACATATAATTCAAACACATGATTACAAAATAGGTAGATGACGTAAGTTTGAAAAAAAGTGAGAATAGATATTGCATACCACTTGGGAAGAAGACAGAGGGTCGGCCATGATGGAGTTTTGGTCTTTGTTGATTGAAGCAATTGTTCAGATAAATCGGTGTACATAGGGAGGTCCTGTTTGCTACTTTTATAATAAAAAGTTTTAAAGCAACATAACTGGCATTACTAAATGTAGATTAAACATATACGAAATGTTTATTTTCGTTGGTTGTTAAGGGGGATTGATGGAATTGACAACTAAGAGATTTTAACTAAATTTGTTAAGAATTTACAATGGCTTAAATCAAACTATGTAAGGGATTAAGCAATTGTTTTAAGTCATTTATAGGTACAATAAGTTGATGTCAACAAATCCCCTCATTATAACATTTTTTTTATTTATTTTTATCAAGATTTTTTAGTTTTCTTTTTTATGTTTTTGCTGAGGCTTAATTGCACTTTTGATTCGATAATTTAATACATATAGTTTATAATTTATGCAATTTAAGTGCATCTGTTAAGTGTCTTGCATGGACGGTTAAAAATCATATGTTGACTTCGTATTTATGTTAATTCATTAGTTAAGTTAATTAAAACACAATTAAAAACAAATTTCATTAAAACCTTATTCTTCTTTCCTAATTTAAATTGGGCAACTCTCCATAACCTTTACATTTTGTATGGTTTTGGAACCTTGTCTATGTGGACCAATAAATTGAAGACATCTTCAAAATGAATTCCACTTCATGTTAAATTAATAATTTTAATTTTTTTATAGTTTAGTCTGTAACACTCGTAAAATTACACTCTTTTGCTAATTATAGAGGGGGGTGCATTTAGTAATTTTTATTCGTCTTTGTGCGTGATTATCATCTTAATGTTTCCGGAGAATGGTAATTACAATTCTAATGTTGATTGTATGCTTTATTTGTGTTTTCGCTTATAAAAATTGAATTTTGGTTTTGTTAGACTGTTGCAATTTCTGTGAAAATGGTCCGCAGTGTAATTTTTATCGTTTTTCATTTGCAAATGATTTTTTTTTAATGATTTTAGAGCATATAACATTTAATTAGGATATTTTTAAGTGGAAGGTTAGTTTCGAAAATGTTTGAAACACAGATGATGAAAATCGCAAAAAAAGCCTGACCCGGGCCCAAAAACCCAACCCTAAACCTAATGGTCCTGAATTGACCCAACCTAATTTTTTTAAGGAAGCTGAGCACATCCTTGTGAGTGTCGGCCCTAGCTTGAGGAGCTGCCAATTTATAATAAGGATTTTTACCTTATATGGAGGGAGGGAGAAAAAGTAAGCTTTTGGTTCAAAAAAACATTCCTTCTTGGTTCCTTGTTTATGAAGCTCTCTGCCTTCTCTCTAAAACCCTTTGCCCTTCTCTCTAATTTTTTGAGTTCATTAGCTTAGTTCCATTGTTCAAATTCTAGTATGTTGTAGGGGAGAATACAAACTTTGATTTAAGCTCCATTTTTGTGCATTTGAAACTTTAGAATTAAGGTATGGAGGGGTTATTCCATTCTAACCTTAAACCATGTTTTCTTGTTGATTTTTAATGTTTCATTGAGCTTATTGAACTGATTTGGTGGTGAATATGCTTTGAAATACTTGTTTTGGATGAAAAATGGTCATTTCAATATATGGGGATGAAATTGTGTTTTCAATTTTCAAAATTTTTTCGTGATTTTTTATAAGGTTAAGAGACCATCTGGGTACTCTAGGATATCTCTAGATGTTATGGTAAAAATTTTAGAATTTTTGAAGTTAAAGAACTATTTTTAAAAGGCCAATCTTGATTTAGGAAATAGTTGAGTTTGGGCTATTTCATTCTTGGAAATTATTTAGAAGCACTTTTGAAGAAATCTGGAAACACTATGTTGTTTCATAAATCATTGGTAATGCCCATGAGTTTCTTTGGGATTTTAGAAAGCCTCTAGGTATTTTTCCAGGATATAATTAGTAAAACCGAGTTTAGTCACTTAGTAGGGTTTTTGAACATTTAATATTATATTTTGTGCATGTTAAATTTTGATAAATTTACAATAGGTACTATTTTTGATTTATGATATATGATATTTTTCTATGAATTTTATGGAATATTTTCATAATTTAAATGATTACTTTGTCTGAATCATGTTGTTGAATGTTAGAGACTATTTAATTCAAAAAGGAGCCTTATGAATGTTTTAAAATTATGAGAAATATATGTGTTAATTGAGACTTATGTAAATCTCCCTGCGAAAGGATTTGTAAAAAAGACTATGTTTATTTAGGTAAATAAATAGTAAACCATGGATTCTTGAGTTGGCCAAGGCACACTTTATAATTAAATAAAATATTTATACTTATAATTTTCAACTAAAAAATTTATGAGTTGAAATAAGAGTGATGGAGAGTATTTGTACCAAATTTCATCATATTATGAGTTCTTTAAGTATGTCAAATAATTCTTGTACTAGTATTTTTAGCTTGAATCACTTGATAGATATGACATGAATTGTTGGAAATGCAAGTATGAGGGGATGTTCTATCTTATAAGGAGAATATCTCTAGTTATTGTGTATTATTATGTGATGTTGATATGTGATTAAATATTCCTTGTGAATCATGCATTTTTATAATTAGCATTTGAGACTTAGGAAGTGTGAACCCTAGGCACCAATTGCTGGGGTTGGTCGGATTTGTGTGATTGGTTGATTGGATTTTGTGATTGATTGTTTGTTTTGGGGAAGCAAGGATGGTGAGTCCTTGTGGGGAGCAAATGGACTCCGATGGAGTGCATTTATGAGATTAAGACGTAGTTTTAATTAATAAATGAGTTAATTAAGAAATTAATGCATAAATTAATTCTAAGAGTGAGAATTTAATAAGAAGTTAATGTAATGGGATATGTGTAAATAAATCATTGGACTTAGACTAAAAGTAGGACCCTTGCAATGAATTGGAGTAGCATCTTTAATTGAAGCATAATACTTTAGTGTATATGAGAATTACGTAAGATTTAATAAAACTTGATGGGGTGGGGTCATGAACAGTGTTCATGACAGGTGTGCGATGTTTAATGCACACATTGCTTTGTTTGGTGTGTTTAGTAAGATGCGAAAGGAAATGATTTCCTTCGACGTCGGTACAAGTGAAACTAACGTGTTTGGACGTGATTACGATGTTAATGACATGTTTTACGAGAAAGGTGTTCTTAGTGAGAGTTGGTAAGATGAGTCAACTGGAATGGAATGTGCATTAATATTTCCTACTGCGTGTGTGGTGATGAATGGAGCGATGACAGCTACTCACTTAGTGTAGTAAGTTAGACATGTTGGTACTGTGGACGAGAAGTACACGAGGCACTTGGTGGACCATCGTTCGGTGTTTGCAGCAATGGAAAGCGCACAACCCATTGGAAACGTAATCCCCTGCTGAGGGAAATGTTGTTGAGGAATCAATCCTTAGAGTGTGGATGACCACAGAGTGGTATATGAGAAATGGTCGTGGGCATGGTGTCCTAGGGGGTATGGTGCTGGGTCATGGCTTTGGGTCACATAACCGGCTCAGCGACCTCGACTAAGCGCGATGCATTTTTAGTTGGTGAAAGCCTTATCAACCAATGAGAGGGGTGTACTCCTAGCAGTCATCCACCTAAAGTGTAAGACCATTGTGTTCGTGGAGTTCTAGTGGCAACGGGCCTGAGTTTTTGGAAAAGTTATACAAGTGTAGAAATGCATAGGTTTTTAATGAGATCGTGAGTGTACCACTGCGGTGTGAATGTTGTTTGTGTATGTGACCGAAAGGTCGTTTGATTGTTGGTTTTTAGGAGGAGTAGAAAAACTCACTCCATACACTTTGTTTTTAGATGGGGATGAATGTTGCATGTAATCGACTAAGTTGGAATGGAATGGCTACGACCAACCTTGATGATGTGGAACGACTTGTTCAAGAGTAGAAGGCCTTTGAGGTTACTTTTTAAGTTCTTAGTGTGGGTTAGGAGTTAGTTTTCTTTTAGTTACTACCTTGGGTCTTAGTATGGTTTCTTGTGTAATATATGTTAGACTAAATCTTAATTTTATGGTCCTTATATTGTTGTATGTGACTCAGATGACTTATGTCTCTTTTCCAAAGATGTAAAGTTATAATCATGTTTCTTTTTCTGAGATTGTTTAAGGAAAGATTTTTGTATTATTTCATGTTTACCGGTGTTTTAATATCATTTGGAATCAAACATTTTATAAAAAGTAAGAGGTTTCTTGTAAATGATATTTATTAATGAATACTTATTTTTAAGAGAATGATAGGTGTATTTAAAGTGAGTTTTGTTGAAATTTTTGTAATAAGTTTTGGGACAAGAGAAAGAAAAAAAAAATACATTCCATATCTTAATAATACGTTAACGGATCAAGTTTTTAATTAAATCTATATTTTTGAAGAATAAAATACAAAGTTGAGGAGTTTATAATTTTAGGGTGTCACATAGTCCTAGTATATATATATATATATATATTTTACCTGTAACTATATTTATTATGCTTATCCTTTTAGATTTGATTTTTTATTTTTTATAATTATAATTCTCCTATTTCCTTTTATAACTTGGATATTTTTAATTTATATTTTTGCTTTTTTTATGTCTCCTTCTCTCTCTTTTATAACATTTTTATATATATATAAAATCTTTTATTATTTTATGTTTTACGTATTGTTTAACGCTTATGTTATTTTTTTCTTTTTATATTTTAGTTTATTATTTTATTTTATGTTTTTTTTTATAATTTTCTTTCTTTTTTATTTATATGGATTTTCCTTTTTATGATTTTTTTTTTATGTTTCTTTCTTAATTTCATTTAATAGTTTATCTTTGTTCGTATTTAAACTTATATAACTATGTGCATCAAAAGTAAATAAATTTACATGACTATTCATCATTAAAAAAAAAAACTTAAAACTTAGATGACTATTAATAACTATATAAAGATTTTTTTTAACTTAATATTATTTTTATTTATTTATATTAATGACACATAAATTTATTCATTTATAATAGTATTATAAATATAAGTATTTATAGTTTAATGTTGAAAATTTTGTATTAGAAAATAATTTAATATAACTAGTTAATAGTATTCTAACGATAAACATTTTTTTACTATCTATTTAATAACTTCATATATAATTTTTTTTATTGATTAATAGATATATATTAATGTTAATTTTTACTTTAAAATCGTATAAATTAAATTAGTTAATATATTTATTACAAAATAATTTATTGACTCTATGTTTAATAATTTCACATAATGATATTAATTTTTATGAAAGTAAGGAACAAAAAATGCAATTAAACCAAAAATAAATTATCCCGTAGCATAAAAATGAGTAATATTGCTAAAGTGTATTTATTCATGTATGAAGAAATTATATATTATATAAAAAAAAATATAATTTTACTGTTAGAAAATAAATTGAAAATATTTTGTAATAGGAATATAATTAAAATTCATTTTACTGGTGTAAGTTTTAAGAAAAAAAATATTTGATTGTAAATATTAGGTGAAGAAGATATTTTATTACAAGTATTTGAATTTAAAAATATTCTTAAAAAATATTTTTTATTATTGAAGAAGTAACTTAATATTATTTGTAATAGAAATATATCTAATAAATTAGTTTTAATATTTTTATTATGTATTTATGTATTCTTTTTTAAGATGATTGTATAAATATTATTCAACAAAATCTGCACATATAAAGTTATTAAACATAGAATCTAAAAATTATTTTGTAGTAAATATATTAATTGATTAATATAAATTTTATTTATCAAATTATTATTTGTTTATTGAGAAATAATATAAATTTATCATTTATTTAATATAGATAATAACACATCTTTTTTTTTTTTATAATAAAACAATAATGTAATAGTAATATAAATATACAAAAGTATAAATATGTAAAAAAGAAAACTAAAGAAAAAGAAAAAAAAACATAAATGATAAAATAAAAAGCATAAAAGAAAAAAAAAATTCTTGAAAAAATAGAAATAAAAAAATAAAAGGAAAAATAGAAAAAACGTAAGAGAAGAAAAGAATGAGAGAGTACATATATTGATTATATGAAATTTCAACAAAATGTTGATAAAACATAGAAGGTGTGTGTCAGTAGGATCGCGAGCGACGGTGGATATGGTTGTCGTGATGGTGGTACATGACAGTGAGAGACAGAAGGATAGTGCATTGGTAAAGATGAGAAGTGCTAATGGAGATGGTTGTTGCAATGGGTTGAATGGCTGATGAGTGTTTTATGGTGAAATTGAAAGCGCAAGGGAGAGATATAAAGAATGAGAATAAAAATAATTATGTGAAGGACCAAGTTGTAAAATATTAAAATTTGAAAAGTAAAAATGATGTGGCTTTATTAATTGAAGTGTTTGTTAGTCATTTGTCCACCTATACCTATGCAATATGAACGCTTGGGAGAATTTCCCATTTAAATTTCACTTGTTGTTGACAAACCGCTTACCTTAGCTAAGATATTCTCTATGTTGAAGACAAGCATATGGCTCGAATACCCAATCTTTGATTGCAATGCGTTGCCTTCCTTCATGGTTTCTTCTAATTGCTTCTTGGTCTCCTCCTAGCCAACCGATATATATTAATGATTAAAGGGAAAAGATACTTTTCTTCTAATTGGTCTATTTTGGAGATACATTTAATAATAAAAATGCATTAGTTAGCAGGACACCTACTAGCTATAAAAAGGGTATGCCCCTTACAAATAAACAAAACAAGTATAAAAAATTGTTTGAATGGTTTGCTGGTTTTGAAATGTCCTTGCAGATCTCCCTAACATAAAGGTACACACTAAGTTATTTCCTTCTTCTCTTGAAACCAAACTCGTTGCACCTCTTTATTGCCTCATGTGCCAATGCCTTCAATCGGTAGAATGAAAGCTTGCAATTCCGACTTCGTATTTTCGACGGTGAAGTGAGCTTGCCACACCTGATTGAGCTTTATGAGAACCTCCTGGAGTTTATCAACATAGACGTCTTTTGGCAAGGGAGCCTTCATCGCGACCAGAATCGGATTGCACCGTCGTCCTTGATGCTGTAGAGCACCGCATCAACATCTGAACTAAGAAGTGGAAACGCTGGTTGGGGGCAAAGAAGTTTGTTTTAATTAACTTTTAATTTTGATTTATAATCTTAATTAATTAAGACTTAATCATGCATTAAACATGCCACTTCATTTAACTACTAGTCAACTATAAAAAACTAACGGTTAATAAGTTAAAATTAACGGTTGAACCAAAATTACAAATTTTGAAATCTAGGAGGATTAAATTTTTGAATTGAAAATTAAGGAGAACAAAATTGCGGTTGTGTGAAAGTAAGGGGACTAATAGTGCAAGTGACCCTTTTGTTTTTATGATTTAATCCAAAGGCAGGGGAATGTGTACTACATACATTACTTATTAACGAACACACCAATAAAAAATTATTTAAAGCACATAATTAGCTATCTCAAACTATGATGTTATGTCTCACTTTTTAATTTCAAATAAAAACAAGAATTATTTTTATTCCATTATACGATGATTTACTAAGTCTACATAGTGAGACTTTTCTCTTTTAAAGGACAAAGATGGAGATGAAGGTGGAGGTACCAACATAATTGGGATGTTCATCTACATCTTCATGTTCTTGCACTCCTTTTAATATAATAAAAAAGTTTGGGCCCCGTTTGGGGTCGTTTTCTATTTCCAGTCGAAATTATTAAAATTCAAAATCAGTTTTTGTTTTTAGTTGTTAGTTTCAAGTTTTTTTTTTCAATTTTAAAAAGTTGTTACTAATAATTGGAGATGAATAAAATAAGTCAAATTTTCATCTTATCTTTTTTCATTATGAAATCATGCAATGTTAAAAATATATTGACATATAAAAATAATTTTAAAATAAAAATAAACCTACTAAAAATTAATAAAAAATAGTAAATAAGATTAAAAAAAATAATAACATAAACATGAGACTAACTATGATAATAAAGATATACAATGGAAAATTTTCTACAATAACATTGTTTCATTAACCACATAAAGAAGAAAATTACAAAGGATTTAAATATTTAAAAATGACATAATAATAAAAATCATGGTGTTACATTAGTTGCATTCCACAATTGTTGAGCCAATCGATCTCGAAAATTTTCCATTCAACAAGTATTTGCTGTAGTCACTAGTGGTGGCACTTTGTCACATTGTTCCCATCTACTTCTTTGACTTCTAATTCAACATTTTATTGAGCATAGTGGCTGAAGAAAGGATCATCTTGCATCTCCATCTTAATAAAATTATGAATAACACAACATGCAAGCAGTATGTATTTTTGTCTTTTCAAAGCATATGGAAACATTGATTTTAGAATAGGAAAACATGCTTTTCAAACACCATAACATCTTTCAATTACATTACGTAACAAAGTGTGCATATAATTGAACAACTCTTTTGGACCTTAGGGTGTTTGTTGGCCTTGGTAATCACGCAAGTGATAGCGTTCTCCATGATATGGTGAAAGAAAACTAGGCATATTAGTGTATCTAGAGTCAACTAAATAAAGTTTACCTTTGAGAGCAATAGGAAAATGATTATCTAGATTTTGAATCGTTTCTAAAAATACTCAAGTCATTAGCAATACCCTCCCACCCAACCACTTAATACTTCAACCATCCATTATATTAGAGAAAAGATTTTTAAAAAAGAAGCAAAAGAGAAAAGGGTTCATTGAATTTATCGAGAACGAACGTTCGTTTTTGTTCGGATTCAATTCAGGGAAAGACATCATTGATGGATATAAACAAAGTATTTTGAAAGTGGAACTGTGATAGAGGGAAGAAGGATAGAGGAGAATAGAAGTGGTGGTTGGGGAGGATAGCGCATTAACTAGGTTTACTATGGATAATAGGGAAGGAAATAAACTTCATTCATCCTTCATGACCATTAAAACATGCGAGAGTCATAAAAAGGGCCTAACAGGTGGCCCAACAACTTAAGCAATAAATTGAAATAAAACATAATAATCCTGGAGCCAAAGAGGCTCTTGTGGTTACATCTATGCCTTAAATTGGTGGTGGTCTCTTGGCCCATTGAGGGCCTATCAATGTCAGCCCCTGAAGAAGAGTCATTGCCCTTAATGATTGGCCAATTAGAAATGAGGCCACGGATTGTGTTTTTAGCCAACGGTCCAGATTGGGGCATCGAGATTGGATGTTGGAGGTGTGAAGATGTGTTGTTGCAAGTGACTACTGACGTTGGAATGTGTGAAAGTGGTGAGTCTCCTGGAGAATTCTCTAGAACATGTGAACGTTGTGGGTTGGGAAGGGAGGGCATGTTAGAATTTGGGAACATGTGAGTGCAAATGCATGTGGCATTTGGTGATTGGGTAGGGAAAAGGTGAGGAGAGATATCAGGGGAGTTACAAAGTGAGGGTTGTTTAATCAGGTTGTGTTTTGTACTTGACTTAGGGTTAGGAAGAGGGAGAAGAAGGTTAGGGTCAGAATGTGCCACACACGATTTTGTGGGGAAGGAGAGGGGTTGAAGAGTAGTGTGAGGGTGGTCGTTCGGGACTAGCAGAGAGGTTGGGTGGCTTGTTGGTGGTAGTGCAATGATGCACGCGGGTAGGGGGTGTTGTTTGGGGTCTCTAGTGAGTGTGTTTCGACAAGATTTTTTGGTTGGTGAGGTGTGTGCGGTAAGGGCGAAGGGTTGGGTTTCTCTGGTGAGGGTGGTGCGATAGTGTTCGCCGGCGAAGGTTGTAGGCGAGCTTGATTGGGGTGTTGTGCATAGGTCGGAAGCCACGATACGGGGGTTTTGGTGTGGTGGGTTTCATGGTTGTGTGGAGGTTGTTGTTGGGTTCTCCAGAGGTGGTTGGTACTATTCTCGGGGGTCTGCTCCCTTGAATGGCCAGAGCTTGGAGATGTGGAATATTGGGTGGATACGCGATGTCGATGGAAGTGCGAGCTTGTACACAACCTTACCGACGTGATGACAAACTTGAAAAGGGTTGTAGTAATGCTTTGCAAGCTTCTGGGAGGTGCGACGCGCAACTGAGGTTTGATGGAGAGCTTGAAGATGGAGGAGCACCCAAGTATGTTATATCTTTACGATGGTTGTTGGCTTGAGCTATCATACTTTGATGCGTTCTTTTGAGATTTTCCTTTAAATTCCTCATGATATGTTCACGATCTTGCAAGGAACTGAGGAGATCTAGATCTATTGTGACAGAGGCATGAAGGGCTAGTAATGCTAGAGGTTGTCAGCCGTACAAAGCCTGGAATGGTGGCATCCCGATGGAACTATGATGGCTAGTGTTGTACCAGTGCTCGGTGAGGTGCAAGAAGGAATACCATCTCCTTGGTTGATCACTTGTAAAGCAATGCAGGTATGTTTCTAAGCCTCTATTAATGACTTTTGTCTGCCCATTAGTTTTGGGGTGGTACGCTGTACTGAACTTGAGCGTAGTATCTTGTGCTCGAAAAAATTCCTTCCAAAACTTACTAACAAAGATTGGGTCTCTATCAAATCTAATGGACTGAGGGGTGCCATGTAACCAATAGATCTCTGTTGTAAAGTGTTGAGCCAGTTGAGCTGTTGAGAAATGTGTTGGGAGAGCAATGAAGTGTGTGTACTTGGAGAGACGGTCACAGACGACCCAAATCACTGTGTGGCCATACAAAGATGGAAGGTGAGTAATAAAGTCCATGGTTATTTCATCCCACACTTGTAACACTACTAACTCCAATTAATAAATAGTATTTTAGAGAAAATAACATAGTTTGTAATTATACTTGGTTCTCAAAAAGGCCTTACATAAATTCGTGACAAAGAAAACCAAATTTAATCAATAAATCCAGTAGTTTAAAGTCAAAATTCAATTACGTAAAAGTCATATGACAAAATAATAGAATAAAATCCATTAAAGGTTTATGCCTCATCTCTAGTATTGTCCTCTTGGTCTTGCTGACCATCACCTGCCACCAATACATATAGAGGAAACACAAAACACAAAGGGAGTAAGATACATCTCACCACATGCTTGCAGTATGAAGATGGAGACAAGTAACAACACAAAGACATAATACGTTTTATTTCTTAGAATTCACATATACAAAGCACAATCATGTATACCATTTAAAAGACTCTTTTATGAAATCAGTCTAACAGTACATGCAGTCAACGAATAGCCTCATCATAGGCATTCAACACTAACACTATCAGTAGGATGGCTTCTCTTTTATGCAATCAGTCTAGGAGTACATGTAGTCGACAAATAGCCTCACCATGGGCATCCGACACTAACACTCTCACAAGAAGAACACCCTTTCTAGTGCGTTAGGGTTATCAAGTTTTGCAAGGATACTCCAACCCATGTGATCAGCATGAGCTTAAAGGAGATTCCACACTAGATAACACCCCTAAGTTCATACACATACTTTCAAAACACATAATTATCATATTATTAAACCATTATAAGAGCTTAAACATCCAATAAATGCGCAAATCATGAAGATTTGATATGTGGTTCACCATAGTTATAAGCAACCAAGTATCTATAACAAATAATAACATTATAATAATATAAACAATTATCATAAAAGAACACACACACATATATATAAAATTGTAGACAACACCTTTTGCGCATGTAAACATATATATAGCATATGTAACAGTGTATATACATATGATTAAAATCACACTGAAGCTATGGAATGTGAATGGTAAGCTAGAGGGGTCGTACATGCCAAATGTATGTATATTATATTAATCATGTAATTCACAAAACAAACAACTTCTATTCGATCACTTTAAATGGCTTTACTATACATGCGGGTTTTTGAAAAAGCCGTTTGGCCAAATTCAAGCAACACAACACGCAGGAATTTATCATCACTTTACCGTGATTAGTACATCTCATAGAAAAATAACATTGACACAATATATATACTTTATACAGGGGTGGACTTAGACTTGGAAATCAGGGGGGGTCAACAATAAAAAAAAATTATCTAACAAAAAAAAATATAATCAATTGTATATAAAGTATTCATAAATTGATCAAAAAAGTTAATTACATTAATAATCTATCAAAATACGGAACGTCTTTCTTGCATGTCACGAAAATTGTCTATAATTGAATTTACACTAAATTTTTCAACAATTTTCTTTTCAATGTATACTAACAAACAGTCAAACAAGAATTCATCTTCCATCTTGTTGCGAAGTGTAGTCTTAATTATATTCATTGCTGAGAAAGATCACTCTGTAGTAGCTTTGGACACAGGAAGTGTGAGAATTAGAGTTATCACCCTATACATAAGAGGGAAAAATTGTGCTTTTCATGTATTAACCAACCAATGACATAAATCATAAGTAGTTTCTAATGCTCCAAATTTAGTATGTTGTCTCACATAATCAAAGTGTTGAAGTTGTACCCTCAATTGCAGGATATGATATTCTGTAAAGTCTTGTGGGTAAAATTTTGTTACCAATTGACAAATGTCATCAATTTTGAAAGATTTATTCATCTCTCTTGGATCTAAAGTTGAATTAAGCATCAATAGTTCAATCATACTATCATTGAATTTGTCATTTAGTTCATGCAATTGAGGGTCTATCATAGCATTAAAAATATTAACTTCATAATAATGTTCTATTGTAATGTCATCATGTTGATGTTGAGTCCTTCCACATCTTGCAATATAACGAGCATTAAAATCTTGTATGGGTATGTTGATTGGTTCGTAAAAAGATTTGACATCTGCAACCAATTTATCCCATCCATCATCTCTGAACTTTTGAATAAGTGACTTAGTAGATGAAGCTAGATGTTGCATTTAAAATATCTTGAGATTGGAATTGCAAAGCTTGACAAAGAGCATTAGAAATGTTCAAAATATTTCTCATAAGATGTAAAATGAAAACAAATTCAAAAGAAGTTAATGCCTCATAAGCCGCATCTGCACCACCACGTTGAGCAATAGTAGTTCCATCCTCAATAATATCTAATGATTTCACATGTTGCACTAAACATGTTCATCAAGCTAAAAATAGATTTCAAGTGAGAACTCCAACAAGTATCACCTGCTCTTTGTAAAGAACCAATTTGATTGCGTCCTTTTCCACTTTCAAGCTCATCGTTTTGAAGTAAATGAACAATATTTGCATCATGGGTAATTTTTAATTGATCATTACGTTTACATGATCCACCAACAATATTGACAATTGAGCTCAACTTGATAAAAAATTGATGAACATGAATGACTTCCTTAGATGCAACAATTAATGCCAATCACAAATGATGTGCAAAACAATGAACATAATAAGCAGAAGGACATTCACTTGAAATCAATGCTTGAAAACCGTTCCATTCTCCACGCATGTTACTTGCACCGTCATAACCTTGTCCTCTTATAGATTGAACATCAAGATTATAATTGGAAAGGATAGTATAAATACCTTCTTTCAATGTTATTGCAACAGTGTCTTTAACATGAATAAACCCAAAAAAACGTTCTTGCACATATCCTTCTTTGTCAACAAATCTTAAAATAATTGACATTTGCTCTCTTTTAGATTCATCTTGAGCTTCATCAACTATTATGCAATATTTTGCATCACCAATTTCTTCATGAATGACATTTCTCACTTTATTTGTCAAGACATGCAAATTTTGTTTTTGTGTTTCTGGTGATGAATATAAGGCATTCCGTGGAGTGTTATCCAACACTTTAGCACTTCATCATTATAAGAAGCTAACAAACTCAATAACTCTAAAAAATTTCCACAATTATTTGATGTATGAGACTCATTGTGGTCTCTAAAAGAGCATCCTTGAAATGCAAGCCACTTAATTGCCTCAATTGAAGTTTTTAGATGAAGTCTATTTTTAGTAGTTTCTTGTGTTGTGAAGTTATCAAACCTCTTGCAATGTGTGATGGTTGGTCCATAAGATCTGCCCATGCATTCTCAGCATTTTTGTGAGGTGAAGTAATATCTTTTCCAATATGCACCAAGAATGCACATTTATTCCCATTAATAGTAAATGTATTTAATTCAGCGAGTGCATCTTTTTTATGAAATAAGAATCATGAGAGACAAAATGCAGCATCCATACTAGGAGAATATTTTAACCAAGACAAAAATAGCTTAAACCATGACAGTTGAAAACTACGAGAATGATTTTCTTTAGATTTTGGATATGTAGAAAGGATACATTGATACGGACCTACTTTAATATAAGCTCTTCGAACTTCATCTTGTTTCTCAATTGGATATTCTCATATTTGTGGTTGTAATCCTGGATCACATTCTATGGTATTCATATCAAATCCCTCTTTGATTTCAATTCTCATAGATTTTGTTGGACGATCTTTAGAATTCAATTGGTCACTCTCCATAGATGAATTTGATGGTTCATTAGATGCTTGAATTTCAACATTCTTCCTCTTAAAAAACGCATCACCTTTAGATTACTTTTGCATCTACAAAAACATAATTATAATAAAAACCACAGGACATCATCTTAATAAAAATAACAAACAACAACAATAATAATAATAATATAGACATTAAAAAGAACAAAAAATATATAATTAAATAAATGTAATATACTACCATCAAGTCATTGGTCTGAATGATAATTGGACTTGGTCCCCTTAAGCAAGCTTTGAAGTTTAAAATGAAAAAAACGTGGTTGGGAGAGGAGAACCCTAGTAAAATAATATTATTATTGATACTTGATTGCATTAAAAAAAAGATATTGATTTGATAATTTAAAAAAAATTAAAAATATATTATTAATAATAAATTTAATCAAATATAATATCTATACAAGATATTTTATAAAATTAAAAGCCTTAAAGTTAAAGTAAGTTACGTAACATAACTACTGCAGCATGCAGCATGCACGCATCACAAAGCACACTACAAATCAAATTTGGCATAGGTCCCATAGCAAAATATTTGAATTAGAGATGGGAAGAAATGCTAAATGCACCCTCTGAATTACTAAACGAACCCCCCAATTACTAAATACACCCTCTTTAAGCATATGGTAAATTTTTTTTTAAAATAGTGGGGGGGGGGGGCATGGCCCCTCAAGGACCAATGTTGGTTGGTCTGCCCCTGACTTTATAATATAACACATGAAAAATAGAGTAATTCAATTATAACATACAAATTAAAATACATCATACACGCAACCAATTGGGGTTAGGTTTAACACTACTACCCAAGATCATAATCATACTCATGAATAAGATAATCTCACTCTCCCCTTACCTCGAAAGGCGCAGCTCCATGACAAGAGTACAAACAACGATCTACGGCTATTTGAAATTTCACCTTCCCTCCTCTGTTCATGGTTTTGTCGTAGTTTCCAAAGTGAATAGAAAAAAAAAATAGACCTCATAAGGGAAAACTAAGTTACTAAATAAACCTGGCAAATTTTAGAATCGAATTAGGCCTCCCAAAATTAAAGCCTAAAACATATAACCCATTATATTAAACTATATATATATATATATATATATATAATGAGATGTTATAACTCCCCTCTCCTTAAAAGAAATTTTGTCCTCGAAATTTACCTATAACTCGAGGTATGAGTCCCTCATGTGACTTTCCAACTCCCATGTTGTAGTGCCTGTGGTTCCTTCCCAAACAACCTTAACCAAAGAAATTTCCTTCCGTCTTAGTTTTTTCACCATTTTGTCCTCAATTCGCATCGATAATGCCTTATAAGTTAAGTTCTCCTTAACTTGACTATTATCACACTCAATCACATGTGATGGATCATGGACATATTTTCTGAGTTGGGAAACATGGAAGACACTATGGAGGTTCGAAAGGGATGGTGGTAAAGTAATCCTATAGGTGACTTCGTCGACTCTTTGTAAGATTTGGTAAGGACCAATGAAATGAGTAGTAAGTTTATGAGACTTCAATGCCCGACCAATACCAGTCCATGGAGTGACTTTTAAGAATACATGTTCACCTTCTTGAAACTTAAGGGCTTTCCTTCTCTTATCATGATAACTTTTTTGCGTACTTTGGGCTGCTCTCATTCTCTCTTGGATCAACTTGACCTTTTCGGTGATTTATTGCACCACTTCAGGTCCTAACACAAGGCTCTCACCAGGTTCTAACCAACATAAAGGAGTCCTACACCTCCTCCTATACAAGGCTTCATAAGGTGCAATTCCAATACTAGAATGGAAGCTATTGTTATAGGTGAACTCTATCAAAGGCAAAAGATTGTCCCAACTACCTCTTTGCTCTAATACACAAGCCCTAAGAAGATGTTATAGGGATTGGATGGTTCGCTCAGTTTGGCCATCTGTTTGAGGATGATAGGTAGAACTTAACCTAAGCTTAGTTCCCAAAGCCCCATGCAAGCTCTTCCAAAATCTAGAGGTATAGGGTCTCTATCAGAAACTATACTAGAGGGTACACCATGCAATCTAACAATTTCATTTATATACAAGGTAGTCAACTTCTCTAAAGGGTATCTAATGTTAATTGGGATAAAATGAGCAGATTTGGTCAACCTATCTACTATAACCCAAATAGAGTCTAACCCCTTGGAGGTTCTAGGCAAACCCACCACAAAGTCCATGGATATACTTTCTCACTTCCACTCAGGAATATCTAGAGGTTGTAACAGACCTGAAGACTTTTTATGCTCTACCTTAGCCTTCTGACATACTAGGCAAGCATAAACAAACTTCTCTATCTCTTTCTTCATACTAGGCCACCAAAACATCTTTCTAAGGTCCTGATACATCTTAGTAGCCCCAAGGTGGATACTTAAGCTACTCCTATGGCCTTCCTTTAGGATCATCCTTCTAAGCTCAGGAATGCTAGGCACACAAATCCTATTTTGAAGTCTCAAAACTCCATCCTGCCCCAAACTAAAACTACTCTCCTTCCTTTGAGTTATAGACTCCAACTACGCCAATAAGAATGGGTCTGACTTTTGACCTTCCCTAATCTCTTCTACCAAACCACTAGTCACCTTCAACATACCCAACCTCACACTCCTAGGGGTAACGTCACACACCAAACTCATGTCCCTAAACTGCTCTATAAGGTCCAACTCCCTAATCATCAAGGCAAACATGTGCAAGGATTTCCTACTTAAAGCATCAGTCATAGTCCTTAAGGAATTCCAACCATCTCCTTTGCCTCATGTTCAACTCCTTCTGGTCAAATAGGTACTTAAGGCTTTTGTGGTCACTAAAAACCTCGAATCTAGAACCATACAGATAGTGCCTCCACAACTTGAGGGAAAATACTATAGCTACTAATTCCAAGTCGTGAGTAGGATAGTTCCTCATGAATTTTTAATTGTCTAGAAGCATAGGCTGCTACTTGACCTTTCTACATAAGTACTCCGCCTAAACCCATCTTAGATGCATCACAAAACACTATAAAGGCTCACTCAGGTTAGGTAACACTAGAATGGGTGTAGATGTTAACTTGCTCTTAAGCTCTTGAAAACTACTCTCACATTGGCTATCCCATACAAAGGCTTGATATTTACGAGTCAACTTGGTTAAAGGCATGGCTAACTTAGAGAAATCCTTTATGAACCTTCTATAGTAACCTGCTAAACCCAAGAAACTCTTAATCTTAAAGACTGACTTAGGGGCCTCCTACTTAAGCACGGTTTCCACCTTAGATGGATCTACAACTATCCCTCCTTTGGATATGACATGTCCTAAGAAACTCACTTCTTCTAGCCAAAACTCACACTTGGACAACTTAGCATACAATTGTTTATCCTTAAGAGTTTGCAACACTACTCTCAAATGTTTAGCATGCTCCCCCTTAGTCTTAGAGTACACTAGAATATCATCTATGAAAACCACCACAAACCTATCCAGGTAGGGATGGAAGATCCTGTTCATGTATTCCATGAACACACTAGGTGCATTGGTCACACCAAATGGCATAAGCAAATACTTAGAGTGACCATAACGAGTCCTAAAAGCAGTCTTTGAAACATCCCCAGACTTCACTCAGATCTAATGGTAACCTAACCTTAAATCTATCTTGCTGAACACACATGCCCCTACTAATTGGTCCATAAGATCATTTATTCTAGGCAAAGGATACTTATTCTTAATCGTTACCTTGTTCAATTGACGATAGTCTACACATAATCTCATGCTCCCATCCTTTTTCTTCACTAACAAAATTGGCACTCCCCAAGGTGACACACTAGATCTCACAAACTTTTTTCTAATAATTCCTCTAATTGTTTCTTAAGCTCAACTAGCTCTAAGGGAGACATCCTATAAGGAGCTATAGATATGGGTCCTATACCAGGCACTGAGTCAATGGAGAATTCAACCTCACGCTCAAGGGGTAAACTAGAGATATCCTTTGGAAATACCTCAGGGAACTCTCTTACTACAGGCATATCCTTAACCACTACCTTACTCTCAAGTTTCAAGGAAGCTAGTAACATATATACTTAAGCATTCTCCTTCAAGGATTTCTTCACCTGGTTGGCGGTAATGAACCTCTCATCCTTACCCTCAACAGGCTCACCAAACATAACAGTTTTATCAAAGCAGTTTAACATGACATGGTTACAAGACAACCAATCCATACCAAGGATTACATCTAGTTGACTAAAAGGCAAGCAAATCAAGTCAACCAACAATTCTTAACCAGAAATCAATATAGGACAACTTGAACAAACATTAGAGGTAATGACAGAACCACTTGTGGGAGTATCAACAACTAGATCAAATTTCAAAGGAAACACAGGTAATTTTAGGTTTTTAACACAGGCTTGTGATATGAAAGAATGAGTTGCACCAGAATCAAAGAGTACAACTAACGAAGTTCCACTTATAAGACACTTACCTTGGATTAAGTCATCGGACTTCGAGGCTTCGACACCACTAAGAGCGAAGACTCTTCTAGAGGTTTTAGGTCGACTAACTTGTGAACCCTGACTCCCATTCCTCATCTTGTTCATAAGATTAGAACAATCCCTTCCAATGTGACCTTGCTTCCCACAATTGAAACAAGTTACATACTTATCCTTACATTCAAATGCCATATGACCAACATGGCCACACTTCCCACACCTTCGTGGAATAGAGAGGGACACTCTAGCACTCCCACCACTAGTAGATTGACTAGCAAGTGTTTTCTGATTGTTATTGCGGTTACCATAGTGACCACTTAGAGATGAATACGACTTCCCACGATTTTGTGCACTAAACTTTTTCTCCTTCATTGGACCCATACTTTTATAGTGTGTTTCTCGTGCTTGGTTTTCCTCATCATAAATCCTACACCTATTTGTCAATATGGAAAATTGACGAATCTCTTGGTAATTAACAACTAACTTAATTTCAAGTCACAAACCATTAACAAACTTAATGCACTTTGAGTGTTCTCTGCCTGTCCCATTGTAATGAGGAAAATATCTTGATAACTCCTTAAACTTAACTATATACTCAGCCACAGTCATATTCTCCTGTTTGAGCTCTAAGAATTCTGTCTCTTTTTTGTTCCTGATGTCCTCAAGAAAATACTTCTCCAAGAAAATTTGTTTGAAGACTTCCCAAGTAATCACTCTATTTTTAGCTGCTAAGCATTCACGAGCATTCTCCCACCAAAACTCAGCTTCCTCCAAGAGCATGAAGGTACCAAGAGCCACCCTCTGAACAACAGGACACGCCATAGCCCAAAAAATCTTCTCAATCTCTCTCAACCAATTTTGTGCGCCATCAAGGTCGTACCTTCCTTTGAACGTAGGTGGGTTGTTCCTTTGAAACCTATCCAACCAATTGAAGTCGCCCCCTCCACCACCATCATTCTGATTCCCTACAGCTTAAACTAAAGCTTGTAGAGAATTAATAATCGCATGATCATTTCTACTTGCCATTTCTTCCTGTATCGACCAAAACTAAGTATTGGCTGCAATAAGTAACATGACAAGATAAGCAAAGACATACCAAACATGGCTCAAGAGTCAAACAATTGTAAATGGCACACACAGAAGCACAACAAAGCATAACACACAAGTTAAAAGAACCAACCTACTCTGATACCACTAATGTAACACTATTAACTCCAATTACCTTATTAAATAATATTTTAGAGAAAATAACATAGTTTGCAGAAAAGGCCTTACATAAATTCATAACAAAACCAAATTTAATCAATAAATCCATTAGTTTAAAGTCGAAATTCAATTAAGTAAAAGTCATATGATAAAATAACAGAATAAAAGCCATTAAAGGTTTATGCCTCATCTCTGGTATTGTCCTCTTGGTCTTGCTGACCATCACCTACCACCAATACATACAGAGGAAACACAAAACACAAATGGAGTAAGATACATCTCACCACATGCCTGCAGTATGAAGATGGAGATAGGTAACAACACAAATACATAACACATTTTATTTCTTGGAATTCACATATATAAAGCACAATCATGTATACCATTCAAAAGACTCCTTCATGAAATTAACCTAGGGCATCCGACACTAACACTCTCACTAGAAGAACGCCCTTTCTAGCGCATCAGGGTTATCCAGCTTTGCAAGGATACTCCAACCCATGTGATCAGCATGACCTTAAAGGAGATTCCACACTAGATAACACCCCCAAGTTCATACACATACTTTCAAAACACATAGTTATCATATTATTAAACCATTATAAGAGTTTAAACATCCAATAAATACACACGCGCAAATCATGAAGATTTGATATGTGGTTCACCATAGTTATAAGCAACCAAGTATTTATAACAAATAATAATGTTATAATAATATAAAAAATTATCATAAAATAACATATGATATATATATATATATATATATATATATATATATTGCAGTCATCATCTTCTGTGCATGTAAACACACACATATATATATATATAGCATATGTAAAAGTGTATATACATATGATTAAAATTGCACTGAAGCTATGGAACGTGAATCTTAAGCTAGAGGGGTCGTACATGCCAAATGTATGTATATTATATTAATCATGTAATTCACAAAACAAAAAACTTCTATTCGATCACTTTAAATGGCTTTACTATACACGTGGGTTTTCGGAAAAGTCGTTTGGCCAAATTCAAGCAACACAACACGCATGAATTTATCATCACTTTACCGTGATTAGTACATCTCACAAAAAAATAACATAGACACAATATATATACTGTATAATATAACACATGAAAAATAGAGTAATTCAATTATAACATACAAATTAAAATACATCATACACAACCAATTGGGGTTAGGTTTAACACTACTACCCATGATCATAATCATACTCATGAATAAGATAATCTCACTCTCCCCTTACCTCAAAAGGCACAGTTCCACGACAAGAGTACAAACAAACAATCTACGGCTATTTGAAATGTCACCTTTGAAGATTGATGCCTCTCCATCTAGATTTTTGGTATCTTCATACCTTAAGTCTTTTCCATTCGTCTTAGTCTAGCTTTTTTGTTTAAGCCATAACATGTATGGATGATGGCTTTGTATTGCTTGTTTTAGACTAAGTTAGAACTTTTATGCTAGGATGTTTGCATTTGCTTTGTTTTCTTCTATCTCCAGCATTAAAAGACTATTTGCTATCTTAAGAACTTATTCTGAGAATTGCAATCGATTACACATGTTGGGAATTGATTACTAGATGGCCCAAACCTCTTGTGAACCATCTCTAGTATCGAGTTAATCAATTGCCACATTTGCTAATCGATTACAATGTTGTTTTCAGTTCTCAGAAATTGCCATGTTTCAATTGCAATTGATTACCATCGAGCTACAATCGATTACAATTCAATCTCTAAAACTCAGAATTGGCTCTATCTCAATTGCAACCGATTACCTTGCTAATGCAATCGATTACAATAGATAACAACTAGTTTAAATCATCTTCTAATACACAGGATAATCGATTACACTTGAGTTCAATCGATTATATCTGGTATAATAGTCATTTTGAAAGATTTCCAAGAACTGATCTTTGTGTAACTAATTCCAAATCTTTCTGACCCAACCTATATATCTGAACCCAGAGCATTTTGTGCAGTGAGACCAATTTTCACAATATCTTTTCTATCTTTCATTCACTTGTCAAAATCCAAATCCTTTGATTTGTTTCTCAGATTTGATATTTCTTTAAAAAGCTTACTTTGGTTCTGCACTTGTGATTAATCTCTTTAGAGTTTTTGAAAACTCATCTTGCTCATACTGCTATACCCATTTTGAGATTAAACCTCTGAGCCCATACAACTATATTCCTCTTTTGTTCTTCTATGAACTGAGGTTATTCAAGAACTTGATCTTGCCTACTATACTTACTCAGATTGAAGTTCTTCATATGATCTTTACATCAGATTTATCAACACGTTAAGGTTCCTGTTTCAGGTTGTGAAATCAGGATTTGCCGTGAATTGTGTGTGCATGGTGTATGTAACCAATTTTATAGTGGAACTCCTTGTTATAAGGAAGAATTGGATGTAGATAGGTGGTTGATTGAACTAGTATAAAATCCGTAGGTTATATCTCTCTATCCCTTCATCTTTATAATTCAGATTTGATCTTTATCATTGGCTTAATTGTTCTAATAAAATCTGTCATGGTTGAGTTTGTATTAGCTTATTCATACAATAACATATTTCTAAATTGTTTTATTAAAACTTCAAGAGAGGTGGTGAAAAGTTTTTGTTAGTGAAAAAGAATCTGAAATTTTATATTGCATCAATTCAACCCCCCACCCCCCCCCCCCCCCCCCCCCCCTCTTGATGTGACCGGTTGATCCTAACAACCTTCCCTCCTCTGTTCACGGTTTTGTCATAGTTTCCAAAGTGAACAAAAAAAAATAAACCTCGTTAGGGAAAACTATGTCACTAAATAAACCTAGCAGATTTTATAATCAAATTGGACTTCCCAAAATTAAAGCCCAAAACATAAAACCCACTATATTAAACTATATAATATATATAAATATATATATATATATATATGCATATATTAAAAAAATTATTTTGAACTAACTAATATATATAAAAAAAATGAGATGTTACAACATTCTTTCTAGGGTAGGGAGCGGCTGTAACAATCCATATTTCTTGGCAGGAATGTATTTGCTTGTTTGGCACACCTTGCATTCTTGAACAAATTTGCGAACATCGGAGTAGAGGCCGTGCCAATTGAAGGAGGTCGCGATACAAGCTAGTATGGGCTTGAGGCCCGAATGTCCACTCACCGTGGAATTGTGGAACTCTTCTAACATTAACTTTCTGAGTGCAGGTTCGTCCTGAATAAATAGTCTAGATTTGTAGAATAGAAGATCATTTTTTTTTTTAAGTTTTCAAACTTTGTTGGATCTGTTGTCATTCTAAGTAGTAACTGTCTTCCCTTTTCTTCTTTTTATAATACTGCTGGACTGTCTGAATTAATGTGGGGAGTAGTGAGAAGATGACAAAAAGAAGCATGGTTGATTGCTCTGGTCGGGATAATGCATCTGCTACCAAGTTTTGTTTTCCAAGTCTATAAAAAATCTCAAAATTGTATCCCAATAGCTTGATTGCCCATTTAAGTTGCTCTAGACTTTGAAATGTTTGACTGAACAATGACTTTAAACTTTGTTGATCTGTGAGTATGTGGAAATGTTGGCCCAACAAGTACTGACGCCATTTTTTTACAGATTTAGTAATGGCGAATAGCTCTCGGATGTATGTTGATGCTACTTGCATTCTATTGTTCAACTTCTTGCTAAAATAGACTAAAGGATGTCCCTACTAAGACAAAACTGCACCAATTGCTACTCTTGATGCATCAATTTCCACCACGAAGACCTTTGAGAAATCTAGAAGGGCCAAAACATGAGTAGAAGACATTTTCTATTGTAACTCTTTAAATACTGCATTTGTTTTGTAAGTTCCATGTAAAACTGTCAGTCTTCAAAAGGTCGATAAGAAGAAAGGAGAGAGCGGCGTAATTGCGCACGAAGCGTCGATAAAACTCGATGAGGCCTAAAAATCCCTTAAGTGCCGTGAGAGAACGTGGCCTCAGCCAATCAAGAATTGCTTTAATCTTTTTAGGGTCAAGTTGCACCCCATTTTTAAAAATAATGTGATCTAGGTAAGAAATCGTAGGTACTCCAAAAACACATTTTGACTGTTTTGCATAAAACTAGTTAAAAACTAACAATTCAAGAATTGCTTGTAAATGAACTGGGTGATCAGCCATGTAAGAGCTGTAGATTAGGATATCATCAAAGAATACTAAGACAAATCATAGAAACCTAAAATGTAGACGGGGCATTAGATAACCTAAAAGGCATTACTAGAAATTCATAGTGACCATCAAAAGTTCTAAAGTCGTCTTAGGTGTATCCTAGGGGTGAACCCTGATTTGATGATAACCCAATCTAAGATCGATTTTTGAAATTTTTTTTGCTTTTCCCAATTCATCTAATAACTCATCTATGGTGGGAAGGGGAAAGTGGTCTCTTATAGTAATCTTATTTAATGCCCTGTAATCAACACAAAACTGCCATGTTACATCTTTCTTTTTCACAAGTAACACAGGGGATGAGTAGGGGTTGGTGCTAGGTATGATAATTCCCTCTTTCAACATATCTTGTATGAAGGTGGTTATGGTGTCTTTTTGGGTGTGGGGGTATCTGTATGGTCTAGTGTTCACAGGTAGGGAATTGGGCATGAGATTGATGTGGTGATCATGAGGTCTAGGTAGGGCCAGACCTTGGGGGGTAGCAAAAACTGCTGTGAATTGGTTTAGAAGGTGAGTGATATTTGGGTGAACCATGGGGATTTTAGGGGAAGCACTATCTTGGATATCCATAGGTTCAAAAGATAAGAGGTGAAATGAAGCGACCGCATCCTTTTCTATGTAGTGGCAAAGTTGGTTATAGGTGGTTTGGGTCGATTTAGTGTGGGGATCGCTAGTGAGAGTTAAGGTAGAGCCATTATAGGGGAAGGTAAGTTGGGGTTTGGAAAAGCCTACATGTAAGGGGCCCAAGGAATGCAACCATTCAATACCAAAAACAATGTCAACTCCTTCAATGGATAGGATATAGCATAGGAGTTGAAAGGTCTGATTCTGAAACTGTATAGGAACAAAGGGGCAAAACCTCGAGCATGCAATGTGTTTCCCGTTTCCATCCATCATTGAAAAAGTGGGTTGTAGGTGTAGTGAGAAGTTGGAGGTGTTTGGCTATGCAGGGTTGGATGATATTACGTGAATTGCCTGAGTCAACCAAAATCATGACTCCTAGATCAGCAATGGTTCCTTTAAATTTGAAGGTTTGTGGGGAAGGGAGGCCCATCAAGGCTTGAGTGGAGAGGTGAAAGTGTATAGGGTCATGTGTTTGGGAAATGTCAAGTTCCTCAATGGGGGTTTCAAAGTTCGAGTCGAAAATGGTATCCGGAAGGTCATCAGTAATTAATAAGAAGACTTTAAGGGTGGAGCATTTGTGGCTTGTATGGTATTTCTCGTCTCAATAGTAGCATAAGCTAGATGCGCAATCCTCCTGGTATTGGGAAGGTGTAACACAACGTATATTCTAGCCAGGAGTGCTAGTGTTCTGTATGGTAAAGGGTTTGCTGGGTGGGGATGTAAAAGTGGAGGTAGGTAGGTTGGTAGTAAAACGAGAGAATTTGGGTCGTGAGTCCTTGAGCTTAGACTTCACAAGTTTGGCCATTCCAATGGCATGAGAAATGGAAGAGGGTTGAAGAATGACCAATTCATGTTGGATGTTTAGGGTTAGACTTGTTATAAAACAATTCAAAATATTTTTAGCAAACAACCTATCAATATAGTTGCATAATTTTTCAAAAGCAGTTTGATACTCACATACAGTACTATGCTGGCGAAGCTTAAAGTGTTCTGCCTGGTGATTTGCGTATGTTGAAGGACCGAAACGCAGCTCAAGTGCCTTAATGAAAGCACACCAATTCGATAGTTGACCATTGTGATGCATCCACTTAAACTAGCCTAGGGCCTCACCTTTCAAGTAGAAGGCAGCCATGGGCAAGCGTTGATCCCAAGCAATTTGGTAAAACATAAAAAATTGGTCTGCCTGAAACAACCAATCCAATGGATCTGCTCCATCAAAAGAGTTAAGTTGAAGTTTAGGAAGGCAAGGAGAGCCAATGTAGGTATTGTTGGATGTGGGTTGGGTTTAGGGAATTTGATTTGTATACAAAGGTTAGGTGGAAGTGGTCGTGAGAAGTGTGTGTTACTTGTCGGTAAGGGTGAGTAAATTGACGCGGTGAGAGGGAGTGAAATCTGGTGAAGGGGTTTGGAGAAGGGGGTCAAGGGTGGGGTAGTTAACAAAGGAGGGGGTAGTAGTTGAGAGAAGGGTTTAGGTTGTTGTTTAAAATCCATGGCAACAGTAGGGGTAGGGAGAACTGTGGAATGGATAATTATGGCTGTGGAATAAACAAGGAGGGCACCAACCGAGCAATAATATAGGGCTAGAACTATTAGAACCTGAGGTGGGACTATCATTAATACATGGTGAGAGCATGAGCATGAGGTCTTTTAACATCGAAGTTAAATCGGTGTGGTGGTTGTCCATGGACTGTCGGAGCGAGAGATGTTGTGCGTCCTAAATCTCTTTCTAGTTGTCCAATTGGGTTTGCATAGTGTTAAGTTAAGTAATTTGAACCTATATTGCACTGATTTTTTCACCCATGGAAGCCAAAGCTTCACTAAGGTCTTTTGTATTCGATTTAAGAGGCATGGGAACAAGATGAAAGCACTAATTTGATAGAGGGAAGAAGGATAGAGGAGAATAGAAGTGGCGATTGGGCAGAATAAAGCATTAACTAGGTTTACTACAAAGAGACTAATAAGGAAGGAAATAAACTTCATTCATGTTTCATGACCATTAAAACATGCGAGAGTCATAGCCAATAAAAGGGCTTAACAGGTGGCCCAACAACTTAAGCAATAAACTAAAATAAAACATAATAATCCTGGAGCCAAAGAGGACTCCTGTGGTTATGTTTGGGCCTCAGATTGGTGGTGGTCTCTTGGCCCATTGAGGGCCTATCAAACTATGGAAGACTGAGAGAAGCATTTTAGAAGAGAAGTGAGACTATAAAAGGTTGAGAGAAGAGAAGCATTTCAGTGTTGGTCCTGGATTTACTACGGATTGGGTTTCCAGTTTAAAGATCCATTTGTTTAAAATCATATTTGGATCCTATAACACCCTTAGGGGTATTACATAACAACACTTACTATTTTTCAAAAGAGATGCAATAATTAAATAGATATACACAGTCTCATGCAAAAGCTGATAATTTAAAAAGTATAATATACATACAACATTCAATATAATTAAGTACCTTTTATTCCAATAATGCTAGCATCATACGAAATACAAAAGAAGTATATAGAAATATGAAACCTAACTAAGCTACGTTTAGCAAGATAAAGTTCCATACTCCATTAGTTTTTGCCAAGACTTGTTTCTTGAAAACAAGGTTACTTAAAAGGGTGAGACATAATGTCTCAATGAGTGCTCCAAGGACTCTGCAGTTCAATCTTACAAGGGTATTTCCTTACTAGACCTCTATCAATTCTCTGTTACTATATTAGGGTTTATGTTTCCTAATATGGATATCATTCTTGGACTCTACTCAACCCCCTCATGCAAACTAGCCACTTCTCTCTCACTCTCTCTATTTATAGGTATATAGATAGTAATCACCCTACAGGCTTTCATCCTCAACAAAGACACCTCACATTCCTGAGACTATACCATTCTCCTCACTCTAATCTTTATAACGTTGTAACAAGTCAACTTGATGACATCAATGCTCTCGGATGTTCTATACAATCGCCTTAACTCACATGGTCTTATTTTAATTATCATACCAATCTACTCAATCATTATATAAAGGTTATCACCCATCCTATTCCCTTGCAATTAAGCATGACATGTTGATATTATATAACATGATAACACACTCTAGAAATATAGCATTCCATTATTTATATCACCGCTCACAATTATCAATCTCATTTAATACAATGACATGAAATAGAAAGTACAAGCATGTTCAACAAAATCTCCAACAACACAATTCTACGCACAACACCACAACTTTATGCTCGTGCATCACATGCCCTAACTATATTAAATGCTCATGTGGTACCATATTTAACTCAAGAGAATAGTTTAGGAGTGTGGTCTATCTAGAAGTGTCATCGACTTCGATGCCTTCTGCATAGACTACAACACCTAGAATGACCCGCATGTGGTTGTCAGGACTACCTAGCTTTGCAAGTACACTCCAACTCATGGGATCAACATGAGCTTACAAAGTTTTCACACTAGGTAACCCCCAAGGTCTAGGTTAAAGCTATCGTGACCTCTACCTTCTTGGTTCACAACTATTCCAATGAATCTCACATCATACATTGTTGAGCCCATCCTCGCCTCTCAGGCTAGGTCACTCACGGTTAAAGTACCACCCAAGCCCATCCTTGCCAAAACATGAGCTAGGTCACTTGTCTCAATGACATCTAACGACACATCTTACCACATACTCATGCATTATATATATATATATATATATATATATATATATATATATATATATTCACCTTTAGATATCTACAATAATAACCATATAAAACACCTCATAATATGTAAACCATGCATTTAAAGTAGAAATACACAAAAAAATGTGTATTAAACATCGGCACATCAAAATATAGACTTCAAACATTTTTAGGAAAAACTTCAAAGTTAACAAGAGTTGACCAAAGTCAACGAATGGTCAACTCGCGACTGGACAGTCAACTATTACAGACAGTCTACTCTCATCAATCTACCCTCATCAATCTACTCTCATCAGACAGTCTACTCTTATTAGTCAACCATCATCAGTCTACTCTCATCAATCTACCATCATCAATCTACTCTCATTAGTTTGTCCTCATTAGTCTACTTTTATCAGTCTCCTCTCATTAATCTACCTTCATCAGTCTACTCTCATCAGACGATAAATTTTGAAAAACGCCAAAAATGAATTTTGTATAGAATCTAAAGTCTCTCAAGGGATCCTTTACACTATAAACAAGCCCCAAAAGCTTAATCCAAACATTTATAAGATTCTTCCAAGGCATAGACAATCACAAATTCATACAATTTCATAATCAATAACAAGATCCTTAAATCATAAAGTGTCAACTCCTATTTCTCAATAACACCAAAGAGGAGCAAAGTGAAATGACACTTCAACCATTACAACCCAATCAACTAGTTAACACACCCAAGCCTCGATTTCTCTTAAACACCAAATTAAAACCCTTGATCAAGTGTAAATTATGTGAAAAAATTTACTTTTGAATGATTTAGCTTCCTATTATTTATGAGTTTAAAGATGATGCACTGAGAGAGTGAAATAAATTCAATCACAACCCTCAATTTATGATAAGTCTATTGAATATTATAAAACTATTTTAAAAGTTATGCAAATAGTGGATTGTGATTATATGACAGTGTAAAAATATTTTACATTGTCAGTGCATCTAGTTAAGGATTCAAGGGGGAGCAAGGGGGACCAAGATCCTTTGTGTGTACATGAAAAAAAAAAAAATAATTAAAATATTAATAGAGAAAAATGAATAACAAAAATAAATTTTTAAGTTAAAATTTATCTAATTTTCTTCTATTGATTAATTCTACTACCTATATATATATATATATATAGGGCATTTCAAGTGAGAGGACATGTTTATTATGAGAGATGAAAAGTTTAAATAACAATCATTAATTAAATCTTAATGGTCCAGATGTAATTTTGAATTAAAATTAAATGTGATCTTCATCATATACAATTATATCTTTCTTAATTATTGTGCATTTATTGACCCATCATCATGACCAGTGCCGCCACCAACATGGTCACCACCATCGTTTTTGCCGCCACCACAATAGGACCACCATCATGGTCGTTGTCCCCATTGTTGCCGCCACCACCACCGTGACAGTAGTGGTGGCAGCAACAATGAGGACGACAACCATGATGGTGGTCTATTAGTGGTGGCGGTGGTGGTCATGGTGATGGCGGCATCGCCATCACCATGACCACCACCAACAGGGCCACCGTCACCGTCACCATCATAATCGTCACCACCACCAACAAGACCACTGTCAAGGCCACCATCACCACTATCATCATGGTCGTCGTCCCCATGACGGTGGTGGTGGCAGCAACAATGGGGACGACGACCATGGTGGTGGTGGTGGCGGTAGTGGTAATGGTGATGGGGGTAACTGTGTGTAAATGCATAATAATTAGGAGAGATATGATTGTATATGATGAAGATCACATTTAATTTTAATTCAAAATTATATCTGTACCATTAAGATTTAATCAATGGCTGTTATTTAAACTTCTCATCTCTCATAATAAACATGTCCTCTCACTTGAAACATCTTTGATTCTATATATAGGCAACAATGACTCCTTTTTAGGTAATTTTTTTTATATCCTACTTTATTGTTATCTACTGTGCACTCACTCTATTTAAACTTAAGGACTTAATTATTTTGGAATAAAACTTAAATTTATATTAATATTAAATATCATCATCACTTTTAGTATCTTTAATAATATTACACATAAAATTAATAATAAATATCTTCTTAAATTTATTATTTATTTAATAATTATTTATTAGAATTTAATATTTCAATAATTATGTAGGAAAAATATTTCGGCCCCCTTTGATACACTTTTGGATCCTTCTTTGAGTACATCATTATTAAACTCATTATTTATTAGGACAAACATAAAAAAAAAAAAAAAGACAATCTGGAAAGCTATTATATTTTACAAAAATAACACATAGTTAAAGGACATTGTATGTTAAGAACAGTACCAATTAAAAAAAGTTTATATGTAACATAACAGTTTAAGACTTTATTCTATCTAGCATCCAACATTGAGATAGTTAATTCATTTGTTGAAGAAGTTATTTGCTTCTCAGAAGATGATTCTTCTTTAGTTGGCCCCTTTTCTATTATGAAATTAGGCTCCTTTGGTTGAGGCAAAGCATTCTCACTATTCAACATCACAACTACAGTTGACATATTTGGTCTATCATCGGAATCATGTTGTACACACAATAGCCCGATATGAATGCAGCGCATAACTTCTGATTCATTACACAAGCCCTCTAAACAAGCATCAATTAACTTCATTGGCATGCCCTCTTTCCACATTCTCCATGCCTGTGAAATTTTGGAATATGTAAATGTTAACTATCGAGCTTAATACCCTTTTAATCCCCAATTTTTATTTAATTATCCGTTTTGGTCCTCAAATTAAAAAAAAATTAATTTGGTCTCCAAGTTATTAAAAATGCTCAAATTTAGTCATTGACGGTTAATTTTCATAATGGTGTTAAATCTTGTATGCGTAGTGTATCATCTCATATTATTATAATCTTATTTTTGCTTACATTTTATTTATACTTATTATAATCTCAATTTGGTTTTCAAATTATTAAAAATGCTTCACTTTAGAAAATGCTTAAATTTAGTCCTTGAAATATGGAGGTTCAATTGACAATCAGGGACTTGGAGCATTTTTAATAACTTTAGAACCAAATTGAGATTTTAATAATAAGTCTAAATAAACTGTAAGCGAAAATAAGATTATAATAATGTGAGGTGGCACGTGATGCGTAAAGATTTAACATTGTTACAAAAATTAATAGCAAGGGACTAAATTGGAGCATTTTTAATAACTTGAGAACCAAACTGATTTTTATTTTTAATTTGAGAAACAAAATAGACAATTAAATAAAACTTGGGAACTAAAATGGGTATTAAGCCTAATTATTAATATAGTATGAAAATAAAAAAAATTGTTTGTTACTCACGTATCCAATAAGATTATGATTGTAGTTTGAATACGAAAATCCTTTGTTTTTCTTGCCAGTTATGATCTCTAGTAATAAAATGCCGAAACTAAATACATCTGATTTGATGGAGAATAACCCGTCAAAGGCATATTCAGGTGCCATGTAACCACTGCAATTATGTGTAATCTCATAAGTTAATTTGATATTTAATAAGTATACCAAAAAATAGCTTTGATGGTGATACTTACTATGTCCCAACTATTTTGTTTGTGTTTCCTTCAATTTGATCACCTCCAAACATTCGAGCTAAGCCAAAATCAGAAATTTTTGGGTTCATCTCATTATCTAATAAAATATTGCTAGCTTTAAGATCTCTATGAATGATCCTTAATCTCGAGTCTTGATGAAGATAAAGTAATCCTCGAGCAATGCCACTTATAATATAGAAACGTTTGGACCAATCTAAAAGCTTGCTTCGTGTAGATTCTGTCAAAATTAAGGACTATGTTAAAGAAATAGAAATCTATATTAAGTTATTAGTTAGCTTTTGTAAAGATCCATACTAACCAAAGATAAAGGAATCTAGACTTTTGTTTGGCATGTATTCATATATGAGCAATTTCTCGTCTTCCCAAATGCAACAACCAAGGACCTTAACAAGATTTCGATGTTGAAGTTTGGCACATAAGATAACCTCATTCTTAAATTCCTCTAATCCTTGTCTTGATCTTCTTGAAAGTCTTTTAACAGCAATCTCTTGTCCATTTGGTAATGTTCCCTAAAATCAGTTACATTATGCTTTATCCTTTCTAAAATATAAAGGTTTAATATTCATTTAGGTCTTACTATTTATTTTTTTGTACTCAATTGAGTCTTATATTATTTGTTTTATCAATTAGGTCTTATTATTTATTTTTTTTGTACTCAATCCTAATATTTGTTAAAAATACTCTATTGGATCATGTTTGTCATCTCTTGTAATGTCGTCCTCTGACAGATAGAACCTAATTGTGGTATTTTTAACAAATATTATGATCCAATTGAGCACAAAAAATAAATAACATGACATAATTGATTACACAAGTAACATCAGGACTCAATTGAGCATAGAAAACAAATAATAAAACTAAATTGATTAAACAAATAATATCAAGACTTAATTGGAACACAAAAATATATAACATAACCTAAATGAGTATTAAGCCAAATATAAAAGATGCATGTTATTATAGCCTTACCCTATATACAGGACCAAAACCACCTTCTCCAAGCTTCCTGACACTTGAAAAGTCATCGGTAGCACGTGCTAATGAAGTAAGGTCAAACAAAGGTAGGTTGAAATTATCCTGATTGCTCTCAAGATGCTTTAGTTTTGCATGGTTGATCCCTGTTTTCTCTCAAATAAATTAGATAAGAATAATTAGCCATCCAATGCTAAGAAATTTTACTTTTCCACAGTCTTAGTTGAAAATTTATGAGGTCTACGTTAGTTTTATTTTCAAGTAAGTGTTTTTTTATATAAACTTAATCATTCTTAGGGGTGCAAAATAATGGTTACAAAGACCTAAAAATCAAAAAATGATTGTGAGATATTGATTATTTGGTTAAGAAAGATTACCTCTTATGTTTTTCTTCCAATAAATGAAAATCAATATCAAAAGCACCACAATAATAGACGATGTTGTGCTTGTGATCACAACCACCTTTTTCTTTGAATCGTCTTTTGCATCTCGGTTTTCTAATTGACAAAGATGAAGTAAATAGTCACTACAAACATAGTAAAACATAGAAAAGAAAGAGCAAAACAACAATAGGTATTGCCTAGATGTGGGGAAAACCTATTGTTGTTTTGGAAACAAATTTTAAAAGTTTTAAAATTTGGGATGAAAGGTTGATTGTTAAATATGGTAAGAAATTATTTCTGAAAATAGTTTATATAACTAGAAAAAAAATACTAAAAGTCTCAAACAAGTCTATACACAACTACTCTCTCTCTCTTCTTATCTTTTTTTGGCTGCATGGGTTAGGCAAAGCTACAAACCCAATAAATGGATTATATAGAATTTAACATAGTATCACTCATAAACACTTCCTCTGCCACAGTACTAGCAAAAGAAGGGAGTGATTGAAAAAACATACAATCTAAGTTTAAAGAAAAACCAAATTTTGCAAATTTATTTGCTAACAATTATCATCTCTGCCAATATGGCCAAAGGTGCAGCTTGTGAAACTCCCCTTCATCTTCCATATTTCCGAGATTAGTTCATGGAACTGACTTTCAAAATGCATAAAATCATCAATAAGCATCACGGCTTGGAGACTATCAACAGCAACATGAAAATGTTCCATTTTAGCCTCAACTGCCATTTGGAGGCCATACATAATACCCCAAAGCTCAGCTTCAAGCACACTACAGAAACCCAATTTCCTGGAGAAGGCCTTTTTGAACTTGCCATTTGAATCTCTCAAAACAGCACCACAAGAAGCCACCACAGCTTCACTAGACACAGCCCCATCATAGTTAAGAGTAGCACTCCCATACCTCTTGTTGTTTGCACTATCACAATACATATCAAAGACCCCATCCGCTTTTAAACTAAGTTGTACTGTTTTACTGTTATGAAAATCATGGACTAGTGCCTTAATATTAGAAATGAGGCTAGCATTTGTTATCCATTTTTGTTGGAAAGTGTACTCATTTCTCCTCCACCAAAGGCGATCAAGCACAACACCAAAAACACTACTCCAAACCATTCCTTCCACTAGTTTAGAGCACTACAAGTTCAAACTTAACCAATTCAGCAATTCAGTCTCACAAAATATTGGCTGCCCATTCATCTAAAAGAGTTTTAGATATATTTCGCCCATTTGAAATCTCTAAGTACATGAAATAAGGTTTCATTATCCCCTCCACACAACAAACATCTATCCAATTGAGTCATATGTCGATACCTCCTCAAGGCATTTGTAGGTAGAATACTGTTTGCAATTTTCTACAACTAATATCTGATTCTTTCAGGCCCATTCCATTTCCAAATCAATTGAAAAACTCTTTTATTGGGGATAGCATCATGACTAGCAATAACATCATATGCCTCCTTTGTTAAGTAAATATCACTAGTAGCACCATTCCACTGAACAAAGTCGTTTGTATTAGAGCTATAGGGAGGTTTGATCTATTTAATCAAGTTTACCACTGGACCCGGTAGCAACCGAGATAATTTCTCTAAGTCTCAATCACCTTTCGAATTCACGAAAAAACAAACAGGAATATTCCGATCTTCCCTATTTGTCCCACCTCTATATTTGTTCAGTAACCTTTGTCTTGGAACCCAATCTTCTTCCTAGAAACGAATTCTCCTTCCATTCCCAACTCGCCATATCAAATTAAAAGACACTGTACTCCAAGTCTTCACAATTCCTTTCCACAGATTTGTTCCCTACCTAGTAGACGAGATATTAAGAATAACATCAGTCCCACATTTGTATTTCGCTCATACTACTTTCACCCAAAGATCATTAGGACGATTACATAAATTCCATCCTACCTTGGTTAACATCGCTTGATTCATAGAAGCTACCTTCCTCAAGCCAAGACCACCACTCCTCTTTGGCATGCAACAGGCATCCCAATTCAACCAGTGAACCTTCTTAGTAGAAGTCATGTCTCCCCAAACAAAACTCCGACATTTTTTATCTATCTCATTAGAAATCAAAATGGGCAACAGGTTTATTTGCATGACATAGGTAAGGAGGGCTTGGACCACAGCCTTTGTTAAGGTGACTTTGCCTGCCAATGATAGTCTTGAGACCTTCCAATTGTTGAGTCGTTGATTCATTTTATCAAGAAGGAATTGATAGCTTTGCTTTATCACTCTATCATGATGAAGGGGCACTCCTAAGTACTTCCCAAGGTTTGTCGTTCTTTGATAACCAAGCACACTGACAATTTGATCTCTTTGTTGCCACGTCACATTTGTAGAAAAATAAACTCTAGTTTTCTCTTCGCTCACCTTCTAGCCAGAACTTAGACAGAAAACATTCATGACCTTTTTCAGAGTCTCCACTTGATCCACAGTAACTTTTGCGAACAAAAATAGGTCGTTCACAAATGCCAAATGAGACAACTTTTGACCAATTCTAGAGAGTTGGATTAGGATCCACAACATGATTAATCAATTGAAAAAGTCTCTCAATGCATAACACAAACAAATAAGGTAAGATGGGGTCTCCCTGACAAATGCCTCTAGAAGGAAGGAATTTGCTCAAGGCCTCTCCATTCCAAAGAACCTGTAAGGAGGGAGAAGAAATACACCAATGAACTAAATTGATAAATTCTTTCGAAAAGCCAATGTCGTGAAGAGTATCAGTAACAAATTCCCATTTAAGCCTATCATAAGCCTTCTCCAAGCCCACCTTGATTGCCATCCACCCCTTCTGCCCCTGTTTCTTCTTCATAGAATGGATTACTTATTACGCAAGGATGATGTTATCGCTGTTGTTTTTGTTAGGAATAAAATTGCATTGACACGGGTCCACCAGCTCCTCCATCACTAACTCTTATAAAAAAACATCTTGTAACCCACCCACCCCCTAGCACTTTGTAATTCCCCACCAAAAGTATGGCGCACCTTATCTCCTCATTTGTAACCTTCAAACGAAATCGACTTAGCTTTTCCACTAATAATTTGGGAAAAGCTCCGCTAATGCAAAATAGGGGTATCATCAGTAAAAAGCAAATCATAATAATTAGTCACTAACCTTTTTAGAGTCTTTTGATCCCCAACCTAAACATCATTCTAATCCTGAAGTACTTCATAAGTGTTTTTCCTTCTTCTGATTGCTATAATTCCATGAAAGTACCGAGTATTACGATCTCCAAACTGCAACCATTTTGCTCCTAACCATTGGAACCAAAGTAGTTCCTCTTGTCTTAATACTTCCTAATACTCGTTTCAGATCACCCTCTGTCTTTCCTCCAAAACGTGATCCATTCCAAACCTCCCCTATTTCATGATGAAATCAAGTTGTCGAATAAGCTTATGCTTCCGAGCAAAGATATTTCCAAAGACCTCCTTATTCCATCTCCTCAACTCCACCCTAAAATCATGTAACCTCTCATCCCAATTCAACTCCTTGCACCAAAATTCCTTAATACAAGGATCAAATTCAGCATGTGTCAACCAAGAGGCTACAAATCTAAACAGTCTCCTTCTTTTATTCATACCTATCGATTCACTAAGTTTGATTAGCACAGCTCTATGATCAGATTTGAAAAATGGAAGATGTAATACAAGAACATTCTTAAATCTAATGCACCAGTCCAGATTAATTAAAACACAGTCCAGTCGTTCCATAAGTGAACCTTTATGCCAAGTAAACGCAAGGCCCTAAAAGCTCGCATCAATGAGATCACACTCCTCCATCATTCGTTAGAAGTCAATAGCACCTTTCCACGAAGGGTTAATTGATCCTCCACTCCGATCTTGGGGAAGAAGAATGGAATTGAAGTCTCCCACCATAGCCCATGGACCAAAATTAGAATTAGCAATACGCCTTATGGCTTCCCACAAAGCTTTACACTCTTGTAGTCTTGGGCTACCATAAACCACAATTACACACCACACCACTTGCCTCTTCCAACTCATCTCCATATGCACATACTGATGGTCATTATGCAAAACATGAACCTTCCAACAGTCATCATTCCATAAGCACCAAATACCACTGAGTGCCCATGAGCAAGCTAAATGAAGCTATTGTCAAAACCAAGCTTAGGTAAAATCCTCTCCGCCCCTTCTTTGCTTGCATGAGTTTCAAACAAAAATAGTAGGGAAGTCTCATATTCCTTACAAATATCCTTAATTAAATTCCCAAAGCCCCGTGCTCCTATTCTGCAGCAATTCCATGCGAGCACATTCATAAAGACAAATTATGAGATAGGGGTCAGTGATTTACCATGCATACCTACAGCATTCACTTGCATGCTTGATGGAGTGCCCACATTGTTCTCAGTCTCCATAACAGAACTAGCTTCGTTCCCTTTCACAACACTTGGGTCTAGAGTAGCAGCCTTGGATCCCCCAGGTCGAGAAGCTTCTTGAATCCACTTGATAAACTTGAATGTTTCCTCATCCGGTAAAAATACCTTTGATTCCACCACCAACGACTAACCATTGAAAATGAAACCTAAACTCATCCTTTGAAGGCTTCGAATGAGTTCCAAGTCTTCTCTATCACGTTTGTCTTTCTCCTCATCCATCAATACCAATTTCAACATAGCAGGTACTGCATTACTTCCCTGTCTCCATGAATCCCTTGTTTCTAAACCTCCCCCCTTCTTCTGCACGAACACTAGAAGTGCCTTCGATTGGGTTGGTCCTTTGTTCGCAGCCTTATTTTTCTGTTGTTGTTTCACATGGTTCTGCTTTCCGGCACCACCCTCATTACTGGATGCACCCCCTATCTTACCCCTATTAGGCACACCTCCCATTTTACTAAATGGCCTTTTCTCACCATCTCCTTATCGGCCTTAGTAGCTGTTGGCCCTAACGCTACATTATTGAAAACATTAGAGCGAGACCCATTATCTCCCGCCTTTTTCGTATTCGTTAGCACCACCATCTTCTCCTCTCTTAAATGCTTAGAAACATTTGTTCCTCCTTTCCCCTAATACCTCTTAATGGGTTTTTTCAGCAATAGCCATGGACCATAAATGCTAGAATCATGGCCATTTATTGTGTCCATAACAGCCTCTGTTGTTCCTTTATTTTCGTTATTATCATTATGATCCTTATTTGCACCAGCATTCAACTCCAGCACCAGCCGCCTCTCATCCGCCACTACCTCCTCCTTCTTACGACCATCCTCCGAGACTCACCCTATCACCTCACCAACAACCTACTTCAAACACGCTTTATCTTTGTGACCATATTTGCCACAACTAAAGCATATTTCATATAGCCCTTCATACTGTAGATTTAACAAGTAGCGCCTAGCAATGATCTTTGGCTGCAACGACATATCCAAATCCAACTCCACACATGCAAATTTCCCTCTAGATTCAATTGCAATAACTCTATCAATCTTTAACATCTCCCTAAGGGTGGATCCTAGCCTCCAAAGGAATTGATCATTGTACAATTCGGTTGGAAGTCCAAGTACACAAATCCACACCGCCAGTCTTCATCCTATTGTGGTGTTAGCAAGGAAGAAGGGTCTCCATCGCTGCACCAATATGCAATGATCAAAAATCATCTAAGGCCCATTCATAAACGCATTAGTATAATCTTCCTCCGACGTAAACAACACCTAGTAGTAGTCTCGAGGGACATCTATAATCTTAATAGATCCCTTCTTTTCCCAATCCCTTTTCAATTTAGTCTCCAGTTATCTAAATCCTACCTTCCTTCCCAGCACCGTTACCATAAGTGATCCCCTCCACAGTTTGCACCAATCGCTAAACTCCTCATCCATAATTGGAATCACTTTAAATCTTTTCGTGTCTACTTGAGAGATAGGAGTAAGCAAAACTTCCTTGTCCAGGCTACCATAACATCCATCAAAAGCAGAAAATGGTGCTGCACTTAGCTCGATAAGACACGTCGGCATGACCAGTTCCCTTACCTATATCATTTTCTACATCCATCTTCCTTCCAGCATGGGGTTCTCCATCATACGATTTCCGTTTTACCTTCCTCGTGGACCGAGTAAGGGGATCATCAACCTTCCTAATAAAAATCCTAGCAAAGCTCTCTCTTCTTATCTTTTCTTTTTTTCTCAACGTATAACTTATCATATCTTTAAAAAAAAAAAAACAATTCTTCTCTTTTTCTCCTGTCTCTATCTTTTTCCTTCACTTGCAAGTTTCTTTTACTCTTTCTTAAATATGTTTTAAGTTTACGATAAATAAGTAAATTTTGTTTTGAATTCCTAATTTATCTTTCTTTATTTTTGTCCTTAAAATAGGTAGATAATTTGTTATTAGTTACTATGAAATATTTTTTTGATGAAAGGGACTAATATAAAATGAAAAAATATTATAAGGACTAACATGAAAAAAAATATATATAAATATATTAAAGGGACTAAAACAAAATAACAAAGACCAAAAATAATATTTTTATTTATTAGAAACTCAACACAAAAAAAAACTACATTAAAGATTTAAAATAAATTTAATAATTTACCATGAACCTAAATCGTATTTAAACCTTTTAATTATGATTTGTATGAACTTCTACTTTGGTGTGTAAACTGTGTTTCAATGTTACGGTAAAACAAAATGTTCTCCAAAATGTTCTATTAAATTGAAAGAGTTTACTTTTTATTTATCTTCATTTTAAAAAGTTTTAAACTATTAACCAATAAAAAAAAATCTTGAATATAACTTTTAAAATAATTATTATAAAAATCAACAAGCATATCATATATGATATTTTTTTATTTATTAGAGGTCAGTATTAGTATCAGGCAATGTGTTTAAAATCAGAGCAAAACCGATAAAGATACTATTCAAGATTAATAGTTCAACCGTTATTGAAACGATTTTATATTTTTAATATTAAATCATATTTTAAGTAATAAAATGATTAAAAAAAAAACCAAGATCTACAAAATTATAAATTAATACAAATGCCTAAATTATATGTTTTATAAGATAAAGCTTAAAATAGTTGACAAAATAATTGATAGTTATGTGAAATACTTAAATATGTATTTTTATTTCATTTATAAAATATTTTAGATTAAATATAAAAAATAAAAAAGGACGGGTTCAAACTTCAAACCAATTCTAATCATCGATTTAATACCGATTTTGGACTAGTTCAGAAATCCTCCCATTTTTTAAGGAAACAGATCGGGCACCCGACCGATTCCGTCAAATTCGATTTTCAACCAATGTATTAGGTGAACTCGGGTGTGGAGTATCTCTTTAACATGTTTTTTTTCATAGGCATAGACTATGAATCAAACTTCTTCCCACAATCAATATACTACTTACTCAAAAGAAGAAAAGAAAATGTGTTAGAACTTAGACATAAGATGAAAGTGTAGTTACCTATTTCAGGTTCAGGAGCTGCCAATCTAACATAGAGGTCTTGTCCAGCATCAGGAAGCTGTCTCAAATCCAACAGATCCCCGAACCAAATAGCACACCCACTCCCCTCTCCCCTTATATCTGTCTCTGCAAAACCCACACAAGAACAATTTCCCCAACATTTGGCTCTGCATTCATCGTGTGTCAAACTTCCATCAACCCACGAATCACTAGTAGTAGTGTCCGGCAGCTTCATGTTACTTAGTTTGACAAAACCATCTTTGTTCTTCTCTTTGCACCTCCAACTCTGGCTCCTCACGCACCCCTGTGTCCAATCCATCGCCTTCCATTTCTCATTCGATTTGGGCCTAAACCCATTCAAACACTGGCATATAGGGGACTGTCCCATGGCACAAAACCCAAACGGCCCACAAAGATTATAGTTGTCGCAGTAGTCTCTCGGCGTGTACGAATGCAATCTCCAACTTCGAGCTTCCTCAATCCACGTGTAACGCTCACGTAAAAGGCTTGTTTGGTTCATCACAACTACTGAAATCACCGAACTGTCAACATGGTTGGTCTGGTTAGAAAAAAATTAAGAGAAAAAGGCTTATTCGTCGGGATAAAACTATTTTACACAGTCTTTTAATCACAATTTTTTATTTATAGTAAGACATTTGACTTTTATAAAATTATTTCAAAAATTATTATAATAATGTATTATGATTAAATAACTGTGTAAAATAATTTTACACTAATAGTATAAGAATATTTTACTCAAAAATTAATCTATTCGTATTTCACAAGAGCATGAATTTGTAATTAGCAAGTGTTCGTTTAGTCTTGGGCCTGCCCTCATGAATCCTCAAGAGGTTAAGACTTAAAAATATATACATAGCACACTAATATTTGTAGGAGAAAAAAATATAAAAAAAATAATGAAATAAATTTTTCTAAAAATTAACATTATCTTTTTCTTATATATTTTAGATGAAGTTATACAATAGACAGAGTTTCCATTCAGAGACAGATTGTAAAAAAATAATTAATAAATATATAATATATATTATTATTGTTTATATATTAATAATATTTTTAATAATATATGTTGGTATATAATTTAACTCAAAAAGATATAATATATTAATTAATAAATATGATAACAAATATCTTATGATTTTAATTTCATTAATTTTTATTATCTAGACTAATTATATTTTGTGAATTATTACTTTTCTATCTATATATTATAATTGTTATAAAATTTAATGAGTTTGCTTAATTTTTTTAAGTGTGAAATTATTATTGTTAATATATTTGAGATAAAGAATATTTCAAAACTTAAAAAAAAAATAGTTTAAAATCATAAATGCATGTATTTTCTTCTTCTATCTTTTGAAATAAAGAATAATTTTATAAAATTTATTATTTAATAAATATTTTTTATTTAAATAATTAAAAGAAAATCTTGCCCCCCTCCCCCCAAAAAACTTTTTGGACCCGTCGCTACTTTCACTAATTAACCATTGGAAAAAATAATTTTAACTTTTAGAAATTTTAATTTTAATTTTTCTTCATATTTTATTATCTTAGAAGTCTTTTTAGAGTAGTGTGTATGTTTGATACAATGTCTTCAGATTTGGATCGGTTAACGATTTAGTTGAAATACTAGGTCAATAAGTTAAGAATCGACTCAATAAATTACTAATTAATCTACATGGTTTGGTTTATATTAAAAAATATATATATAATATGCAAACTTGTTTACTTAAAGATTTAAATTTAACAAATTTAAAAATATAATTACGATTGTTTAAAATTTTTATACATTTTCAAAATTCAACATATTTAACAAAACTTACTTTATTCAAAACAATAAGATTTTTTACTTCATCTCAATATTCCTCACATAAAGAATAATTGTTTTTAAACTAACAACATACTCGGACATGAAATAAATATAATTTTTATTCGTATCTAACTATTAAAATAAGGAAACTATCAAAAAAGGTTCATCCGAATACAAAAAAAATAATGTATTCGTATTTCACAAAAGCATGGATTTGTAATTAGCAAGCGTTCATTTAGATTAAGAGGTTAAGAGTGTGTTTAATCATATAACCGAAACAATAAATTAGATTATTTTAATAACTAATTATAATTAAAAGATAAATGTTAGGAATGTATTTTTTAACAAATTCTTTTTGGACACATTCTATATTACACATATTTTAATAGAAATTACAAAATTTTGTAGGTTCCCCATCCTATATTTTACGAATCTCTTCTTATCACATATTTTTTTAATGAATTTTAACCCATGAAAAATAATATTTTAGTAGGAGTGTGTTAGAGAATTTGTTACTAACATTCATTAGGAATGTTCAAATTTGAACCAAACTAATTGTGGACCGTCAAACTGTCCAAAAAAACTAAAAATTGATTAAATCAAACAATCGCATGGATAAAAAATTTCAAAATCCGCATGTGTTTTTGCGGTTTAGTTTAATTTTCAAATTTTATTATAAAAATCAAACTAAATCGAACCAGACTGTATATTATAATAATTATATTAATTTATTTTAAATGTTTAGTATTACCTAATTAATAATATTTTAATTTTTTATGATCGTAATATGTGATAGTATACTTTTTCTTATTATAAATTTGTAATATATGATACATATTTTACTTTCATATCTTACAAAAAATACGTTGATATTACTAAATAACATTAAATATCAAATAAAATATGATTTATTATTATATTACAAAAAAAAGTTGGTAATATCATTTTATAATAATGCTAAATAAAAATAAAAAAATATTTTTTAACTAAAATATGTAAAATAAAATTTAATAAAAAATAATATAACATAATAATTACGTAAGTTTAATTAAAAAAAAAATTTAAATATGATAATAGATTTAAAAAAAAAAAACCGATCCAATTGAACTAAACCAAAAAAAAATGGTTTGGTTTGATTCGGATTTAATGTTATATTAAATTAAACCAAACCAAATCACGATTTTATTTTAAGTTTAATTCGAATGACTTTTATCCAAAAATCAAATCAAATTACACCACGAACACTCCTGATCATAATCAATTTTTGTTTGAATAATTAAATTTGGTGAAAAATAATTTGAAGATAATAGTTAATTTCGATTTGATGCAACTCAATTTTTATATGATAAAAGAGTGTAAGAATAGTTAAAAATTAATAAATTGTTAAAAGAGAATAAAGGTATTGTAAAAGTTTTACACTATCATACAATTACAATCATCTAGATAAGATTCAATTAAATTTTATAAAATTATTTTAAAAGTTATATAAATAGAGTGTTCTTATTGCATGCACTACCCTTATTCTCTTATTAAAAATAATCATAATTATCAAATCCATGAAAACAACTTAGTTTTTATAAAAAAAAAAAATCAAAATTTAAATTGAAATTCCAAACATTCAACTTATTTTGAAAATAGTTTTTTCTCTAAAAATAAATTGAAATTTCAGCTTATATATGTCCCAAACACACTTTAACACTCAACTCACTTAAATTTTTATTAATAAATAAACAAATAGCAAATTAAAATAACATTCCCTAAAATTAAATATAATTACATAAGCACACTTTACTTTTTAAAAAGGGTGTTAGTGTAATATTTTAAGAGAATGTCATTATAATGTTTTGAAACAAGTAAAGGTGTTAGTATAATAATTTTAAATTTAAAGAGACATTAATATATGAAAACAAAAATTGTGTAATTGATAAAACCTAAGGGATGACAGTATAATTTGCTCATAAATTAATAAAAAAAAATGACTGACCTACTAAGGTTGAACGTGTAATACATCTCGTCGTTGTTACGCAAGAAGTTGAAATGGAACATTGGGTCATACTTGAGAGACGGTGCACCGCTGAAAGTAATCCCATTCCAGGGCCCACTTCGGTAGAACTTAGTTTGGCCCTTGAGAATAAACGTTTCAGGGTTGTTGCTTCGTATGAAACCCCACGTGAGGTCGCCACTAGAAGGGTCGTTTTTGTTCCTCCACGCCGTTAAACGCCGATTGAGGTTGGTCTTCAGGTTCCACCCCAGTTTCATTCCTGGTAACAACGTGTCACACGGGTAATCGAAGCTTTGCCACAACAACAAGGTTCTTCCAACGTTGTCGCTGTTGTAATTCTCTTGTTTTTGTTCTCTTGTTAGAACCAAGTTGCCTGTAGAGATGTTAAAAAATTTAAAAAGAAATAATTATAGCTAATAATAACTAATTATATAAATATAACATCTAATTAATTATAAAAATAACAATAACTACGTGCCGGTTTGAACATATAAAAATAACACCTAATTAATTATAAAAATAACAATAATCACGTGCCGATTGAACATATTATTTCTTTGATAAGTTAATTTTATTATTTTTTTTTTTATATTTTCATCTTCTAAAAATATTTATAGAGGAGTATGTACAAACTAAGCTCTAATAATAACTAGTTTTGGGAGAAGAGAATCCATTAAACTTGGTCAGACAGGTTTCTTGACTATGAAAATTAATTCTTGACAAAATTAATAGATATTTTATATCAATAATACAATAACACAGTAAAAAAAAAAAAGGAATGTTATCACCTGCCTGAGTTTAACAGCTGTGCAGTGACATTACTACTGGACCCTTCTTTTTCTTTTGTTGTTGTGTTAGTAATTGACCATGACCAGTGATCAAGGGTACCGTTTTGGGTGACAAGGACGAGGTTTCCCTCTCTGCTTATCATCAACATGGTGTTGTTGTTTGGGACGGGATTGTCACGGTTGGCAACCCAAACGATGGTTTTAACTGGGATGTTTTTGTACCATATTCCTATGTAGCGGTTTGTGGAAATATTGCTTGGACTGAAGAATCCTAACTCAAAGGCTCCGTCGTTTGAGACCAAGGTTTTTCCGTCGAAAAGGGGTTGAAGCTGGATAAGAGTGTCGGTCGCAAAGGAAATTGGAACGAAGAAAAGGAGTATTACAGGGAGAATGGTCATTCTGGGTCAATAGATGATGCTCACAAGTTACAACTGCTCAAGTTTAGGTTACTACTTAGCACATTATATAGCGTGTGTTGAAAATAAAAAATTGACATGATACATCATGTGTACTATAGTATATTTTTATTTTTTTATACAAATTATTAAAGTTTAATGGTATTTTTAGTCCCCAAAATTTTATTTTTTGTGATTTTAGTATTTTAAATTTTTTTTCCATCACTTTAGTCTCCAAAAATTAACTTTTTTAGTAATTTTGTTATTCTCATTATTTTTTTCCATTGACCGTTAATTTTGAATGTTGACCATGTTAATGTGTGTTAGTGAAGGCGATGGTGGCAATGATGTGGTAGTGGCGGTGATGGTGACGGCGATGGTGGTAGTAGTGGGTGCGGTGGTGGCGACAACATTGTATTAATTAAGGTTTGTGGTGATAATTAATTTTCAATTTATGATTTAAAAAAAAAAAATATGTTCGACAAAAAATAAAGTTAAGTTAGTTTTTAACTCAATTTTAAAATAATTTTATATTATTTTTAAAAAATCATATAAACAAAGGATTATGATTGTTTGATAGTGTAAAACTTTGTTAGATATTCACTGCTATATCTTTATTTTCATCATTTCTAATTTGTACTAAAAATATTTTTTACTTATAAATTAATTAAGTATATTTGTTTAGGGAGGAGATTCCATGCGATGAAAACCATAAGTATATTTAAGTTTTTTATTTTATTTTATTATACTATTAAATTAAATGAATGGTTAGGACAATCTTGCAGTAATAATGTTATTGTCGGAACCCATTCCCATTTGTTTACCACCCAAACCCTAAGGATTTGGCCATAATTTTTTTATTTCTTTTTTTTGGGTTTGTCAAACTTATATTTTTTTTATACCATGTGTAATGCATTTTCTCTTTATTGAAAACGATTATAACTTTCTTTGAAAAAATATCGATATGATAATTTTTTAATTAAATCAATAGACACTAATTTTTAACTCCACCCGAAGTGTGTGATATCATTTACAAGATTTCACAGGTCATGGTAATAGTCCTGAAAATCATAATGAATGGTTTAATTTTCATTATGCATTTTTGAGAAATGTGATTGAGAAGATATTTGGTATTATTTGAAATCAAAGTTCACAATTTTTAAGTTAGCTCATCCGTTTTCATTAAAGGCATAGAAAAAACTTGTGTTAGCATAAGCAAACATTTCATAACTTTCTTCATAATGAATGTCATTCTAATGAATTTTCAATTAAATCAGTAGACAAATTTTCATCCTTAAAAATGCTATATAAGAAGAACTTTAAATTATGGGTAGAGTTTATAATCATTAGTTTTTTATGTTATTAAACTTTTTTTATTTTATTATTTGATTGGATATTGTTACTAGTTTAAACTTGTATTTAATAATTTTAATTTTTTTTTTAAATCAATATAGTCCATTAAAATCTTATAAATCCGTAAAATCCTTTCAATTTTCATGAATATGTTATAAATCCATTCAAATTCAAATTCAAACTACAAAATCATAATCTCTTTTAAAAAAATCTTTAAAATCTTTTACATTTCTATGAAGTATTTTAAAATGTGAAAAACATTTTTATATCAAAATAATCTTTTAAAATCCTTATCCAAAAAATATATCAGTTATTTATATTTTTTCTGTTATTTTTCTATAAGAATTCCGTTATACAGGTGTGCGGCAGTATAAAGGATTTTGTGAAATTAATTATAATTTTATAATAAAAGTTACTTATAGTAATATTTAACTAATTAAGTGAGGGATTGGTTAGTTAGTTTTTCTTTTGAATATAATAATAATAGTTAATTTTCTAGTAAAACTTTTTAAAGTAAGAATAATAATAAGTTAGTTTTTAAAAATATATATATATATACTAGTATCATTGATTAATTATCTACTTGTTTGAATGTGAGTTCATAAGTTGATCAATTTTATGTGTCTTTTTCTATTCTTGTTGTGGAGGATGAGGAAGCATCTTATATCAATTTATGGAAGCAATTTATATCAATTTGTGTGCCTTTTGCTACTCTTGATGTAAATTAATTTATTTAGTACAAACTTAATTAAGTCTTTTTTTTTTTTTTTATGATACTGAAAGAAATTAATTAGACACACGTTAGATGAATTGGAAGGGCGTTGATTTTATTTCTATCAAACAAGAAAGTAACCTAGGAGGACTGGCGTCTGGAGTATTTAACGGTCCACAAAATAATATATAGACCATGCAGTAATGTACACCTGTAGTGTCCTTGTTAGAAGGGAAATTGTTGTTGATGCACAGACATGTGAAAAGATACGACGTCGACATGTAGTTGTTGAATTTATGATCTTGGAATGGATCGTGAGTCAAGTTATATTTGACTAAATCTTAATTTGTTTTTTTTTTTTTTTTTACTTACGAAAAAATTAAGAGATTTCATTGATAACAGTACTGTAAATACAAGTAGTAGTAATGAAAAGTTTTGAGCCTGGCATGACATAGGAATTCTTTATTTTAGTAATGATTATAAGTAATATATGATTTATTATTAAGATTATTTTTTTAATTATTATATGTAACTATTATAAATTTAAGTTTTATTTTTAAAACATTCTTTACTTTAAATAAAATAATAAAATGAATGCATGGTAGATAAAGTTAATAATATAGTAAGGATATAAAAGAAATTTTATTCAAAAAGTAATCTTTGTTGTTTATAAATAGAATTAAAGAAAAAATAAAAATGTTATTTATATAGTGGCAAGAAAAATAAAGGACTTTCCAATTCAAACTACAATCATAATCTTATTGGATATGTAAGTAACAAATAGTTTTTGAATTTTCATACTATATTAATAATTAGGTTTAATACTCCTTTTAGTCCTCAAGTTTTATTTAATTGTCCATTTTGGTCTTCAAATTTTTAAAAAAATCAATTTGGTCTCTGAATTATTAAAAATACTTCAATTTAGTTTTGATCGTTAATTTTTGTAACAACCTTAAATCTTTTACGTGTGGTGTGTCATCCCATATTATTATAGTCTTATTTTTGCTAATGGTTTATTTATACTTATTATTAAAATTTCAATTTGGTTCTCAAGTTATTAAAAATGTTTTAATTTAATACTTGACTGGTGATTGAACCTCTATTTTGTAGATATAATGTAAAATTACCAACGATCAGGATTAAATCGGAACATTTTTAATAATTTGATGACCAAATTGAAATTATAATAATAAGTATAATTAAACTTTTAATAAAAGTAAGATTATAATAATATGAGGTGGCACGCCACACATACAAGATTTAATGCTATTACGAAAACTAAGACTAAATTGGACAATTAAATAAAACTTGAGGATTAAAATGGATCTTAAGCCTAATAATTAACATTTACATATCCTAAATTTTTACAAGCATGAAGAATGTGGAAAGAGGGCATGCAAATGAAGTTAATTGGTGCTTGTTTAGAGGGCTTGTGTAATGAATAAGAAGTTATCATATCGGGCTATTGTGTGTACAATATGATTTAGATGATAGACCAAATATGTCAACTGTGGTTGTGATGTTGAATAGTGAGAATTCTTTGACTCAACCAAAGGAACCTAATTTCATAATAGAAAGGGGCCAACTAAAGAAGAATCATCTTCTGAGGAACAAATAACTTTTTCAACAAATGAATTAACTATTTCAATGTTGAGTGCTAGATAGAATAAATTCTTAAACTATTATGTTACATATAAACTTTTTTAAATTAGTACGGTTCCACCATAAAATGTCATTTAACTATGTTATTTTGTAAAATATAATAACTCACTATATTGTCTTTTTTTTTTATATATATTTCTCGTAATAAATAATGAGTTTAACAGTGATGTACTTAAGGAAGATCCAAAAGTGTATTGAAGGGGCAAACTTTTTTCCTATGCAATTATTGAAATATTAAATTCTAATAAATAATACATTTAAGAAGATATTTATTATTAATTTTATGTGTAATACACTACTAGAAAAATATTTTTTAGAGACCAAAAATTTCTATCGCATATACGGAAAATCGGTTGCTAATGAACGCAGTGACCAAAGTAGCAATTGATTCATAATGGTGACAAAACCTCAAGTCGCTAAACCTTCAATGATTGAAAAATAAGTCGGTTGCTAGCAACTAAAATAATTGGTCGCTAAAATTTAATTTCGGTCGCTATCAAATTGGTCACATTTTACGTAAATTAACTAATTTAGCTACTCCTTTTTCAATTCCTAATTCGATCGCTAATATTTTTGAAAAAAAAATTCATAGTCATAGGTTGCTGTTTTGGTGGTTGTTTAGAGATTGTTTCTTCTTGTGGCTAAAATAGTTGGTCTCTACTTCAGTCTCTATAGTATATCATTTTTTATATAAAATTCGATCTTTAATTCGAATATTGAGTGATTATTTTTTGTCGTTGATTTGGTCACTAAATAAAACTTAAACTTTTTTTTCTTATATTTCGAACTTGCTTAAAAATATTCAAAATCATAAATAAAAAATGTAATTATATTTAAATCATTCAAATTGTATATCAATAACCAAAATATAATAATAACTTTAACTTCGATAATTATAAGAATTTAATGTAAAAATGGATGATCAAAGCTAAAGATACCAAAACACAATGTATATAATAAAAATGCATATTCATAACACAAAAATTCCCAAAACACAATATATGAAAAGTACATTTATGATACTAATAATATAAAAATATACGTCATTTTCGTTCACAGAGGAGGTAGGTGTAGGTGAGTCTTCTGATGTGGCATGTTGCAAGGCCTCATTTCGATGCTAATGAAATTTCTCCTGCCAAATAAAGTCAAATAACTAATTAGGGGAACATATATTCGTTTGAGCCTTGAGGATGGATCACATTGACAAAATATACAAATAGAATTTTAAGAGTTTATTTTTAATTAATAAGTGTATTATATATGAAGTTGTTTTGTTTGCTCATCAATATAAGAAATATAAGGTTTTAACTCTTATTAAATTGAAAGTTTCACCAACTACCTTCCTAAAGTCAAACTCTTCTATTACTATAACATATAATCAAAGGCACCATCAAACATGACACTTATTCTCAATATGATAGGAAGGTGGGAGTTGTCCATTTTCTAACCTTCATCAAATTAATAAATACATTTTTTAATTTGCAACATTGTCTTAATTACGGATGCAGTACCAAACTTTGATTAAAAAAAATTAAAAATGACTTGAAAGTTCCATCAACTACTTACATAAAGTCAAATTCTTCTATTGTTATAAACTATAGCCAAAGACACCATGAAACATGAAACTGACTTGTGTTCTTATTTAATGTTATCAATATACTTATTCTCAATATGAGCTGACCAATTTCCAACCTTCATCCGATCAACACATGGTATTTTAAAGCATAACACAAAATGTAGAAAAATTAAACTTACAACAAGGAGGCTGCACTTGTCATTGACCCATTCATTTGATTTCAATTTCTTTGTTTTCTCCATCACCTCCCAAGAAGTTGGTGTTCAACTATGTTTTTTAGACTATATTAATTTAGACATATGTTTAAGCACACTTGATAACCAACTATCATGTAATTAACTTTGAATTTAACTAAATTTATGAAATTGTGAATTATTAACAAATTACCAATTGGAATGAGTCATGAAGATATACCAATTTCCCAAAGTGGGCTATAGTGGATATAGAGCCACCACAATATGCTTAAGCTCCTTTATCAATAGCCCAGTTCACTTTGGCAGTGGAGCTTTTGTTCTTGAAAGCCGTAGAATCCCAATATTCGTCTAAGGTTGCTCGAATATTAATTGGAATCCACTTAACCTGTTCTTGAGTATTCCTTATCTTATTTAATGCATTTTTCAAAACCTTTGAACCTCTTTTCTCAAAAACAAATATAATAGCTTGTTCTTGTTGTGGGTCCCACCTATACATTTTCTACATAAAAAAAATACACTCAATTAAATAATACATACAATACATTTTAAATTTAACCAAAATGTTAATTACCTTAAAATCTTCAAACTATCTATCACGAAGGTTAATTGATTCTTTCTTCTAGCTTGGACAAGGTTCATCAAATTTCGCCTTTATGATTTATGAGATTTCATGAGAAATCCCTAGGTCTGATGTAAAGCTACATAAAAACAAATGTTTAAATCATATTTAAACAATGGTGTATATAAAAAAAACTAAACATTAAATTTTAATTTTACTTACTCTCCATTCGCCACTTGAAACAAATGCCTCTGATCATCTAGTTGTCCAAGTTCTGGACAAGGTGGGTACTCAACTGTATGTGAACTTTTTGGTGTTAAAGGTGTGGGATCCCTTGGAGGAACTGGTTCCTCTTGATTAGTAGGAAGTGGGGCTTCACTCTCTCTAGCAATATTAATGTTTGACTTTGAGGTTGAGATATGATTGGAAGAAGTGGGATAGTTGGTGGTCCCTTGAGCTTTCCAACTAATACCACGACCTCTACCACGTTTATGTGGTTTACGACCACCACTTCTACCCCTGTCTGTCATCTGCATGTTTGACATTTAAGAATAATTAAATGAATAATTAAACTAATAATAACATGCAAATAATGTATTCACCCTAATTAATGTTCACCATAATTAATAATTGATTTTAAGTGTAGCAATTACCTATGAGGAATTTGTATCATCAAAATCATTATCTATCTCATAATCACTTGTTATGTATTCACCACCAATCTCTAGTTCATGCAAGTTTGGTTGACCCAATAATGTTATATCTATTTCTTCTCCACCCCCTTCAACATTAGCAAGAGAATCGTTAATAATATCCGGATCAACTTGTAGTGAAACTTTAAGCCGTACAAGCTCATCATATTGGTATAAAGCCTCTTGCTCAGTTTGACTAATTATATTATGAGTTATTCTACTACGAGCTTTTGTCTTAATTACGGCCAACCAACCTTGATGTCCCTTGGGATATGTTGTGTAATAAACTTGTTCAGCTTATTGTGCAAATATGAATGGATCATATGCCTTTTTATATCTCTGCGATTGTTTTACTTTAACAATCCCATACTTATTATCCACTCTTGTCCTTGAATTACAACTATTATCATACCAGTCACACTTGAAGAGAACTAACTTCAGTAATGGGAGACCAGTATACTCTAATTGAATAATATCAGTCAACATTCCATAGAAGTCAGATTCTAATTCACCATTGGTTCCTCATACAGAAACTCCAAAATTAGATGAATTAATGCCTTCACTCTAGCAAATTGTATGAAATTTGTATCCATGTATAATGTATATAGGCCATGATTCAACTTTTTTCTTAGGTCCCCATGCCAAAATAACCAATAATGGATCTTCAATATTATTTTTAGAATTTAAAACCTAAAAAATTTAACATTTAATGTCATACAATACATCATTATGGACAAAATAAAATTTGAAAAACTTATAAGGTGTTAACCTACATATTGTTTGAACCATTTAGAAAAGTTCGATGAAATGTCTTGATTAATTTCAGCATCTGAAGCAACAGGGTTGAGCTCTCTTAAAAACTCCTCATAAATACTGAAAATAAAAATATTTAATTAAAAAATAAACAAGTAAAGATTATTAACTTATCAATTAGAGTTATATAAGTTTTGAACATCTTACATCAAATATGGCTTAACCTCTTCACAATTTCGAAGAACGTACAAGTGAGCAACATCAAAGTCATGTTGATCCAAATAATATGTTATGGATTTGCCACTTGCTCTTCTTGGATGATTGAAAATTGATATAGGAGGAGTAGATGAAGAACCTTCATCCACATCAAAATTGCGAGGCATCATAGTCATTCGTGTTTGAATTCTATCAGGATAATAAAATGAGGCAAAGGTAGATGTCTCCTCCACTAAGTAAGCTTCACAAATTGAAGCCTCTATTCTAGCCTTATTCTTAACTTTCTTTTTCAAGGATTGTAAAAACCTAAAAATGAATATGAATGCACGTGTAAATAAAATTGTGGAAACTAATAGAATGGTTTATAACTAGTTAGAAAAATGATTTACTAATTCTATACCTATGAAAAGGGTACATCCAACGATATTGGACTAGACCACAAACTCTAGCCTCATAGGGTAAATGAATTGGAAGATGCTCCATTGAATCAAATAAGCTTGGTGGGAATATTTGTTCTAACTTACACAACAACACAAGTATATTATTTTCCATAGCACTGAGTTGTTCAACATTTAGTGTTGTCGAAGTTAATTCTCTGAAAAAGTGGCTAATTTCAACAAGTGGTTTCCAAATATTTTTTGGTAATGAGTTGAATGCAATTGGAAGCAACCATTGCATGAAAACATGATAGTCATGGCTTTTCATTCCACTCATCTTTCCCTGATCAACATCAACACAACGACCCAAATTAGAAGCATGCCCATCTGGCAACTTCAGTTGTTTAACCCACTTACAAACTGTGACTCTCTGGGATTTGGTCAATGCATAAGCTGCCTTTGGTTTAAAAAGTTTGGCATGACCAATGTCCACTAACTCAAGCTCCTTCCAATCGCATATCACTGCTAAATCCAATCAAGCATTATGTGTATCTTTAGTCTTTCTATTGTCCATCACAGTGTCAAATACATTTATAAAAAAATTTCTCTCGATGTGCATGACATCAATGTTATGACATAGAAGTTGTGTTTTCCAATATGGAAAACTCCAAAATATACTTTGCTTCTTCCAATTATGTGTATAACCATAACTAGGAAGATCTTTTTGTTTCTCTTCTTCTTCATCATCTTAGGGCAACTCATGGTAGAGTGGCAAACATGCAACTCTATTCCAAATTTCAAGACTAGACAAACATGGAGGATTTGGTGAGGTCTTAACAACTTTCTTCTTGAATGCCTTTTTATTCCTTCTATATGGATGATCAAGTGGAAGAAATTGACGATGACAATCAAAATAACAAACTTTTCCATAGTTTTTAATTGTGAATGCCTTCATTTTTTCCAACCTGACAACATCCCATAAGCCGGAAAGTCATTGATAGTCCACATCAAGGCAGCCTTCATCATAAAATTCTGCCTCAAAGACACATCATAAGTTAATATGCCATCATTCCACAAGGTACACAACTCATCTATGAGTGGTTGCAAGTACACATCAATCTTGTGCTTAGGATTTGATGGACCTGGAATTAAGATGGTCAAAAACATCACTTCCCTCTTCATGCACATACTAGGGGGGAGATTATACAGAGTTAAGATAACCGGCCAATAAGAGTAAGGTTTTCTGAATTGAGTAAAAGGATTAAACCCATCTGTACATAACCCTAATTTAACATTCCTAGGGTCTTGACCAAAATTTGAATGCACTCTATCAAAATGCTTTCAAGCCTCACCATCAGCTAGATGACACATGATGGTAGGGTCCGTTCGATTCTCACTATGCCATCTCATGTGAGATGCGATAGCCATTGAAGAGTACAATCTTTGTAGTCTTGGAATGAGCGAAAAATACCATATTTTTTTATTGGAATTTTCTTTTCAATCCCCCTTCCTAATAACTATCTTGTATCGATCGCTCTTACAAAAAAAACAATTTGTTATGCTCTTATCTGAATTTTCTTTATAATACAACATGCATCCTTTTAGGCAACAATCAAATATCAAACAACCTAAACCCAATTTCTGTACTAACTTTCTAGCTTCGTAAAAATTACTAAACATGCAGTTGTTTTTTGGTAGTGTGTCACCTACAAATTGAGCCACTCGATTAAAACACCCTTTTGACATATTATAATCAGATTTGATGCTTAGAGCTTCCAAAGTAGCAAACAATTTTGTGTGGTTCTCGCATCCTTCCCACAAAGGTGTTTGAGAAGCAATAATCATATCATAAAACCCCTGAGCCTTGGGATTAGGATTTTCATCCATGCATTCTAACCCGATTACAACATCGTGTTCTATGTGTTGACCAATTAATGGTCCAGCACGATTCATGATAATTTGTTCATAAGGGTTGAATTCTTCTCTTCGTCCACCACTTCCGTAGTATGAACCTTGCAACACCATTGGAAATGGTGGCAATTCCTCCTCATGGCTTGTCCACCAATAATAATTAGGCATCAAACCATGCTCATGAAGATGAGTCATCACATCATCCACAAACATGAATACTTTACATTTGCATTTCACACAGGGACACCTCAATTTTTCATCCTCTAATTTAAATCTCTCTTGACTAATAACAAATTGTAGAAATTGAAACACTCC